>CM019074.1:49160128-50647301 GCA_009667805.1 Leptobrachium leishanense | reverse complement strand
TGGCGGACTCGATATATTCCAGCAAGGGACCTGACGCCGGCTCGCTACTGCTTCTCACTAGGGATGAGCTGTTCGGGTTCGGACGGTTCGGAGTTCAACCCGAACTTTGGCAGTTCGAAAGTTCGCGAATTTCAAACTTTTTGTGTGTGTTAGGTTCGAGTTCGAAAAAAAAAAAATTGAAAAAAGTATAGAAAATGCTTAAAAAAAACTAAAAAATCTAGAAATAAAGAGACTCTTTACTGCAGAATATTATAAGCAACGGTTTATTAGATATTGAATTAAAAACTAATGTGTACGTGGAAAGATTATCAACTCTAAATGACCTTTGTTCACAAACGGACATAACAACAGGTGTTTTTAGTCTGGTAATCAATTTGACACATTGTACACTATACTGAGGGTGGGGTGGTGTCTGCTTCTGATTGAGATTTGAGAATTAATTTCCCTAAAACATCCTAATATGCTGCATTTAACCCTTTCGCTGCTGAGGCTTTTCACACCTCTGTGCTGAGGTCATTTTTACTGCTTTCGCTCATCATGTTTAACCGCATTTTGTAGCCATATTTTGATATATCACCCAGACATATTATATATCGTTCGTTCCGGCAGACTTGGCAGATTCATAATATGTCATTATTATATGTATACGTTATGTCATGTCTGTATATTATAACAAAAAATGCAATAAAATTTGAATTTTCAAAAATTTATTATGTGTAAAGTGTTTTTTTTCACATTTTAACATGCGATCGTTTGCGGTTATAATTTGTATGGGGTGCGCTTGTTAAAAAAATTAGAAATGGGGTCTCGTTACATTTTTTTGGGGGAAAATTTTGCTTTTTTTAACAAACGCACCGCATACTGCGTAAAGTGCGAGTAAAAGGGACTCATCTCCCCTGGGTTACAGCTGATCTTACACTAATGTACCAGCTTAGAGATTCACGGTGGTCAAATTTCAAGAGTACTGGTTCCATGAACGATCACTACGAATACCGAAAATGTCGGAATGAATGCACAAAACAAACAAAAATGGCCAAAGCCCATTACTTCAATGAAAATCTAAACAATAACATCTCAAACCCTAGAAACTTTTGGAGAACCATAAGTAACATACAAGCACCCCCAGTCCACTCCCAGCCAGCTGCTGTCAAAGTAAACAACCAAACCCTGCAACACCCGCTAGATGTAGCAAATGCCTTTAATGATTATTTTGTTGGATGTGCCACCACTTTGATTGCCAAGCTAGGAAATGACATGCAATCAGAGAGGCCTCATGCAGGTTAGGCCCCAACAACTGTGCAAAGTCCCTGTATCACACAGGAATTCAGTTTTAGACCAGTGCCTGTCAGTGTCGTTACTAAACTTCTCCGTAAGCAAAAAATGAAATACCAGTCTGGACCTGATCAAATACCAGCAATGCTGCTGAAAATCAGTGCGCCAGCAATTGCAAATCCAGTCGCAACCCTAATAAATGAGTCACTGGCAACTGGTTACATACCCAAGCTCTGGAAGACTGCAAGAGTGGTACCTATCCATAAAAGTGGGGACAGTACTTTGGTATCCAACTACCGTCCGATATCGTTGCTCCCTGTAATGTCAAAAGTCTTGGAAAAATGTGTCTACACACAATTACGTGATTATTATCAATATTGGAACTACTTAACCCCGGATCAATCAGGCTTTCGACCAAATCACTCAACCACAACCGCCCTTTTAAAAGTCTGCAATGATATCCAAGCTGGGATGGAACAAGGAAACCTAACTGGAGCCATCTTCCTTGATTTTGCCAAGGCCTTTGACACGGTAGACCATGGCATCTTGTTAGAAAAACTTAAAAACTCTGGCATTGGTGATCGCACGCTAACCTGGTTTCAATCATATGTATCCGACCGATCACAATATGTGTCAATTTCTGGCAGCTCCTCCCTCCCGCTCCCAGTCACTTGCGGTGTACCCCAAGGCTCAGTACTAGGCCCCCTGCTATTCACAATATTCATAAATGATCTGCCCAACGTCTGCAAAGCCTCAACTGTACATATGTACGCAGACGACACTGTGATCTATACCAGCAAACCAAATCTCCCGCAGCTGGAGGCCGTGCTGCAAGAACAATTCACAGAGGTAGAAAAGTGGATCAAAAACAACAAACTTTTTTTAAATACTGACAAAACTGTAACGATGCTCTTTGGAACAGCACCTAAACTACACAAATTGCAAAATCCCCATCTATGTGTTGGGACAATATCAAATGGCACACTGACCACAGTCACTTTTCTCAAATATCTAGGTATGTGGTTGGACCCTAATCTATCCTTTGGCCCCCACATCTAAAAACACTCATCTACACTTTACCCCAAACTAGGTGCCCTGTACAGAAACAAATCCTGCCTGAGTCCCGCGGTAAGAAAGCAGATTGTACAGCAAATGCTTATGCCGGCTATTGATTACGGAGATGTAGTGTATGCAGCCGCCCCGCAAACACACCTTCATAAACTTACTACACTGTATAACTCATTCTGCCGCTTTGCGCTACAATATAACTACATGACCCACCATTGTGACATGTTAAAACAGCTAAACTGGCCATCGCTAGAATCCAGACGCACCCTTCACCTTTCCAGCCTGGTGTTTAAGAGCATCTCTGGGAAGCTGCCACCCTACCTGAATAGACTGCTTCCCCCAGCAGCTCCCTCATCCTATAACCTCCGATCCAGGACCAGCACCTTACTTGCAATACCACAATACAAAAAGACAGTGGCTCGGTCCTCATTTTCCTACAGAGCACCACAATTATGGAATAACCTCCCAGACACCATCAAATCTTCCACCAGTCTTAAGTCACTCAAAATTTCCCTGTTAACATACCTCAATACAGAATGCACCTGTAAACATGTAACCTAGTGACTATATTTCCTACATATTTATTTTCTGTTAATCTGTATATTTGTGTTGTTAATATCTTACATTGTATTACTTTGTATTTCTGTAAATGTAACACTTCAATGTACTTGAAACCAGGACATACTTGAAAACGAGAGAAATCTCAATGTATCCTTCCTGGTAAAATCCTTTATAAATAAATAAATAAATAAATACAAAAATCGTTAGTGCAGCATTATTGTTCACATTATAATTGAAATGGGAACAATATTGCTGCATTAACAAAACAAACAAAAAAAACAAAACTTGTTTATTTTTTTTGTTTTTTTTAAAAAATATTTTTATTTTTTTATTTTTTATTTTTAAAAAAAAACATTTTTCATGCTCATGTTTGGTATCCTTGGAAAGGCCATGCTCTGGCCGATCCAACGTTATCAAACATTAACCCCTAGCTGCCACAGATCGGGAGAGAGGGGGTTCATTGGAACCCCCTAGCTCCACCATTGGTGGCAGCTAGGGGTTAACTCCAGGACTGGCGTCATCGTGCAATGCACGATGACGCCAGTCCTCAGGGGGAGTTCCTGGAGGCTTGGCCGACATCCAAGATGTCAGCCAGCTCCAGGAGAGGATCACGATCCGGCGCTTTTCATCGCCGATTCGTGATCCGGCTCCCCAGGGGTTAATCACAGCCACCGTTTGGAAGGGCAGGCTGTGCCCTTCCAAACGGTGCCTGGATTAACCCTCTGCCCCCTGGCGATTGGGAGGGAGAGAGGTCCGAAGGACCTCCTCCCCTCCCTTTCAGGCGCTTCCTCCGCACATGCGGGGGGGCGCCTGAATTAGATGTCATCGCGCCGCCGCGATGACATCTAATTGCTCCGCCGGGGTCCCGGAGTGCTGGGCTGACATCCAAGATGTCAGCCCGCACCGGGGGGCGCAGCAATCCGCTGGAATATGGGGGATTGCTGCCTCCTGTGCATGGACGCGCTCAGCGCATCCATAGCACAGGAGAACCACTTGGCTGGACGCGCTGAGCGCATCCATAGCAGCCAAGTGGTTAACTGGTGTTTGAAAAAAATTCAAAATAGCATCTAAAGCAATGTTATTTTTCACCTCGGGATTAAACATTCACGGGGTTATTCAGAGAGCGGTGAAAAGCAGGAGAATGACTGGAGAAGTGAAAATTCTAGGTCAAAATAGCCAAACCAGAACAATTCTTCCATTTAACTCACTTTCCAAATTGGCTATTTGGTCTAGATTGTTCTCTTCTCCTGCCAGTTCTCCTGGCTTTCACCTCTCTCTCAGGGTTTTTCAGAGAAAGGTGAAAACCAGGAGAATGGCAGGAAAAGAGAACAAACTGGACCGAATAGCCGATTTGGAAAGTGGGATAAGGCTAGGGTCAGACTAACGCATTTTTCACAGTGACCGTCAAAAAGTGCGTCCGAACGCATTGCCGTATTTTTTCACAGAATGAGCGAAAACGGTCATACGATGCGCATTTTTGTGCGTGATTTTTTACGGATCCAAACCAGGAAACTTTGGGTGTCTGGACGTTATGTTGGCCGGACATGAGCAGGGTCTGACGTCTCCAAATCACGCACACACGCCGCTAGTGGACGCAGCGCACTCAATTCGTCTGTACTAGCGGTTCTGCGTTCTCGAAAAAATGCGTTCATTTTCCACTTGCGTTGCGCAGAACGACATTCGTGCGACCGTACTTCGTATATTGGCCGTCATTGCCCGTCATTTGCTGCTAGTGCGGCCGTGATTAAGTGTGCCTGAATGCACATTAAAAATTCGCTAGTCTGACCCTAGCCTAAATTGGAGAATTTTTCTGGTTTGGCTATTTTGACCTAGAATTTTCCATTCTCCAGTCATTCTCCTGCTCTTCACCGCTCTCTAAATAACTCTGACAGGGTTATTCAGAGAAAGGTGAAACTCAGGAGAATGACTGAAGAGAAAATTGTAGGTCAAAATAGCCAAAGCAGAAAAATTCTCCCATTTGGTATAGATTGTTCTTGTGACGGAACGGCCGCCACTATACCGTAGCTCGGTACAAATTTTTAAAATGTTGATTTGGTGTGGTGTATTAAAGAATTCGTTAGGTTGTATTTTTATAACTTCCCCCTGTAATTCTCAGCATTGGTGATCTGTTCTCCGCCTGTCCACAGCCCCAGGAAGACGCCCGGTCTGTGAATGCCTCGAGCCGCCACTAACTGTCTCTGCCAAGCCGCCCAAACTTGCCCGCCTTGCCCCGCAGCGTGGAAACCACGCAGAAGAGCGCTTCTTGGCCAGTATGTTCCTAAAAATAGGTTTTTACGGGGGTGCGAATTTCAGAACGAAGCGCCACGGGAAACCCGAACGCCGACCAGGGATCCCTCGCCGGGAGCGCGGCCGGCAAACAGTGACTCTTGCTCGGGTACAGCTACCGGACTTTCCCCCTCCACAGCTCGAGCTCCATTGATCCGATCAGGACGCTTTATGGACTGAACCAGCCCCCAGACCCGAGCTACCAGGCTGTGCCCCCAGCGTGCCGCCGCTCCAAGGGGATCACCCCGAAATCCCTGGTAAAACCCCAAACTCAGGCTGAAAGCCACAAGGAGCCGCCAGGACAAAGTCGCGCTCACACCACAGGGGGGGGGGCGGACGCTACCCGGACAGGGAGAGGTTCTGGGAGGGGGGGACAGACGAGCTGGTGCCGAGACCCAAGATAAGGGCTGCGCACCGCAGGGGTCCCCCAGGTTAACCAAGGCAGATTGGGCAATGGCTCGAAGCAAAGGTAAAGATCACCGCAGGAGGACTGAGGGCGGGCCAGGGTAGAACAATGGTTTCATTCCCCATAAATACCCCTGTATCCGCCATGTTAAATAAACTGGTACCTGTTTGAACCTTTACTCCTGCCTCGGCTAGTAATTGGGGATAACAGGGCTTGGGGAACCGCGACGCATCAAGGATCGTGCAAAAGCGCTTAATCACCGCTGAATTCATACAGCCCGCTACCCTGACTCTACACCTCCAGACAAGCTCGGCGCTGACGGCGGATCTACCCGTGCAGGGTAGCGGTGATCTGTTACATTGGCTGGCAGCACTGGGATCGGCTGAGACCAGACAAGCAGGGGGAGATACAGCCGCTGGCTTGACCCCGGTCTCAGCCACCGCTACACGCCGAGCGTCTGGAGTAGACATCATCTGGGGGGAGAATCTGAGACCAGCCCAGCAGGGGGAGATACAGCCGCTGGCTTGACCCCGGTCTCAGACACCCCTGGGTTCGAGAGGTGGACAGTACCAGCAACGGCGGTGACCCCGTATGGCACAGCGCTACGAAGGGCTGAAGCGCACGGTCCTGAAAGAACTGTTAAAAGCCAGAGGCAAGGCACACGGAGGCAAGGCGAAAGCGGTTATCATCGGCGAACTGATGGAGGACGACCTCAACAGCGTGGCTCCCTCTGAGGGCTCCGAGACCTCGGAATGGAGGCGAGAGGTGCAGTGGCGGCTGGCCATATACGGAACGGACCCCTCCGCCGACATCATCGGGAGGTTCCTGGCCGACACGGACAAGCTCCGCTAGGCAGAGATGCCGCAAAGGTCCGGGGGGTCGCTGTCCCCCCAAGGCAGTACCGGGCCCCCCAAACAGAAAATACCGTTCGAGGCGTTCAAGCTCTTCCCAGAGGGGAGTGAAGACATCGACGGGTTCCTGCAGGATTTCGAGAGGCAATGTGCCCTGCAGGAGGTGGCGGTTCGAGACTGGGTACCCATCCTGGCGAGTAAATTGACCGTCAGGGCGGCTGAAGCCTATCGGGCAGTGGCGCGAAGACTGTATGGTGTACGAGCGGGTCAAAGAACATCTGCTGGCCCGCTATGCACTCACCCCAGAGGTGTATCGAGAACGATTTCGAGCCTTAAGAAGGGGCACTCAGGACTCTTATGCGGAGTGGGGACATAGGATGCAGCAGGCGCTCCGTAGCTGGATACAGGGGTGCCAAGCTACCCAACTGGACCAGATCGTCCAGCTGCTATTACTGGAGCAGTTCTACAACTACTCTCCTCCAGAGGTCCGGGACTGGGTAAGAGACCGGTGCCCCCTCACCCTGTCTGAAGCCACCCACCTTGCCAACGAGTACCAGGACACCAGGCGAGTAGCCCCTCCGGTCATCCGAGTCCCACCTCCCCGCTTGCATCCAGCGCCACAGTTACGCCCTGCTCCCCAAGAACGAGCACCCACGCCACCGGCACCCCCCACCCTAGCTCCTCAGGTAGGACCCCGGTGCTATGGGTGTAACCAGATCTGACACATACGAGACCGTTGTCCCCTGAACACCCATCATCCGGCACTGTCCCGGGCAGCGCACCCACCGAACCGAGCTGCGGCATACTGTTGCCATCAGGAACCGGAACCCACAGCCGCCCTCGAGGAAGACTGGGGCATCCTGCATGAGGCCGACCCAGTGCAAGCAGCCACGCAGGACAACCGCCAACACCATCGCCAACAAGTCCGGGTGAATGGACAACTTGCCAGCGGTCTGCGAGACACCGGTGCAACCCTTACCCTGGCACAGCCCCATCTTATCCAGTCGGCTGCTTCAACCGGGCATTCGGTGGCCGTCAGAGTCGCTGGCGGCAATGTGTATCGAATCCCTACGGCCCGCGTCTGTGACGGAACGGCCGCCACAGGATTTATTTAGTTTAATTTCATTCTTATTTTGTTATATTTTGTTTACCCTTTATTTATAGAAACTAATTTCATTTGGTAGATTTAATGTAAAACTGTTGCTAGACTTCTAATTAATCATGTTTTTCCCCATCACCATCCTGCTTGTTTATGCTCAGTTATATTGTGTGGTTTTAAATGTATTGTCAATTGCTAATTTTTAGTTTTAAATAGACTTATATTTCTTTAGTTAAATGTGTTTTTTAAAAACACTACCAGCCACTAGTGTCAAATGCTTTCCTTTGTATAGAATATACAATAGGTTTGAGTAATTTGTGGATTATGCAAAAGTGCTTTCTGTTTGGATATCTGTTATCTGTTTACCTGTTTTGAAAGGTTGGGAGTCACATTGTCTCAGCCACCCACTATCTGATTCCCTTTACAATGGGTTATGTAAATCACTGTATGTGATCACTGTAGCGGATCCCCGCTATCCTGCCCGGGTAGATCCGCCGTCAGCGCCGAGCTGGTCTGTGGGTATAGAGTCAGGGGTAGCGGGCGGTAGGGATTCGGCGGTGATCCAGCGTTTCTTTCCACGGTCATTGCAGCGTCGCGGTTCCCCAAGCCCTGTTATCCCCAATTACTAGCCGAGGCAAGAGTAAAGGTTCAAACAGGAATGAGTTTATTTTAACATGGAGAATACAGGGGTATTTATGAGGAATGAAACCATTGTTCTCCCCTGGCCTGCCCTCAGTCCTCCTGCGGTGATCTTTGTTTGTACCTCAAGCCATAGCCCAATCTGCCTTGGTTAACCTGGGGGAACCCCTGCGGTGCGCAGTCCTTATCTCGGGTCTCAGCGCCAGCTCGTCTGTCCCCCCTCCCAGAGCCTCTCCCTGTCTGGCCAGCGCCTGGCCCCCCCTGTGGTGTTAGCGCTCCTTGTGGCTTTCTGCCCGAGTTTGGGGTTTAACCAGGGATTTCGGGGTGATCCCCTGGGAGCGGCGGCATGCTGGGGTACAGCTTGGTAGCTCGGGTCCGGGGGCTGGTTCAGTCCAAAAAGCACCCGGATCATATCCATGGAGTCCGAGCTGCGAAGGGGGAAAGTCCTGCGGCTGTACCCGGGCAAGAGTCACTGGTTGCCGGCCACGCTCCCAGCGAGAGATCCCTGGTCGGCGTTCGGGTTTCTCGGGGTGTTTCTTTCTATAATTCGCACCCCATAAGCACCTATTTTTAGGAGCCCACTGGCCAAGAAGCGCTCTTCTGCGTGGTTTCCACGCTGCGGGGCAAGGCGGGCAAGTTTGGGCGGCTTGGCAGAGACAGTCAGCGGCGACTCGAGGCATTCACAGACCGGGAGTCTTCCCGGGGCTGTGGACAGGCGGGGAACAGGTCAACCATGGGGAGAATTACAGGGGGAACTTATAAAAACACAACCTAACGAATTCTTTAATATACCATAATAAAACAACCTTTTTTTAAATTTTGTACCGCGCTACGGTATAGTGGCGGCTGTCCATTCACACTTTACTCTTGCCTCGGCTAGTAATTAGAGATAATAGGGCTTGGGGAACCGCGACGCTGCAAGGACTGTGGAAAGAAACGCTGGACCACCGCCGAATCCCTACCGCCCGCTACCCCTCGGCGCTGACGGCGGATCTACCCGGGCAGGGTAGCAGGGATCCGCTACAGCGTCCATCTAGATTGGGGCGCGAATGCCCGGGACGTGGAGGTCGGGGTCATGAAGAATCTACCGTCCGAGGTCTTTCTTGGCAACGACCTGGGACTGCTGACCCCCACCTTTGAGGACCCTCATCCTGGCGGGGTATGCCTAGTTCCCACCCGCAACCAAGCGCGGAAGGCTCCACACACCGACTCTGAGGGGACCACAGTAAGCCAGACCAGACCAACACCCCCCCTTGGCCCTGACAACACCCCTGCCCTGACCTGGGATTCCCCGACGGACTTTGCCCAAGCCACCCGGGATGATATTACCCTTGCCCCATACCGACAACAAGCAGGGAGGGACCCAGGAGGGTTAGGGGAGGTGAGATTTGCCTGGGACCAAGGGAAGCTGTACAGGACATCGGGGGGGACGAGCCAGGGAATAGAACGAGTACCCCACAGGCAGCTGGTAGTGCCGGCAAAATATTGGCGCGATCTGTTAAGGATCGCTCATGATATTCCCCTGGTGAGCCATCTCGGGCACCGGCGGACATTGCACTGCCTGACCCAGAGCTTCTTTTGGCCCGGATTATCAGGGGAGGTTAGGGACTACTGTCGGACGTGCAGGGTATGCCAGCAAGTAGGGAAGCGGGGGGACGCCAAGAAAGCTCCCCTGAGACCCTTGCCCATAGTGGGAGAACCTTTTAGACGGGTGGCGGTGGATCTGGTATGACCCTTGGCAGTGCCTAGCCCTACGGGCAAGAAGTATATCTTGACCGTAGTGGACTACGCCACCAGGTACCCCGAAGCCGTGGACCTCTGGGATATCCACGCAGAGACCGTTGCCGGAGCTCTGCTGCAGATATTCTCCAGGGTCGGATTTCCCCAGGAAATCCTGTCTGACCAGGACACACAATTTACGGCCGAGGTGACCCAGCAGCTCTTGAGACTGTGCGGGATTAAACCCCTGTACAGCTCCCCTTACCACCCGCAGACCAACGGGCTCTGCGAGCGGTTCAACGGGACCCTCAAACAGCTTCTCAGCACCTTTACCATGTCCCATAAGCACTGGGAACGCCATCTGCCCCACCTTCTGTTCGCGTACCGGGAGGTACCCCAGGAAGCCACAGGCTTCTCTCCCTTTGAGCTACTGTACGGCCGGAGAGTCTGAGGCCATTATGTGCTTGAGTTTAGGGACCGGCTGCAGGAATTGACCGCCCTGGTACGGGACAATCTCCAAGTGGCCCAAACCAAGCAGAAGAGGTGGTATGACCAGTCGGCTAGGGACCGCACCTTCCAGATCGGGCAGAAAGTGTTAGCACTCTGACCGGTCAAACAAAATAAGTTGCAGGCAGCCTGGGAAGGACCCTACAAAATCAAAGAAAAGATCTGCGATACCACCTTCACCGCAGCCAGATGTTCAGATGAAAGGATACACAGATCCTTTCATGTGAACATGCTGAAACCGTTTTTCGAAAGGGAAGAGGCAGTAGCTGCCATCTGCGCGCCGGACGCAGGGGATCTGGAGGATCTCCCCCTGCCGGTACTGCCCGGGGATCCAAGCGCCGAGCCAATGTCCGGCTGGGCGAGGGGCTCACCCCCCGCCACAAGGACGAGGCTCAGCAGGTGCTACAGGAGCACCGAGACCTGTTCTCATCCCGTCCCGGCTACACCTCCGTAGCCCTGCATTGGGTCGATACCCAGAGTCAAGCCCCTTTGCGGCAGATGGCGTACCGAATTCCGATGCAGTGAGAGACGGGATACAGAAAGAGATCCGTGTGATGTTGGATCTAGGGATAATAGAACCCGCCGAGAGCCCCTGGGCCTCCCCGGTGGTTCTGGTACCCAAGAAGGATGGCACTACCAGGTTCTGTGTCGACTATAGAAAGTTAAATGACCACACTGTCAGTGACGCATACCCCATGCCCCGAGTCGACGAGCTCCTAGACCGGATTGCCCAGGGAAACTTTCTCACCACCATTGACCTATGTAAGGGGTACTGGCAGATTCCCCTTGCCGAGGAAGGTGTGCCAAAATCGGCATTCATCACTCCGTTTGACTTATACCAATTTCGGGTTATGCGATTCGGGATGAAGAATGCCCCGGCCACTTTCCAACGCATGGTGGATCGGCTGCTAGAGGGGATGCAAGACTTTACCAGCGCCTAACTAGATGACATAGCCATCTTCAGCAACACCTGGGAGGAACACTTACAGCATTTACGGGCCGTACTAGACCGCCTTGGCACCGCCGGTCTGACCAGAAAACCAGACTGTGACGGAACGGCCGCCACTATACCGTAGCACGGTACAAATTCATAAAATGTTGATTTGGTGTGGTGTATTAAAGAATTTGTTAGGTTGTATTTTTATAAGTTAACCCTGTAATTCTCCCCATTGCTGACCTGTTCCCCGCCTGTCCACAGCCCCGGGAAGACGCCCGGTCTGTGAATGCCTCGAGCCGCCACTAACTGTCTCTGCCAAGCCGCCCAAACTTGCCCGCCTTGCCCCGCAGCGTGGAAACCACTCAGAAGAGCGCTTCTTGGCCAGTAGGCTCCTAAAAATAGGTTCTTACGGGGGTGCGAATTTCAGAACGTAGCGCCCCGGGAAACCCGAACGCCGACCAGGGATCCCTCGCCGGGAGCGTGGCCGGCAAACAGTGACTCTTGCTCGGGTACAGCCGCCGGACTTTTCCCCTCCACAGCTCAGGCTCCGTTGATCCGATCAGGGCGCTTTTTGGACTGAACCATCCCCTGGACCCGAGCTACCAGGCTGTACCCCCAGCGTGCCGCCGCTCCCAGGGGATCACCCCGAAATCCCTGGTAAAACCACAAACTCGGGCTGAAAGCCACAGGGAGCTGCCAGGACAAAGGAGCGCTCACACTGCAATAGACAATGGAGTCCGTCCTCAGATGCCAGTTTCTGTTCTAATTCAGTGGAGAAATCAGATATATGCGCGCATAAAGAAATCACACAGACAAGGAATACGTCTATGTGGCTTTCAAGCCAATGACTTCTCTGCCCTTTATTGACAATTTACAAGGCTTTTTTATGCTACTTCGCATGTAACGAAAACAGGCTGTTGCCCAACATTCTATTCGTCATTATATTGATGAATTCCTGTAATTCGTACTTGGGGCAGGTGTTTGGGGCCATTGTCAGTGTCATACGAGCGAGAAGTGATTTACCATTGTTATCTTTCTCGTCTAGGGCGCATTGTGGTTTGTGTCTCCAGGGAACCCCAGTATTCCATCCCACCGATGCCCAACTACCGCATTCCTGTCCCCAATAGTAATTGGTAACGCACATATATATGTCATAATCATGTGGAATCCCATTTCTCCAGATACATTGCAAGCGGGGGCCTGGGCATGGGTGTATATCACAATAGTTAAAGGTGTATGTAACCACGCTAGTGTTAGATGTATTATACCAGAAAGTGGTTAGTTTGTGTTCGGCGGCAGTAGTATCCATTGCGTGGCCCATGACATGGGCATTGTCCGTCAGTTGTCCCAGGGCAGCTTCCACCTGGGCTCTCAAAACCGCTTGTACCATATCATCAGCTGCCTGTCCCAGTATAACAGCTACATTGTGCCCCTGGATTCCCACCCCCCAAATGAGAACGATATACACAATCATGGTTGTTTTGTTGTCTGGTCCGTTTTTGGTGTAAAGGTATTTTTACAGTGGGAGGTGTGGATCCACGTGGCTTTTCCTTCCAATTTTACTGAAGTTGCAGTTGTGAGGAGGACCTGGAAGGGACCGTCGTGTCTGGGCTCAAGTGGATTCTTTCGAAGAAACTTCTTCACTAGTACCCAGTCTCCCGGGACCAGTTGATGAGTGTCGTTGATACTCTCAGGGTCTGGAATGCAAGAGAACACTTGACCATAGATATCAGTTAATATTTTTCAAACACTTGTGACATTCGTTACTAGGCTGCCAGACTGTAATTGCAATTGTTGAGGGAAACAGTATTCTGAAAGGTGACAGATTGTGTAGACCGATGAGAGCATTCATCATTGTATTTGAGAGGTGTGAGGGCACATGTGCCTATTGTATTACAGCCGGATAGAGTGCCTTAGGTAAGCACACTTTATTTCTTAGTTCTGGGTTACTAGTAGTGTGACTAGCTGCTTGAGTTCCTTTTCCTGTGTCTGACTGAGTGAGTCTGTCTTGCTGCTTGGTCTGCTAAATGATTTAACATCAGCTTCTGGTGTACTAAACTTTCCATGTGCATTTACTTTTATCGCTGCAACCTGTGTGAGTGCGTGAAGTTGCGCTTGTTTTGTTTCTTTTCCTTCTTCTGTCAGAAAGGGTGGGGGCGAGGGGGGAAGTTGAACAGAATTGATTGAAAATCCCTCATAGTTAACAGCATACCAGAATTAGAATCACAACCGGAATCACCCCCCTCAGGAAAAGGAAAGAGAGTAGCGGGTTTAAGACTCAGATATCAGGTGAAAGCGACAGTATCAGGGTGCAGGAGAGAATATCGCCGGCGCAGCAGACTTGCAGATACGTCATGTCGTGCCAATACTCTGGGCTGCTTACCCCTACCCGTTTTGTGCAAATTAATATTTAATCAGCAGGCATCATTAGACTGTTGTTACCAATATTCTGTGTCATTAGAGAATTGGAGGTTAAAACTTTCCTGGCATTAGTAGCTTTATCTCGGATTTAGCAAGGTCACACTCTGTCTGTGGGGTCGTCATCAACTAGAAAATCCTCTAAATTAACTAGGAAATAAAACCCTGCAATCTTCTGATACGGACAGTACACTTTATCTATTCTAAACTAAAATAAGCTAATGCAGCAGAGAAAAACCTGCTCCACGTTTAAACTGTATAGAGTTGAATACGCAAAAATCTCTTTTTTTTTTTTTTTCCTCTCAGCAGGGTTAAAATATTTGATCTGCACAGTCATAGGAAACAAGAGGAACCAATTTAATCTTTCTAGTTTCACTTTGTTGTCTGCATCCCGTTTCCCTTCTTTTTTCTTTTTCCACATAAAAAAACATAACACGGGATATTGTAAAGCCCACTTTTTTTCTTAACCCTTAACACCTAATTCTACCCGGCTCCGTAGCACTCTGTCCTGCAGAGCATTACTGATAGAATACGGAGCCTCTCTCTCCGAGAATATTTCGTATAAAACTATTTTCTAATTAAAATAATAAACCAATAGGGCGGTATTCCATTAATATACACAAACAATTCTATCTACAAGTATAATAATTCCACATACGTACGTCTTGCACTTCACATATACACTTCAACAGTAAACAACGCATAGTCTCTTGGCAAACAACCATCCATTGAATCATGTCATAAACAAAGCAGGTGTCTTGTCTCACCTGTCTATTCTGCTTCTGGCATACCGTGCTTTACATCCCTGACATACATACATACATGTCCTTCTTATTGCTCCTTACTGGCAAGCAACCTATAGTTGCCATATCTAGGATAGGCTTTCCTAACCTCTTCTCACAATGACTCATAAACTATCATCCACATCTTATAGATTATCAGATTCTGCTTTAAAATAACTTTCATCCAACTCATAAAAAATTCATCATTTTGTTTGCATCCATTTATACGAGTCGGAACAGGCGTCCCTGTCCAACCCCCGATTAAATCTATACCTTTTTATTGACTCATACACAATACACATAAACATATACATCCTTATAAACAAATACATACACTATATACACAAATACATATATATCCATTTAACCCCTTAAGGACCCCTGACGTACCCTGTACGTCCTGTCCACAGGTCTCCCTTAGACCCGCGGACGTACAGGGTACGTCAGTGGTGCCTAATCCCCCTCCCGCCCGATACTCACCTCCCTCGCTGGATCCCACAGCGATCTGGCAGGGAGGAAGCCTGCCCATGTGATTTACATGGGCAGACGAGGCTGATGACGCCGCCACGCTGCGTGGTGATGTCATCAGCAGGCGTCCCCATGCAATTCAATGGAGGGGAGGGGGGAGCTCCTTCGGAGCCCTCTATCTCCCCAACCATTGAAGCTAGGGAGATGCCGTTTGCACTGCTGGAGAGGGGAGAGTCTCCCCTTTTCAGCGGTGTATGGCATTAACCTTTTCGCTGCCGAATCGCGTTTCGACACTAACTGGCGCCAAAATGCGATTCGAACCTGGAGGGGGGCTGACATCTTGGATGTCAGCCAAGCCTCCAGGTCCCCCCCCACCCACTGACAACCTCACCATATGTGTGAGGATGTCAGTGGGCCAGTTAACCATCTAGCTGCCATGTAGAGATAAGGGGATCATAAGGATCCCTTTATCTCCCGTTCCATGGCAGCTAGATGGTCATATTTGACATCATTTGAAAGGCCTGATTATGGCCTTTCCAATGATACCAAACATGACCAGGTTTGGTTTTAAAAAAAAAATATATAAAAAAAAATAATAAAAAAATTAAATAAAATAAAAAAATGTTTAATTAAATAGGACCTAGGCTTTCATCTAAAAATAATTAGCACAAAATGGTCAGAATGAGCGCAGCGCACATAGGTGAACTGTCTCAGCAGTGAAGGGGTTAAAAAAAAGCAAACACATGTAAATATTGGTTATTTCTAGTCTCGGGACAAAATTTTGAACCTATTTAGCCGGGGTCTTTTTGGGTGGTTGTAGATTTTGGGGATTAAATTACGAAAAAGTGTGTTTTTACCATTTTTTTCCTCATATTTCATATCTTTTTTATAGTAAATTATTCGATATGATGGAAATAATGGTATTTCTAGAAAGTCCATTTAATGGCGGGAAAAAGGTTGTATAATATGTGTGGGTTGAATAAACGAGTAAGAGGAAAATTTGACCTAAACACTAACAGCGCAGAAACGTAAAAACAGAAGCGGTCACTAAAAGACGGATTTGTGTAAAACCGCCCGGTCACTAAGGGGTTAAACAAACACACACACTATATACACAAATACATATATATATATATATGTTCAATCGTCAGACATTATCTTGGTGGAAAGGTCTAAGCCAGGGATTGTGGGTCGTAGGATATTATCAGATACAATGGCAGTATCCTGCTAAAGGCCATCGGCGGCATCTGGGCTTTGGGTGGGGGCCGTGGCCTGCGGGGTGCTTTACAATCCCGTTTGAAATGGCCGGACTCTCCACAAGTAAAACAGGTTCTTGGTGGACGCCCCCCCTCCCCACCAGGCTCCCCTTCCACGGTGTCTGCCATTTTTCTTGGAGTTGGCTGCTGTGTCCAGGCTACATTGTTTTTGGGAGTTGGAGGGATGTCATGGGTGTTTTGGTAGAAAGGGTACGTGGTGTCGGTTTGATGGGGTGGAAAGGTGATAAGATCTTGGTGCTGAGGTGGAAAAAGTGTGGGCTGGCTACGGGTGACCTGGGGTGTGGTTGTAGGTAACCCTATGTGGGACGTTAGGGCATCATCAGTACGGTCTATCGTGTGGAGAGTGGTATTTAAATTGGGCAAATGAATCATTATAGGGTATATTGTCGGTACCTGGCTTGTGGTTGTTAATGAGGACATGACAGGACGAGTGGTGTAGTACGACCCATCGATACATAAAACAGGGTAGAGACCTGTCGGCTGTGTTTGGGCAGTTGTCGTTTGGGTTCGGGTTATTATTTTCTTTTTGGATACCTTACTATAGGAAGGAGGCTTAGAACTTGGAGTGAGATAATAGTAATTTGTTTTTCCTTTCTTCTTATCTAATGTTTCTATCCACCCTTCGTTCTCAATTTCTTTTGCTACCCTATACCAAGAGTATAGGGTAGCAAAAGGAATGTGCAACATTCCATAAACCATTATCAATCAACATTCCTTTCTTATTCTTCAACACATGTTTCCATTCTTCTACCTGTAATCTGGGATTATCTAATTCGCAAATCCTGCCTAAAATCTTTAGGTTTGTCACATGTCCAGCGGTGTAGCGTGGGTTGTCAGCGCCCGGGGCAGGGCAAGAATTGTGCGCCCCCCCCCAACCTGTGGACACGTTAACACACCATGGGTCCCTGACAGTAGATTATTGACCCAATTACCCCACAAGCACATGTACTGTATATTAACAAAATACTGATATAATTAAAAAAATGAAACACACATGCCCCCACACTACGCCGCTGCTACCAGTCACCCTGTCCCAGTATACCCTATCATAGTTCCACTCTCACACTAAACCCAGTCACTCTCTCCCAGTACCCCCAGTCACCCTCTCCCTCCAAGTACCCCAGTCACTCTCAGTACCCCCACTTTCTCCAAATACCCCCAGTCACTCTCTCTCCAAGTACCCCCACGTTTTACCAGTACCCCAGTCTCTCTCTCTCCAAGTAGCCCAGTCACTCACTCTCTCTCTCTCACTCTTTCCCAGGACCCCCAGTCACTCACTCTCTCCCAGTACCCCAAGTCACTCACGCTCTCCCAGTACCCCCAGTCACACTCTCTCCCAGTACCCCCAGTCACTCTTTCTCTCTCCAAGTACCCCACTTTCTCCCAGTACCCCCAGTCACACTCTATCCAATATCCCCAGTCACTCTCTCCCAGTATCCCCAGTCATTCTTTCCCTGAACCTCCAGTCACCCTGTCCCTGTACCCCCTCACTGTGTGGTGGTCACGCTGCTTTGGTGTCACAGTGTTGCCTATCTGCGTGGCGTTGCTGGTGGCCCAGGGGGGGAGCTGTCCAGGGGGCTTAGTGGAGACCAGATTTTAAATGTGCTGCAGGGCAGGCTCCTCCCTCCCTCCTTCCAGTTCAGCGGCTGCAGGGCTGCTAGCGGCGTGGGCCTGGAACAGGGCTTCAAGGGGGGCTGACAAGCGTGGTACAGGGCGTTCCGTTGAATAATGCTGCGCTTCTTCATGTGACTCAAGTTAGCATTGAGGAGTCGGACAGGACCAGAATTTTATGTCTTGGTCCTCCCTTCTGGATGCTGAGTGCTAAGTCACTGCCGGCGTGGCAAAACTGGCAGACAACTTGCTGATCCCTGCTGGAAAATATTAGTGGTTCAAATTTCTTTTGAAATTTTGCGCCCCCTAAGAAAATTGCGCCCGGGGCGACCGCCCCCGAGGCACCCCCCACGGTACGCCACTGCACATGTCTTTTGCCTGTTCTTTTCCTCAACTAACTTGCATGGTGACAACCAACCAGTATGGCTACTCTGTTCATTTCCCATTTTCGATTGTTAGCTTTGTTTTCCTGGTCACTCTTCAATTCACGTAGTTTATCAACAGTCAGAAATGAGGATAGACCTATATCTATCGTGGCCTATTTACCACGACAATAAAGCATCTCGTCCTCCCCTATATTCCAAATATAGGACCCTGCAAGAAAAGGTGTAGCCAGCACCTCTCTACCGCAGCATATATATCCTACAGGTGCTTCCTTTACCGCGTCACCTGTTCCTACTAGATATATATATTCTTGTGAGTTCCTAATAGATACGCCTAATGCATCATCTATCCCAGTACCCACAAAAAACTCCTCTGACTGTCAATCAAACTATACTTCAATCAGAGATTTATCGTGTCCTACCACCAAGCTTGTGTTCACCTGTTACTGTTAGGAAAGTCCTAATACCAGGTATGGCCTATTGCATCACATCACTTGTTACCGTCTGGAGAAAGCTAACCAGGTACACCCCACTTGTTACCACAGGTCCGCGATAATCTCTCTGATTAACAACCAAAATATAAATTCTATCAGGAAAAATGCTGTCAATACAAAGAATCGTGAACAGACACGTACAAACAAGCAGACAACTGGCATGCGGTTGTGGGTCAGTATAGCGGGCACCTGGGCAAAGTTAAATAAAACCCCACTTTTGATGCTTTTCCCATGTGTCACACTGGGGTTTCCCGGGGTAGGATCACAAACCAGAACATGTCACCGATAAGATATCAAAAGGTATCTTACCTGTGAGGTTACGAAGTTGATCAGGCTTCGGTTCTGGTGTGGTCCTGCCAGGAAATCCTCGTCGGTGACACACTGGATAAAGCGAAACCCAGGACCCCACGTTGGGCGCCAAATTGCAGTGGACAATGGAGTCCGTCCTCGGATGCCAGTTTCTGTTCTAATTCGGTGGAGAAATCAGATATATGCGCGCATAAAGAAATAACACAGACAAGGAATACGTCTATGTAGCTTTCAAGCCAATGAGTTCTCTGCCCTTTATTGACAATTTACAAGGCTTTTTTATGCTACTTCGCATGTAACGAAAACAGGCTGTTGCCCAACATTCTATTCATCATTATATTGTGAAATTACAGACCTTGTTTAATAACAGTTAAAGAAAATAAACAACAACGTCTTCGGCTGTCCCTTTAGCCGTCAAGGACGTTTGTTACAGGACGTTCCAAGATGTTACAAAACATTCTCCTCTTGATTCTTGGAAAAAGAGACTACATGTGTGTACAAAACAATCAGCTAAGATAGCGTGTTAAACAATAATATGCATTTGATTCACAAATCCCGATTAACTATTTAAACCACTCAAATGAGCATTTTTCTAGGCGTCTTTCTAAGCCTTTGAATATTATAAAAGCGAATATATACATTTCTGTCCACAACAACACCACAGGGGGGGCCGGGCACTGCCCGGACAGGGAGAGGTTCTGGGGGGGGGACAGATGAGCTGGCACCAAGATCCGAGATAAGGTCTGCGCACAGCAGGGGTCCCCCAGGTTAACCAAGGCAGATTGGGCAAGGGCTCGAGGCAAAGGTAAAGATCACCGCAGGAGGACTGAGGGCGGGCCAGGGGAGAACAATGGTTTCATTCCCCATAAATACTCCTGTATCCCCCATGTTAAATAAACTGGTACCTGTTTGAACCTTTACTCCTGCCTCGGCTAGTAATTGGGGATAACAGGGCTTGGGGAACTGCAACGCTTCAAGGATCGTGTAAAAGCGCTTAATCACCGCCGAATTCATACAGCCCGCTACCCCTGACTCTACACCTCCAGACAAGCTCGGCGCTGACAGCGGATCTACCCGTGCAGGATAGCGGTGATCCGTTACATTGGCTGGCAGCGCTGGGATCAGCTGAGACCAGACAAGCAGGGGGAGATACAGCTGCTGGCTTGACCCCGGTCTCAGCCACCGCGACACGCCGAGCATCTGGAGTAGGGATGAGCTGTTCGGTTTCGGACGGTTCGGAGTTCGACCCGAACTTTGGCAGTTGGAAAGTTCGCGAATTTCGAACTTTTTGGGCGTGTCCGGTTCGAGTTCGAAAAACAAAAAGAAATTTTGAAAAAAAGTATAGAAAATGCTTAAAAAAATACTAAAAAATCTAGAAATAAAGAGACTCTTTACTGCAGAATGTTGTAAGCAACGGTTTATTAGATATTGAATTAAAAACTAATGTGTACGTGGAAAGATTATCAACTCTAAATGACCTCTGTTCACAAACGGGCATAACACCAGGTGTTTTTAGTCTGGTAATCAATTTGATACATTGTACAATATAGTGAGAGTGGGGTAGTGTCTGCTTCTGATTCAGATTTGAGAATTAATTTCCCTAAAACATCCTAATATGCTGCATTTAACCCTTTCGCTGCTGAGGCTTTTCACACCTCTGTGCTGAGGTCATTTTTACTTCTTTCACTCATCATGTTTAACCGCGTTTTGTAGCCATATTTTGATATATGACCCAGACATATTATATATCGTTCTTTCCGGCAGACTTGGCAGATTCATAATATGTCATTATTATATGTATACGTTATGTCATGTCTGTATATTATAACAAAAAATGCAATAAAATTTGAATTTTCAATAATTTATTATGTGTAAAGTGTTTTTTTTCACATTTTAACATGCGATCGTTTGCGGTTATATTTTGTATGGGGTGTGCTTGTTAAAAAAATTAGAAATGGGGTCTCGTTAAATTTTTTTTTGCGAAAATTTCGCTTTTTTTAACAAACGCACCGCATACAAAAATCGTTAGTGCAGCATTATTGTTCACATTATAATTGAAATGGGAACAATATTGCTGCATTAACAAAACAAAAACAAACAAAAAACTTGTTTATTTTTTTTTTTGATTTTTTTTTTAAATATTTTTATTTTTTATTTTTAAAAAAAAACATTTTTCATGCTCATGTTTAGTATCCTTGGAAAGGCCATGCTCTGGCCGATCCAACGATATCAAACATTAACCCCTTGCTGCCACGGATCGGGAGATAGGGGGTTCATTGGAACCCCCTATCTCCACCATTGGTGGCAGCTAGGTGTTAACTCCAGGACTGGCATCATCGTGCTATGCATGATGACGCCAGTCCTCAGGGGGAGTTCCTGGAGGCATGGCCGACATCCAAGATGTCGGCCGGCTCCAGGAGAGGATCACGATCCGGCGCTTTTCAGTGCCGATTCGTGATCCGGCTCCCCAGGGGTTAATCACAGCCACCGTTTGGAAGGGCAGGCTGTGCCCTTCCAAACGGTGCCTGGATTAACCCTCTGCCCCCGGCGATCGGGAGGGAGAGAGGTCCGAAGGACCTCCCCCCTCCCTTTCATTCGCTTCCTCCGCACATGCGGCGGGGGGCGCCTGAATTAGATGTCATCGCGCCGCCGCGATGACATCTAATTGCTCCACCGGGGTCCTGGAGTGCTGGGCTGACATCCAAGATGTCAGCCCGCACCGGGGGGCGCAGCAATCCGCCGTAATCCGGCGGATTGCTGCCTCCTGTGCATGGACGCGCTCAGCGCGTCCATAGCACAGGAGAACCACTTGGCTGGACGCATCCATAGCAGCCAAGTGGTTAACTGGTGTTTGAAAAAAATCTAAAGCAATGTTATTTTTCACCTCGGGATTAAACATTCACAGGGTTATTCAGAGAGCGGTGAAGAACAGGAGAATAACTGGAGAAGTAAAAATTCTAGGTCAAAATAGCCAAACCATAAAAATTCTCCCATTTAACTCACTTTCCAAATTGGCTATTTGGTCTAGATTGTTCTCTTCTCTTGCCAATTCTCCTGGCTTTCACCTCTCTCTCGGGGTTGTTCAGAGAAAGGTGAAAACCAGGAGAATGGCAGGAAAAGAGAACAACCTGGACCAAATAGCCGATTTGGAAAGTGAGATAAGGCTAGGGTCAGACTAACGCATTTTTCGCAGCGACCGTCAAAAAGTGCGTCCGAACGCATTGCCGTATTTTTTCACGTATTGCGCGAAAACGGTCATACGATGCGCATTTTTGTGCGTGATTTTTTACGGATCCAAACCAGGAAACTTTCGGTGTCTGGACGTTATGTTGGCCGGACATGAGCAGGGTCTGACGTCTCCAAATCACGCACACACGCCGCTAGTGGACGCAGCACACTCTGTACGTCCGTACTAGCGGTTCTGCGTTCTCGAAAAAATGCGTTAATTTTCCACTTGCGTTGCGCAGCCGGACATTCGTGCGACCGTACTTCGTATATTGGAAGTCATTACCCGTCATTTGCTGCTAGTGTGGCCGTGATTAAGTGCGCCTAAACGCACGTTACAAATTCGCTAGTCCTCTGACCCTAGCCTAAATGGGAGAATTTTTCTGGTTTGGCTATTTTGACCTAGAATTTTCCATTCTCCAGTCATTCTCCTGCTCTTCACCGCTCTCTGAATAACCCTGTGAAGGTGAAACTCAGGAGAATGACTGGAGAATGGAAAATTCTAAGTCAAAATAGCCAAACCAGAAAAATTCTCCCATTTATCTCACTTTCCAAATCGGCTATTTGGTCTAGATTGTTCTCTTCTCTTGCCAGTTCTCCTGGCTTTCACCTCTCTCTCAGGGTTGTTCAGAGAAAGGTGAAAACCAGGAGAATGGCAGGAAAAGAGAACAATCTGGACCAAATAGCCAATTAGGAAAGTGAGATAAGACTAGGGTCAGACTAACGCATTTTTTGCAGCGACCGTCAAAAAGTGCGTCCGAACGCATTGCCGTATTTTTTCACGGATTGCGCTAAAACGGTCATACGATGCGCATTTTTGTGCTTGATTTTTTACGGATCCAAACCAGGAAACTTTGGGTGTCTGGACGTTATGTTGGCCGGACATGAGCAGGGTCTGACGTCTCAAAATCACGCACACACGCCGCTAGTGGACGCAGCGCACTCTGTACATCCGTACTAGCGGTTCCGCTTTCTTGAAAAAATGCGTTCATTTTCCACTTGCGTTGCGCAGCCAGACTTTCGTGCGACCGTACTTCTTTATTGGCCGTCATTGCCCGTCATTTGCTGCTAGTGCGGCCGTGATTAAGTGCGCCTAAACGCACGTTAAAAATTCGCTAGTCTGACCCTAGCCTAAATGGGAGAATTTTTCTGGTTTGGCTATTTTGACCTAGAATTTTCCATTCTCCAGTCATTCTCCTGCTCTTCACCGCTCTCTGAATAACCTGACAGGGTTATTCAGAGAAAGGTGAAACTCAGGAGAATGGAAAATTCTAGGTCAAAATAGCCGAACCAGAAAAATTCTCCCATTTATCTCACTTTCCAAATCGACTTTTTGGTCTAGAAGTTTCCATTCTCCTGCTTTTCACCGCCAAAAAATCTGTAACTTTTTTATGCGTGTCCGAAAATGTCTCCTCTTTTCATACAGACTGCCGCCCCAAGCAGTTGTTTATGGATAGATTAAAGGAAAAGCAAATACCGTCATTTGAAATGTCATTTTTTGGTTTTTATATCTTTCTATACATCCTAGAAATCCGCCACTTCACGGGCAGGTTATGGGGACCTCCTAGGCACGATATTTGAAGGAATTTTTCATTTTTATTTTTAACCCTTATTTCATGGAAAACTCACTGTCCCTTTAAAAACATTTTTTTAAAAACTTTTTGTCCTTGTTTCCTGTCCCCCAGGGCACTACCCGTACCCCTATACACCTTTTATGGCAAATATGTAGCATATATGCCCTCTTGGAGGGCACTCCAAAATACCGAATTTTCAGCCCCTTTGACTTGCATGGGGGTTCGGGTTCGGTCCCGAACAAATGGGAAGTTAGAGTTCGGGCTCGAACCGAACTCGGGGAGTGTTCGGCTCATCCCTAATCTCGAGTAGACATCATCCGGGGGGAGAATCTGAAACCAGCCCAGCAGGGGGAGATACAGCCGCTTGCTTGACCCCGGTCTCAGACACCCCTGGGTTCAAGAGGTGGACAGTACCAGCAACGGCGGTGACCCCATATGGCACAGCGCTACGAAGGGCTGAAGCGCACGGTCCTGAAAGAACTGTGAAAAGCCAGAGGCAAGGCGCCCGGAGGCAAGGCGAAAGCGGTCATCATCGGAGAACTGATGGAGGACGACCGCAACAGCGTGGCTCCCTCTGAGGGCTCCGAGACCTCAGAATGGAGGCGAGAGGTGCAGTGGTGGCTGGCCCTATACGGAACGGACCCCTCCACCAACATTATCGGGAGGGTCCTGGCCAACACAGACAAGCTCCGCGAGGCAGAGATGCAGCAAAGGTCCGGGGGGTCGCTGTCCCCCAAAGGCAGTACAGGACCCCCCAAACAGAAAATACCATTCGCGGCGTTCAAGCTCTTCCCAAAGGGGAGTGAAGACATTGAAGGGTTACTGCAGGATTTCGAGAGGCAATGTGCCCTGCAGGAGGTGGCGGTACCCATCCTGGCGAGCAAATTGACCGGCAGGGCGGCTGAAGCCTATCGGGCGGTGGCGGACGAAGACTGTATGGTGTACGAGCGGGTCAAGGAACATCTGCTGGCCCGCTCTGCACTCACCCTGGAGGCATATCGAGTCCGATTTCGAGCCTTAAGAAGGGGCACTCAGGACTCTTATGCAGAGTGGGGACACAGGATGCAGCAGGCGCTCCGTAGCTGGATACAGGGGTGCCAAGCTACCCAACCGGACCATATCGTCCAGCTGCTATTACTGGAGCAGTTCTACAACTACTCTCCTCCAGAGGTCCGGGACTGGGTACGAGACCGGCGCCCCCTCACCCTGTCTGAAGCCACCCGCCTTGCCGACGAGTACCAGGACGCCAGACGAGTTGCCACTCCGGTCATCCGAGCCCCACCTCCCCGCTTCCATCCAGCGCCACAGTTACGCCCTGCTACCCTTGAATGAGCACCCAGGCCACCGGCACCCCCCACCCTGGTTCCTCGGGTAGGACCCCGGTGCTATGGGTGTAACCAGATCGGACACATACGGGACCGTTGTCCCCTGAACACCCATCGTCCGGCACCGTCCCGGGCAGCGCATCCACCGAGCCGAGCTGCGGCATACTGATGCCATCAGGAACCGGAACCCACAGCCACCCTCGAGGAAGACTGGGGCATCCTGCATGAGGCTGACCCAGTGCAAGCAGCCGCGCAGGACAACCGTCAACACCATCGCCAACAAGTCCGGGTGAATGGACAACTTGCCAGCGGTCTGCGAGACACCGGTGCAACCCTTACCCTGGCACAGCCCCATCTAATCCACTCGGATGCTTCAACCGGGTATTCGGTGGCCGTCAGAGTCGCTGGCGGCCATGTGTATCGAATTCCTACGGCCCGCGTCCATCTAGATTGGGGCACGAATACCCGGGACGTGGAGGTCGGGGTCATGAAGAATCTACCGTCCGAGGTCTTACTTGGCAACGACCTGGGACTGCTGACCTCCACCTTTGAGGACCCTCATCCTGGCGGGGTATGCCTCGTTACCACCCGCAACCAAGCGCGGAAGGCTCCACACACCGACTCCGGGGGGACCACAGTAAGTCAGACCAGACCAACACCCCCCCTTGGCCCTGACAACACCCCTGCCCTGACCTGGGATTCCCCGACGGACTTTGCCCAAGCCACCCGGGACGATATTACCCTTGCCCCATACCGACAACAAGCAGGGAGGGACCCGGGAGGGTTAGGGGAGGTGAGTGTGATGGAACGGCCGCCACTATACCGTAGCGCAGTACAGGTTTTTAAAATGTTGATTTGGTGTGGTGTATTAAAGAATTCATTAGGTTGTATTTTTATAAGTTCCCCCTGTAATTCTCCCCATTGGTGACCTGTTCCCCGCCTGTCCACAGCCCCGGGATGACGCCCGGTCTGTGAATGCCTCGAGCCGCCACTAACTGTCTCTGCCAAGCCGCCCAAACTTGCCCGCCTTGCCCCGCAGCATGGAAACCACGCAGAAGAGCGCTTCTTGGCCAGTATGTTCCTAAAAATAGGTTCTTACGGGGGTGCGAATTTCAGAACGAAGCGCCCCGGGAAACCCGAACGACAACCAGGGTAGCGGTGATCCGTTACAGTGAGATTTGCCTGGGACCAAGGGAAGCTGTACAGGACATCGGGGGGGACGAGCCAGGGAATAGACCGAGTACCCCACAGGCAGCTGGTAGTGCCGGCGAAATATCGGCGCAATCTGTTAAGGATCGCGCATGATATTCCCCTTGCGAGCCATCTCGGGCACCGCCGGACATTGCACCGCCTGACCCAGAGCTTCTTTTGGCCCGGATTATCAGGGGAGGTTAGGGACTACTGTCGGACGTGCGGGGTATGCCAGCGAGTAGGGAAGCGGGGGGACGCCAAGAAAGCTCCCCTGAGACCCTTGCCCATAGTGGGAGAACCTTTTAGATGGGTGGCGGTGGATCTGGTAGGACCCTTGGCAGTGCCTAGCCCTACGGGCAAGAAGTATATCTTGACCGTAGTGGACTACGCCACCAGGTACCCCGAAGCCGTGTCCCTCCGGGATATCCACGCAGAGACCGTTGCCGGAGCTCTGCTGCAGATATTCTCCAGGGTCGGATTTCCCCAGGAAATCCTGTCTGAAATGGCACACAATTTACGGCCGAGGTGACACAGCAGCTGTGGAGACTGTGCGGGATTAAACCCCTGTACAGCTCCCCTTACCACCCGCAGACCAACGGGCTCTGCGAGCGGTTCAACGGGACCCTCAAACAGCTTCTCCGCACCTTTACCATGTCCCATAAGGACTGGGAATGCCATCTGCCCCACCTTCTGTTCGCGTACCGGGAGGTACCCCAGGAAGCCACAGGCTTCTCTCCCTTTGAGCTACTGTACGGCCGGAGAGTCCGAGGCCCCTTGGACTTGCTCCGGGTGCACTGGGAAGGTGCTCTGGCCGAGGAGGGGACCTCGGCCATAGATTATGTGCTTGAGTTTAGGGACCGGCTGCAGGAATTGACCGCCCTGGTACAGGACAATCTCCAAGCGGCCCAAACCAAGCAGAAGAGGTGGTATGACCGGTCGGCTAGGGACCGCACCTTCCAGATAGAGCAGAAAGTGTTAGCACTCCGACCGGTCAAACAAAATAAGTTGCAGGCAGCCTGGGAAGGACCCTACAAAATCATAGAAAATATCTGCGATACCACCTTCACCGCAGCCAGATGTTCAGATGAAAGGATACACAGAACCTTTCATGTGAACATGCTAAAACTGTTTTTCGAAAGGGAAGAGGCAGTAGCCACCATCTGCGTGCCGGACGCGGGGATCTGGAGGATCTCCCCCTGCCGGTACTGCCCGGGGATCCAAGCGCCCAAGGGGTAGCCGATGTCCGGCTGGGGGCGAGGGGCTCACCCCCCGCCACAAGGAACAGGCTCAGCAGGTGCTACAGGAGCACCGAGACCTGTTCTCATCCCGTCCTGGCTACACCTCCGTAGCCCTGCATCGGGTCGATACCCAGAGTCAAGCCCCTTTGCGGCAGTTGGCGTACCGAATTCCCGATGCAGTGAGAGACGGGATGCAGAAAGAGATCCGTGAGATGTTGGATCTAGGGGTAATAGAACCCTCCGAGAGCCCCTGGGCCTCTCCGGTGGTTCTATTACCCAAGAAGGATGGCACTACCAGGTTCTGTGTGGACTATAGAAAGTTAAATGACCACACTGTCACTGACGCATACCCCATGCCCCGAGTCGACGAGCTCCTAGACCGGATTGCCCAGGGAAACTTTCTCACCACCATTGACCTATGTAAGGGGTACTGGCAGATTCCCCTTGCCGAGGAAGGTGTGCCGAAATCGTCATTCATCACTCCGTTTGGTTTATACCAATTTCGGGTTATGCCATTCGGGATGAAGAATGCCCCGGCCACTTTCCAACGCATAGTGGATCGGCTGCTAGAGGGGATGCAAGACTTTACCAGCGCCTACCTAGCCATCTTCAGCAACACCTGGGAGGAACACTTACAGCATTTATGGGCCGTACTGGACCGCCTTGGCACCGCCGGTCTTACCATAAAACCAGACGTTGCCACGTCGGCATGTCCGAGGTCCAGTACCTGGGCCACCGGGTGGGCTGCAGAAGGCAGCGCCCAGAACCCGCCAAGGTTGAAGCTGTTGCCCAGTGTCCCACTCCCCGCACCAAGACCCAGGTGTTAGAATTTCTAGGTACTGCAGGATACTACCGCCGCTTCGACCCCAACTACAGCGCCATTGCCAAACCCCTGACTGACCTGACCCGCAAGAACCTTCCCCGACAGGTACTGTGGTCCCCTGAGTGTGAAGAAGCCTTCCAGCAGCTCAAGCGAGCCTTGGTGGAAGCCCCTGTGTTGACTGCTCCGGATCCCACTAAACTTTTTGTTGTCCACACAGACGCATCTATGTTCGGATTGGGAGCAGTGCTGAGCCAGGTCGGTGAAGACGGGCACGACCACCCAGTTGCCTACATCAGCCGGAAACTTTTACCCAGGGAGGTGGCTTATGCGGCCATTGAGAAGGAGTGCCTTGCCCTGGTATGGGCACTGAAGAAATTGCAACCGTATTTGTATGGGCGCTCCTTCACGGTCCTCTCGGACCACAACCCCTTGGTATGGCTGGCCGTTAGGACAAAGGAATGCTCACACCACAGGGGGGGCTGGGCGCTACCAGGACAGGGAGAGATTCTGGGATTCTTAAAATGTTGATTTGCTGTGGTGTATTAAAGAATTCGTTAGGTTGTATTTTTATAAGTTCCCCTGTAATTCTCCCTGTTGTTGACCTGTTCCCCGCCTGTCCACAGCCCCGGGAAGACGCCCGGTCTGTGAATTAGGGATGTGCGTTTCGGGTTTCGGAATTTCGGAATTTTCACGAAATTTCCCGATTCGTGATTTCGGATGCGGCCGAATTTCCGAAAATTTTTAGATCCGAAAATGTCAGATCCGAAACGTTTTCCGAGCCGAAACGAAATATTTTCGGATTTTTCGAATGGACTTGAAATGTGTCAAACGAGGAGAAAACACGTTCGGAAAAAACAAAAATTATCTGAAAAACGAAAATTTTCGGAAAAAACGGAAAGTCGATACATTAAACTAGTAAAGTGACACGAAAAATACGAAAAATGGTCGATATTCCGAAAAATGTACAATTCCGAAAAACGAAAATTTCCGAAAACACGAAAAGTCGATACAAAAACCAAGCACAGTGACACGAAAATACGAAAAATGGTGACTCTTGCTCGGGTACAGCTGCCGGACTTTCCCCCTCCACAGCTCGGGCTCCGTTGATCCGATCAGGGCGCTTTTTGGACTGAACCAGCCCCCTGAGCTACCAGGCTGTACCCCCAGCGTGCCACCGCTCCCAGGGGATTACCCCGAAATCCCTTGTAAAACCCCAAACTCGGGCTGAAAGCCACAGGGAGCCGTTAGGACAAAGGAGCGCTCACACCACAGGGGGGGCTGGGTGCTACCCGGACAGGGAGAGGTTCTTTGAGGGGGGGACAGACGAGCTGGCGCTGAGATCCGAGATAAGGGCTGTGCACAGCAGGGATCCCCCAGGTTAACCAAGGCAGATTGGGCAATGGCTCGAGGCAAAGGTAAAGATCACCGCTGGAGGACTGAGGGTGGGCCAGGGGAGAACAATGTTTTCATTTCGCATAAATACCCCTGTATCCCCCATGTTAAATAAACTGGTACCTGTTTGAACCTTTACTCCTGCCTCGGCTAGTAATTGGGGATACAGGGCTTGGGGAACCGCAACGCTTCAAGGATCGTGCAAAAGCACTTAATCACCGCCGAATTCATACAGCCTGCTACCCCTGACTCTACACCTCCAGACAAGCTCGGCACTGACGGCGGATCTACCCGTGCAGGGTAGCGGTGATCCATTACACAGACAAGTGCCACATCGGCATGTCCGAGGTCCAGTACCTGGGCCACCGGGTGGGCTGCGGAAGGCAGTGCCCAGAACCCGCCAAGGTTGAAGCTGTTGCCCAGTGGCCCACTCCCCGCACCAAGACCCAGGTGTTAGCCTTTCTAGGTACGGCAGGATACTACCGCAGCTTCGTCCCCAACTACAGCGCTATTGCCAAACCCCTGACTGACCTGACCCACAAGAACCTTCCCCGACAGGTACTGTGGTCCCCTGAGTGTGAGGAAGCCTTCCAGCAGCTCAAGTGAGCCTTGGTGGAAGCCCCCGTGTTGACTGCTCCTGATTCCACTAAACGTTTTGTTGTCCACACAGACGCATCTATGTTCGGATTGGGAGCAGTGCTGAGCCAGGTCGGTGAAGACGGGCATGACCACCCGGTTGCCTACATCAGCCGGAAACTTTTACCCAGGGAGGTGGCTTATGCGGCCATCGAGAAGGAGTGCCTTGCCCTGGTATGGGCACTGAAGCAATTGCAACCGTATTTGTATGGGCACTCCTTCACGGTCCTCACGGACCACAACCCCTGGTATGGCTGAACCGGGTGGCCGGGGACAACGGCAGGCTCTTGCGGTGGAGCCTGGCCCTTCAGCCCTTCAATTTTACCATCCAGTACCGGCCTGGGAAGCAAAATGGCAATGCGGACGGACTATCCCGCCAGACTGAGCTTGAAACTTAGGGTGGGTGGGGGCCATGGACATCCCCAAGCGGACCCGAAGAGGGTCTCACCGGGTCTGCCATCTGGAAACTTGGGGGAGATGTGTGACGGAACGGATGCCACTATACCGTAGCGCGGTACAAATTTTTAAAATGTTGATTTGGTGTGGTGTATTAAAGAATTCGTTAGTGTGACTGATCGGCCACCACAGGATTTATTTAGTTTAATTTCATTCTTATTTTGTTATATTTTGTTTACCCCTTATTTATAGGAACTAATTTCCTTTGTTAGATATACAGGGTTATCCAAAGAGATCCGAATTGCTTGAGAAAGGTAACCGAATGCTGAAAATCAGCGTTCGGTTACCTTTCCTGGCCATTCGGCTATTCAGAGAGCAGGCAATTCGCCAAATCCTGGCGAATTGCCTGCACATACGGTGACTGTTCGGTTCCTGTTCGAGGGCAGTGAAATCCCCATAGAGAAGCACTGCTTCGGCTATTCAGAGAACACAAACCAGCAGTGAAAGGTTCCCCTAATGTCCTGCCATTCGGTGGTTTCATTCGGCAAATTTATTCAGGAGAATCCCATAGGCTTCAATGTTAAAAATATTCCCGTTTTAATTCAATATCTAATAAACCGTTCATTATAAAATTCTGCAGCAAAGTGTCTCTTTATTTATAGATTTTTTAGGATACTTTAAGCATTTTTCAGATTTTTTTTATTTTTTTTAAAAAGTCCGATTTTTTTTTTTTTTTTTTCAATTAACTTATTTTTTTTGTAACAGCCCTCTTTATTATCATTCCCTGGACCTCCTGTGAAAATTTCAGACATTTTCGCTCAGTAGTTTCTTTGCAAACAGCGTTTCTTTTTCCCAGATTCATACAAATGGTTTTTCTAATTTATTCACTGCCTCCTCTACGTCACAGCTGCTTCGGCTCTGTGTGATTCGGCTCCTGTTCGGCTCCTGTTCGGCTCCTGTTCGGCTTTTTCGAAGGTTAATCCAGATGTTTTTGCTTGTTTTCAGCGTGCATTCGGTTAGTTTTCGTCAGGTTTTCGGCAGCTTTTCCCTGCAATTCGGGGGCCCTGTGCTCTTTGCTGAATACACCGCAGGGTCACCGAAATGCAATCGGCAAAAGGAACCGAATTGAAGAGAACGAAAAGTCACCGAACGTGCGGTGACTTTTCGAATCTCTTTGGATAACCCTGTTAGTGTAAAACTGTTGCTAGACTTCTGATTAATCATGTTTTTCCCCAGCACCATCCTGCTAGTAACCACGGAGTACATGCGTGCAACAATGTATCCGTCACTGACATTGCGCACCACGCTTCAAACTCCAATTTACTTTATGCTCAGTTATATTATGTGGTTTTAAATGTATTGTCAATTGCTCCTTTTTAGTTTTAAATAGACTTATATTTCTTTAGTTAAATGTGTTTTTTTTAAAGCTACTACCTGCCGCTAGTGACAAATGCTTTCCTTTGTATAGAATGTACAATAGGCTTGAGTAATTTGTGGATTATGCAAAAGTGCTTTCTCTTTGGATATCTGTTATCTGTTTACCTGTCTGAAAAGGTTGGGAGTCACATTGTCTCAGCCACCCACTATCTGATTCCCTTTACAATGGGTTATGTAAATCACTGTATGTGGTCACTGTGGGGTCAAGACTTCATCTGCATACAACCAGTGGACCAAAGTGAAGACTGAAGAGGACCTGAAAGAAGCCTCCAATGGTCTTGGAACCAACCACTCAGAACTGGTGGGGTGGGCGGGAAGTCTGAATGTGCATGGCTGTATTTTGTATATAAGCACAGTCTGTTCCCATTCTAAATACACTCTGATTTACCTACAACCGATACTGCGTGTCGATGAGTATTTGGGAGGGCATAATCACTGAATCCTTCGCTTCCAGACCATCCAGGAACCGCTGCCAATCTCTCTCCCACCTTGCTAGCTTGCTACCCGGCTAAGCTCTCCAGCAAGACTCGGCGCCGCAGACAGAGCTACACCTGCAGGGTAGCTGATCTGTTACAGTTAGGTTGTATTTTTATAAGTTCCCATGTAATTCTCCCCATTGGTGACCTGTTCCCCGCCTGTCCACAGCCAAGGGAAGACGCCCGGTCTGTGAATGCCTCGTGCTGCCACTGTCTCTGCCAAGCCGCCCAAACTTGCCCGCCTTGCCCCGCAGCGTGGAAACCACGCAGAAAAGCGCTTCTTGGCCAGTATATTCCTAAAAATAGGTTCTTACGGGGGTGCGAATTTCAGAACGAAGCGCCCCAGGAAACCCGAACGCCGACCAGGGATCCCTCGCCGGGAGCGCGGCCGGCAAACAGTGACTCTTGCTCGGGTACAGCCGCCGGACTTTCCCCCTCCACAGCTCGGGCTCCGTTGATCCGATCAGGGCGCTTTTTGGACTGAACCAGCCCCCGGACCCAAGCTACCAGGCTGTACCCCCAGCGTGCCGCCGCTCTCAGGAGATCACCCCGAAATCCCTGGTAAAACCCCAAACTCAGGCTGAAAGCCACAGGGAGCCGCCAGGACAAAGGAGCGCTCACACCACAGGGTGGGCTGGGCGCTGCCCGCACAGGGAGAGGTTCTGGGAGGGGTGGGACAGACGAGCTGGCGCCGAGACCCGAGATAAGGGCTGCGCACCGTAGGAGTCCCCCAGGTTAACCAAGGCAGATTGGGCAAGGGCTCGAGGCAAAAGGTAAAGATCACCGCAGGAGGACTGAGGGCGGGCCAGGGGAGAACAATGGTTTCATTCTCCATAAATACCCCTGCATCCCCCATGTTAAATCAACTGATACCTGTTTGAACCTTTACTCCTGCCTTGGCTAGTAATTGGGGATAACAGGGCTTGGGGAACCGCGACGCTTCAAGGATCGTGCAAAAGCGCTTAATCACCGCCGAATTCATACAGCCCGCTACCCCTGACTCTACACCTCCAGACAAGCTCGGCGCTGACGGCGGATCTACCCATGCAGGGTAGCGGTGATCCGTTACAGTTCTCTTCTCTTGCCAGTTCTCCTGGCTTTCACCTTTCTCTCAGGGTTGTTCAGAGAAAGGTGAAAACCAGGAGAATGGCAGGAAAAGAGAATAATCTGGACCAAATAGCCGATTTGGAAAGTGAGATAAGGCTAGGGTCAGACTAACGCATTTTTTGCAGCGACTGTCAAAAAGTGCGTCCGAACGCATTGCCGTATTTTTACACGGAATGTGCGAAAACGGTCATGCGATGCGCATTTTTGTGCGTGATTTTTTACGGATCCAAACCAGGAAACTTTGGGTGTCTGGACGTTATGTTGGCCGGACATGAGCAGGGTCTGACGTCTCCAAATCACGCACACACGCCGCTAGTGGACACAGCGCACTCTGTACGTCCGTACTAGCGGTTCTGTGTTCTCGAAAAAATGTGTTAATTTTCCACTTGCATTGCGCAGCCGGACTTTTGTGCGACCGTACTTCGTATATTGGCCGTCATTGCCCGTCATTTGCTGCTAGTGCGGCCGTGATTAAGTGCGCCTAAACGCATGTTAAAAATTCGCTATTCTGACCCTAGCCTGCATGGGATTATTTTTCTGGTTTGGCTATTTTGACCTAGAATTTTCCATTCTCCAGTCATTTTCCTGCTTTTCACCGCCAAAAAATCAGTAAACTTTTCCTGCGTGTCCGAAAATGTCTCCTCTTTTCATAAAGACTGCCGCCCCAAGCAGTTGTTTATGGATAGATTAAAGGAAAACCATTTACCGTCATTTGAAATGTCATTTTTTGTTTTTTACATATTTCTATACATCCTAGAAATCCGCCACTTCACGGGCAGGTTATGGGGACTGTAACGGCTCAGCTACCCTGCAGGGGTAGCTCCGTCTGCAGCGCCGAGTCTTGCTGGAGAGCTTAGCCGGGTAGCAAGCTAGCAAGGTGGGAGAGAGATTGGCAGCGGTTCCTGGATGGTCTGGAAGCAAAGGATTCAGTGATTATGCCCTCCCAAATACTCATCGAGACGCAGTATAGGTTGTAGGTAAATCAGAGTGTATTTAGAATGGGAACAGACAGTGCTTATAAACAAAATACAGCCATGCACATTCAGACTTCGCGCCCACCCCACCAGTTCTGATTGGTTGGTTCCAAGACCATTGCAGGCTTCTTTCAGGTCCTCTTCAGTCTTCACTTTGGTCCACTGGTTGCATGCAGATGAAGTCTTGACCCCACAGTGACCACCTACAGTGATTTACATAACCCATTGTAAAGGGAATCAGATAGTGGGTGGCTGAGACAATGTGACTCCCAACCTTTTCAGACAGGTAAACAGATAACAGATAGAGAAATAGAGATAAACAGATACAGAAGAGAAAGCACTTTTGCATAATCCACAAATTACTCAAACCTATTGTACATTCTATAAAAAGGAAAGCATTTGCCACTAGCGGCAGGTAGTATCTTTAAAAAAAACACATTTAACTAAAGAAATATAAGTCTATTTAAAACAAAAATGAGCAATTGACAATACATTTAAAACCATACAATATAACTGAGCATAAAGTATATTGGAGTTTGAAGCATTGTGCGCTATGTCAGTGACTGATACATTGTAGCACGCATGTACTCCGCGGTTACTAGCAGGATGGTGCTGGGGAAAAACATGATTAATTAGAAGTCTAGCAACAGTTTTACACTAAATCTAACAAAGGAAATGAGTTCCTATAAATAAAGGGTAAACAAAATATAACAAAATAAGAATGAAATTAAACTAAATAAATCCTGTGGCGGCCGATCCGTCACAGGGACCTCCTAGGCACGATATTTGAAGGAATTTTTCATTTTTAACCCTTATTTCATGGAAAACTCACTGTCCCTTTAACCACTTCAATGCGGAGGACGCGCTGAGCGCGTCCTCCCATTGGGGTCAGCGTCCGGCCGGGTTCCGGCCGATCGCTGCCCCCCCGGTGCGGGCTGACATCCTCGATGTCAGCCCGGCATCCGGAACCGCAGCCGCTGAAATTAGGTGTCATCGCGCCATTAGATGACACCTAATTCAGTTCGCCCCCCCCCCCGCATGTGCGGAGGAGGCGCCTGAAAGGGAGGGGGGGAGGTCCTTCGGACCTCTCTCCCTCCCAATCGGCGGCGTTGCGGGGGTTAACCCAGGCACCATTTGGAAGGGCACAGCCTGGCATTAACCCCTAGGGAGCTGGATCGCGAATCGGCGCTGAAAAGCGCCGGTTCGCGATCCTTTCCCGGAGCTGGCCGACATCTTGGATGTCGGCCAAGCCTCCGGGAACTCCCCCTGAGGACTGGCGTCATCGTGCGTAGCACGATGACGCCAGTCTTAGAGTTAACCCCTAACTGCCACCAACGGTGGAGATAGGGAGTTCCAATGAACTCCCTATCTCCCGATCCATGGCAGCTAGGGGTTAATGTTTGGTATGGTTGGATCGGCCAGAGCATGGCCGTTCCAATAATACCAAACACGAATGTGAAAAAAGTTTTAAAAAAAAAATTAAAATTAAAAATAAAAATATATTTAAAAAAAATAAATAAAAAAAAAAAAAAAAACATTTTTTCCTATTTTTTTTGGTTCGTTAATGCATCAATATTGTTCCTATTTCAATTATAATGTGAACAATGATGCTGCACTAACGATTTTTGTATGCGGTGCGTTTGTTAAAAATCGCGTAATTTTCCCCCAAAAAAAATGTAACGATACCCCATCTCTAATTTTTTTAACAAGCGCACCCCATACAAAATATAACCGCAATTGCTCGGATGTTAAAATGTGAAAAAAAACACTTTACACGTTGTAAATTATTGAAAATACATATTTTATTTCATTTTTTGTTATAATATACAGACATGACATAACGTATACATATAATAATGACATATTATGAATCTACCGAGTCTGACGGAAAGAACGATATATAATATGTCTGGGTAATATACTAAAATAAGCCTTCAAAACACGTTTAAACATGATGAGCAAAACCGGTAAAAATGACCTCAGCACAGAGGTGTGAAAAGCCTCAGCAGCGAAAGGGTTAAAAACGTTTTTTTTTTACTTTTTGTCCTTGTTTCCTGTCCGTCAGGGCACTACCCGGACCCCCATACACTCTTGGAGGGCACTCTAAAAACCGAATTTTCAGCCCCTTTGACTTGCATGGGGTTCGAGTTCGGGTCCGAACATTTGGAAAGTTCGGGTTCGGCTCATCCCTACTGCTCACCGCAGAGCAACCCAGGCACCTAAGGCGGATCTACTCCCTCCGAGTAGCGGCGTCCATCACAGGGACTATCTGCTAGGTATTTCCTACTGCTGGCTCGCTAGATTCCAGCAAGGGACCTGACGCTGGCTCGCTACCGCTGCTCACTGCAGATCAACCCCGGCACCTACGGCAGATCTATTCCCTCCGAGTAGTGGCGTCCGTCACAGATAGAGTCTTACATTTTATCAATACCGTACTGCTGTTAAACAAGTGTTCGATGTGAGAATCAATTGCCTGAATACTTACAGGGTTACTCAAAGAGAATCGAAAAAGTCAGCACACGTTCGGTGACTTTTCGTTCAATTCGGGCAAATTCGGCGATCCCATTTTGACGACCCTGCAGTGTATTCAGCAAGCACCACAGGGCCGTTGTAGTGCAGGGAAAATCCGCTGAAAACCTGCTGAACACTCACTGCAAAACACGGCGAATGCACGCCGAAAACCTGCAAAAACATCTGGATTAACCCCGAACACTACGGAGAAACCCGAGCAGGAGCCGATCACAGCCATCGGAAAAACCCGACACCGCAGACGAATGGAGTTAAAAAAAAAGGTTTGCTTGAATGTTTGAAAAGTGAAACGCTGTTTGCAAAGAAACTGAGCGAAAATGTCTGAAATTTACATATGAGGTCCAGGGAATGATAATAAAGAGGGCTGTTACAGAAAAAAGAAACGTTTAAAAAAAATAAAAAAATCTGCAAAAATGATAAAGAATCTTTTTACTGCAGAATATTATAATAAACGTTTTTTAGATAATTAAAATGGCAATATTTTTAACATTGAAGCCTATGGGATACACCTGAATTAATCTGCCGCATGAAGCCACTGAACAGAGGGGAATTCGGCAACTTTTCACTGCTGGTTTTTGTTCTCTGAATGGCCGAAGCTATGGGGATTTCACTGCCCTTGAACAGGCATCGTATGTGCAAGCAATTCGCCAACATGTGGCGAATTGCCTGCTCTCTGGCCAAGAAGGGTAACCGAACGCTGTTCGGTTACCTTTCGGCAGCCATTCGAAGCTCTGAATAACCCTTATAGGTTGAGGGTTACATCCTCACAACACGAGTATGTAGTAAGTGGGTTTATCACATTTGTTTGGACTGTCCGTCCAGGTTCAATTTCTAATAAAAAGCTGATTTTTATTTGGACGATTGCATTTGTCAGGCATGGAGAGACCTGCAGTTCTTAAGTCAGACTGACGTTTTAGTGCAGTGCCTGGGCTAAAAATATGCAGAGGATTCAGGATCTAACGTCACTAGTACCGTTGTGCAGCCCACTCCCATACCAGCATCTTCTCGCTTATATTAAGCGCGACTATACACGTTTTTAACCCTGTCAGTGCCAGCTCTCTTTAGACGTTGTGGTGGCTCTTAGAAGAGCCTTTGTTTTTAGAGGAATGGGAGGTCAGACGCCAGCTTTACTTGCCCTTGGCAGACTTGTGGCTTTCGGTTTTCTTGGGCAGTAGGACAGCCTGGATATTGGGAAGGACGCCGCCCTGAGCGATGGTGACTCCTCCGAGTAGCTTGTTGAGCTCCTCGTCGTTGCGCACGGCCAGCTGCAGATGGCGTGGGATAATGCGGGTTTTCTTGTTGTCCCGGGCGGCGTTGCCAGCCAGCTCCAGGATCTCAGCGGTCAGGTATTCCAGCACGGCGGCCAAATACACCGGGGCTCCGGCGCCTACACGCTCAGCATAGTTTCCCTTCCTGAGTAGCCTGTGGACACGGCCCACGGGAAACTGCAGCCCAGCTCTGGATGAGCGCGTCTTTGCCTTAGCCCGAGTCTTGCCACCCTGCTTGCCTCTTCCAGACATCACTACGAACGCTCTATATCGGTATAATACCGTAAACCCCGCCTCCAGCTCCATTATTTATACATTTTTTCTAAACGTCAGGATCGTCCTGATTGGTCAGGATTGAAAACACCCAACCAGTTGCAGGTTTTAACAAGAGCAAATCGCATGCAGGGCTTGAGGCTTGTGCTTCCGTTCTGCAGATTTGAACCAATAGGAGGCACGTAGTGCTCAGGAGGCTTTAGTACCCTGCCTGTATATATAGAGCTAGGGAAGCGAAATCATTTTCATTCCGTTACCTGCGCACAGCTTCGATTTGTCCAGTTTTGGTTTGGTTATGCCTGATCCAGCTAAATCCGCACCGGCTGCCAAGAAGGGCTCTAAGAAGGCGGTGACAAAGACACAGAAGAAAGATGGGAAGAAGCGTAGAAAGACCCGTAAGGAGAGTTACGCTATCTACGTATACAAAGTGCTGAAGCAGGTGCATCCCGATACCGGCATCTCTTCCAAGGCCATGGGCATAATGAACTCGTTCGTCAACGACATCTTCGAGCGCATCGCAGGGGAAGCCTCCCGCCTGGCTCATTACAACAAGCGCTCCACCATCACCTCTCGGGAGATCCAGACCGCCGTGAGGCTCCTCCTGCCCGGAGAGTTGGCCAAGCATGCCGTGTCCGAGGGCACCAAGGCAGTGACCAAGTACACCAGCGCCAAGTAAAGCTCCTGACCCATCACTCCATCGCACAAAGGCTCTTCTAAGAGCCGCCCACGTGCTCCCGTTTAAAGCGCTAATCTCACTATCTACACCTGAACATAAATCGCGGGTAGGGGCGCTCATTGATTTCTATTTTATTCTGTCTCACTCTATTCTGTTCACTTTAATGTTATGTGCAGCATGAAAGAATGGTGTGCATTCTACGAATGGATCCCGTGGGTTTGGAATGATCCTATGATCCTCAGAGCCGCACCGGCTTTATCAGATAAGGTTGGAAGGAGCCTACTGGGACCCAAGAAAGATCCCCTTTCTGTATAAGATATCTTTCACTACCAAAACGTGAACAATCTGATCTGCTTGAACCCCCAGTGTGTTCAGACCTGCACTGTAAATTCAGATTATCCGCGTCCTATGGAGAAGGATCCATTATCTATCAAATACCGATAAATATCGCCATCTGACCCCAGACTAGCAGCAGCCGGCGGACAGGGATAAAGCACAAGGCTGAATTCTCAGAGTTGGATGCTCCATTAAAGGTCTGTCCTAAATTATAGAATTCCGCACCCGTGGAACGGTCGACAGTTTCTGTGCTAAAGTGACCGTTGTGTTTTAGTGCGCGTTAAACTATGGGGGTTAGAGGGGGAAGAGCAGGAGCATGAACAATATAGACCTTTGAATAACCCTGGATGTAAAGCCATGTTAATAAATTCTAAGTCAAAATAGCCAGTGAACAGCATTTAACCCTTTAGAAAGGGAATGCATCGTATACAAGGATGATCTGTAAAGTCCCGGGTTAAACATGCTTCCCCGTTAGTTTTAAGGTCAAAGTCTCCGGATGAAGGGGGGGGGCGCTCTGTAAATTTAATGCTGATACACAGCCTGTTTGAGAGATCCACGGTTAATTCCCGAACGACTGACGCGAGTATTGGAATATGTGATATTAGCGCTTTACATAGAATGTGGGCGGCTCTTAGAAGAGCCTTTGTGTTATGGGGTGATGGTTCAGGAGCTTTACTTAGCGCTGGTGTACTTGGTCACTGCCTTGGTGCCCTCGGACACGGCATGCTTGGCCAGCTCTCCGGGCAGGAGGAGCCTCACGGCGGTCTGGATCTCCCGGGAGGTGATAGTGGAGCGCTTGTTGTAGTGAGCCAGGCGGGAGGCTTCCCCTGCGATGCGCTCGAAGATGTCGTTGACGAACGAGTTCATGATGCCCATGGCCTTTGAGGAGATGCCGGTATCGGGGTGTACCTGCTTCAGCACTTTGTACACGTAGATAGCGTAGCTCTCCTTGCGGGTCTTCCTACGTTTCTTCCCATCCTTCTTCTGGGTCTTTGTCACGGCCTTCTTAGAGCCCTTCTTGGGAGCCGGAGCGGACTTAGCTGGATCAGGCATAACGAACAGCTGAACACTTTCAAACCTACACAAAGCGATGAAAACGGAATAAATGAGTCTCCACGCAGCTCTCTCTATATATAGAGGCAGAGCAACAAAGCCGCCTGAGCACTAGCCGTCTTCTATTGGCTCAAAACTCCAGAACGGGAGCACACCGACAATCCCTTCTTCCGATTTGCTTTTGTTAAAACCTGCACCTGATTAGCGGATTACAATCCTGGCCAATCAGGACGATCCTGACGTTTGCAGCAACTCTATAAATAGTGGGGCTGTAGGTGGGCTTGATACATCGTGAATTTTTCTATCGTCCATCTTTTTAAGATGTCAGGAAGAGGCAAACAAGGCGGCAAGACTCGGGCTAAGGCCAAGACACGCTCATCTAGAGCTGGGCTGCAGTTTCCCGTGGGCCGTGTCCACAGGCTACTCAGGAAGGGGAACTACTCGGAACGTGTAGGAGCCGGAGCCCCGGTATATCTTGCTGCAGTGTTAGAGTACCTGACCGCTGAGATCCTGGAGCTGGCTGGCAACGCCGCCCGGGACAACAAGAAAACCCGCATCATCCCTCGCCACTTGCAGCTGGCCGTGCGTAACGACGAGGAGCTCAACAAGCTTCTCGGAGGAGTCACCATCGCCCAGGGCGGGGTCCTGCCCAACATCCAGGCCGTCTTACTGCCCAAGAAAACCGAGAGCCACAAGTCTGCCAAGGGCAAGTAAAGGACGGGCTCCTGATCTCCCTTCCCAGAAACACAAAGGCTCTTCTAAGAGCCACCCACAACGTCTAAAGAGAGCCGGCACTGAAGTAGTATGTGTCCATTCCGCCTGGCACTATACAGCAAAAATGTATTCTCTTGCGTCCTTTTTCGCTCCTAAGCGCACGGCGAAGCTGCACTTACCGATCTAGCGCAATCACAGTACGAGATCCTTGTCAGCCGATACTCTGCTAGACGCCGTATATAGTCTACGCATTAAGGAACCCGGGCATTCTTTGGTGTTGGAGTACTAGAATAACCCCGGGTTATAGAATTTTAGGGAGTCTAGTTCATGCACTGACAAACAGAAATGTTATAGCCTTGTGAAGAGGGAGTAGGTGGCTCTGAAAAGAGCCTTTGTGTTAGAGCGGCAGAGTCGTTGGGAAGCAGTGGTCAGGACATTTTAACCTCCGAAGCCATACAGAGTGCGGCCCTGGCGTTTCAGAGCGTACACCACGTCCATGGCGGTGACAGTCTTCCTCTTGGCGTGCTCGGTGTAGGTGACGGCATCACGTATAACATTCTCCAGGAAGACTTTCAGCACGCCGCGGGTCTCCTCGTAGATGAGACCGGAGATGCGCTTCACGCCGCCTCTGCGAGCCAAGCGGCGGATAGCGGGCTTAGTGATACCCTGGATGTTATCACGGAGCACCTTCCTGTGACGCTTTGCGCCGCCTTTCCCGAGTCCCTTACCGCCTTTACCGCGGCCAGACATGACTGCAATAAATAACAGATGTAACGCTACGGAACAATTTATTTATATAGCACACAAGTGGACCTGATGGGGAACTGTAATGGGCGTCTGGCTTCACAGTGCTCGCTGTTGATTGGCTTTTAACGTAAATTTGATACATGCGGCACGTTGATTGGCTGTAATGCATTTTGAACAGTAGACAAAGGAAATAATGTTGGAATTATTTGATAGGGGAAGGTGTAAGGTTTGCTCAATGTCTGTCTCTGCTGAGAAGGCAGGAGTTTATTTCACACTTGCCAGTGCCACTCATTTACCTACGCTTTGTAGTGTTATCTTTTGTTCTCACAATACAGCGAATAGCAACTCGCCTTAATGACTGTAATGAAGATTTTCCTGCATGGCATTTCTAGTCTGGAAGCTACAGTTGTAGAAATTAGTAAAATAAAGAAATAAATTCACACATTGGAACAAGCGTGGAAATTCAAACAGATTTTGTGAGCTCTCCTTGTAGCTTTGTTTACACAATCTAGACCAAATAGCCACTTATAACGGGAACCAAGTGTAACGGATCACCGCTACCCTGCACGGGTAGATCCGCCATCAGCGCCGAGCTTGTCTGGAGGTGTAGAGTCAGGGGTAGCGGGCTGTATGAATCCGGCGGTGATTAACCACTTCAATGCTAAGGACGCGCTCAGCGCGTCCTCAGCATTACCGCTGGTGTGCTGAGGACGCGCTGAGCGCGTCCTCAGTTTGGGTCAGCGTTCGGCCGGGTTCCGGCCGATCGCTGGCCCCTCCGGTGCGGGCTGACATCCTGGATGTCAGCCCGGCATCCGGACCAGCAGCCGCCAACATTAGGTGTCATCGCGGGGGCGCGATGACACCTAATTCAGGCGCCCCCCCGCATGTGCGGAGGAGGCGCCTGAAAGGGAGGGGGGGAGGTCCTTCGGACCTCTCTCCCTCCCGATGGTGGCACACAGGGGCTTAACCCAGGCATCATTTGGAAGGGCACAGCCTGCCCTTCCAAATGATGCCTGGCATTAACCCCTGGGGAGCTGGATCGCGATCCTTCCCGGAGCTGGCCGACATCTTGGATGTCGGCCAAGCTTCCGGGAACTCCCCCAGAGGACTGGCGTCATCGTGCGCAGCACGATGACGCCAGTCCTACAGTTAACCCCTAACTGCCACCAACTGTGGAGATAGGGAGTTCCAATGAACTCCCTATCTCCCGATCCGTGGCAGCTAGGGTTAAATTTTGATATCGTTGGATCGGCCAGAGCATGGCCGTTCCAACGATACCAAACATGAAAGTTAAAAAATTTGTAAAAAAAAAAAAAAAAAAAAAAATAAAAAAAAAAAATTAAAAAAAAAAATAAACACTTTTTTTTTATTTTTTTGGGTTTGTTAATGCAGCAATATTGTTCCCATTTCAATTATAATGTGAACAATGATGCTGCACTAACGATTTTTGTATGCGGTGCGTTTGTTAAAAATAGTGTCATTTTCCCCAAAAAAAAATGTAACGAGACCCCATCTCTAATTTTTTTAACAAGCGCACCCCATACAAAATATAACCGCAATTGCTCGCATGTTAAAATGTGGAAAAAAACACTTTACACGTTGTAAATTATTGAAAATACATATTTTATTGCATTTTTTGTTATAATATACAGACATGACATAACGTATACATATAATAATGACATATTATGAATCTACCGAGTCTGACGGAAAGAACGATATATAATATGTCGGTGTCATATACTAAAATAAGCCTTCAAAACACGTTTAAACATGATGCGCAAAACAGGTAAAAAATGACCTCAGCACAGGGGCGGGAAAAGCCTCAGCAGCGAAAGGGTTAAGCGCTTTTGCACGATCCTTGAAGCGCTGCGGTTCCCCAAGCCCTGTTATCCCCAATTACTAGCCGAGGCAGGAGTAAAGGTTCAAACAGGTACAGGTTTATTTAACATGGGGGATACAGGGGTATTTATGGGGAATGAAACCATTGTTCTCCCCTGGCCCGCCCTCAGTCCTCCTGCGGTGATCTTTACCTTTGCCTCAAGCCCTTGCCCAATATGCCTTGGTTAACCTGGGGGACCCCTGCTGTCGCAGCCCTTATCTCGGATCTCGGCGCCAGCTCGTCTGTCCCCCCCCTCCCAGAAACTCTCCCTGTCCGGGCAGCGCCCGGCCCCCCCTGTGGTGTGAGCGCTCCTTTGTCCTGGCGGCTCCCTGTGGCTTTCAGCCCGAGTTTGGGGTTTTACCAGGGATTTCGGGGTGATCCCCTGGGAGCGGCGGCACGCTGGGGGTACAGCCTGGCAGCTCGGGTCCGGGGGCAGGTTCAGTCCAAAAAGCGCCCTGATCGGATCAACGGAGCCCGAGCTGTGGAGGGGGAAAGTCCGGCGGCTGTACCCGAGCAAGAGTCACTGTTTGCCGGCCGCACTCCCGGCGAGGGATCCCTGGTCGGCGTTCGGTTTTCCCGGGGCGCTTCGTTCTGAAATTCGCACACCCGTAAGAACCTATTTTTAGGAGCCTACTGACCAAAAAGCGCTCTTCTGCGTGGTTTCCACGCTGCGGGGCAAGGCGGGCAAGTTTGGGCGGCTTGGCAGAGACAGTTAGAGGCGGCTCGAGGCATTCACAGACCGGGCGTCTTCCCGGGGCTGTGGACAGGCGGGGAACAGGTCAACAATGGGGAGAATTACAGGGGGAACTTATAAAAATACAACCTAACGAATTCTTTAATACACCACACCAAATCAACATTTTAAGAATTTGTACCGCGCTACGGTATAGTGTCGGCCGCTCCGTCACAGTCTGGTTTTATGGTCAGACCAGCGGTGCCAAGGCGGTCCAGTACGGCCCGTACATGCTGTAAGTGTTCCTCCCAGGTGTTGCTGAAGATGGCTATGTCATCTAGGTAGGCGCTGGTAAAGTCCTGCATCCCCTCTAGCAGCCGATCCACCATGCGTTGGAAAGTGGCCGGGGCATTCTTCATCCCGAATGGCATAACCCGAAATTGGTATAAGCCAAACGGAGTGATGAATGCCGATTTCGGCACAGCTTCCTCAGCAAGGGGAATCTGCTAGGAAATCCGACCCTGGAGAATATCTGCAGCAGAGCTCCGGCAACGGTCTCTGCGTGGATATCCCGGAGGGCCACGGCTTCGGGGTACCTGGTGGCGTAGTCCACTACGGTCAAGATATACTTCTTGCCCGTAGGGCTAGGCACTGCCAAGGGTCCTACCAGATCCACTGCCACCCGTCTAAAAGGTTCTCCCACTATGGGCAAGGGTCTCAGGCGTCCCCCCACTTCCCTACCCGCTGAGATACCCAGCACGTCCGACAGTAGTCCCTAAACTCCCCTGATAATCCGGGTCAAAAGAAGCTCTGGGTCAGGCGGTGCAATGTCCGCCGGTGCGCGAGATGGCTCGCAAGGGGAATATCATGCGCGATCCTTAACAGATCGGGCCGATATTTCGCCGGCACTACCAGCTGCCTGTGGGGTACTCGGTCTATTCCCTGGCTCGTCCCCCCCGATGTCCTGTAAAGCTTCCCTTGGTCCCAGGCAAATCTCACCTCCCCTAACCCTCCCGGGTCCCTCCCTGCTTGTTGTCGGTATGGGGCAAGGGTAATATCGTCCTGGGTGGCTTGGGCAAAGTCCGTCGGGGAATCCCAGGGCAGGGGTGTTCTCAGGGCCAAGGGGGGGTGTTGGTCTGGGTTGGCTTACCGTGGTCCCCTCGGAGTCGGTGTGTGGAGCCTTCCGCGCTTGGTTGCAGGTGGTAACGAGGCATACCCCGCCAGGATGAGGGTCCTCAAAGGTGGAGGTCAGCAGTCCCAGGTCGTTGCCAAGTAAGACCTTGTGTAGCGGATCCCCGCTACCCTGCCCGGGTAGATCTGCCGTCAGCGCCGAGCTGGTCTGGGGGTGTAGAGTCAGGGGTAGCGGGCGGTAGGGATTCGGCGGTGATCCAGCGTTTCTTTCCACGGTCCTTGCAGCGTTGCGGTTCCCCAAGCCCTGTTATCCCCAATTACTAGCCGAGGCAAGAGTAAAGGTTCAAACAGGAATGAGTTTAATTTTAACATGGAGAATACAGGGGTATTTATGAGGAATGAAACCATTGTTCTCCCCTGGCCCGCCCTCAGTCCTCCTGTAGTGATCTTTGTTTGTACCTCAAGCCATAGCCCAATCTGCCTTGGTTAACCTGGGGGAACCCCTGCGGTGCGCAGCCCTTATCTCGGGTCTCGGCGCCATCTCGTCTGTCCCCCCTCTCCCAGAGCCTCTCCCTGCCTGGCCAGCGCCCGGCCCCCCCTGTGGTGTGAGCGCTCCTTGTGGCTTTCTGCCCGAGTTTGGGGTTTTACCAGGGATTTCGGGGTGATCCCCTGGGAGCGGCGGCATGCTGGGGGTACAGCCTGGTAGCTCGGGTCCGGGGGCTGGTTCAGTCCAAAAAGCGCCCGGATCGGATCCACGGAGCCCGAGCTGCGAAGGGGGAAAGTCCGGCGGCTGTACCCGGGCAAGAGTCACTGGTTGCCGGCCGCGCTCCCAGCGAGGGATCCCTGGTCGGCGTTCGGGTTTCTCGGGGTGTTTCGTTCTATAATTCGCACCCCCGTAAGCACCTATTTATAGGAGCCCACTGGCCAAGAAGCGCTCTTCTGCGTGGTTTCCACGCTGCGGGGCAAGGCGGGCAAGTTTGGGCGGCTTGGCAGAGACAGTCAGCGGCGGCTCGAGGCATTCACAGGCCGGGCGTCTTCCCGGGGCTGTGGACAGGCGGGGAACAGGTCAACCATGGGGAGAATTACAGGGGGAACTTATAAAAATACAACCTAACGAATTCTTTAATACACCATACTAAAACAACCTTTTTAAAATTTTGTACCGCGCTACGGTATAGTGGCGGCCGTCCCGTCACACCTTGGACGGTAGATTCTTCATGACCCCGACCTCCACATCCCGGGCATTCGTGACCCAATGTAGATGGACGCGGGCCGTAGGGATTCGATACACATGGCCGCCAGCGACTCTGACGGCCACCGAATACCCGGTTGAAGCAGCCGAGTGGATAAGATGGGGCTGTGCCAGGGTAAGGGTTGCACCGGTGTCTCGCAGACCGCTGGCAAGTTGTCCATTCACCCGGACTTGTTGGCGATGGTGTTGACGGTTGTCCTGCGCGGCGGCTTGCACTGGGTCGGCCTCATGCAGGATGCCCCAGTCTTCCTCGAGGGTGGCTGTGGGTTCCGGTTCCTGATGGAAACAGTATGCCTCGGCTCGGTGGGTGCGCTGCCCGGGACGGTGCCAGACGATGGGTGTTCAGGGGACAACGGTCCTGTATGTGTCCGATCTGGTTACACCCATAGCACCGGGGTCCTACCCGAGGAGCCGGGGTGGGGGGTGCCGGTTACCTGGGTGCTTGTTCGAGGAAGCAGGGCGTAACTGTGGCACTGGATGGAAGCGGGTAGGTGGGGCTCGGATGACCGGAGGGGCTACTCGCCTGGCATCCTGGTACTCGTCGGCAAGGTGGGTGGCTTCAGACAGGGTGAGGGGGCGCCGGTCTCGTACCCAGTCCCGGACCTCTGGAGGAGAGTAGTTGTAGAACTGCTCCAGTAATTGCAGCTGGACGATCTGGTCCGGTTGGGTAGCTTGGCACCCCTGTATCCAGCTACGGAGCGCCTGCTGCATCCTGTGTCCCCACTCCGCATAAGAGTCCTGAGTGCCCCTTCTTAAGGCTCGAAATCGGACTCGATACGCCACCGGGGTGATTGCATAGCAGGCCAGCAGATGTTCTTTGACCCGCTCGTACACCATACAGTCTTCGTCCGCCACCGCCCGATAGGCTTCAGCCTCCCTGCCAGTCAATTTGCTCGCCAGGATGGGTACCCAGTCTCGGACCGCCACCTCCTGAAGGGCACCAGCTCGTCTGTCCCCTCCCTCCCAGAACCTCTCCCTGTCCGGGCAGCGCCCGGCCCCCCCTGTGGTGTGAGCGCTCCTTTGTCCTGGCGGCTCCCTGTGGCTTTCAGCCCGAGTTTGGGGTTTTACCAGGGATTTCGGGGTGATCCCCTGGGAGTGGCGGCACGCTGGGGGTACAGCCTGGTAGCTCGGGTCCGGGGGCTGGTTCAGTCCAAAAGGCGCCCTGATCGGATCAACGGAGCCCGAGCTGTGGAGGGGGAAAGTCCGGCGGCTGTACCCGAGCAAGAGTCACTGTTTGCCGGCCGCGCTCCCGGCGAGGGATCCCTGGTCGGCGTTCGGGTTTCCCAGGGCGCTTCGTTCGGAAATTCGCACCCCCGTAAGAACCTATTTTTAGGAGCCTACTGGGCAAGAAGCGCTCTTCTGCGTGGTTTCCACGCTGCGGGGCAAGGCGGGCAAGTTTGGGCGGCTTGGCAGAGACAGTTAGCGGTGGCTCGAGGCATTCAAAGACCGGGTGTCTTCCCGGGGCTGTGGACAGGCGGAGAACAGGTCAACAATGGGGAGAATTACAGGGGGAACTTATAAAAATACAACCTAACGAATTCTTTAATACACCACACCAAATCAACATATTAAGAATTTGTACCGGGCTACGGTATAGTGGCGGCCGTTCCGTCACACCTGGGCCCCCCCCCCGCCTGTGCTTAGCCCTTATCTTGGGGCTCGGCGCCAGCTCGTCTGGTGAACTTTCCGTGGCTCTGAATGAGCGGGGAACAACAGGGAAAATCACATTGGGGTACTTATGAAAATAAGGGCTAACGAACTTTTAATAACACACAAATAAATAAACACTTGAACTGTTGTACTGCACTACAGCGTAGTGGCGGCCGTCCCGTCACATATCTCCCCAAGTTACCAGTTGGCAGACCCGGTGAGACCCTCTGCGGGTCCACTTGGTGATGTCCACGGACCCCACCCTAGGTCTCAAGTTCAGTCTGGTGGGATAGCCCATCCGCATTGGCATTTTGCTTACCAGGACGGTATTGGATAGTAAAGTTGAAGGGCTGTAGGACCAGGCTCCACCGCAGGAGCCTGCCGTTGTCTCCGGCCACCTGGTTCAGCCATACCAGGGGGTTATGGTCTGTGAGGACCGTGAAGGAGCGTCCATACAAATAGGGTTGGAGTTTCTTCAGTGCCCATACCAGGGCTAGGCACTCCTTCTCGATTGCAGCATAGGCAACCTCCCTGGGTAGAAGTTTCCGGCTGATGTAGGCAACCGGGTGGTCATGCCCATCTTCACCGACCTGGCTCAGCACCGCTCCCAGTCCGAACATAGAAGCGTCTGTGTGGACGACGAAACGTTTAGTTGAATCAGGAGCAGTCAACACGGGGGCCTCCACCAGGGCTCGCTTGAGCTGCTGGAAGGCTTCCTCACACTCAGGGGACCACAGTAACTGTCGGGGAAGGTTCTTGCGGGTCAAGTCAGTCAGGGGTTTGGCAATGGCGCTGTAGTTGGGGAAGAAGCAGTGGTAGTACCACGCCGTACCTAGAAATGCTAACACCTGGTTCTTGGTGCGGGTGTGGGCCACTGGGCGACAGCTTCAACCTTGGCAGGTTCCGCAGCCCACCCGGTGGCCCAATTACTGGACCTCGGACATGCCAACGTGGCACTTGTATGGTTTGACTGTCAGACCTGCGGTGCCAAGGCAGTCCAGTACTGCCCGTAAGTGCTTTAAGTGGTCCTCCCAGGTGTTACTAAAGATGGCTATGTCATCTAGGTAGGCGCTGGTAAAGTCCTGCATCCCCTCTAGCAGCTGATCAACCATGCGTTGGAACGTGGCCGGGGCATTCTTCATCCCGAATGGCATGACCCGAAATTGGTACAGGCCAAACGGAGTGATGAATGCCGATTTCGGCACACCTTCCTCTGCAAGGGGAATCTGCCAGTACCCCTTTGTCACGGGATGGCCCAGCACCCTCAGCCAGGGGCGGTGCAGTGACAGTGGGGACATGGACACTTGGGTGTGGTGGCACGCACCCCGTTTACCAGTTTTTATTTAGATATGACATTGTGTGGTGTTAATAAAGTGTTTTCCCGTTGGTTATGGTGTAATGTATTTTCCCCTGTGTTTGCCTTGCTCGCCGCCATTTTCCGATCCTTGTGGCGCAGTTGGAATTTCGATTCGGAAAATGGCCGATTCGAACCATCCGGTTCGAATCGTAAAATGGCCGATTCGGACCATCCGGTCCGAATTGGCGACTCCCTGAAGGCTAAGGGCCAATGGGTCCTGGGAGGGCGGGCAAGGAGTCCCATTGTATTCTAATTATGATAAGAAGTAATAAAAGCCTGTACTGTAAACAATAAAGGCAGTTCCTGCAGTACATTCAGCTTTGTCTGGTGTGGCTTGATTCTCCGCCGTATTTCGGATCTGAGTGTCCTCCGCGGCCTCAGAGTACGGTGCCCATCCGATCCGAATCGAGCGCGCCGACCCTGCATCAAGCATCAGGGCAGAGGCGCTGCTCAGGAATATTCGATCGGAGAAGTGCAGCGATCCGAACCGAACGGCCCCGCCGGGAGCCGCGCATCGACAGTTGCGGTAAGGCCCAAACTTCCCACTGGCTCCGAAGCACCCTCTCCTACCGATCCGAAGCACCCTTCTCTACCGATCCGAAGCACCCTTCCCTACCGATCCGAAGCCCTCCAGTTCCGATCCGACCCGCCAACCCCTCCCGACTCGAATCACCGCCGCTCAAGATCCGAAGAGACACCCGCCCCCGGATCGGAAACGTTTCCCACCTAAGAACCGAAACGTTTCCCCATAAGATCCGAATCTTCCTCCGCGGCCGCTAGGGCTGATTCCCGCAGGCGTCCCACACTCGCCAGGACAAGGAACCAGTTGCTCGGGACGCTGAGTGCTGTATGGCTCAGTGGTCGGACTGGTTCCAGGCAGGGGTCCCCACCACCGCCCGCTAACCCTACCTTAGGGTCACGCCAGGCCGCACGAGACGCCGAGTGGGCGCCACTCGGTAGTCGGGCCAGCGGTAAGCGACGGGGTCACGCAGATTGAGCACACCCGCAGGCGGAACAACATCTCCATTCCGTCATACTGGTGGCAGCGGTGGGATCGCTCTCTGCAGACCCCAGGGGGACCCTCATCATGATCAAATATTCTGCCTATAAGCGGGACGTCCTGCGCGGGATGTTGGAGAATCGGGGCGGTGTCCCGGGCTCCAAGAGTCGGGAGACCCTGATAGAGGAGTTGAGGAGGATAGATCAGGCGGAGGCGTTCGCGGAGTTGCCCGCGGACCCAGTACCGGCTGCCGTCCCCGCTGAGGCCGAGGACAGCGAATTCTGCCGGAAGATGCGGGAGCGGATCTCCATGATGGGTCCGGCTCCATCGGAAGCAGAACTGAGGAAACTGGGTCGGGAACTCGGTCAGGAAGAAGAGAGGGAGAGAGAGCGGGTGCACGAACTGCGGCTGGCCGAAGTGCGAAGCCGGCGGAGTAGCCGCTCGCCATCGGACCGATATTCCGACCGGAAAGTGCCGTTCCAGGCGTTCAAGGAGTTCCGGGAAGCTGAGGAAGAGATCGAAAGCTATCTCCAGGACTTTGAGCGCCTGTGTCGGGTGCATGAAGTGCACCGCGCCGACTGGATCCGGATCCTGGCGAGCAAGCTGACCGGTCGGGCCGCCGAGGCCTACCGCACGGTGCCGGATGACGAGGCCACTAGCTACTCGCACGTCAAGCAGGCGCTGCTGAGTAGGTATGCCGTGACCCCTGAAGCCAGCCGGATGAAGTTCCGGAATTCTCGCCGGCCCAGTGGCGCCACTCACGTGGAGTGGGCCCATCGGCTGCAGAGGGACCTGCGCACCTGGCTCTCGGGAAGCCAAGCGGAGTCGGTGGCCGAGATCACCCAACTGCTGCTGCTCGAGCAGTTCTTCGAGCACACACCCTCCGCTGTCCGAGAGTGGGTGCGCGATAAGAAGCCCTATACGGTGCAGCAAGCGGCCACCTGGGCCGACGAGTACACGGACACCCGGAAGCTGACGGGGGGGAGCGGCCCCTGGCCAGCCGTCCCATTCTACCCGCCCCACTACTTCCACCACCTCCACCACCAGTGGTCCGGGCGCCTGTAGCACGGGCTCCCAGCCGGCCCACCAACATGGCTAATGTCCGCTGTTACGGGTGCAACCAGGAGGGGCACTACAAACAACATTGCCCCAACCGCCCGGAATTGACCCGGCCGGCCGCCAGGCCATCGCTGGCGGCCCATTGTTGCGACGCCGGAGCTCCGTGGCCGGAGGCCCCGGAGGAATGGTGGGAGCAGTTGCACGAAGCCGACCCCGTGCAAGCCGCCGCGGATGACAACCGCCGACACCACCGCCAGGCGGTGTGGATAAATGGGCGGCCCGCTGAGGGGCTGCGAGACTCCGGGGCGACCATCACCCTCGTCCGGCCACACTTGGTCCCGCCAAGCGACCGCCTGCAGAGCACTGTAGCGGTACGGGTGGCGGGAGGGAAAGTGCTCCGGCTGGAGACGGCCCGGGTGTACCTGGACTGGGGGAACGGGGAGAAAGAGGTGCGGGTGGGGTTGCTGAGACACCTGCCGGCCGAGGTGCTCCTGGGGAATGATCTGGGGCAGTTAGTATCCGCTTACTCCACAGATGCAGCTACCCCGGTTACCACTAGGCAACAGAGCCGACGCCACGACCAGGGCACTCCGAACGGGACCCAGGTGAGACCTCCACCAACACCATCCCGACCTCCCAAACCTCCCAAACCCCCCAAACCGCCTCGACCTCCGAGACCCCCAACCCTTACCGACCTCCTCGACCTCCCCGACAGGCCAAAACCCCAGGCCCTTCTCGACCTCCCAGTCCGTCACCCCCTCCCCGACCTCGACGGGACCTGATGCTTTCCCCTTCGCTTGTCCTTCCTTCCCCGTGGTGCACCCCGGAGACTCTGCGCCACCAGACGCAAACCGACCCCACATTACAGGGCTACCGGGACCGGGCTGGGCAGGGTCTGGACGGCCAGGGGAAAGACAAGGTGGAGTGGGAGGACGGGCTGCTGTACCGCTACACCGTGAGGGAGGGGGCCAAGAAGAAGCAGATTCCGCAGAAGCAGCTGGTGGTGCCGCAAGGACCCAGGCAGGAGCTTCTGCGCTTGGCCCACGACATTCCCCTTTCAGGTCACTTAGGCCAGTCGAAGACCCGGCACAGGTTGGCGCGCGCGTTCTACTGGCCCCGCCTTAGCAACGACACCCGCGACTATTGCCGCACCTGCCCAGTTTGCCAGAAAGCTGGGAAGGCTGGGGACCATCCGAAGGCGCCCCTGCACCCCATGCCCATCATCCAGGAGCCCTTTAGCCGGGTGGCGGTTGACATCGTAGGGCCGTTACCACGGCCCAGTGCCACCGGTAAGAGGTATATTCTTACCGTGGTGGATTATGCCACCCGGTACCCCGAGGCTGTGGCCTTGGCCAACATCCAGGCGGACACCGTAGCGGACGCGCTCCTCAGGGTGTTCACGAGGGTGGGGTTTCCCCGGGAAATCCTGTCCGATCAGGGTACCCAGTTTACCGCTGAGCTCACCCAACAGCTCTGGCGTCTCTGTGGCGTTAAGGCGCTGCACAGCGCCCCGTATCACCCCCAGACCAACGGGCTGTGCGAGCGGTTCAATGGGACCCTGAAGCAGCTCATCCGGGCCTTTGTGCATGAGAACAGGGACTGGGAGAAGTATCTTCCCCACTTGCTGTTCGCTTACCGGGAGGTTCCGCAGGAATCCACCGGGTACTCACCCTTTGAGCTGCTGTATGGACGCCGGGTGCGAGGTCCTCTGGATCTGGTTAGGGCTCAGTGGGAGGGGCCGCCGGCGGAGGACGGTGTTCCCGTGGTGGAGTACGTTCTGAAGTTGCGGGAGCGCTTGGCGGACCTCCAGGGGTTCGTGCAGGAGAACATGGAGACGGCCCAGGCTCAGCAGAAGGCGTGGTACGATCGCGCTGCGTGCAGCCGCTCGTTCTGTGTGGGACAGAAGGTTCTGGTGTTGAAACCACAGCGGCAGAACAAGCTGCAGGCGGCCTGGCAAGGTCCCTACAAGGTGGTAACCCAGCTGGGGGATACCACCTATGTGGTTGTGAGCTGCGCGGACACCAGAATCCAGCGGACGTTCCACGTCAATATGCTGAAGGCCTTCCATGAGCGGCCAGAGTCGGTGGACGCCATATGTGCGCCGGCGGCCGAGGAGGTGGAGCCCTTTCCCTTGGAGGAACTCCCGGGGGTAGCTAAGCAGCCTTCCGGGGTGGAGCAGGTGCAGCTGGGGGAGGAGCTAGGGCCCGAGAAACAGGCGCAGGCGCGGCGGCTGCTGCTCGCCTATCCGGGGGTTTTCTCGGCCCTTCCGGGATATACGGACCAGGCCGTCCATCAGGTGGACACCCCCGGCCAGAGACCACTCCGACAGCCCGCCTACCGGATCCCGGAAGCAGTCCGCGAGTCTATGCGGGCTGAGATCCGGGAGATGTTGGAGCTGGGGGTCATTGAGCCGTCGGCCAGCCCATGGGCGTCGCCCGTGGTCCTGGTGCCCAAAAAAGACGGTACCACCAGGTTCTGCGTCGACTATCGGCGGGTAAACGACTGTACTGTTACGGACGCTTATCCGATGCCCCGAGTCGACGAGTTGCTAGACCAGATCTCCGGGGGTCATTTTCTGACCACGGTGGATCTGTGCAAGGGGTATTGGCAGATTCCCCTTGCCGAGGAGGCGACCCCGAAGTCGGCCTTCATCACCCCGTTCGGCCTGTACCAGTTTCGAGTCATGCCGTTCGGGATGAAGAACGCCCCTGCTACCTTCCAGCGGTTAATCGATCGCCTCCTCGATGGCCTCCAGGGATTCGCCTGCGCGTACCTGGATGACATAGCCATCTATAGCCAGACCTGGGAGGAACATCTGGAGCATGTAGGGACTGTCCTGGGCCGGATTAGAGACGCCAACCTGACCCTAAAGCCGGAGAAGTGTAAGGTGGGGATGGCCGAGGTGCAGTATCTGGGCCACCGGGTGGGGTGCGGGATACAGCGGCCGGAGCCCGCCAAGATAGAGGCTATCTTGGATTGGCCCACTCCTGTGACCAAGACTCAGGTTCTCGCCTTCCTGGGTACCGCGGGGTACTACAGGAAATTTGTACCCCACTACAGTGACCTGGCCAAACCCCTGACTGATCTGACCAAGAAATCCCTGCCCCGCCAAGTCCTGTGGTCCCCGGAGTGCGAACAGGCCTTTCGACAATTGAAGGCCGCCCTGACCCAAGCTCCCCTGCTGGCAGCTCCCAACTATAATAAACGTTTTATTGTCCACACAGACGCGTCCATGTTCGGACTGGGAGCTGTCCTGAGTCAAGTGGGGGACGACGGGGGGGATCATCCGGTGGCGTTTATTAGCCGGAAGTTGTTGCCACGTGAAGTGGGGTATGCTGCCGTGGAGAAGGAGTGCCTGGCCCTGGTCTGGGCCCTACGGAAGCTCCAACCCTACGTCTACGGTCGGTCCTTCACCGTGATGACCGACCATAACCCCTTGGTATGGCTCAACCGAGTGGCGGGGGAGAACGGCCGCCTGTTGCGGTGGAGCCTGGCTCTCCAACCCTTCAACTTTTCCATCCAATATCGGCCCGGGTCGCAGAACGGTAACGCGGATGGGTTATCGCGACAGTCGGCCCGGGAACCAGGGGATTGGGGAGCCCCGACTACCTCGGCACGACCCGGTGGGGTCCAACCGAGTGCGTCGGACCTTGGGGAGGGGGAGGAGTGTCACGGGATGGCCCAGCACCCTCAGCCAGGGGCGGTGCAGTGACAGTGGGGACATGGACACTTGGGTGTGGTGGCACGCACCCCGTTTACCAGTTTTTATTTAGATATGACATTGTGTGGTGTTAATAAAGTGTTTTCCCGTTGGTTATGGTGTAATGTATTTTCCCCTGTGTTTGCCTTGCTCGCCGCCATTTTCCGATCCTTGTGGCGCAGTTGGAATTTCGATTCGGAAAATGGCCGATTCGAACCATCCGGTTCGAATCGTAAAATGGCCGATTCGGACCATCCGGTCCGAATTGGCGACTCCCTGAAGGCTAAGGGCCAATGGGTCCTGGGAGGGCGGGCAAGGAGTCCCATTGTATTCTAATTATGATAAGAAGTAATAAAAGCCTGTACTGTAAACAATAAAGGCAGTTCCTGCAGTACATTCAGCTTTGTCTGGTGTGGCTTGATTCTCCGCCGTATTTCGGATCTGAGTGTCCTCCGCGGCCTCAGAGTACGGTGCCCATCCGATCCGAATCGAGCGCGCCGACCCTGCATCAAGCATCAGGGCAGAGGCGCTGCTCAGGAATATTCGATCGGAGAAGTGCAGCGATCCGAACCGAACGGCGCCGCTGGGAGCCGCGCATCGACAGTTGCGGTAAGGCCCAAACTTCCACTGGCCCCACCAGATCCGAAGCACCCTCCCCTACCGATCCGAAGCACCTTCTCTACCGATCCGAAGCACCCTTCCCTACCGATCCGAAGCCCTCCAGTTCCGATCCGACCCGCCAACCCCTCCCGACTCGAATCACCGCCGCTCAAGATCCGAAGAGACACCCGCCCCCGGATCGGAAACGTTTCCCACCTAAGAACCGAAACGTTTCCCCATAAGATCCGAATCTTCCTCCGCGGCCGCTAGGGCTGATTCCCGCAGGCGTCCCACACTCGCCAGGACAAGGAACCAGTTGCTCGGGACGCTGAGTGCTGTATGGCTCAGTGGTCGGACTGGTTCCAGGCAGGGGTCCCCACCACCGCCCGCTAACCCTACCTTAGGGTCACGCCAGGCCGCACGAGACGCCGAGTGGGCGCCACTCGGTAGTCGGGCCAGCGGTAAGCGACGGGGTCACGCAGATTGAGCACACCCGCAGGCGGAACAACATCTCCATTCCGTCATACCCTTACACAAGTCAATGGTGGTGAGGAAGTGACCCTTGGCAATGCAGTCCAGGAGCTCATCTACCCAGAGCAGGTAAGGCTGTCGGTAACGGTGTGCTATTGAGCCTTCTGTAATCTACACAGAACCGGGTAGTGCCATCCTTCTTGGGTACTATAACCACCGGGGAGGCCCATGGGCTCTCGGATGGTTCTATTACCCATAGATCCAGCATCTCGCGGATCTACTTCTGCATCCCGTCTCTCACTGCATCGGGGATTCGGTACACCATCTTCCACAAGGGGGTTTGACTCTGGGTATCGACCTGATGCAGAGCTACAGAGGTGTAGCCGGGACGGGACGAGAACAGGTCTCAGTGCTCCCGTAGCACCTGCTAAGCCTGTTCCCTGTGGCGTAGACTGAGTCCCTCGCCCAGCCGGACATCAGCTATCCCCTGGATGCTCGGATCCCCAGGCAGTACCAGCAGGGGGAGATCCTCCAGATCTTCCGCGTCCGGCGCGCAGATGGCGGCTACTGCCTCTTCTCTTTCATGAAATGGTTTCAGCATGTTCACATGAAAGGTGATCCTTTCATCCGAACATCTGGCTGCGATGAAGGTGGTATCGCAGATCTTCTCTATAATTTTGTCGGGTCCCTCCCAGGATGTCTGCAACTTATTTTGTTTGACCGGCCGGAGCGCTAACACTTTCTGCCCTACCTTACCGGTGGTAAGGGGAACTGTACAGGGGTTTAATCCCGCACAGTCTCCAGAGCTGCTGGGTCACCTCGGCCGTAAATTGCGTGTCCTGGTCAGACAAGATTTCCTGGGGAAATCCGACCCTGGAGAATATCTGTAGCAGAGCTCCGGCAACGGTCTCTGCGTGGATATCTCGGAGGGCCACGGCCTCGGGGTTCCTGGTGGCGTAGTCTACTATGGTCAAGATATACTTCTTGCCTGTAGTACTAGGCACCGCCAGGGGTCCTATCAGATCCACCGCCACCCATCTAAAGGGTTCTCCCAGGGTCTAAAGGGTCTCAGGGTTGCTTTCCGGGTGTCCCCCCTCTTCTCTACCCGCTGGCATACCTCACAGGTCCGGCAATAGTCCCTAACATCCCCGGATAACCCGGGCCAGAAGAAGATCTGGGTCAGGTGGTGCAGCATCTGCCTGTGCCCCAGATGGCCTGCAAGGGGAATATCATGCCCAATCTTCAACAGTTTGCGCCGTTATTTCCCCGGCACTACCAGTTGCCTATGGGGTACCTGGTCCACTCCCCTTCTCGCCCCCCCAGAGGTCCTATACAATGTCCCTGGTCCCAGGCAAATCTCACCTCCCCTAACCCTCCCGGCTCCCGCCCCACCTGTTGTCGGTAAGGGGCAATGGTGACGTCTTCCCTGGTGGCTTGAGCAAAATCCGTCGGGGAATCCCAGGTCAGGGAGGGGATATTGTCGGGGCCAAGGGTTGGGCTGGTCTCACTTACCGCAGTCCCCTTGGAGTCTGTTTGTGGAGCCTTCCTTGCTTGATGGCGGGTGGTGACATGCACAGGGCATGTGGGTGTCCTCAAAAGTAGAGGTCAGCAGACCAAGGTCGTTTCCGAGTAGTACTTCGGTTGGTAGATCTTTCATGATCCCTACTTCCACGTCCTGGGCATCTGTGCCCCAATCATAGGAATCCGGTAAACATGGCCGCCGGCGACTCGGACGGCCACCGAGTAGCCTGTGGAAGCAGCCGGGTAATAAGGTGGGACTGTGCCAGGGTAAAGGTTGCGCCGGTGTCCCACAGGCCGTTGGCACTCCGTCCATTCACCCGGACCTTTTGGCGATGGTGCTGCCGGTTATCTTGGGCAGCTGCTTGAAGCGGGTCTGCTTCATGTAGGATGCCCCAGTCTTCGTCCGGAATCACTGTGGGTTCTGGCTCCAGCTCATGTTGGCAACAATATACAACAATATGCCGTAGCTCTGCCTGGAGGGTGTGCTGGGCGATGTGGGGCAGGACGGTTGGCAGTCAGTGGACAGCGGTCCCGGATATGTCCGATTTGGTTGCACCCATAGCACTGGGGACCGGTCCGAGGAACCGGGGTGTGGATTGTCGGTGGCCAGGGTGCTCTCTCGGTGGGTGCGGTACGAGGCTGGGGTGCTGGATGGAACCGGGGAGGTGGGGGCCGGATGTCAGGAGGAGGTACTCGCCTGGCGTCCTGGTATTCATCAGCGAGGCGGGTAGCTTTGGGCAGGGTAAGGGGACATCGGTCTCGCACCCAATCCCGGACCTCTGGAGGTGAATAGTTATAGAACTGCTCCAGCAAGAGCAGTTGGATGATCTGGTCCAGGTGGGTGGCTTGGCATCCCTGGATCCATCTGCGGACGACCTGCTACAGGCAGTGCCCCCATTCTGCGTAGGAGTCATGGGTCCCTTTCTTTAGAGCTCGGAACTGGACTTGATACGCCTCTTGCAGGAAGCCGTCAATATCTTCGCTTCCCTCTGGGAAGAGTTTGAAGGCGGCAAAGGGAATCTTTTGCTTGGGGGGTCCGGTGCTGCCCTGGGGAGTCAGAGACCCACCGGACCGTTGCTGCATTTCTGCTTGGCAGAGTCTGTCCGTTTCTGCCAAGACCCTCCCGATGATGTCGGCGGAGGGGTCTGTTCCGTACAGGGCCAGCTGCCACTGTACTTCTCGCGTGCCATTCTGAGGTCTCGGAGCCCTCGGAGGGAGCCATACATGCACGGTCGTCCTCCATCAATTCGCTGATGATGACCGCCTTCGGTTTGCCCCCGGGGATCTTGCCTCTGGCTTTCAGCAATTCTTTAAGGACCATGCGCTTCAGACCCTTGTAGTGCTGGGCCATACGGGGTTACAGCCGTTACTTAGGGTGTCTGCCTCTCGGACCCAGGGGTGTCTGAGACCGGGGTCAAGCCAGCGGCTGTTTTTCCCCCTGCTGGGCTGGTCTCAGAATCTCCCCCCGGATGGCGGCCGCTCCAGATGCTTGGCGTGTTGCGGTGGCTGAGACCAGGGTCAAGCCAGTGGCTGTATTTCCCCCTGCTTGTCTGGTCTCAGTCGATCCCACCAGGCTGCCAGCCAATGTGACGGAGTCCGCTACTCGGGGTGAGTAGATCCGCCGTCAGCGCCGAGTACACCTGGAGGTCGGTAGTGTGGTAGCGAGGTGCCGCTGGTGCTCATAGGATACCCTGAGGTTGCAGCGCTGTAGAGAGGTCCTTGAAGCGTCCCAGTTCCCAAAGCCCTGTTATCCCCAATTACTAGCCGAGGCAGGAGTGTGTCGGAACGGTCGCCACGTGGATAAAAAGATTATTATGTTGTAGCTATTCGTTCATTTAAAAGGTTAAATTTGTTTCTATAATTTAGTATCTGTTTTGATGTATTTCGTTTGCCCTGTATTTATCCAAACAAATTCCCCTGTTAGATGTGCTATAAAGTGTCCCCAAGGTCATATTTAATTGTGTTTTCCCTGCAAGATGCCTTACCGATTCTGCTGGTAGGTAAACATCAACATTGTAGCAAACAGCCGCTGGCAAATTGCCAAAACCCGACATGAGTTCCTCTGCTTGCCCTGGAGCCCTCTTTAGCCTGAGCAAGGTGCTTTTTGGACCATAGGTCCCCAGGGATGGTAGCTTGGAGTGTGGCAAGTTTGGAGAGGATTCGCCCAGGAGAACCCCTCCAGCCCACTAGAAATCCACCTCCTGCCCGGAACCTGTCAGCCCCTGCATCGCAGTCTCAGAGAGAGAGCTGACAAACTCTATGTGATGGCGCTCTGACCCCTCTGGACGGATCGGGTAGCTTCTTTCAGGGAAGCAGCCCGGGGACCCGAGCTACCCAAGGTGTAAAGGGGGTGCCAGAGCGCCCAGGGGATCCCCCCGAAAACTGCATTTCCCAGACCATTGGGCAGGGAGCCGCACCATGGGGGGGCATCGGACAGCAGACAGGCAGGCGCCAGAAACTGGGCTGTGGCTAAGCCCCGGTGCAGAATTCACACCAGGGGTACGGGGGCGGGCAGGAGAGAGAACAATGGGACTGTACCATATAAAAGGACCGTGTATGTTCTGTTTGACATTAAAAACCAACTTGCTTAAACCTATACTGAGTCACGAGTAGTATTTGGGAGGGCATAAATACTGAATCCTTCGCTTCCAGACCATCCATGGACCGCTGCCAATCTCTCTCCTACCTTGCTAGCTCGCTACCCGGCTAAGCTCTCCAGCAAGACTCGGCGCCGCAGACGGAGCTACCCCTGCAGGGTAGCTGAGCCGTTACAAGGAGTAAAGGTTCAAACAAGATTTATTTATTTTGCATGGGGAACACAGGTGTATTTATGAGTGTGTATTTGCATTGTTCTCCCCTGGCCCGCCCTCAGCCCTCCTGGGGTGATTTCTGCCACTGCCCCGAGCCATTGCCCAATTTCTCTTTGTTAACCTGGGGCCCCCCTGCTGTGCGCAGCCCTTATCTTGGGGCTCAGCGCAAGCTCCTCTGGTGAACTTTCCGTGGCTCTGAATGAGCGGGGAACAGGGGAACAACAGGGAAAATCACATTGGGGTACTTATAAAAATAAGGGCTAACGAACTTTTAATAACACACAAATAAATAAACACTTGAACTGTTGTACTGTGCTACAGTGTAGTGGCGGCCGTCCCGTCACAGAAGCCTATGGGATTCTCCTGAATAAACCTGCCCGAAGGAAACCACCGAATGGCAGGGCATTAGGGGAACCTTTCACTGCTGGTTTGTGTTCTCTGAATAGCCAAAGCAGTGCTTTTTTATGGGAATTTCTCTGCCCTCGAACAGGCACCGAATGTGCAGGCAATTCGCCAGGATTTGGCGAATGGCCAAGAAAGGTAACCGAACGCTGATTTTCAGCGTTCGGTTACCTTTCTCCAGCCTATTCGGATCTCTTTGAATAACCCTGTATGGGATTCTCCTGAGTAAACCTGCCGAATGAAACCACCGAATGGCAGGGCATTAGGGGAACCTTTCACTGCTGGTTTGTGTTCTCTGAATAGTCGAAGCAGTGCTTTTTCATGGGGATTTCACTGCCCTCGAACAGGCACCAAACAGGCACCGTATGTGCAGGCAATTTGCCAGGATTTGGCGAATTGCCCCATCCAAAATAAATCACTCTTGTTTGAACCTTTACTCCTGCCTCGGCTAGTAATTGGGGATAACAGGGCTTTGGGAACCGGGACGCTTCAAGGACCTCTCTACAGCGCTGCAACCTTGGGGTATCCTACGAGGACCAGCGGCACCTCGCTACCACACTACCAACCTCCAGGTGTATTCGGCGCTGACGGCGGATCTACTCACCCCGAGTAGCGGGATCCGTCACATTGGCTGGCAGCCTGGTGGGATCGGCTGAGACCAGACAAGCAGGGGGAAATACAGCCGCTGGCTTGACCCCTGTCTCAGCCACCGCAACACGCCGAGCATCCGGAGCGGCCGCCATCCGGTGGGAGATTCTGAGACCAGCCCAGCAGGGGGAAAAACAGCCGCTGGCTTGACCCCGGTCTCAGACACCCCTGGGTCCGAGAGGCGGACACCCCAAGTAACGGCTGTAAACCCATATGGCCCAGCACTATGAGGGTCCTTAAAGAATTGCTGAAAGCCAGAGGCAAGACCCCTGGGGGCAAACCGAAGGTGGTCATCATCTGCAAATTGATGAAGGACGACCGTACTAGTATGGCTCTCTCCAAGGGCTCTGAGACCTCAGAATGGCGGCGAGAGGTAAAGTGGCAGCTGGCCCTGTACGGAACAGATGCCTCCGCCGACATCATCGGGAGGGTCTTGGAAGATACGGACAGACTCCGCCAAGCAGAGATGAAGCAACGGTCCGGTGGGTCTCTGACTTCCCAGGGCAGTACCGGACCCCCCAAGCAAAAGATTCCCTTTCCCGCCTTCAAACTCTTCCCGGAGGGAAGCGAAGATATTGACGACTTCCTGCAAGATTTTGAAAGACAATGTGCCCTGCAAGAGGTGGCAGCCCGAGATTGGGTACCTCCACTGGCGAGTAAGTTGACGGGCAGAGCGGCTGAAGCCTACCGGCTGTGGCGGATGAGGACTGCATGGTGTAAGAGCGGGTCAAGGAACACCTGCTGGCCCGCTACGCTCTCAGCCCCGAGGCGTATCGAGTCCGGTTCCGAGCTCTAAAGAAAGGGACCCGTGACTCCTACGTCGAATGGGGCAACGCATGCAGCAGGCCGTCCACAGCTGGATCCAGGGATGCCAAGCCACCCACCTGGACCAGATCATTCAATTGCTCTTGCTGGAGCAGTTCTATAACTATTCACCTCCAAAGGTCCAGGATTGGGTGCGAGACCGACGTCCCCTCAACCTGCCCGAAGCTACCCGCCTTGCCGATGAATACCAGGACGCCAGGTGAGTAACCCCTCCTGCTGTCCGGCCCCCACCTCCCCGGTTCCATCCAGCACCCCAGCCTCGTCCCGCACCCACCGAGAGAGCACCCCGACCACCGACAAACAACACTCTGGTTCCTCGGACCGGTCCCCGGTGCTATGGGTGCAACCAAATCGGATATATCCGGGACCGCTGTCCACTGAATGCTAACCGTCCTACCCAGCATCGCCCAGCACACCCTCCGGGCAGAGCTACGGCATATTGTTGCCAACATGAGCAGGAGCCAGAACCCACAGCGATTCCTGATGAAGACTGAGGCATCCTACATGAAGCAGACCCGATTCAAGCAGCTGCCCAAGATAACCGGCAACACCATCGCCAAAAGGTCCGGGTGAATGGACGGAGTGCCAACGGCCTGCGAGACACCGGCGCAACACTTACCCTGGCACAGCCCCACCTTATTACCCTGGCTGCCTCCACATGCTACTCGGTGGCCATCCGAGTCACTGGTGGCCATGTTTACCGGATCCCTACGGCCCGCGTCCATCTCGATTGGGGCACGGATGTCCGGGACGTGGAAGTAGGGATCATGAAAGACCTACCAACCGAAGTACTACTCTGCAACGACCTTGGTCTGCTGACCTCTACTTTTGAGGACACCCTCCCTGGCGGGGTATGCCCCGTCACCACCCACCATCAAGCGAGGAAGGCTCCGCACACAGACTCCGAGGGGACCGCGGTAAGTGAGACCAGCTCAACCCTTGGCCCCTGACAATACCCCCTCCCTGACCTGGGATTCCCCGATGGACTTTACCCAAGCCACCAGGGAAGACGTCACCCTTGCCCCTTACCGACAACAGGCGGGGCGGGAGCCGGGAGGGTTAGGGGAGGTGAGATTTGCCTGGGACCAGGGGACGTTGTATAGGACCTCCAGGGGAGCAAAGAGGGGAGTGGACCAGGTACCCCATAGGCAACTGGTAGTGCCGGGGAAATATCGGTGCTGTAACGAAATCCACTACTCAGCAGGAGTAGATTCGTCATTAACTCTGTCCTTGCGTTGGAGCACTGGGAGGTAGCATGCCAACGGAGTTGTTTGCCCTGGATGCAGTGAAGGCGGCTTCTCAGAATCAGCCAATCTGCTGGATGGAGCCTGCAATGCCGCTATTAAGAGGGCATCAATCCGCTGCTTGTCTCTGCCTGAATCCGAGAATACCGAGGCTCTGTGAGAATAGCCCTGTATCCCTCCCCAATCACTTAGGTCGAGACAAAAGTGTAGGTTGAAGGTAAATCAGAATGTATTTAGAATGGGAGTGCTTATATACATTATACAACCATGCACATTCAGAATTCCCGCCCACCCCAACAGTTCTGATTGGTTGGTTCCAAGACCACTGCAGGCTTCTTTCAGGTCTTCTTCAGGCTTCACTTTGGTCCACTGGTTGTATGCAGATGAAGTCTTGACTCCACAGTGACCACACACAGTGATTTACATAACCCATTGTAAAGGGGATCAGATAGTGGGTGGCTGAGACAATGGTGACTCCCAACTCTTCAGACATGCAAACAGATAACAGATACCCAAAGAGAAAGCACTTTTTGCATAATCCACAAGTCACTCAAACTATTGTACATTCTATACGAAGGAAAGCATTTGACACTAGCGGCAGGTAGTATCTTTAAAAAAACCACATCTACCTAAAGAAATATAAGTCTATTTAAAACTAAAAAGGAGCAATTTACTAAACATTTAAAACCACACAATATAACTGAGCATAAAGTATTTTGGAGTTTGAAGCGTGGAGCGCTACGTCAGTGACTGATACATTGTAGCAAGAATGTACTCCATGGTTACTAGCAGGATGGTGCAGGGGAAAAACATGATTAATTAGATGTCTAGCAGCAGTTTTACACTAAATCTAAAAAAGGAAATTAGTTCCTATAAATAAGGGGTAAACAAAATATAACAAAATAAGAATGAAATTAAACTAAATAAATCCTGTGGCGGCCGATCCGTCACATAGCTCCCCCAGTCCCATGATGGCAGACTTGGTGAGACCCTCTACGGGTCCGCCTGGGGATGTTCTGGTACAAGCATCTTTAAAAAGTCTCAAGTTTGGGTTGCTGGGGCAATGCTTTGCCAACCCCGGATAGTCTTTTGGTCCATAGGCCGTAGGGAGGAGGCTGGCCCCGGGCTTCTCCAACTGCCCCCTTGGTCTGGACTGGTGTCCGACGGACCATACAGACACCCGGGGCTGGTACCCTGCCATGGGGAAACAATCGGCCCTGGTGGGACGTTGAGGGCTTTTTCTCCTCCTGGTCTTTTAGCCCCTCGATGGTGGGCAGCCTTGCTGGCACCATTTCCTGGGGCAATGACCAGCTGGGGAGGGGTACCACCTGTACCTTCTCCCGGTGCCACAGTCAGCCGCGGGAAAAATGGGCCGATAGCACCCTTTCCTGGTGCCTCAGTCAGAAGCTGGGTGGGAGATGGGGTGACCGGTGTCTCCAGAAAGAGTGGTTGTGGATCTGGGTCGTCTGCCCAGCGTCTCGGGGTCACCCACTTGCAAATCCCAGCACCATCAACAATTCCACAATGGGAGTCTCCCACATCCTGGGGAACGGGAGCAGCAGCACGCCGTTGCTTGGCACAGGGGACACCTCCACCCTCACGCTGGGGCTAAAAAAATTGGGGAGCAAGACCTGCCATCTCCCCTTCCGGGATTATTACCTGTCGCTGGGGAGAGGTACCGCCAGTACTCTCTACCTGGGGTAGCCGCTGCTGTTGTGTAAGGAGACCGACTGACACCCCACTCTGGAACTCGCAATGCGGCGCACCATCACCGGTACTGTGTTCTGCTGATAGCTCCTGACGAACTGTACTTGCCCAGTCTTATGCTTTCTCCGGCCCAGTTGGCATGCTGTGCTGGAGTTGTAGGCTTTCTTCCTCCTGCGTAGCAGTGGAGGCCAGGAGCTTGGTCTGTAGTTCAGGAGAGGAGCGAATTGTCAGTCCCTGGGGCTCCTCGGTGAGAAGGTAGTTCTCCTCTTTCTCCTCAAGTTCTGCAGTGGCAGGGCAGGGGTAGAGGTTAGCGGTCCTCTGCCGCGGTGACAGTTTTTCCGCTGAAGTGGGGGGCCGCTCCCCCATGTATGAATGGCTATCCTTGATCCCTGACGCCACCAGCCACAGCCAGAGGCTAGTTGACCTGCACTTCTCAGGCACCGTGGAATGGACAGTAGCCTCTTTCACAGCAGGCCGTAGCATGTCCGCTGTCCCCCACTCCTCTATCCATACGTGGGTAGGATCACTTGATTGGGGTTTGGGGTTCCCTGCCGGGTATGCCAGCAATTTGCATGGGGGGGGCCTTAGTCTCCCCCTCCCTCGTCTGGCACCCGATATTCTCCCCGGTTTCTGGAGCCTCCAGCTGGGGGCAGAGGGTAGCCGACCTCTGTCCCGATGCCAGCTTTGCTGCTGGTTTGGGTAACCGCTCCCCCGTACATAAATTGTCCTCTTCACGCACTGAAGTGCCAGCTGACGCAAGTGGTGAATCCGGGTATGACGGAATGGGATGTTGTTCCGCCTGCGGGTGTGCTCTATCTGCGTGGCCCCGTCGCTTACCGCTGGCCCGACTACCGAGTGGCGCGCACTCGGCGTCTCGTGCGGCCTGGCGTGACCCCGGGAAGGGGTTAGCGGGCGGTGGAGGGGACCCCTGCCTAGAACCAGCCCGACCACTGAGCCATACGGCACTCAGCGTCCCGAGCAGCTGGTTCACTGACCTTGTGGATGTGGGACGTCTGTGGAGATCGGATCTACCAACCGCGGAGGAATATTCGGATCTTATGAATATTCGGATCCTATGTGGGAAACGTTTCGGATCTTACGCGGGAAACGTTTCCGATCCAGGTGCGGGTGAATCTTCGGATCTCCGGTGGAGGACTTTTCGGATCGGGGATGGAGGAAGTTTCGGATCTTGCGGGATCTGCAAAGGATTCGGATCTTACCGCAATCCCTCGCAATACCGAAGCGCGGTACACGGCCGCGCCCTTCGGATCGGATCTCCGTCAAGTGTTCTGGGAACCGAACCTCATACGCTGCGCCTCTGCCCTGATGCTCGATGCAGGCACAGAGCGCTCGGTTCGGATCGGATCTGCCGCGGACACCGTATCCTGAGACCGCGGGGGATACTCAGAGGATAAAATACGGCGGGGAAATAACCACATCAGACGAGGCTGGATGCACTGCTAAATCTGGCTTTATTATTTACAGTTCAAGCATTTATCAACTTTACACACATTATCATACAATGGGAATCCCTGCCCGCCCTCCCAGGACCCATTGGCCCTTACCGATCGGGGAGTCGCCGATTCGGACCGGATGGTCCGAATCGGCCATTTTACGATTCGAACCGGATGGTTCGGATCGGCCATTTTCCGAATCGAAGAATCTGAACTGCGCCACAAGGTGATCGGAAAATGGCGGCGGGCAAGGCAGACAAAGGGAAGATACATTTCGCAATAAACCAACGGGGACACTTCATTACACCACACATAATCACATCTAAATAAACAGTACTTTAAACTCCGCGCGTGCCACCGCACCTAACTGTTCATGGCCAATCAATGTCTGTGCGCACCGCCCCTGGCTCAGGGTGCTGGGCCATTCCGTGACACTCCTCCCCCTCCCCCAGTTCGACGCACCTGGTCTGACCCCACCGGGTCATACCAGGGAAGTCGGTGCTCCCAGGCCCGTAGTCTGTCTGGGGAGGCCGGGCCACCAGGCCTCTCCATTTGGCCTTGCGGCCGTGCCAGCTTGGTCGGGGCCCCACGTCCTCAGGGTTACCCCGGTTGGGCGGACGAACATATGTCTGGGGAGGAGTACCTCCTGCGTCCCCCCAGGGTTCTCGCTCACCGGGGAAACCGGGTGCTAACGGCACGCGCCCCGGGTGCCCAGGTCGGCCGTGGGAAAGAACCGTGGCTGCGGGAGGGCCCCGAGCCAAAGGGTTGCCAAGATGGGCAGAGGCCAGCGGCGCTCTGCCCCGTTGCCAGCTCTTCTGCTGGAGGGCCAGGTACGGGAACGGCAACCGAGAGGACAAACGGGGTCAAACCCGGCTGCTCTTCCTGGCAGCCGAAGAGGGAGATAACCAGCTGCAACGGCAGCCGTACGGGGTCATCCTCGCTCTGCCCCTCGGGGCAAGTTGGGAGGAACGGGCAGAGGCCAGCGGCGCTCTGCCCTGTCGTCAGCTCTTCTGCTGAGTGGGGATCTCCTTGCGAGAGGATGGTTTCTTCCCCCCCCCCGGGCCGTCACTGGCTGCGCACAACCCAGCCCGGGGGAACCATCTGTCTGCTCCACCTGGCCGGCCGTGGCCAGTGGGCAGAGGCCAGCGGCGCTCTGCCCCGTGGCCAGCTCTTCCGCTGGTTGGAGATCCCCTTGGGGCAGGATGGTCTCTTCACCCCCCGGGGCAATCAATGGCTGCGCACAACCCATCCCGGGGAAACCATCGGTCTGCTCCTCCGGGCAGACTGTAAGCAGTGGGCAGAGGCCAGCGGCACTCTGCCCCGTAGCCAGCTCTTCCGCTGGTCGGAAATCCCCTTGGGGAAGGATGGTCTCTTCACCCCCCGGGGCAATCAATGGTTGCACACAACCCATCCCGGGTGGACCATCTGTCTGCTCCTCCTGGCAGACCGGAAGCAGTGGGCAGAGGCCAGCGGCACTCTGCCCCGTAGCCAGCTCTTCCGCTGGTTGGAGATCCCCTTGGGGAAGGATGGTCTCTTCACCCCCCGGGGCAATCAATGGCTGCGCACAACCCATCCCGGGGAGACCATCTGTCTGCTCCTTCTGGCGGACTGTAAGCAGTGGGCAGAGGCCAGCGGCGCTCTGCCCCGTTGCCAGCTCCTCCGCTGGACCCGTGGCCTCGGCCACCCTGTCCACTTGCGGAGCGTCGGGGACAACTTCTTCTACTGGGACCTCCACGGGCACCCATGGGTCCGCCTCGGCCTCCCATAGGTCCCAAACCTGGGGACTGTCGACTTCTTCCGCCGACCCGTCCCACCACGGGGAGCTCAGGCTCGACTGCGGAACGCCGTCCAACAATCTTCGGTAAGCCACCTCGAGCTCCCACTCTCGCTCCGCTAGGGACTCCAGTTCCTCAAACACCGAGTCCCTGACGTCGGACGGGAACTCCAGTTCCCGTCGCTCCAGAATCTCCTCCATCCGCTCTTCGGTCTCTTCTCCGAACTCGGGGTCGACGGCCATGCTCTCGTAGAGCAGCCCCGTACCTCCGTAACGGGACCCTGCGGTGGAGCTGCCTTCAATAGGGCGCACCGTCGGAGGGGCAATTAGCCACCGGAGCGCGCGGTACGCGGCGTCCAGTGCGATCTCCTGTTGCACCAGACTCCGGAGCTCGGCCTCCCACTCCTCTGGGGCCCGACCTTGCAGGAACGCGGCTCGCACATCGTACTGCACCCGGTGAACGACAGCGTCGGAGGGAACGTACACACCATGGCAGTCCCTCTCATGGTCCAGGGCCTCGTACCAAAGTTCCTCTGTGGACCTCTGGTCCCGCTCTAGGCCCTCCTGCGGCCTTCTTGCAAGCACAACCTTCATATCAGCGAAGGTGCCGGCACAGGAGCACCGCTCCTCAACGGGGAATGTGGCGTCCTCAGATGCAGCTCCAGGCGAGCTGTGAGTCTCCATCCGAGGGTCGCTGGGATGTGTGATGTCCCCAATACAGGCTCCAGGCGAGCTGTAAGTCTCGAAAGGGTAATCACTGGGGGTTGCAGATTCCCAGGGTGAAGCTCCAGTCGAGCTGTGAGCCTCGACCCAGGGTCCCACGGGGTAGGGTTCGGGGTTGAAATCTTCCGGCTCTGCTCCGCGGAGCTCTGCCAACCGCAGCTCGTGCTGGCGGTCCTTCTCTTGCTCAACTTCACGGTAAAACTCCCGAATCACTTCGCATCTGGCCGCCTCCGCTGGGGCATCTCCGAGCAGGGCAATCCGACGCCGCACCTCTCTGAGGCCAGCATCTTCCTCCACCTCTGCGTGGACAGGGCTGGGGACGGGCGTCGCCACCCTGTTCTGATCCATCCTGGTCAGCTCCTTGATCAGGGTTATCCGGTTCTTATTACCCGGCGTTCCTCCCCGGTTCTCCAACATCCCACGCAGGGTGTCCCGGTTGTAGTGGGTGTACACCACCATGGCGTAGGTCTCCTAGGGGCTGCAGAGAGCGATCCCACCGCTGCCACCAGTATGACGGAATGGGATGTTGTTCCGCCTGCGGGTGTGCTCTATCTGCGTGGCCCCGTCGCTTACCGCTGGCCCGACTACCGAGTGGCGCGCACTCGGCGTCTCGTGCGGCCTGGCGTGACCCCGGGAAGGGGTTAGCGGGCGGTGGAGGGGACCCCTGCCTAGAACCAGCCCGACCACTGAGCCATACGGCACTCAGCGTCCCGAGCAGCTGGTTCACTGACCTTGTGGATGTGGGACGTCTGTGGAGATCGGATCTACCAACCGCGGAGGAATATTCGGATCTTATGAATATTCGGATCCTATGTGGGAAACGTTTCGGATCTTACACGGGAAACGTTTCCGATCCAGGTGCGGGTGAATCTTCGGATCTCCGGTGGAGGACTTTTCGGATCGGGGATGGAGGAAGTTTCGGATCTTGCGGGATCTGCAAAGGATTCGGATCTTACCGCAATCCCTCGCAATACCGAAGCGCGGTACACGGCCGCGCCCTTCGGATCGGATCTCCGTCAAGTGTTCTGGGAACCGAACCTCATACGCTGCGCCTCTGCCCTGATGCTCGATGCAGGCACAGAGCGCTCGTTCGGATCGGATCTGCCGCGGACACCGTATCCTGAGACCGCGGGGGATACTCAGAGGATAAAATACGGCGGGGAAATAACCACATCAGACGAGGCTGGATGCACTGCTAAATCTGGCTTTATTATTTACAGTTCAAGCATTTATCAACTTTACACACATTATCATACAATGGGAATCCCTGCCCGCCCTCCCAGGACCCATTGGCCCTTACCGATCGGGGAGTCGCCGATTCGGACCGGATGGTCCGAATCGGCCATTTTACGATTCGAACCGGATGGTTCGGATCGGCCATTTTCCGAATCGAAGAATCTGAACTGCGCCACAAGGTGATCTGAAAATGGCGGTGGGCAAGGCAGACAAAGGGAAAATACATTTCGCAATAAACCAACGGGGACACTTCATTACACCACACATAATCACATCTAAATAAACAGTACTTTAAACTCCGCGCGTGCCACCGCACCTAACTGTTCATGGCCAATCAATGTCTGTGCGCACCGCCCCTGGCTCAGGGTGCTGGGCCATTCCGTGACACCGGGCCCACCGCCCCGCATCTCCTGGGCTCCGTGGAAAGGACCGTAGCCTCTTTCACAGCAGGCCGTAGCATGTCTGCTGTCCAGCGCTCCTCTTCCCATACCTGAGTTAGAGCGCTTGGTTGGGGCTGAGGGTACCCTGCCGGGTGCGCCAGCAATTTGCACAGGAGGGCCTTCGTCTCACCCTCCCTCGTCTGGCACCCTATTTCCTCTCCGGTTTCTGGAGCCTCCAGTCGGGGGCAGATTATAGCCGGCCTCTGTCCCCATGCCAGCTCTTCTGCTGGGCACCACTCCCCCGTACATAAATTGTAATCTTCACATGCTGAAGTGCCTGCTGATGCAAGCGGTGAATCTGGGCAAACTGCCCCACATCTCCTGGGCTCTGTGGAAAGGACCGCAGCCTCTTCCTTGGCGAGCCATGACATTGTCGCTAGCTCCTCCACCCATCCCTGAGCAGGAGCACTCCATTGGGACTCTGGGTCTCCTGGTGAGCCCTCGGGCCATCTGCCTGGGTGGGCCTCAATCTCACCCATTGTCTTCCAGTTCTCCTCTCTCCACAGTGGACCGCTGTCCTGACGGCTCCCGTTGGTGGAGACCGCAGTCCCATCCATCGGTGCACTTCCACTGTCCTTGGTAGGTGTCCGAAGCACTTCGTCACTCTGCTCCGCTGCAGAACCCGGGACTTTCGGGAATGTGTGCACCGTGACGACCTCGGGCTGAGCAGTGATCTGGACTGGCTAGCCACCCAAGAGTGGGAGCTGGAGCAGGGATACAGGAGATTGTTTGAGGACGCTCCCCCGCTCACTCTCACCCCGATGGACATGGCAGAAGAGCTGCCAACAGAACCTGGTTGTGCTAACCTACTTTCAGGATCTTCTGCTCGTTTGGAGCACCAGTGTGAGGAGGCAGTCGGCCCCTCTCCTCAGCTGCAGAACGCATCCCAGGCCTCAACTGCTACAGAGGAGGTGACTGTAACAGATCGGCTACCCTGCAGGGGTAGCTCCGTCTGCGGCACCGAGTCTTGCTGGAGAGCTTAGCTGGGTAGCGAGCTAGCAAGGTGGGAGAGAGATTGACAGTGGTCCCTGGATGGTGTGGAAGCGAAGGATTCAGTGATTATGCCCTCCCAAATATTAGTCGTGACTCAGTATAGGTTGAAGGTAAATCAGAGTGTATTTACAATGGGAACAGACAGTGCTTATATACAAAATACAGCCATGCACATTCAGACATCCCGCCCACCCCAACAGTTCTGATTGGTTGTTTCCAAGACTATTGCAGGCTTCTTTCAGGTCCTCTCAGTCTTCACTTGGGTCCACTGGTTGTATGCAGATGAAGTCTTGACCCCACAGTGACCACATACAGTGATTTACATAACCCATTGTAAAGGGAATCAGATAATGGGTGGCTGAGACAATGTGACTCCTCAGCCTTTCAGAACAGGTAAACAAATAACAGATATCCAAAGAGAAAGCACTTTTGCATAATCCACAAATTACTCAAACCTATTGTACATTCTATACAAAGGAAAGCATTTGACACTAGTGGCAGGTAATGTCTTTAAAAAAAACACATTTAACTAAAGAAATATAAGTCTATTTAAAACTAAAAATGAGCAATTGACAATACATTTAAAACCACACAATATAACTGAGCATAAACTAGCAGGATGGTGCAGGGGAAAAACATGATTAATTAGAAGTCTAGCAACAGTTTTACACTAAATCTAACAAAGAAAATTAGTTCCTATAAATAAAGGGTAAACAAAATATAACAAAATAAGAATGAAATTAAACTAAATAAATCCTGTGGTGGCTGTTCCGTCACATAGCTCCCCCAGTCCCATGATGGCAGACCCGGTGAGACCCTCTACGGGTCCGCCTGGGGATGTCCAGGTGCAAGTTTCTTTAAACAGTCTCACGTTTGGGTTGCTGGGGCAATGCTTTGCCAACCCTCGATAGTCTTTCGGTCCATAGTCCGTAGGGAGGAGGCTGGCCCCCGGGCTTCTCCAACTGCCCCCTTGGTCTGGACCGGTGTCCGACGGACCATACAGACACCCGGGGCTGGTACCCTGCCACGGGGAAACAACCGGCCCTGGTGGGACGTTGAGGGCTTTTTCTCCTCCTGGTCTCCTAGCCCCTCGCTGGTGGGCAGCCTTCCTGGCACCATTTCCTGGGGCAATGACCCGCTGGGGAGGGATACCGCCTGTACCTTCTCCCGGTGCCACAGTCAGCCCCAGGAAAAGGGCCGATAGCACCCTTTTCTGGTGCCTCGGTCAGACGCTGGGTGGGAGATGGGGTGACCGGTGTCTCCAGAAAAAGTGGTTGTGGATCTGGGCCGTCTGTCCAGCGTCTCGGGGTCACCCAGTTGCAAATCCCAGCACCATCAACAATTCCACAATGGGAGTCTCCCACATCCTGGGGAGCGGGAGCAGCAGCACGCCATTGCTTGGCACAGGGGACACCTCCACCCTAACGCTGGGGCTCAAAACATTGGGGAGCGAGACCTGCCATCTCCCCTTCCGGGATTATTACCTGTCGCTGGGGAGAGGTACCGCCAGTACTCTCTACCTGGGGTAGCCGCTGCTGTGGTGGAAGGAGACCAACTGACTCCCCACCCTGCAACTCGTAATGCGGCGCACCATCACAGGCACTGCATTCTGCTGATAGCCCCTGACGAACTGTACCTGCCCAGTCTGATGCTTTCTCCGGCCCAGATGGCATGCTGTGCTGGAGTTGTAGGCTCTCTGCCTCCTGCGTAGCAGTGGAGCCCAGGAGCTTGGTCTGTAGTTCAGGAGAGGAGCAGATTGTCAGTCCCTGGGGCTCCTCAGTGAGAAGGTAGTTCTCCTCTTTCTCCTCAAGTTCTGCGGTGGCAGTGCAGGGGTAGAGGTTAGCGGTCCTCTGCCGCGGTGACAGTTTTTCCGCTGAAGTGGGGGGCCGCTTCCCCATGTATGAATGGCTATCCTCGATCCCTGACGCCACCAGCCAGGGCCCCGGGCTAGCTGACCTGCACTTCTCTGGCACCGTGGAACGGACCGTAGCCTCATTCACAGAAGGCCGTAGCATGTCCGCTGTCCCCCGCTCCTCTATCCATACGTGGGTAGGAGCATTTGGTTGGGGTTCGGGGTTCCCTGCCGGGTACGCCAACAATTGGCACGGGGGGGCCTGAGTCTCCCCCTCCCTCGTCTGGCACACGATATTCTCCCCGGTTTCTGGAGCCTCCAGCTTGGGGCAGAGGGTAGCTGAGCTCTGTCCCGATGCCAGCTCTGCTGCTGGGTTGGGGAACCGCTCCCCGTACATAAATTGTCCTCTTCACGCGCTGAAGTGCCTGCTGATGCAAGCAGTGAATCTGGGCAAACTGCCCCACATCTTCTGGGCTCCGTGGTAAGGACCGCAGCCTCTTCCTTTGATGGGCCATGACATTGTCGCTAGCTCCTCCACCCATCCCTGAGCAGGAGCACTCCATTGGGACTCTGGGTCTCCTGGTGAGTCCTCTGGCCATCTGCCTGGGTGGGCCTCAATCTCACCCATTGTCTTCCAGTTCTCCTCTTTCCACAGTGGACCGCTGTCCTGACGGCTCTCGTTGGTGGAGACCGCAGTCCCATCCACCGGTGCACTTACACTGACCTTGGTAGGTGTCCGAAGCACTTCGTCACTCTGTTTCCCTGCAGGTTCTGCAGGAACGGTACTTGCTGAGTCCTCTGTCTTTTCCCCGGACGACATGCTGCGCTGCGGCTGCAGGATAGTCACCTCCTCTGTAACAGTTGAGGCCTGGGATGCGTTCTGCAGCTGGGGAGCGGGGGCCGACTGCCTCCTCACCCTGGTGCTCCAAACCAGCAGAAGATCCTGAAAGTAGGTTAGCACCACCGGGTTCTGTTGGCAGCTCTTCTGCCATGTCCATCGGGGTGAGAGCGAGCGGGGGAGCGTCCTCAAACAATCTCCTGTATCCCTGCTCCAGCTCCCACTCTTGGGTGGTTAGCCAGTCCAGATCACTGCTCAGCCCGAGGTCGTCCAGGTGCTCACATTCCCGAAAGTCCCGGATCTCTTCCCATCTCAGTTTAGCAGTACTGCCAAAGGAGGGGTCGTCCTGGAGAGCGTCAAATATTAATCCTGGGCCGCCGTAGGCATAGCCCTCTGTAGGATCTTTCCTCTCCAACTTTGGACACAGGTTGGCAGCATACCATTCCAGTGCCCGGTACCCGTCCTCCAGCCATAGCTACGTCTGGAATGGATCAGGTTCTCCAATTGGGACAGTCTTTCTACCTGGGGTTGCACTCCTAGGAATGGCACCCGCAGGTCCCACAGTCTCCAGTATTTCTCACCCAAGGTAGGAAGAATCTTTCCCAGGTAGTCCTGTTCAAGCTGTAGGACGTCCCTCCAGAGTCATTGTGCCGTGCCGAGTCATAATGCCGAGTGCCATTGCCGTGCCGAGTCATTATGCCACAACACCTCCTGGCCGAAACCTGGATCACTGTGCTGGTCAGGCGCTTCCATTCCTTGGTCCCAGAACTCCTCTTCCACGACTGCAGGGAGAATCTCCTGGGGCGCTGTAGATTCCCCGAGCTGGTACCGCAACTCAGCCACTCTGAGCTGATTGACCCCTGCCAAACGATAGCGATCACTAGGCTTGTGCACCGATTTTTTTTTCGGTTCGATTCGGTTCGATTTGTTCGGATGTTTAAGCTTTTCGGTTCGGCTTGTTTCGACCGATTTCTGTTTCGATTCGGTTCGGTTCGGTTCGTTTTTCGTGTACATTTTTTTTCGGAATATCGACCATTTTTAGTATTTTCGTGTCACTTTGCTCGTTTTTTGTATCGACTTTTCGGAAATTTCGGAAATTTTTGTTTTTTCGGAACTTCTGTTCTCCTCGTTTCAAATTGTCTACGATAATTCTGGGGATTCTATCGTGTTTTTTTTTATTAAATAAAGATCCTTTTTTCTTATGAATAATTGAATATACATTTCACAACTTTATTTAATTATATTAAAATGGTATAAAAGCCAAGGAACAAAAAAATGAAAACGATTAAAAAAAACGCTAAACTGACCCTAATGCCACAAGAAACAAGTGATAGGCATTTACAAATACAAAATTTACAGAATCAGAGATATAACCGATAATAGTTAAATATACGATTTCCAGAATTACCGAAATGGAACTGAAATCACGAATGGAACTGAAATCATGAATAGAGCAAAAATAAATTTCGGTTTGGCACATTTCAAGTCCATTCGAAAAATCCGAAATTTTTTCGTTTCGACTCAGAAAACTTTTCGGATCTATCGGTTTTCGGGTCCGATCCGATTCGGAAATTCAGCCGAATCTGAAGACACGAATCGGGAAATTTCGTGAAAATTCCGAAATTCCGAAACGCACATCCCTAGCGATCACCTCCGCCGGGGGGTTGGCTCCGAACAGGGCCAGCTTCCATTGTACCTCCCGGCGCCATTCTGTGGCTTCTGAGTCCTCGTGGAGGGCCAGACTTGCCTGTTCGTCCTCCATCAGGCCCTTGATGAGGGTAGCCTTTGGCTTACCGCTGACCGCTTTATCCCTAGCTTTGAGAAGTTCCTTGAGGACCGGGCGCTTCCAGCCGTCATAGCGCTGAGCAATACGGGGTGCACGGCTGTAGGGCGGTGTAGCAATCTCTCGAATCCCCGGGTGTCCAAGACCGGGGTCAAACAAGCGGCTGTATTTCCCCCTGCTGGGCTGGTCTCAGAATCTCCCCGGGTGATGTGCTGCTCCTGGCGCTTGGCGGTTTTGGTGCCCGAGACCTGGGTCAAGCCTCGGAAATCTCACTGGCTGTAGGGCTGCTCCTGACTCTTGGAGTTTTGTGATGTCTGAGACCGGGGTCAAGCCAGTGGCTGTATCTCCCCCTGCTGGGCTGGTCTCAGAGATCCCACCGCTGTGCCACCAATGTAATGAAATCCGCTAATCAGCAGGAGTAGATTCGCCATTAACTCTGTCCTTGCCTTGGAGCACTGGGAGGTAGCATGCCAACCGAGGTGTTTGCCCTGGATGCAGTGAAGGCGGCTGCTCAGAATCAGCCAATCTGCTGGATGGAGCCTGCAATGGCGCTATTAAGAGGGCATCAATCCGCTGCTTGTCTCTGCCTGGATCCGAGAATACCGAGGCTCTGTGAGAATAGCCCTGTATCCCTCCCCAATCACTTAGTCGAGACAAAAGTGTAGGTTGAAGGTAAATCAGAATGTATTTAGAATGGGAACAGACAGTGCTTATATACATTATACAGCCATGCCCATTCAGACTTCCCGCCCACCCCAACAGTTCTGATTGGTTGGTTCCAAGACCACTGCAGGCTTCTTTCAGGTCCTCTTCAGGCTTCACTTTGGTCCACTAGTTGTATGCAGATGAAGTCTTGACCCCACAGTGACCACACACAGTGATTTACATAACCCATTGTAAAGGGAATCAGATAGTGGGTGGCTGAGACAATGGTGACTCCCAACCCTTCAGACATGCAAACAGATACCCAAAGAGAAAGCACTTTTGCATAATCCACAAGTCACTCAAACCTATTGTACATTATATACGAAGGAAAGCATTTGACACTAGCGGCAGGTAGTATCTTTAAAAAAAAACACATTTACCTAAAGAAATATAAGTCTATTTAAAACGAAAAATGAGCAATTTACAATACATTTAAAACCACACAATATAACTGAGCATAAAGTATTTTGGAGTTTGAAGCGTGGAGCGCTACGTCAGTGACTGATACATTGTAGCAAGCATGTACTCCATGGTTACTAGCAGTTTTTTTTCCTGTTGTGCTTTTTGGTTGGTTTTTTTCCCCTGGGTGGCTGGTGACTTGTTAATTGGGGGCGTGTAGCCTGTCAGGTGATTTCACTTGTATGGCTACATAAACTCAATGGCAGCTCACTGAGCTTGCTCACAAGGGCTTGTAGTGGTCTACCTAAGTGGGCTATTTTCAAGTGGAGTTTAAAAACAGGAATTCTACCTGTACTGGTCTGGGGTTTCTATCTCTAGAGGGAGAGAAACCTCTGGTTTATTTATCAATTTGTTTAATTTCTCTTTGCTGTTTTTTTTTTTTTTTTTTTTTCCTGTTGTGCTTTTTGGTTGTTTTTTTTTCCCTGGGTGGCTGGTGACTTGTTAATTGGGGGCGTGTAGCCTGTCAGGTGATTTCACTTGTATGGCTACATAAACTCAATGGCAGCTCACTGAGCTTGCTCACAAGGGCTTGTAGTGGTCTACCTAAGTGGGCTATTTTCAAGTGGAGTTTAAAAACAGGAATTCAAATAACAGGTACAAATTGTGATATATATTTGCTCTCTTGTTGTGGGTATGAGTGTTAGCAAGCTTGAAGGTTTGACCCAGTGCACATCCTGCTGCATGTATGCATGTCTGGAGGAATCCTTCCAGGGTCCATATCTCTGTAGCAAGTGCGAACGTGTAGCTCTTCTGGAAGCTCATATTGGAGATCTGGAAGGGCAAATCGTAACGCTGAGGCAGATTGACAATCTTGAAAGGAGCCTGCTTCTCACGGAGCAAAGTATAGTTGAGGAATCTAGGGGTGTGGGTGGAGTGGAGTTAACCGGGGAACAGGTTGGTAGCTGGGTGTCAGTGACACGTGGTAGCAGGGGGGGAGGGAAGAGGAAAAGGTTGGCTAGTCCTGATCTTGCGCACACCAACAGATTTGCCCCTTTGAGCAAAGATGTTGGGTGCATCAGCTCAGGTGTAGCAGTACTGGAGGAGGCTGCTCCCTCTAACAGCAGGGGGATCAGCCCACCAAGTAAGGGAGGGATAAAGAGGGCAAGTAAGCCTAGACAGGTTTTGGTGGTAGGGGACTCTATTATTAAGAGAGTAGACAGGGTAATCTGTCGCGCTGATCGCCTTAACCGGACAGTTTGCTGTCTGCCGGGTGCCCGTGTTAGGCATGTGGTTGACAGAGTTGATAGATTATTGGGAGGGGCTGGAGATGACCCAGCTGTCATGGTCCATATTGGTACCAATGACAAAGTAAGCGGAAGATGGAAGGACCTGAAGAATGAATTCAGGGAATTAGGAAGTAAACTGAAGAAGAGGTCCTCCAAGGTAGTATTTTCTGAGATCCTACCTGTGCCACGTGCTACAGTGGAAAGGCAGCGGGAGATTAGGGAGGTCAATGCGTGGCTTAAAGCTTGGTGCAGGAAGGAGGGCTTTGGATTTTTAGAGCACTGGGCTCATTTTGCACTGGGGTACAATCTGTATAGTTGTGATAGATTGCACCTGAATGGAAGAGGGTCTGCTGTGCTAGGGGAGAGGATGGTTAAAAGGTTGGAGGAGACTTTAAACTAGTGGAAGGGGGAGGGATACAGTATCTTACAAAATGGAGACAGAGTAGATAGCGAAAGGGTTTCAGCTCAGACTAAGGGGGTGGAGCCGGGGGATGGGTAATGTCAGAACAGTGGAGGCATGTAATGTAAAGTCGCATTCAGCATGTGTGGGTAGAGACAACATTAAATGTATGCTTGCTAATGCAAGGAGCCTCAATAACAAGATGGGGGAACTAGAGGTAAAAGCATACACTAAGCAATACGACATAATAGGAATAACAGAAACGTGGTGGGACGAAACGCATGACTGGGCTGTAAACTTAAACGGTTATACATTGTTTAGAAAGGATAGGAAACATAAGAAAGGGGGTGGAGTGTGTTTATATGTAAATCAGGATTTAAAGCCTAATATTACACAACTGGAAAGCGATGAGGGAAATGTGGAATCCTTATGGGTAAATATTTCGTTGGGGAATAAACAGGGAAATCAACTATTGGTTGGCATATGCTATAAACCACCTAATATAGATAATGATGAGGAAGAACAACTGTTAGAGCAAATTAGGAAGGCTGCAGATCATGGTAGCACTTTAATTATTGGAGATTTTAATTACCCGGACATTAATTGGGATAGTGGGACTAGTAATTCAGCAAAGGGAATCCGGTTTCTGAACATTTTAAATGATACCTTCATGTCACAACTGGTAGAAACACCAACTAAAGAGGATAACTGTCTGGACCTGGTTATAACAAATAATGTGGATCTTTTCTCAAATATTAATGTAAAGGAACAGTTGGGAAACAGTGACCATAATATGGTGACTTTTGAAATAAACTCAAAACACATTCATAAGGGGCATGCTAAAACATATAATTTTAAAAAGGCCAACTTTATTAAAATAAAGGAAGCTCTCAATGTCATTGACTGGCAGAAACTCTTTCACGGGAAAAACACTGAGGATAAGTGGAATATCTTTAAACTAACACTATAAAAGTACACGTCTCAATATATTCCACTGGTTAATAAATATAAAAGAAACAGACTGAAACCAATGTGGCTTAGTAGGAAGGTAACTAAGGAAATGAAAAATAAAAAGAAGGCATTTAAAGCTTTTAAATCTGATAAATCTGAGGCATCCTATAAAGCATATAGGGCAGCCAATAAAGCATGTAAAAATGCGATTAGATGGGCTAAACTAGAAAATGAAAAAGAAATAGCCAAAGAGAGCAAGACCAACCCTAAAAGATTCTTTAGGTACATATATTCCAAAAAACCCAAGAGTGAAAATGTAGGTTCACTAAAATCTGAGTCAGGGTTATTGTTAACTGAAGATCAGGATAAGGCAGAAATTTTAAATTATTATTTTTCTTCAGTATTTATCAAAGAGAAACCTATAACAGGAGACATGCAATTCATTAATAAAAACTTACTAATACAAAGTGACTGGTTGCCTCAGGACAAGGTTTTGCAGAAATTAAACAATGTGAATGTGAATGTGAATAAAGCCCCAGGGCCAGATGGAATTCACCCGCGAGTACTGAGAGAGCTATGTGTTGAAATATGTAAACCTCTGTTCTTAATCTTTCAAGATTCTTTTCTTTCAGGAATAGTACCAGAGGATTGGAGAAAAGCTGACGTCGTCCCTATATTTAAGAAAGGTTTAAAATTTGTGCCTGGGAATTATAGACCTGTGAGCTTAACATCTGTGGCTGGGAAAGTATTCGAGGGGTTACAAAGGGATAATATTCAGGAATTTATTGGGAGGTATAATGTTATTGGAAAAAATCAGCATGGTTTCATGAAACACAGATCATGTCAGACTAACCTAATTACGTTCTATGAGGAAGTAAGTAGAAGTATAGATCAGGGGGTCTTAGTGGATGTGATTTACTTAGATTTTGCCAAAGCTTTCGACACAGTTCCACACAAAAGGTTACTATTTAAATTAAGAAAAATTGGTCTAGAGGAAAATACTTGTTCTTGGATAGAAAACTGGCTAAAAGATAGGGTACAGAGAGTGGTCATAAATGGTACATTTTCAAGATGGACACCAGTGGTAAGCGGTGTCCCTCAGGGGTCTGTTATAGGACCAATACTATTCAATTTATTTATAAATGACCTTGAGATAGGCATTGAAAGTCATGTATCAGTGTTTGCAGATGACACAAAAGTAGGAAAAGTAATACAATGTGAGCAGGATGTTACTTCGCTACAGAGGGATTTAGATAGATTGGGGGACTGGGCACTTAAATGGCAGATGAAATTTAATGTAGATAAATGCAAAGTTATGCACTTTGGAGTGAAGAACACACAAGTAATTTATACCCTAAATGGTACGGAGTTAGGGAAATCCAAGCATGAGAAGGATTTGGGAATAATCATAGACTTCAAACTAAGTAACAATGTGCAATGTCAAACAGCAGCCGCCAAGGCAAGCAAAGTATTGGCATGCATTAAAAGGGGAGTTCACTCACGGGATGAATAATAATTTTGCCTCTTATATAATCAATGGTCAGGCCGCACCTTGAATATGCCGTGCAATTTTGGGCACCGGTCTTAAAAAAAGATATTATAGCGTTAGAAAAGTGCAGTGACGGGCAACTAAATTAATAAGGGGAATGGGAGGGTTAAGTTATGAGGCAAGATTAACAGCTTAAACTGTTTAGTTTAGAGAAACGGCGCCTTAGAGAGGGATCTGATAACCATATAAATATATACGGGGATTATCAACCACTGTCTGATGTCCTATGTATAGTCCTGTTAATGAATAGGTTAAAGGGTCATCCATTTAGACTGGAAGAAAGAAAATTTAGCTTAAAGCATAGGAAGGGTTATTTTACGGTGAGAACAATAAAGCTGTGGAATTCTCTGCCTGTTGAGGTGGTTGGGTCAGAGTCTGTACAGACTTTTAAAAAACGACTAGATGACTTCCTGCAGACACAGAATATTAAGGGTTATAATATTTATTATGTGGGTAAAAGCTTCTTGATCCAAGGAGAAATCTGACTGCCATTCTGGGGTCAAGAAGGAATTTTTTCCCAGTATGTTGCATATTGGCAAGCATTTCAGACTGGGTTTTTTGCCTTCTTTTGGATCAACAGCAGTAGGTTATGTGGGAGAGGCTGAACCCGATGGACGCATGTCTTTTTTCAGCCTATATAACTATGTAACTATGTAACTATGATGGTGCAGGTGGAAAACATGGTTAATTAGAAGTCTAGCAACAGTTTAACACTATATCTAACAAAGGAAATTAGTTCCTATAAATAAAGGGTAAACAAAATAAGAATAAAATTAAACTAAATAAATCCTGTGGCGGCCGATCCGTCACAGGCGCGATCTGTTGAAGATCGGGCATGATATTCCCCTTGCAGGCCATCTGGGACACAGGCGGACGCTGCACCGCCTGACCCAGAGCTTCTTCTAGCCCGGGTTATCCGGGGAGGTTAGGGACTATTGCCGGACCTGTGAGGTATGCCAGCGTGTAGGGAAGCGGGGGGACACCCGGAAAGCAACCCTGAGACCCCTACCCATAGTGGGAGAACCCTTTAGACGGGTGGCGGTGGATCTGATAGGACCCCTGGCGGTGCCTAGTACTACGGGCAAGAAGTATATCTTGACCGTAGTAGACTACGCCACCAGGTACCCCGAGGCCGTGGCCCTCCGAGATATCCACGCAGAGACCGTTGCCGGAGCTCTGCTACAGATATTCTCCAGGATCGGATTTCCCCAGGAAATCTTGTCTGACCAGGGCACGCAGTTTACGGCCAAGGTGACCCAGCAGCTCTGGAGACTGTGCAGGATTAAACCCCTGTACAGTTCCCCTTACCACCCGCAAACCAACGGGCTCACCAAGGTTGAAGCTGTCGCCCAGTGGCCCACACTAAGACCCAGGTGTTAGCATTTCTATGTACGGCGGGGTACTACCGCTGCTTTGTCCCCAACTACAGCGCCATTGCCAAACCCCTGACTGACTTGACCTGCAAGAACCTTCCCCGACAGGTACTGTGGTCCCCTGAGTGTGAGGAAGCCTTCCAGCAGCTCAAGCGAGCACTGGTGGAGGTCCCCGTGTTGACCGCTCCTGATTCAACTAAACGTTTCTCGTCCACACCGACTCTTCTATGTTCGGACTGGGAGCGTGCTGAGCCAGGTCGGTGAAGATGGGCATTACCACCCGGTTGCCTACAACAGCCGGAAACTTCTACTGAGGGAGGTTGCCTATGCATGAATATGCATTGCACAACTTTATTTAATCATATTAAAATGGTATGAAAGGAACAAAAAAAATGAACAAAATGATTTAAAAAACGCAAAACTGACACAACCCAAATGGTCTGACTTTAAAAATAAAAACCAGAACAAAAGGAAAAAACTGAGAAAAAGTTGATCAAAATTAACTCTTTCGCTGCTGAGGCATTTCACGCCTGTGTGCTGTGCTGCTGAGCTAATTTTTACCGGTTTCGCTCTTCATGTTTAAATGCGTTTTGAAACCTTATTTTATTATATGACCCAGACATGTTATATATTGTTTATTCCGGCAGACTTGGCAGAGTCATAATATATCATTATTATATGTATGCGTCATGTCCTGTCTGAATATTATAACAAAAAATGCAATAAAATTTGAATTTTCAATAATTTACAAGGTGTAAAGTGTTTTTGTTTCACATTTTAACATGCGAGCGTTAGCGGTTATATTTTATGAGTTGCGCTTGTTAAAAAAATTAAAAATGGGGGACTTGTTACATTTTTTGGGTGAAAATTACACTATTTTTAACAAATGCACCCCATACAAAAATCCTTAGTGCAGCATCATTGTTCACATTCTAATTGAAAGGGGAACAATATTGCTACATTAACAAAACAAAACAAAAAACCTGTTTATTTTTTTATAATATTTTTTATTAAATTTTCATTTTTTATAATTTATTTAGTTTTAACGTAATATGGTCATGTTTGGTATCGTTGGAAAGGCCATCCTCTGGTCGATCCAATGATACCAAACATTAACACCTAGCTGCCGCGGATTGGGAGATAGGGGGTTCCAATGAACCCCCTATCTCCATCATTGGTGGCAGTTAGGGGTTAACTCCAGAACTGACGTCAGGGCACGATGACTAGGGATGAGCCAAACACTCCCCGAGTTCGGTTCGGGCCCGAACCCGAACTTTCCAAATGTTCGGATCTGAACCCTAACCCGAACTCGAACTCAATACAAGTCAATGGGGCTGAAAATTCGATTTTTAGAGTGCCCTCCAAGAGGGCATGCTAGATATTTGCCATAAAAGGTGTATGGGGGGCCGGGTAGTGCCCTGGGGGACAGGAAACAAGGACAAAATGTAAAAAAAAAAAGTTTTTAAAGGGACAGTGAAAAGCAGGAGAATGACTGGAGAATGGAAAATTCTAGACCAAATAGCCGATTTGGAAAGTGAGATAAATGGGAGAATTTTTTTGGTTTGGCTATTTTGACCTAGAATATACTCTTCAGTCATTCTCCTGAGTTTCACCTTTCTCTGAATAACTGTCAGAGTTATTCAGAGAGCGGTGAAGAGCAGTAGAATGACTGGAGAATGGAAAATTCTAGGTCAAAATAGCCAAACTAGAAAAATTCTCCCATTTAGGCTAGGGTCAGACTAGCGAACTTTTAACGTGCGTTTAGGCGCACTTAATCACGGCCGCACTAGCAGCAAATGACGGGCAATGACGGCCAATATACGAAGTACGGTCGCACGAAAGTCTGGCTGCACAACGCAAGTGGAAAATGAACGCATTTTTCAAGAAAGCAGAACCGCTAGTATGGAAGTACAGAGTGCGCTGCGTCCACTAGCGGCGTGTGTGCGTGATTTGGAGACGTCAGACCCTGCTCATGTCCGGCCAACATAACGTCCAGACACCCAAAGTTTCCTGGTTTGGATCCGTAAAAAATAACGCACAAAAATGCGCATCGTATGACTGTTTTCGCGCATTCCGTGAAAAAATACGGCAATGCGTTCGGACGCACTTTTTGACAGTCGCTGCGAAAAATGCGTTAGTCTGACCCTAGCCTTATCTCACTTTCCAAATCGGCTATTTGATCCAGATTGTTCTCTTTTCCTGCCATTCTCCTGGTTTTCACCTTTCTCTGAACAACCCTGAGAGAGAGGTGAAAGCCAGGAGAACTGGCAGGAGAAGAGAACAATCTAGACCAAATAGCCAATTTGGAAAGTGAGTTAAATGGGAGAATTTTTCTGGTTTGGCTATTTTGACCTTTAATTTTCACTTCTCCAGTTATTCTCCTGCTTTTCACCACTCTCTGAATAACCCTGTGAATGTTTAATCCCGAGGTGAAAAATAACATTGCTTTAGATGTTATTTGTAATTTTTTCAAACACCAGTTAAATGCAGCATATTAGGAAGTTTTACGAGGGAAATTAATTCTCAAATATCAATCAGAAGCAGACACTACCCCACCCCCTCAGTACCTCAGTATAGTGTACAATGTATCAAATTGATTACCAGACTAAAAACACCTGGTGTTATGCCCGTTTGTGAACAGAGGTCATTCAGAGTTGAGAATCTTTCCACGTACACATTAGTTTTTAATTCAATATGTAATAAACCGTTGCTTATAATATTCTTCAGTAAAGAGTCTCTTTATTTCTAGATTTTTTTAGTATTTTTTTAAGCATTTTCTATATTTTTTTCAAAATTTCTTATTTTTTTTCGAACTCGAACCGAACACACCCAAAAAGTTTGAAGTTCGCAAACCTTCGAACTGCCAAAGTTCGGGCCGAACTCCGAACCGGCCGAACCCAAACAGCTCATCCCTAACGATGACGCCAGTCGTCAGGGTGAGGTCCCGGAAGCTTGGCCGACATCCAAGAGTCGGCTGTGACGGAACGGCCGCCACGTGGATAAAAAGATTATTATGTTGTAGCTATTCGTTCATTTAAAAGGTTAAATTTGTTTCTAGAATTTAGTATCTGTTTTGATGTATTTCGTTTGCCCTGTATTTATCCAAACGAATTCCCCTGTTAGATGTGCTGTAAAGTGTCCCCAAGGTCATATTTAATTGTGTTTTCCCTGCAAGATGCCTTACCGATTCTGCTGATTCTGCTGCTGGGTAAACAGCAACATTGTAGCAAAAAGACGCTAGCAAATTGCCAAAACCCGACATGAGTTCCTCTGCTTGCCCTGGAGCCCCCTTTAGCCTGAGCAAGGTGCTTTTTGGACCATAGGTCCCCAGGGATGGTAGCTTGGTGTGTGGCAAGTTTAGAAATCCCCCCTCCTGCCCGGAGCCTGTCAGCCCCTGCACCGCAGTCTCGGAGAGAGAGCTGACAAACTCTATCTGATGGCGTTCTGACCCTTCTGGACGGATCGGGTAGCTCCTTTCAGGGAAGCAGCCCAGTGACCCGAGCTACCCAAGGTGTAAAGGGGGTGCCGGAGTGCCCAGGGGATCCCCCCGAAAACCGCATTTCCCAGACCATCGGGTTGGGAGCCGCGCCCGCACCATGGGGGGGGCATCGGACAGCAGACAAGCAGGCGCCAGAAACTGGGCTGTGGCTAAGCCCCAGGGCAGAATTCACTCCAGGGGTCCAGGGGCGGGCATGAGAGAGAACAATGGGACAGTACCATATAAAAGGACCGTGTATGTTCTGTTTGACATTAAAAACCAACTTGCTTAAACCTATACTGAGTCACGACTAGTATTTGGGAGGGCATAATCACAGAATCCTTCGCTTCCAGATCATCCAGGGACCGCTACCAATCTCTCTCCCACCTTGCTAGCTCGCTACCCGGCTAAGCTCTCCAGCAAGAAACGGCGCCGCAGACGGAGCTACCCCTGCAGGGTAGCTGAGCCATTACATCTGCCAACTCCCGGGAGAGGATCGTGACCTGACGCCTTTCGGCGCCGAGTAAGGATCCAGCCCCCACCGGGGGGCGCTGCAATCAGCCTGAATCCCGGCCAATTGCTGCCTCCTGTGCTAGTGACGCGCTCAGCGCATCCATAGCACAGGAGGAGCACTTGGCAGGACATGCTGAGCGTGTCCTTAGCAGCCAAGTGGTTAATGCAGCATATGAATCCGCACACTGCAGGGAAGCGCCTCTCTGCGGTATAATTAATGCAGCACATGAATCCACACACTGCTGGGAAGCGCCTCTCTGCGGTATAATTAATGCAGCATATGAATCTACACTGAGGGGAAGCGCCTCTCTGCAGTATAATTAATGCAGCTTATGAATCCACACACTGCTGGGAAGCACACCCCTCAACCCATACACGATGAGGTCTTAGGACTGTCGGCAGCTGCCGTTCCCCCACGCTGTTGTCGTCCTGCAAAGATGTGACTTTCTTTCTTGGCAGGCAGCGTCTTAGTGGGCAGCGGTGGGACTGGGAGAGAGCTCATAGCTGGGAGAAGTGGGGAGGAGGTGTGGCGTGAAGCGTGCAGCGTGTGTGGAGCCGCGAACAGGTGCAACTTACTAAACTAGACCTGAGCCGCAATGAGAATCTTTGGATTGTGTCGGAGAAGACTTTACGACACGCAGTGCTGCCATCAATATTTTTTGATAAATTCTTGGTTATACAATGAATGTGACTGTGGACAAAAATCCATGTTGTGAGATCGCCTAAGCTTACCAAAACCATGCCACGGTAATCAAATCTCAAGGCAGTACAAGGTTGTGTTAAAGTGTCAGGTCCTGACCCCCTGGCACCCACTTTCTATGCCACATCCTGCATGCCCTATGCAGGTTCCAGGACTTTATATCAGACTATACACATTCCTGGACTCTGACATTCTAACCCTGGAACCTCACCTGCCCTTCATCCTCCCTAATCAGTCCTGCATTTAAGGAAGTCACACCCTCTACCCTGGACTTCCTCATTGAAGTCCCAGACTGTGTTCCTGTGTAGGGATGAGCCGAACACTCCCGAGTTCGGTTCGCATTCGAACTCGAACTTTTCAAAAGTTCGAACTCAAACATAAACTCAACACAAGTCAATGGGACTCAAAGTTCGATTTTTAGAGTGCCCTCCAAGGGGGCATATATGCTAGATATTTGCCATAAAAGGTGTATGGGGGTCCGGGTAGTGCCCTGGGGGACAGGAAATAAGGACAAAAAGTAAAAAAAAAACGTTTTTAAAGGGACAGTGAGTTTTCCATGAAATAAGGGTTAAAAATAAAAACAAAAAATTCCTTCAAATATCGTGCCTAGGAGGTCCCCATAACCTGCCCGTGAAGTGGCAGATTTGTAGGATGTATAGAAACATTAAAAAACAATGTCCGGGTCCGGGTAGTGCCCTGGGGGACAGGAAACAAGGACAAAAAGTTTAAAAAAAAAAAAAATTAACCCCTTCACTGCTGACGACGTGTGGGACACGTCCTCAGTTACTCCCATTGTATGCTGAGGAGGACGTGTCCCACACGTCATCAGCTTTGCGGGACCCCCGGCGGAGATACTCACCTCTCTGTCCGGGGTCCCGCGGCGTTCTGACTTCAGCGTCCTCAGACGCTGAGGTCAAGCTCCTCCTGATGTAAATTACGTCATCGCACCATGCGCGATGACGTAATTTCCAGGCGACCCCCCGGCAATGAGGGGAGATTGCCTGGAAGGGAGGGGGAGGATCCGTTCGGATCCCTCCCGATCGGGAGGTCCCACAAAAAAAAGCCAGGCACCACTTAAAAGGGGAGATTTCCCCTTTTAAGCGGTGCCTGGCTTTAACCCCTTAGGCACCGGGTCGCACTTCGGCACCTTGCGGCACCGAAGTGCGGCCTAGCTCCGGTGGGGGACGCCATCTTGGATGGCGGCTCCACCCTCGGGTCCCCCCTCACTGCCTGACGTCCTCACGCATAGCGTGATGACGTCAGATAGCCGGGGAACCCCTAGCTGCCCGGAATGCCCTGGTGGAGATAGGGGGTTCATTTGAACCCCGATATCTCCAGAACCATGGCAACTAGGGGGTCATGAAGGGTGTCAATCAAAAGGCATGATATCCAACATGACCAGGTATAAAGTAAAAAAAATTAAAAAAAACATGCAGGGTTATTCAGAGAGCGTGAAAAGCAGGAGAATGACTGGAGAATGACTGGAGAATGAAAAATTCTAGGTCGAAATAGCCAAACCAGAAAAATTCTCCCTTTCATCTCACTTTCCAAATCGGCTATTTTGACCTAGAATTTTTCATTCTTCAGTCATTCTCCTGCTTTTCACGCTCTCTGAATAACCCTGATGGGTTTTTTTGTGTGTTATTTTTATTATTCCAGCAATATTGTTCACATTTCAATTATAATGTGAACAATGATGCTGCACTAATGATTTTTTTCTATGGTGTGCGTTTGATAAAAATCACATAATTCCCCCCAAAAAATTTAATAAGTCCCCATTTCTAATTTGGGTACAAGCGCACCCCATAGAAAATATAACTGCAAATGTTCATGTCATAAAAGGTGAAAAAAAACACTTTACACGCTGCAGATGATTAAAAATTCAAGTTTTATTGCATTTTTTGTTATAATATACAGGCAGAACATGACGTCTGCCGGAAAGAACGATATTAGGGATGCACCGATACCACTTTTTTAAGACCGAGTACGAGTACCGATACTTTTCTTTAATGTCATGTGACGCTTTCCAATAAGAACAGACCATATAAAAATGCCCCCAGCTCACATGTATATATCCCCCAGCTCATGGATATGCCCCCAGCTCACACATGGATATGCCCCAGCTCACACATGGATATGCCCCAGCTCACACATGGATATGCTCCAGCTCACACATGGATTTGCCCCAGCTCATGGATTTGCCCCAGCTCACACATGGATATGCCCCAGCTCATGGATATGCCCCAGCTCACACATGGATTTGCCCCAGCTCACTCATGGATTTGCCCCAGCTCATGGATATGCCCCAGCTCACACATGGATATGCCCCAGCTCACACATGGATTTGCCCCAGCTCACACATGGATTTGCCCCCGCTCACTCATGGATATGCCCCAGCTCATGGATATGCCCCCAGCTCACATATGGATATGCCCCCCAGCTCATGGATTTGCCCCAGCTCACTCATGGATATGCCCCAGCTCATGGATATGCCCCAAGCTCACACATGGATATGCCCCCCAGCTCATGGATTTGCCCCAGTTCACACATAGATTTGCCCCAGCTCACACATGGATATGCCCCAGCTCACACATGGATATGCCCCAGCTCACACATGGATATGCTCCAGCTCACACGTGGATTTGCCCCAGCTCATGGATTTGCCCAGCTCACACATGGATATGCCCCAGCTCATGGATATGCCCCAGCTCACACATGGATTTGCCCCAGCTCACACATGGATTTGCCCCAGCTCACTCATGGATTTGCCCCAGCTCATGGATATGCCCCAGCTCATGGATATGCCCCAGCTCACACATGGATATGCCCCAGCTCACACATGGATTGCCCCAGCTCACTCATGGATTTGCCCCAGCTCATGGATATGCCCCAGCTCATGGATATGCCCCAGCTCACACATGGATATGCCCCAGCTCACACATGGATTTGCCCCAGCTCACACATGGATTTGCCCCAGCTCACATATGGATATGCCCCAGCTCATGGATATGCCCCCAGCTCACACATGGATATGCCCCAGCTCATGGATTTGCCCCAGCTCACTCATGGATATGCCCCAGCTCATGGATATGCCCCAAGCTCACACATGGATATGCCCCCCAGCTCATGGATTTGCCCCAGCTCACACATAGATTTGCCCCAGCTCACACATGGACATGCCCCCCAGCTCACACATGGATATTGCCCCCCAGCTTATGGATATGCCCCCCCAGCTCACACATGGGTATTGCCCCCAGCTCATGGGTATGCCCCCCAGCTCATGGATATGCCCCCCAGCTCATAGATCCCCCCGCGACGATACTTACCTTCCTGAGCGACGCCGGGAATGTCTCCGTGCGTGCGCTCGTTGGAAGGACCCCAGTCGCGACCACGTGGGACCATGTGATCATGGCTGGGGTCCTTATAACGAGCGCGCGCGGGGAAACTTTCCCAGCGTCGCCCAGGAAGGTAAGTATCGTCGCGGAGAGCAGCTGCAGGGCCTGTCCGAATGCTCTATCAGCATTCGGACAGGCCCTGCAGCTGCTCACTGTGTACATACTTACCTTCCTGGGCGCCGCCGGGAAAGTTTCCGCACGCACGCGCTCGTTGGAAGGACCCCAGCCGTGATCACATGGTCCCACGTGGTCGCAGCTGGGGTCCTTCCAAAGAGCGCACGCGCGGAGACATTCCCGGCGGCGCCCAGGAAGGTAAGTATTGTGTGAGCAGCTCCAGGGGCGGCTGTCCGAATGCCGAAAGAGCATTCGGACAGCCGCCGCAGCCCCTCGGATGCCGGCAAGCCGGCTCAATGCCGGCTTCCGGTATCGGGAAAAATATCGGGGGGTACTGCACGAGTACCAAGTACTCCTGCAGTCCCCAGTATCGGCCCCGATACCGATACTAGTATCGGTGCAACCCTAAACGATATATAATATGTCTGGGTCGTATAATAAAATGTGGCTTCAAATCGAGTTTAAACATGATGAGCGAAAGCGGTAAAAATTAGCTCAGCACACATCGGTGAAATGCCTCAGCAGTGAAAGGGTTAAAGGAACAGTGAGTTTTCCATAAAATAAGGGATAAAAATGAAAAAATTCTTCAAATATCATGCCTAGGAGGTCCCCATAACCTGCCCGTGAAGTGGCGGATTTGTAGGATGTATGGAAACATCGCCATCACAGACCCACACACGACACCTAGCACTCCCAGTCTGCATACAATGTATCAAATTCATGAGACGGACTAATTAGAAGCACATGTTATTTTCAAACACTAATTAAACACCTGTTGTTTACACCGTTTGAGAGCACAGGTCATTCAGAGGTGAGAATCTTTGCACCTAGACATTAGTTTTTAATTCAATATCTAATAAACCATTGCTTATAATATTCTGCAGTAAACAGTTTCTTTATTTCTAGATTTTTTAGTATTTTTTAAGCATTTTTTATACTTTTTTTAAAAAAAAATCGAATACGTCAAAAAGTTCGAAGTTCGCAAACTTTCCAACTGCTGATGTTCGAATCGAAGTCCGAACTGATCGAACCGAACAGCTCATCCCTATTCCTGTGCAGAGCTATTCCTGAACCCTCCTTTGTGATATCGCCAAAGACTGCCTAAGGACCTCTGTCTATTTCCTGGACATTCACCCTTCAAGCCGGTAACCCCCCCCCTGTGCTTCCTGATTCCCCCCATCTTGAACCCCTGGCTACCAGACCCCCTTGATTTGGACTTTGACCACCCTGATTGCCGCCTTGCCTAGACCCCCTGCTTTGCCCACGACCATTCTATTGCCTGCCCCCTGCCTGAGACCGTTGCTTATGTCATCTGTGTTTATGTATATATCTGTTTAGTGTATTGTTTATTCATTGCTTGCCCCATGTGCTGTTAAGTTCCCTTTGTGTCTCTTTCTACTCACTTCTCCAGTATCTTAGTCTCCTCTTGCTATCCCTCATTTCTCCTGCTTTCTAACTGCTCTCATATTCAGTTCTCCCTAACCTCCCTTCCCACTACTCCTCAGCCATCCGTTTGGCCTCCTCTTCCTCTTCCTCATTGTGCCCAGTCTCCTCTATTGTCCTGTTCAGATCTCTTGTATCTTTATTTTCTGGTGTTTGTTTATTTAATAAACTCTGTTTTATTCTGCAAACCTGCCTCACTGCATCCTGGGCTCACTACCACACCTGCTGCATCAATCAGTCTGAACCCTGACATAAAGTGTGTGTCATTTTTTGGGCAGGTAGGCAGTGTAGAATGTGCACAGTCACATTCATGGCCACAAATATGTTGACAGATTTATGACAAATGGTCCATAGAAATGTCAATAAATTTATGTACATATAATTTTAACAGTGAGGAAACCAAGCAATACATATTAAGTAAGGAAAAGCAATGCACACAAACACAGGAAAATAGTGAAAAAATATAAAATTTATGTACAAAAAATGCCATATGGCAAACTGCCCAACTGGGACAAACATAGGGGAGGAGGAGGCTGGTCTAGAGCCGTTCCAGGATGTTGACGGCGTTGTTAAGATGCTCCCGCAACTCCTCTAGCAACTCCTGGATGGCATGGAGTTTAGTGCCAGCCAGGCATAGCTCCCCAATTGCCATCCTGAGGCTCGACCTGTTCGGTCTGGCTTCTCCTGCTATATATCCAATAAATGAAAGAAGGAAAATACAGTAAGTAAAACCAGGTTTCTATTTTTGACTGAAAGTCTTTAAAAAATATAACAGTATATAACAGAGCTGGCGGCCTCCTGAGGCTCCGACTCCCCCTCCTCCTCCTCCACCACCACTGTCAGCACCTCTTCCGGTTCTGGTGCTATATCTAAGAAATTAAAGAAAAAATACAGTAAACAACAAAACTGATTTGTTTTTGACCAAACATCGTTGCAAAATACAACAGTAAAAAAAAAAACAGAACTGGCGGCCTCCTCCGGCTCCGGCTCCCTCTCTCCCTCATCGTCCTCCTCCTGCTCCTCCTCCTGTACCTCTTGTGCTATATATAAATTTTTTAATGAAAATACAGTAAACAAAAAAGGTTTCTGTTTTTGACCAAAAATCGTTGCAAAATAAAACAGTATATACCAGCGCTGGTGGTCACCTGTGGCTCCCCCTCCTCCTCCACTGGGGCACTGGAGGTGCTGATCCCCGGGGCATGAGATGCCATTGCCTTCCTGTTTTCTGGAAAAAATGGTATATCTATAAACTATATTGCCGAAAGTATTGCGACACCCCCCACTACCAGCTTGACCCACCACTACTCCCATCTCATAGTTCTAAAGTCACAAAATATTTACCGTATTTTTCGCTCCATAAGACGCACCTGACCATAAGATGCACCTAGTTTTTAGAGGAGGAAAACAGGAAAATAAATATTCTGAAATCAAATAGTGTAATAATGGATATTGCCCCAGCTCCTCTCATGGATATATTTGCCCCCCAACTTATGGATATGCCCCAGCACATGGATTTGCCCCAGCACATGGATTTGCCCCCCAACTTATGGATATGCCCCAGCACATGGATTTTCCCCAGCACATGGATTTGCCCCAGCACATGGAGCACGCACGCTCAGAGGGAGCCGAACGCGGCGGCGGCAGGTGAGCTGAGCATTCGCTCCATAAGATGCACCCACTTTTCCCCCCACTTTTGGGGGGGTGGAAAGTGGACTTATGGAGCGAAAAATACGGTATTTATTATTTACCCCTGCACATAGACATATATTACGGTTCAATTATATATTTTTTTCAGAAGTAAACATTACGTTTATTCAATAAAAACTATTATTTGTGTTGTGTGCATACAAAACGGAATTGTGCTGACTGCTTTTAGTTATTTCAAAGATGGCCTCAGTTTCTACTAATAAAACTGCGGATATTGCAGAAACAGCAGAAATCGGTCATTTTGTTTTGAAATTCGCATCCAAAGCGTTCAATGACACTGCTGCAGGAAACTGAATTGTTGCGCTGTATCAATTCAGCAGGTGCTGAGGTATTGAACGCGGCTCTGTTTGATGCACTTTCAGAAGAACTACATGTCCCATCCTACCACTTAGCAGAGACGCAGAGATTTTTGTTGATGCGCAGGTGGGAGCCAATATTGGGCAAGCTGAGGGTCATCTCGTATGCATCACTCAATCACAACAACCTCCCCCCCAACACACTACAGTACACAGTGCTAAAAGAAATCCAGCATTGTAATTTCATCTACATACATCAAATATCAAAATTTTCACGAATATGTAAAATCACAAAAAAGAAGAGCTATGGCAAAAATGCATGTATGAATCCTGAAAACGCAAAGCCTATACACATTGCATGAAAAAGGACTAGATCAATCAACGTATTTCTGTGTACATTAGCACATGCAAGCACATTATTATTATTATTATACAGGATTTGTATAGCACCAACAGTTTGCGCAGCGCTTTACAATATAACATGACACTTACGTTTGGCTATGACACGCCGGATGTGCCTCAATTGCTCCTCCTCGCGCATCTTAAGGTCGGACCAGCGCTTCCGCAGCTGGTCGTTACTTCGGTCCTTACCAAACATTTCCAGGAGGGTGGTGCGGACCTTTGCAAAGATACGGTCCTTACGGACATTGTTCTTCCTGCCGTAAGGGCCCTTACGGCAGTCATAGTCACGCTTCTCGAAGATGCGAACCAGCTCCACCATCTCCTCAAATGCCATGTTGCTGGCCCGCTTCTTCCTGGGTGTCTCCGGGGTGGAAGGGGATGACGTGTCTGAATAGGACTCTCTTTGAGTTAGAGCCATGATGGGACTTTTTTTTTTTTGGTCTGTCCAAAAAATTCTTAAACTCTACAACGGCTCCGTAAAGTTTACGACAGGCCGTAATGGAGACGGTCATCCACGCGCATGCGCAAACTGCGGACGTAAATGATCCGACTACGACAGAATTATCGTATCGACAGAATTATCGTACCGACAGAAATATCGGATCATTGAAAATAACATATAGGCAGTCAGATTTTCTAACGGTCAGGATCAGGAGGACGCTGGACAGCAACAGTGCTATCCAGCGTGCTGATGGTTAGAAAATTGTAATGTATATACGTTTAACGGTCGCACGGACTTACCCTACCCAAAGTTCCGATGTTTCACATCGGGACTTTGGATAGATTTCGACTATCCAAAAGTAAAAAAAATAAAATAGTCAAAATCTATCCAAAGTCCCGATGTGAAACATCGGGATGTCAGATAGAGTAAATTCTGGAGTTAACCTGTTAGTTGCCAGCCACCAATGGTGGAGATAGGGGGTTCATTGGAACCCCCTATCTCCCGATCCGTGGCACCTAAGGGTTAATGTTTGGTATTGTTGGATCGGCCAGAGCATAGCCTTTCCAACCATACCAAACATGACCATGTTAAAAGTTAAGTAAAAATATTAAAAATAAAATATTAAATAAAAAAATATTAAAAAATAAATACATTTTAAATAAAAGTTGTTTGTTTTGCTAATGCAGCAATATTGTTCCCATTCAATTATAATGTGAACAATGATGCTGCACTAACGATTTTTGTATGGGTTGCATTTGTTAAAAATTGTGTAATTTTCCCCCCAAAAAAATGTATGTAACAAGTCCCCCATCTCTAATTTTTTTAACAAGCTCAACTCATAGAAAATATAACCGTAAACGCTCGCATGTTAAAATGTGAAAAAAAAAACACTTTACAAACACCTTGTAAATTATTTAAAATTCTAATTTTATTGCATTTTAAGTTATAATATACAGACAGGATACATATACATATAACACAGACGTATACATTAATTATACCGCAGAGAGGCGCTTCCCCACAGTGTGCGTATTCATATGCTGCATTAATTATACCGCGCAGAGAGGCGCTTGTTCCCCGCAGTGTGCGTATTCATATGCTGCATTATTTTTATTTATTTTTTTCGTTTTAAATCATTTTATTTTTTCTGGAGTTGTTTTTTTTGTTTCTGATAATTTTGTTCAGCTTTTTTTCCATTTTAAAACCTTTTATTCTGGTTTTTATTTTTAAAGTCAGACCATTTGGGTCAGTTTTGCGTTTTTTAAATCGTTTTGTTAATTTTTTTCCATTAGGCTGGGGTCAGACGAGTGCAGTTATCACGTCCGTGTTGCCGCACATTTGTACGTCCGTGGCAGCATAGCATTCTTATCAATGGAGCCCCACACACGAAGTACGTCCGCACGGAAGTGCGGACGCATGACGGACATGGCAAACGGACGCAGGTTATGCAAGAACGTAATACTGCTAGGACGGACGTGCTGAGTGCGCCACGTCCGCAACGTCCGTGTAGCTTTGTGTGTGAGTGATGCAACAAGGTCAGATGGACTGCATTTATACCTCCTCATTTTGACGGACAGAATGTTCTTTCATTGTAAATTATTTTCCCTGCTATATCAGTCAAAAAATACGTCAGTGAAAAAAACGGACTGTGTGGCCACTTCCTTGTTGTCAGTCAGAAAGTACGTCCGTACTGCACGGACGCACAGTCCGTACAAAATGCGCTCGTCTGACCTAGCCTTAATACCATTTTAATATGATTAAATAAAGTTGTGCAATGCATAATCATAAGAAAAAAAGGATCTTTATTTAATAAAAAAAGATAGAATCGGCAGAATTACCGTATCGACAGAATTATCGTATCGACAGAATTATCGGATCATTGGAAATGAATGATACAAAATTTACAGAATCAGCGATATAACCAATAAATACGATGTTCGAAATTACTGAAATGGAACCGAAATTCCGAATGGAACCGAAATCACGAATAGAGCGAAAATAAATTTCGATTTGACACATTTCAAGTCCATTTGAAAATTCCGAAAAAAAAATAGTTTCGGCTCGGAAAACTTTTCGGATCTGCCGTTTTCGGATCCGATCCGATTCGGAAATTTGGCCGAATCTGAAGACATGAATCGGGGCATTTCGTGAAAATTCCGAAATTCCGAAACCCGAAACGCACATCCCTAGTACCTGTTCGGTGCCTGTTTGAGGGCAGTGAATCCCCATAGAGAAGCAATGCTTCGGGTATTCAGAGAGCAAAAGCCAGCAGTGAAAAGTTGCCAAATTGCCCTGCCATTCGGTGGCTTCATGCGGCAGATTTATTCAGGCGAATCCCATAGGCTTCAATGTTAAAAATATTCCCATTTTAATTCAATATCTAATAAACCGTTCATTATAATATTCTGCAGTAAAGATTCTCTTTATTTATAGATTTTTTAGGATATATTAAGCATTTTTCTGGTTTTTTTTTAAAAACAAATTCCGTTTTTCTTTTTTTTTAACTTTACTTATTTTTTTCTGTAACAGCCCTTTGTATTATCATTCATTGGACCTCATATGTAAATTGCAGACATTTTCCCTCAGTAGTTTCTTCGCAAACAGCGTTTCACTTTTCAAACATTCAAGCAAACAGTTTTTCTAATTTATTCACTGCATTCGTCTGCGGTGTCGGGTTTCTCCGGCGGCTGCGCTATGTGTGATCGGCTCCTGCTCGGGTTTCTCCAGCACGTTAATCCAGATGTTTTTGAAGGTTTCTGTGTGCGTTCGCCCTCATTTTGCGGTGAGTTTTCGGCGGGTTTGCGGCGACCTTTCCCTGCAATTCGGGAACCCTGTGGTGCTTGCTGAATACACCACAGGGTCGCCGAAATGGGATCGCCAAATCGAACCTGCGGTGGCTTTTCGATTCTCTTTGAATAACCCTGACAGTGTACTTTATATATACATTTACAAGATCTTGATAACCCGGCTGGCCATTGTTCTTTACCCGGCCCCTCCAGACATCCAGTTGCCAGTTTTGCCACTGTCTCCAGCCATAACCCTTTAGTATTTTTAACAAGGGATCTTCTGACCAAAAAGCACTTTGGTGGCATGTACAGGGGCTGAGCGGTGCAGGGTGTAAGGCATGTCGGCTCTGCTAGGACTCGGCCGGTGGCAGCTTAATCAGGGTTGCGCTGGCAGATAAACCACGATGGTTGGGCAAGATATGGGCAGAGAACTTAATAAACATCAGGATCATATAAGCAGAAATTGTACAAACGAATGATACACTGGGGTGAACGAAAACTGGACAATTTAGGTGGTATTAAATTGTGAGGGATTACAGGTGCGTTTGGTACGGGGAATTGCGAGGGGAAACACAATACACACAGGGATCATACAGACATAAATTGCAGAAACGAGATTTAACATTGAACTAAGGAACTGTTAACTAGGGATGAGCCGAACACTCCCCGAGTTCGGTTCGAGCCCGAACTTCCCATTTGTTCGGGACCGAACCCGAACCCACATGCAAGTCAATGGGGATGAAAATTCGGTTTTTTAGAGTGCCCTCCAAGAGGGCATATATGCTACTTATTTGCCATAAAAGGTGTATGGGGGTCCGGGTAGTGCCCTGGGGGACAGGAAACAAGGACAAAAAGTTTTAAAAAAAACGTTTTTAAAGGGAGAGTGAGTTTTCCATGAAATAAGGGTTAAAAATAAAAACGAAAAATTCCTTCAAATATAGTGCCTAGGAGGTCCCCATAACCTGCCCGTGAAGTGGCGGATTTCTAGGATGTATGGAAACACTTAAAAACAAAAAAATGACGTTTCATATGACGGTAAATGCTTTTCCTTTAAACTATCCATAAACAACTGCTTGGGGCGGCAGCCTGTACGAAAAGACATTTTAGGACGCGCAGAAAAAGTTTAGTGTTTTTTTTGGCTAAAATATTGTGAAACTTAATAGGTGCTTTAAAATTGGGCTTTTAGCGTCGGCAACAGTGCCGTCACACCGTAACCCCTCTGAGGATATGAATCTGATACAGGCATCAATGGCAGTGCACCCAGATATTGTGCCTTTAGTGCCAGGCATGCAAGTACTATCATACAGTAACCCCTCTGTGGTATTGTGGAAGAGTGCAGGGGTGGACCATGCGGTCCTATATTAAAAAGATATGAATCTGGGAATGGGCGTCAGTGCACCCAGATATTCTGCCTTTGGTGCAAGACTGCCAGGCCAGCAAGTATCATCATACAGTAACCCCTCTGTGGTATGGTGGAAGAGTGCAGGGGTGGACCATGTGGTCCTATATTGAAAAGTTTTTGATCTGGTGGTAATGGGCGTCAGTGCACCCAGATATTGTGCCTTTAATGCCAGGCCATCAAGTATCATCATACAGTAACCCCTATGTGGTATTGTGGAAGAGTGCAGGGGTGGACCATGTGGTCCTATATTGAAAAGTTTTTGATCTGGTGGTAATGGGCGTCAGTGCACCCAGATATTGTGCCTTTAATGCCAGGCCATCAGGTATCATCATACAGAAACCCTTCTGTGTTATGGTGGAAGAGTGCAGGGGTGGACCATGTGGTCCTATATTGAAAAGTGGTTTTTTATCTGTTAATGAGCATCAGTGCACCCAGATATTGTGCCTTTAATGCCAGGCCATCAAGTATCATCATACAGTAACCCCTCTGTGGTATTGTGGAAGAGTGCAGGGGTGGACCATGTGGTCCTATATTGAAAAGTTTTTGATCTGGTGGTAATGGGCGTCAGTGCACACAGATATTGTGCCTTTGGTGCAAGACTGCCAGGCCAGCAAGTATCATAATACAGTAACCCCTCTGTGGTATTTTTGTCGAAGAGTGCAGGGGTGAACCTTTGCGGTCCTATATTAAAAAGATATGCATCTGGTTAAGGCGTCAGTGCACCCAGATATTCTGCCTTTGGTGCAAGACTGCCAGGCCAGCAAGTATCATCATACAGTAACCCCTCTGTAGTATTGTGGAAGAATGCACGGGTGGATCATGTGGTCCTATATTGAAAAGATATGATTCTGGTCAAGGCGTCAGTGCACCCAGATATTGTGCCTTTGGTGCCAGGCCAGCAAGTATCATCATACAGTAACCCCTCTGTAGTATTGTGGAAGAATGCAGGGGCGGACCATGTGGTCCTATATTGAAAAGATATGATTCTGGTCAAGGCGTCAGTGCACCCAGATATTGTGCCTTTAGTGCCAGGCCAGCAAGTATCATCATACAGTAACCCCTCTGTGGTATTGTGGAAGAATGCAGGGGTGGACCATGTGGTCCTATATTGAAAAGTTTTTAATCTGGTAATGGGCGTCACTGCACCCAGATTTTCTGCCTTTAATGCCAAGCCATCAAGTATTATCATACAGTAAGGCTGGGGTCAGACAAACGCAGTGTTAACGTCCGTGTTGCCCGTACATAAGTACGTCCTTGATAGCATACAATTGTGTTAAATGGAGCCCCACACACAAAGTACGTCCGCACAGAAGTGCGGGGGCTGACGTACACTGCAAACGGACGCAGGTTAGGCAAGAACGTAATACTGCTAGAACGGACGTGCAGAGTGCTCCACGTCCACAACGTCCGCATAGCTTTGTGTGTGAGTGATGCAACAAGGTCAGACAGACTGCATTTATACATCCAGCATTTTTGACGGACAGAATGTTCTTTCATTGTAATTTATTTTCCCTGCTACATCAGTCAAAAAATACGTCAGTGAAAAAAACCGACTGTGTGTGGCCACTACCTTGTCGTCAGTCAGTAAGTACGCACAGTCCGTAGAAAATGTGCTCATCTGACCCTAGCCTAACCCCTCTGTGGTATTGTGGAAGAGTGCAGGGGTGGACTATGTGGTCCTATATTGAAAAGTGTTTTTTTTTTATCTGTTAATGGGCGTCAGTGCTCCCAGATATTGTGCCTTTAATGACAGGCCAGCAAGTATCATCATACAGTAACCCCTCTGTGGTATTGTGGAAGAGTGCAGGGTTGGACCCTGCAGTTCAAAAAATTAAAATGATAAAAATCTGGCACAGGCGTCAGTGCAGCCAAATATTGTGCCTTTCATGGCAGCAAGTGCCTTCACACCGTAACCCTTTTGTGGTATTGTGGAAGAGTTCAGTGCTGGAGGTTTTGTGAATGCAGAAGAGAACATCCCCTATCTATTCCATTACTTCAGCATCAGGGGATTGATAACTGCTGATCCAGGACTGATTAATTTTTATAAATGTCAGCCGGTCTACAGAGTCGGTGGACAGACGCACTCTTTTGTCTGTGACAAAACCTCCAGCGGCACTGAACGTCCTTTCGGAAAGCACGCTAGATTAAGGGCAACCTAGTAGCTGCATTGCATATTGGCTAAGTTCTGGCCAGTGACCCAATCTCAACACCCAGTAAGCCAGTGGATCATCTGCTGGAAAGGTATCCAGGTCTGCCCTTGCTCCTAGGTAGTCCTGCACCATATGGTGAAGATGCTGGCAATGGGTGCCTACATTTGAAGTCCCTGGGTGTCGAGGACTAAAAAAATGTAAAAATGCATCAGTCAAGTGGCCCTGGCCTTCACCGCTATTCCTCTGATCACCTGCAGCCTCAGAAGCACGTGTGTCAGCACTTGGTAATCTAACAGTGCCTGGAAAGGTGTTACACAAGTTTCGCTTTAGAGCGTCCTCAAGTTTTATCATCCTGTGCTCCCTCTGTGCGGGCAGGATGAGCTCTGCAACTTTCCCCTTGTATCGTGGATCAAGAAGGGTTGCCAACCAGTAATGATCCCTCTCCTTGATAGAACGAATCCTGGGGTCCTTTAGCAGGCCTTGCATCATTACGGAGCCCATGCAGCGTAGGTTGGAGGTGGCATTAGCTGCCGAGTCTTACTGGTCAATGAGGATGACCATATCGTGCACTTCCTCCTCCCAGCCACGCACAAGCCCTTCTGTTTCTGGGCACACAAAACCCTGCCTTGAGGAATCCCCACCTTCAATGCCCCCACTACTTAAATAGTCCTCTTCCTCCTCATCCTCCTCCTGTCTTATCTGAGTAGGACCCGCTGGATTTGTGGCACTTGTTCATATGTCGCCTCAAGCACGTGGTACCCAAGTGTCCGGTGTTTATCCCACGCTTCAGCCTCCTCTGACATAGATTACAAATAGCAATGGTGGGGTCTGCTGCACATTTCTTAAAGAACTCCCAGACAGCAGAGTTCCTGCATGTGTTCTTTGAGACAACAGCGCTCTGCACCAGAGCAGCTCTGACATGTGATGCCTTGGACTGGCTAGTGCTACGGTTGGTCACAGAGGATGTTGTGCCTCGTGTTTGCTGTGCCTCCTCCTCCTCCCCCTCCTCCTCACATGATTCCTCAGTTCGATCTGGCACCCAGGTGGAGTCAGTGACCTCATCATCAATGTCATCTTCACCCCCTATCTCCTCGTCACTGGAGCCAACTTGGCAGTATGCTGCAGCTGCTGGGGCAACATGAGTGCCAGTTATTTGTGTGTCATCACTGGCACCCCTTCCTCTAGGTTGATTATACTCCCTTGTTCAACCTCAGAGATTGAATCAGAGCACTGTACTTGCTGCGCATACTCAAGCAGCATGTCACTCTCATTGTAGTCAAACAATTCAGCTGACTCTTCCGTGTGTGATAGCGAGGCTACGGCAGGAGTAGCTGTGGACATGGAGGCTGCATTAGATGCTTTGGCAGCTGAGGTGGACTGTAAAGCACTAGAAGCCTGGCTGGCAGAGGACTCGGAGGATGAGGATGGCCTGGTTAGCCAATCCACCAAATCCTCTGTATGTTGCTGCTGCTTAAGACGGCCAGCACCAGTTAGAAAGGACAAGCGTGCCCCTGCAGAGGATGCTAGGGATGTGCACCGATTTTTTTTCGATTCGATTCGATTCAATTTTTCGAATTTTTAAACTTTTCGATTCGGCTCGTTTCAACTGCTTTCTGTTTCGATTCGGTTCGGCTCGATTCGTTTTTCGGGTACATTTATTTTTCGGAATATCGACCATTTTTCGTATTTTCGGGTCACTTTACTAGGTTTCTGTATCGACTTTTCGTTATTTCGGAAATTTTCGTTTTTCGGAATTGTACATGGTTTTCGGTATATATCGACTATTTTTCGTATTTTCGTGTCACTTGCTCGTTTTTTGGTTATCGGCTTTTCGCTATTTCGGAAATTTTAGTTTTTTTCGGAACATCTGTTCTCCTCGTTTCAAAGCTGTCTAACTCTATTGCCCCAGCAGTCCAGCACATGGATTTTCCCCAGCACATGGAATTGCCCCAGCTCATGGATTTGCCCCAGCTCATGGATTTGCCCCAGCTCATAGGATATTGCCCCAGCACATGGATTTGCCCCAGCTCATGGATTTGCCCCAGCACATGGATTTGCCCCAGCTCATAGGATATTGCCCCAGCACATGGATTTGCCCCAGCACATGGATTTGCCCCAGCTCACACATGGATTTGCCCCAGCTCATAGGATATTGCCCCAGTACATGGATTTGCCCCAGCACATGGATTTGCCCCAGCTCATGGATTTGCCACAGCACATGGATTTGCCCCAGCACATGGATTTGCCCCAGCACATAGGATATTGCCCCAGCTCACACATGGATTTGCCCCAGCTCATAGGATATTGCCCCAGCACATGGATTTGCCCCAGCACATGGATGCCCCAGCTCATGGATTTGCCCCAGCACATGGATTTGCCCCAGCTCATGGATTTGCCCCAGCACATGGATTTGCCCCAGCTCATAGGATATTGCCCCAGCTCACGGATTTGCCCCAGCACATTGATTTGCCCCAGCACATTGATTTGCCCCAGCACATGGATTTGCCCCAGCACATGGATTTGCCCCAGCTCACACATGGATTTGCCCCAGCTCATAGGATATTGCCCCAGCACATGGATTTGCCCCAGCACATGGATGCCCCAGCTCATGGATTTGCCCCAGCACATGGATTTGCCCCAGCACATGGATGCCCCAGCTCATGGATTTGCCCCAGCACATGGATTTGCCCCAGCACATAGGGTATTGCCCCAGCTCACACATGGATTTGCCCCAGCTCATGGATTTGCCCCAGCACATGGATTTGCCCCAGCACATGGATTTGCCCCAGCTCATAGGATATTGCCCCAGCACATGGATTTGCCCCAGCTCATAGGATATTGCCCCAGCACATGGATGCCCCAGCTCATGGATTTGCCCCAGCACATGGATTTGCCCCAGCACATGGATGCCCCAGCTCATGGATTTGCCCCAGCACATGGATTTGCCCCAGCACATGGATGCCCCAGCTCATGGATTTGCCCCAGCACATTGATTTGCCCCAGCACATTGATTTGCCCCAGCACATGGATTTGCCCCAGCACATGGATGCCCCAGCTCATGGATTTGCCCCAGCACATTGATTTGCCCCAGCACATGGATTTGCCCCAGCTCATTGATTTGCCCCAGCACATTTACAAAGACAAAATTTACAGAATCAGCGATATAACCGATAATAGTTAAATAAACGATGTTCAGAATTACCGAAATGGAACCGAAATCCCGAATGGAACCGAAATCATGAATAGAGGGAAAATAAATTTCGATTTGACACATTTCAAGTCCATTCGAAAATTCCGAAAATTTTTCGATTCGGCTCGGAAAACATTTCGGATTAGACTTTTTCGGATCTAAAAAATTTCGGAATTTCGGCTGCATCGAAAGACCCGAATCGGGAAATTTCGTGAAAATTCCGAAATTCCGAAACCCGAAACGCACATCCCTATCCTCTACCTTGTGGATTCCCTTTACATATTTAAATGTTTCTATCATATCTCCTCTGTCTCGTCTTTTTTCCAAGCTGTACATGTTAAGATCATTAAGCCTTTCCTGGTAACTTCTCTCCGTGTAAACTTTACAGACATGCTTATAACATATTTTGTTTGTACAATTGAAACTGGTACAAGCTGGAAACAAAAGAGAACGAGTTATTAACAGCACAGGAGTTATACAGACAAACCAGCAACCGGGCCATTTTAGTGACTGATACATTGTTTGTAACAAGCCTGTACTCCGTGGTTACAGGCAGGATCGGTGTAGGGGGAAAACATAAATAAATAGAAAACCGGGAACAGTTTACAGTAAATGCAACAGGATAATTTGGTCACACAAACAAAGGGTAAACAAAATACAACAAAATAGGACCGAAATCAAACCAAACAAACATTGTGGCACCCGATACGTCATAAACCTCCTGCAGTCTATACAGTACCTGGTAGTGCATCCAATTTGGGGACTAGGACCACCGAAGATGCCCACGGGCTATCCAATGGTTCTATTACCTTAAGATCCAGCATCTCTCGGATCTCCTGCTTCATCCCGTCCTTTACTGCATCCGGGATGCGGTACGTCGTCTGCCTCAAGGGGGCTTGACCTTGGGCATCGACCCGATGCAGCGCTACAGTAGTGTAGCTGGGGCGGGACGAGAACAGGTCTTGGCACTCCTGAAGCAAATGCTGAGCCTGTTCTCTTTGGCGTGAACTAAGTCCCTCGCCAAGCCGGACATCAGCTACCCCTCCTTCTGTGCTAGGATCCCCTGGCAGCACCGGCAGGGGGAGACCCTCCATATCCCCCACATCCGGAGTGCAGATCATGGCTACTGCCTCTTCCATCTCATGATATGGCTTCAGCATGTTCACATGTTGGATCTTTACATTGGAACAGCTGGCTGCTATGAAGGTGGTATTGTAGAGTTTTTCTATAATTTTGTAAGGTCCCTGCCAGGCTGCCTGGTGCAAATTCTGTTTGACCGGTCAGAGAGCTAACACTTTCTGCCCTAGCTGGAAGGTGCGGTCCCTGGCTGACTAGTCAAACCACCTCTTCTGCCTTGTCTGTGCGGATTTGAGATTGCAGCCGATCCATAAACTCGATTACGTAATCTATGACCGATGTCCCTTCCTTAGACAGAAGTACCCTCCCAATGCTCCCAGGGCAGTTCCAAGGGGCCTCGGACCCTCCGGCCATACAGCAGCTCAAAGGGAGAGAAACAGTTGGCTTCCTGGGGGACTTCCCGGTACGAAAGAGGAGGTGGGGTAGGTGGCGTTCCCAGTCCTTATGGGACATGGTGAAAGTGCTGAAGAGCTGTTTTAAGGTCCCATTAAAACGCTCGCAGAGCCCGTTGGTCTGTGGATGGTAGGGGGAGCTTTACAGGGGTTTAATCCCGAAAGGCCTCCAGAGCTGCTGAGTAACCTCTGCCATGAACTGCGTGCCCTGGTCGAACAGGATTTCCTGTGGAAATCCAACCTTTGAGAATATCTGGAGCAGAGCTCCACCCACAGTCTCTGCCTGGATATTCCGTAGGGCTACGGCCTCGGGGTACCGGGTCACGTAGTCAACTACAGTTAGGATGTATTTCTTCCCCGTAGTGCTAGGCGCCGCTAAGGGCCCTATAAGATCTACTGCCACCCTCCTAAATGGCTCTCCCACTATGGGTAGGGGTATCAGGGTGGCCTTAGCTGTGTCCCCTCGCTTCCCTACCTTCTGGCATATCTTGCAGGTCCGGCAGTAATCCCTCACATCGCCAAATAGACCAGGCCAGAAGTAGGGATGAGCCGAACACCCCCTGAGTTCGGATCGGGCCCGAACCCGAACTTCCCATTTGTTCGGGGCCGAACCCGAACCCCCATGCAAGTCAATGGGGCTGAAAATTCGGTTTTTTAGAGTGCCCTCCAAGAGGGCATATATGCTACATATTTGCAATAAAAGGTGTATGGGGGACCGGGTAGTGCCCTGGGGGACAGGAAACAGGGACAAAAAGTTTAAAAAAAACGTTTTTAAAGGGACAGTGAGTTTTCCATGAAATAAGGGTTAAAAATAAAAACGAAAAATTTCTTCAAATATTGTGCCTAGGAGGTCCCCATAACCTGCCCGTGAAGTGGCGGATTTCTAGGATGTATAGAAACACTTAAAAACCAAAAAATGATGTTTCATATGACGGTAAATGCTTTTCCTTTAATCTATCCATAAACAACTGCTTTGGGCGGCAGTCTGTATGAAAAGACATTTTAGGACGCGCAGAAAAAGTTTAGTGTTTTTTTTGGCTAAATAATTGTGAAACTTGTTGGATGAAAGTAACAATAGGTGCTTTAAAATTGGGCTTTTAGCGTCGGCAACAGTGCCGTTACACCGTAACCCCTCTGAGGATATGAATCTGATACAGGCGTCAATGGCAGTGCACCCAGATATTGTGCCTTTAATGGCAGGCCAGCAACTATCATCATACAGTAACCCCTCTGTGGTATTGTGGAAGAGTGCAGGGGTGGACCATGCGGTCCTATATTGAAAAGTGGTTTTTTTTATCTGTTAATGGGCGTCAGTGCACCCAGATATTGTGCCTTTAATGCCAGGCCAGCAAGTATCATCATACAGTAACCCCTCTGTGGTATTGTGGAAGAGTGCAGGGGTGGACCATGTGGTCCTATATTGAAAAGATATGCATCTGGTTAAGGCGTCAGTGCACCCAGATATTGTGCCTTTAATGGCAGGCCAGCAAGTATCATCATACAGTAACCCCTCTGTAGTATTGTGGAAGAGTGCAGGGGTGGACCATGCGGTCCTATATTAAAAAGATATGAATCTGGTAATGAGCGTCAGTGCACCCAGATATTGTGCCTTTGGTGCGAGGCCATCAAGTATCATCATACAGTAACCCCTCTGTAGTATTGTGGAAGAGTGCAGGGGTGGACCATGCGGTCCTATGTTAAAAAGATATGAATCTGGTAATGGGCGTCAGTGCACCCAGATATTGTGCCTTTAATGGCAGGCCAGCAAGTATCATCATATAGTAACTCCTCTGTATTATTGTGGAAGAGTGCAGGGGTGGACCATGCGGTCCTATATTAAAAAGATATGAATCTGGTAATGGGCGTCAGTGCACCCAGATATTGTGCCTTTAATGGCAGGCCAGCAAGTATCATCATATAGTAACTAATCTGTATTATTGTGGAAGAGTGCAGGGGTGGACCATGCGGTCCTATATTAAAAAGATATGAATCTGGTAATGGGCGTCAGTGCACCCAGATATTATGCCTTTAATGCCAGGCCAGCAAGTATCATCATACAGTAACCCCTCTGTAATATTGTGGAAGAGTGCAGGGGTGGACCATGCGGTCCTATATTAAAAAGATATGAATCTGGTAATGGGCGTCAGTGCACCCAGATATTGTGCCTTTAATGGCAGGCCAGCAAGTATCATCATACAGTAACCCCTCTGTAGTATTGTGGAAGAGTGCAGGGGTGGACCATGCGATCCTATATTAAAAAGATATGAATCTGGTAATGGGCGTCAGTGCACCCAGATATTGTGCCTTTAATGGCAGGCCAGCAAGTATCATCATACAGTAACCCCTCTGTAGTATTGTGGAAGAGTGCAGGGGTGGACCATGCGGTCCTATATTAAAAAGATATGAATCTGGTAATGGGCGTCAGTGCACCCAGATATTGTGCCTTTAATGGCAGGCCAGCAAGTATCATCATACCGTAACCCCCTCTGTAGTATTGTGGAAGAGTGCAGGGGTGGACCATGCGGTCCTATATTAAAATGATATGAATCTGGTAATGGGCGTCAGTGCACCCAGATATTGTGCCTTTAATGCCAGGCCAGCAAGTATCATCATACAGTAACCGCTCTGTAGTATTGTGGAAGAGTGCAGGGGTGGACCATGCGGTCCTATATTAAAAAGATATGAATCTGGTAATGGGCGTCAGTGCACCCAGATATTATGCCTTTAATGCCAGGCCATCAAGTATCATCATACAGTAACCCCTCTGTGGTATTGTGGAAGAGTGCAGGGTTGGACCCTGCTGTTCAAAAAATTTAAATGATATACCGTATTTTTCGCTCCATAAGACGCACCTGACCATAAGACGCACCTAGTTTTTAGAGGAGGAAAACAGGAAAATAAATATTCTGAAATCAAATAGTGTAATAATGGATATTGCCCCAGCTGCTCTCATGGATATACTGCCCCAGCTCATGGATACTGTCCCCAGCTCATGGATACTGCCCCAGCTCATGGATACTGTCCCCCAGCTCATGGATATGCCCCCCAGTTTATGGATATGCCCCAGTTTATGGATATGCCCCAGTTTATGGATATGGCCCAGCACATGGATATGCCCCAGCTCATGGATATGCCCCAGCACATGGATTTGCCCCAGCACATGGATTTGCCCCTCAATTTATGGATATGCCCCCCAACTTATGGATATGCCTCAGCACATGGATATGCACCAGCAGCTCATGGATATGCCCCAGCTCACTCATGGATTTGCCCCAGCTTACTCATGGATTTGCCCCAGCTCACTCATGGATTTGCCCCAGCTCACACATGGATTTGCCCCAGCTCATGGATATGCCCCAGCTCGCTCATGGATATGCCCCAGCTCGCTCATGGATATGCCCCAGCAGCTCATGGATATGCCCCAGCAGCTCATGGATATGCCTCAGCTCACCTGTCGCCGCCGCGTTCAGCTCCCTCTGAGGGTGCATCCGGCAACAGGAAGCTTGGGCACTCCCCTGGGGGAGCCACGTGACCGCGATCTTGCGAGATCGCGGTCACGTGGCTCCCCCAGGTGAGTGCCCAAGCTCCTTGCCGCCGGACACAAGCTCAGAGGGAGCCAAACGCGGCGGCGGCAGGTGAGCTGAGGCATATCATGGGGCATTCGCTCCATAAGACTTTTTGGGGGGAGAAAAGTGCGTCTTATGGAGCGAAAAATACGGTAAATCTGGCACAGGCGTCAGTGCAGCCAAATATTGTGCCTTTCATGGCAGCAAGTGAATTCACACCGTAACCCTTTTGTGGTATTGTGGAAGAGTTCAGTGCTGGAGGTTTTGTGCATGCAGAAGACATACCCGATCTATTCCGTTACTTCGGCATCAGGGGATTGATAGCTGCTGATCCAGGGCTGATTCATTTTTATAAATGTCAGCCGGTCTACAGAGTCGGTGGACAGACGCACTCTTTTGTCTGTGACAAAACCTCCAGCGGCACTGAACGTCCTTTCGGAAAGCACGCTAGATGAAGGGCAACCTAGTAGCTGCATAGCATATTGGATAAGTTCTGGCCAGTGATCCAATCTCAACACCCAGTAAGCCAGTGGATCATCTGCTAGAAAGGTATCCAGGTCTGCCCTTGCCCCTAGGTAGTCCTGCACCATATGGTGAAGACGCTGGCAATGGGTGCCTACATTTGACGTCCCTGGGCGTCGAGGACTAAAAAAATTTAAAAATGCTTCAGCCAAGCGGCCCTGGCCTTCACCACTATTCCTCTGATCACCTGCAGCCTCAGAAGCACGTGTGTCAGCAGTAGCACTTGGTAATCTAACAGTGCCTGGAAAGATTTTACACAAGTTTCGCTTTACAGCGTCCTCAAGTTTTGTCATCCTGTGCTCCCTCTGTGCGGGCAGGATGAGCTCTGCAACTTTCCCCTTGTATCGTGGATCAAGAAGGGTTGCCAACCAGTAATGATCCCTCTCCTTGATAGCACGAATCCTGGGGTCCTTTAGCAGGCTTTGCATCATTAGGGAGCCCATGCAGCGTAGGTTGGAGGTGGCATTAGCTGCCGAGTCTTCCTGGTCAATGAGGATGACCGTATCATGCACTTCCTCCTCCCAACCACGCACAAGCCCTTCTGTTTCTGGGCACACAAAACCCTCCCTTGAGGAATCCCCACCTTCAATGCCCCCACTACTTAAATAGTCCTCCTCCTCCTCATCCTCCTCCTGTCTGATCTGAGTAGGACCTGCTGGAATGCTGTCTGCGGAAAGACTGGGGCCTTGAGAGCTAGGGAAGGCCTCCTCTTCCTCCCGCTGCTCTGCCTCTAGAGCCACATCTATAATTCCCCGCAGAGTGTGCTCCAGCAGGAACACTAAAGGAATTGTGTCACTGTTAGGAAACGCTGTACCACCAGATTTAGGACGTTTGCTAGGCATGGTACATGCGTCAATTTACCCTTGCGTAGGGCGGAGAGAAGGTTGCTGCCATTATCGCAGATGATCATTCCCAGCTCAAGCTGGCATGGTGTTAACCATCTCTGCACCTGCCCCTGCAGAGCTGACAAAATTTCTTACCCGGTGTGGCTCCTGTCCCCTAAACAACCAGCTCAAGCACAGTATGGCATCTTTTTGCTTGAGCCATTGCGTACACCCTGTCAGGCGTGGGTTTAACTGCCACTTCGCCAGAGACAGAGAAGGAGGAGGAGGAGGAGGAGGAAGAGGGAGAGGTGGTGGTGGAGCAGACAGACCTCATACAAGCAGCTTTCTGGAGGCGTGGTGGATGAACAAGCTCCAGCACAGAGCCCCGTCTTGGAACCCTCCCAGCTGCAATCAGAGTTACCCAGTGTGCCGTGAAGGAAATGTAACGACCCTGTCCATGCTTGCTGGACCACGTGTCTAAAGTGACATGCACCTTACTGCTGACTGCCTTTCCCAATGACTGGATAACATTGTCTTCCACGTGCTGGTATAGTGCTGGAATGGCCTTGCGTGAAAAGTAATGGCGTTTTGGAACCTGCCACAGTGGTACAGCGCATTCAGCAAATTCACAGAAGGGAGCAGAGTCCACCAGCTGGAAAGGCAGCAGCTGCAATGCGAGTAATTTTGCTAAGCTGGCATTTAGACGCTGTGCTTGGGGTTGGTTGGGACTATATTTTTTCTTTCGCTGCAGCAGCTGCGGCAACGTAATCTGACTGCGTAAATCTTCAGCTACTGGGATGATGTCACATTGTGAGGAAGGACCTGCTGGTACATCCATTACTGTAGCATCATCCCTGTCGGTGGAGGTTGTAGGCAATTACATGGCAGGACATACAGTGTGGGTAGAGACAGATGAGGAGGAGGCGGACCTACGCAAAGTTTTGCCCCAACGGGATGTGTGGCACTTGTTCATATGTTGCATCAAGCACGTGGTACCCAAGTGTCCGGTGTTTATCCCACGCTTCAGCCTCCTCTGACTTAGATTACAAATAGCAACGGTGGGGTCTGCTGCACAGTTCTTAAAGAACTTCCAGACAGCAGATTTCCTGCATGTGTTCTTTGAGACAACAGCGCTCTGCACCGGAGCAGCTCTGACATGTGATGCCTTGGACTGGTTAGTGCTACGGTTGGTCACAGAGGATGTTGTGCCTCGTGTTTGCTGTGCCTCCTCCTCCTCCTCCTCCCCCTCCTCCTCACTTGATTCCTCAGTTCGATCTGGCACCCAGGTCGAGTCAGTGACCTCATCATCATCAATGTCATCTTCACCCCCTATCTCCTCGTCACTGGAGCCAACTTGGCAGTATGCTGCAGCTGCTGGGGCAACATGAGTGCCAGTTATTTGTGTGTCATCATTGGCACCCCCTTCCTCTAGGTTAATTATACTCCCTTGCTCAACCGCAGAGATTGAATCAGAGCACTGTACTTGCTGCGCATCCTCAAGCAGCATGTCACTCTCATTGTAGTCAAACAATTCAGCTGACTCCTCCGTGTGTGATAGCGAGGCTAAGGCAGGAGTAGCTGTGGACATGGAGGCTGCATTAGATGCTTTGGCAGCTGAGGTGGACTGTAAAGAACTAGAAGCCTGGCTGGCAGAGGACTCGGAGGATGAGGATGGCCTGGTTAGCCAATCCACGAAGTCCTCTGTATGTTGCTTCTGCTTAAGACGGCCAGCACCAGTTAGAAAGGACAAACGTGCCCCTGCAGAGGATGCACCACGTCCACCACGACCAGAGACACAGCCTCCCGACACAGGGGCTGCTTGCCTTCTTATCTGTGGCTGGGAGCGTCTGCCTGTCCTTTTTGTTCTTTCAGACATGGTGAGTGATATATAGATTAATATATACAGAACTCTGATTCAACTCTGGTATAAAGATTTAAATAACTCTGGTATAACTCAGTGAGACACACTGATAGCTGGCAGCCAGTGACAAGAGACAGATCACCTTAATTCACAAATGTTTTAAATAAATTAGTGAGCCCCAAAATACAGCGTGGTACTGTATGTATGACGAGACACAGATCACCTTAATTCACAAATGTTTTAAAGAAATTAGTGAGCCCCAAAATACAGCTTGGTACTTTTTGTGTGACGAGACACAGATCACCTTAATTCCCAAGTGTTTTAAAGAAATTAGTGAGCCCAAAAATGAAAGGTATTTTAATATGATAGGTAGTTTTTTAATTTTTTCATTAGTGTAAAATCCCCCCCTCCTTGTTCCAGCACGGTGTCTGTTCAATTTCGTTTCCTCTCGAGGCTAGTCAGCGGGGTGATGGAAATAGATATCCTGTGTTAACTTAGAAATGCCAGCGAAATCTTTGTTACATGATGTAGAAATGTATCTGCTCTGATTGGTTGTTGTATCACATTCCTATGTTGGTCGTGAACACTGCAGGAAGTTTTTATATAACGAACATTTCTATTGGATGTTGAAACAATAAACGAACCTGACAGACTACGGACTGATCAGATGATAATCTGCCATATCTCGGTGTGGTTGTGTCTATCATCTCCTCTGATCAGAGTCGCGCAGCGCCTTACTTCGGTTTTGATATATAAGAAGAAACTTGAAAAAGGTTTATGGTAATTATAATGGAAATCTAGAATTTAACAGTTGGTGTCAAAAGTGGGATTTAATAATTCAATTGTCTGATATGATTTATTTCATGTTAAACAATTGCCTATATAGATAAAAGAATCTTTGCTTCCATGGGGAGGCTGCCTGTGAGAGCCACTGTGTTGTTGTAGGACGCTCTGTTTGTTTTTCTTCGTTTATTGTTTGTTTATCTTAACTCGCCTGATAGAGAACTGTTAATGAGCAGTGACTCACTCGTTATGTTGATGCACCCTGATGAAGTTCTGATGCTGAGTATTCGTTATGTCACTCACCCGGGTGTCATGATCCACCTGGGGCGCTGTCTCGGTCTGGATCCTCTGACGCCTCCCTTGGTCACCCCTTTTGCCGTTACCTGCATGTCCTATGTAGATGCCAGGACTTTGTTTTGGTTTTTCTTTTTTTTCTCTCACGTTCAGCTCGAAACCTTGATTACTGGCATTCAAATGATCGTCACCTGCAGATCATCCTGCCCAGCCTCCTTGTGTATATAAGGAGGCCTCTCCCCTGTAGCTTCACTTCCTCATTGAAGTTTGGACTTTGCTGATCTATGTTTGGATCCTTGTGCTGACCATAGCCTCTGAATACCCATCTGGAACCCATCTGTGAACCTTCCTCCCTCTGCATACCGGTAACTCTCTTTATTGTCTCAAGTACCCCCTTTTTTGGATTTCCGTGTATGACCCCCTGGCTATGGACTTTTGACTATCCTGATTTCCGTGTATGACCCCCTGGCTATGGACTTTTGACTATCCTGATTTCTGTACCCCTCGCTATCTGCTTGCCACCCTGACCACGAGTTTGCCTCATCCTTAACGGATACCTTGCCTTGGACTTTATCTTTTCTGTTCAGCATTATTCCTCCATTTTGTGCTCAGCGAAGCAGATTCATTTGTTTTTTGCTGTTTTGTATATTAATAAATATTTTTGTTTTTGACCCCTCAACTTGCATATTTCATCACTGCTCACTGCACACTGGGCTCACACATGCGACCCACGCAAAGTCCGCTTGACAGAATGAGGAAGTCTTTAAACCGTGAGCCCGCAGTGAGCCAAGCAGTAAAAGAGTATGTGACGGGGTTAATGGAGGAAATCTTGCAGCAAGTAGATCTGTTATTTGTTGACCTGCATAAAGGCTTAAGGGGCATCTCAGCTAAGGTGCGAGTTCCAGTCTGAAAAGGGGCCCAGAGAACCCCTAACCCTGGAGGAGCGTGCGAGGAGAAGGTCAAACAACTTGTGCTTCTACTGCGGGAGTGACCAGCACAAGATTATCAACCTGCCCTCTGCGCCCCCACAAGCCATCCAGCACCCCACCTGAGTCAGCGTCAACCAAAAGGACTTTGGTTGCCAGGTCTTCCCCCACTAAGTCGAAAAGGTCAGCTTCCGTCAAAGCAGTGCCCTTGAGTCCTCCTGAAGCACTGCCCATCAAGCCGAAGAAGACATGGCCTGTCAGAGACAAGACATCCTTGAAATCAAGGAAAGAAAATTTGTCTGCCAATTCCTTGCCCCCAAAGCCTAGAAAGGCTTTGCCTGCCAAGTCCTTGCCCGAGAGGTCCATCGCTGAATCATTGGACGCAAATCCTGAAACCGTGCAGCAAGATTCCTACCAAACTGAACCTATGGATTCCCAATCCACCCTGCCCACAGAACATGTTCCAGCCGTACCGATGGAGGAAGAGCCCAGCGTGCCTACAGAGCCTGATCCCGTGGTGCCCATGGAGATAGCGTCTGTCCCCCTCCGGTATGACACCCACCACTCCAAGCCAGCACCTCCGGCTAACTGTGTCACCGCTCCAGTGCCTTCCAGTCGGCGTATCTCATGTTACTCATCGGCTTCTGAGAACTACTCGTCAAACGAATGGGATTCTGTGGATTCAGAAGAGGAATTCCCTAAAGAGACTGCACGTCACCCTCGAGGGCAACCTGGCAGGTTCATTGGGTGCATGAGGACCACCTATATAGGAACCACGTTCACTACTCCGGCCTATGTTTTTGAGCCTTCCAGCTGTCTCGTCCGTAAGCCTTCTCAGGCTCCTGTCACTAAGCCTTCACAGGCTTCTGTCACCAAGCCAACTCAGGCTTCTGTCTCTGAGTCTTCTCAGGCCTCTGTATCTAAGCCTTCTCAGGCCTCTGTATCTAAGCCTTCTCAGGCCTCTGTATCCAAGCCTTCTCAGGCCTCCGTCTCTGAGCCTTCTCAGGCCTCCATCTCTGAGCCTTCTCAGGCCTCCGTCTCTGAGCCTTCTCAGGCCTCCGTCTCTGAGCCTTCTCAGGCTTCTGTTCCTAAGCCTTCTCAGGCCTCTGTCCCCAAGCCTTCTCAGGCCTCTGTCCCCAAGCCTTCTCAGGCCTCTGTCCCCAAGCCTTCTCAGGCCTCTGTCCCCAAGCCTTCTCAGGCCTCTGTCCCCAAGCCTTCTCAGGCCCCTGTCCGTAAGCCTTCTCAGCCCCCTGTCTGTGAGCCTTCTCAGGCCCCTGTCTGTGAGCCTTCTCAGGCCCCTGTCTGTGAGCCTTCTCAGGCCCCTGTCTGTGAGCCTTCTCAGGCCCCTGTCTGTGAGCCTTCTCAGGCCCCTGTCTGTGAGCCTTCTCAGGCCCCTGTCTGTGAGCCTTCTCAGGCCCCTGTCTGTGAGCCTTCTCAGGCCCCTGTCTGTGAGCCTTCTCAGGCCCCTGTCGTGTGACCTTCTCAGGCCCCTGTCTGTGAGCCTTCTCAGGCCCCTGTCTGTGAGCCGTCTCAGGCCCCTGTCTGTGAGCCTTCTCAGGCCCCTGTCTGTGAGTCGTCTCAGGCCCCTGTCTGTGAGCCTTCTCAGGCCCCTGTCTGTGAGCCTTCTCAAGTCCCTGTCCGTGAGCCGTCTCAGGCTTCTGTCCGTGAGCCATCTCAGGCTTCTGTCCGTGAGCCATCTCAGGCTTCTGTCCGTGAGCCATCTCAGGCTTCTGTCCGTGAGCCATCTCAGGCTTCTGTCCGTGAGCCATCTCAGGCTTCTGTCCGTGAGCCATCTCAGGCTTCTGTCCGTGAGCCATCTCAGGCTTCTGTCCGTGAGCCATCTCAGGCTTCTGTCCGTGAGCCATCTCAGGCTTCTGTCCGTGAGCCATCTCAGGCTTCTGTCCGTGAGCCATCTCAGGCTTCTGTCCGTGAGCCATCTCAGGCTTCTGTCCCCTATGCCTTCCGAGGCCTCCATCTCTAAGCCTTCTCAGGCCCCTGGTACGAGTCGTCGCAGAGCCCAGCTGTCGCTTCCACCTGTCGTCGCAGAGCCCAGCTGTCGCTTCCACGCTGTCGTCGCAGAGCCCAGCTGTCGCTTCCACGCTGTCGTCGCAGAGCCCAGCTGTCGCTTCCACAGTGTCTTCGCAGAGCCCAGCTGTCGCTTCCACAGTGTCTTCGCAGAGCCCAGCTGTCGCTTCCACAGTGTCTTCGCAGAGCCCAGCTGTCGCTTCCACAGTGTCTTCGCAGAGCCCAGCTGTCGCTTCCACAGTGTCTTCGCAGAGCCCAGCTGTCGCTTCCACAGTGTCTTCGCAGAGCCCAGCTGTCGCTTCCACAGTGTCTTCGCAGAGCCCAGCTGTCGCTTCCACAGTGTCTTCGCAGAGCCCAGCTGTCGCTTCCACAGTGTCTTCGCAGAGCCCAGCTGTCGCTTCCACAGTGTCTTCGCAGAGCCCAGCTGTCGCTTCCACAGTGTCTTCGCAGAGCCCAGCTGTCGCTTCCACAGTGTCTTCGCAGAGCCCAGCTGTCGCTTCCACAGTGTCTTCGCAGAGCCCAGCTGTCGCTTCCACAGTGTCTTCGCAGAGCCCAGCTGTCGCTTCCACAGTGTCTTCGCAGAGCCCAGCTGTCGCTTCCACAGTGTCTTCGCAGAGCCCAGCTGTCGCTTCCACAGAGTCGTCGCAGAGCCCAGCAGTGGTCCCCAAGTCGTCACCGCCAAAGGGTCGTAGCCGCCGCCGTCGAGCCAAGACTCCCAGTACTCAGCAAAGCCATACTGAGGGCACTACTCCTCCGAGCACTGCTACTATAGACTCACCGCCGAGTTGTGTCCATGACTCTGTGCCCGATGCTGGCTCTGAAAGGGCTGTACTCGCGGCTCTCTACGAGGACTTCCAAGATCCAAATAGTAAAACTGGCACGAAATACCCTGCCTCAGGACCTGCACCTGCGGGCTACTCCAGGATGCCCTCTGGTGTATTGGTCCGAAAGGAGTTCTTGATGGTGGTCAGGCGCTACCCTGAACTATGGAGGAACCTTGATGTTTCGTCTGACTCCAGTTGACTGCTTTGGTACTTTTTCTGGGCCTCTAACGGCACGTTGGTCCGCTATACCTACCTGGACACCTTGAGCAGGCTACGTGCTTCCATGACCAATCCGGATTCCGCTTCCCCTGTTCTAGCTTCGGTGCCCGGAGTGCACCCGTCAGGAGGGGGGTGATGTCATGATCCACCTGGGGCGCTGTCTCGGTCTGGATCCTCTGACGCCTCCCTTGGTCACCCCTTTTGCCGTTACCTGCATGTCCTATGTAGATGCCAGGACTTTGTTTTGGTTTTTCTTTTTTCTCTCACGTTCAGCTCGAAACCTTGATTACTGGCATTCAAATGATCGTCACCTGCAGATCATCCTGCCCAGCCTCCTTGTGTATATAAGGAGGCCTCTCCCCTGTAGCTTCACTTCCTCATTGAAGTTTGGACTTTGCTGATCTATGTTTGGATACTCCTTGTGCTGACCATAGCCTCTGAATACCCATCTGGAACCCATCTGTGAACCTTCCTCCCTCTGCATACCGGTAACTCTCTTCAATTGTCTCAAGTACCCCCTTTTTTGGATTTCCGTGTATGACCCCCTGGCTATGGACTTTTGACTATCCTGATTTCTGTACCCCTCGATATCTGCTTGCCACCCTGACCACGAGTTTGCCTCATCCTTAACGGATACCTTGCCTTGGACTTTATCTTTTCTGTTCAGCATTATTCCTCCATTTTGTGCTCAGCGAAGCAGATTCATTTGTTTTTTGCTGTTTTGTATATTAATAAATATTTTTGTTTTTGACCCCTCAACTTGCATATTTCATCACTGCTCACTGCACACTGGGCTCACACATGCGACCCACGCAAAGTCCGCTTGACACCGGGAAACTGAAAGATGTTTCTAGCGTTGAGTAAATGTGTTTGTCTTTGTGTCCATAGTGTAGCTCTTTTGTGTTCTGGAGTTCTGGCTCGTAGCATTTTATTTTAATTGATTAGATTTTTGATTTCTTCTTATATATAAAATAATTTTATCTCCCATTGAGAGACAGTTTTTCTTTTTCCTCTTATTTTTATTTTTATTTTCTTGCGCGCTGCTGCCATTTTTTCTTTTTTGCTGCATGTGTTTGCGCGCTGATTCTAAAGGATTTGCTAACTGTTAATTCTTTCAGATTGCATGTTTGTTTTTGTTTTTTTTTTTATTTTGTTTCTTCCCATTGATTGCGTCTGTTTATTTAAATGTTTGTCTTTACTAACTATTAATGTATGTGTTTTATCTTTGTTTTGTATTTCGTAGTTTTGATATTATGTTTTATGTGTAATTTATGTAGAGGGACTGTTTCTCTTAAAACAGGTTGCTTTGTTTCTGTCTTTACTGCCTTGCCTTGTGTAAAAAAAAAAAAAAAGGCACAGGAAATGGAGACAATAGGGCTTTACTTTTACAGGAAATTTCAAAAATGACTGTTTTGTTTTTTTATTCTTAGCTTATGTTTGAAAGATGAACATAGAAAGTCAATACTTTGACAAGGCAGGTGACACGTGAATGTTATGTTATAAGTTGATGTATGATATATAAAAAAATTTGTGTATCAAGGTGATGGGCTCAATCTGCCTTAATATAAGTTATACATTTTTCAAAAGAGGCTTGGTCGGTTATTTTCCTCTGGTCATTGTTTGAGTCCAGCACTAAGGGATTGACCACACCTTAATATAGGTTATGTTTTGCCAAAATGGCTGACTGAGATCATTTACAGTTTTGTAACTTGTATAATGGAATATATATGTAGAAAAAGAAAAACCCAAAAGGGTTTAGTGTGAAGGCGCTATAAGATTATATCACTAGCAAAACAATATACTTTAAAGCAGCTCACTAGTTGAGTGTATCCTTCACTCCAAAAATAGAATGCAGAAAAAAACACTTTACAGTGAAAAAGGAGCGCTAAAAGGTTAGACAAAGACCACACATATATTGAACGGAAAGATGAATACAAAAAAGGTCTATTTTTCTTTCTTTCCCTTGTTCTTATTTGATTCAGTGGAATTATAGATCTGTTAAATGTCATCAAATTCTAAAAGCGACAAGGAGAGAATCTCATTGCATAGTATTATATATATACACCAGATAAATCAGAAAAGATGAGATTTCCACTCACAAACAGGGAGTCTGCGAGACTCCAAATGTATGCCTTTAAGCCTCTTCTGGGGGGCTCCACCCATCAACAGGAAAAGAGATTCACAATCCTTTTTCTTTCAGGCTTGATAGTAGATTTAGGCCGGAAGTATGTTATGATCTCGAGACAAATCAATAATAGCGTAATACTGTAGGTTAAATGAGGAATAGAAGTCAGAAGGAATTGCACTCACGTGTTGCAGAGCCTCTATTGAAAGTGGCTCTGTATAGACGCCTGGGACCACTTATCAAAGGGGGTCCATCCTCAGCCTTTGGTTTTCATTAAAACACAGCTCCGTTGCAGAATGATGTAGCCCAAATGTACAAGGTACAAAGGTGCAAAATAGGATAAAATGGTAAAATTAATAAAAAGGGGGCCAATTGCAAAAACAATAAAATGTATTAATAGCAAGACACCAAAATGAAGTGTATATAAATCGAGACGCGTTTCACCTACTACTGTAGGCTTCCTCAGTCAAAAAAGTCCCCCAGGGGCCACCTTACCCCTTATATAGTCTGTGTCCATGTAAAAAACCGCATGTATTCGGCGTGCGGTTCACCTGCGTTCCATATGTGATTGGTTGACTTCCGTGTGACGTATTTCCTCTTCAAACGGATGTTCACGATTTTTCTTTTCGTTTTTGTTATAAAGTCGTTCGGATCTCCGATTTCCCCTATCACAGCGGCACTTTCTCTTTAAGCATGAAATCGTTCGGATCTTAAATTTCGACTGTCAGAACGACAAAAGCTCGAACGAAAAATCGGAAGAGATCAAACACATATAGAAGGCATCAGTTAAAAACACTTATACCCAGCACATAACTTGAACTTATTATGAGGATCGACCAGTTAGGAATATAACGGCCACCTCTAATTGTCAAGATAGAAATTACATGATTATATTATCACTAATCAGCATGAGATGGTAGAAAATCTATATTTATACATCAAATACATAACACAGGGTTAAAATGAGAGATGGTGCAGCGCCACACAATATGTATCCACCACCTTGGTACCCCAGACAGCCAATCACAGGATATAGTGGTTTCCCCTACACCAAATGAATACAAATGCAGAATATAACCTGAAATGGCGCAAACAATGCTTCCTGGGGTCCTAGGGTCTCATGTACATATAGGAGAAAGATAAACAGCAATAGTGCAATAGGTAGATATCAATTTTTGGAGGGAAATAAGGGTGATATCCCACTCACAAATCTAGAGCCTTATCACTGGCTCTAAGTGGGTCCAGGCATATGGGTAGATTGTCTTCCAATTTCTCAGGTGACCCCCACCTTTATCCAAACTGGTATATCCAGGATCATATGGTGGAAGATAAAAGACAAAAGGAGACACTCCTTGTGCAAATCTGAGAAAGATTATGTTATGGCAAATTCGAGACTTTCTACTCACATTTTCTTCTCAAAATAAACGCCCATGGGTTTTTTAGATGTTAGGAAACCCAAGAAAAAACCGTCCAGGATTCCAGATGGATGGCACAGCAACAACAGAAACAGAAAGTTTCAAAAATTAAAATTTATTAAAAACAATGGTTCCAGAACGCGTTTCGCCGCACAAGACCGCGGCTTCATCAGCTGGTGTAAATACATTAAAACCTATGGGTCCTTATATAGTGTCCACTCATATTCTTAAGGGTCCCCAGGTGTCCTGTTGTGTGCCTCGATGCTTCTGATCACCTTCCAATCATCCGGCGTTGGGCGCCGCCATTTTGCGCATGCGCATTCTACTTCCGCGTTCCACTGCGTTCCAAACGGGGTTTTCTTACATCCGGTTGGTGTTCATTAGTATTCTCGGTACATCAATCAGAGAAAAGGCTTGTAGACACTCCCCTTCTTTGCAACATGTCTCAAATTAAAAGAATATGAGTGTTCAGAAATAGGCAATGGGGGAGATTCACAAAAAAAGGAGTTTTTATCTCTCATGTTGCATTCTGCAAGATCCCATATTATTCCATGGCCAAAAGGATGTGTGTATCCATATTGTTTAAAAATGGTGATATACTCAGCACAATAAAAGGGAGAGGCATGTGCTGATAAGAAGTGTTTCTTTAAAGTGCATTGTTATTGCATCCACTGTGCTTGTGATCAGGTGTATAGTCATTCTCTATTAAGGTGCATAATTTTTGGTATTATAGAGCTCATATATTTACACTCGATAATATACTATCATTAGTGAGTATGTCTCAGTATTGATTCCACTAATATTAATCACTAAAAATACCAATCATGTGCCAATTAATCTATCTATTAATAAATATTATTTTCAAAGTGTGTACAATCCACTCAGTGGTAATTACTATAATTATTCCGATGTGGGTATATTATTCTTATGATCATTATTTATATTAAGAATCTAAAACTCATTATTAGCGCTCAATGGTGTACTGTGACCTCATATGTACTCTTATATTCTCCATAAAAGTGCTATATTTTCCCTCAAATCTTTACTTATCAACTAATTTCTCAATTTTTGTGGTTTCATTATATTTGTTTATCTATAAATAGGTTTGTTACTAAAGTGTGCGTGCAATCCACTCAGTAATATTACTGCTATTACTGCAATATATATATATATTATATGTTAAGGTGCATAATAGTGTTTTAAAAAATCTAAAATTCTTTGACACTCAATATTGTATAGTGACCCCTTAAGTGTGTGTCTCATATGTTCGTACATAGATGTTTTTAGACAAATATGCTATAAAGTGCTATATTTTACTAATGTGAGAGAGAAGAGAGAAAAAAAAAAAAAAAAAAAAAAAGGGATATATTGCAATGGGGAGGACTGGAATCTTGTAAAGTGCAAAATGACATATCTTATTCACAGGAAATGGACAACTTCAAAGTCGTTATTCAACCCATTTGGTGCCATAGTACCCATTTCATATATACTTCGCATCTCCTCTCGTCCCAATTTACTAACAATGTCTTCATCTGCGTCAACTTTATATATTTTTTTCATGGCCATAAATTTCAATCCAAACGGGGAGCCCCCATGCTTAAGTTTAAAATGTAGTGACACAGAGTGGTTATCATATAATTTTCTTATATTACGCACGTGTTCGGAAATTCTTATGTTTAGGGCTCTTTTTGTACGCCCAATGTATTGCAAGCCACAAGGGCATTCCAAAAGATAAATCACGTTTTTCGAACAGCAATTTAAAACTTCTTTCATTTGTATTTTTTGCCCACTCTTCCTGTTGGTGTATTCTGTTATACAGTTTTTTCTATTGGCGGTCGATCTACAGGCTAGGCACTGTCCACAGACATAGTAACCGTTTTTAAGATTGAATTGGTTTAGATCCCTTTTCTTATGGTTTTTTGGTTTACTATGTACCAGATTCGCTTTTAAGTTCTTAACTCCTCTAAACACGACCTTGGGTTGTTCTCCCAATATGTCATTTAGATCTTTATCTCTTCTGAGTATGTGCCAATGTTTCTTTATTATTTTCTTTAGATTTTTTGCTTTGCTGTTGTAATCACAAATAAAGAGCACTTCCCCTTCCTTCGTATTCTTCTTTGGTTTATATTGGAGTAAACTCCCTCGATCTTCTTGTTTTAATTTATTTATGACCATATCCAATTCTATTGCGTCGTACCCTTTTTCTATGAAATTATCTTTCAACTGATTTGCCTGTTGTTCAAAAGTACTGAGGTCTGAGCAATTTCTCCTTAGACGCATAAATTGCCCCTTTGGGACTCCCTTTAGCCAGGATGGGTCATGGCAGCTTGCTGTATTTATATACGTGTTAACGTCCACCTCTTTAAAAAAGGTTTTACATTTGAGGGTTCCCTCACTAATATATACTGATTGATGTACCGAGAATACTAATGAACACCAACCAGATGTAAGAAAACCCCGTTTGGAACGCAGTGGAACGCGGAAGTAGAATGCGCATGCGCAAAATGGCGGCGCCCAACGCCGGATGATTGGAAGGTGATCAGAAGCATCGAGGCACACAACAGGACACCTGGGGACCCTTAAGAATATGAGTGGACACTATATAAGGACCCATAGGTTTTAATGTATTTACACCAGCTGATGAAGCCGCGGTCTTGTGCGGCGAAACGCGTTCTGGAACCATTGTTTTTAATAAATTTTAATTTTTGAAACTTTCTGTTTCTGTTGTTGCTGTGCCATCCATCTGGAATCCTGGACGGTTTTTTCTTGGGTTTCCTAACATCTAAAAAACCCATGGGCGTTTATTTTGAGAAGAAAATGTGAGTAGAAAGTCTCGAATTTGCCATAACATAATCTTTCTCAGATTTGCACAAGGAGTGTCTCCTTTTGTCTTTTATCTTCCACCATATGATCCTGGATATACCAGTTTGGATAAAGGTGGGGGTCACCTGAGAAATTGGAAGACAATCTACCCATATGCCTGGACCCACTTAGAGCCAGTGATAAGGCTCTAGATTTGTGAGTGGGATATCACCCTTATTTCCCTCCAAAAATTGATATCTACCTATTGCACTATTGCTGTTTATCTTTCTCCTATATGTACACGTGAGACCCTAGGACCCCAGGAAGCATTGTTTGCGCCATTTCAGGTTATATTCTGCATTTACATAACACAGGGTTATTTGACCAAAACAGGTCATGTGACAAGAGTATCAAAAAATGGATAAATAAAGATTAAACTTAAAAGGACAGACTATATCTGGTGACGTTACCTAAAATTAGTCTCCAATTAATTATCAAGAGAGTAAATATATTAACCCCTTAGTGACCGGGCGGTTTTACACGAATCCGTCCGTTCGTGACCGCTGCTGTTTTTACGTTTCTGCGCTCTTAGTGTTTACGTCAAATTTTCCTTTTACTCGTTTATGTAACCCACACATATTTTACACTGTTTTTCTCGTCACTAAATGGACTTTATAAAGATACCATTTTTTTCATCATTTCATATAATTTACTATAAAAAATATTGTGAAATATGACACAAAAATTGAAAAAACACCACTTTTTCGAACTTTGACCCCCAAAATTTCTTATGTATCAACAACCGTCAAAAAAAATTAATTCTTTAGTAGTTTCTAAATTTAGTACTGAGTTTAGCAATACCCAATGTTTACATATTCCTCGCTTTTTTCCTTATTTTATGCAACAATAAGTGCAAGTAGCACTTTGCCATTTCCAAAGAGTTTATTTTCAAAACTAGTGATAGTGACATTGTAACACTGATATCTGTCACTATTCCTGAATAACCCTCCACATATACATATTTTTTTAAAGTACACAAATCAAGGTATTAAACTTGGGGTATTTTGACTCTTTCCATGCAAACCATTTTACCACAAATCTATGCCAAAGTTTGAGAAAAAAAAAAAAAATTGGTGATTTTTTTTTTAACGCAATTTAAGAATACATGTACTGTGAACTTTAAGGTTTACTGCCAAAAAGCACCCCAAAATATGTTCAGCAACATCTTCTGAGTAAATTGATACCACCCATGTATAGGTATGTCGGGTCATTTGGGGGCTAATAGGCCTTATTTGGGGGGTGCGCATTTCAGTTTTCCAACTTGGAATTTTCACATTTTCATCATGCACCCATGTCCTATTTGGGACATTTTTGAAGCCGGCCAAAGTAATTTACCCCCATCAAACCATATATTTTTAGAAAGGGCACACCCTGGGGTGCTTCAAAGAGTTGTATTTTAACACTTTCCATGCACTAGCTCTATGTCAAACTTTCAGGTAGTCACTTTTTGTGTTATTTTTTTACACACATTGTACTTTAGGCATGAATTGTCAAATCCAGTTATGGGTTACTGCCAAAAAACACCCCAAAATATGTTCAGCAACATCTTCTGAGTAAATTGATACCACCCATGTATAGGTATGTCGGGTCATTTGGGGGCTAATAGGCCTTATTTGGGGGGTGCGCATTTCAGTTTTCCAACTTGGAATTTTCACATTTCGTCATCATGCACCCATGTCCTATTTGGGACATTTTTGAAGCCGGCCAAAGTAATTTACCCCCATCAAACCATATATTTTTAGAAAGGGCACACCCTAGGGTGCTTCAAAGAGTTGTATTTTAACGCTTTCCATGCACTAGCTCTATGTCAAACTTTCAGGTAGTCACTTTTTGTGTTATTTTTTCACACACATTGTACTTTAGGCATGAATTGTCAAATCCAGATATGTTACTGCCTGCCAAAAAACACCCCAAAATATGTTCAGCAACATCTTCTGAGTAAATTGATACCACCCATGTATAGGTATGTCGGGTCATTTGGGGGATAATAGGCCTTATTTGGGGGGTGCGCATTTCAGTTTTCCAACTTGGAATTTTCACATTTCGTCATCATGCACCCATGTCCTATTTGGGACATTTTTGAAGCCGGCCAAAGTAATTTACCCCCATCAAACCATATATTTTTAGAAAGGGCACACCCTAGGGTGCTTCAAAGAGTTGTATTTTAACACTTTCCATGCACTAGCTCTATGTCAAACTTTCAGGTAGTCACTTTTTGTGTTATTTTTTCACACACATTGTACTTTAGGCATGAATTGTCAAATCCAGTTATGGGTTACTGCCAAAAAACACCCCAAAATATGTTCAGCAACATCTTCTGAGTAAATTGATACCACCCATGTATAGGTATGTCGGGTCATTTGGGGGCTAATAGGCCTTATTTGGGGGGTGCGCATTTCAGTTTTCCAACTTGGAATTTTCACATTTCGTCATCATGCACCCATGTCCTATTTGGGACATTTTTGAAGCCGGCCAAAGTAATTTACCCCCATCAAACCATATATTTTTAGAAAGGGCACACCCTAGGGTGCTTCAAAGAGTTGTATTTTAACACTTTCCATGCACTAGCTCTATGTCAAACTTTCAGGTAGTCACTTTTTGTGTTATTTTTTCACACACATTGTACTTTAGGCATGAATTGTCAAATCCAGTTATGGGTTACTGCCAAAAAACACCCCAAAATATGTTCAACAACATCTTCTGAGTAAATTGATACCACCCATATATAGATTTGTTCTGTTGTTTTTGGGGTGCTACGCAGGGGTCAAGTCCTGGGAAAAAAAGTGAGGGAACTCACCCAAGATTTCCATTACCCCGCCAACTGGAAAAAAATAAAGTATGCTCGTTTTATTTATATATATATATATATATATATATATACAGTGTACAAAGGAGACCGCTCCACGGAGTCTTCAATTCAAGGAACTTTAATGTGAAAAATTATTCAACGTTTCAGTCTTATCAAAGACTTTCGTCAGGAATATAGAACAAACACAAACACCAACTTTATATAGACCAACATACAAATTAATTACACCTGTAACTGCAAACGTAAACTACGCAGCGCGAGTGCCGTCGAAGCCGGAACTCTGGAAGGGAGCGGTCAGATGACCGCAACCATAGTAACCAGACGCCGGCTCCTCAAAAATTTAACACTCAATCTAGACGCATTAATAATTGCATACGCCGTAACTGGCATATGCTGCAGAGCGACATTAGTTTGGGAGGCAAGTTTAAACAACCCCCAATCATGTGTTATAAAAGAAATAGAAACCTGAGAGACTTATTGGTCCATACAGACCAATATACACGTAATCAGAACACGTTAGCAACTAGTCCGGGGTGTTTCCGTTGTTTGGGTTGCACTACCTGCAACTTTGTAAACCCGTGTAAATATTTTCAGCACCCACACACTGGCCGCAGCTTTAGGATCAAGTTTAGGATAACGTGCACAACCAGATTTGTGATTTATGTGCTCACGTGCCCATGTGGCTTGGCATATGTGGGTAAGACTACTACTGATCTCCGTACACGCATGGCTAATCATCGGTCGTCCATTAGGGCAGCATTGAGCGGAGGTGAAAGTCCCCAACCTGTTGCCCGACACTTTAAAGAGTTTGGTCATGCACTCTCGACTTTGAGAGTGCGACTCATTGACCACGTTCCAGAGCTCCCACGAGGGGGTGATCGGGCGAGTGAATTGTTGCGAAGGGAGGCCTATTGGATCTTCACTCTAAATACCATAGCCCCTAGGGGATTAAATGAGTTTAGTTCATATGGTCCGTTCCTTTCAGAAAGATAGAGATAACTTCAGTGGCTTCGATTCTCTGTGTTTTTTGTTGTTGTTTTTTATTAAGGGCATTGGCGTTCAATATATATATATTTTTTAAAAATCCCTTGAGTATACCTTATTGAAGAGGTTTCGTTTTTGCTTTTTTTACATAATGTTTCATATTATAAGCTTGTGACGGAACCTGATGTTATCATCCGCCTGCGGGTGTGCTCTAATCTGCAGGTGTGTTCCCCCTTCGTTTTGATTCTTCCCCCGGCCCGACTACCAAGGTTGTGGCACTCGGCGTCTCGAGCGGCCGGGTATGTCTTTGTGATCTGGATGACCCACGCAGTCAAGGGGACCTTGATGTGTACCTAGCCCGACTACTGAGAAGTGTCGCTCAGCGTCTCGAGCAGCTGGCCACGGATCTGTACGCAGACCTTTACGGTCGTAGATCGGAACGGCTTGATTCTGTGAAGATTCGGATCTTCCACTAGCGAGTTAGTTGACGATCGATCGTCTGGGTATTCGTATCGCCCAGCGGTCGAAGAAACATCCGCGGCACGGCACCAACCTGTCCGGATCTCACCCTCACTAGACACAGCTTAATTCGTTCGACCGCAGGAGTCGGATCGTGCGGCGGTCGAAACGCCCACACGTTACAAGGTACGAATTCTCGGATCTCCCGGTAGTTAGCTGGTCACGTTCAGTCGGCTAGGAGTATTCGGATCGCGCAGCAGCGGCGCATGATAGAATTGTATTTCGTCCGGGGTGCTGAACCACGAGGGATGTCAGGCACGCTTGGCAAACAGAGACACGAGACGCAGCTGCATGAACTCAAACCAAAGACAACTTTTATTAAGGACACATCTGTATTTATACTTTCCCCGCGCTCCACATTTGAAAACCCCATGCCCGCCCCCACAGGTATCATTGGCTTTAAGGCGCATCGGGGCGTTGCCGATTCGGGACCAGATGGTCTGATTCAAATTTAGGCGGCAAAATTTGGCGGCAAATTTGAAACGGCATCTATTACACAATCAACATTTTTATTTACAGGTCATTTTTCGGTCAGCTAGAAGGCAGGATCGTTGGTGCAACGGCACAACACATAGTTCATGGAATAACCGTGTCCTGATCCCCTGTTTCTGGCTGAGGGTGTTGGGCTAGTTCATCACATTCCTCCCCCACCCCAAAGTCTGACGCACCCGGTAGGACTCCTACGGGTCGTGCCGGGGTAGTCGGTACTCCACCTTCCACCAAGTTCAGATCCGACCGTCGTGACAGCCCGTCAGCATTGCCATTTTGTGCCCCTGGTCGATACTGAATGGTAAAGTTATAAGGCTGTAGCGCCAAGCTCCAACGCAACAGCCGGCCATTCTCTCCCGCCACCCGGTTTAACCACACCAGGGGATTATGGTCCGTGAGTACAGTAAATGATCGTCCATACACGTATGGTTGAAACTTGCGTAGGGCCCAGACCAGAGCCAGACACTCCTTCTCCACCGCAGCATACCCCACCTCCCGCGGTAACAGTTTTCGGCTAATGAAGGCTACTGGATGGTCTCCCCCATCGTCCCCCACTTGGCTCAGGACAGCTCCCAGTCCGAACATGGACGCGTCTGTGTGGATGATAAAACGCCGGTTATAATCGGGAGCTGCCAGTAGAGGGGCTTGAGTCAAAGCGGTCTTTAACTGTTGAAAAGCCCGCTCACAATCCGGGGACCACAGGACTTGTCGGGGTAGGGACTTCTTGGTCAAGTCTGTCAGAGGTTTGGCCAGATCACTATACCGGGGCACGAATTTTCTGTAATAACCCGCCGTACCTAGAAAAGCGAGTACTTGCGTCTTAGTCACGGGGGTGGGCCAATCCAAGATAGCTTCTATTTTAGCGGGCTCAGGTCGCTGTACCCCACACCCTACCCGGTGACCCAGGTACTGCACCTCCGCCATCCCCACCTTACACTTCTCAGGCTTGAGGGTTAAATTGGCGTCCCTGATGCGCCCCAGGACCGTCCCTACGTGTACCAAGTGTTCCTCCCAGCTCTGACTGTAAATGGCGATGTCGTCCAGGTACGCACACGCAAATCCCTGGAGGCCATCGAGGAGACGATCTATTAGGCGTTGGAATGTGGCGGGGGCGTTCTTCATCCCGAACGGCATGACTTTAAACTGATACAGGCCGAACGGGGTGATGAAGGCCGACTTCGGGGTCGCCTCCTCGGCAAGGGGTATCTGCCAATACCCCTTGCACAGATCCACCGTGGTCAGAAAATGACCCCCGGCGATCTGATCCAGTAATTCATCGACCCGGGGCATCGGGTAGGCGTCCGTCGTGGTGCAATCATTCACCCGTCGGTAATCTACACAGAACCGGGTGGTCCCGTCCTTCTTGGGTACCAAAACCACGGGCGATGCCCATGGGCTGGCGGACGGCTCGATGACCCCCAGTTCCAGCATCTCCCGAATCTCAGTCCGCATGGTCTCCCGGACTGCCTCCGGAAGACGTGTATGCCGGCTGTCGCAGAGGTCGCTGCCCGGGGGTGTCCACGGGGTGAATAGCTTGGTCGGTGTAACCCGGCAGGGCCGAAAAGACTTCGGAATAACCCCGGAGCAGTTGCCGTACTTGGGCCTGCTTTTCGGACCCCAACGCCTCCCCCAGCTGCACCTGTTCCACACCCGAGGGTTGTTTAGTCACCCCCGGTAACTCTACCAGGGGAAACGGTTCTGTCTCTTCGCCCGCGGGAGCACATATGGCCTCCACGGACTCCGGGCGTTCGTGAAAGGCCTTCAACATGTTGACGTGGTACGTCCGTTGGATCCTGGTGTTTGCGCAACTCGCCACCACATAGGTGGTATCCCCCAGTCGGGTTACCACTGTGTAGGGACCTTGCCAGGCCGCCTGCAGCTTGTTCTGCCGCTGTGGTTTCAACACCAGAACCCGCTCTCCCACGCAGAACGAGCGGCTGCAAGCAGCCCGGTCGTACCACGTCTTCTGTTGAGTCTGCGCGGCCTCCACGTTTTCCCGGACCAACCCTGCAAGTTCTGCCAAGCGCTCCCGGAGCTTCAGGACATAACTCACGACCGGGACTCCATCTTCTTCCTGCTTCCCCTCCCACTGAGACCTAACTAGATCCAGGGGCCCCCTCACCTGACGTCCGTACAGTAGCTCGAATGGAGAGTATCCGGTAGATTCCTGCGGAACCTCCCGGTATGCGAACAACAAGTGAGGCAAGTACTGCTCCCAGTCTTTCCTCTCATGTACAAAGCCCGAAGAAGTTGTTTCAGGGTCCCGTTAAATCGTTCACACAGTCCGTTGGTCTGCGGGTGATACGGGGCGCTGTGTAACGCCTTGACCCCACACAGACGCCAGAGCTGCTGGGTGAGCTCAGCAGTAAACTGGGTCCCTTGGTCCGATAATATTTCCCGTGGAAATCCCACCCTCGTAAATACCCGCAGTAAAGCATCTGCTACTGTGTCTGCTTGTATGTTGGCCAAAGCCACGGCCTCAGGGTACCGGGTTGCATAATCTACAATGGTAAGTATGTACTTCTTCCGGTAGCACTGGGTCGGGGCAATGGCCCAATCAGGTCGACCGCCACCCGACTAAACGGCTCCTGTATGATCGGCATGGGGCGTAGTGGTACTCTCGGGTGATCCCCGGCCTTTCCCGCCTTCTGGCAGACGGAGCATGTGCGGCAAAACTCGCGGGTGTCCTCGCTAAGGCGGGGCCAGAAGAAAGCTCGCGCCAACCGGTGGCGGGTCTTCTTCTGCCCCAGATGTCCCGCTAACGGTATATCATGTGCTAGGCGCAGGAGCTCTTGCCTTGGGCCCTGGGGAACCACCATCTGTTTCTGGGGAACCTGATTCTTCCCGGACCCCTCCCTCTCAGTATATCTATAGAGTAGCCCATTCTCCCACTCTATCCGGTCGCTGCGTTCTCTGTCCAGCCCCCGGCCAGCCCGGTCCCGATAGCCCTGCAACGTGGGGTCCGTCCGGGTTTGATAGCGGAGCGTCTCGGGGGAGCTCCAAGGGCAGGGAATGTCAGGAAGTCGGGGACACGTCGGTGTGGGTCGGGGCGTAGGAATCGGGCGGGGAGTGGCTGTCGGGCGGGGTGTGGGTATCAGGGGGTGAGGAAATCGGGCGGGCCGTGGGAGTCGGGCGGGGTGTGGGAAAACGTCTCACCTGGGTCCCTCTCGGAGTGCTGTTGTTGCAATGTTTGTCCTGGGATCTGGTAGTGACTGGTGCGGCCGCTTCCGTGGAGTATGCCGAGACTAGTCGGCCCAGATCATTACCGAGGAGCACCTCGGCTGGTAGTTGGTTCAGTAACCCCACTCTGACTACTTTCTCTCCGGATCCCCAGTCCAGGTGGACCCGGGCCGTCTCCAGCCGGAGCACTTTTCCACCAGCCACCCGTACCGCGACGGTATTCCGTAATCGGTCGTTCTGTTGGACTAAGTGGGGCCGGACCAACGTGATGGTAGCCCCAGAGTCTCGGAGTCCTTCCGCCGCTTTCCCGTTGACCCACACCGCCTGGCGATGGTGATGGCGATTATCGGCCGCGGCCGCCTGTACCGGGTCCGCCTCGTGCAGTCGCTCCCATTCCTCTGGGGCTTTCGGCCAGGGAGGATCAGCGTCGTAGCAATGGGTAGACTGTTGGGGCCTAGGGGATGGTCTTGCCAGGTCCGGTCGGTTGGGGCAATTCTGTTTATAATGTCCGTCTTGGTTGCACCCATAGCAGCGTATATTTGCCATGGTATTGGGGCGACTGGGCAGACGGGCAACCAGCGGCCGGACCGTCGGCGCTGGGATTGATGGAGCCGGGGTTACCGGCCGGGGAAGTAAGGGCCGCTCCCCCCCGTGACTTGCCGCGTGTCGACATATTCATCGGCCCAAATAGCTGCTTGCTGTACGGTGTGGGGTTTCCTATCCCGCACCCACTCCCGGATGGCAGTGGGTGTATGTTCGAAAAACTGCTCCAGCAGGAGCAGTTGTGTTATCTCGGGTACAGTCTCGGCTTTGCTCCCCAAAAACCAAGTGCGTAAATCCCGCTGTAGTCGGTGAGCCCACTCCACGTGGGTAGCGCCGCTGGGTCGGCGAGAGCTCCTAAATTTAGCCCGACTGGCTTCTGGGGTCACGGCGAACCGGCTCAACAGCGCCTGCTTCACGTGTCCATAGTTGGTGGCTTCCTCATCTGGCACCGTGCGGTATGCCTCCGCGGCCCGCCCGGTCAATTTGCACGCCAGGATTCTTACCCAGTCAGTGGGGTGAACTTCGTGTACCTGACACAGCCGCTCGAAATCCTGAAGATAACTCTCTATTTCTTCGTCGGTCTCGCGGAAGTCTTTAAACGCCTGGAAGGGCACCTTTCTCCCCGGGGATCGCTCCCCCCGGAGGCCGTTATCTCGCGGCCCCCGCAATTCTGCCAACCGCAGTTCGTGCTCGCGTTCCCTTTCTCGTTCTTCCTCCTGGCAGATTTCTCGAACCAGGTGCTGCATCACTGCTTCTGTCGGGGCGGCTCCGTAGTAAGCGGCCCGTTCTCGGACTTTCCTTTGTAGTGTACTTTCGTCGACTCCAGTCGTGACGATGACCGGGGGGGTGTCGGCGGGTAGGGCTGTGTTCGCCGCATCTTGGTCCAACCGCTGTAGCTCCTCTATTAAAGTGTCCCGACTCTTGGAACCTGGAGTGCCACCACGGTTTTCCAGCATGTTCCGCAAGGTGTCTCGCTTATAATTGACATACACTGCCATGATGGGTGCTTCGGGGAAGTCGATGGTATGGATTGCAGAGAGCTATCCCACCGCTGCCACCAGTGTGACGGAACCTGATGTTATCATCCGCCTGCGGGTGTGCTCTAATCTGCAGGTGTGTTCCCCCTTCGTTTTGATTCTTCCCCCGGCCCGACTACCAAGGTTGTGGCACTCGGCGTCTCGAGCGGCCGGGTATGTCTTTGTGATCTGGATGACCCACGCAGTCAAGGGGACCTTGATGTGTACCTAGCCCGACTACTGAGAAGTGTCACTCAGCGTCTCGAGCAGCTGGCCACGGATCTGTACGCAGACCTTTACGGTCGTAGATCGGAACGGCTTGATTCTGTGAAGATTCGGATCTTCCACTAGCGAGTTAGTTGACGATCGATCGTCTGGGTATTCGTATCGCCCAGCGGTCGAAGAAACATCCGCGGCACGGCACCAACCTGTTCGGATCTCACCCTCACTAGACACAGCTTAATTCGTTCGACCGCAGGAGTCGGATCGTGCGGCGGTCGAAACGCCCACACGTTACAAGGTACGAATTCTCGGATCTCCCGGTAGTTAGCTGGACACGTTCAGTCGGCTAGGAGTATTCGGATCGCGCAGCAGCGGCGCATGATAGAATTGTATTTCGTCCGGGGTGCTGAACCACGAGGGATGTCAGGCACGCTTGGCAAACAGAGACACGAGACGCAGCTGCATGAACTCAAACCAAAGACACTTTTATTAAGGACACATCTGTATTTATACTTTCCCCGCGCTCCACATTTGAAAACCCCATGCCCGCCCCCACAGGTATCATTGGCTTTAAGGCGCATCGGGGCGTTGCCGATTCGGGACCAGATGGTCTGATTCAAATTTAGGCGGCAAAATTTGGCGGCAAATTTGAAACGGCATCTATTACACAATCAACATTTTTATTTACAGGTCATTTTTCGGTCAGCTAGAAGGCAGGATCGTTGGTGCAACGGCACAACACATAGTTCATGGAATAACCGTGTCCTGATCCCCTGTTTCTGGCTGAGGGTGTTGGGCTAGTTCATCACAAAGCTCACTGGTCAACTTATGGCGCTGGTACACAGCTCTTTAATGCGATTTGTGTTCTATTTATGCATGAGGGGTTTCTTATACATGCATTTTTTGTTTAAAAATAATTATTTGATTATGAATATACTTTATATTTATCGTTGTTTATCGTTGTTTATAATTTGTTTTTCTCGCATTATTCATCTACTGTACAGATTTAAGGTTTAATTTTTTTTGGGCTTATTCAATATGTTATTCTTTTGAGTTATTAGAATAATTTATGCAACTTACCCTTTTCTCAGGGTTCGTTTTTAGTTTTCTTGTTTGTTTATATTTTTGTCCTTTACCGCGTTGCTTCTGCCCTGGGAGCCGGCGTCTGGTTACTATGGTTGCGGTCATCTGACCGCTCCCTTCCAGAGTTCCGGCTTCGACGGCACTCGCGCTGCGTAGTTTACGTTTGCAGTTACAGGTGTAATTAATTTGTATGTTGGTCTATATAAAGTTGGTGTTTGTGTTTGTTCTATATTCCTGACGAAAGTCTTTGATAAGACTGAAACGTTGAATAATTTTTCACATTAAAGTTCCTTGAATTGAAGACTCCGTGGAGCGGTCTCCTTTGTACACTGTATATAGCTGGTTCGGCGAGAGTCCAGCACCGGAGCAATTAACTGCATTTACACGTGGAGTGCGGGGATCCCTGGCGTTTGTGTATATATATTATTATATATATAATTAAAACGGGAATATTTGTAACATTGAAGCCTATGGGATTCGCCTGAATAAACCTGTCGAATGAAACCACTGAACAGCAGGGCATTTCACTGACATTTCTCTGCTGTTCAATGTGAATAGATTAACCATTGCTTCTCTATGAGGGATTTCAATGCCACCGAACAGGCACCGTATTTCACTGCCCTCGGACACCGTATTTCACTGCCGCCGAACAGCACCCGTAGTTTGCTGGCAATTTGCCGATATTTGACGAATTGCCTGCTTTTGAATAGCCACGAAATTTGCACGTACGGTAACGGGGAAATTTACTGTTCGGTTCAATTTCGGGGCCATTTCGGCTCTCTGAATAACCCTTTAAGTGTTATTCAGAGAGCACACACATAGAGGATGGGCACACACACAGAGGATGGGCACACAGCGCTGTTTCCAGGTTAGGTGCATGGAATAATTTACGCCCTGTTGGGGACTGCACCTCCTGTGGTGATAGGGCAGTGACTGCTTGCAGGAGCCTGATGGGAGTTGCAGTGCATGGCAGAAGAAAGGACACTTTCTGACTTGTGTATTGGAGTGATTGATGGTTACAGCAAGCCAAAACTCTTCTCTCCATCCATGGTGGGCTGCAACTGCATAAGTGACACTTTGGTAAAGTTGAGGTGTCCTCCCTGCACAGGATTGGGGAGAGGAGGACATGTCTCTGTGTCTCCTCTGACTTGCCACATGACTGGGACAATGCTTAGAGAAGATCCAGCATTTTAAAGGAACCCCCCCCCAGTCTCTGCAGTGTGGGCCAGCCCTGTCCCCCTTACCTCTAATCTGGAATATACAACTATAACATTCCTCACCCAGGACCTCACTGGATACATCCCAGCTCCCAGGGCTCTGTGTCAGAGCAGGTTCTCCTCTTTTCAGAGTGCCCTGCACCCCAAACATTGAGAGCTGACAGGTACGTTTTTTGGAGGTCCCAGTGTCCTCATGCAGCCTCCTTCACTTGTTCCCCAGAGGAAACGCAGGGGGATCTGTTAATCTCCACATGTACAGAGCCAGCATGAGCCCCCCCCCCCCACCCCGGGAGAAGCCGGACCAGCAGCTCACCTCTCATTGGATGCCTGCTTCTGCTCCTGTGTAAAGACATGTCTGCCTGTAACACTATGCAAAGGGCAGGACCACTCACGGACACCTTGCTCCCCTGTAGTGATGACTTTGGAGAGATGCTGTTCCTCCACTAGCAGCATCTTAAGTGAAAGGGGTGGGATCCTCCTCCTCTACAGGGTCGCTCTGTGTGACCTCACACACAGAGCGCACGTGCCTGCAGCTGGCAGATGCACAGTTGCGAGTGTGTCTTCCGGAAGAGGCTGTGATCACATGGGAGCTCAGCTCCAGCGCTTCTCACAGTCTACTCCGGCTGGGTCCGTTATCACAACCAGTGACTCTGCGTTCCCACTGCGTTCCACTGCGTTCCACTGCAGGAAAAGTGCGGGAACGCCGTTCCCTCGCGTTCCTGCTGGACTCGAGCCCTGGTGCTACGCCAATCTTTGACATGTGCTTGTCAATTTTCTAATTTGACATACAGTATCTTCTTTGCTTATCTTCTTTTTAGGGGCCTTTTTACATACCCCAGTTTTATGAACGTGCATATATTTGGTAAGCTAACACCCCAAAGTATTGTAAATGGAGTGTTTTTATGCTATGGATGCATCCGTTTGCTCCAAACAAATTGGATACAGTTTGGTGGTCATTTTTCATTTTCACACCCACATCAGTTTTGGACTGTGATTTAGGAGACACTGTTGTTTGTTACTGCATGAAAACTCTCCAGGTTGTTTTCTGCAAGGTCTCCTGCAGTACACCCATGCCCCCATGCATAGGTTTGCCAGGATTTTGGGAAGGTTCAATTACAATTTTTATGACTTTGTCATTGGAGTTGAAATTGAGATTATTTCTTCAGCTAGGCCTATCTTTGGTTTTGGGTCTACCGCATACCCCAGTTTGAATTATTGCCAGAAAATTGTTTATATTTGTTATGTTGGCACCTAAGGTATTGCATATGGAGTGCTTTGATGCCATGGATGCAACGGTTTTAGCCCAAAACATTTGAGAAGGTGTGTGGTGTAATTTTTCAATTTTCAGATTTTTACGCCCACAGTAGTTTTGGACTGTGATTTAGGAGACACTGTTGTTTGTTACTGCATGAAAACTCTCCAGGTTGTTTTCTGCAAGGTCTCCTGAGTACACCCATGCCCCCATGCATAGGTTTGCCAGGATTTTGGGAAGGTTCAAATACATTTTTATGACTTTGTCATTGGAGTTGAAATTGAGATTATTTCTTCAACTAGGCCTATCTTTGGTTTTGGGTCTAACCGCATACCCCAGTTTGAATTATTGCCAGAAAATTGTTTATATTTGTTATGTTGGCACCCCAAGGTATTGCATATGGAGTGCTTTGATGCCATGGATGCAACGGTTGTAGCCCAAAATTTGAGAAGGTGTGTGGTGTAATTTTTCAATTTTCAGATTTTTACGCCCACAGTAGTTTTGGACTGTGATTTAGGAGACACTGTTGTTTGTTACTGCATGAAAACTCTCCAGGTTGTTTTCTGCAAGATCTCCTGAGTACACCCATGCCCCCATGCATAGGTTTGCCAGGATTTTGGGAAGGTTCAAATACAATTTTTATGACTCTGTCATTGGAGTTGAAATTGAGATTATTTCTTCAGCTAGGCCTATCTTTGGTTTTGGGTCTACCGCATACCCCAGTTTGAATTATTGCCAGAAAATTGTTTATATTTGTTATGTTGACACCCCAAGGTATTGCATATGGAGTGCTTTGATGCCATGGATGCAACGGTTTTAGCCCAAAACATTTGAGAAGGTGTGTGGTGTAATTTTTCAATTTTCAGATTTTTACGCCCACAGTAGTTTTGGACTGTGATTTAGGAGACACTGTTGTTTGTTACTGCATGAAAACTCTCCAGGTTGTTTTCTGCAAGATCTCCTGAGTACACCCATGCCCCCCATGCATAGGTTTGCCAGGATTTTGGGAAGGTTCAAATACAATTTTTATGACTTTGTCATTGGAGTTGAAATTGAGATTATTTCTTCAGCTAGGCCTATCTTTGGTTTTGGGTCTACCGCATACCCCAGTTTGAATTATTGCCAGAAAATTGTTTATATTTGTTATGTTGACACCCCAAGGTATTGCATATGGAGTGCTTTGATGCCATGGATGCAACGGTTTTAGCCCAAAACATTTGAGAAGGTGTGTGGTGTAATTTTTCAATTTTCAGATTTTTACGCCCACAGTAGTTTTGGACTGTGATTTAGGAGACACTGTTGTTTGTTACTGCATGAAAACTCTCCAGGTTGTTTTCTGCAAGATCTCCTGAGTACACCCATGCCCCCCATGCATAGGTTTGCCAGGATTTTGGGAAGGTTCAAATACAATTTTTATGACTTTGTCATTGGAGTTGAAATTGAGATTATTTCTTCAGCTAGGCCTATCTTTGGTTTTGGGTCTACCGCATACCCCAGTTTGAATTATTGCCAGAAAATTGTTTATATTTGTTATGTTGACACCCCAAGGTATTGCATATGGAGTGCTTTGATGCCATGGATGCAACGGTTTTAGCCAAAACATTTGAGAAGGTGTGTGGTGTAATTTTTCAATTTTCAGATTTTTACGCCCACAGTAGTTTTGGACTGTGATTTAGGAGACACTGTTGTTTGTTACTGCATGAAAACTCTCCAGGTTGTTTTCTGCAAGATCTCCTGAGTACACCCATGCCCCCATGCATAGGTGTGCAAAGATTTTGGCAAAATACAGCACCAATTGTAGAACATAAAAATGTACGAATAAAATGTAAAAGTCTGGTGCCTGTCAAACTGGGGATGCTCTCTAGGGGGGCACAGGCTGTTGTCACTGAAGTGCATGAAGCGCAAAATGTTTTCATACCTTCTACGTGACATTGATTGGGGTAAATGGGGGTAGAGCAGATGGGGCTACTGCTCCAGTAGGAGCGAATTGAGGGCTTCTTTATGATGCCCTCAGCATAGTAAGTGCCCAGAATTTCAGAAATTCTGGCACATCTAGCGGGGTCCATTGCTGCCTTGCCAAGTAGGAGTCTGGCTTCGCAGCACAATGCTGATGGGCATACAGATTTGATTGGGCCACGATGTGGCCCAACAAATCATCCCCCATAAACACCTGCAAAAACTGTGTGGCGGTAAATCCTGCAACATCAATATTGATGCCAGGATTTGCCGTGAAAGGAGGGATATCTGGCCTCTGGCGATGAGGCACTACCCACTCCTCAGCTGGAGCTGTGCATCTCCTGCTGGCAGGTGGTGACCCAGGATCTGCATCAGAAACATCACTAGATACATCAGCCAGCGTAGATAATGTATCTAGCGACGTCTCTGAGCAGTTAGCGGGGTCGAAATGAGGGTCTGAGTCTGACGCAGATGCCTCAGATTCTGACGCCAGGATGGCATATGCCTCCTCGGCGCTGTACACCCTCTCAGACATTATATATAATAGATTATAAAATTTTATAATTATTATATATATATAAGCGGATTGTTGGTTCTTAGAAGAACCGTTGGGTTTCACAAGAAAATACAAATAAACACCTAAATCTCTCTAAATCCCTCTAAACCTGCCTCAATTCTTCTAAATCTCCCTAAAATCTATCTAAATCTGCCTCAATTTTTCTAATCTCACTAAATCTCACTAAAATCTCTAACCTGTCAAATCTGATCTCTCTCTCTCGCTCACCAAAACACAAGTGAGGAGAGGGAGGGAGAATCACAGAGGTCAGAGCCAATATTTACAAAATATTGACCTGACCTGACAAATTAGAAATTTTATTTTGATTTTTTCTAACTTCTGATTGGATGTTGCTAGCCTGCCTCTCTGAGGCAGGCTAGGAACATCCCACTCAGCCCCAAGATGACCCTGCCCTTAGAACCCTAACCCTAGCCCTAACCCTACCCCTAACCCTAACCCTACCCCTAACCCTACCCCTAACCCTAACCCTAACCCTAACCCTACCCCTAACCCTAACCCTAACCCTAACCCTACCCCTAACCCTACCCCTAACCCTAACCCTACCCCTAACCCTACCCCTAACCCTAACCCTAACCCTAACCCTAACCGTCAGTTTATTTTATTTATTTTTATTTTTATTTTACTTTTTATTTTACTTTTTTTTTCACTTTTTTTTACACTTTTTTTTACTCTGCTGGGTGCCTTGATCCCTCGAGGCACCCAGCAGAGCACCTGATCACTGATGTGATCGTTTTTGTACTGAGTGCCACGATACCTCGTGGCACTCAGTACTTCCTGCCGCTACCGGAAGTGATCGCTCGGGGGGAGCGATCACGGACGGACCGGCGGCAGGTAAGCATATTGCAAGGATGCCTCGATGTCGAGGCATCCTTGTAATATACTCAGAGCAGAGCTGGAAGCGATCTGATCGCTTCCAGCGCTCTCTAGAAGTCCCGGGCACCTCTCCGGTGAAACCGGATGTTGATCGCTCCCGGGGAGCGATCACATGGTGCCCCGGCACTTCTAAACGCCATTGCACGGCTGCCTGGACTCCCAGGCAGCCTGCAATGGCGTTTGAGCTGCTGGAAGCGATCCGATCGCTTCCAGCGCTCAAAAAACGGCAGGACGTACCATGTACGTCAGCGGGTCTAAGAGAGACCCGCTGCAATGACGTACATGGTACGTCCTCGGTCCTTAAGGGGTTAATACTCAAAAGACATACAAAATATTGAAGTAAAAACAAATATAAATAAAATCATAAAAAATGACAGACTTCGAAGTCTACATTCATTCCTCTAGGGATCATAGTATCTAAAACGAAAATCCATCTCATCTCTGTTTTAATTAATTTCTCAATCAGATTATCTCCTCGCCAGTTCTTTCTAACTTTTTCGATTGCCCAGAATTTAATCCCTCTTGGATTGCATTGATGATTATCTCTAAAATGTACTGAAACATTATGTTTTGCATATCCTCTCGTAATATTGCATAAATGTTCATTAATTCTAATATAGAGAGCTCTCGAGGTCTGACATACGTACTGTAATCCACATGGGCATTCTAGCACATATATCACATGGGTGGACAGGCAAGTAATAAGTTCTTTGATTTTATATTGTATTTTTTCCGAAGATTCGAAGTTCTTAATTAATCTCTTATTATTGCCAGTTTTTCTACATGAGATACAATGTCCACAACCATAGAAACCTGGGAGTAGACCAAACAAATTCTGTTCCTCTCATTCTGGACTATAATACTAATAATAGGAAAATTAAAAAATCAATAGTAAAATATTGGCCCATTCTAAAAAGAGACCCTATCCTCAGTAAAATTCTACCGGAGAAACCTCGAATTATCTATAGAGGAAGTAAACCAATTAAAAATGGAGTTGGTCCACAATCATCAGAGATATGATAAAATAATGAAAGACAAGAATTTGTTCGGTCTACTCCCAGGTTTCTATGGTTGTGGACATTGTATCTCATGTAGAAAAACTGGCAATAATAAGAGATTAATTAAGAACTTCGAATCTTCGGAAAAAATACAATATAAAATCAAAGAACTTATTACTTGCCTGTCCACCCATGTGATATATGTGCTAGAATGCCCATGTGGATTACAGTACGTAGGTCAGACCTCGAGAGCTCTCTATATTAGAATTAATGAACATTTATGCAATATTACGAGAGGATATGCAAAACATAATGTTTCAGTACATTTTAGAGATAATCATCAATGCAATCCAAGAGGGATTAAATTCTGGGCAATCGAAAAAGTTAGAAAGAACTGGCGAGGAGATAATCTGATTGAGAAATTAATTAAAACAGAGATGAGATGGATTTTCGTTTTAGATACTATGATCCCTAGAGGAATGAATGTAGACTTCGAAGTCTGTCATTTTTTATGATTTTATTTATATTTGTTTTTACTTCAATATTTTGTATGTCTTTTGAGTATTAATATATTTACTCTCTTGATAATTAATTGGAGACTAATTTTAGGTAACGTCACCAGATATAGTCTGTCCTTTTAAGTTTAATCTTTATTTATCCTTTTTTTGATACTCTTGTCACATGACCTGTTTTGGTCAAATAACCCTGTGTTATGTATTTGATGTATAAATATAGATTTTCTACCATCTCATGCTGATTAGTGATAATATAATCATGTAATTTCTATCTTGACAATTAGAGGTGGCCGTTATGAGGATCGACCAGTTAGGAATATAATAAGTTCAAGTTATGTGCTGGGTATAAGTGTTTTTAACTGATGCCTTCTTTATATATGTGTTTGATCTCTTCCGATTTTTCGTTCGAGCTTTTGTCGTTCTGACAGTCGAAATTTAAGATCCGAACGATTTCATGCTTAAAAGAGAAAGTGCCGCTGTGATAGGGGAAATCGGAGATCCGAACGACTTTATAACGAAAACGAAAAGAAAAATCGTAAACATCCGTTTGAAGATCCGAAAGCGGAAATACGTCACACGGAAGTCAACCAATCACATATGGAACGCAGGTGAACCGCACGCCGAATACATGCGGTTTTTTACATGGACACAGACTATATAAGGGGTAAGGTGGCCCCTGGGGGACTTTTTTGACTGAGGAAGCCTACAGTAGTAGGTGAAACGCGTCTCGATTTATATACACTTCATTTTGGTGTCTTGCTATTAATACATTTTATTGTTTTTGCAATTGGCACCCTTTTTATTAATTTTACCATTTTATCCTATTTTGCACCTTTGTACTTGTACATTTTTGTACATTTGGGCTACATCATTCTGCAACGGAGCTGTGTTTTAATGAAAACCAAAGGCTGAGGATGGACCCCCTTTGATAAGTGGTCCCAGGCGTCTATACAGAGCCACTTTCAATAGAGGCTCTGCAACACGTGAGTGCAATTCCTTCTGACTTCTATTCCTCATTTAACCTACAGTATTACGCTATTATTGATTTTTGTCTCGAGATCATAACATACTTCTGGCCTAAAGCTACTATCAAGCCTGAAAGAAAAAGGATTGTGAATCTCTTTTCCTGTTGATGGGTGGAGCCCCCCAGAAGAGGCTTAAAGGCATACATTTGGAGTCTCGCAGACTCCCTGTTTGTGAGTGGAAATCTCATCTTTTTCTGATTTATCTGGTGTATATATAATACTATGCAATGAGATTCTCTCCTTGTCTCTTTTAGAATTTGATGACATTTAACAGATCTATAATTCCACTGAAACAAATAAGAACAAGGGAAAGAAAGAAAAATAGACCTTTTTTGTTTTCATCTTTCCGTTCAATATATGTGTGGTCTTTGTCTAACCTTTCAGCGCTCCTTTTTCACTGTAAAGTGTTTTTTTCTGGAATATATATGTAGGTTCATGTTTAGTTGTTTGGAATCTAAGAGGATGAAGTGATATAAAGCTGAAGGATTTGAGTGAAAGTTTAAAGGAAAGCGCCTACAGGTTTAGTAGCGCTGTACAAAGGAATTTAGGCAGATTTCAAATGAGAGAAGGTGGGTTTTTTTGGCTTTATTTTAGTTGACTAAGGGAGATGGAAGGTTGTAGTTTGGTATCTGAGTATTGTTTGATTGTTTTCTTTTTCTGCAGTGGTAGCCAGATGTCTAGTTTTATTTTTTGCTGTCTGATGTTTTTGTCTTTTGGTGTCAAGTGCAAAAAAAACGTATAACTGTGCCCCCATTGAATATTCTTGGAGGGAATAAAACAGGTTGTAAAATAGCTGCACAAACACCTCACGTTTGAATGTTTGTTTTTAACCAATATCCTTAATAAAGATTATTGATGTTTATTAAGAATTTTTTTCTCTGAGTTTCCTCTGAGAACTTTGTGTTAATTAACGCGTCAAGTTTTAAACATGCCCTTCTATACTTTCTTTCCCAGTTCATGATATTTTTGTTTTGTTTTTTTATTTGAATTGAAGTTCACATTCTTTTCCTAGTCTCCTCCATTTTGTCTCTCTCATGACCCCCCCTCTCCTCCGTGTTGTCTCTCTCATGACCCCTCCTCTCCTCCATTTTTTCTCTCTCATGACCACTCTTTTTCTTTGTGTCCAAAAATGTGTTGCATTTTTTTTTCTCCATTTTAAAAGTATTTTAACCATATGAATTTTAAAGTTTGACAGGTTAATAATTCATTTTTTTCCCAAGTTTTTACTTTACGTGAAAATTACTCATGCATGCCAACTTTGATCAAGCTAGATGGAAGATTATGTGATACCAATATTGATAAAGCTGTTGGAATTGAAGGAAATTTACTCAAACACATTATCATTTCACATTGCAATGTTACATCAACCGGATAATAAGGAATTATCAGACACCAGGCAATAAAACATTCTAGTTTATCGACAACTCATCAATAAATCATGCGATTAAAGAAGATCATTGATTTGGAAATAAAACTTAAGACATGTCAGTTTTACAAAACTGTTATTTTCAACCAATAAGACAGAAGACAAACAAAGAAGATAATGTATTTTTATATGCTGATGGATTATCTTTGTGTTGTCGTCTAAGTGATAATTATTTTGTGTCTTTTATTATTTTATATTTTATTATTATTGTTGTTTGGTTACAATCAATATTGTTCAAATTCCCTGACACATTTAGGATTATTGAAGATCACATCCAATTAAATTAGAGTTAATTAATGTATTTAGGAACATATAATTTAATGCATTTGCATAAATACGGTTCCTGACATATATAGTGGTAAATGGAAAGTTTTAATTCGGTAAAATTAAAGTTGTTTTTATTTATTTTTATTTCATTTGAGGATTGGTGTGTTTTATAAACACCAGGTTTGTTTCAAAACACCGAACAAGACTGAATAGGATAGTAATTAAATATTTTTTTTGATATTTAAAATGGGTGGAATATGCACTTTGGCTATTTCCCTTTTGAGCCAAAGTTGCATATATATACAGGGTGAGCCAGTCAAACCTGCATTTTTGAAATGACTGTAAAAAATAAACGGATGGATATTTCAAAATTTTATTGTTACTATCTTAATTTACATTAAAAAGCATTTAAGAAACAACATTCACTGTTTAAAAATAACTCCAGTAAGATGGTGTCCTTCCCGATTGAGACATTCTTGTAGGCGATTTCTGAAACAGCCCATCGCATCACGGAGCATACGCTGAGGAATTCTCTCGATTTCCAACCGGATTCTCCTCTTGAGTTCCCCAAGCGTTGGAGGTCGTTGTTCAAAGACTTTACTCTTCAGGTACCCCCACAAGAAAAAAATCGCACACTGTGAGGTCGGGCGATCGGGGAGGCCAAGAAATTGCTCCATTTCGGGATATCACCCGATTTGGAAAAACATTGTTAAGAACATTCATGCTCACACGGTCTGTATGACTTGTGGCACCGTCTTGCTGGAATAAGGTTTCATTGTCCATTCCATGTTGACGAAGCTGAGGAATGAAGAACGAATGCAACATTTCCGAATAGCGTTGTGCATTCACAGTAACTGCTTGCTCCCTGTCATTTTCAAAAAAATACGGCCTATGATTCCAATGAGGACATTGCGCACCAAACTGTTACCTTGCTTGAATGGAGTGGTGTTTGATGGAGTTGTTAAGGGTTTTCATCACTCCAATATCGGAAATTTTGTTTATTCACAAAACCGGAGAGATGGAAATGTGCCTCATCGCTCATCCACAGGTTGTGAACAAGGTCCTCGTTTTCATCAAACATGTCCAACAACGTTTGACAAAAAGCCGTCGAGCTGCAAAATCGTTTTCATTCATAGCCTGAACAACCTGAATTTTGTATGGGTGATGGTGTAAATCTAACCTCAAGATTCTTCGGACGCTCGTGTTTGCCATGCCAAGCGCAGCACTCTGTCGACGCGCCGATCTCCGAGGGCTTCTTTCCACAGCAACTCTCACGCGGTCAATATTCGCGGGAGTTCGCACTGATCTTGCACTGCCACCCTTCTGCTTCTCGTTTCACCAATTGCTTCAAAGTTTGTCACCCACAATTTGATTGAATTAACAGACGGCACTGGCTTATTTCGATTAATTTGAAAATTCTTCCGGAAACGACGCTGAGCGGCTGCATAACTACCACTTTGGTAAAACGCTTTCACAGCGAATGAACGTGGTTGTTTAGACCACTGCTCCATGACGACTGAAATGCTTAGTTGTGGGGGACACAATGGTAACCTTGCTAACTCGCTCCGCCCACTTTCACGGCTCTCCCGCCCTTTTCAAAAATGCAGGTTTGACTGGCTCACCCTGTATATTTTTCTCTAACAATGAGTCAGAAGTAGTATAATTTTTTTCTCGTTGCGTGAGGCCGATAGGCTTTGCGGGGAAATTTTTAAATTTATTATCTGTGTCTCTTCTTGTGTAAATTAACATTTTTATTGTTTTCGTGCATTTGAGAGTGACAATGAATGAATGGATGTATATGATTAGCGGGGTACACCATATTTTCTTTTCTTTTTTATTTTCTTTATTGCTGCTAAAACCATATCACATCATCAAGAAACCTGACAGTCACAATGACTGCATATGGAACGAATCATGGATATTTTGTGTCAAGGTCAAAGGTCACAGGTAATAAGCAACCAGCGCAAAGAGACAGCTTGTTCAGGAGTCCCTATGGTGGGAGCTCTGATGACATTCAATGATTATGTGTCTCAAGCTGGGATGTTAAACAAAAAAGACCACACCCTGATCTCGCACTGTGGACTACGGTATTAGATTATGGAATATTATTTTTTTTATTTAATCCCCTAGATAAGTGTGAGAAAGGAATGGATTTGGGAAAATGGGAATGTATTTCTTGAGAATGTGTATGAATGCAGGTGTGGTGCACCGCATGGTCTGTGGAGTGAAGCTGAACATAGGAAAACACACAGATATAGATCTGACTCATGTTGATTATTAGATAAATAACCTTTTACATTCAAGTTATTATATTTTTCTTGTTCGGTGAAGTACATTTTGGGAAATGGGAATAAATAGTTATTCAATGTCTAGATTAGGTATTTTGGCCCAATCTCCAAGTGTGGTTCGCTGGTAGAGTGAATCTAGATAGATAAGTATATTTTATGCTCATAAAGGGCCTCCTTGGGGAATCCTTTTCGTATATCGTAAATGTATTAGGAGAGGATACTATGGCCCCAGGTATAATTAGTTTAATTGTCTAGTTTGTTTTATCCATTTTAGTGATCACAATTGTATATGTGATCAATGAGACGATTGAAAGGTATTTTAATATGATAGGTAGTTTTTTAATTTTTGCATTAGTGTGAAATCCCCCCCTCCTTGTTCCAGCACGGTGTCTGTTCAATTTCGTTTCCTCTCGAGGCTAGACAGCGGGGTGATGGAAATAGATATCCTGTGTTAACTTAGAAATGCCAGCGAAATCTTTGTTACATGATGTAGAAATGTATCTGCTCTGATTGGTTGTTGTATCACATTCTTATGTTGGGAGTGAACACTGCAGGAAGTTTTTATATAACGAACATTTCTATTGGATGTTGAAACAATAAACGAACCTGACAGACTACGGACTGATCAGATGATAATCTGCCATATCTCGGTGTGGTTGTGTCTATCGTCTCCTCTGATCAGAGTCGCGCAGCGCCTTACTTCGGTTTTGATATATAAGAAGAAACTTGATAAAGGTTTATGGTAATTATAATGGAAATCTAGAATTTAACACAAAATACAGCGTGGTACTGTATGTGTGACGAGACACAGATCACCTTAATTCACAAATGTTTTAAAGAAATTAGTGAGCCCCAAAATACAGCGTGGTACTGAATGTATGACGAGACACAGATCACCTTAATTCACAAATGTTTTAAAGAAATTAGTGAGCCCCAAAATACAGCGTGGTACTTTTTGTATGACGAGACACAGATCACCTTAATTCCCAAGTGTTTTAAAGAAATTAGTGAGCCCCAAAAAAAATTGCTGGCTGTGTGACGAGACACAGAAGATCACCTTAATTCCCAAGTGTTTTAAAGAAATTAGTGAGCCCCAAAATACAGCGTGGTACTTTTTGTATGACGAGACACAGATCACCTTAATTCCCAAGTGTTTTAAAGAAATTAGTGAGCCCCAAAATACAGCGTGGTACTTTTTGTATGACGAGACACAGATCACCTTAATTCCCAAGTGTTTTAAAGAAATTAGTGAGCCCCAAAATACAGCGTGGCACTTTTTGTATGACGAGACACAGATCACCTTAATTCCCAAGTGTTTTAAAGAAATTAGTGAGCCCCAAAAAAAATTGCTGGCTGTGTGACGAGACACAGAAGATCACCTTAATTCACAAGTGTTTTAAAGAAATTAGTGAGCCCCAAAAAGTTTTGCTGGCACAGTGACAAGACCCAGAAAATCAACACAATTCACAAATGTTTTAAATAAAGTTGTAAACCCCAAAAAACCTTGCTGGCACAGTGACAAGACACACATCACCTAAATTCAATGATATTTGGTATAAATGAGACCCAAAAAGACTTGCTGGCACAGTGTGACAAGACCCAGAAAATCACCTCAATTCACAAATGTTTTAAATAAAGTTGTAAACCCCAAAAAACTTGCTGGCACAGTGACAAGACACACATCACCTAAATTCAATGATATTTGGTATAAATGAGACCCAAAAAGACTTGCTGGCACAGTGTGACAAGACCCAGAAAATCACCTCAGTTCACAAATGTTTTAAATAAAGTTGTAAACCCCAAAAAAACTTGCTGGCACAGTAACAAGACACACATCACCTAAATTCTCTGATATTTGGTCGAAATGAGACCCCCCCAGACCCCCCCAGTAGCGTGGCAGACCGGCAGTAACAACACACACAACTATCTTCTTTGAAATCTCCTCTGAAATGCGTGCAGAATCGGCGCGTTGAAACCTTATATAGTGTGCTGCGGGACTTAGCTCTGTGAGCCCATGATTGGGCAAAATTTGCCCAATCAGGACTCTGAGCGGTGATTGGCATAGTGTTGAACCAGTCTTGCACCAGACCTGTGGTCAGGCGCAAGGCTGTAGCCAATTACGAGCTTCAGGCAGTGGGAAAATGCATTGTGGTCCATTGTGGTTGAACATGCGGCGAACACACGGAAATGTTCGGGGTTCGCGATCCGCCCAAACAGGCTAAGTTCGGGTCAAACCCTGAACCGTCCGAACCCTAACAGCTCAACCCTAGCTGGAAGAAGCTTTGGGTCAGGCGGTGCAACGTCCACCTGTGTCCCAGATGGCCCACTAGATGAATATCATGCCCGATCTTTAAGAGATCACGCCAATATTTACTTGGCACTACCAGCTGTCGAATGGGTATCTGGGCTGCCCCCTTCCTTGCTCCCCCAGAGATCCTATACAACTTCCCCTGGTCCCATTCAAAGCTTACCTCCCCTAGCCCTCCCGGGTTCTGACCTGCCTGCTGTCTGTAAGGGGCAAGGGTAATGTCCCCAAGTGTTTCCTTGGCAAAATTGCCCAGAGAAACCCAAGTTCGTGTGGGCGGCTGTTTGGGTTAGGGTCAGGGCTGCTGGTTATTACCGGAGTCCCTTCAGAGCTTGGATGATGAGCCTTCCGAGCCTGTTGTCGCGTGGTGACGGGGTATGACTCTTCAGAGTGGGTTTCCTCAAATTCAGAGGTGAGCAGACTGAGGTTGTTGCCCAGCAAGATCTTGTGGGTAAGTCTCCCATGATTCCTACCTCCATGTCCCAGGCTCCGGTGCCCCAATCTAGGTGGACGCGAGCTGTGGGAATCTGGTACACGGGGCCGCCTGCCACTCGGACGGCTACAGAATAGCCTGTAGCGGCTGCGGGGTGGATGAGGTGGGGCTGAGCCAATGTAAGGGTGGCCCCAGTGTCCTGTAGCCCTTGTGCTGGCTGGCCGTTGATGTGGACCATCTGCCGGTGGTGATGGCGGTTGTCCTGGGTGGCTGCCTGTATGGGGTTGCCTCATGGAGGAGTCCAAAGTCCTCTTCTCTGGAGCTAAAGGTCTTGGGTGCTGGGTCATGCTGGCAGCAGAATGCAGTGGCTCTGGTCAGGGAGTAAGTTGGGCAAGCTGTTGGGGGTCAGCTCCGATTCAGGGGGCAGCGATCCCAAGTACATATGCTCAATATCAGGCAGTTGACATTAGAAGTTGATAGATTCAGCAACCTGCAGGGCAGACCCACAACCAGAGACCATGCGGTAAGCACAGCATATACACTTAGCATCAGCAGAGTATTGTAATGTTGGGGGCTTCCAGCCTCTCCAGTGTGCTTGAAGGCAGCATGTCTGATGCTGCTCACTGACCAACACCCGGTTTAAATAGAGACAGGCAGGGAGGTGGCTGCATGAGGTGCGGCTTGAGAGGGGGGCACGGTCTGGTGAAGGTCTTTAAAAACCCACTGTTCCTTCTAAGCAGTGCCAGATCGTGGTTATCCATACCTGAGCTCCCTGTACCTGAATTCTCTCGTGGTTTAACCTGTTATTGACCTCTGCTTGTTTTCTGACCATTCTGCCTTCCTTGCCCTAGACTATTTTCCTTGTACTACGCTACTGCACTGATTTCGACCCGGCTATTCCATTTGACTATTCTATTCTCTGTATTCCTGACTCTGGCTCGTCTGACTACCCCCGTTTTGCTGACCTGGTTTTGTATTACGACATTGTCTTTGCTCAACCCTTTCTGTCTAGCTAGTATACTTATACCTGGCCAATTTTTAAGGACCAGACAGTTAGGGATTGTTCTACGGGTACTCTGTTGGTATCTTTTTGGCTCTGTGAAGTGTTGGGCTTTAAGGGCTGCGTGGTGGGATCCGGGAACCGTGACAAGTATAACATACAACAATAAAGGGAAAGAGCGTAAGAATAGTCAACAGGCAGTCCAGGTTCGATACACAATCAGGATCCTCATACAAGCAGAAATTGGCAACTAAGCAAAAGCAGACTGAGACAATAACGAGATCAGCTGGCGATGCCGGAATAACTCCACGTCAGGGCAATGAGCTGAATCTCGCGCCCTGCATTTAAGACCGGCGGCTCCGTGCCATCACGCCAAGCTCCGCCCCCTCAGAAGCCAATCTGAGAGCTCAAGCTCCTGGCACCCAGCCAGCGATGCCGCCGGGTGCCCAGGCCCCCAGGTGCCATGGGGCTGAAGTTGTGAAAGGAACCCTCCCTCTACGGTCGGCCCCATGATGACCCCATGGCGCAGAAGGACGGGCAGCGTGGAACTGGCTAACCAGACGAGGCGCATGGCTTTCACTGGCTGGCAACCAAGCTCTATCCCCAGGACCATAACTCTCCCAATCCACCAGGTACTGGACAACACCCCTGACCACACGGGACTTCAGGATGACACGAACCTTGTACTCCTCCTCACCTTGGTACTGAATCGGTGGAGGAGGAACATTAATCCTTGTGTACCTGTTACACGTGAGAGGTTTGAGAAGACTAACATGAAACACATTGTGAATGTGTAAGTATGGGGGTAAAGTGGGGCTGAGCCAATGTAAGGGTGGCCCCAGTGTCCCATAGCCCTTGGGCTGGCTGGCTGTTGATGTGGACCATCTGCCAATGGTGCTGGCGGTTGTCCTGGGTGGCTGCGTGCATGCGGTTGGCCCAATGGAGAAGTCCAAAGTCCTCTTCTCTGGAAGTAAAAGTCTTGGGTGCCAGGTCATACTGGCAGCAGAATGCAGAGGCTCTGGCTGGGGAGTAAGTTGGGTGAGCTGGTGGGGGTCGGCTCTGATTCAGCAGGCAGTGATCCCAAATATGTCCCAGCTGAGTGCAGCCATAGCATTGCGGGCCAATACGCTGGGGCTGTGGGGGTGGTTGGTATCGGCGCAGGGTGCTCGCTCCGGAGGTGTTGGCCGTGTAGCCAGAGCGGGGTGGATCCGAAGAGGTGGTTTGGCCGGGGGGACAGTGTCTCGCCTGGCATCGTTGTATTCGTCAGCCAGGCGGGTGGCCTCTGGCAGTGTGAGGGGCCTCCGATCTCGGACCCAGTCGCGGACCTCCCGGGGTGAATAATTGTAGAATTGCTCCAGTAGGATCAGCTGAATGATTTGGACAGGACTTGTCGCCTGGCACCCGTGGACCCAGCTGCTGACGGCTTGCTGCATGTGGTGGCCCCATTCGGCATAAGAGTCAGCGATTCCCTCCCGAAGGCCCGGAATCTCACACTGTATGCCTCCGGGGTCAGAGCGTAGTGGCCTAGGAGATGTTCTTTGACTCGCTCATATATCATGCAGTCCTTATCCATTACCGCCCGGTACGCTTCTGCCGCTCTTCCGGTTAACTTGCTGGACAGAATGGGTACCCAGGGCCGGCGCTAACGTAAGGCGGCACAGGCGGCCGCCTTACTGTCTGGCGTCCTGCCAGTGTGAGGGGCGCCGGCCCGGGGTGTAATCGGATGACCGACGACCCCCGAGATTTGGCCCGGGGGTTGAGGGACCCAGATGCCGGGCAGCGCGAGAGCGCCTGCCCGGTCTTGAACAGTCCGTCCTGTGAAGTGGATGCGGCTGTGTGCCACCTGACTGGCCGGACCGCGTGACCGGCTGCGCACGCACACAGCCGCATCCACTTCACAGGACGGACTGTTCAAGACCGGGCAGGCGCTCCCGCGCTGCCCAGCATCTGGGTCCCTCAACCCCCTGCCGGAGCTGGGGCAACAATCCAGGTGAGACCTGGGGGCAAATCCATGAGCTGGGCAAATCCATGACCTGGGGGCAAATCCATGTGCTGGGGGCAAATACATATGCTGGGCAAATCCATGACCTGGGGGCAAATACATGAGCTGGGCAAATACATGAGCTGGGCAAGTCCATGACCTGGGGGCAAATCCATGAGCTGGGGGCAAATCCATGTGCTGGGCAAATCCATGACCTGGGGGCAAATCCATGAGCTGGGCAAATCCATGTGCTGGGCAAATCCATGACCTGGGGGCAAATCCATGACCTGGGGGCAAATCCATGAGCTGGGGGCAAATCCATGTGCTGGGCAAATCCATGACCTGGGGGCAAATCCATGAGCTGGGCAAATCCATGTGCTGGGCAAATACATGACCTGGGGGCAAATCCATGAGCTGGGCAAATACATGAGCTGGGCAAATCCATGACCTGGGGGCAAATCCATGAGCTGGGCAAATCCATGTGCTGGGCAAATCCATGACCTGGGGGCAAATCCATGACCTGGGGGCAAATCCATGAGCTGGGGGCAAATCCATGTGCTGGGCAAATCCATGACCTGGGGGCAAATCCATGACCTGGGGGCAAATACATGAGCTGGGGGCAAATACATGAGCTGGGCAAATCTATGACCTGGGGGCAAATCCATGTGCTGGGCAAATCCATGACCTGGGGGCAAATCCATGAGCTGGGCAAATCCATGACCTGGGGGCAAATCCATGAGCTGGGGGCAAATCCATGTGCTGGGCAAATCCATGACCTGGGGGCAAATACATGAGCTGGGCAAATACATGAGCTGGGCAAATCCATGACCTGGGGGCAAATCCATGAGCTGGGCAAATCCTTGAGCTGGGGGCAAATTCATGTGTGAGCTGGGGGCTCTCTGCTCCTCTAGATTGTAAAATCCGGGGTGCCCTCTGCTCCTCTAGATTGTAAAATCTGGGGTGCCCTCTGCTCCTCTAGATTGTAAGCTCCTGGGTGTCCTCTGCTCCTCTAGATTGTAAGCTCCTGGGTGCCCTCTGCTCCTCTAGATTGTAAGCTCCTGGGTGCCCTCTGCTCCTCTAGATTGTAAGCTCCTGTGAGCCGGGCCCTCTGCTCCTCTAGATTGTAAGCTCCTGTGAGCCGGGCCCTCTGTAAATTCTCATGAGTCGGGCTCTCTGCTAAAACACCTTATTTTCTGTAAGTGCCCCTCCCGAGACTAGTCTCTGGATCCGCCCCTGCCTGGGATTGGAAGGGGGCAATGAGAGGGAGGGGACAACAAGCACCACGTGGTTCCCTGCCTGGCCTTGCTTCCCGAATCCAATCACAGGCGAGCGGGAAAGGTGCGTGTGCACGTGTGCATCACATGCCTGGCCAGCGCCAGCGGCCGCTCGCACCAGTCGCCTCGAGACGTGACGTCACGTGTCACACGAGGGGGACGCAGAGAGCGACGGTGGCGGTGCCTAGCTTAAGCTAAGCCTAAAAAATTGTTGCTACTAAAAAACCTACTACCTGGTCTGGTCCCTGATTGTCCCTGGTGGTCTGGTCTCTCGTCTCACTCCCTCCCTGACTGCCTGAGAGTGTGGACTGAGTAGAACTAGAACGCCAGCGGGCGACGGGGGGCCTGCAGTGCCAAGGTGAGGCAGCAGAAGTCAGCAGGCAGCAGTGAGCAGTGCTGTGCACACTGTCACAGTCAATCAGACACAGTCAGCTGAGCAGAGAGGTAAGAGACTCGCTGGGGGAAAATTTATACCATAAATAATACCCATATGAGCAGCTGGGGGCCGCAAATATACCCATACATGAGCTGGGGGCCGCAAATATATACCCATACATGAGCAGGGGGCCGCAAATATACCCATATGAGCAGCTGGGGGCCGCAAATATATACCCATACATGAGCTGGGGGCCGCAAATATATATCCATACATGAGCAGGGGGCCGCAAATATACCCATATGAGCAGCTGGGGGCCGCAAATATATACCCATACATGAGCTGGGGGCCGCAAATATATACCCAAATATGTTGTTCCTACAGTCTGACAAATGTAACTACTGCCTTTCCAGAAGAAAGACAGTGTTTATATAAGTCCATAAAGACAGCACTGGTGGCTGTCCCCCCAATCAGTGACTCACAACGCTGCTAAAGGTTGTCCTTGCAAGACCAACTTTAAGCTCCTTTAATCTCTGCGTGACGACACCGAACACTCACGATAGAGATTATTATGCATCTCTATCCTGATTGGCTTGACATGACGGGGGGGGGGCACCAAAACAGACCTTCGCCTGACTAGGCAAAAAAGCTTGCACCGGCCCTGTGGGTACCCAGTCCTTGCCAGCCACGTTCTGCAGCACACGTTGTCTTTTAAAGTCCTGCAAGAACCCGTCAATGTCTTCGCTCCCTTCATGGAACATCTTGAAGGCCACATAGGGAATTTTCTGCTTGAGGGGCCCTGTGCTGCCTTGGGATGCGGTCAACCCACTGGACCGGTGTTGTATCTCGGCCTGACAGAGTTGATCCGTGCTAGCCAGGACGCTGGCAATTATGTCTGCTGGAGGGTCGGTTCCATACAGGTCAAGCCGCTCCTGTACCTCCCGCCGCCACTTGGAGGTTTCTGAATTTTCAGAGTGGGCCATGCTCACCCGATTGTCTTCCATCAGTTCCTCGATGATGATCACCTTTGATTTGCCACTGGCCGCTTTTCCTCTTTCCTCCAGCAACTCCTTCAGTGTGGTCCTTTTTAGGCTGCTGTAGCGCTGTGTCATACGGTACTCACTGCCTCTGGCCGGGAAAACCTTGTAGACCCTAGGTATCTGAGATCAGGGTCAAGCCAGCAGCTATATTTACCCCCCCTGGGCTAGTCTCAGAATCCCCTCTTGGGTCGCGCTGCTCCAGGCTCTCTGTGGGTTGCAGTGTCCGAGACCGAGGTCAAGCCAGCGGCTATATCTCCCCCTGCTGGTCTGATCTCGGAGATCCCACTGTGCTGCCACCAATGTGACAGACGCCGCTACTCGGAGGGAGTAGATCCACTGTAGGTGCCGGGGTTGCTCTGCAATGAGCAGCGGTAGCGAGCCAGCATCAGGTCCCTTTGCTGGAAGCTAGCAGGTCAGCCATAGGAAATACCTAGCAGATAGTCCCTCTTCCCAAATACTCGTCGAGGCGTAGTGCAGGTGAAGCAGGTTGGTTTATTTAGAACAGCACATACACGGTCCATTTATATGGTACAGTCCCATTGTTCTCTCCCAAGCCTGCCCTCAGACATCCCAGTGCCAGTTTTATTACTGCCTCCAGCTAGAGCCCTTTTCGTATACTTAACATGGGCTGCCAATACCTCTAGCATATTCCCGGCTCCTGGAGCCACACTGTCTGGCCCGCCCTGCGCCGTTCCTTGTCCGGGAAATTCTGCCTCTGGAGTGCGAGCTCTGATTCCGGCACCAGATCTCCTCTGCGGCTGGGAAGCCCAACCTGGGTTTAGCGGCTGGTTGAGGGGTGATCTTGGTGGCGCTCCCCTTTAGAACTCACACCAACAGTGGCACCATGTTCTCAAGGCCCTTCTGACCAAAAAGCACTCTGGTGGCATGTACAGGGGCTGAGCGATGCAGGGTGTAAGGAATGTCGGCTGTGCTTGGTCTCGGCCAGTGGCAGCTGGATCAGGGTTGTGCTGGGCAGATAAGCCATGTGACAGAACAGATGTCACTTTCAATTTATTAGCACATAAAAAGTTAAAAGTTCGTTGGTTCAAGGTTAAATTTTGTTTATACAATTTATGTCTGTATGATCCCTGTGTGTATTGTGTTTCCCCTCGCAAATTCCCCGCACCAAACGCACCTGCAATCCCTCACAATTTAATACCACCTAAATTGCCCAGTTTTCATTCACCCAAGTGTATAATTCGTTTGTACAATGTGTGCTTGTATGACCCTGATGTTTATTAACCACTTGGCTGCTATGGACGCGCTCAGCGCGTCCAGCCAAGTGGTTCTCCTGTGCTATGGACGCTCTCAGCGCGTCCATGCACAGGAGGCAGCAATCCGTCGGATTCCGGCGGATTGCTGCTCCCCCCGGTGCGGGCTGACATCTTGGATGTCAGCCCAGCACTCAAGGACCCCGGCAGGGGCCATTAGATGTCATTGCGGCGGCGCAATGACATCTAATTCAGGCGCCCCCCCCCGCGTGTGCGGAGGAGGTGCCTGAAAGGGAGGGGAGAGGTCCTCCCAATCGCCGGGGGGCACAGAGTTAAGGCAGGCACCGTTTGGAAGGGCACAGCCTGCCCTTCCAAACGGTGGCTGTCAAAACCCCTGGGGAGCCGGATCACGATTCAGCGCTGAAAAGCGCTGGATCGTGATCCTCTCCCGGAGCTGGCCGACATATTGGATGTCGGCCAAGCCTCCGGGAACTCCTCCTGAGGACTGGCGTCATCGTGCATAGCACGATGACGCCAGTCCTGGAGTTAACCCCAAGCTGCCAGCAATGGTGGAGATAGTGGGTTCCAATGAACCCCCTATCTCCGGATCCGTGGCAGCTAGGGGTTAATGTTTGATATCGTTGGATCGGCCAGAGCATGGTCTTTCCAACGATACCAAGCATGACCATGAAAAAAGCTTTTTTTAAAAAAATAAATAAAAATAAAAATAAAAAAATATAATAAAAAAATTCTAAAAATAAAAAATAGACAAGTTTTTTTTTGTTTTTATTTTGTTAATGCAGCAATATTGTTCCCATTTCAGTTATAATGTGAACAATGATGCTGCACTAACGATTTTTGTATGCGGTGCGTTTGTTAAAAATAGCGACATTTTCCCCAAAAAAATGTAACGAGTCCCCATTTCTAATTTTTTTAACAAGCGCACCCCATAGAAAATATAACCGCAAATGCTCGCATGTTAAAATGTGAAAAAAAACACTTTACACATAGTAAATTATTGAAAATTCGTATTTTATTGCATTTTTTGTTTTAATATACAGACAGGACATGACGTATACATATAATAATGACATATTATGAATCTGCCAAGTCTGCTGGAAAGAACAATATACAATATGTCTGGGTCATATATCAAAATATGGCTTCAAAACGTGGTTAAAGATGATGAGCGAAAGCGGTAAAAATGACCACAGCACAGAGGTGTGAAAAGCCTCAGCAGCGAAAGGGTTAAGTTCTTGGCCAACCTTGAACCAACAAACTTTTAACTTTTTATGTGCTAATAAATTGAAAGTGACGGCTGTTCTGTCACAGAGGGTAGTCGTACAAACAGGATTGGCAACAGAGGGGACTCACATACACTTGTGCTCATCAACGTCTAAAGCACGCACAATGAATTCAGCAAGTTGCAGGGCAGGCCCGCAATGCAAGATTATACAGAATGTAGTATATATATATGCTTGGTACCAAACTGTTGACATGAGGGGTTGATAGATTCAGCAACATGCAGGGCAGACCCACAATCAGAGACCATGCGGTATGAGTTGTGCATTGGCTTACTACCAGACGGTTGACATTAAAGACCGATAGATTCTGCAAGCTGCAGGGAAGACCCACAACCGGAAACCATGCGGTAAGAACAGCATATACACTTAGCATAAGCAGAGTATAACATACAACAATAAAGGGCAAGAGCGTAAGAATAGTTAACAGGCAGTCTGGGTTCGATAGACAATCAGGGTCCTTGTACAAGCAGAAATTGGCAACTAAGCAAAAGCAGACTGAGACAGTAACGAGATCAGCTGGCGATGCAGGAATAACTCCACGTCAGGGCGATGAGCTGAATCTCGCACGCCCTGCTTTTAAGGCCGGCTGCTCCGTGTCATCACACCAAGCCCCATCCCCCCTAGACGCCCATCTGCCAGCTTGAGCTCCTGGCAGCCGGCCAGCCAGCGATGCCACCGGGCGCCCAGGTGTCGCGGGGGCCGAAGATGTGACAGCTTCGCATACAAGCAGGGTTGGCAACAAATATGTATCTAGAGTCCGTGTGTGGCAGGATCAGCAATCGTTCTGAGGCTGCTGGTAAACCATATATACAGGCTGATTTGTAGATAGAATCATCAGTAAACAGTCCGGGTCAATAACAGAGAGGGTCCTCGTACAATCAGAGTCAACAACAGAGTAACTGAATCAAAGAAGCAGAGAAACAGTGAGTCGAACAAACAAAACACTCAGCGATGCGGGAAAATGACTCCACGTGAGGCCCTCCTCACAGATAGGGATGAACGTTCGGTTCGGATCTGTTCGGAGTTCGATTCGAACATCGCCCGTTCGGCTGTTCGTCGAACTCCGACCATTTCCGCGTGTTCGCCGCATGTTCACCCACAGTGGACCACAATGCACTTTTCCACTGGCCTGAAGCTTGTAATTGGCTACAGCCTTGCACCTGACCGCAGGTCAGGTGCAAGACTATGCCAATCACGGCTCAGAGTCCTGATTGAGCAAATTTTGCCCAATCATGGGCTCACAGAGCTATGTCCCGCAGCACACTATGTAAGGCTTCCCTGCCTGCAGCCCCAGCGGGTGTGTTTGCAGGAGTGAATCAGAGAGGAGAGGAGATTGTTCTGTCAGGGTGTATCAGTGACATTGTAGGAGATTTCTGGGAATTAGAATATGTGTTGGCACTGCCAGGCTATCAGGGACAGTGTGTTTCAGTGAGTTAGAGATTTCTGGTAATTAGAATCTGTGTTGGCACTGCCAGGCTATCAGGGTCAGTGTGTTTCAGTGAGTTGTAGGAGATTTCTGGGAATTTGAATCTGTGTTGGCACTGCCAGGTACGGATGAGCTGTTCGGGTCGATCGGTTCGGACTTTGATTTGAACATCGCCTGTTCGCATGTTCGCGAACTACGAACATTTCCGCATGTTCGCCGCATGTTCGCCCACAATGCACCACAATGGACCACAATGCACGTTTCCACTGGCCTGAAGCTTGAAATTGGCTACAGCCTTGCACCTGACCACACGTCAGGTGCAAGACAGGTCCAAGACTATGCCAATCACGGCTCAGAGTCCTGATTGGGCAAATTTTGCCCAATCATGGGCTCACAGAGCTAAGTCCCGCAGCACACTATATAAGGCTTCACACAGCGCTTCAGCACACGTTTGAGAGGAGATTTGAGAAGAGATTGTTCTTGTATTAGTGTGTGTTCTCACTGCCAGTCTGCCACCAGCTACTGGGGGGGTCTCATTTCTACAAAATATCTGGGAATTGTTCTAATCTGTGTGTTCTCACTGACACCCAGTATTTTGGGGGTCAGTAATTTCTACAAAATATTTGGGAATTGTTATAATCCGTGTGTTCTCACTGGCTGCTACCCAGTATTTTGGGGGTCAGTAATTTCTACAAAATATTTGGGAATTGAGGTAATCTGTGTTTTGTCACTGCCACCAGCAACTATTTTGGGGGGTCCGTAATTTCTACAAAATATTTGGGAATTGAGGTAATCTGTGTCTTGTCACTGCCACCCTGAATTTTGGGGGGTCAGTAATTTCTACAAAATATTTGGGAATTGAGGTAATCTGTGTCTTGTCACTGCCACCAGCAACTATTTTGGGGGGTCAGTAATTTCTACAAAATATTTGGGAATTGAGGTAATCTGTGTCTTGTCACTGCCACCCTGAATTTTGGGGGGTCGGTAATTTCTACAAAATATTTCGGAATTGAGGTAATCTGTGTCTTGTCACTGCCGCCCATCAGGGGGGTCTCACTGATTTATAGGAGGTTTCTGTGTTTTGTAATCTGTGTCTTCTCACTGCCAGCTATCAGGGGGTCCCACATACTTCTAGAAGATTTCTGGGAACTGTAATCTGTGTCTTCTCACTGTTGCCAGCTATCAGGGGGTCTCACTGAATGTAGTAGCAGATTTCTGGTAATTGTAACCTGTGTCTTGGCACTGGCTGCCAGCTATCACGGTGTCTCACTGAGTTATACCAGAGTTCTGGAAATCTTTAATCTTTATACCAGAGTTGAATCAGAGTTCTGTATATATTTAATCTATATATCACTCACCATGTCAGAAAGACCAAAAAGGACAGGCAGACGCTCCCAGACACAGATAAGAGGGCAAGCAGCCTCTGTGTCGGGAGGCTGTGCCTCTGGTCGTCGTGGACGTGGTGCATCCTCTGCAGGGGCACGCTTGTCCTTTCTAACTGGTGCTGGCCGTTTTAAGCAGCAGCAACATACAGAGGATTTGGTGGATTGGCTAACCAGGCCATCCTCATCCTCCAAGTCCTCTGCCAGCCAGGCTTCTAGTGCTTTACAGTCCACCTCAGCTGCCAAAGCATCTAATGCAGCCTCCATGTCCACAGCTACTCCTGCCGTAGCCTCACTATCACACACGGAGGAGTCAGCTGAATTGTTTGACTACAATGACAGTGACATGCTGCTTGAGGATGCGCAGCAACTGCAGTGCTCTGATTCAATCTCTGAGGTTGAGGAAGGGAGTATAATCAACCTAGAGGAAGGGGGTGCCAGTGACACACAAATAATTGGCACTCATGTTGCCCCAGCAGCTGCAGCATACTGCCAAGTTGGCTCCAGTGACAAGGAGATAGGGGGTGATGACAATGATGATGAGGTCACTGACTCCAACTGGGTGCCTGATCGAACAGAGGAGTCAAGTGAGGAGGAGGCACAACAAACACGAGGTACAACATCCTCTATGACCAACCGTAGCACTAGCCAGTCCAAGGCGTCAGATGTCAGAGCTGTTCAGGTGCAGAGCACTGTTGTCTCAAAGCACACATCCAGGAACTCTGCTGTCTTTAAGAAATTCTTTAAGAAATGTGCAGCAGACCCCACCGTTGCTATTTGTAATTCTTGTCAGATGAGGCTCAAGCGTGGGAAAGATACCGGACACTTGGGTACCACGTGCTTGAGGCGACATATGACCTCCTGCCACACATCCCGTTGGCGCAAAACTTTGCGTAGGTCCTTCCTCCTCATCATCTGTCTCTACCCCCACTGTATGTCTTGCCATGTCATTGCCTGCTACAACCTCCACTGACAAGGATGATGCTACAGTAATGGATGTACCAGGTCCTTCCTCACAATGTGACAGCATCCCATCAGCTGAAGATTTACGCAGTCAGATTAGGTTGCCCCAGCTGCTGCAGCGTAAGAAAAAATATAGTCCCAACCATCCCCAAGCACAGCGTCTAAATGCCAGTTTAGCAAAATTACTCATATTGCAGCTGCTGCCTTTCCAGCTGGTGGACTCTGCTTCCTTCCATGAATTTACCACAGTGGCATGTTCCAAAACGCCATTACTTTTCACGGAAGGCCATTCCAGCACTATACCAGCACGTGGAAGACAATGTTATTGAGTCATTGGGAAAGACAGTCAGCAGCAAGGTGCATGTGACTTTAGACACGTGGTCCAGCAAGCATGGACAGGGTCCTTACATTTCCTTCACGGCACACTGGGTTACTCTGATTGCAGCTGGGAGGGATCCAAGACGGGGCTCTGTGCTGGAGCTTGTTCATCCACCACGCCTCCAGAAAGCTGCTTGTATGAGGTCTGTCTGCTCCACCACCACCTCTCCCTCTTCCTCCTCCTCCTGTGTCTCTGGCGAAGTGGCAGTTAAACCGACACCTGACAGGGGCTACGCAATAACTCAAGCAAAAAGATGATATACTGTGCTTGAGATGGTTTGTTTAGGGGACAGGAGCCACACCGGGTCAGAAATTCTGTCAGCTCTGCAGGGGCAGTTGCAGAGATGGTTAACGCCACGCCAGCTTCAGCTGGGAATGGTTGTCTGTGATAATGGCAGCAACCTTCTCTCCGCCCTACGCCTGGGTAAGTTGACGCATGTACCATGCCTAGCACATGTCCTAAATCTGGTGGTACAGCGTTTCCTAAACAGGTACCCAGGGCTGGCAGAGCTGCTCAGCCAGGCCAGAAAAGTCTGCAGCCACTTCAGACGGTCATTCCCAGCAAGTGTTCGCCTGGCAGTTGTTTATGAATAGATTAAAGGAAAAGCATTTACCGTCATTTGAAATGTCATTTTTTGTTTTTTACATATTTCTATACATCCTAGAAATCCGCCACTTCACGGGCAGGTTATGGGGACCTCCTAGGCACGATATTTGAAGGAATTTTTTGTTTTTATTTTTAACCCTTATTTCATGGAAAACTCACTATCCCTTTAAAAACGTCTTTTTTTTTACTTTTTGTCCTTGTTTCCTGTCCCCCAGGGCACTACCCGGACCCCATACACCTTTTATAGCAAATATCTAGCATATATGACCTCTTGGAGGGCACTCTAAAAATCAAACTTTGAGTCCCATTGACTTGTATTGAGTTCGTGTTCGAGTTCGAAATCGAACTTTTGAAAAGTTCGAATGTGAACCGAACTCGGGGGTGTTCGGCTCATCCCTACTGCCAGGCTATCAGGGACAGTGTGTATCAGTGAGTTCTAAAACAGTTCAGCAAATTAGAATCTGTCTTGGCACAGCCTGTTATCAGTGTGTATCGGTGAGTTATACCGGAGTTCAGCAAATTTGAATCTGTCTTGGCACAGCCAGGCTATCAGGGACAGTGTGTATCACTTTGTGTATCACTTTGGAAAATCTGTATATCTTTGATCTAGCTCTAGATACCATACAATAGCACAGTTTAATCAGAGTTCATCTGTTTATCTATTGAGAGTTGAATTTGGCTGTTGCCAGCTATCAGGGTGTTGCAGCCTGCGGGAGAGGGAATCAGAGAGAGAGAGAGTAGAGGACAGTGGCAGTCTTGCAGGGAAAATATCAGTAAAATAACCGACTTACATCAGAGTTCTGAATATCTTTACTCTATATACCAGAGTTGAATCTGAGTTCTGCATACCTCCAATATTTATACCAGAGTTGAATCAGAGTTCTGTATATCTTTAATCTATATTAGGGATGTGCGTTTCGGGTTTCGGAATTTCGGAATTTTCACGAAATTTCCCGATTCGTGTTTTCGGATGCGGCCGAATTTCCGAAAATTTTTAGATCCGAAAATGTCAGATCCGAAACGTTTTCCGAGCCGAAACGAAATATTTTCGGATTTTTCGAATGGACTTGAAATGTGTCAAACGAGGAGAACAGACGTTCCGAAAAAAAAAGAAAATTTTCTGAAAAACGAAAATGTCTGAAAACGAAAATTTCCAGAAAAAACGAAAAGTCGATACAAAAAACGAGCAAAGTGACGCGAAAAATACGAAAAATGGTCGATATTCCGAAAAATGTGCAATTCCGAAAAACGAAAATTTCCGAAATCACGAAAAGTCGATACAAAAACCGAGCACAGTGACACGAAAATATGAAAAATGGTAGATATTCCGAAAAAAAATGTACCCGAAAAACGAGCCGAACCGAATCGAAACCGAAATCGGTCGAAACGAGCCGAATCGAAAAGTTTAAAAATCCGAAAAATCGAACCGAATCGAACCGAAAAAACTAATCGCTGCACAAGCCTAATCTATATATCACTCACCATGTCAGAAAGACCAAAAGGGACAGTCAGACGCTCCCAGACACAGATAAGAGGGCAAGCAGCCTCTGTGTCGGAAGGCAGTGCCCCTGGCCGTCGTAGACGTGGTGCATCCTCTGCAGGGGCACGCTTGTCCTTTCTAACTGGTGCTGGCCGTCTTATGCTGCAGCAACATACAGAGGATTTGCAGGATTGGCTAACCAGGCCATCCTCATCCTCCGAGTCCTCTGCCAGCCAGGCTTGTAGTGGTTTACAGTCCACCTCAGCTGACAAAGCATCTAATGCAGCCTCCATGTCCACAGCTACTCCTGCCATAGCCTCACCAACATACACGGAGGAGTCAGCTGAATTGTTTGACTACAATGTCAGTGACATGCTACTTGAGGATGCGCAGGAACTACAGTGCTCTGATTCAAACTCTGAGGTTGAGGAAAGAAGTATAATCAACCTAGAGGGAGGGGGTGCCAATGACACACAAATAACTGGCACTCATGTTGCCCCAGCAGCTGCAGCATACTGCCAAGTTGGCTCCAGTGACGAGGAGATAGAAGGTGATGACGATGATGAGGTCACTGACTACACCTGGGTGCCTGATCGAACAGAGGAGTCAAGTGAGGAGTAGGAGGCACAACGTCCTCTATGAGCAACCGTATTCAGTCCAAGGTATCAGAAGTCACAGCTGCTTAGGTGCAGAGCGCTGTTGTCTCAAAGCACATGTACAGGAAGTCTGCTGTCTGGGAGTTCTTTAAGAAATGTGCAGCAGACCGCACCGTTGCTATTTGTAATCTATGTCAGAAGAGGATTTTGACGGTGTGACGGAACGGCCGCCACTATACCTTAGCGAAGTACAAATTCTTAAAATGTTGATTTGGTGTGGTGTATTAAAGAATTCGTTAGGTTGTATTTTTATAAGTTCCCCTTGTAATTCTCCCCATTGTTGACCTGTTCCCCGCCTGTCCACAGCCCCGGGAAGACGCCCGGTCTGTGAATGCCTTGAGCCGCCGCTGTCTCTGCCAAGCCGCCCAAACTTGCCCGCCTTGCCCCGCAGCGTGGAAACCACGCAGAAGAGCGCTTCTTGGCCAGTAGGCTCCTAAAAATAGGTTCTTACGGGGGTGCGAGTTTCAGAACGAAGCGCCGACCAGGGATCCCTCGCCGGGAGCGCGGCCGGCAAACAGTGACTCTTGCTCGGGTACAGCCGCCGGACTTTCCCCCTCCACAGCTCGGGCTCCGTTGATCCGATCAGGGCGCTTTTTGGACTGAACCAGCCCCCGGACCCGAGCTACCAGGCTGTACTCCCAGCTTGCCGCCGCTCCCAGGGGATCACCCCGAAATCCCTGGTAAAACCCCAAACTCGGGCTGAAAGCCACAGGGAGCCGCCAGGACAAAGGAGCGCTCACACCACAGGGGGGGCCGGGCGCTGCCCGGACAAAGAGAGGTTCTGGGAGGGGGGGGACAGACGAGCTGGCGCCGAGATCCGAGATAAGGGCTGCGCACAGCAGGGGTCCCCCAGGTTAACCAAGGCAGATTGGGCAAGGGCTCGAGGCAAAGATCACCGCAGGAGGATTGAGGGCAGGCCAGGGGAGAACAATGGTTTCATTCCCCATAAATACCCCTGTATCCCCCATGTTAAATAAACTGGTACCGGTTTGAACCTTTACTCCTGCCTCGGCTAGTAATTGGGGATAACAGGGCTTGGGGAACCGCAATGCTTCAAGGATCGTGCAAAAGCGCTTAATCACCGCCGAATTCATACAGCCCGCTACCCCTGACTCTACACCTCCAGACAAGCTCGGCGCTGACGGCGGATCTACCCGTGCAGGGTAGCGGTGATCCGTTACAGACGGATCCCACTACTCGGGGTGAGTAGATCCGCCGTCAGCGCCGAGTACACCTGGAGGTCGGTAGTGTGGTAGCGAGGTGCCGCTGGTCCTCGTAGTGTACCCCGAGGATGCAGCGCTGTAGAGAGGTCCTTGAAGCGTCCCGGTTCTCAAAGCCCTGTTATCCCCAATTACTAGCCGAGGCAGGAGTAAAGGTTCAAACAAGAGTGATTTATTTTGCATGGGGAACACAGGTGTATTTATGAGGAAAAAGGCATTGTTCTCCCCTGGCCCGCCCTCAGCCCTCCCGGGGTGATTTCTGCCACTGCCTCGACCCATTGCCCATTTTCTCTTTGTTAACCTGGGGCCCCCCTGCTGTGCGCAGCCCTTATCTTGGGGCTCGGCGCCAGCTCGTCTGGTGAACTCTCCGGTTCTCTGAACGAGCGGGGAACAACAGGGAAAATCACATTGGGGTACTTATAAAAATAAGGGCTAACGAACTTTTAATAACACACAAATAAACACTTGAACTGTTGTACTGCGCTACAGCATAGTGGCGGCCGTACCATCACATATCTCCCCCAAGTTACCAGGTGGCAGACCCGGTGAGACCCTCTGCGGGTCCACTTGAGGATGTCCTCGGACCCCACCCTAGGTCTCAAGTTCAGTCTGGCGGGATAGCCCACCGCATTGGCATTTTGCTTACCAGGACGGTATTGGATGGTAAAGTTGAAGGACTGTAGGGCCAGGCTCCACCGCAGGAGCCTGCCGTTGTCTCCGGCCACCCGGTTCAGCCATACCAGGGGGTTGTGGTCTGTGAGGACCGTGAAGGAGCGCCCATACAAATAGGGTTGGAGTTTCTTCAGTGCCCATACCAGGGCTAGGCACTCCTTCTCGATTGCCGCATAGGCAACCTCCCTGAGTAGAAGTTTCCGGCTGATGTAGGCAACCGGGTGGTCATGCCCATCTTCACCGACCTGGCTCAGCACCGCTCCCAGTCCGAACATAGAAGCGTCGGTGTGGACTACAAAACATTTAGTTGAATCAGGAGCGGTCAACACGGGGGCCTCCACCAGGGCTTGCTTGAGCTGCTGGAAGGCTTCCTCACACTCAGGGGACCACAGTACCTGTCGGGGAAGGTTCTTGCGGGTCAAGTCAGTCAGGGGTTTGGCAATGGCGCTGTAGTTGGGGACGAAGCGGCGGTAGTACCCCGCCGTTCCTAGAAATGCTAACACCTGGGTCTTGGTGCAGGGTGTGGGCCACTGGGCGACAGCTTCAACCTTGGTGGGTTCTGGGCGCTGCCTTCCACAGCCCACCCGGTGGTCCAAGTACTGGACCTCGGACATGCCAACGTGGCACTTGTCTGGTTTGACTGTCAGACCTGCGGTGCCAAGGCGGTCCAGTACTGCCCGAAAGTGCTGTAAGTGGTCCTCCCAGGTGTTACTAAAGATGGCTATGTCATCTAGGTATGCGCTGGTAAATAGGCTTGTGCACCGATTTTTTTTCGGTTCGATTCGGTTCGATTTGTTCGGATGTTTAAACTTTTCGATTCGGCTCGTTTCGGCCGATTTCTGTTTTGATTCGGTTCGGCTCGACTCGTTTTTCGTGTACATTTTTTTTTCCGAATATCGACCATTTTTCGTATTTTCGTGTCACTTTGCTCGTTTTTTGTATCGACTTTTCGTGATTTCGGGACTTTTCGTTTTTTCGCAACGTCTGTTCTCCTCGACCATTTTTCGTATTTTCGTGTCACTTTGCTCGTTTTTTGTATCGACTTTTCGTGATTTCGGAAATTTTCATTTTTTCGGAACGTCTGTTCTCCTCGTTTCAAAGCTGTCTAACTCTATTCGTTTTGATGTAAACTACTATGGTTTACTTTTTTATACTTTATATATTTTTTTATAATAAATTTTTGGTTTGTTTTTTGGATCCGATAATTCATTCTGTCGATACGATAATTCTGGCGATTCTATCGTGTTTTTTTTAATTAAATAAAGATCCTTTTTTTCTTATGAATATACATTTCACAAATTTATTTAATCACATTAAAAAATGGTATGAAAGCCAAGGAACAAAAAAAAATTAACAAAACGATTTAAAAAACGCTAAACTGACCTGAATGGTCTGACTTTAAAAATAAAAACCAGAACAAAAAGGTTTTAAAACGGAAAAATAGTTGATCAAAATGATCTGAAACAAAAAAAAAAAAAAAAATGATTTAAAATAGAAAAAAAAAATTAACCCTTTCGCTGCTGAGGCATTTCACGGCTTCCCTTCACGCCTGTGTGCGGTACTGCGGTCTGCTGCTGAGCTAGTTTTTAACAGTTTCGCTCCTCTTGTTTAAACGCGTTTTGAAGCCTTATTTTATAATATGACCCAGACATGTTATATATCGTTCTTTCCGGCAGACTCGGCAGATGATTCATAATATATCATTATCATATGTATGCGTCATGTCCTGTCTGTATATTATAACAAAAAATGCAATAAAATTAGAATTTTCAATGTTTGTTTTACAAGGTGTAAAGTGTTTTTTTCACATTTTAACATGCGAGTGTTTGCGGTTATATTTTATGAGTTGCGTCTGTTAAAAAAAATTGAAAAGGGGACTTGTTATATTTTTTTGGGTGAAAATTACACTATTTTTAACAAATGCACCCCATACAAAAATCCTTAGTGCAGCATCATTGTTCACATTATAATTGAAATGGGAACAATATTGCTGCATTAACAAAACAAAACAAAAAACCTGTTTATTTTTTTTTATATTTTAATTTTTTATAATTTTTAACATTGTCATGTTTGGTATTGTTGGAAAGGCCATGCTCTGGTCGATCCAAAGATACCAAACATTAACCAACCGATAGCTGCCGCGGATCGGGAGATAGGGGGTTCCAATGAACCCCCTATCTCCACCATTGGTCGCAGTTAGGGGTTAACTCCAGAACTGACGTCATTGTGGCGAGGTCTTGGGACTGTCGGCAGCTGCCGTTCCCCCACGCTGTTGTCTTCCTGCAAAGACGTGACCATGTTGGCGGGCAGCGTCTTAGCGGGCAGCGGTGGGAGAGAGTGAGCTCATAGCTGGGAGGAGGTGTTGCGTGAAGCTGCAAACAGGGACAAATAAACTAGACCTGAGCCGCACTAAGGATCTTTGGGTTGTGTCGGAGAAGACTTCATGCAGTGCTGCCATCAATATTTTTTGATAAATTCTTGGTTATACAATGAATGTGACTGTGGAAAAAAATCCGTGTTGTTGTGACATCGCCTAAGCTTAACAAAACCAGGCCACGTCGGTAATCAAATCTCAAGGCAGTACAACAAGGTTGTGTTAGTGTGTGACATTTTTTGGCCAGGCAGGAAGTGTAGAATGTGCACAGTCACATTCATGGCCACAAATATGTTGACAAATTTATGACAAAAGGTCCATAGAAATGTCAATACATTTATGTACATATAATTTTAACAGTGTGGAAACCAAGCAATACATATTAACTTATTAAGTAAGGAAAAGCAACGCACACAAACAGGAAAATATAGAAAAAATAGAAAATTTATTTACAACATGGGGAAGGGAAGGGAACATGCCAAGGATGGCAAACTGCCCAACAGGGGCACAAACAAACATAGTGTAGTGGAACTGGAAGATGGCCGCCATTGTAAGCCAGGCGAACATCTTGTTCAGAATATTGGTTCACTTGAGATAATTACTGGCATTTGAGGAGATGTTGGAGCTGGTCCGCATCTTTGATTACAAAGATTATGACTGCCGTAAGGGCCCTTACGGCAGGAAGAATAACACCCGCAAGGATCGTATCCTTGACAAGCTACGCACCACCATCCTGGAGCTGTTCGGGAAGGACCGGACGAAGGACCAGCTCCGAAAACGCTGGTCCAACCTCAAGGCACGCGAGCAGGAGCAGCTGAGGCACATTCCGGTTACATTTCAGGAGGAGGCTGCCACTGGTCTCACTGCCGCTCCAGGATGTCAGCGGCATTGCTTATGTGCTCCCGCAGTTCCTGGAGCAGTTCCTGGATGGCGTCGATGGTGGTTACAGCCAGGCGTAGCTCGCCGATCGCCATCCGGTTAATCTGCCTAATGCTGGAGGACGTGTCCGGTCTGGCTTCTCCTTCTATATATCCAATAAATGAAAGAAGGAAAATACAGTAAGTAAAGCAGGTTTCTATTTTTGACTGAAAGTCTTGAAAAAATATAACAGTAGTATATACCAGTGCTGGCGGCCTCCTCCTCCTGCTCCTCCTCTTCCTCCTCCTGCTCCTCTTGTGCTATACATAAAAAAATTAAATTAAAATACAGTAAACAAAAAATGTTTCTGTTTTTGACCAAAAGTCGTTGCAAAATAAAACAGTATATACCAGCGCTGGTGGTCGCCCGTGGCTCCTCCTCCACTGGGGCACTGGTGCCCGCCGGGGCAGATGCTGCCTTCTTCCTGTCTTCTGCCAAATCCAAAAAATAACACGTAAATAATGCAGACTGGAAAAAATGGTATATCTATACAATATATTGCCGAAAGTATTGCGATACCCCTCCACTACCCACTAGCACTACCAGCTTGACACACCACTACTCCCATCTCATAGTTCTAAAGTCACAAAATATTTATTTATTTCCTCTGCACATACACATATATTACCGGTCAAATATAAAAAAAATTCAGAAGTAAACATTACGTTTATTCAATAAAAACTATTATTTGTGTTGTGTGCATACAAAACTCATTGTCCTGACTGCTTTTAGTTATTTTATAGAAGGCCTCAGCCTCAGTTTCACTTTCAGTTTCTGCGAATAAAACTGTGGATATTGCAGAAACAACAGAAATCCGCCATTTTGTTTTGAAATTTACATCTAAAGCGTTCAATAATGACACTGCTGCAGCAAACTGAATTGCTGCGCTGCAACAATTCAGCAGCTGCTGAGGATGTATTGAACGAGGCTCTGTTTGGATGCACTTTCAGAAGAACTACATGTCCCATCCTACCACTTAGCAGAGATGCAGAGATTTTTATTGATGCGCAGATGGGAGCCAATATTGGGCAAGCTGCGGGTCATCTCGTATGCATCACTCAATCACAACAACCTCCCCCCCCCAGCACACTACAGTACACACAGTGCCAAAAGAGATCCAGCATTGTAACTTCATCTACATACATCAAATGTCACAATTTTCACGAATACGTAAAATCACAAAAAGTAAGAGCTATGGCAAAAATGCATGTATGACGAGTCATGAAAACGCAAAGCTATACACAATCACATTGCATGAAAAAAGGACTAGATAAATCAACGTATTTCTGTGCACATTAGCACATGCAAGCACATTATTATTATTATACAGGATTTATATAGCACCAACAGTTTGCGCAGCGCTTTACAATATAACATGACACTTACGTTTGGCTATGACGCACCGGATGTGCCTCAGCTGCTCCTGCTCGCGCGTCTTGAGGTCGGACCAGCGTTTTCGGAGCTGGTCCTTCGTCCGGTCTTTCCCAAATAATTCCGCGATGGTGGTGCGTAGCTTATCTAGGATACGGTCCTTGCGCGCGTTATTCTTTCTGCCGTAAGGGCCCTTACGGCAGTCGTAATCTCGTCTGTCAAAGATCCGGACCAGCTCGAGCATCTCCTCAAATGCCATGTTGCTGGCCCGCTTCTTCCTGGGTGTCTCTGGGGTGGAAGCAGATGAGGAGGTGTCCGAATGGGACTCTCTGTCTCTTCCTTCAGCCATGATAAATAATTTCTATATTTTTTGGCAATTGTCAAAACTCTCTACAAAAATGGCTCAATAAAGTTACGACATCCGCGCGCGCGCATGCGCGACCCGTGGACGAATCGGATCCGACCCGATTACGAATTATCGTATCGACAGAATTATCGGATCATTGGAAACAAAAAAAACAAGTGATACGCATTTACAAATACAAAATTTACAGAATCAGCGATATAACCGGTAATAGTTAAATATACGATGTCCAGAATTACCGAAATGGAACCGAAATCACGAATGGAACCGAAATCATGAATAGAGCGAAAATAAATTTCGATTTGACACATTTCAAGTCCATTCGAAAATTCTGAAAATATTTCATTTCGGCTCGGAAAACTTTTCGGATCTGCCGTTTTCGGATCAAAAAATTTTCGGAAAATCGGCCGCATCCGAAAACACGAATCGGGAAATTTCGTGAAAATTCCGAAATTCCGAAACCCGAAACCCACATCCCTACTGGTAAAGTCCTGCATCCCCTCTAGCAGCCGATCCACCATGCATTGGAACGTGGCCGGGGCATTCTTCATCCCGAATGGCATGACCCGAAATTGGTACAGGCCAAATGGAGTGATGAATGCAGATTTTGGCACACCTTCCTCGGCAAGGAGAATCTGCCAGTACCCCTTACACAAGTCAATGGTGGTGTGGTAGTGACCCTGGGCAATGCGGTCCAGGAGCTCGTCTACACGGGGCATGGGGTAGGCTTCGGTAACGGTGTGCTCATTATGCCTTCTGTAATCTACACAGAACCTGGTAGTGCCATCCTTCTTGGGTACTAGAACCACCGGGGAGGCCCATAGGCTCTGGGATGGTTCTATTACCCCTAGATCCAGCATCTTGCGGATCTCCTTCTGCATCCCGTCTCTCACTGCATCGGAGATTCGGTACGCCGTCTGCCGCAAGGGGGTTTGACTCTGGGTATCGACCCGATGCAGAGCTACAGAGGTGTAGCCGGGACGGGACAAGAACAGGTCTCGGTGCTCCCATAGCACCTGCTGAGCCTGTTCCCTGTGGCGTGGACTGAGTCCGTCGCCCAGCCGGACATCAGCTATCCCCTGGGCGCTCGGATCTCCAGGCAGTACCGGCAGGGGGAGATCCTCCAGATCCCCTGCATCCGGTGCGCAGATGGCGGCTACTGCCTCTTCCCTTTCATGAAATGGTTTCAGCATGTTCACATGAACGGTTCTTTGGATCCTTTCATCTGAACATCTGGCTGCGATGAAGGTGGTATCGCAGATCTTCTCTATAATTTTGTAGGGTCCCTCCCAGGCTGCCTGCAACTTATTTTGTTTGACCAGCCAGAGCGCTAACACTTTCTGCCCTAGCTGGAAGGTGCGGTCCCTAGCCGACCAGTCATACCACCTCTTCTGCTTGGTTTGGGCCGCATGGAGAGTGTCCCGTACCAGGGCGGTCAATTCCTGCAGCCGGTCCCTAAACTCAAGCATGTAATCTATGGCCGAGGTCCCCTCCTCGGCCAGAGCACCTTCCCAGTGCTCCCGGAGCAAGTCCAAGGGGCCTCGGACTCTCCGGCTGTACAACAGCTCAAAGGGAGAGAAGCCAGTGGCTTCCTGGGGTACCTCCCTGTAAGCGAACAACAGATGGGGCAAGTGGCGTTCCCAGTCCTTATGGTACATGGTAAAGGTGCGAAGGAGTTGCTTGAGGGTCCCGTTAAACCACTCGCAGAGCACGTTGGTTTGCGGGTGGTAAGGGGAACTGTACAGGGGTTTAATCCCACACAGTCTCCAGAGCTACTAGGTCACCTCGGCCGTTAACTGCGTGCCCTGGTTAGACAAGATTTCCTGGGGAAATTCGACCCTGGAGAATATCTGTAGCAGAGCTCCGGCAACGGTCTCTGTGTGGATATCTCGGGGGCCACGGCCTCGGGGTACCTGGTGGCGAAGTCTACTACAGTCAAGATATACTTCTTGCCCGTAGTACTAGGCACCGCCAGGGGTCCTATCAGATCTACCGCCACCCGTCTAAAGGGTTCTCCCACTATGGGTAGGGGTCTCAGGGTTGCTTTCCGGGTGTCCCCCCTTTTCCCTACCCGCTGGCATACCTCACAGGTCCAGCAATAGTCCCTAACATCCCCGGATAACCCAGGCCAGAAGAAGCTCTGGGTCAGGCGGTGCAGCGTCCGCCTGTGCCCCAGATGGCCTGCAAGGGGAATATCATGCCCAATCTTCAACAGATTGCACTGATATTTCCCTGGCACTACCAGTTGCCTATGGGGTACCTGGTCCACTTCCCTCTTCGCTCCCCCGGAGGTCCTATACAACTTCCCCTGGTCCCAGGAAAATCTCACCTCCCCTAACCCTCCCGGCTCCCGCCCTGCCTGTTGTCGGTAAGGGGCAAGGGTAACGTCTTCCCCGGTGGCTTGGGCAAAGTCCGTCGGGGAATCCCAGGTCAGGGAGGGGGTATTGTCAGGGCCAAGGGTTGGGCTGGTTTCACTTACCGCGGTCCCCTCAGAGTCTGTGTGTGGAGCCTTCCTTGCTTGATGGCAGGTGGTGACGGGGCATACCCCGCCAGGGTGGGTGTCCTCAAAAGTAGAGGTCAGCAGACCAAGGTCGTTACCGAGTATTTACTTCGATTGGTAGGTCTTTCATGATCCCTACTTCCATGTCCCGGCATCCGTGCCCCAATGGAGATGGATGCGGGCTGTAGGGATCCGGTAAACATGGCCGCCGGCAACTCGGACGGCCACCGAGTAGCCTGTGGAGGCATCAGGGGTAATAAGGTGGGGCTGTGCCAGGGTAAGGGTTGCACCGGTGTCCCGCAGGCCATTGGCACTCCGTCCATTCACCCGGATCTTTTGGCGATGGTGCTGCCGGTTATCTTGGGCGGCTGCTTGAATCGGGTCTGCTTCATATTGGATGCCCCAGTCTTCGTCCGGAATCGCTGTGGGTTCTGGCTCCGGCTCATGTTGGCAACAATATGCCATAGCTCTGCCCGGAGGGTGTGCTGGGCAATGCGGGGCAGGACGGTTGGCAGTCAGTGAACAGCGGTCCCGGATATGTCCGATTTGGTTGCACCCATAGCACCGGGGACCGGTCCGATTAACCGGGATGTTGTTTGTAGGTGGCCGGGGTGCTCTCGGTGGGTGCGGTACAAGGCTAGGGTGCTGGATGGAACCGGGGAGGTGGGGGCTGGACGGCAGGAGGAGGTACTCACCTGGCATCCTGGTATTCATCGGCGAGGCGGGTAGCTTTGGGCAGGGTAAGGGGACGTCAGTCTTGCACCCAATCCGGGACCTCTGGAGGTGAATAGGTATAGAACTGCTCCAGCAAGAGCAGTTGGATGATTTGGTCCGGGTGGGTGGCTTGGCATCCCTGGATCCAGCTGCGAGCGGCCTGTTGCATGCGGTGCCCCCATTCCGCATAGGAGTCATGGGTCCCTTTCTTTAGAGCTCGGAACCAGACTCGATTTGCCTCGGGGGTGAGCGCATAGCGGGCCAGCAGGTGTTCCTTGACCCGCTCGTACACCATGCAGTCCTCATCCGCCACAGCCCGGTAGGCTTCAGCCGCTCTGCCCGTCAACTTACTCGCCAGTAGCGGTACCCAATCTCGGGTCGCCACCTCTTGCAGGGCACATTGTCTTTCAAAATCTTGCAGGAAGCCGTCAATATCCTCGCTTCCCTCTGGGAAGAGTTTGAAGGCGGCAAAGGGAGTCTTTTGCTTGGGGGGTCCGGTGCTGCCCTGGGGAGTCAGAGACCTACCGGACCGTTGCTGCATTTCTGCTTGGCGGAGTCTGTCCGTATCTGCCAAGACCCTCCCGATGATGTCGGCAGAGGGGTCTGTTCCGTATAGGGCCAGCCATCACTGTACCTCTTGCCGCCATTCTGAGGTCTCGGAGCCCTCCGAGGGAGCCATACTAGCACGGTCGTCCTCCATCAATTCGCTGATGATGGCCGCCTTTGGTTTGCCCCCGGGGATCTTGCTTCTGGCTTTCAGCAATTCTTTAAGGACCGTGCGCTTCAGACCCTTGTAGTGCTGGGCCATACGGGGTTACGGCCGTTACTTGGCGTGTCCGCCTCTCGGACCCAGGGGTATCTGAGACCGGGGTCAAGCCAGCGGCTGTTTTTCCCCCTGCTGGGCTGGTCTCAGAATCTCTCCCCGGATGGCGGCCGCTCCGGATGCTCTGCGTGTTGCGGTGGCTGAGACCGGGGTCAAGCCAGCGGCTGTATTTCCCCCTGCTTGTCTGGTCTCAGCCGATCCCACCAGGCTGCCAGCCAATGTAACAGATCTCTGTGACCGGACAGTGTCCCATCTGCCAAATGATGCTTCCTCGCTGGACACCCAGTTTCTCCTCGTGACTCTCACACCTTTCTCTTGTACCTTAGCCACAGCTCAAGGCCCTGGGTAGTTATCTGATCTGTGATGTTGTCTGTTTGATTGTATGCAAATGTATGGTCCTTGACTCTATCTGTCCTCTCTATGAATAAACATTCAGTTCTATTCTGACCAAGCTTGAAGTCACGACTCATGTTTTGGAGTACCAGGAATCTTCTGCCCGCTGTTCCAAGGAAAAGCTCCAGGTCTACAGCTTCGGCTTTTTCCTGGGGCTGCTAGCCAGGCTCTCTACATACACCGGGCCTTGAGCTGTGGCTAAGGTATAAGAGAAAGGTGTGAGAGTCACGAGGAGAAACTGGGTGTCCAGCGAGGATGCAGCATTTGGCAGATGTGACCCTGTCCGGGCACAGAGATCTGTTACAAGGCTCAAGCGTGGGAAAGACATCCCACACTTGGGTACCACGTGCATGAGGCGACATATGACCGCCTGCCATGTATCCCATTGGCACAACACTTTGCATAGGTCCTCCTCCTCATCTGTCTCTACCCCCACTAGATTTCCTGCCATGTCATTGCCTACAACCTCCACTGACAGGGATGATGCTACAGTAATGGGTGTACCAGGTCCTTCCTCAGAATGTGACAGCATCCCATCAGCTGAAGATTTACGCAGATCAAAAGCGAGGGAGGCACCAGGTACTCGCAGGGCATAACCCAAACAATTAGAAGATACAGGACAATTTGCACAGAGTGCAACTAGAGTACCCAGGATACGGCTAATTTTATTAAATAACACCACAAACAACAATATAATTGAATGGCAAAACACACAATGCGGTGATATGCTTAATGGGTGAAGCGAGGCAACGCCAATAGAAATATACCTGGTTTGCAACAATGGCATGAGTACAAGGTGGTGGTTAACTATACCTCGGCGGTTCAAGCCGCCTACGTAACCAGTCACTAAGAAATAAGGCCAGGGGAACCGAGCAACATATCAATAGACCCAAACGCTGACCAACCATCAACAAAGCAGTTAAAAGCAAACAAGAAGAGGCATGGCTCGACGCGTTTCGCCCGTGCGGCCTTAGTCTAGAGCTGGTTTTACGCAGTCAGATTACGTTGTCCCAGCTGCTGCAGCGTAAGAAAATATATAGTCCCAACCATCCCCAAGCACAGCGTCTAAATGCCAGCTTAGCAAAATTACTTGCCTTACAGCTGCTGCCTTTCCAGTTGGTGGACTCTGCTTCCCTCCATGAATTTGCTGAATGTGCTGTACCACAGTTGCAGGTTACAAAATGCCATTTCTTTTCACGGAAGGCCATTCCAGCACTATACCAGCACGTGGAAGACAATGTTATCGAGTAATTGGGAAAGGCAGTCAGCAGCAAGGTGCATGTGACTTTAGACACATGGTCCAGCAAGCATGGACAGGGCCGTTACATTTCTTTCACGGCACACTGGGTAACTCTGCTTGCAGCTGGGAGGGATCCAGGACGGGGTCTGCGCTGGAGCTTGCTCATCCATCACGCCTCCAGAAAGCTGCTTATATGAGGTCTGTCTGTTCTACCACCTCTTCCTCATCCTCCTCCTCCTCCTTCAATGTCTCTAGCAAAGTGGCAGTTAAACCGACGCGTGGCAGGGGCTACACAATGGCTCAAGCAAAAGGATGCCATACTGTGCTTGAGATGGTTTGTTAAGGAGACAGGAGCCACACCGGGCCAGAAATTCTGTCAGCTCTGCAGGGGCAGGCGCAGAGATGGTTAACACCACGCCAGCTTCAGCTGGGAATGGTCGTCTGTAATAATGGCAGCAACCTTCTCTCCACCCTACGCAAGGGTAAATTGAAACATGTACCATGCCTAGCACACGTCCTAAATCTAGTAGTACAGCGTTTCCTAACCAGGAACCCAGGGCTGGCAAAGCTTCTCAGCCAGGCCAGAAAAGTCTTCAGACGGTCATTCCCAGCAAGTGTTCGCCTGGCAGAAATTCAAAGAGAATTTCACCTTACCACAAACCGCCTGATCTGTGACATGCCCACCAGGTGGAACTCGACATTGCTGCTTGTGCAGACGCTGCAGCATTGCCAGAGGGCCATCAATGAGTACCTGTGTGAGTATGGCAGAAGGAGAGGTTCAGGTCAACTTGGTTCCCCCCCACAGTGGCTGATGATCAAGGATGCATGCACTGTACTGTCACCATTTGAGGTGGCAACGCGGATGTTGAGCAGGGACAGTGCATGCATCAGTGACACGATTCCTTTAGTGTTCTTGCTGGAGCGCACTCTGCGGGGAATTATAGATGTGGCACTAGAGGCAGAGCAGCGGGAGGAAGAGGAGGCCTTCCCTAGCTCTCAAGGCCCCCGTCTTTACGCAGACAGCATTCCTGCGGGTCCTCAGATCAGACTGGAGGAGGATGAGGAGGAGGAATATTTAAGTAGTGGGGGCATTGATGGTGGGGGATTCCTCAAGGGAGGGTTTTGTGTGCCCAGAAAAACAAGGACTAGTACGTGGCTGGGAGGAGGAAGTGCATGATACGGTCATCCTCATTGACCAGGAAGACTTGGAAGCTAATGTCACCTCCATCCTACACTGCATGGGCTCCCTTATTATGCAAAGCCTGCTAAAGGACCCCAGGATTCGTGCTATCAAGGAGAGGGATCATTACTGGTTGGCAACCCTTCTTGATCCACGATACAAGGTTAAAGTTGCAGAGCTCATCCTGCCACACAGAGGGAGGACAGGATGAAACAACTTGAAGACGCTCTAAAGCGACACTTGTGTAACACCTTTCCAGGCACTGGTAGGTTACCAAGTAATGACAAGTGATGATCAGAGTAAGAGCGGTGAAGGCCGGGGCTCGCTTAACTGATGCCTTTTTACATTTTTTTAGTCCACGACGCACATGGACGTCAAATGTAGGCACCCATTGCTTGCCAGCGTCTTCACTGTATGGTGCAGGACTACCTAGGGGCAAGGGCAGACCTGGATACCTTTCCAGCAGATGATCGACTGGCTTACTGGGTGTTGAAATTGGATCACTGGCCAGAACTTAGCCAATATGCTATGCAGCTACTAGGTTGCCCTTCATCCAGCGTGCTTTCTGAAAGGACGTTCAGTGCCGCTGGAGGTTTTGTCACAGAAAAAAGAGTGCGTCTGTCCACCGACTCTGTAGACCGGGTGACATTTATAAAAATGAATCAGTCCTGGATCAGCAGCTATCAATCCCCTGATGCTGACATAACTGAATAGATCGGGGATCTCTTCTGCATTCCCAAAACCTCCACCACTGCACTCTTCCACAATACCACAAAGGGATTATGGTGTGAAGGCACTTGCTGCCACCAAAGACAAAATATTTGGGTGCACTGACGCCTGTACCAGTTTCATATCATTTTAATATTTGACCGCAGGGTCCAACCCTGCACTCTTCCACAATACCACAGAGGGGTTACTTACGGTGTGAAGGCACTTGCTGCCACCAAAGGCATAATATTTGGGTGCACTGCCACTGACGCCTATACCAGATTCATATCATTTTAATATTGGACGGCAGGATCCACCACTGCACTCTTCCACAATACCACAGAGGGCTTACGGTGTGAAAGCACTTGCTGCCACCAAAGGCACAATATTTGGGTGCACTGCCACTGACTCCTATACCAGATTCATATCATTTTAATATTAAACATAGAAACATAGAAAATGTCGGCAGATAAGAACCTTTCGGCCCATCTAGTCTGCCCAATTACATGGATACATTACCTGGATTTATCTTTTGTTTAGGATAGCCTTATGCCTATCCCATGCCTGCTTAAATTCAATTACTGTTTTGGTCTCTACCACTTCTACTGGAAGGCTGTTCCATGTATCCACCACCCTCTCAGTAAAATAATGAAATTGGACCGCAGGGTCCACCACTGCACTCTTCCATAATACCACAGAGGGCTTACGGTGTGAAGGCACTTGCTGCCACCAAAGGCAAAATATTTGGGTCCACTGACACTGGCGGTACCAGATTCATATCATTTTAATATTTGACAGCAGGGTCCAACCCTGCACTCTTCCACAATACCACAGAGGGGTTACGGTGTGACGGCACTGTTGCCGACACTAAAGGCCCAATTTTAAAGCACCTATTGTTACTTTCATCTAAAGCCTGCATAAGTTTCACCTTAATTTAGCCACAAAAAAATCACTAAACTTGTTCTGTGTGTCCTAAAACATCTCCTCTTTCATACAGGCTGCCGCCCCAAGCTGTTGTTTATGAATAGGTTAAAGGAAAAGCATTTACCGTAATTTGAAATGTCATTTTTTTGTTTTTAAATGTTTCTATACATCCTACAAATCCGCCACTTCACGGGCAGGTTATGGGGACCTCCTAGGCAGGTTATTTGAAGGAATCTTTCGTTTTTATTCTTAACCTTTATTTCATGGAGTAGAGAAACATTGGATGAATTTGTCAGTATACTTAATAACGGATCTACTTCTATTAAATTTACGATGTCATGTAGCTTTACACAAATTTGTTTCCTAGACACCTTGGTTATTAAAAGAGATGGCAAATTAATGACGGATCTCTATCGGAAACCTACTGATAGGAATTCCCTGTTAAGATATGATAGTGCACATCCTACTACTTTACTTGATTCCCTCCCGCGCAGTCAACTTATGCGAGTTAATAGGATTGTGAATTTACCTGAAAGCAGGGATAAAAGGTTTGATGAAATGATTGAGAGATTTAGAGCTAGAGGATATCCTAGACATCTCTTGAGAACAGAAAGTACTAGGATCAACCAACAAATAACATCTCAGAGACGCCAGAATTATGGCAGGATTCCATTTGTATCTAAATATGGGACTCATACAACACAAGTGAAAAAAATCCTATGTAAGTATTGGTACATTTTAAGGGATGCGTATCCTAAAATTCCGGAGTTTCAGACTATCCCACTAATGTCATATAGAAAAGGGAGATCATTTCGACAGACATTAGTTAAGGCTGAGTTCAAGCATAATACAGGTGGAAGACCCTTCTTTGGGAAGCCAAAGAATGGAACCTTCCCGTGCTTGAACTGTTCCTGCTGTAACGCAGTAATACGTGGTGATTCCTTTGTCCATCCACATTCTGGGAGAAAATCTAAAATTAAAGGATACTTCACCTGTAATTCCACTTACGTGGTTTATTTGTTAAAATGCCCCTGTGGGTTGGTCTATGTGGGTGAGACCACCCAAAAAGTAAAAAATCGGTTCATTAAACATAGGTCGGATATTAGAACTAAAAAGACCGAACTTCCTGTCCCTGAACATTTTCTATGTAGTGGACATGATATCTCACAGTTACGCTACCAGGTAATCGATGAAGTACCCAAGTTGACAAGAGGCGGGGACAGAGAAAAATTGCTTAAGAGAAAGGAATTATATTGGATCCATCACCTTAATACTCTTTGGCCACATGGCCTCAATAGAGAATCAGATTTTTCACCTTTTCTATAAATGATTAATTATACGTATTTATGTAAAATAGTATTATAGGTATCTAAATTCCTTCCACTGTTGCAGATTTAAGCATGAGGTCAATTAGGACTAATAAGATCGTTGCAGCAATTAAGTGCCTCCCTCCCTCTACATTTAGATCTGTAGAATTGCTTCTCTTCCTTCATAGGCAATCTATGTCTACAATTGATCTATGTTAATAAATAATGTCTCTGTAATTGACTGTGGTTAATGAGATGATTGATGAATCAATATGTAGACAATTGTTTTTAATTACTGGGTTGGCACACACAGACCGGTTGTAATGATGAATTGATTACTCAATTGATCTGTGGTGCTATTTATTCCCAGTTGTGTCATTATGTTTTAGGCTTGACAAAGACCAGTTGGTCGAAACGTTGCCTTTCTTGATGTTGGATTAAATCCATTTGAAATCATTTTGTGGATGTTGGAGTTCTTTCTATTTTTTCCGGTTGTTTATGAATAGGTTAAAGGAAAAGCATTTACCGTAATTTGAAATGTCATTTTTTTGTTTTTAAATGTTTCTATACATCCTACAAATCCGCCACTTCACGGGCAGGTTATGGGGACCTCCTAGGCAGGTTATTTGAAGGAATCTTTCGTTTTTATTCTTAACCTTTATTTCATGGAAAACTCACTGTTCCTTTAAAAACGGGGTTTTTTTTAACCTTTTGTCCTTGTTTCCTATCCCCAGGGCAATACCCGGACCCCATACACCTTTTATGGCAAATATCTAGCATATATGCCCTCTTGGAGGGCACTCTAAAAATCGAACATTCGGGTCCCATTGACTTACACTGATCTAAACATGTAACCTAGTGACTATATTTCCTACATATTTTTTCTGTTAATCTGTATATTTGTGTTGTTTTTTTTTTTTTTTTAATATCTTGCATTGTATTACTTTGTATTTCTGTAACTGTAACACTTCAATGTTCTTGAACCCAGGACATGCTTGAAAACGAGAGAAATCTCAATGTATCCTTCCTGGTAAAATCCTTTATAAATAAATAAATTTCAGATCGTGTTCGAGTTCGAACTCGAACTTCTGAAATTGTTCGAGTTCGAAGTTGAACCAAACATGGGGACGTTCGGCTCATCCCTACACAGATTGCAAGCTCCTGAGCAGGATCCTCTATCTCATGGCTCTATGTGTCCAACCTGCATGTACGCTGGCCATTCCGTCTCTCCCATTTTACCGCGCTACAGAACCTGGTGGCGCCCCATAAATAACTGTAACTGCAGTCATACAGAGCAAGGACATTTGGATTATATTCTGATTGGAGGTAAATCACAAAAATGCCACTTAAGACATTAAACATAAACAGACAAACAGCACAAATGGGAATAGCAGAGGAGCAAGGTTTTAGTACAGTCCACAGTCTCTGAGCAAGGGGTTCCATGACAGTATGCCTCTGGGGTGAGAGAGTAGCAGGATAGGAGATGTTCTTTGACTCGCTCATAAATCATGCAGTCCTCATCCGTTACCGCCAGGTATGCCTCTGCCGCTCTTCCTGTTAACTTGCTGGCAAGAAAGGTGTGACGGACGCCGCTACTTGCATGGAGCAGTAGATCCGCCATAGGTGCCGGGGATGCGCTGCAGTGAGCCACGGTAGCAAGCCGACTTCAGGTCCCTTGCTGGAAGCTAGCGAGTCAGCCGTAGGAAATACCTAGCAGATAGTTCCTCTCCCAAATACTCGTCGAGGCGTAGTACAGGTTAAGCAGGTTGGTTTATTCACCACATCACATACACGGTACATTTATATGGTACAGTCCCATTGTTCTCTCCCAAGCCTGCCCTCAGACATCCCGGCGCCAGTTTTACCACTGCCTCCAGCCATAGCCCTTTTTGTATACTTAACATGGGCTGCCACTGCCTCTAGCTCGATCCCAGCTCTTGGTGCCACACTGTCTGGCAAGCCGTGGGCCGTTCCCTGCCTGGGAAATTCCACCCCCTGGAGTGCGAGCTCTGATTCTGATGCAGGATTTCCTCTGCGGCTGGGAAGCCTGGCCTGAGTTTAGCGGCTGATTGAGGGGTGATTTCTGTGGTGCTCCCCTTTAAAACTCACCCCACAGTGGCACCATGTTCTCAGGGCTCTTCTGACCAAAAAGCACTCTGGTGGCAATGACAGGGGCTGAGCGGTGCAGGGTGTAAGGCATGTCGACTGTGTTTAGTCTCGGCCAGTGGCAGCTGTATTAGGGTTGCGCTGGGCAGATAAACAACGATGGCTGGGCAAGGCAGGGGTGGCAAATAACTTAATAAACATCAGGGTCAAACAAGCACAAATTGTACAAACAAAATTTAACAGTGAACCAACAAACATTTAACGTTTTATGAGCCAATAAATTGAAAGTGACGGATGTTCTGTCACAAATGGGTAACCAGTCCTTGCCAGCCACGTTCTGCAGTACACTTTGTCTCTCAAAGACTTGCAAGAACACGTCAATGTCTTCACTTCACTCGGGGAACATCTTGAAGGCCACATAGAGAATCTTCTGCTTGAGGGGCCCTGTGCTGCTTCGGGATGAGGTCGACCCTCCGGACCGGTGCTGCATCTCGGCCTGATGGAGTTGATCCGTGGTGGCCAGGATGCCGGCAATTATGTCTGCTGGAGGGTCAATGCCATACAGGGAAATCCGCCACTGTACCTCCCGCCGCCACTCGGAGGTTTCTGAACTTTCGGAGTGGGGCCATGCTTAACTGATCGTCTTCCATCAGTTCCTTGATGATTACCGCCTTTGGTTTGCCACTCTCCACTTTTCCTCTTGCCTCCAGCAACTCCTTCAGTGTGGTCCTTTATAGGCTGCTGTAGCGCTGGGCCATATGGTTCTCACTGCCTCTGGCCGGGAAAACCTTGCAGACCCTGGGTATCTGGGACCGGGGTCAATCCAGCGGTTATATTTCCCCCTACTGGGCTTGTTTCAGAATCCCCTCCTGGGTCAGGCTGCTCCAATCTATTCGGAGGCGTGGGTTCGAATCCCACAGCTGCCAGCAATGTGACGGATGCCGCTACTCTGAGGGAGTATGTGACAGAGTACCGCTATGCGGACGGAGTAGCTCTGGAGTGCTTCAGGAGGATAGCTTGCAAACTGTCCTGGACGGCGAGTGAAGCTGGAAGAAAGCTCAGCGAGACATGTTCAATCACCCCCCCCCCACACATACTAGTCGAGACTGAGTATTGGGTTTGTATATGTCATGGAGCTGACGTAACGCTCCATGCTTCAAACCCCAAGAGACTTTATGTTCAATTGTATCGTGTGATTTTAAATATATTTTACAGTGTTTGGTTTTAGTTTAAATTAGCTTAGTGTAAAATGGCATAACTTTAGTTTTAAAAATACTTATATTCCTGTAGGTAAATGTGTTTCTGTATAGCCAGTAAACAAGCTTTACTGCAACAGGGCTTTTACCCATATCTGGCTGCATGTTTAATTCAAGAAATCTGTGATAGTGTTTGTCTTTAATCTGTTGTGTTAGAACGATGGATTATGCAAATGTTGTGTGAGCTAATGGCTAAAGAATGTAAAGAATGTTTATTGTAAATACCTATCTGACATAATGTAATTATTATATTGGTAGGCCGAGGTGCGTCCTTTACGCAAATTATGACTGTTGGATTTCAGCATAAGTGGTGGTGTTTTTGTTCATTAAAAGTCAGAGAATCCTGTGGGAACATACAGTTCGTCTGGTGTCTCATTCAGGGTACCCACTATCACACCCAGAAGGCACAGAGCGGCTCTCTGGAAATTCCTAATGGCTCCAGGGCAGAGGAACAGAAGCAGGCGGGTCAAGCTGCTCGAGGCGCTGAGGACAGCGCTCCTAGTAGCCGGGCTGACCGCAACGAAGGGGTGTCTGGAGAGTCAGGACAGGCGGAAGAGAACGGTTCCGTCACAGGGTTTAACAGAAGAATTGCTTTTATTTGGAATACACATGCAGGGTACTTTTATAGTGCCATTGTTCTCTCCCAGCCCGCCCTCAGACATCCCGGCGTCAGTTTTGCCACTGCCTCCAGCCATAACCCTCTTCATATCTTTAACATGGGCTACCACTGCCTCTAGCCGGAGCCCAGGGGCGGACTGACAACTAATGGGGCCCCCGGGCAATTGGAGATAATGGGACCACCGTGTGCCGCACCCACATTAAACTCCAACCATACAACGCAACATCCACATGTACATTGTTGTACTAAAGAATTTATTTCTTAACTCCTTAAAATAATCTCTTGAAAATTGTGTAAAAAAATAAATCCATTTTTGACCCAGACGCGAATTGGGGAATCCACTGTGTCCCCTCAGACTTCCAGATGGCCAGTGCTCTGCTGCAGCAGCCATCACCCACTCATTGCATCTAAGCCTGCACCACGGCACAGAAAGTCCCTGTGGCAAACAAGGTAAACTGCCGATCACTTTAAAAGATACTGTACATTACTGATACACCGCACATTACAGAACTCCACAGCAATAAACCTCACAGTAATGTGCAGTGTGTATGAGTAGGGATGAGCTGTTCGGTTCGGAGTTCACATCGAACATAGCCTGTTCGTTTGTTCGCGAACTACGAACATTTCCGTGTGTTTACCGCGTGTTTGCCCACAATGCACCACAATGTACTTTTCCACTGGCCTGAAGCTCGTAATTGGCTACAGCCTTGCACCTGACCACAGGTCTGGTGCAAGACAGGTTCAACAACACTATGCCAATCAAGGCTCAGAGTCCTGATTGGGCAAATTTTGCCCAATCATGGGCTCACAGAGCTAAGTCCTGCAGCACACTATATAAGGTTTCCACGCAGCGTTTCTGCATGCATTTGAGAGGAGATTTCATAGGAGATTGTTGTGTGTTCTTACTGACGGTCTGCCATGCTACTGGGGGGTCTCATTTCTACCAAATATCAGGGAATTGTTGTAATCTTTGTGCTCAGTCCCAGCAAGTATTTTGGGGGTCACAAATTTCTACAAAACATTTGGGAATTGAGGTGATCTTCTGTGTCTTGTCACTGCAAGCAAGTATTTTGGGGGTCACAAATTTCTACAAAATATTTGGGAATTGAGGTGATCTGTGTCTTGTCACTGTCAGCAAGTATTTTGTGGGTCACAAATTTCTACAAAATATTTGGGAATTGAGGTGATCTGTGTCTTGTCACTGCCAGCAAGTATTTTGGGGGTCACAATTTTCTACAAAATATTTGGGAATTGAGGTGATCTGTGTCTTGTCACACAGCCAGTATAACGCAGTATTTTGTTGGTCACTAATTTCTACAAAACATTTGGGAATTGAGGTGATCTGTGTCTTGTCACTGCCAGCAAGTATTTTGGGGGTCACAAATTTATACAAAACATTTGGGAATTGAGGTGATCTGTGTCTTGTCACACAGCCAGTACCATGCAGTATTTTGGGGGTCACTAATTTCTACAAAACATTTGGGAATTGAGGTGATCTGTGTCTTGTCACTGCCAGCAAGTATTTTGGGGGTCACAAATTTCTACAAAATATTTGGGAATTGAGGTGATCTGTGTCTTGTCACTGCCAGCAAGTATTTTGGGGGTCACAAATTTCTACAAAAGATTTGGGAATTGAGGTGATCTGTGTCTTGTCACACAGCCAGTACCACGCAGTATTTTGGGGGTCACTAATTTCTACAAAATATTTGGGAATTGTTATAATCCGTGTGTTCTCACTGGCTGCCACCCATCAGGGGGTCTCACTGATTTATAGGAGGTTTCTGCCAGGCTTGTGCACCGAATTTTTTTTCGGTTCGATTCGGTTCGATTTTTCGGATTTTTAAACTTTTCGATTCGGCTTGTTTCGACCGATTTCTGTTTCGATTCGGTTCGGCTCGGTTCGTTTTTCGTGTACATATTTTTTCCCGGAATATCGACCATTTTTCGCAATTTCGTGTCACTTTGCTCGTTTTTGTATCGACTTTTCGTAATTTCGGAAATTTTCGTTTTTTCGGAACGTCTGTTCTCCTCGTTTCAAAGCAATAAATTTCGATTTGACACATTTCAAGTCCATTCCAAAATTCCAAAAATATTTCGTTTCGGCTCGGAAAACTTTTCGGATCTGCCATTTTCGGATCTAAAAATTTTCGGAAATTCGGCCGCATCCGAAAACACGAATCGGGAAATTTCGTGAAAATTCCGAAATTCCGAAACCCGAAACGCACATCCCTAGTTTCTGCGAATTGTAATCTGTGTCTTGTCACTGGCTGCCAGCTATCAGGGTGTCTCACTGAGTTATACCAGAGTTCTGTAAATCTTTAATCTTTATACCAGAGTTGAATCAGAGTTCTGTATATATTTAATCTATATATCACTCACCATGTCTGAAAGAACAAAAAGGACAGGCAGACACTCCCAGACACAGATAAGAGGGCAAGCAGCCCCTGTGTCGGGAGGCTGTGCCTCTGGTCGTGGTGGACGTGGTGCATCCTCTGCAGGGGCACGCTTGTCCTTTCTAACTGGTGCTGGCCGTCTTAAGCAGCAGCAACATACAGAGGATTTGGTGGATTGGCTAACCAGGCCATCCTCATCCTCCGAGTCCTCTGCCAGCCAGGCTTCTAGTGCTTTACAGTCCACCTCAGCTGCCAAAGCATCTAATGCAGCCTCCATGTCCACAGCTACTCCTGCCGTAGCCTCGCTATCACACACGGAGGAGTCAGCTGAATTGTTTGACTACAATGACAGTGACATGCTGCTTGAGGATGCGCAGCAAGTACAGTGCTCTGATTCAATCTCTGAGGTTGAGGAAGGGAGTATAATCAACCTAGAGGAAAGGGGTGCCAGTGATGACACACAAATAACTGGCACTCAGGTTGCCCCAGCAGCTGCAGCATACTGCCAAGTTGGCTCCAGTGACGAGGAGATAGGGGGTAATGATGACAATGATGATGAGGTCACTGACTCCACCTAGGTGCCAGATCGAACAGAGGAGTCAAGTGAGGAGGAGGGGGAGGAGGAGGCTCAGCAAACACGAGGCACAACATCCTCTATGACCAACCATAGCACTAGCCAGTCCAAGGCATCAGATGTCAGAGTTGCTCCAGTGCAGAGCGCTGTTGTCTCAAAGCACACATGCAGGAACTCTACTGTCTGGGAGTTCTTTACGAAATGTGCAGCAGACCCCACCGTTGCTATTTGTAATCTATGTCAGATGAGGCTTAAGCGTGGGAAAGACACCGGACGCTTGGGTACCACGTGCTTGAGGCGACATATGACCTCCTGCCACACATCCCGTTGGCGCAAAACTTTGCGTAGGTCCTCCTCCTCCTCATCTGTCTCTACCCCCACTGTATGTCCTGCCATGTCATTGCCTGCTACAACCTCCACTGACAAGGATGATGCTACAGTAATGGATGTACCAGCTCCTTCACAATGTGACAGCATCCCATTAGCTGAAGATTTACACAGTCAGATTACGTTGCCCCAGCTGCTGCAGCGTAAGAAAAAATATAGTCCCAACCATCCCCAAGCACAGCGTCTAAATGCCAGTTTAGCAAAATCACTTGCATTGCAGCTGCTGCCTTTCCAGCTGGTGGACTCTGCTTCCTTCCGTGAATTTGCTGTACCACAATGGCAGGTTCCAAAATGCCATTACTTTTCACGGAAGGCCATTCCAGAACTATACCAGCACGTGGAAGACAATGTTATCGAGTCATTGGGAATGGCAGTCAGCTGCAAGGTGCATGTGACTTTAGACACGTGGTCCAGCAAGCATGGACAGGGTCGTTACATCTCCTTCACGGCACACTGGGTAACTCTGATTGCAGCTGGAAGGGATCCAAGATGGGGCTCTGTGCTGGAGCTTGTTCATCCACCATGCCTCCAGAAAGCTGCTTGTATGAGGTCTGGCTGCTCCACCACCACCTCTCCCTCTTCCTCCTCCTCCTCCTTTTGTGTCTCTGGCGAAGTGGCAGTTAAACCGACACCTGACAGGGGCTACGCAATGGCTCAAGCAAAAAGATGCCATACTGTGCTTGAGCTGGTTTGTTTAGGGGACAGGAGCCACACCGGGCCAGAAATTCTGTCAGCTCTGCAGGGGCAGGTGCAGAGATGGTTAACACCATGCCAGCTTCAGCTGGGAATGATCGTCTGTGATAATGGCAGCAACCTTCTCTCCACCCTACGCAAGGGTAAATTGACGCATGTACCATGCCTAGCACACGTCCTAAATCTAGTGGTACAGTGTTTCCTAACCAAGTACCCAGGGCTGCCAGAGCTTCTCAGCCAGGCCAGAAAAGTCTGCAGCCACTTCAGACGGTCATTCCCAGCAAGCGTTCGCCTGGCAGAAATTCAAAGAGAATTCCACCTTCCCACAAACCTTCTGATCTGTGACATGCCCACCAGGTGGAACTTGACATTAGCAATGCTGCAGCGTCTGCACAAGCAGCAGAGGGCCATCAACGAGTACCTGTGTGAGTATGGCACAAGGACAGGTTCAGGTCAACTTGGTTTTCCCCCCCGCAGTGGCTGATGATCAAGGATGCATGCACTGTACTGTCACCATTTGAGGAGGCAACGAGGATGGTGAGTAGGGACAGTGCATGCATCAGTGACACAATTCCTTTAGTGTTCCTGCTGGAGCACGCTCTGCGGGGAACTATAGATGTGGCTCTAGAGGCAGAGCAGCGGGAGGAAGAGGAGGCCTTCCCTAGCTCTCAAGGCCCCAGTCTTTCCGCAGACAGCATTCCAGCGGGTCCTCCTCAGATCAGACGGGAGGAGGATGAGGAGGAGGAATATTTAAGTAGTGGGGGCATTGAAGGTGGGGATTCCTCAAGGGAGGGTTTCGTGTGCCCTGAAACACAAGTGCTAGTGCGTGGCTGGGAGGAGGAAGTGCACGATACGGTCATCCTCATTGACCAGGAACACTCGGAAGCTAATGCCACCTCCAACCTACGCTACATGGGCTCCCTAATGATGCAAAGCCTGCTAAAGGACCCCAGGATTCGTGCTATCAAGGAGAGGGATCATTACTGGTTGGCAACCCTTCTTGATCCACAATACAAGGGTAAAGTTGCAGAGCTCATCCTGCCCGCACAGAGGGAGCACAGGATGAATAAACTTGAGGACGCTCTAAAGCGACACTTGTGTAACACCTTTCCAGGCACTGGTAGGTTACCAAGTGCTGACACAGGTGCTTCTGAGGCTGCGGATGATCAGAGGAATAGTGGTGAAGGCCAGAGCCGTAGCTAGCTCCTTTTGCACCCGAGGCAAAAACAGAAAATTGTGCCCCCCCACATAATTTTGGAAAATCGAGTCCCCGACCAGTGGCGCAGTGCTAAGCTCCTGGATGCTTCCCGCGACCAGAAGCAATGGATCAGACCACCCTTTGCGCTGTGGGATGAAAGGAAAGTATGTGATTTTTGTGGGGTTCCAGCTGGTGCTGACTGATTCTGCAGAAGCGGCATCACTTAGCACCAGCGTCTAGCTGTGGGTAACTTTTGTAGCTATGGCGGGATGGTAATTAGCGTTAGGACTTTGTAATCCTAACGCTATTTACTCTTTGCGCTCCCCATGTTAAGTATAGGGAGCGCAAAGTACAGTAACCTCGCGCTGAAAAGCACAATCTCATGGATTTTTAACCTGTTACCGTTGGGATTGTAATATGAGGGTCCTGTGCTAGGATGTGATATGGGCAGCATGCAGTAACCTCATTTAACCTAGCACCAACGATCACATGCGTGAGTGCTAGCGTTAAGGAGGCGATGGGGCCCTACATATATAGTGCACACACAGTACATGTGCAAATACAGTACACACAGAATACATGCACGTTTAGCAAAAGAACATTTAGCATAATATACACCCCCCAGAATAATATACACAGCACTGAGCCCCCAGACTATTTTCCCCAGTTCACATGGATATAATTGCCCCCAGTTCACATGGATATTATTGACCCCAGCTCATATGGATATTATTGACCCCAGCTCATATGGGTATATATTGCCCCAGTTCACATGGATATGGCCCAGCTCATGGATATGCCCCCAGCTCTCATGGATATTGCCCCAGGTCTCATGGATAATGCCCCCCAGGTCTCATGGATAATGCCTCCCCAGGTCTCATAGATAATGCCCCCCCAGGTCTCATGGATAATGCACCCCCAGGTCTCATGGATAATGTCCCAGCTCTCATGGATATGCCCCAGGTCTCATGGATATTGCCCCCAGCTCTCATGGATATTTCCCCCAGCTCTCATGGATAGTGCCCCCAGGTCTCATGGATAGTGCCCCCAGGGTCTCATGGATAGTGCCCCCCGGGTCTCATGGATAGTGCCCCAAGGTCTCATGGATTGTGCCCCCAGGGTCTCATGGATAGTGCCCCCAGGGTCTCATGGATTGAGCCCCCAGGGTCTCATGGATAGTGCCCCCAGGTCTCATGGATAGTGCCCCCAGGTCTCATGGATAGTGCCCCCAGGTCACCTGGATTGTGCCCCCAGGTCTCATGGATATTGCCCCAGCTCACCTCTCATTGCCGGCAGCCGCGTGCTTCCTGCTTGAATGGCCGCTGACAGGAAGTGCAGCCGCTCGCCTGGGATCAATGAAACAGCCTGCCGCGATGTCGCGGCTGGCTGTTAGATCCCAGGCGAGCGGCTGCACTTCCTGTCAGCGGCCGTTCAAGCAGGAAGCAAGCGGCCGCTCGCAATCGTTTCGGGCTGGGCGCTTCACAGCTGTGAAGGGGCGCAGCCATGCTTCAAGTCCTGCTGGAAAGCTGCGGGAACGCAGTTTCCCTCAACCTGTGTTCCCGCAGGACTCGAGCCATGGCTGCGCCCAGGGGCCAAGTCCTGCGAAAAAAAGTGAGGGAACTCCGTCTCACCCAAGAATTCCACAACCCTCATTACCCGAAGAGAAAAGAAAGTGTATATATATATATAACTCCTAGAATTGAATATAGCCAGACACAGGCCCTCCAGTATTATACTTACCCAGTCTGCAGACCTCAGGACCACGTGTTCTTCCGAGCTCAGGCATCACTCCCCTGTTTTCACACTCTCTTTCTCTCCCTCTGTCTTTTCACAGTCTCTTTCTCTCCCTCTGTCTTTTCACTCTCTGTCACTCCGGTCTTTTCACATTCTCTTTCTCTCCCTGTCTTTTCACTCTCTGTCACTCCGGTCTTTTCACATTCTCTTTCTCTCCCTGTCTTTTCGCTCTCTGTCACTCCTGTCTTTTCACACTCTTTCTCTCCCTCTGTCTTTTCGCTCTCTGTCACTCCTGTCTTTTCACACTCTTTCTCTCCCTCTGTCTTTTCGCTCTCTGTCACTACTGTCTTTTCACATTCTCTTTCTCTCCTCTGTCTTTTCGCACTCTGTCACTCCTTTCTTTTTACTGTCACTCCTGTCTTTTCACTCTGTCACTACTGTTTTCACACGCTCTCCTGTTTTCACACTCTCTTTCTCTCCCTGTCTTTTCACTCTGTCACTCCTGTCTTTTCACTATGTCACTCCTGTCTTTTCACAATCTCTGTCACTCCTCTGTTTTTACTCTCTCTCTCTCTTTTCACAATCTCTCTCTCCTCTGTTTTCACTCTCTTTCTCACCCTCTGTCTTTTTCACTCCATGTCACTCTGTATTTTCACTCTCTCATCCCCCTCTGTAGTTTCACTCTTTCACCTCCTCTGTAGTTTCAATCTCACTCCCCTCTGTAGTTTCAATTTCACCCCCTCTGTAGTTTCACTCTGTCACCCCCCTCTGTAGTTTCACTGTCACCCCCCTCTGTAGTTTCAATCTCACCCCCTCTGTAGTTTCACTCTGTCACCCCCCTCTGTAGTTTCAATCTCACTCCCCTCTGTAGTTTCAAATCTCACCCCCCTCTGTAGTTTCAATCTGTCAGTTCCACTTCCTCTGTAGTTTCACTCGGTGTCCTCCTCCTGGCCCAGGTGCTCTGTGTGTGCTGCGCGCACGTGTCACATGGCTGCTGCCGGCAGTCGGGCATGTGACTGGACCAGCCAATCAGACTCAGAGGCATAGAAGCATGCGTATCGGCCAGGAGCAGCCGCGATCATGTGGCAATGCCGAACTTTGGACACAATCATGCTCCTGCCCCGTGACAAGGTGCGTTCCCGCAGGACTCGAGCCCTGGCTGCGCCCCTTCAGAGCTGTGCCCGAGGCACGCGCCTCACTCGCCTCGCCCTTCCTACGGCCCTGGTGAAGGCCAGGGCCGCTTGACTGATGCATTTTTAATTTTTTTTAGTCCACGACGCCCTGGGACGTCAAATGTAGGCACCCATTGCCAGCGTCTTCACCATATGGTGCAGGACTACCTAGGGGCAAGGGCAGACCTGGATACCTTTCCAGCAGATGATCCACTGGCTTACTGGGTGTTGAGATTGGATCACTGGCCATTTAGCCAATATGCTATCCAGCTACTAGGTTGCCCTTCAGCCAGCGTGCTTTCTGAAAGGACGTTCAGTGCCGCTGGAGGTTTTGTCACAGACAAAAGAGTGCGTCTGTCCACCGATTCTGTAGACCGGCTGACATTTATAAAAATGAATCAGTCCTGGATCAGCAGTTATCAATCCCCTGATGCTGACGTAACGGAATAGATCGGGGATGTCTTCTGCATTCACAAAACCTCCAGCAATGAACTCTTCCACAATACCACAAAAGGATTACTGTGTGAATGCACTTGCTTCCATGAAAGGCACAATATTTGGCTGCACTGATGCCTGTGCCACATCTATATCATTTTAATTTTTTGAACCACAGGGTCCAACCCTGCACTCTTCCACAATACCACAAAAGGGTTACGGTGTGAATGCACTTGCTGCCATGAAAGGCACAATATTTGGCTGCACTGACGCCTGTGCCAGATTTATATCATTTTAATTTTTTGAACCGCAGGGTCCAACCCTGCACTCTTCCACAATACCACAGAGGGGTTACTGTATGAATGCACTTGATGGCCTGGCACCAAAAGCACAATATCTGGGTGCACTGACGCCTTTAACAGATTCATATCTTTTAATATAGGACCGCATGGTCCGCCCCTGCATTCTTCCACAATACTACAGAGGGGTTACTGTATGATAGTACTTGCTGGTCTGGCAGTCTGGCACCAAAAGCACAATATCTGGGTGCACTGACGCCCATTACCAGATTCATATCTTTTTAATATAGGACCACATGGTCCACCCCTGCATTCTTCCACAATACCACAGAGGGGTTACTGTATGAATGCACTTGCTGGCCTGGCACCAAAAGCACAATATCTGGGTGCACTGACGCCTTTAACAGATTCATATCTTTTAATATAGGACCGCATGGTCCGCCCCTGCATTCTTCCACAATACTACAGAGGGGTTACTGTATGATAGTACTTGCTGGTCTGGCAGTCTGGCACCAAAAGCACAATATCTGGGTGCACTGACGCCCATTACCAGATTCATATCTTTTTAATATAGGACCACATGGTCCACCCCTGTATTCTTCCACAATACCACAGAGGGGTTACTGTATGATAGTACTTGCAAGCCTGCCACTAGGGATGTGCACCGATTTTTTTTTCGATTCGATTCGATTTTTCGAATTTTTAAACTTTTCGATTCGGCTCGTTTCGACTGCTTTCCGTTTCGATTCGGTTCGGTTCGATTCGGTTTTCGGGTACATTTATTTTTCGGAATATCGACCATTTTTCGTATTTTCGGGTCACTTTACTAGGTTTCTGTATCGACTTTTCGTTATTTCGGAAAATTTTCGTTTTTCGGAATTGTACATGGTTTTCGGCATATCGCCAATTTTTCGTATTTCGGAACTTTTCGTATTTCGGAACTTTTCGTTTTTCGGAATTGTACATGGTTTTCGGTATATCGACAATTTTTCGTTTTTCGGAACTTTTTGTTTTTTCGGAACGTCTGTTCTCGTTTCAAAGCTGTCTAACTCTATTCGTTTTGATGAAAAAACTACTATGGTTTACTTTTTTAATACTACTTTATATATTTTTTATAATAAATTTTTGGTTTGTTTTTCGGATCCGATAATTCATTCTGTCGATACGATAATTCTGGCGATTCTATCGTGTTTTTTTAATTAACCCTTTCGCTGCTGAGGCTTTTCCCGTCCCTGTGCTGAGCTAATTTTTACCGGTTTTGCTCGTCATGTTTAAACGTGTTTTGAAGGCTTATTTTAGTATATGACCCAGACATATTATATATCGTTCTTTCCGTCAGACTCTGCAGATTCATAATATGTCATTATTATATGTATACGTCATGACCTGTCTGTATATTATAACAAAAAATGCAATAAAATATGATTTTTCAATAATTTACAATGTGTAAAGTGTTTTTTTTTCACATTTTAACATGCGAGCAATTGCGGTTATATTTTGTATGGGGTGCACTTGTTAAAAAAATTAGAGATGGGGTCTCGTTACATTTTTTTTTGGGGGAAATTACACGATTTTTAACAAATGCACCGCATACAAAAATCGTTAGTGCAGCATCATTGTTCACATTATAATTGAAATGGAACAATATTGCTGCATTAACAAACCAAAAAAAAGATTTTTTTTTTTTTTTTATAATTTTTTAAAATATTTTTTTATTTTTAATTTTTTTAAAAAAACTTTTTTCACTGTAGTGTTTGGTATCGTTGGAACCAAACTTTAACCCCTAGCTGCCACGGATCGGGAGATAGGGGGTTCATTGGAACCCCTATCTCCACCATTGGTGGCAACTAGGGGTTAACTCCAGGACTGGCGTCATCGTGCTATGCACGATGACGCCAGTCCTCAGGGGGAGTTCCCGGAAGCTTGGCCGACATCCGACATCCTCATGGATATGCCCCAGCTCCTCATGGATATGCCCCAGCTCCTCGTGGATATGCCCCAGCTCCTCGTGGACATGCCCCAGCTCCTCGTGGATATTGCCCCAGCACCTCATGGATATGCCCCAGCTCCTCGTGGACATGCCCCAGCACCTCGTGGACATGCCCCAGCTCCTCGTGGACATGCCCCAGCTCCTCGTGGATATTGCCCCAGCACCTCGTGGATATGCCCCAGCTCCTCGTGGACATGCCCCAGCACCTCGTGGACATGCCCCAGCTCCTCGTGGACATGCCCCAGCTCCTCGTGGATATTGCCCCAGCACCTCGTGGATATGCCCCAGCTCCTCGTGGACATGCCCCAGCACCTCGTGGACATGCCCCAGCTCCTCGTGGATAGATATTGCCCCAGCACCTCGTGGATATGCCCCAGCTCCTCGTGGATTTGCCCCAGCACCTCATGGATATGCCCCAGCTCCTTGTGGACATGCCCCAGCACCTCGTGGACATGCCCCAGCTCCTCGTGGATATTGCCCCAGCACCTCATGGATATGCCCCAGCTCCTCGTGGACATGCCCCAGCTCCTCGTGGACATGCCCCAGCTCCTCGTGGATATTGCCCCAGCACCTCGTTAGTGCAGCATCATTGTTCACATTATAATTGAAATGGGAACAATATTGCTGCATTAACGAACCAAAAAAAAGAAAAAAAAAATGTTTATTTAATTTTTATAATTTTTTTTAAAATATATTTTTATTTTTAATTTTTTTAAAAAAACTTTTTTCACTGTAGTGTTTGGTATCGTTGGAACGGCCATGCTCTGGTTGATCCAACCATACCAAACTTTAACCCCTAGCTGCCACGGATCGGGAGATAGGGAGTTCATTGGAACTCCCTATCTCCACCGTTGATGGCAGTTAGGGGTTAACTCTAGGACTGGCGTCATCGTGCTACGCACGATGACGCCAGTCCTCAGGGGGAGTTCCCGGAGGCTTGGCCGACATCCAAGATGTCGGCCAGCTCCGGGAAAGGATCACGAACCGGCGCTTTTCAGCGCCGATTCGCGATCCAGCTCCCCAGGGGTTAATGCCAGGCACCATTTGGAAGGGCAGGCTGTGCCCTTCCAATTGGTGCCTGGGTTAACCCCCGCAACGCCGCCGATCGGGAGGGAGAGAGGTCGCGATGACACCTAATTTCACCGGCGGCGGTTCCGGATGCTGGGCTGACATCGAGGATGTCAGCCCGCACCGGGGGGCCAGCGATCGGCCGGAACCCGGCCGAATGCTGACCCCAAAGGGAGGATGCGCTCAGCGCGTCCTCCGCATACCAGCAGCCATGCGGAGGACGCGCTGAGCGCGTCCTCCGCATCGACGTGTTTAACAGTGTGGAAACCAAGCAATACATAATTAACTTATTAACGTAAAGCAACGCACACAAACAGGAAAATATAGAAAAAATAGAAAATTTATTTACAAAATGGGGAAGGGAAGGGAACATGCCAAGGATGGCAAACTGCCCAACAGGGGCACAAACAACACAAACAAACATACATTTTAGAATTACTGGCATTTGAGGAGATGTTGGAGCTGGTCCGCATCTTTGATTACAAAGATTATGACTGCAGTAAGGGCCCTTACGGCAGGAAGAATAATTTTAGGAAGGATCGTATCATTGACAAGCTACGCGCACCACCATCCTGGAGGTGTTTGGGAAAGACGGGACGAAGGACCAGATCAGAAAACGCTGGTCCGACCTCAAAGCAGGCGAGCAGGAGCAGCTGAGGCACATCCGTATTGACTCTTACTGCCGCTCCAGGATGTCCGCGGTGTTAGTAAGGTGTTCCCGGAGTTCCTGCAGCAGTTCCTGGATGGAATCCAGTGTCCTGACTGCCAGGCGAAGCTCGCCAATCGCCTCTTGATTGCTCGGTCTGGCTTCTTCGATATATCCAATAAATGAAAGAAGGAAAATACAGTAAGTAAAGCAGGTTTCTATTTTTGACTGAAAGTCTTGAAAAAATATAACAGTAGTATATACCAGAGCTGGCGGCCTCCTCCTGCTCCTCCTCCGACTCCTCCTCCCCCACCACCACCGTCTGCATATCCAGTGCTATATGTAAGAAATTAAAGAAATAAAAAATACAGTAAACAAAAAATGTTTCTGTTTTTGACCAAAAGTCGTTGCTAAATAAAACAGTATATACCAGCGCTGGTGGACGCCCGTGGCTCCTCCTCCTCCTCCGCTGGGGCACTGGTCCCTGCCCGGGCAGATTCGGCGTCCTGTGCCCTCTTCCTGTCTTCTGCCAAATCCAAAAAATATAACACGTAAATAATGCAGACTGGAAAAAATGGTATATCTATACAATATATTGCCGAAAGTATTGCGAGACCCCTCCACTACCCCACTACCAGCTAAACCCCCCACTACTCCCATCTCATAGGTCTAAAGTCCCAAATATTTATTTATTTCCTCTGCACATAGACATATATTACCGTTCATTTATATATTTTTTTTCAGAAGTAAACATTACGTTTATTCAATAAAAACTATTATTTGTGTTGTGTGCGTACAAAGCGCATTGTGCGACTGCTTTTAGTTATTTTATAGAAGGCCTCAGCCTCAGTTTCACTTTCAGTTTCTGCTAATAATAAAACTGGATATTGCAGAAACAACAACAGAAATCCACCATTTTGTTTTGAAATTTGCATCTAAAGCATTCAATGACACTGCTGCAGCAGCTGCTGAGGATGTATTGAACGCAGCTCTGTTTGGATGCACTTTCAGAAGAACTACATGTCCCATCCTATCACTTAGCAAAGACGCAGAGATTTTTATTGATGCGCAGGTGGGAGTCAATATTGGGCAAGCTGCGGGTCATCTCGTATGCATCACTCAATCACAACCCCCCCCCTCCAACACACTACAGACTATACACACAGTGCCAAAAGAAATCCAGCATTGTAACTTCATCTACATACATCAAATATCACAATTTTCACGAATACGTAAAATCACAAAAAAGAAGAGCTATGGCAAAAATGCACGTATGACGAATTGTGAAAACGCAAAGCTATACACAATCACATTGCATGAAAAAAGGACTAGATAAATAAACGTATTTCTGTGCACATTAGCACATGCAAGCACATTATTATTATTATACAGGATTTATATAGCGCCGCCAACAGTTTGAGCAGCGCTTTACAATATAACATGACACTTACGTTTCGCTATGACGCGGCGGATGCGTTTCAGCTGCTCCTGCTCACGAACTTTTAAATCAGACCAGCGTTTCCGTAGCTGGTCCTTCGTCCGGTCCTTCCCAAACTTCTCCAAAATGGTGGCGCGTAGCTTGTCCAGGATACGATCCTTCCTGGCGTTATTCTTGCTGCGGTAAGGTCCCTTCTGGCAATCGTAATCTTTGGTATCAAAGATGCGGACCAGCTCCAACATCTCCTCAAACGCCATATTTTGGGCGCGTTTTTTCCTGGGTGCAGGTGGAACTTCTTCATCAAGAGATGAAGAGGGGGTCTCCTCTCTGGCAGCGCCATTATGAAGAATAATAAAAAAAAAATTTGTTCAAAAAGTTGTCAATAAAACTGGCTCAATAAAGTTACGACATGTGCGCGCGCGCGCATGCGCGACCCGCGGACGAATCGGATCTGACCAAAATACGAAAATTCTGATCGGATCTTTGGAAACAATAAAAAAATTTACAGAATCAGCCATATAACCGATACTAGTTAAATATACGATGTCCAGACTTACCGAAATGGTACCGAAATCCCGAATGGAACTGAAATCATGAATAGAGGGAAAATAAATTTTGATTTGACACATTTCAAGTCCATTCGAAAATTCCGAAAAATTTTCGATTTGGTAAACTTTTCGTTTTTTTCGGAAAGTCTGTTCTCGTTTCAAAGCAATAGATTTCGATTTGACACATTTCAAGTCCATTCGAAAATTCCGAAAAATTTTCGATTTGGTAAACTTTTCGTTTTTTCGGAAAGTCTGTTCTCGTTTCAAAGCAATAGATTTCGATTTGACACATTTCAAGTACATTCGAAATTCCGAAAAATTTTCGATTCCATTCGGAAACCTGTTCGGATTCGACTTTTTCGGATCTAAAAAATTTCGGATTTTCGGCCGAATCGAAAGACCCGAATCGGGAAATTTCGTGAAAATTCCGAAATTCCGAAACCCGAAACGCACATCCCTACCTGCCACCAAAAGCACAATATTTGGGTGCACTGCCACTGACGCCTGTATCAGATTCATATCCTCAGAGGGGTTACTGTGTGACGGCACTGTTGCCGACGCTAAAGGACCAATTTTAAAGAACCTATCGTTACTTTCATCCAAAGCCTGCATAAGTTTCACAATAATTTAGCCAAAAAAATCACTAAACTTTCTCTACGTGTCCGAAAATGTCTCCTCTTTTCATACAGACTGCCGCCCCAAGCAGTTGTTTATGGATAGATTAAAGGAAAAGCATTTACCATAATTTGAAATGTCATTTTTTTGTTTTTAACTGTTTCTATACATCCTAGAAATCCGCCACTTCACGGGCAGGTTATGGGGACCTCCTAGGCACGATATTTGAAGGATTTTTTCGTTTTTATTTTTAACCCTTATTTCATGGAAAACTCACTGTCCCTTTAAAAACTTTTTTTTAAAAACTTTTTGTCCTTGTTTCCTGTCCCCCAGGGCACTACCCGGACCCCCATACACCTTTTATGGCAAATATCTAGCATATATGCCCTCTTGGAGGGCACTCTAAAAAACCGAATTTCAGCCCCATTGACTTGTATTGAGTTCGAGTTCGAATTCGAACATTTGGAAAGTTCGAGTGTGAATGCGAACCGAACTCGGGGGTGTTCGGCTCATCCCTATGTATGAGCGTATCAGAGCTCCACAGCAATAAAACTCACACTCATACACACTACACATTACTGTGAGTTTTATTGCTGTGGAGCTCTGCGATACGCTCATACACACCGCACATTACTGTGAGTTTTATTGCTGTGGAGCTCTGTGATACAGTAATGTGCGGTGTGTATGAGCGTATCGCAGAGCTCCACAGCAATAAAACTCACAGTAATGTGCGGTGTGTATGAGCGTATCGCAGAGCTCCACAGCAATAAAACTCACAGTAATGTGCAGTGTGTATGAGTGTATCACAGGGTTCCACAGCCTTTTTGACACCAATCCCATTCTTCATTACACCCCCCATGGCCCCTCCATTATTTTTACGCAGGTCCCCCATTTTTATTTCTAGGCAGGTCCCCTTTTTTTTCTAGGCAGGTCTCCCTTTTCATCTAGGCAGGTCCTGTTCTGTGTTGCTAGGCAGGTCCTGTTCTGTGTTGCTAGGAAGGTGTTCCCCTTTTTTCTCTAGGCAGGTCTTGATTTTTGTTTCTAGGCAGGTGTCCCCTTTTTTCTAGGCAGATCCTTTTTTTTCTTTCTAGGCAGGTGTCCCCTTTTTCTTTCTAGGCAGTTATCCCCTTTTTTTTGTAGGCAGGCAGGTATCCCCTTTTTTTGTAGGCAGGCAGGTATCTCCTTTTTTTTGTAGGCAGGCAGGTGTCCCCTTTTTTTGTAGGCAGGCAGGTATCCCCTTTTTTTGTAGGCAGGCAGGTGTCCCCTTTTTTTGTAGGCAGGCAGGTATCCCCTTTTTTTTTAAGGCAGGCAGGTGTCCCTTTTTTTGTAGGCAGGCAGGTATCCCCTTTTTTGTAGGCAGGCAGGTGTCCCCTTCATTTTTTTATTTTTAGGCAGGTGTCCCCTTTTTTTATCAGTGACACCACACACACACACACACACACACACAGTTATTTACATACAGGTTAGAAAAGGTTAGAATCCTCCAGGCAGGTCTTCGTCCGGGACACTTCCAGCACAGCAGGGAGGCTCTGCAGCATCGCGTGGCTGTCTCTCTGGAGACAGCATCGCGTGGTTGTCCCATGTGAGCTGCTGGGCTCACAGCCTCTTCCTCCTCTTCCCCGGTGCAGCGTGTGGGAGTTTGATCCCACGCGCTGCCGAGGAAATGGGAGACTTAGGACCGGACACCTTCCTGGACTGCAGGGCCAATCCGGCCCCCCCCCATCCGGCCCAGATGGCTCAGTCTGCCACTGCCGGAGCCCAGTTTCTGGTGCCACACTGTCTTGCCCGCCCTGGGCAATTTCTTGTCTGGGAAATTCCACCCCCCCAGAGCGCGAGTTCTCCTTCCAGCGCTGGGTCCCCTCTGCCGTTTGGAAGACCGACCTGGTTTAGTGCTTAATTGAGAAGTGATCCCCGGCGCTTCCTCTTGTAATTCACCCCACACCAGGCTGCCATCCCTGGGGACCTAATGTCCGAAAAGCACTATAGGGTGGGCAAAGGGGGCTCCAGGGCAGGTGGGTTAACAGGAGTCGGATTTTGGCAGCCTGCCAGCAGCATTCACAATCGCCTGGGGAACCACCTGCATACACAGTGTGATGGATGCCGCTACTCCGAGGGAGTAGATCCGCCGTAGGTGCCGGGGTTGCTGTGCATTGAGCTGCGGTAACGAGCCGGCTTCAAGTCCATTGCTGGAAGCTAGCGGTCAGCAGTAGTAAATACCCATTGGATAGTTCTGTAGCGCTGTTTAAAGACTGTGTTTGCTGCATTTACTTATTATGGCCACCAGGGGGAGACAGAGGCAATATGAACTATGTTCGACATAAATGTCACTACACTTTCCATCATGCTTTGCGGGAGGACAGGAAGTGGGTGGGAGGAAGAGGAAAGAGATCAGCAGCCTCGTGCAGAGGAGAGGAGAGTGAGCCGAGCGGCGAAAGGTGGAGGACGCACGTGAGACTGCCAGGGATCGTGACCAGGCTGGAGTGCAGGCGCTGCCTTGCTGGTGCTGGAGATCGGGAAAGTGACCTTGCAGAGACCTGCCTACGCACCGCTGAGAGGTTGGAGTAGCGATCTAGTTGCAGCTGGACCCCGAGTTAGGAGACCGCGATGATCCATTGGGAGTGCAGGCGGTAGACCGTTGTTCGCAGTGTGGAGATCAGACAAGCGATGAGCGGATCCGGTGGCACAGAGTCCCAGCGTATAAGCGGAGAGACATCCTTGGTCGGGCGCTGAACAGATTGTCTATCGGATGGGTGAGAGGCCTCCCAGGCCGCAGTTCCAAAGCTAAGAACCGCACGCTGCATTATTGTTTAAGTCTACAGGGCCCCAACGTGACTAGTCGAAGATTTGTTTGTTTCATTCACTGGCCAGTTGAATACAGTACCCGGGTACCCGAGACAATACACATACATCTTTACATTCACGGGACTTACACTCCAGAACTAAAAGGGGTTAAACTTTTCTTTTTCCGCCACGTGTTTTTCCCGCATTACGAAATCCTGTCGTTCAAATACCGTATCTACATTATATATGCTTCTTTATTGGGATCAGTAAAGAATATAATCTATAAAAATCCACAACAGTGCTGGTGTATATTTATTCCCTAGTGCGGTGAGACTAACCCAAGGTTAATTCAGCGGCTCCTCTGGGAGTAAGCGCTACACGTGGGGGCTCGTCTGGGATTCCAGTCTCTGTAAGAAACCGCAATTAAAGGGTTAATTATGGATCCAGACACTGCTGCCAAATGGTGTGAGGAGCAAAATAGCCAGATAGAGTTAAGCATAGTCATGGACATTCCTGCAGACACTTGGGCCGAAGATCAGATTCGTCGGGCCGTGGCCGCGCTGACACCAGATCATCGGGGGTTAATTCTGGACATTAAAGCAAACCCAGATACTTCTCACACATATGTTCTTTTTGAGTGGAGAAAGGGTGTTCCAGTGTGTTTTCAGGGAGCGAGTGTGAAGCTGACCGACCGAGGTGGAAGTTCAACTGATTCATCCAAGTGCGCCACGTGGCGATCCCGCGAATGTTCCCGCGCCTAGTCCGCTGGCCATGATCGGGCCTGAATTTATAGTGGCTATCGGAGATTTGCTGGCTAAATGTCAAAGAACAAGCCCTCCACACACTATCTTTGATTATTGACGGTTGAGGAATTTTACAGGAAATGTACCAACTCCGGCGGGAGAAGAAACCTTCGAAGAATGGGTAGAACAGGCGATGCAGGCTCTGGATGAGTGGGACGTCCCTGAAGCGCAGAAGAAGCAAAGAATTACTGAGAGCTTGAAGGGACCTGTGTCAGAGGCTGTCAAAAACCTGAAGTTGAATAAGCAAGACTGCACTGCTTTAGATTACCTAAACATATTACAGGAAGTCTTTGGGCGAACAGAAAAGGCTGCTGAGCTCATGTACCAGTATGAACATACTTACCAGCAAAAAGGTGAGAAAATGACTGAATATATGAGGCACCTAGAGAAGATTCTGCACCAGATACTTCTTAAGAAATGGGCCGAACCGGCCACAATAGACAAAATCCGAATACAGCAGATATTGAGGGGCGCTCAACCTTTAGATCCTGTGATGTTACAGCTGAAAACCAGAGAAGGTAACGAGAATTGAAATACCTGGAACTGATTCGAGCTGTTAGAGAGGAAGAGGCTCTGCTGGAAGAAAAATCCTTAAGGAGAGGAGAAAGAGCTTACGCACAACCTGTGAGGCATAACGAATATCTGCAAACTGAAGATGATTTGTTGAACACCTATGGACAGACAAGAGCATCTGTTTGTTCCTATATCCACAGATAGTGCTGCGAAAGAGTCAACCCTTCCTACATATAGCGAGATACACAAGACCGTTAAGAAGGTGCAAGAAGCTCAAGCTGAACTGAAACAAGCGCACACGGACCTGTGCCGAGCACTTTTGAAGGTGGCAGAGACACAGACCGCTATGCAGAAGTTCCTCACTGACATGCGGACAACGGGAGTTGCTGTGGCGTCTGGCCAGGGTCCTTCAACCGAATCACCATGAGCAAGTACGCCTCCGTCTTCAAAGAAGAGATGTTTCAGTTGTGGGGAAATTGTGGGTCATTTCCGAGCACAGTGCAAAAAAACAAAGGCCTGAAGGAACTAAAATGGAAGAGTTCCTAAAGGCCTTGGAAGGGCTGCTATCTACCTCACAGGCGGGAAACGCCAGAGGGCCCAAGTGAAGGAGCGAACTAGGTGCCCAATGGTTGAAAACTGTTCCAAACTTCAAGCCAGAACTGAAAGGCCGAGAGGGCCCGGATTCTTGCCAACTGCTGAGCCTACCAGGACTGAAAGAGTTACTCCCTTAGTATCCGGTCCTATGTCAAGGGGAAACAATGCACACCCAAAACCTCCACGAGTCAAGAAGAAGGCCAGGGTACAGCGAACTGGGTCTATACCTCCTGCGGCTACGACCAAGTTTCCTGACCAGCTGATAGGTCCTTCTCCCATCGTTCCAATCCAAGTGGAGGGAGTCAACACTAAAGCTTTGTTAGACTCAGGGGCTCAAGTGACGTTGATCTATCCAGAGTTCTACGAGAAGCACTTGAAACATATACCTATACAGAAATTAAAGGACCTTGAGATCTGGGGTATCGGAACTGAGAAGCTTCCCTATGATGGATATCTACAGGTGAAGTTAGAAATTGGATCCGAAGTCATCGGCAGTCTGGAGGTTGTGATGCATTGGCCATTGTGTGTCCTCGGCCTTCAGGGGCCAACAGAAGTTCTATGATAGTGGGGACGAATACTGATCTGGTGAGACGTCTTCTGACTCCTATAGTAATGGAAGAAGGTTCTACCAGAGGAGTACACCAGATGTTACGTCTGGTCTATCAGCGAATGGTCGAAGAACAGAGGGCACCTGCCGATGTGGGGCGGCTGTGGAGATTGGGAGGAACAGAGAAGATTCTGCAATCAGGAGAAGTGGCGAGTTTCTGGGCCTCAGTCAAGTTGAACGGATCACAACCGGGTCCTTATGTGGTACTGGAAACTGATCTCAGTCATGGGAGTGAGGCCGGAGTAGAAGTAATCCCTGAGATAATCTCCACGAGAGCTTTGAAACGGACACGAGGAAGAGTCTCAGTTAGCGTGTGTAAAGTGTCTGATTCTCCAGTGATCCTGAAAGCACGAATGCCCATCGGGCAAGTAGCGTCTGCTACACCTCTCTCCCCTACTGATTTAGGGGGGGGGAGTGAATAAAGAGATTCCAGCTGAAAGGTTCTATCCTAAAGATGCTCCCATCTCGCCTGAGTGGAAGAAACGACTTCAGTCCCAGATCCGAAAATGGAAGGACTTGTTCTCGAAGGATGAGTTCGACGTGGGTTTAGCTAAGAGTACTGAACATCGCATTCGACTACAAGAAGATAAACCGTTTCGAGAAAGGTCAAGACGAGTTCCGCTGGGAGACTTGGATGATCTACGAGAACAGCTAAATGAACTATAGAGGACTAAGGTGATTCAAGAGTCCAGGAGTCCGTACGCTTCTCCAATAGTGATGGTTCAAAAGAAGAATGGTTCTATCCGTCTATATATAGACTATCGCTCGCTAAATCAGAGAACCATTCCAGATCAATATGCCACTCCTCGGATAGAAGATGCCTTACAGTGTTTGTCTGGAGCAAAATTGTTTAGTGTACTAGACCTGCGAAGTGGGTATCATCAGATACCAATGCATCCTGAGGACAAAGAGAAGACTGCGTTCATCTGCCCACTGGGGTTCTTCGAGTTCAACAGAATGCCTCAAGGCCTTACGGGGGCTCCCGCCACGTTCCAACGGTTAATGGAGAAGACAGTCGGGGACATGAACCTGATTGAAGTGTTGGTGTATCTAGATGATATTATTTTGTTCGGGAAGACTCTGGAAGAACATGAGCAGCGATTGGAAAAGGTCTTGAAGCGGCTCCACGAAGAGGGGTTGAAACTGTCTCTAGAGAAATGTCAATTTTGTCTACCTTCCGTTACGTACCTGGGACATGTTGTGTCGGCAGAAGGTGTTTCGATGGATCCTCGAAAGATGGAAGCCGTAGCTTCCTGGCCTAGACCCCGAAATGTTACTGAACTTAGATCTTTCCTGGGGTTCTGCTCATATTACCGAAGATTCGTAGGAGGATTTGCCAAGATAGCTCAACCCTTGAATAAGCTCCTACAGAAGGAAGACGTGGAAGAAGGCTCCAAGGCTTCTGATCGAAGTTCGTCGGCTCAAGGGCAAAGGAAGGCTCGAGAATCCATCCAAGAAGAATGGACTAATCAATGTGAAAGTGCCTTCATGAAGTTGAAAGAGAGTCTAACTCGAGCTCCCGTCCTGGCTTACGCTGATCCTCATAAGCCGTATGAATTGCATGTGGATGCCAGCAGAGAAGGTCTAGGGGGAGTCCTATACCAGGAATATGGTGGATTGTTGAGGCCTGTAGCGTATGTGAGCCGAAGCCCTTCAGAGAAGAACTATCGTACTCACAAATTAGAGTTCCTAGCCTTGAAGTGGGCGGTAGTAGACAAGCTGAAAGATTATCTGTATGGGGCTGAGTTTGTGATAAAGACTGACAACAATCCTCTTACGTATGTCCTTACTACTGCGAAGCTGGATGCAACGGGACATCGATGGTTGGCCGCTCTGTCAGGGTTTCGGTTCAGCCTTAAGTATCGTCCTGGAGTGAATAACCGAGATGCAGATGCTTTGTCAAGAAGACCCTATACTATAGGCTTGTGCACCGATTTTTTTTTCGGTTCGATTCGGTTCGATTTTTCAGATTTTTAAACTTTTCGATTCGGCTCGTTTCGACCGATTTCTGTTTCGATTCGGTTCGGCTAGACTCGTTTTTCGTGTACAGATTTTTTCCCGGAATATCGACCATTTTTCGTATTTTCGTGTCACTTTGCTCGTTTTGTATCGCCTTTTCGTAATTTCGGAAATTTTCGTTTTTTCGGAACGTCTGTTCTCCTCGTTTCAAAGCAATAAATTTCGATTTGACACATTTCAAGTCCATTCGAAAATTCCAAAAATATTTCGTTTCGGCTCGGAAAACTTTTCGGATCTGCCATTTTCGGATCTAAAAATTTTTGGAAATTCGGCCGCATCCGAAAACACGAATCGGGAAATTTCGTGAAAATTCCGAAATTCCGAAACCCGAAACGCACATCCCTACTATACTACAGAATGGACTCAGCTGACTCCAGATGGGGTGCAAGCCTTATGCCAAGGGGCAGAGCACCGTATCAAGGGAGTAGTTGAAGCAGAAGCTATAGGAGTTATGGCTGCGACTGTTCCAGAGTTTTATTGTAATCCTACACAGCTGAGGGATGAAAGTCTGCCTACTTTTTCGAAACAGGACCTGAGAGCCGATCAGGCTGGAGATCCCCTAATTGCGTTAACAGTGAAGGCTATAAACGCGAACCAAAGGGAAATTCTACTGACAAATTCCCCAGAAGGAGCCCAATTGGTGTACAAAGAGTGGGAACGGTTGAAGATGTTGGATGGGGTGGTCTACCGAAGGGGCCCCTCGAACAATGCTGAAGAGACACAACAGTTGTTCCTTCCCACCAAACACAGAGAGGGTGTGCTGAGATCATTACACGATGGCCATGGACATTTGGGTGCAGAGAGAACTTTTAAGCTGGTGCGAGACAGATTTTATTGGCCCTGTATGAGATCTGAAGTTGAAAGTTACTGCCATTCGTGTCTGAGGTGTATTCAGAGAAAGACCCTACCAACTCGAACTGCTCCAATGAGCCACCTGCAAAGTCAAGGACCTAAGGATTTGGTGTGCATTGATTTCCTGTGCTTAGAGCCGGATGCTAGTGGGCAGGGAAATATTCTAGTAGTGACTGATCATTTCACCCGTTATGCCCAAGCGTTCTCTACTAAAGATCAACGTGCTCCTACAGTGGCAAAGGTTTTGATGGAAAAGTTTTTTGTTCAATATGGCCTACCAAGGAGAATCCACTCGGATCAGGGCAGAGACTTTGAGAGTCGGCTTGTTGGGCTATTGCTGGAACTGTTAGGAATTGAGAAGACCCGAACTACTCCATATCACCCTCAAGGTGATGCCCAACCAGAAAGATTTAATCGCACTCTGTTAAATATGTTGGGGACACTGTCAAACAGAGAGAAGCAGAATTGGAGTCGTCACATAGCTACGTTGGTGCATGCGTACAACAGTACGGAGAGTGACGCTACTGGATACTCACCTTACCGTCTCATGTTCGGAAGAGAAGCTCGACTGCCTGTTGATTTGGCATTTGGGCTTTCTCTTGATCAGACGTCTGTGGCCTCTCATAAAAATTATGTGGATAGACTTCGGAAGAATTTGGCTTCTGCGTTTGAACAGGCCCATTTGACCTCAGGAAGCAGAGAACAGAGGAATAAGCGAAACTATGACTTGAGAGTTCGTATACAGGATCTACAACCCGGTGATAGGGTTTTGTTGAAGAACTTGGGTGTTTCTGCAAGGCATAAGCTGGCGGATAGATGGAGTTCTCAAGTCTACATTGTCTGCAAGCAACTGCCGGGTCTGCCAGTTTACCAAATCCGACCGGATGGAAAGGCCGGGCCTCTAAAAAACTGGCACGGAAATCATCTGTTGCCTTTGAGAGAAGCTGTAAGAATACTAGTTGGAGACGAACTTTCTTTGCCGAACCCACCTGTTCCACGCTCTATTCCTGTTACTCGGTCTCAACAGACACGGGTTGTTGAAGAAAGTGAAGGGAACAGTGAGGAAGGAAGTTTTTGTCTGGGCTGGGTGCGCTCACCTGAGCCTGAAGAAGTCATCCCAGTTTCTGAACGGTGGGAAAGTAACCTGAGGCCTGAGGCTCCTGAATTCCGATTGGAAGTTCCTGAGACTTTGGAAATTCCTGTAGTTCCAGAAGATGTGTCCATAGATTATAGTTCTATGCCTTCACTGGAAGGCTCATATTCAGAAGAGGTGTCTGCTCCAGTTGTGGACGAAAGAATTGAGCCCGTACCTGTGGCACTTCCACCCGAAGAGGAGATGATTGAACCAGAGTCTAAACGTTCTATCCGACCTCCTCAGAGACTCACCTACGATTCACCGGGACATAGCACTGAAGAGACTGTCACCACAGTGCGAAGGTTGCCTGAAGTGTCTGCTATGCTAGCTGAGGTAGTCAAGGGCATGAGCCAACTTGAGGATGTATATCTGACCCATTATATGTTTGCTGCTGAGCCTGAATATATTGCCTAATGTAAATGCTGAAATGTTTTGTAACTGTTACACTTCCTTGGAGAGGCCCAAGAGTTCAAGGGGGGGGAGTGTAGCGCTGTTTAAAGACTGTGTTTGCTGCATTTACTTATTATGGCCACCAGGGGGAGACAGAGGCAATATGAACTATGTTGGACATAAATGGAACTACACTTTCCATCATGCTTTGCGGGAGGACAGGAAGTGGATGGGAGGAAGAGGAAAGAGATCAGCAGCCTCGTGCAGAGGAGAGGAGAGTGAGCCGAGCGGCGAAAGGTGGAGGACGCACGTGAGACTGCCAGGGATCGTGACCAGTCCGGAGTGCAGGCGCTGCCTCGCTGGTGCTGGAGATCGGGAAAGTGACCTTGCAGAGACCTGCCTACACACTGCTGAGAGGTTGGAGTAGCGATCTAGTTCCGGCTGGACCCCGAGTTAGGACACCGTGATGATCCATTGGGAGTGCAGGCGGTAGACCGTTGTTCGCAGTGTGGAGATCAGACAAGCGAGGAGCGGATCCGGTGGCACAGAGTCCCAGCGTATAAGCGGAGAGATCCTTGGTCGGGCGCTGAACAGATTGTCTATCGGATGGGTGAGAGGCCTCCCAGGCCGTAGTTCCAAAGCTAAGAACCGCACGCTGCATTATTGTTTAAATCTACAGGGCCCCAATGTGACTACTCGAAGATTTGTTTGTTTCATTCACTGGCCAGTTGAATACAGTACCCGGGTACCCGAGACAATACACATACATCTTTACATTCACGGGACTTACACTCCAGAACTAAAGGGGTTAAACTTTTCTTTTGCCGCCGCGTGTTTTTCCCGCATTACGAAATCCTGTCTTTCAAATACCGTATCTACATTATATGTGCTTCTTTATTGGGATCAGTAAAGAATATAATCTATAAAAATCCACAACAGTGCTGGTGTATATTTATTCCCTAGTGCGGTGAGACTAATCCGAGGATAATTCAGCGGCTCCTCCGGGAGTGAGCGCTACAGTTCCTTTTCACAAATACTCGTCGAGGAGTAGTACAGGTTAAGCAGGTTGGTTTATTGTGGACACACACACACACCGGGTACATTTATACGGTACAGTCCCATTGTTCTCTCCCCTGCTCGCCCTCAGACATCCCGGTGCCAGTTTGACCACTGCCTCCAGCCATAACCCTTTTCGTATACTTAACATGGGCTACCACAGCCCCTAATTCGATCCCAGTTTTTGGTGCCACACTGTCTATCCCGCCCTGGGCAGTTCCACATACGGGAAATTCCACCACCTGGTGTGCGAGCTCTGATTCTGACGCAGGGTTCCCTCTGCGGCTGAGAAGCCTGACCTGAGTTTAGCAGCTGATTGAGGGGTGAGCTCGGTGGTGTTCCCCTTCACAACTTACCACGCAGTGTTCTCAGGGCCCTTGTGACCAAAAAGAACTCTGGTGGCATATACAGGGGCAGAGCGGTGCAGGGTGTAAGGCATGTCGACTGTGTTGGGGTTGTTCTGGGCAGATAAACCACGATGGCTGGGCAAGACAGGGGTGGCAGAGAACGTTTAACATTTTATCTGCCAATAAATTGTAAGTGACGGCCGTTCTGTCACACACACAGTTTTAGGCAATCTGGGGTACACTTTACAGAGACACTAATAACATATTTTGCTCGCACAACTGACACTAGTACAGGCTGGACACAAAAGGGAACAAGTTATTAACAGCACAGGAGATATACAGACAAATCAGCAGCTGGGCCATTTCAGTGAATTGACACATTGTAGCAAGCATTTATTCCGTGGTTACTAGCAGGATCGGTGCAGGGGATAAACACAATTAAATAGAAAACTGGGAACATTTTGCAGAAAATGTAACATGGGAATTTGTTTACATAAATAAAAGGGAAACAAAATATAACAAAATATGAACTAAATAAATTTTGTAGCGGCCGATCCGTCACAAAGTAGATCCTTATCTTATCTGATTCTGTACCAAATAAAAACAGGCCGTGTAAAATGGCCAACGAGTCTGCTTAACCCAATATGACCAGTGTCGTCTGCTTTATTGGGAGAAATTAAGAACTGACATTGAGTCAGCGCTGCTTGCTGAGGGGAGAATCCGGGAACTAGCAGAGGAAAACGAATCACAGCGGCTGAGGGAAAATAAATAACCTGGGCTCTCGTAACAGTTTCAAACCCAGCTCCTGGATGGTGATCGGCTGGAGTTTCAAAACCAGGCTTCTCCCGGTGTCAGGGAACACAAGGAACATGAGGGACAGGTTCAAGGCATTTGGATTATGTTCTGATGGGGGAAAAGTCCCAAAAAACATAATTTTTAACATTAAAACATAAACAGACTGTCACGGAACCCCTTGCACAGAGACTGTGGACTTTACTAAAACCTCGCTCCTCTGTTATTCCCCTCATGTAGCTATTTGTCTGTTTATGTTTTAAGGTTAAAAGTGATGTTTTTGTGACTTCCCCAGCAGAACATAATCCAAAATGCCTTTAAGCCTGTCCCTTATGCTAACTGTGTTATCTGACACCAGGGGAAGCCTGGGCTTGAAAGCAAGAACTGGGTTTAAAACCCCAGCCAATCACAATCCAAGGAGCTAGACAGCCAACCCATCCCATTCAAGGACTGCACAGCAATCACTTTAATGGAAACATCTGCAGAAACTTTAAACCTTGGTGCCCTGAAAACCATTTGGTCCAGCAGAGTGCTCTTTTGGGGTTAGGGTCCTCCTCAGGGGAGCTACCGTTGTGGTGATTTTCAGGAGGGAGCTCCATTGGGAACCCACGTTGCTGAGCCCTTCTTGGCCCCAGGAACTCACACAGCAGCAGCTGGCCATGCGGCATCAACTGGGCATAACTGTTATACGCTGCCATCCTTACCCCGTCATGCGGATCTGGGTGCTTTTTGGACTTTGAAACCCTAGGGGCCAGAGCTATCAGACAGTACCCCTAGAATCAACAAGGGCCCTGACCTCTATGCCATTCAACCATGCTAGAACTACAAAATCTTCCAGGTCATTTACTTCAGAGTTAACTGCAAAACACTGGCCAACATAGTCACACTCCATAGAGTCCACAGAGGAACAAAATTTTGCGATATGCCCACTTTCTCCACACTTAAAACATACCAGCTGCCTTTCTTGTAACTGGTCATTGCTTATAGCCCTCACTTTATTGCTATAAGGCCTTTCTTTACTGGCCTTAGACCAGGGACCTGCTAGAGTTGTATTCTCCTTAAAGACTTTCTCTCTCCCTGATAGAGGGGCATTGAAAAGAGAAGGTTGCTTCCCTAATGGTTCCCACTTTTCTCTTTTACTTTGCTTTTGAGCAACCTCATACCCATGGGTATCTTCTACCTGCAGAAACTCTTCTGAAATTTGGACAACATAACCTAAGGAACTGCGTTTGTGTCGTGAAACCCATTGGGACAGACCCTTTGGGAGCTGTTTGATGTATTGTTCCAGGATTAGCAAATCCATAATTTCAGATACTGGGCGAGTAGCCGGCTTTAACCATTTATATGCCAAATTTTTGAGCTGATGAGCAAAAGCCCTAGGGGGAGTGCCCAAAACAATTGTCTTATTCCCGAACTTATTTCTAGAACATTCATCAGAAAGACCAAGACGATTCAGGATAGCAGATTTCAGTATATCATAGTCCCCTGTTTCTGATTCTCCCAAACACTGATAAGCAGCCTGCGCTTCACTGGTTAAAAAGAGAGCCAGTCTTATAACCCAGGTACCTTTCTTCCACTGGGCCAGGGTTGCAAGTCTCTCAAATGCAGTCAGGTAGGCTTCTGGATCATCCTCTGGTCCCATCTTAGTTAGGGCATGGGAGAAGGACTTCTTAGAAGAACCGTCTGCTGCACCTTGTTCCCTTGTATACTCCAGAAGCTGCTGCATAAGTGAAACTTGAAACTCCTGCTGTTGCTGCTGTGTCTCAGTCTGTAGTTGTTGCTGCTGGGCATGTTGCTGTTTCTGAATGGATTGCATCTGCTGCAGCAGCTGAAGCTGGAACTCCTGCTGTTGCATCATCCACTTTAACAGCATTTCAGACTCCATTTTCCTAAGAAACAGAAACACAATCCTAGTGCAGACTGCCTGTACTTTGCGCACACCCAGGTAATGTCCCAAATTAGGTACTCTTACCAACTGCCAATGTGAATCAGGCACATCTCCACTCCAGGGTTTATAACGATCCCACCGCAGCCACCATAATGTAATGGAGTGGACATTATCACGTGAACACCACAGCAGAGTAAGTGTTTCATCAAGCAGTCTTTATTCCTTAAAGCACAGGTGTATACAGACACAGCTGCTTGGTTCAAAGAAATAAACGAAAGAAGAAAACCTCTCTCTGCTATCCAGCAGTCAACGTAACAATAACCAACGATTGTGTCCTCAACTCACAGACCTGGGACCCCTTGCTTGCAGGGCCGTCTTTAATATTGACTGGACCCTGGGCAAACATTTTTTTTGGGCCCCCCCATTGGAATTTACTCTCCACCCCATCCAAAAAAAAAAAAAACGCGAAAAACCACACATACAGGGTTATTCAAATAGAATCAAAGTCACCGCACTTTTGACTTTTTGTTCAATTCAGTGCGATTTGGCGATCCCATTTCGGCGACCCTGCGGTGTATTCAGCAAGCACCACAGGGCCGCTGTAGTGCAGGGAAAAGCCGCCGCAAACCCACCGAACACTCACTGCAAAACCAGGTGAATGCACACCAAGACCCGCAAAAATATCTAGATCAACCCCACCGAACACTCACCGCAAAAATCAGCGAACGCACACCGAAACCCGCAAAAACATCTGGAATAACCCCGCCGAACACGCCGGAGAAACCCGAGCAGCCGCCGGAAAAAGCCCACACTGTAGACGAATGGAGTGAAAAAAATAAAAAAAAACAGTAGGCTTGAATGTTTGAAAAGTGAAACACTGTTTGCAAAGAAACTACTGAGCGAAAATTTCTGAAATTTACATATAAAATCCAATGAATGAGAATAAAAAGGGCTGTTACAGAAAAAAGATTAAAAAAAGGAAAAAAAACTATTTTCGCACAAAAATCCGGAAAAATGCCTATAATATCCTAAAAAAAAAAATCTATAAAGAGACTTTTTGCTGCAGAATAAAATAATCAACTGTTTATTAGATATTGGATTAAAATGGGAATATTTTTAACATTGAAGCCTATGGGATTCGCCTAAATAAACCTGCCGCATGAAACCACCGAATGGCAGGGCAATTCGGCAACTTTTCACTGCTGGTTTGTGTTCTCTGAAGCATTGCTTCTCTATGGGGATTTCACTGCCCTCGAACAGGCACCGAACAGGCACCGTATGTGCAGGCAATTCGCCAACATTTGGCGAACTACCTGCTCTCTGAATAGCCGAATGGCCAGGAAAGGTAACCGAACGCTGAATTTCAGCGTTCGGTTACCTTTCATCCACAATTCGGAGCTCTTTGAATAACTTAATAATTTAATAGATTAAATTGTTTTTTACAATTACACATCCTTTATACATGTACTGTAAGGAAAACACAATAACCAAATAACACAATATCTCTGTGTGTACACATCATATAAGTATTTATACGTACTATTGTATATACATCCTTTGTAAACGTACACATCCTATATACACACATTCTATATACTGTACATGTACACATCATATACACATTTCCACATTATATACACATAATACACATCACACACACATATCATATATACACTTGATATTTACATCACACACATTTCCACATGAAGCTGAAGTTAGCTCCTTATTCCCACTCCATATAGACAGACACATCACACACATGCATCATATATGCACATAATCTACACACACACACCATATATACATAATCCATACACTCACACACCATATATACATAATCCATACACTCACACACCATATATACATAATCCATACACTCACACACCATATATACATAATACACACACGCACACACCATATATACATAATACACACACATATACATAATACACACACACATAATCCACAATACACACACATAATCCACAATACACACACATAATCCACAATACACACACACACAATACACACATATCCACACAGACACATATCCACACACATACATACATACATAAATACATATGAACATGTGACATCACATACCCAAGCTGGAGGGGTGGTGGAGCAGGGGGTCTTGTAAGCAGAGCCCTGCTTCTTACTGCATGCTTGCTGTAGGCTGTCTCAGGCCAGGCTGGCAGAGCAGAACAGGCCAGGGCTGAGCAGAAGCACTGACAGCTTCCTGAATCCTGTCTTCCTGCGCGGGGGAACTGCATGGTGAGGAGGGGGAGGAGCCAAACGCAGCTCCCAAGATGCATCACCTCTCTCCGAGGCCTCACCTCCTCGCTGTGGTCCCATCACCACACAGGGGAGGCAGCCCGTACCACCACGATTTTTGCTGGCTCAAGCACTCAGGACAGGAGCAGCTGCTTTGGGCCCCATAACACTGACTGGGCCCAGGGCAGCTGCCCCTTTTGCCCTGCGCTAAAGACGGGCCTGCTTGCTTGATGTGCCTAGAGGGGTGTCAGCTATACCCTCCTGATGAGGCCTAACAAGGCCGAAACGATCGTTGGGGGTTGCTGCACCTCTCGTGCAGGTACAACGTCCTTGGCAGTCAGTACTGGCCACCATCATTGGGTGAGAGCAGACTGATTTGCATATGGTGCATTCGTCCCTGTAATGGCACAAGCAAGCTAAAACCTTGTGAGACCCACCGTAGAGCAGGCCACTAGTGCTGTTGCTTGTCCTCAGGATCCTCACACCCCCCCCCCCTTTGTCTCTGAATAGAAGAAGAGCAAGGTTTTAGTACAGTCCACAGTCTCTGAGCATGGGGTTCCGTGACAGGAACACCTTACACTGTCTGTAATACCATACACTGTATATGATATACTGCACAATCATATGTCTTTTGTATTTGCTTCTCTCATGTACACCAAAATATGAGTTGCTAATTGGTGAGAGACATCCGAGCCCCGAAAGCAATTCACTTTGCACTGATCAGATATGTATATGCTATTATATTCTCAAAGGTCCCTGTGGACTCCTTTTTGTTGGGGAGACCACTATGAAAGTGAGAGAGAGGATCACCCAACACAAAACCACAATTAGAACTGGCAAAGTTGATCTGCCAGTCCCGGAGCATTTTATTAAGGAGAATCACTCCATTTCCCAACTACGGTTTCAGGTGGTGGATTGGGCAGCCCCTCTCAGGCGTGATGGCAGTGGTGTATTTAGGTTTTGTGCTGCCCTAGGCCTGACTAAACTCGTGCACCCCCTAATTGAAATTTGACATGCCCCCTCCTATCAAGGTCACACCTCTTCCTGGTTAAACCCCGCCCTTCATCTTTAGGCTCCATCTTTGCTTTGAGCTCCGCCTCTTCCTCTCTGTACATTAAAAGTGGATACCAAGTTCCTACTTGTATATTTTGTATACCATTTCAAATGTATCTATTGATAAATAAAATTATGAAATGTTTAAACTCAACCATTTTTACAAAGATCAGCCATGCATGTCAAGTATACTGGATCACAGTCGCTCTAATTGGTTGAACAATAAAACCCACAGAAATGTGCAGTGTGTATGAGCGTGTCACAGAGCTCCACAGCAATAAAACCCACAGAAATGTGCACTGTGTATGAGCGTGTCACAGAGCTCCACAGCAATAAAACCCACAGAAATGTGCACTGTGTATGAACGTATCGCAGAGCTGCACAGCAATAAAACCCACAGAAATGTGCACTGTGTATGACGTATCGCAGAGCTGCACAGCACTAAAACCCACAGAAATGTGCACTGTGTATGAGTGTGTCACAGAGCTCCACAGCAATAAAACCCACAGAAATGTGCAGTGTGTATGAGCGTATCACAGAGCTGCACAGCAATAAAACCCACAGAAATGTGCAGTGTGTATGAGCGTGTCACAGAGCTCCACAGCAATAAAACCCACAGAAATGTGCACTGTGTATGAACGTATCACAGAGCTCCACAGCAATAAAACTCACAGTACTGTACTGTGTGTATGAGCGTATCACAGAATCCACAAAAATAAAACCCACAGTAATGTGCAGTGTGTATGACCGTATCACAGAGCTCCACAGCTATAAAACTCACTGTAACATACTGATAATTGATATACTGGGGGTTGAATAAACGGTCATCTTATTACCCCCCAGTATATCAATTGTATTTCACCCCCTCCAGTATATCAATTGTATTTCACCCCCTCCAGTATATCAATTGTATTTCACCCCCTCCAGTAGGGATGTGCGTTTCGGGTTTCGGAATTTCGGAATTTTCACGAAATTTCCCGATTCGTGTTTTCGGATGCGGCTGATTTTCCGAAAATTTTTAGATCCAAAAAGTTTTCCGAGCCGAAACGAAAATTTTTCGGAATTTTCGAATGGACTTGAAATGTGTCAAATCGAAATTTATTTTCGCTCTATTCATGATTTCGGTTCCATTCGTGATTTCGGATCCATTTCGGTAATTCTGGACATCGTATATTTAACTATTATCGGTTATATCGCTGATTCTGTAAATTTTGTATTTGTAAATGCGTATCACTTGTTTCTTGTGGCATTCGTGTCAGTTTAGCGTTTTTTAAATCGTTTTGTTCATTTGTTTTGTTCCTTGGCTTTCATACCATTATAATATGATTAAATAAAGTTGTGAAATGTATATTCAATTATTCATAAGAAAAAAAGGATCTTTATTTAATAAAAAAAAAACACGATAGAATCGCCAGAATTATCGTAGACACTTTGAAACGAGGAGAACAGATGTTCCGAAAAAACGAAACTTTCCGAAATTTCCGAAAAGTCGATACAAAAAACCAGCAAAGTGACACGAAAATACGAAAAATGGTTGATATTCCGAAAAAAATGTACACGAAAAACGATCCGAACCGAATCGAAACAGAAATCGGTCGAAACGAGCCGAATCGAAAAGTTTAAACATCCGAACAAATCGAACCGAATCGAACCGAAAAAAAAAAATCGGTGCACAAGCCTACCCTCCAGTACAGTTGTGTTCAAAATTATTCATCCCCACTGAAATTGAGTGTTTTGGCCAGTTTGACATTGATTTTGATCATTCAGTCATCTTGCTTACAATTAAATCAAAGAGGCACGTGTAGGTCAGACAGATATAACATAACATTTATAATGAAATAACCACAAATGTCTTTTCTCTGCTCACATCATTATCAGTTTTATTCAACCCCAAAGTGACATTCAATCTTAGTACTTAGTACAACATCCTTTTACAGTTATAACAGCTTTTAAACGTGAAGCATAGCTTGACACAAGTGTCTTGCAGCGATCTACGGGTATCTTCGCCCATTCGTCATGGGCAAAAGCCTCCAGTTCAGTCACATTCTTAGGCTTGCGCACTGCAACTGCTTTCTTGAAGTCCCACCAGAGGTTCTCAATCGGATTTAAGTCAGGTGACTGCGATGGCCACTCCAAAATGTTCCAGCCTTTAATCTGCAACCATGCTCTAGTGGACTTGGAGGTATGCTTGGGATCATTGTCCTGTTGAAAGGTCCAACGTCTCCCAAGCCTCAGGTTTGTGACGGACTGCATCACATTGTCATCCAATATCTCCTGGTACTGAAGCGAATTCATGGTACCTTGCACACGCTAAAGCTTCCCTGTACCTGCAGAAACAAAACAGCCCCAAAGCATGATTGACCCCCCGCCATGCTTCACAGTAGGCAAGGTGTTCTTTTCTTCATAGGCCTTGTTCTTCCTCCTCCAAACATAGCGTTGATCCATGGGCCCAAACAGTTCTAAGTTTGTTTCATCAGTCCACAGAACACTATCCCAAAACTTCTGTGGTTTGTCCACATGACTTTTGGCATACTACAGTCGACTCTTCTTATTCTTTGGAGACAGCAAGGGGGTGCGCCTGGCAGTGGCGTAGCGTGGGGGGCTGGGGGGGCCGTGGCCCCGGGCGCAGTTTTGTTAGGGGCGCATTCGCGCCCCTAAAACTGGCCGGGGGTTGAGGGACCCAGATGCCGGGCAGCGCGGGAGCGTACTGAGTCTCTGTACCACCTGACTGGCCGGACCGCGTGACCGGCTGCGCACGCACACAGCCGCATCCACTTCACAGGACGGACTGTTCAAGACCGGGCAGGCGCTCCCGCGCTGCCCGGCATCTGGGTCCCTCAACCCCCTGCCGGAGCTGGGGCAACAATCCAGGTGAGAGCTGGGGCAAATCCATGACCTTGGGGCAAATCCATGTGTGACCTGGGGGGGCAAATCCATGAGCTGGGGCAAATCCATGAGCTGGGGGCAGTATCCATGAGCTGGGGGCAAATCCATGAGCTGGGGGGCAAATCCATGAGCTGGGTGGCAAATCCATGAGCTGGGGGCAAATCCATGAGCTGGGGGGCAAATCCATGAGCTGGGGGGCAAATCCATGAGTGAGCTGGGGGCAAATCCATGAGTGAGCTGGGGCAAATCCATGAGCTGGGGCAAATCCATGAGTGAGCTGGGGCAAATCCATGAGCTGGGGGCAAATCCATGAGTGAGCTGGGGCAAATCCATGAGCTGGGGGCAAATCCATGAGTGAGCTGGGGGCAAATCCATGAGTGAGCTGGGGCAAATCCATGAGCTGGGGGCAAATCCATGAGTGAGCTGGGGCAAATCCATGAGCTGGGGGCAAATCCATGAGTGAGCTGGGGCAAATCCATGAGTGAGCTGGGGCAAATCCATGAGCTGGGGGCAAATCCATGAGTGAGCTGGGGCAAATCCATGAGCTGGGGCAAATCCATGAGTGAGCTGGGGGGCAAATCCATGAGCTGGGGCAAATCCATGAGTGAGCTGGGGGGCAAATCCATGAGTGAGCTGGGGGGCAAATCCATGAGCTGGGGGCAAATCCATGAGCTGGGGGCAAATCCATGAGCTGGGGCAATATCCATGTGAGAGCTGGGGCAATATCGATAACGTGTCCACAGGTTGGGGGGGGGCGGCAATTCTTGGCTGGCCCCGGGTGCTGACAACCCACGCTACGCCACTGGCGCCTGGGAGTTCTGGCATGGAGGCCTTCATTACGCAGTGTGCTCCATATTGTCTGAGCTGAAACTTCAGTACCCACATCTGACATATCTTTTCTCAGTTCCTCAGCAGTCACACGGGGACTTTTCTCCACTCTACGCTTCAGGTAGCGCACAGCAGTCGAAGTCAGCATCTTCTTTCTGCCACGACCAGGTAGCGTTTCAACAGTGCCCTTTGCCTTGAATTTGCGAATGATGCTTCCTATGGTCTCTCTTGGTATGTTTAACATCTTTGCAATCTTCTTATAGCCATTGCCCTTCCTGTGAAGAGTAATCACCTCTTCTCTTGTCTTCCTGGACCATTCTCTTGACTTCACCATGTTTGTAACCACACCAGTAAATGTCTAGAAGGAGCTGAGTATCACAGTCATTTTAAAGCTGCCTAATTGGTGCTTATTATGCTTTATTGCTGCTCCGTGACATCCACAGGTGTTTTCAATACCTGATTGAAAACACTTGAATGAACCTCTGTTCTTCAGAGTGGTAGTCTTTAAGGGGTTGAATAATTGTGTCAATGAAGAATTCACAAAAGAAACATTTACTACTGTATTACAAAACCAATTGATGTAATTTTAGTTGCATATGGTTCTTTAAAAAGTCCTTGTAGGATTTCATTCTGAATACAATTACAAATGTACACGAAATTCCCTAAATCCCTTTACAGCATTGGGGGTTGAATAATTTTGAACACAACTGTATATCAATTGTATTTTATCCCCTCCCTCTCCCCAGCAAAATCAATTGTATTCCCCCTTTCTTCCCCCCAGCAAAATCAATTAGATTTCCCTCTCTCCCCCAGCAAAATGAATTGGATTTCCCCCTCCCTTCCCCCCAAAAATCAATTGGATTCCCCCTCCGCCCAGCAAAATCAATTGGATTCCCCCTTCCCCCCAAGAAAAATCAATTGGATTCCCCCTCCCTCCCCCCAAGCAAAATCAATTGGATTCCCCCCTCCCTTCCCCCCAGCAAAATAAATTGGATTACCCCCTCCCTTCCACCCAGCAAAATCAATTGGATTCCCCCTCCCTCCCCCCAAGCAAAATCAATTGGATTCCCCCTCCCTCCCCCAAGCAAAATCAATTGGATTCCCCCCTCCCTTCCCCCCAGCAAAATAAATTGGATTACCCCCTCCCTTCCACCCAGCAAAATCAATTGGATTACCGCCCTCCCTTCCACCCAAGCAAAATCAATTGGATTCCCCCCCCCCTCCCCCCACCCAAGCAAAATCAATTGGATTCCCCCCTCCCTCCCCCCCCCGGCAAAATCAATTGGATCCCCCCGGGTTGCTCATCTCACCGGCATTCACAATCTTCAGCTGGACTCAGCAGACAGGACGGAGTTCAGCCAGCCTCTCTTCCTCTGCCCTGCGTGCATCAGTGAGGGGGCGGAGCCAAAGCAGCGTGCCTGCTGGAGTGAACAGTGTGGGAAGCAGGCACGCTGCAGCACCGCTGCTGGGAGATGGCTGTCCGGAGCTGAGGGAAACAGGTGGTCCACCGGCCTGGGAGGAAGTGACATTATATGTTCACTTCCTCCCAGCGCACAGTAGCAGGCTGCCGCAAGGAGGCTGAAGGAGGCAGCGCTCGGCGGCCGGTCATCGGCAGCCGCGGACAGCGTGTCCTGCGGGACGGCGGGTCACAATGACCGGCGGGTCCCGCAAGGCGGCCGCCCCCCTGAAATTTGCCGCCCTAGGCCTAGGCCTTGTCGGCCTAGATACACCACTGCGTGATGGTGATTGGACATTGTTACTTCAAAGGAAGGAGAAACAATGGATTCACAGCTTGGATACATTGTGGCCTAAACAATGTAATGTTTGGTTTTTGTGCCGCTGAGGCGTTTGTGCAAATGAGAAATAAGATAAACATGCTGCTGGTTTTATTATAATATAGCAGAGCTGCTTTATGACTGTTGCTCACAGAGAGGACAACTGCCAACTGACTCAGTCAGTTCAACAGTCACCAGACAATTTGAACACTGGCATATGATTGAAATTTATTTTTGATATCTTTTTTTGATTGTTGATAATTTTTCTCTTTCTCCCCCTTTCCCTGTTTTTCCTAGGTTGTACATTTGAAGCAGTGGTCTTTATTCATGACTAGCCTCAATCGTAATATCATGGATTTATTGTAATGATTATGGATAGTAACCACCAATATGTTTTATTTGTTATTATTGGTTTATTTTCTGTATATTTATACATGTGCTGTAGGGGTTAAAACTGAGCATCTGTTATTAAGTTAGCTCCCCTGCTTAAATTAACGGGAGTGGTGGTGACTATATATTTAGGAATCCATAGGCATGTGTGTTATGCATGATTAAGGCTATGTGAGCCGAAACGTTGCACTTTTTTCTGTATAGCTCTAATTAAATTTATTCGTGGGATTGGTACCTGTGGAGCATGCTGTTTCTTTCTACGTGAATAGGCAGACTGCCACAAAATTAAACCATACGGTGAAATTCACCGTTCGGTGCAATTCGGTGGCAAGTTTGCCGCTTATTGAATATCCCTAAAGGGATTGTTCAGGGAGCACAGAAATTTCAGAGCTCTCTCACTCGGCGCACTTAGGCAAGTTCAGTTCGCCGACCCTGTGGTGAATTCAGCATGTACCGCAGGGTGCCCGAAGTGCTCGAATGCCGCAAACAAATGCAGCCGCCAACTGCAGCTGACGATCTGCCGAACGCCGATGAGCCGCTGAAAAAAGTTGAACGGAGGGTAGAAAAAAATAAATCATTTTTAAAAGGCCTTTAAAACAATAAAAAAATCTTAAAAATATTAGAAAAGGTCCTTTAAAAAAAAAGAATATAAAGCTCTGTTACAGAATTTAAAAAATTCCAGATCGCTGGAAAAAAATCCAAAACAATGCCTTAAAAAGTCTAAGAAATAAAAAGAGACTCTTTAGCTGCAAATGAAAAGAATAAACGGTTGAATAAAAAAAAAAAAAAGGGAATTTTTTTAACATTGAAGCCTATGGGATTCGCTGTCTAAACCTAAGAAACTGAAGCACCGAACATCTATGCATTTCGCCAACTCTTCGGTGCAGTTTGGCATTCTCTGAATAGATTAACCATTTCTTCTCTATGCGACATTTTCACTGCCGCCGAATTGCTGCGTTCTGCATCGTATTTCGCTGGCAATTCGCTAACAATTGGCAGATTGCCAGCTTTCTGAACAGCCGAACTGCCACAAAATTGCACCGTATGGGGAAATCCACCGTTCGGTGTAATTTGGTGGCAAGTTATTGAGAAAAAATCCTTTATTATTTATTAGATAATATATATATATTTATTCTCTAATACACATTTTTTGGGAATCTCGATATGTTTTTTTATTCAGTTAACCCATGTACTAAGAGTAGACGCTGGCTTTGTTTTCATTTCAACCCCATGTCTTGTGGTTAGAGCCCTGGTTAACAAGCAAACACAAGGCCCTTTTCCAAACCTGTTGTAAACTCAGCAACTCCATAGAATCTAATGGCTCATGTATGTTTACAAGAGCTCTGATTTACACCAGGCTTAGAATAGGCCCTATGTTTGGTGCTGTTGTGTTTCTTGCAGAATCACTTCTGAGGCGGGTGTGGCCCAGGCCTACCAGCACTTCCTGGCAGTTGCTAATCCTTCTGGTTGTTGTAGGAGGTGAGATGTGGTGTTTGAGAGCACCAATGAGAATCACTGTTAAACCAATGTGTGCCAGTGAAGAGCAGCATTCAATTGTTTGAATGAGAAGGTAATTGTTTTTTTTAATCTATTTTTGTGCTAAAGAAACCACAGGTGGCACTTATTGTGTTATTTTCATGGTCTCAGATATACTGTGTCAGTGCTAGAGTTTGGAAGGAGTTTTGTGTGAATTGTAATGCAGTTTAATTTCTATGTTGTACTAATAATGTAGATATCTACTGATATTTAAAGAATATGCACTATTTGGTTAAAAAAAAGTGGTTATTTTAAAATATGAGCTAGTTTGTAGGACTGTAGTACTGCCCTGCAATATGTAAAATTCATATGCCTAAGGTAGGAAATCAAGGCATATCATCTGGGATTAGGGTTGCCACATCAGCTGTGTTTTCCTGGACAAATGCTGGTGGGAAGTACGTGAAAAATGCAATTCCGCACCATGTAGTATCCATACGCTGTAGGTAAGAAATCAAAAAGGATCCCAGGTGACCTGCCTTTATTTTTTATTTTTTTATAACGGTTTCCATATGAATCATACATGTTACAAGGTGGATCCTTCCATGAGCTTTTCATCTTCATTAATTAGAAATACGTGTTCAGGAAAACATGGCTGATTTGGCAACCCTACCTGGGATACCTTTTTGTATTCTTAACTGCACCATATGTGTTCTGCATGCTGCAGGGTTACATTTTTCATGCACTGCCCAGTGTAGCATGAACAAATTTTAAGTGTTCAGGAAAATACAGGCAACCTAGCAACCCCAGATAAGTCCCCCTTTAAATAGGGTTGCTAGATTGGCCATATTTTCCTGGACACCTATAATTTATTCATGCTGATGGGCAGTGCATGGAAAAAAAATGCAAACCTGCAGCATGTAGGATTCTACGCTACAGGTAAATCAAAAAGGAATCCCAGGTTAATTATTTAGGATACGGATTTTCCTCTTGAAGCAAATAAGTTATACATGTTGCAGGGCAGCTTCTTTCGCTCTGCCATAATTACCCATGGTCTGTGGGCACGAGCAGGGCCGGCCCAAGTCCCTGCGCTGCCTGGAGTGATGGATGAAATGCTGCCCCCCCCCCCAAAAAAATCACGTGACATGTATGAGTGCTATTGCAGAGCTCCACAGCAATAAAACTCACAGCAATGCGCGGTGTGTATGATCGTATCACAGAATCCATTGCAATAAATCTCACAGTAATGTACAGTGCATATTAGTTTGCCACTTACCCCTCCTAGGTGTAGATAAGATCATGGCACTAATACCCAGGCAGATATTCCTGCAGGGTGTGGATTGAATTGTGAGGTCTCCGGTGTATACACGGCCGGCGCTGCCGCTAGGCCAACTAGGCGTGCGCCTAGAGCGCAGCACCCGCCTAGGGTGCAGCCGGCCCGACCAATTGTAAAAAAAAAATGCCCGCAGGGCGGCCGCGTGCTGCAGCCGGCCCCAAAATGTGCCGGCTTCGTCAAGGAGACGGAGGCTTGGACTTGGAGGCGTGGACTTGGTCCAGGAAGCTGGAAGCACCATCTCCTTGACGCCAGCGGCGACGCCAGCACGCATTGAGACTGGCTACAGGAAGACGGAGACAGCGCAGGAGGCATGTGTGAGCCTGGGGGGTAAATATCCATGTGTGAGCCTGGGGGTAAATACCCATGTGTGAGCCTGGGGGTAAATACCCATGTGTGAGCCTGGGGGTAAATACCCATGTGTGAGCTTGGGGGGGTAAATATCCATGCGTGAGCCTGGGGGGTAAATACCCATGTGTGAGCCTGGGGGGTAAATACCCATGTGTGAGCCTGGGGGTAAATACCCATGTGTGAGCCTAGGGGCAAATATCCATGTGTGAGCCTAGGGGTAAATACCCTGATGTTTGAGCCTGGGGGCAAATATCAATGTGTGAGCCTGGGGGCAAATGTCAATGTGTGAGCCTGGGGGCAAATATCAATGTGTGAGCCTGGGGGCAAATATCTCCATGTGTGAGCCTGGGGGCAAATATCTCCATGTGTGAGCCTGGGGGCAGATATCTCCATGTGTGAGCCTGGGGGCAGATATCTCCATGTGTGAGCCTGGGGGCAGATATCTCCATGTGTGAGCCTGGGGGCAGATATCTCCATGTGTGAGCCTGGGGGCAGATATCTCCATGTGTGAGCCTGGGGGCAGATATCTCCATGTGTGAGCCTGGGGGCAGATATCTCCATGTGTGAGCCTGGGGGCAGATATCTCCATGTGTGAGCCTGGGGGCAGATATCTCCATGTGTGAGCCTGGGGGCAGATATCTCCATGTGTGAGCATGGGGGCAGATATCTCCATGTCTGAGCTGGGGCACTAGACCATAGACGGACTACTAGACCATAGACTTAATATGGGAATTTTAGCTATAGCCCTTTTTCTGGGAGACACCACAGGGAACTTCTGTCTCTGCCCTTTGAGCCTGCAGGCTGCTGCTTCCCCTGGAGGTACCTTGTTACCCCGCTGATGGTTGTTGGTCTCTAGGGGTTAATTCCACTGGAGCAGCAACACTTTCTGGGTCCTGCTGGATAGCTCTGGTCCCCTAGCTACTCCTGTTCCAGGAAAGGGGGAATGAGCGGCAGGCGGGTGAACAGGAGTCGGGTTTTGACAGCTTACCAGTGGTATTCACGATCTCCTGGGGAGCCTACTGCATTACACAGTTTTAGGCAAGCCGGGGTACACTTTACAGTGACACCACCAGTAACATATTTTGTTTGTACAATTGACACTGGTACAAGCTGGACACAAAAGGGAACGAGTTATTAACAGCACAGGAGATATACAGACAAACCAGCAGCCGGGCGTTTCAGTGACTGATACATTGTAGCAAGCATGCACTCCGTGGTAGGATCGGTGCAGGGGAAAAACACAAATACCAAAACTGGGAACATTTTACAGTAAAATTTAAAAGGGGAATTCATTCATATAACAAAATTAGAATGAAATGAAACTAAATAAATATTGTGACAGCCGATCCGTCACACCCACAATCAGATCGCCTGCGATGAGTCGTATCATTTCTCTGCATAGGAGAGGGAGGCTGAGGTCAGAGTCCATGGGATTTCGAGGCCGGTGTGAGAGTGTACTTTAGACCCTTAGGGCCAGTGCGAGAAGGGGAAGCTGGGTCGTCAACAAATGGGCAATCAAAGAGTTGATGGCCATAGGAGAGTCACCCGGAGGTGAGCGTCATCGCCAAGCAGGGCATATCCAGCAGACTGGTCCCAAACTACAATGGAGGAGTGTTACACGAGCCCAAGGTCAAAGAGTTTCCCTCGGCTGTCGCTATTCGTTCGCCTCCACCAGTTCCCAGATTCTCCCGTCAGTCAACAGCGCTGAATCAATGTCAGTTCTTAATTTCTCCCAATAAAGCAGACAACACTGGTCATATTGGGTTAAGCAGACTCACTGGCCATTTCAGCATGCCTGTTTTTAATTGGTACAGAATCTGATAAGAACCGTTAACATCTCCGCCCCCCAGACATCCTGACACCGCCATACAGTCTGCTCTCCATCAGGTCCTCTGAGTGTAAGCTCTTGAGCAGGGTCCTCTTTCCTGCTGTTCTATGTGTTTAACTTGTATGTATATTGGTTATTCTGTCTGTCCCATTGTACAGCGCTACGGAACTTGGTGGCACCTTACAAATAACTGTAACTGTGTAACGAATCCCTCCTGGTATAGCGATGCGGGTCCTTTTTTAGACAATCACTATCCCTTCGATCCTTAGGTGGTCGGTAATCTGGCTACCGCTAGGGACACAAACCTATTTGTATCAGATAATACCAAATACATAAAACAGGGTACACAGGGTTAACCTTAACTGAAATTGAAACCAAGCCAAACTGCATAGAACTCAGAGTAGTCAGGAATAGCCAGAATCTGGTACACGAAGGGTGGTTCTCAATAAAAGCAGGGTCATACACAGAGTAACAGGGTATCGTAAGGAATCAGTGAATCGCAGGGAACGAGGCACTCAGGGAGGTAACTCCACGAGAGAGCAATGCACCGGTTCAGCTCTTCCAGATTTAAACCGGATGACTCCGCATCATAATGCTGCGCCCGCCCCATGATTAGCTGTGCAACCTCCTCCAGCCGGCACATCGCCTGGCACCAGGCCAGCCCTCATTGTGGAAGGTGCCGGGCATCCCCCAGGGTGGCTCGAGAACCCACAGGATGACAGGACATGACAAACTGCAGTCATACAGAGCACGGGTCCTTGCTTGGGGGGGGGGATTCCAGGGGAGCAGCAGCAGCAATCCGTGGGTACCGTTTGATAGCTCGGGCCCCTATGGTATCACAGTCCAAAAAGCACCCAAATCCAGAGGCAGGGGCAAGGATGGCAGCGTGTAGCAGTTACCCACCCCCCACGTGATGCCGCATGGGTGCTGCTGCCTGAGCTCCTGGGCCAAGAAAGGCTCCGCAACGTGAGTGGCTGACTCGGGCCTGTCGGATATAATCTCTGCACGTGAATACAACACGTTTGTATATATTGGATTTATCAGCCAAGCCTCCAATATGTCTATATTGGACCTACTGGACCTACCTCGGCAGTCGTCTCCAATATATCAGGGATTATTATTTCATAAGAAACTTATACGAGACACAAATATCAATCGTTTATATCTCTTAGAAATTATCCTGAATTCTTTAATTGTCTGTGTTTTGCTTTAAAAAATACAATAATCAATAATCGGATAAAAATATATATATTTATTACGTATACAAAAGAATTTCAAATCTCATATCATGAACAACAATTTATAAACCACACTCCATCAGCATATAAAAACTAGCTTCACAATATATGTATCTCCGGTTAGTAACTGCATATATGATTAATATCATTTATTTTCTCAGTTAGTAACTAATACACAAATGGTTAATAAACATTTCTGCTTAATACAACATGCAATTCCCAGCAAACAATGTTTAACCAGCCAGCTCTTATAGATATATATATATCTCTATGCTACATGGATCAACAAAAGATGAGCTAATTTGATGATAAGTAATAAAACTTATTTAGTGAATCCTCCCCTAATCTCGAGAATTAAACTTCTAATCTTTTGCTTTTTATTTTGTAGTTATATAATTCCTTGCTTATTAATTTTAATCACAGTAATTTCCAAATTCAATATATATATTGGTATCAATCTTGCAACATGTCTTTAGAATAAATCCTTATATCCACTTCTTCATATTTCTATCTGCAGAATAGAAAATACTTAGAATTTGGATTTTAACCGTATCCGAGAAGTCTCAGTCTGCGTTGCAAAATCTCTACAAATATATTTTTACATTAATTCCTTATTTCATACATTACCTGTCCAATTTGGATGTTGATGAGTCTGCCTTGGAATTTTCTATGTGATGCTTTGTTTTGGAATATGTGAAAATTATCGATATTAGATAATCAATGCATGCGAGTTAGAGATTTGGTGAGAATATTGATTGCCTCATGTCTTGGGATCTGAGTGCATGCGATGTGAGTCTGATGTGAGTCTCCGTCTGATCTCCGACTTCTCAGAGTGTCATGTATAATGAATGTCTGAGCGCATGGTGATGTGACTCTCTCCGCTGGAATCTCTGACCAACTCACCAAAAACTTTTTCCCGCTTATTATAGCCACACAGTTAATATTAATGATAATATAAATCATTATTTTTACTATCCTGTAGAGGGCGGTGTTGCACTTCTTATATTAATTCCATTAATTCCATTAATTCTTATCTTAGGGTCAAAAGGTCAGACTAACTTAACAAAGAACCTTGTCTTCTAACTAGACTGTCTTGAGATTTATAGCTCTCCTCCTTTTTGGTTGCTAAGAGCCTTATCAGCTAAATTCTTTTCTGGTTACAGAATATCCTTCAGTGATTTCTTTTATTTATCAATTATACTTTCTACAATATTTATTGGAGTATATATTTCATACTGTAATTGTAATAAAATATACCTTGATTATAAACATATATTTTGTGAATATAATTCTATATTACAAAACATTTAACTCTTATTCCTATACCCAAAAAAACAAAATCTCTTTTGTTTAAAAACTTAGAATAGACCAATAAATTTACTTATGACACGTTTTAGCATTATCTCACATTCATTCTAGGTTCCTTCATGTCTGGGACTTCTTAACCAGGAATGAACTTTGTAAAAAAAAATCTTGTTCATTTCTAAACCTAGAGAAATTTTGAAAGAAAAACTGTCTTTAAAACAAAATGGCTACAGGCATCCATTTTAAATTCTTTGTCTCTCTAATATACCCGACATAACCCCCCTTTGGTTTCTTGGATATTTATTTATTGACCAATTAATAAATTCAGGAAAACATACATTATCTCCCCCTTTACCAATTAGGCTAGGTTTCCACCTTTCGCAACACGTTTTTCTTCTTTCATCCATTTAATAATTGAAGATGCAGTGTTTTTAAACTTCAATGTACGTACTTTCTTTGTTAGTACAATCATCCAGACAGTTAGAAACATAATTACTATACAAATCACAATCTTTGTAATCTTCAGCCCGTTATAAGCAGATAGCAATTGATGATCAATCTGTGAATACATTGGAGCATAAATTGTTAGATTAAATTTTTATTTATTAGAAGTTCAATAGTATAGTCATGCTAGTTCTTTAGCAAAGATTTCAAATCTGGATTCATGGGTATCTCTTGCCCTTGGAATACAACGATTTGTATCTCTTCATACCAGACTTCATTCATAAAAAATAACTTCTCGATAACAACTCTTGATTCTTTAGAAACTTTCACGAGAATCACTGGTGTAGATATCAACACTCTCTTGTTTTGTACCAGATTCTTCCGGTAAACATTTGCTTCTCTCTCTGTAATAAAACAGTGGTTGCAATAAAATATGCGGCAAATCTTTTCCTTCGGTGGTTCTTGTACATAGCAATCAACGGTATCCTGGCTGTATCCCGCATGTCTTTCAGGCTTGCATGAGCTTGATGCGCATGGGACTTTAGCATTCTCCTTGGAATTGTGCGGAAAACCGTAGAATTTCCAGATAGTCGCGGTCTTTGGTGGTCCGATTCATCTTTGCGGATTAAACGTCGCAGTTCGGATTAATCATTTATCTCAATTTCTGTTGAAAGAAAGAGTATAAATGACCATTCATAGACTAGCGATTTCACTCAAATTCCCTATAGATATTCTGATCTCTGATTAAATTTAATTAAACGTACGGATCTATTCTATCTACTAGCTTGAGTTAAACATCTGAATGCTGGGAAGAAGGATCACATGTTAATTAAAACATCACTTCACATGATACCAGTTAAGTGTCTTCTGTTGTTCCATCTTCACATATCCTGAGATAATCTAGAATGACAATCATGCAATTGAGCTTGGCAGTTTTATTTCTTCTAGAAATATATAACATAACTTTTTCCAATAACATTAGGACTGTCTCCGTCATTATCTAGATCTGTTACCCACTCATCTTGTGGATCTGGGTATCTGATCACTTCAGGGTCACTATGTCCATCTGGTTCTGTCTCCCTCTTGTGGAGGTGAATAATTAGCACGTCATCTTCCAGACATATATCTCGAATTCTCTCGGGGGGAACACATATGGTGTTATCCTCCTGCTCTCCTGTAGTCAGGGGCTTTGGCCTTAAGAAAGAGATATCAGGTGTCTGGCTATTTCTGAAGTGGACTTCAATAGAATCCGGCCTTTCCTCAATCACGTGGCAGTTACGCTGAGTGTGATGGGATTGGGATCTATCATAGCTGATTGGAACATTTACTTGGGACCAAATAACCTCATTGATAAAATCAATGATTGGATTTAACCTTTTGAGAAGGTCCATTCCAATAATTAGGCGATTTTGGGCAGATCCACAACAAGTGTTGGATGCCGAATTACTTTATTCCCCAATTTAAAATCCAATTTAGCCGTGCCCAGAACTTTCAGAGATGTGCCACTCACACTCACTAGATTAGCATTAGATTTATCTAATCTAGGCTTCCTGGAGGACAGTTCTTGGACCTGTTCAAAATAATGTGCTGATATTAACGTAACCTGGCTTCCACTGTCTAGCAAGGACGGAATATGTGGTAAATTATCTTGTAATTCTACATTCACATAATATCGGTCTTCAATGCTATGCAATTTACAGAGAAATTTAGAGTGAGATATGAAATTAGGTTTTGACAGATTTTACCAATTGATTTTGCTCTCTCAAACGTGCTTTTGGCAGCTGTGCTGACCATTTCGGATCCAGTCTTCTCAGCTTGCTCGCACTTAGTCTGGGGAGATAAAATACATTTTCCTTCTCTTTGCAGGGAAGGGTTTAAATCGTCAACCATACAAACATTTGTATTAATCATTTCATCATCACTTTCTGGTAAATTGTCATGGATGCTGGTTACTTCATCAGAAACATCATCTAGTCACTGGTTGGGTGGGGCTGCAGGTATTGCATCGCTTACAACCTGACCAGGGTTATTTCCAGTCATTAACTGAGTGATCTGATCCAGTTTTTCTGTCAGCACACGGAAATCTTCCTGCATTTGACCCATACGCTGGCGTACATTAATATCTCCGCTTTCTATTCGTCCTTGGGGACGAAGCTTGCGCATTATCAGACACATCAGATTCAGTTTTACCTCTGGTTGCTTCCTGTCTAGGTACATTTTCCCTTGATTTAACCCATTGACTTCTAGGTACCCATTGCTTCCTAGATTGAAATTTACTTCCTGAATTTTCTCTGGCAAACCCTTTTTCCTGATCTGGCTTGGATTTTTCCCTTTGGGTATGGAGTCACGCAATATTTCCGCATAACTCTTTTGTGGGACTCAAATTTAATATCGCCCTTTTTAGCGTGAATTTCCGCTATTTCCTCAGGTGAGTTTTTACTCTTTTCCCCTGAGTTTCTTCACTATATTCAAATACAGTAAATAGGGTCATACTTTCTTTTAGTACCCAATCCAAACCATTTCTCGGGTCATAATCTCTTGCCAAAATAACCTTTATTTTATTTGGCAATGCGTCATAAAATAATTGGATAAATTCAGGGTTTTCAAAATCTGGGTTTCTTTCAGCCAAGCTGTACGCATTTTTAAGGACTGACAGAAATTCACGGGGGCTTTGATTAGGTCTGCATTTTAGAGTTAAAATTGCTCTTTTCGCAGCTAGATTGGTACGGTGAGGCCCAAATTCAGATTTGACCTCAGAAACTACTTTACTCCATTTCCTTATACCAGATTCTTTCAAAGACTGAAAAAAATACCTATGTTTACTTTCAAAGACCCATGGGATCAACTCAATTTTCTGAGCATCTGAATCTATTCCCATTATTTCCACAGCTTCTTCAAACATCGATAAATGATTTATTATTCTTGATGATGCCTTAACATCAAAAATACCTACTGAGGTTTTGAGGAAATTAATAATTTTCGTTAAATCATTCACTTTATGATATTTCTTAATAGGCTGTGGCTGGCTAGAATGATGTGATTTAGAATACTCCTGTGTAAGAAGTTTTACTCTTTTTTCATCGTGAGATTTACTTTCATTTTCGCTTTCGCTCTGCTCACTTTGGCTTTTCAGATAAACAGAACTGTCATCAGGTCTTATCAGTGATGTATAGCTTAGAGCTTTCAAAGGGAACTTCTCTAACGAAGAATCTTTAACCCTTCGAACATCAGTTTCAACCTGACGTAACTCATCAGCGAATTTCTCATGTTCGCGTTTCATTCTCGCCAATTGTTTGTTTAGCTCCTTATTAATTTGGATAATTGAGCAATCTCATCTTGCATTTGATCTTTTTCTTTTGCACACACCTTCAATTCCATTATCATTCGTTCTGACTCATCTTTTAATTTATTTACGGTTTCATGCAAGTCACAATTTTTATTTTCTAATCTGTCTCTGGTTTCTTTGTCATCATTCAATCTCTTGTTCATTTCTGCGATCAAGTATATGCATTCAGGCACAATTTTTAAAGCAAACATTTCTTTGTCCTTTTTATTTGTGGCTGCACTTATCTTTCGCAAACACTCAAGAAAATTTGATTGATCTGACCAGATTGAATCAATATAATTCGATATATTTGATTGCAATTCTTTTATCCATTCAAATAAATCGTCTGTGACGTGTAACTTGTCCTTTAGATAAGACATAACATCTATCAATATTATTTGATTAGTATGTATCTCTACATCTTCCTGAGTCTCAGATTCTGACTCTGACATTTTTACACTGTTTAGTAGATAACCGTAAAACCACAAGTCAAAATACAACAAGGAATCAAAATATATATATTATTTTATCTCTGTCTAATCAGACAATTACTGACAATTATATTCCAAACAAAAACTACAATCTCGGAACAGTGCCTCCAATTTGTCGGATATAATCTCTGCACGTGAATACAACACGTTTGTATATATTGGATTTATCAGCCAAGCCTCCAATATGTCTATATTGGACTTACTGGACCTACCTCGGCAGTCGTCTCCAATATATCAGGGATTATTATTTCATAAGAAACTTATACGAGACACAAATATCAATCGTTATATCTCTTAGAAATTATCCTGAATTCTTTTAATTGTCTGTGTTTTGCTTTAAAAAATACAATAATCAATAATCGGATAAAAATATATATATATTTATTACGTATACAAAAGAATTTCAAATCTCATATCATGAACAACAATTTATAAACCACACTCCATCAGCATATAAAAACTAGCTTCACAATATATGTATCTCCGGTTAGTAACTGCATATATGATTAATATCATTTATTTTCTCAGTTAGTAACTAATACACAAATGGTTAATAAACATTTCTGCTTAATACAACATGCATTCCCAGCAAACAATGTTTAACCAGCCAGCTCTTATAGATATATATATATTCTATGCTACATGGATCAACAAAAGATGAGCTAATTTGATGATAAGTAATAAAACTTATTTAGTGAATCCTCCCCTAATCTCGAGAATTAAACTTCTAATCTTTTGCTTTTTATTTTGTAGTTATATAATTCCTTGCTTATTAATTTTAATCACAGTAATTTCCAAATTCAATATATATATTGGTATCAATCTTGCAACATGTCTTTAGGAATAAATCCTTATATCCACTTCTTCATATTTCTATCTGCAGAATAGAAAATACTTAGAATTTGGATTTTAACCGTATCCGAGAAGTCTCAGTCTGCGTTGCAAAATCTCTACAAATATATTTTACATTAATTCCTTATTTCATACATTACCTGTCCAATTTGGATGTTGATGAGTCTGCCTTGGAATTTTCTATGTGATGCTTTGTTTTGGAATATGTGAAAATTATCGATATTAGATAATCAATGCATGTGAGTTAGAGATTTGGTGAGAATATTGATTGCCTCATGTCTTGGGATCTGAGTGCATGGCGATGTGAGTCTGATGTGAGTCTCCGTCTGATCTCCGACTTCTCAGAGTGTCATGTATAATGAATGTCTGAGCGCATGGTGATGTGACTCTCTCCGCTGGAATCTCTGACTGACTCACCAAAAACTTTTTCCGCTTATTATAGCCACACAGTTAATATTAATGATAATATAAATCATTATTTTTACTATCCTGTAGAGGGCAGTGTTGCACTTCTTATATTAATTCCATTAATTCCATTAATTCTTATCTTAGGGTCAAAAGGTCAGACTAACTTAACAAAGAACCTTGTCTTCTAACTAGACTGTCTTGAGATTTATAGCTCTCCTCCTTTTTGGTTGCTAAGAGCCTTATCAGCTAAATTCTTTTCTGGTTACAGAATATCCTTCAGTGATTTCTTTATTTATCAATTATACTTTCTACAATATTTATTGGAGTATATATTTCATACTGTAATTGTAATAAAATATACCTTGATTATAAACATATATTTTGTGAATATAATTTATATTACAAAACATTTAACTCTTATTCCTATACCCAAAAAAACAAAATCTCTTTTGTTTTAAAACTTAGAATAGACCAATAAATTTACTTATGACACGTTTTAGCATTATCTCACATTCATTCTAGGTTCCTTCATGTCTGGGACTTCTTAACCCAGGAATGAACTTTGTAAAAAAAAATCTTGTTCATTTCTAAACCTAGAGAAATTTTGAAAGAAAAACTGTCTTTAAAACAAAATGGCTACAGGCATCCATTTTAAATTCTTTGTCTCTCTAATATACCCGACAGGCCCAGCAGTAATAACAGGGACGGTGACGGGACGGCACCTGTCTCTATGGATTTAGTCCCTCCCTTTTAGAATAGGTAAGCAGGGACAGTTGGCAACATGTATATATTTTCATAATATAAATTATACTATTTGTAACAGGGGGCGCTATAGCGCAGTCCTCTAGGGCAAAATATGGATTTAACCTCTAGCTGCCAAGGGGTTTTCCTATGGAAACCCCATGGTGCAGATAGGGCGGGCCCTTTGTACCCACCTGTCTCCTGGTCGGTGGCAGCTAGAGGGTCAAGTTTGGTATCATTGAAAAGGCCAGAGCAGAGCCTTTTTAATGATACAAAGCATGGCCAGGTTAGGAGTACAAACAAAATAAATGGGGAAAAAATATTAATAGATAAAAACGTTGTTTTTGTCCTTTTTTATATTTATTAATGCAACACTATTGTTCACCTTTCAATTATTATAATGTGAACAATAATGCTGCATTAGCGATTTATTTATTTATTTATTTTTTTAAATTTCAGCTTTTGCTAAAATCGCGCATTTTCTTAAAATAATAAAGTATCTGGTTCCCATTTCAATTTTTTTTTTTAACAAGCGTACCCCATAGAATATAGAACCACAAAGGCTCGGATGATAAAATGTGAAATAAACAAATTTTTCACGCTGTAGATGATTGGCTATTCAATTTATAAAAAAAATAAAATAAATAAATTGTTATAGCATTCTGGCAGGACACGACATATACATATAATAATGATATAGTAGGAATCTGCCCAAAAAAGTCTATAATTTGTCAGGGACATATAATAAAACGTGACTTCAAATTGCATTTAAACATGATGAGCAAAAACAGTAAAAATTAGCTCAGCACACAGAGGTGACATGGCTCAGCAATGAAGGGGTTAAAACCTAAAAGTGGTGAGAATGATTTGAGTATCCCTTGAACTACTGGTCTATTCACTAAACTGCGAGTCCTGAGTAAGCATAAAAAATTATCTACAATTGACAAAACAATATAGTATAACTAGATTGAAAATTTATGAGGAACTTTACAAATGCTCAAATCTAACAAAGCACCTTTTGTAGAGGTCATGCATTGATTAGTAGTTCTAATTACAACCACTGGGTGGTGGTAAAGTTAATGATTTCCGTTTCTTTTTTTTTTTCTTTTTTTTTTTTTTGGCCTTACTTTCAAATTAACTTTTTCCACCCCCAGACCTGGAGTTTGCATGTGCACGAGACGCCTCATTAAAGCAAGCTATGTTTACTTCATTATGTCAAGCCAGGTAGGATTCTGATTAAAAAAAAAAACTCTGAAATGTATCTTTAATAGAGCCAACAATGTATGTTTCAATGTCTTGCAGTAACTGAAAATGCACAATACATATAAAAAGACAAGCATATTCTATATATTTTGGGCAAAAATATGTCTACTAATAAAGAGAACTCATTTTCAGGAATTCTCAATAGTTTTAAGATGAGCCCAATAATATGGTTTGTGCGTGAAATACTCTTTCTGGCAATTATCTCCACAATCCCTCTGCTCCCTTTTGTTTCACTTGCCTTAGTCAATTAGATTGTAAGCTCACGGGATGTCTGGCTGAGCACTCGTACAAAGTGCTCCATTAGCAGGACAATTATCCTACAGGCAGGGCCGTCTGTTCCTTATGTTTTATTATTTATTATGTCATCTGTCTGTGCTTCCTCATTGTAAAGCGCTACGGAATCTGTTGGCGCTGTATAAGTACTTGTAACTGTAAATATAGGAATTAGAGATCTGTATTGCAGGTTTGCATAGCCCAAGGGAAGAAAAGCGTGTTTGAGAATTACCTTCACGTTCAATATTTTTTTCACTTATTTGTCTGATAACCCTGTACAATGTAAGCGTTAGCCTTATTTTTCTTTCGTCTCTGTTTTGTTCTGGGTGCTAAAACCTCTCTTAAAATTAAAGTATATTCAAATACATAGGTGAGTGCTCATTGTTGAGACAACAGTTTATCTGTAGAATTCAAAATGTTGATTTTCTTGATTTTTGGAGAATTTCACATTTTAAGTCCGTATGGTAGAATAAACCAACAATTAATTGACTTGGGGGAAAATATTAAGTTTACTTGTCTGCATATTAGCTATTTTCAAAACATACCCTTCTCTTACATCCCTTCTCTACTTCCTTTCCCCCCTCCCTTTTACTTTCCCTTCTCTACTCCATTCCCTCTTTTCCCTTCCTACTTCCTTTCCTTCTTCCCATCCCTACTTATGTTCCCTTTCTACTCCCTCCATATTTCCTTTCCTCATTTCATTTCATACTTTCACCTTCCTCCATCCCCTCTTTACTTCCTCTTCCTTGCCCCTTTTTCCATTCCCTTCTGTACTTCATTTCACCTTTCCCATCCCTACTGTTTTTATTCCCGACGTACCTACTGTCCCCTTCCCCTCTGTACCTCCTTCTTCCCATTCCCTCTCTGCCTCCCTACTTTTGCTCCCGCCCCATCCCTGCTTCCTGTCCTTTCTTCTCATTCATATCTACATCCCCCTATTTCTCCCTACTTTTTCCTTCACTTAAATCCATCTCTCCTTCACCCCACCCCATCTCTTTTTTTCCTCTCCTTGCCCTTTCTCCATTCTTTCCACCATCATCATGGTCTCCCCTGGCAATCTCCCTTAACCCTGTTCCCAACCTCCTCTTGCCCTTACTTCTCCTTTTATGCCTTGTTTCTCACATTCCACTTGCACTTCCTCTTTCATTTCTTCTTTTTCTCTCCACCTTTTTTTCTCACCCCCTGATCTTTCACCCTCTATATCCCCCTCCTCCATCCCTTTTTTTCTTGCTCTTGGTCTCCACCCCTACCTGCCACTTCTTTGTTCCTCAACCACACTACCCTTATGTGCCCTCATGCAATACCCTCTTCCTTGTCCTCATACCCCCTTCTTTGCTGCGGTCCAATGCCCTCTTCCTTGCCCAGGTACAGTATTCCCTTCTATGACCTGTCAAACTCCCCCTTCATTGTCCTTGTTTCTCAGCTTCTTCCTTGAGCCCATCCTCCACCCTTTCCTTGCCCCATCCTTTTTTTTTTCTCCTAACCCATCTCTTATCCCGTGCCTCTCACTTTCAGCTCACTTCTCCCCTTTGCTTTTGTCCCACTTGCTCTAGCATTTACTCCTGTCCACTTACTCTTGTTTCTACCATCCCACTTGCCCATGCCATCCTTCCTGTTCACGCTCCTGTATTCAATGGACCCTACCTTTTTTGCCTTTCCTTCAACTATCCTTGCATCATATCTCTTCCATCCCACTTAGAATAATCTCTCCCCTTTGTCCTTGCACCTTCCCTTGTCCATAACACTTCATGATATAGGCCTCATCACCCTCCCATTTGTCTTCCGTTTACCCCTGCCCACATCTATTCCTCTTGCCTTTTGCCAATGCCTCTTGACCTCCACTAGCCCTCATTCTTCTTGTCCTCTACAACCTGTTGGCCCTCCACCTCCTTGACCCACATCCACCTACCTCTCACTTCCCATGTAATTCTTTCCTTTTTTTATGCCCTCTCAACTCTTCCTTATCCTTATCCCTCTCCCCATCCACCTCCTTGTTCTCACCCCCTCATCCCATCCATCTACCACCTTACCATACTTATTAGGGATGCACCAATACCACTTTTTTAAGACCGAGTACGAGTACCGATACTTTTTAAAAGTACTCACCGATACCGAGTACCAATACTTTTCTTTAATGTCATGTGACGCTTTCCAATAAGAACAGACCATATAAAAATGCCCCCAGCTCACATGTATATATCCCCCAGCTCATGGATATGCCCCCAGCTCGCTCATGGATATGCCCCCAGCTCACACATGGATATGCCCCAGCTCACACATGGATATGCCCCAGCTCACACATGGATATGCCCCAGCTCACACATGGATATGCCCCAGCTCACACATGGATTTGCCCCAGCTCATGGATGGATATGCTAACACATGGATATGCCCCAGCTCATGGATATGCCCCAGCTCACACATGGATTAGCCCCAGCTCACACATGGACTTGCCCCAGCTCACACATGGACTTGCCCCAGCTCACACATGGATTTGCCCCAGCTCACACATGGATTTGCCCCAGCTCACACATGGATTTGCCCCAGCTCACTCATGGATTTGCCCCAGCTCATGGATATGCCCCAGCTCACACATGGATAGCCCCAGCTCACACATGGATTTGCCCCAGCTCACACATGGATTGCCCCAGCTCACACATGGATTTGCCCCAGCTCACACATGGATTTGCCCCAGCTCACACATGGATTTGCCCCAGCTCACACATGGATTTGCCCCAGCTCACACATGGATTTGCCCCAGCTCACACATGGATTTGCCCCAGCTCACACATGGATTTGCCCCAGCTCACACATGGATTTGCCCCAGCTCACACATGGATATGCCCCAGCTCATGGATATGCCCCCAGCTCACACATGGATATGCCCCCCAGCTCATGGATTTGCCCCAGCTCACTCATGGATATGCCCCAGCTCATGGATATGCCCCAAGCTCACACATGGATATGCCCCCAGCTCATGGATATGCCCCCCAGCTCACACATGGATATTGCCCCCCAGCTTATGGATATGCCCCCCCAGCTCACACATGGGTATTTATTGCCCCCAGCTCATGGGTATGCCCCCCAGCTCATGGGTATGCCCCCCCAGCTCATGGATCCCCCCCCCGCGACGATACTTACCTTCCTGAGCGACGCCGGGAATGTCTCCGCGCGTGCGCTCGTTGGAAGGACCCCAGCCGCGACCACGTGGGACCATGTGATCATGGCTGGGGTCCTTCTAACGAGCACGCGTGGGGAAACTTTCACAGCGTCGCCCGGGAAGGTAAGTATCGTCGCGGAGAGCAGCTGCAGGGCCTGTCCGAATGCTCTATCAGCATTCGGACAGGCCCTGCAGCTGCTCACTGTGTTCATACTTACCTTCCTGGGCGCCGCCGGGAAAGTTTCCGCGCGCACGCGCGGAGACATTCCCGGTGGCTCCCAGGAAGGTAAGTATTGTGTGAGCAGCTCCAGGGGCGGCTGTCCGAATGCCGAAAGAGCATTCGGACAGCTGCCGCAGCCCCTCGGATGCCGGCAAGCCGGCTCAATGCCGGCTTCCGGTATCGGGAAAAATATCGGGGGGTACTGCAGGAGTACCAAGTACTCCTGCAGTACCCAGTATCGGCCCCGATACCGATACTAGTAGTAGTATCGGTATCGGGGCAACCCTAATATTTATCCCTTCCATATCCATTTTCTCGTTGTCCTCATTCTTTCCCCATCTACTTCCTTGTCCTCCTCCCCTACCTATCCACCTCTTCTTTGCCCTCCCTCCCTTTCCCCCCACTCATCTTTATTTTGGCCCCACTTCACCCTCGCCCCTCTTCGTCTTCTACCCCGTTTCCCCTCCTGCTTCTCTGTTCCTGATTCTCTTCTATATCCACTTCATACTTGTCCTCATCACCCTCCCTCATCCACCTCCTGTTCTCTTCTTCTCACTTTCCTCATCCACTTCCTTCTTCCCCTTCTTTTCCCTCTTCTCATGCATTTCCTCCATGTCCTTCTTCCCATCCCCCATCCATCTCTTCCATGTCCTTCTTCCCATCCCCCATCCATCTCTTCCATGTCCTTCTTCCCATCCCCCATCCATCTCTTCCATGTCCTCCTCTCCCATCCCCTCCCTCCCTGCGCTTCCTATAAATGACATATTTTTTTTTTTTTTCGGTCTACATTTTTGTTCCTGGTGAAATAACAAGACCGCTTATGTGACTGGATATGATGCAAAAGTCCACCCCTTTCATTATTCATTTCTGTTTTTATTGGGGGGGGGGAATCTAAGAAAATATATACACACACTATATAATATACTTGGAATAGTAACATTTGTCTGTGTGCATATCTTTTATAAAAGATTGTGTGCTTGGCCTTCTCAATCATGTATCAGTTTGTAAGATTCAGTTTACAGTCCATGTATAATTTTTTTTAGTTCATCATTAACTTTTATCTTTTTTATTTATAAATAATGTGTGTATTTTGTACATGTAAATATTTTCATGTATTGTTACATGTTTATATATCCATATAATACTTTAATTTTATGTAAAAAGAAAAACAAAAAGCAAATCTCCTGACATTTATTCAATGTTTTTACACTGTGACGTTTTGCTTTGTCTCCTGTGAATAAGTATCAAAGTACACATTTAATTAACATAAAACAAACGACTCCCCACATGCAAAAAACACAAAAAACAAAACCAATCCATTGCCTTTGTCCTTTAGGATTCGACCTACATAGGCCTACCTCAAACTGAACAGGCTTGGCAGGGTTAATGTTCTGCAATTTGCAGTCTGCCAGAGCGGAAGCCAATCTTTTTTTTTTTTTTTTTTTTCTCTCTCTCCCTTTCCCCGCTTTCTCTCTGTTGCTCTAACCCTTTCAACTCCAGAGAAATGAAGCACACTTTTTCCTGCAATCCATTCAGAACTCCTGGCTTCGTAAGAGTTAAATAAGAAGGTTTGGAAGCCGGCTGATTTTGGAATGAAAAGGTTTGTCCAGTGTCATGCTTGTATAATCTGTTGACATCTTGTGTGAATAATGTAGGATATGTTTCCTTTTTTTCTGTGAATGTAACCATACGTATTTTTATTTTGTAACTATTTTTTGTTGTTTTATTTCAAGGTGTGCTGCTTTTACACGTTCGCAGACCTGCAATCTACGCAGAGAGCGCATCGAAGGTTTGCATTTATGTTTATATTTTCATATTTACAAGCATTTTGTCAATGTTGTACCCGACATGTTTTATTTTCTTGGTTTACGTCTTTTGTGATAAAAATCAGGTTTAAAAATAAATGCACGATTTATAAATAAACATATTTCTCCATGCTTCTGAAACAATCAGTGTTTTCTATGCGTTGAGCTTTATACTGCCTGGTTTGCGCGCAGATCTTTTGAAAACGACGTGTTATTTCTGTGTCCCTGTTTGGGGGAGGTTAAAGAAAAGGCCTAACAAGAAGCCTGTCTCGTTCTCTTTTCGCACAGAATGGCTCCTGCTCCCTAGCGCTGCACAAAGATAATCACTCAGGAAGTGTTTCAGCCAATGGCCTGAAGCATTACATTTGGATTTCTAAACTCACCCAATCCTGCCTGAGCTTGTATCGGGAAGACAGATCATTAAACTGAAGTGCCAAGCCCTTTTCTGTCTGAGAACTGGTAGCCTGTCCTCCATGTTTTCTAAGTATTGACATAACACAGTTAACAATGCATCCTCAGAGGTAAGCTTTTTCCCTTTTATTTTTTACCTACTATAAGGTCTGTTCTTTCTTTTTTATGTACATACACAGTATGCTTATGTAGGTTACATTGTATCGGTTTGTCGCACCAAACTCATCTAGCAGATACTTTGTTTCAACTATTTTAAATCTGCTTTTTTATGGTCACATGGTTGGCTGCCATTATACATTGATTATTGATGCAACTCTAGCTCGTTTGGCGGGAGGGGACACTGGCCTTGCTTCCAAAAAGTACTGTTTTTTTTTTTTTTGTGTGTGTTAGCATTGCACCCACCCCCTCCTCCCCTTGATCTCCAAGGAAGGTCCATGTCTCTGTGCCTGCATTATTGTCAATCTCTGTGTCACATGCTGAAAGTAACATGGAGGCCAAGACACCAGAACCCTCGAAATCTCAAATATTCCATCCAACAAAGGAACCTGGCAACCTGATCTAGATGTAAGAAATCTCCCATCATTCCAGGAATATCATTTTTTTTTTTCTTTCTTAAAGGAGGAGGAGGAGGAGGAGGACGTCACTGAACACGAGCGTTTGACATCGATTTGGGGCCTAGTTTACATTTCGGGACTTTCAAAGCCTCATTCAGTGTAATCTTCTCATTTATTTTCAACGTGGACTGATTTTCAAGGTCTATACATATATTTTTTTCACTCTCCCCCTGTGGATGGAATACAATATCTCTTACATTTAACTGTGGATCACCTTTAACTGTTGCACAGAATCCAAGCAACATGGATGAAACGCAGTAAGTACAGTCTGGTGTATCTGTGTTGCTTTTATGTTTTTATTTGCTGTATTTTGTATACAGTTCAGGTGTCCTTTCCTAGCACTTGTTTATATTACCGTTTACATGTTTTATTTTTTCCTTTCTGTAATCCTCTCAAATGCATAATTCTAAGAAGCTGCTAAAGAAAAAACACAAAATATAGGTGGACCATTTTAACCTTTTCAGTGCTGGAAGGGGCCTGTTTTCCTTTCTTTAAAGGCACAGGCTGCTAGGCCTCTGTTATGGCACTGATAGTTACTTCCAGTACCTGCGTAATGCTGTGTACAATTCAAATTCTAGCACTTTTTGGACTATTTTAAGGTAAGTAAAATGTGTTTTGTTCTTCTCTCTAACTGTAGAAGCAAAGGAAGTAACAAATATTTTGATACTTTGTGAGATCTGACTATTATCTGTAAGGGGGGGGGGTAGAGGTGGCTGGTGGGGAAACTATGCCACATGGGCTTTCTTTTTGGTTTTTATTTTTTCTCTGATAAATCTTCATTTTGAGTTATAATGAAGCGGTGCAACTTCCTGCCGACCACAAGCCACGTAACATATATACATATATATACAGTGTAATATATATATATTTTATTTTTAAAAAAAATTCCTTTTTCCAGCTACTCTCTCCTTGGTAGATTTACATATATTGTTGTAGAATCTTCTCAACAAACTGAAAGTAAGATTAAAAAAAAAAATACATATACAGAAAAATGAAATTCTTGCAGCTGAATGTTGCATGTGTGGTGGTTTGCCCTCCCTGCATGTACAATTATATTGCAAGGTTATACAGTGACCCCAATCTCCTAAATACCACATTTAATGTTGAATACAAGCATTTAAGTATCTGCAACAAACCCCCCCCCCCCCCCATGCGTCGTTTACACAGGCCTGTTTGTAACACAAAAGCAGGGCTTTCATCTAAGGACTTGGTAACTTGCAGACCCCAGCCATTGTATAAAATACAGGTCACACCGGCTCCGTCCTTGTTAATGACTGGGGCTGATGTGACAAACCACAAGATAACATTAGGCTAAATTAAAAATAATGCCCTCGTGGATTAAAGAAGATCGCCTCCTCTGTGTCTGTGCTGATAATCTTGCACTTTAACCCCGCAGTGACTGTTGCTGCTCTACATGACACTGCTGCAGCACTGAAAAGGTTAATGGTCATAAGATAAAGCCTTTGCAACGTATTTGGGTGCTAGCAGTGGGCCATGCCAGCTAAGCTGTGTTACGTTGGATGTTTATACTATATATGTTATGGTTAAGGCCCTAAATTGGTTAATCCTGACATTAGCCTAAACACTATGTTACATTCCACCCCTCCTTTTCTGGGAAATACACAGTGCATACGTTCATGATTCCTATTTTTATTTTATTACTTTATGCTCTCATAAAATCTCATATGTCCACAGACCATGTAACCCTATGTGAAAAACAGGAAGTGGCCCTCAAATCATTCAGTATGGTGGACTTCCTTTCCACTTATGCCATGTGTGACACTTCTCCTCCTTTCTGCAGTTTCTGCCATGTCTTACAACATTATAGTATGTTTATTCCTTTTTGTATTTGTTTACATGTTTTCATACTGTGTGTGTGTGTGTGTGTGTGTGTGTAAAATACATATATATATATATATAATCTGTTTCAAACTATTTTCCACTTTCTATTGGGATAGTATTATGGTCACATTTCCCTTATAAATAAAATTAATTTTAATAGCATATGGTAAGTGTTTAACATACTCGTACACTTGTTCTTAATTGCCACCCAGTCGTGGTTTTTGGGGTCTAGGGAAATGCATTTTTGTCTCCCCAACGCAGGCACATTTTGGGTAGATTGATCCTAGATCAGTTAATCTCTTGTGCCATCTATGACGTCATGGATAAACCCCATTGATTGTTGATTACCCCAAAGATCCTATGCTTATAGCACTGGGTTTAATGGCTTATTTTACGCCTAGACACTGCTTTTTTTGGCTTTTATCGGCACGTAAGGGGTTAATTTCAGTGTTTTATCAGTCTGGCCATCCTGATGGTGTGCATAATACTGATTGTGCCTGTACAGAATATTCTGTTTTGCACTCATTTATCTTTCATGTGGAAAATATTGTGCAAATTATTCAGCATTTTTGAATTCTTTGCTCACAAACACACACACACCGTTTCACCGGGGAAAAAAATGTCTGCATTGCACCAAGAGCAAAGGCTTCGTTCTCTAGGCCTGCTCGACCAAACCCTCTGCGGCTGTTAAACCAATGGCCGCCCAGAGGTGTTACCAGACCGACATCTGCAGAAAGTGAGCAGGAGCGAGGCCTTCTCGAACCTTCTTCCAGCTAGTGTTTGCTTGACGTCAGCCATCGGTGATTCACTGATTTTGCTATAGGGAGTGGTGTCTCACAGCCAAACAATTAATACTTATAGAATTTTTCCTGGCATTTTTGTAAGTGTTCAAAGGATTACTGACGCTGCTGCATCTTGACACCGAGATTCCTTTCCAGGGAAACAAACAAACCTCTCGTGTGAGCTGCATATATTTGCAATTTATTTCACATTCAAGTCTTTATTGCTTTAGGTTGATATATATAAAAATGCCACTGTAGACATATATTTTAAATTTTTTCTTTTTTTTTTTTCTTCTAGAAAGCTACACTTGGATCGTGGCACTATAAAATTGTTACAGACTTCCTATTTTGTTGAGAATTTGGGACAATAGATGGTATAGATAATTCAAGGTGGGCCTTAGAAGGGCAAGTGGGCAGATGCGCAGATTGGTGAGGCCATGCTCTAATGACCTTATGTGCCAAGTGCCCTCTGCGTTCTGAAGCAAGTCTGACATTTTTGGGTTATTCAGTAGCTGCTGATGTTACAGCGCCAACAAACGCCATTGTTTAACAAAAGTTAAATCCAAAGAGCTACAGGAGAAGCTTCTCCAGTCGCTCTTGGGGTTTTACTTTCATGAAAAGTATCGACACTGTGGGGGTGCCGGTGTTTGTTGACGTTCCAAACAACAGCAAAAAACACCATTGTTGCAAAGTTGTTCTTGAACCCAGGACACACTTGAAAACGAGAGAAATCTCAATGTATCCTTCCTGGTAAAATCCTTTATAAATAAAGGTGACAATTCTGGTGCTTCACAAAAGTAAAGTCCCACAGAGGCAGAAGAAGCTTCACTTTGTTGAATCTTCTCCTGCCGCTGCTTGAATTCTTCTTGATAAACACTGGTGTTCATTGCCGTTGCAACAATGGCTATTTCCGCCAGTGCTTTTTGACTTTCTAAGTAACTTTCTATTTCAGTTTTTTTTCTGAATTTATTTATAAAATGGAAAATCACCTGGGGAATTTGTGAAACTCCCTACTGCTAATGGGTAAAATATCAAAATTCTCATACTGGATTGGTTCATCTCCATCTGCAACATCCAGGGTCTATTGTCATTCTCTGGAGGAAAGTCACCTAAACTCTGTAGGAACAAGCCACATTTAGCTTCCATCCAAGATATAATTAGTTCTCTTGTTTATGTTCTAATGCAAAATATAAGGGTTGCACTAGTGGACCCCATATCAGCTAGTACTTTTGCCTTCTTTTTCAAGATTATATCGGTATTGAGCTGTTGGACACCATGGTTAAAGGGCAAATATGCAGCTGGTACATACCTGTTCATGAACTACAATGGCCAGACCCCTTCCAGTATTTTTTTCATTTTACATATGCGCATGTGTCTGCTTTTTAATGAATTGCAGCCGTATCCTATTGTCATTTAGATCTGATGGAAATCTAGACAAAGACCCATCCGAAATGTGTTTCTGCCTATGTTTGCAGACCATGATGTCCATTGAAGTATTTCTTCCTGTCTAGTTGGTAGGCCAAACCTATGGTGATGTAGGTTTCTAAGCCTTTACATCCATGTTAGATTTGCTCTCTGAGAATTATGTAATTGCTCTAAAATAGGTCTCTTACAGTGTGTCAAATCCCAGAGACCAGCTGTGTATCTTATTTCATGTGTTGTGCTAAACTTAGCTTTAGTGATGCCAAGTACTCAAAGTATTTTTTCCATTGGCCTCAGCGGTGGCCATCTTTAAGCATGGCGTTACATATGCTACATTGTTTTAGGGATAAGACTGCAATGTCAACTTTTCAAACCCTCTTGTAGCTTTAAATACATTGTAGGTGGAAATGTATCAAAGAAGAATGGTATAGAATATGTGAAATATAGAGCGTTATTTTTGTCAATTGCCAAAATAAACTCTTTGGAGACTTTGGCACTGTATTTTTGTATTAAGGCAAATTCTCATTTGTTTTATTGGTTTGGAATTTTGGGTAAAAAATTTGCATTTCCTTCTTATAATCAGTATGAGGCAATGTTTTATTGTCATCCCAGTTCAACTATTTTTTTGTCGCGTCCAGGCATACTTGAAAACGAGAGAAATCTCAATGTACCCACTACATGGAACAGCCTTCCAGTTGAAGTGGTAGAGGCCAAAACAGTAATTGAATTTAAGCAAGCATGGGATAGGCATAAGGCTATCCTAAACAAAAGATAAATCCAGGTTAAGTATCCATGTAATTGGGCAGACTAGATGGGCCGAAAGGTTTTTATCTGCCAACATTTTTCTATGTTTCTATGTTTCTACCCTTCCTGGTAAAATACTTTATAAATAAATAATTTTTTTAAATATCTGTTTTTAAACAAAAGAAACAAGACTCTCATTAATGTCCTTTTCAAAGCATGAATTGGCTATTTGGTTTTTAATGCATTATATACCATTGAGAAACAAATTAAAAAAATCGAATATGAAGAGGAAATATTAAAAAAAAAAAAAAATCTTCTCCAGACCAGGAAGTGAATCTGCTAATCAAGAGCCTCTTGTAGTCTTGGTCCGGGCAGACATCAGGGGTGACAGCCCATGACATGTCCAGGGGCCCAGTTGATCCAGGAAGCCTTTACCAAACCTTCTGTGCATCTGAAGTGCCAAATAGATATGGGCCCCTCCATGTCGCCCAGGACTGGTTAACCAAGATACCAGCAATTTCCCCAGTGGTCCGCGGCCTCTAGGGGCCTCTCAGAGCATCCTGGCTCATAACGGAGGTATTGATTACTATGATCTGCACCCGGGAACACTTTTTATTCCTTTGCTGGACCACCTGGGATTTAGCCCATTCCCAGTAAAATAAGGTTTGCAGAAAGAGTCAAAATGTTATATTTTTAATTTTCTTATTGAAATGGGCAGCTAACAGAAGGGGCCATGACCAGTGGTTTAGGTAGTGAGGTCTTACCCCACGATCCCCAGTCAAAATGCTGCTGTGTGCTTGGCATTCTCCATAAATGTGTTTTCTGGATATTGTAATTCAGTTATAGACCTTCTACTTTTATAAACTAAAAAGGAAGTAATACAGGTAACGAATACTTAACTAGTGAATACAAGGCGCAGCTCCCAGTAGATTATTATACTTTATACCGTGCCAGCACATTCCATAGCCCTGTACATGGAAAGAAGACAAGGAGATAGTACATTGGAACCATGGTTTTTCTTAGTGATGCACCGAAATTAAAATTTGGGATTGAAACCGAAAATCCGAACCTGGGCCTGGAGGCCTGGCAGAGCCGGAGGGGACGTCTGGGCCTGGAGGCCTGGCAGAGCCAGAGCCTTTCTTGGTGATTGTCAGGTGTATTATCAGCAATGCAAGTTCATATTTATTTTGTTCCTTTTCTCCCCTTAAAGTAGGAGCACAGCAGCTCATATTGCATTTCCTGGGCCCCCTGGTGCTTGTGTTCATGCCTGATGTGGCCCAGGCTAGTGATTAGCAACTGGGCAGGGGATCTCCAGCATCCAGGCTATATGCTAGGGCTACTGTACTCGCTTTGTATGGGTGCAGCAGTATAGTGGCCCTCGCTCCACTCACCGACACTCTGCCCTCACTTCATTGCAGCGGTGCACTCAGGCCACGGATCATCAGGCTGGCTCTCCGTGGATCCATTGCGCAGGGGAGACCAACCAGCGGTGAAGCTGTCACCGGTCTGGCTGTCGGCAGCATCAAAGGATTCTGCCTGTATCATCCCGCAACCGGTGCCTCTGACGCCACATGCTGTATGGGCAAGGAGAGCGAGAAGAAGGGGTCCTGTGTATCCCAGTGATACAGGACTGCAATGGAGGAGCTCAGGGCCAAAATATGTGAATGTAGGTAATGTGATCTCCATCTGCTCACAGTGTCACACCCCAAAATCAGTCATCTGGGCCTGGAGGCTGGCCAAGCTGGGGTCTTGGCTGGCCTTTAGGACCAGATGAGCCCCCCGGCTCATCTGGCCTCCATCCCCAGGTTTGGATGACTGATTTTCGGCTGATTTTTGCCGTTTGTTTTTCCTTTCGGCCGAAAGCCTAAAACACAATTTTCGTCCGATACATTTTGGTTCATCTCTATTTTTTTTATTTTTTATTATTGATTAATTGTACTTAACAAAGATGATAAAGTAGGATTAGGGGGACACTGTTCCCAAGACAACTTAGAACCTATTTGGGAATTGGGGATGTGGAGACACGATGGACTGAGTGCTCAGCCAGTGGTGATTTAAAGGAACAGTCTACAGAAAAATAGTGTCCTTTTTTGGCCCTTAAATAATTGGGCAGAGGCTACAGATAGCCTCTGCCAAATTATTTATTTATTTTTCGTGATGTTACTCACCTTTTGTCCCTTGCTGCTGCTCCTCTTCTGCTCAGGGACTCCCGATCCCGGAAGTCTTTTCTGCGCAATTTGTGCTCCCTGCGAAGTTCAAACCTCCCGGCTGCCTGGTTCTGCGGGGGGTGGGGTGGCTGAATCTCTACACTCCCCTCCCCCGCTTTTTAAAGAGTTTGGGGGGACCTGGGAGGGGGAGGATACTCCACACACCCTGGCCACTTCAAAAAGCTAAAGTGGTCGTGTGTTTTAGAATATCCCTTTAAATATAGAGCAGCTAGAAGAAGCATAGATGATGTAGTCCTGGGATTATGTCATTTGACTGTAGGCTTTTCAGAATAGTTCACAATAGAAGCGTGAAAAGTACCTGTATTTGAATACATAAATCGACGGTGCAACCGTGTACGTCAAAACAAGTAGAGATATTTGGTTAAAACTCAAGATCCAAAAAGGATTAGCAGCCACACTGAAACCCTTCCAGTTTTCTAATCCATTCGGAATCTTGGGAAATTTAACCAATTATTTCTACCTACTTTGCATTACAAGATTGCACTGTCCGTCCATGTTTATTTCAGGGACTTTTCATGCTGCCATTGTGTGTCCTTACTACAATAAACTGATGAAGTTGATTTACTCATTATGCGCAGATGTCCCATAGAAACTGAACTTGTCTAGAATCCTCCCCTTTTGAATGATAAAACTCTCATGATGGCACCTAAACCTGTATGGGAATAAGGAAACAGGACTTCCTCCTGTGATTTGTTCAAGTGATTGGCAGTCTTATTATTGCAGTTACATCGCTTTGGGCAGAGTTGTGGGCTGGGTGGCTCCTCTGACCATAATTTTCATATCCGGATACCCCAATGAGTAGAGTAATCTTACATTTTTAAATCCGGGATGCACCGAAATGGAAATTTCCGTCCGAAACCGAAAATTCGGGATCGGTTCGGCCGAAAATCAGACCTAAGAACCTGGGTCTGGAGGCCGGGGACTCGCCTGATCCCGGAGGCCGGCCGAGCAAGCTGCTCGGCCGGCCGAGCAAGCTGCTCGGCTGGCCTCCAAACCCAGATTCGCATGGCTGATTGGTTGCACCTTACATACTCTCCCACATCCTCCTTCGGTCCTGAGCTCCAGCGGTGACAGTCCTCCGGCTGTTGCAGGTTGCTCGGCCATCCTCCAGGCTCAGGCGAGCCCCCGGCTCGGCTGGGGGCTCTCCTGAGCCTGGAGGCCAGCCGAGCAGCCTACGACAGCCGGAAGACTGTCCCCACTGGAGCTCAGGGCCGAAGTAGGAGGATGTAGGTGAGTATGTTGCCTCACATACTCACCTACTTCGGCCCTGAGCTCCAGAGGTGACCGTCTTCCGGCTGTCGCAGACTGCTTGGCTGTCCTCCAGGCTCAGGTGAGCCCCCGGCTCTTTGTTACTGTCATGGAGCTGACGTGGCGCTCCACGCTTCAAACCCCAAGAGACTTTATGTTCATTTATATCGCGTGATTTTAAATATATTTTACAGTGTTTGGTTTTAGTTTAAATTAGTTTAGTGTAAAATGGCGTAGCTTTAGTTTTAAATATACTTATATTCCTGTAGGTAAATGTGTTTTTGTATAACCAGTAAACAAGCTTTACTGCTGTGTAATTTATGCAACAGGGCTTTTCCCCTTATCTGGCTGCATGTTTGATTCTGGGATAGTGTTTGTCTTTTAATCTGATGTGTTAGAACAATAGATTATGTAAATGTTGTGTGAGCTAAAGGCTAAAGAATGTTTATTGTAAATATCTATCTGACATAATGTAATTAGCATTTTAGTAGGACGATGTGCGTCATTTATGCAAATTAAGGCTGTTGGATTTCAGCATAAGTAGTGGCGTTTTTGTTCATTAAAGCTCAGAGAGAGAGAATCCTGTTTTAAAGCATACAGCCGCGTCTGGTGTTTTATTCAGCTACGCTACACTACACTCAACCTCAGAAGGCACAGACCGGCCTTCTGGAAATTCCTAACGGCTCCAGGGCAGAGAAACAGAAGCAGGCGGGTCAAGCTGCTCGAGGCACTGAGGACAGCGCTCCCAGTAGCCCGGCTGACCGCAACGAAGAGGTGTCTGGAGAGTCAGGACAGGCAGAAGAGAATGGTTCCGTCACAGTTACCACCTTTGTTACCACCTTCAAGGCCCAGCTGAGCCGGGGGCTCGTCTGAGCCTGGAGGCCGGCCGAGCAGCCTGTGACAGCTGGAAGACTGTCACCGCTGGAGCTCAGGGCCGAAGTAGGAGGATGTCGGTGAGTATGTTGCCTACACATAGTCACCTACATCGGCCCGACTCCTCCACCGTGGCAGTCCTCCTGCATCCAGTGCCCGCTCTCTGTGTTGGTCGCCGGGATGATGTCGTGAAAGCCTTTGACCCAGGGTCAAATGCTTCCATGACGTCATACTGGCGACCAACGGAGAGAAGGGCACTGGATGCAGGATGACTACCACCGGTAGATGCCGATGTAGGTGAGTGTGCAACCGGTGGAGGACTGCGATGTAGGTGAGTATGTGCTCTCCACCCCCCTCCCCAACAAAATCAGTCACCTGGGCCTGGAGGCCCGCCTGAGCCCCCTGCTCGGCCGGCCTTCAGACTCAGGCAAGCCCTCTGCTCTGTTGACCCTCCGGCCGAGCCAGGGACTCGTCTGAGCCTGGAGGACGGCCGAGCAGGCAACTCGGCCGGCCTCCAAGCTCAGGCGAGCCCCAGGCCCGGCTGGGCCTCTAGGCCCAGGCCAAGCCGGGGGCTAGCCTGAGCTTGGAAGACGGCCGAGCAGGCAGCTCGGCCAGCCTCCAGGCTCAGACGAGCCTCCAGGCTCAATTTTGAAATGGAAATTTTCAGCCGTTTTTTTCGGCTGAATTTCCATTTCAGCCGTAACCGAAAACACCATTTTCGGCCAATTTAATTTTCAGTGACCGAGATTTCAGTGCATCCCTATTTTCTAAATTCTAAAGCGGCCCCTCAACCTCAGAAGGTGTTTACATTGGGTACATCTTCTGACTTTAAATAACTGGTTTGCATTGCCACCAGTTCTTTGTTTCTGGTTTTACCAGAAGCCCGTTTTTATAGATGTTTGGATTGTCCAGTGGAGACAACAAAGTTGTTAGCTATTAAAATGGGCATCAACTCATTTGAGATTTCTTACCTCCCAGATTGTTGACCACTCTTAAATGTTTAACCCCATGGATCGTATAGGATCTAATGTTCAGGTCCTGATTGCTCTCTGAGGCAGCCTGAGGAATGATGGCCATTTTCTTACTTACTGAATCATCGCTTATGTACTGTGATCCAAAAATCTATATTTTAAGGAGTGAATTTTCTGCAAACTCATGAAGTGGGTCCTTAACTTATGGTTTACGAAAACTGCGCCAAGGCACTCAAGAGCTCACTAATAACTGTGCTATAATATTACTGATCCAGATATGGATGTTCATGAAGGCCAACGCCAACAGCAGACTTTGCAGAAAAACAAGGAATTCTGGCACTCCAACGGCAGTAGAAAAAAAAAATGCATTATTGGAAGAAACTTGGTAGCAACATTTTGGCATACAACTGTGGCCTTTGTCAAGACCAGGGAATGGTTTCCAGTCAATAGGGATATGATGCTTTAAACACAAAGTGGTCTGTCATGGCTAATTAGCATTAAAATAAATATAGACCGAACATTATTTGGTCGCCACTTTAAAACTTCCATGTGGAGACTTTCTCCAAAAAATGCTGGTCTTGCCCTCTCCTCATGTGCCATGTATTTGAAAAGTAGAATGGGGTCATCGTGCTAAATATGAGGAAACGCTCAGGGAAATGCCATGTCTACTGTGTTTTTATGATCATTGCTTAACATCTGGAACTTTTCTCCAGAATTGTCCTTATTGAATAAGCCAATGATCTGTGAACACATTGCATCGAATCGGGAATTCTTCTGAATGAATTTGTGATAAGTCTTCATTCTTATCAAATGTCTTCTCTTCAGTCATAGTTGCCTTAATCTTTTGGCAATCCAGAATCCTTGATTACATTCAAGGTAAAATAACTTTATTAATATTAAGTGAGATCCCATTTACCTGCATGGGGGAAAAAGTAGCCGGTATGTAAATAATGCAATTGCTAGTTTTCTATTACCTTTTTTAAATGTTATTTCATTTTGCATTAATAACCACAACACCGTTATTTGAAGTCCACCTGCTTAGGCGCCTGCACATAAGTGTTTGTGTTCTGTGCGCAGATCGCACAATTTTTTTCCCCCTCCTGTGTTTTTGTGGATTTTCTCTTAACCATTTTTATTAAATCTTTTTGTTATCCGAGGAAAATACGCTTGTGTTGGCGTCACTGGTAGCAGCGCCTGGAGAGAGGGAAAAAAAAATAGTGAAAACATGCTGGTGAACAGATGCCTTTATGGTATAAACTGCTACCATTTTAGAGTGCATGGTTGATGCAGTCAGTGTTCTGACGCCATTTTAAGAGTCTGCACAAGTAGCTTAGCCATCGATGACTAAGACAGTGTGATAGGTGAGTCCTGCTTCCAAAGCTGCTGTTCTTTCACGTTGAGCTTCGTTAACCTTTCTTCCTGTTGGCATGATCGTTTAACTCCTTAAGGACTGGTGATTAGGCGACTCACAGCTAGAATGTGTCTAGTCCTTAACGGGTTAAATGTTTGGTTCGACCGTCTTAGATTTCAACTTGCTCTAAACGCTGTATGGTTCTGTAGGCATGATCTTTATATTTTACTTCTTTTTATAATGCAAATCCTCGCTGCTGCTTTTTTTATCACATTGCTTATATGAAGAAATCTCTTAAAATCTGCTTGTCATTTTGTGTTTCAGCAATGCAGAATTGTTACTGAACGCCTGCCATGTCTGTTCATGTTGCAGTATGTTTTCATGGTTTTTCTTTTTTTTTTTGTTTTGTTTTGTTAAGCATGCTACAAAAAACCTTTTTAGCCTGTTACCAATTTACGTTCTATTATTAATAAATGTGGTTATTCTCCATGCGCAAGGCTGCAATATGAATAAATGTTCAGAATAGAACTTAAAAGGATGATTCCGGCAATGAAAATACAGGTGACACTGACCAAATGTGACAGTCTTTTTAACTGTTGCGTGCAGGTCAGGGGTGTGATAAATTTCCTGCATCCAAGAAGTTGTTAAAAAACTGCAACCCCCCCCCCCCCTCTAGATAAGCTGATAAATTCCCAGGGTGATTGCATTTATTATGCCCTTAAAAAATGTGATGTCTAACCTGGTTTGAGTTAAAGTCAACCCTTTTTTTGCGCTTTAGATGTCATACGGGTGCTTATAGGGTTAAAGAATTTGAAACGACGGGAGGCTTAACACTGTGTGTATATTAATGCCTTTAGATCTACTTCCCATTTAGCTATAGTCGTTTAGATTGCTTTAAAATGGCGTTTTCTAGGCAGCATTGAGAACTGGATTAACCTTTTGAGTGCCAAAGAGGTGAGCTATATAAATGCACCGTTTCTCTCTCTCTCTGGATCTCGAGCGGTTAATGGCGAGCTCTAGCTAATCAATGTTTGTGTAAACTATTTCTTCGTTATTGCAGTGCAGCTAGCAACCATCCCCTTTTTTTCTTCGTTTGTAGGTAGATAGAGAAGACATAAAAATGCTACATCAAAACACAATTTTTTTCGCTCGACTTAAGCCCAAAAACCTTACCTTTTTGTCCCCAGAATCGATCCTGTCTTCTCACCCGAGCGGTTAATTCAGTTTCTATTTTAGCTCACTGTCTGCTGTAGATGGCAAAAATGTAGTCCACTGCGAATACCATATGAGATCTGATCTCACCCCCCACACGCATACCCTGAAAGGTATGTTGCTCTATATCAAAATACAGTTATCTTCCTTCGGGGGGAAAAACAGATACAGTAATGTAGCTGTCAAAATTTCTTCCATTTTGCCATCCATGCTGTCTTTCCTGCTTTTCTTTTTTTTTTTTAATTTTTTTTTTTTAGAAAATATATCAAATATATATATATTTTTATTTTATATATATATTTATTTTTTGACTTGTTTTAAATCTCCAGGTTTTCTTCCTGGATAATTCTGCAGGGGCTTAGATGTGTCTCTTGAATACTGACACTGGACACACAAAGTGCTGTTTATCTCGCCTCTCGCTCACGATTTCCTTGGCTTTTAGCATAGAGCAGTCTTTAATGTATCACTGGTGGCACAAGGACAACCAAAAGGCTCGGCAATGTTGCTAATACAGTCATTAATGGACTGAACCTTTTTTTTTCCCCCCTGAATATATCCAAGAAGCTGGGGTAATTTTTGAGTCTTCATTAATTCTCCCCTTCTTTCCAGGTAGTAACTGGTTAAAAAAATCCCATTCAAACACTTACTTTTTTTTGCAGCTATCATTGAAAGATATTGACACTACAGGGAGATACCATGCTCAGTTTAACTATTCCGATGGTTCTCAAAGAATCCTGTCCCTGCAGTATCTTGAGGATTGTACATGGACGTATGGCATTGTAAAAAAACTGGTTATTTATTATATTCTATACTTATATTTTTCTTGTTTCAGTTTGGCCGTGGAGGACATTAAAACGGAGCCGGAGGTGGTAGAGGGGATGGATGTCACAACGAGATCCAAAGGTAAGCAATCTGTCACATATTGTTTTTACGATATGACCTGTATGTAAGTTTGTCAGAGACCCTGCAACACCATGGCCTTTGCCAGCACCATTTCCTGGTTTGGGTGGTTTTTAAAAAATGTCTTTATTATATAAGGTGCCAAGGACTGTGACTGTCTGAAACTGCATTTATAACTGGAATATTGAAAATGCTCAAATTCATATTTGTCCTCGAGAAACACATTCAGACTACTGTGTATAAATTTGGATATACCATTTGTCCTTTTACTTGTTTTTTTTTTCACTCCTTTATAACTTGTACATATTTATTATTTCGGCATTTAATACAGATTATTTTTCACCTGTTTACTTGTGCTCTTTGTGACCATTTTAGTTCTTCACTCCGTACGTAAGTGCTTGATTCCTGTTTAATTTTATTGTTGGTTATTATAGCACTCGGCTAACATACGGAACGGAAGGTTACCGGTATATTACGAATGTGATTCCACAGGACTTTCAAACCTGATTATAATCTATATTTACCCATTTTAATGAAGAAAAAAAACACAGGAGATCGTACTCTGTTGTATTTACTGCCGTGACTCAGTAAATTAGGTCTGTTGAAATGGGTGCTTGTGTGTTCACTTTCCAAAGAGTGAAAGGGCAGTGAATGCCAAATATGGCCGTTAATCTGCTTCCTGTTAAAAAAAAAAAAATGCAGTGTCATGGCTCACTGGAAGTTTACTGGCAGCCATATTGGCATTTGGTTTTTTTCCAGTACATCTTGTTTAAGGCTGAATAGAATCAGACTAAAGTGATATAAGTAATCAATGAAATTTATATGTATTATCATGAAAAATATAATGATATTATATATATATATATTTTTTAGTTTAAATCTCAATTGCTTTTTTAAAAACTTTTTGCTGCTTGCAATACTCAAGTCTTTAGACCAGGGGTCAGCATCCTTGGCCATCCAGATGTTTTGGAAATGCATCTTCCATGATGCTCAGCCACTCATTAGGTTGGCAGAGACTTATTGGAAATGTAGTTTCAAAACATCTGTATGGCCAAGGTTGCTGACTCCTGGTTTAGACTGTCACAGGGACAGACATCATGTGCAAAGACATATGGTACAACGGGGCCCATCACGTCTGCTGAATTTGCACAATTAGGCAGCTGCCCTTTTGGGCCACCAACTAATACCTGGTATTGTCAGTTAATAGGATAAGCTGTGTGTCAAAGTCAAAGGTGACAAAGCTTTGGTATGCAGGACCAAGAACACAGTATCCAGGAGTATCCTTAGGATCAGGAATACAGGAATCAACTGGATATAGTATAGACGCAAAGGAACCAGAATGTCAAAGTTCAGGAACAGACCTGGGGTTAGTATACCGGTCGATCAACAAAATGTAATCGGGAACAGAGCCCAATATCAAGATGTCTGAAGGTCAGTATAGGTAATCCAGAGCGGAGCGGAGGTCAGAGGGATCAGGCACAGCATTGCATTCTCGTGATCAAGCCATTGGCTGGATATCCAGAGAACCCATACCGAAACAGCAGGGATAGGAAATGGGGAAGGAGCAGGAAGGAACAGAAACGCTCGGTCTCCGGCATACAAGCTACCAAATATCCTAGGAATGCAGAACTGTTCTACTTTTTATTGATGGGGCAAGGGATTGGGAGTAACTTCCCTCTTGACACAGGGCAAACCTCTTCAGCTTCCAGTGGAAAAGTATGTTGTTCCAGCATCATTGCATTCCATGCTTTAGCTTGTCATGTCTCTGACTTTGGCACTAAAGCAATGGAGTTTGGAAGGTCAGAAATGAGGCATTTGTAGTTCCCTTGAACAAGGGTCTCTGGTTTGACCTAGCTTGGTTAACATCACTGTTCGGCATCTGAACGGCTTCCCCGTTTGCAAAGATGAAGGCTACTCTCCTCACAGGGTGTACTTAAGGCAACGAGCAGGTGCATAATGTAGATCTCAGTGGGTCATGACCGTGTTATGTTGGGTAAATATTCTGAGTGCCTATATGAACGTATATCTTTATACGTTACGTTACAGGTGGGGGAAGGATTTGTAAGTGAACATTTTCTTTTTGATAATAGAATAAATGAGAAAGACCTAAAGGAAAACGCTATGCACTGCGACCACTCAGTGGTCACAGTGACCTGAGTGCCCTTGTCCCTTTTTCAAGGAGTAGGGGTTCTCAAAGGGCTTATTCTGCAGTTGCTGATCTCCACTTTATGAAAGGGTTCCTGGAAGCATGACATCTGGGGAACTCCAGCCAATGCTTGAACCTCCAGCCGGTCATCTGACCTCTGCGGCTTGAAAGAAAGCTGCAGTATGTCACATCCGGTGCAGCACCCAATGAACCCAGCGCTGGAATAAAGTGAGTTCTAATAGTACTCTTGTGTTAAAACCAAAGCTGTTAATGTGGATAATACGTATTTCTTGAGGTACATTTCAAATTTGTCAAGCCCTATTCATGAGTGTAGTACTGGGCAGAATGATGTCTGTGAATTAGTGAAGAACAATCCAGAATGTTAAGGCCAGTCAGATGTTTATTTTCATGACCCCATGGCACCCTAGCCCTGGGTTATGTGGTCTTCATTTATCTATCAATGAAAATACATAACATTTGTTCTAGTGTTTGAATTTAAGAGTTATTCAGTGAGATGAATTTTCATTATGCCTTGTTTTATCATGGATATTACAGTTTGGCAAAACACAGGCAGTGAGGAAATATACTCAAATACATGATCTCTACAAGTAGGTGTGAGATTTAAAGGGACACTACCACCAAAAAAATCTATGTTTTTATTGTGTTTATATTCTGATGCTGATATCTTACATGTGTTTAGTTTTTCCTCTTCATTGGTTGAAAATATTTTACTCTGTGTCACTGGGTGCTGTGCATTCCCTTTTGGGATCTTTTGTGTAGTGAACTGCCCCCCCCCCCGTATCTTTACTTCAGTTGCTCTTCCCTCTGCACTTCATTTTTCTTTTTACATGCAATTACGTCAAAGAGAAAAAACAGCAGCATGTGATTTATAAAGTGGTTTTGTTTGTAATGCACAAGTGAATTTGCTATAGCTTATTTAGTGGTAGTGTCCCTTTAAAACAGAATACAGGTTTGTTAGCTTAAAGGGATACTCACTGGCAAAAACAGGTGGAGGAATGGAAGGGAAGGGTAAAACATTAACCAGTCCTGACCCTCCTCTGCTGTGTTTAAACTCTGAGTATGTCTTGTGTAAATCCAGTGCTGAGCTCCATTGGCAAGTGACCTGCTTCTGGCTTCCTGTCATGCCGCAGCAGTCACGTGCCCGGCAGAAGGCTGGGTGCTCCTCTAAGCATCCAGTCAATCCAATGGCTCTTAAGGTGTGCGCATTGAGAACTATTGGTTGAGACTGCTTCTGTGTGACCCCTGCGTCTGTTGCAGCTTTCTAACGGCTCAACGGGGAGGGCCAAACGGTGTAATGTGCTTAATAGTATCGCATGTTACACTGGACGCGCTGAAACCCTCTCCGTCAAAAAACTACGATGGACATAGGACAGTCTGTAATATTTGCATATGTAAATACTAACCAATCATATGCCAGGGTTCAAATTGTCTGGTGACTGTTGAATTGGCTGAATCAGTTGGAAGTTGGCCTCTTTGTGAGCAACGGTCATTTCAGCAGCTCTGCTATGTTATAATAAAACCAGCAGCCCATTTATCCTTATTTCTGCATCTGAGAGTCATTTGCACAAACACCTCAGCAGCACAAAAACCAAACATTACACAGGCCAACAAAGCGCAATCATCCATAGGAGGCTTGCGCTTTGTAGGGCTAAGCGCACTAATGTGCGCTCAGTGAAGTGGCCACAAGGGCATCCGAGCGGAGAGAACACCCGTTCTCACGGATGTTCCCGCCATGCTCTGTGCGCTCGTGCGAACGCGGCGTAAGATGGCATGCTAACTTTCTTTGCTAACCTATATCCAGGAAGCCAGACCAGCACTTTCTGACCTTTGATTTCTGGTCAGGGTTATTTTCTCCCCACAGTGGCATCGATTGCCTCTTGGTCGAAATAGTGACTCAAGTTTTTAAGCTAACAGCTGGAACCGTTCGCTTAACGACCCGGTTGAAATTGGGCCTGGAATGTTTTCTACTCAATTATAGTAGGTTTTCCTTGACGGCTTCTCCCCACCTCTTTCGATGTCTTTTCGTATCTGTTTTTACATCCTGATAATCTTTATACTTTTTTTTGTTACCTTGTTTTGGGGATGACTATTATAATAGGACTAAATGTTTCTGATATTCCTATTACAAAGTGCACCTGGCAGTTTCTACAACAGTCCCCACTAAGGCTAGGGTCAGACGAACGCATTTTTCACGTCGTCCGTGAAAAAGTACGTTCGAACGAATGGACGTATTTTTTTCACGGAAAACGCGATAGTGGTCATACAATCCGCATTTTCGTCCGTGATTTTGTACGGATCATCAATAAAACACTTTTTGCGTCTGGACGTTATGTAGGCTGGACATTAGCAGCATCTGACGTCTCCGAATCACGCACACACACCGCTAGCCAACGCAGCGCACTCTGTACGTCAGCGGTTTCACATTCTCGAAAATTTGCGTTGCGCGGCTGAACTTTCTTGCGGCCGTACTTCGTATATTGCCTGTCATTGGCCGTCATTTGGTGCTACTACGGCCGTGATAAAGTGCGGCTGCATGTGCGTTCGTCTGACCCCAGCCTAAGCTGTTCTGGGTTTGGCGTGACAGTTTTTGGTTTTGGGGTCTGTTACCCGTGTTGGTTTCCTTGTTCCAACTCTGTGACACCAGAGAAGAATGATGGCTGAGTTCAGTGATCTCATGTCACCATCTGCCCATGCAAAGTGTGCTTCAGCAGTGCTCTGAGCATGTGCAGGGTTGGTTGTCAAGGCTCCCAGTCAGCCTGTAGCTGCACAGTGTGTGTTGACGTGGCTCATTATGTGATAGGCCTCGGATTGCCAGGTCGGCCATGTTTTCCTGGACACCTATTAAAATTTCATGCAGAGGGAGAGCAAAGGGAAAAGTGCTGCTCTGCAACATGTTTAATTCATATGCTGCAGGAGGGAAATCAAGACAGGTCACCTCGGATTCCTTTATTTCATACCTTCAGAGTATAGATTATACATGTTGTGGGGTGGCATTTTCATCCACTGCCCATCAGCATGAATAAATCCTATGTGTCCAGGAAAACATGGCTGATCTGGCAACCTTTTTCTGAGTGTTTTCCCATCAACTCGGCAGCGCTGACAGCTCCGAGCCAGCGTCCCAGCGAGCTCCAGGATCGAACGGCGGAACTGCAGATCTACTCGGCGCAAGTAGTGGCAATCTGTCACAACCTCCTTTCCCTGTCTCACATATGCAGACTGCCATTTTGTTAGTAATGTCTTTGCATGTATTGTGGGGCTTTTCAAACAAAGGGATGGGAAAATTTCTTGACTGTCTTTCCCATTCTTGGCACTGAAGCAAAATAAACTACTTTTCCCATAATGCTCAGCTGTTCTAGCACCTTTTGGTAATGTAGTTCACACACATCTTATGGGTTGAGCTTTTATGCGCCGTCTGCTTTTGTGTTTTAACTTTGAATAAAATTAAATACACAAATAAAAATAATCGTGTTTTTTTTTACATTTTTTTTATATACTGTATATATATTACGGTTAATGATCGATTTACAAAAAGTCAATCGTTATATTCAGAAATAGCTGCAATGTGAAGGAACTGTGAATCCCCAGGGAATCTGTGTAATGTTGTGATTGTCCTGGCTCAGAGCTTACAACCACAGAGCTGCACGTTTCTAGGGCCTTAAAAGGCAATCGGGTGTAAAGGTGCTATTTGAATACATTGCTCTTTGACCTTTTCGTTTGAGCTGGTACGTGTCAAAGCGTTTGCTGAACTGCAGTTGCAGGCACCATTTTGTTTGCACTCCCTGTTAACATGCAACAAAATGGTGGATAATAAAAATCCTGCCACAGACTGTTCATCTATCTAAACTGTGTGTGCGTATGTGTACACAAACGCCTAAATCACAAATTTCAACATCGCCTCACTGTTTGCTGACGTTTTGAATTTAAATTGCGCAGCACTTATTAAAACAATATATGTGGGGCCATATTTGCTTAGAAAGTCGTATACTAACACATACTTTATTATCTCGTGTGAGCGCTGTGATCTATTGTCTCACTGTTGTGATGTTGGGTAATAAAGAAACACCTAGCTAAAACACAAACTAGACTCCCAGATGCATCTAAAACACACCCTTATTAATCCTGGCTGCACGCTGTCTCTTTCAATATACAAAATCAAACAATACTAAAACCGTGCGATCAACCATTGTTCACAGAAGGCTAAATTACCGGTGTTATTTGCTCTTCTTATAATTATTTGTTCTAGGGCATTGTTTGTGCTTTTCAGTTATTGTTAATAATAAATGCTAGAATAAGAATATTAACCCAGTGACCAAAACAGCCCAGCCAAAATACATATGATCAGGTGTTGTTCTAGGAGCTCCTGGGTGTGAACGCAAATTGTTTTTATAAGTATTCACTTGAGGACTAGAGAGCATAATGTGGCTAGAGTCTGCAAGTCCTAAGGCCCCGTTCACACCTCAGCGTTTTTCGTATGCACGTAATACGCGCGTTTTGGCACGCGTATCGCATTGCTGCGCGTTCACGCTGCAGTCTATGGTCGCAAACGCGCTGCAATACTCCCCAAAGAAGCTCATGTACTTCTTTGGACGTAGGGCGTTTTACAGCACGTTCCTATGCTCTTTAAAACGCCCAGGTGTGAACGGGCCCCATAGGAGATCATGGGATTTCCGTGTTTGAGCATTTTACAGCGCGTATGAACGCGCTGTAAAACGCCCAGGTGTGAACGGGGCTAAGGGTATTTGAGTGGTAAATTCTATTTATCAGCTGACTATACCTGATCTCAAAATTAGGGACGCACCGATACCTTTTTTTTTTTTTTTAAAAGACTGCGTACAGATACTTTTTTTCTTTCAGGTACTCGCCAATACGGATTACCGATACTTTTATTTAATGTCATGTGACCGCTTTTCAATAAATTATTTACGATTTTGCTGCAAGCCTATCCAGTTTACGGTAATATTGAAATGCTTGGCCAGACACCCCATTTACCCACTGCACAGGCCTGCACACACCCTGGCCACACACACACACAGGCCTGCACACATCACCTCAGATATACAATTGGGTCATATATATTTGGATGCATGCACAATTTTCATACTTTTGACTCTGTATGCCACCAAGATAAAATTCAAGCAAAACTATCCAATTGAATTTGAAGTGCAGACTTTCAGCCTTTATTCAAGGGGTTGAACATAAATATCAAGTACAAATTTTAGGAACCGCAACTTTTTTCATACACGGTCCCCCCATTTTCAGGGGCTCAAATGTAATTGGACAAATGAACACAATCGTAAATAAAATGTTAATTTTTTTATATTTTGTTGAATCCTTTACTGGCAATGACTGCCTGAAGTCTGAAACCCATGGACATTACCAAAGACTTGTTTTTCTCCTTTCTGACGCTTTGCCAGGCTCGAACTGCAGCTGTCTTCAGTTGTTCTTTGTTTGTGGGTCTTTCTGCCTTTAGTTTTGCCTTCAGAAAGTGAAATGCTGCTTAATTGGGTTGAGATCAGGTGATTGACTCGGCCATTGCAGAATATTCCACTTCTTTTCCTTCAAAAACTCCTGGTTTGCTTTTGCAGTGTGTTTTTTGAATCATTTTCCATCTGTACTGTGAAACGCCGTCCAATCAACTTTGCTGCATTTGGCTGAATCTGGGCTGACTGTATAGCTCTAAACACTGCTGAATTCATCCGTCTGTTTCTGTCAAATCATGAATAAACACCAATGACCCAGTGCCACTGGAAGCCATGCATGCCCATGCCATCACACTTCCGCCACCATGTTTTACAGATGATGTTGTGCACTTTGGATCATGAGCTGTTCCAAGCCTTCTCCACACTTTTTTCTTCCTGTCATTCTGGTACAGATTAATCTTCGTTTCATCCGTCCAAAGAATGCTTTTCCAGAACTGGTCTGGCTTTTTTAGATGTTTTTCGGCAAAGCCTAATCTGGCTTTTCTATTCTTCAGGTTTATGAATGGTTTGCTCCTTGTGGTGAATCCTGTGTAAAGGGCTGGTCCGCATTGACATATACCGGACCAGCCCTTTACACAGCGCATTCACCTGTAACCTTTGATTGAACTGGGCGACTTGATTGGTAAGCTGTTTTATTTTATTTTGTATTTAAACATGCTTCTCAATATTATTTGCAACCTTGAAAATGGCTCCAGAGTGAGCCGAACCGTCGATCATCATTTTAATGTTCTAATAAATTTAGTTGTTTAATTTTTTTTTTCGTGTGCAGCCAATATTTGTAGCATACAGTACTGTGCAAAAGTTTTAGGCAGGTGTGAAAAAAATGCTGTAAGCAAAGAATGTTTTCAGAAATATAAATAACGGTTGTTTATATTTGTCAATTTTCAACATGCAAAGTGAGCGAACAAAAGAAAAATCGAAATCAAATCAATATTTGGTGTTACTACATTTTGCCTTCAAACCAGCATCAATTCTCATAGGTACACTTGCACAAAGTCAGGGATTTTGTAGGATTATAGTTTGGTATAATTGGTTGATCATACACCTAACAGGTGCTAATGATCATCAATGTCACACGTAGGTTGAAACCCAGTCATGAACTGAAACAAACAGCTGTAGGAGGCTTAAAACTGGGTGAGGAACAGCCAAACTCTGCTACCAAGGTGAGGTTGTGAAAGACCGTTTCATGTCATAGCAAGATTGAGTACAGCAACAAGACACAAGGTAGTTATACTGCATCAACAAGGTCTCATCCAGACAAAGATTTCAAAGCAGACTGGGGTTTCAAGATGTGCTGTTCAAGCTCTTTTGAAGAAGCACAAAGAAACCGGCAACGTTGAGGATCATAGACGCAGTGGTCGGCCAAGGAAACTTAGTGCAGCAGATGAAAGACACATCAAGCTTATTGCCCTTTGAAATTGGAAGATGTCCAGCAGTGCCTTCAGCTCAGAACTGGCAGAAATCAGTGGGACCCAGGTACACCCATCTACTGTCCGGCGAAGTCTGACCAGAAGTAGTCTGACCAGAAGTAGTCTTCATGGAAGAGTTGCAGCCAAAAAGCCATACCTCCGACGTGGGAACAAGGCCAAGCAACTAAAGTATGCACGAAAACATAGGAACTGGGGTGCAGAACAATGGCAGCAAGTGCTCTGGACTGAGGAGTCAAAATTTAAAATATTTGGCTGTAGCAGAAGGCAGTTTGTTCGTCGAAGGCCTGGAGAGCGGTACAATAAGTGTCTGCAGGCAACCGTGAAGTATGGTGGAGGTTCCTTGACCGTTTGGGGCTGCATTTCTGCAAATGGAGTTGGAGATTTGGTCAGGATTAATGATGTTCTCAATACTGAGAAATACAGACAGATACTTATCCATCATGCAATACCATCAGGGAGGCGTATGATTGGCCCCAAATTTATTCTGCAGCAGGACAACGACCCCAAACATACAGCCAAAGTCATTTAAGAACTATCTTCAGCGTAAAGCACAAGAAGTACTGGAAGTGATGGCATGGCCCCCATAGAGCCCTGAGCTCAACATCATCGAGTGTGTCTGGGATTACATGAAGAGACAGAAGGATGTGAGAAAGCCTACATCCACAGAAGATCTGTGGTTAGTTCTCCAAGATGTTTGGAACAACCTACCAGCCGAATTCCTTCAAAAACTGTGTGCAAGTCTACCTAGAAGAATTGCTGCTGTTTTGAAGGCAAAGGGTGGTCACACCAAATATTGATTTGATTTAGATCTCTCTTTGGTTCATTCACTGCATTTTGTTCATTTATGAACAACATAAATGTTTAACACTTCCATTTGTGAAAGCATTCTTTGTTTACAGCATTTTTTCACACCTTTGCACAGTACTGTATATGTGTATATATATAATAGAAATACGCGGGCACTCGTTTCCATAAAGTAAGAGCTGTCCAAGTAGCGGCGTATCTCTCTCTGCCCCGGTGATGTCTCCCAATGGTAGAATATCCAAAAGCAGTGTGTGGGAGAAGCACCGGGGTCTTGAAAAAATATTACAAATGTATTAAAGAATATTAAGCTTAAGACATACCACCAACATTTCGGTCCCTCAAAGCCTTTCTCAAGGTAATATAACTGTGACACAACAGCCGTCACCTTCAATTTATTAACCCATAAAACGTTAAAAGTTTGTTGGTTCCATGTTAAAATACAATTGATGTCTTTATGATCCGTGTGTGTATTGTGTTTCCCCTCGCAATTCCCCGCACCTGTAATCCCTCACAATTTAATAACTCCTAAATTGCCCAGTTTTCGTTCCCCCAAGTGTAGAATTTGTTAGTACAATTTGTGCCTGTATGTTTATGGTTGTTTATTAGGTTATTTGCCAAATCTGCCTTGCCCTGCCATCGTAGTTTATCTGCCCAGTGCAACCCTGCTGCAGCTGCCGCCGGCCGAGACCAAGCACAGCTGACATTCCTTGCACCCTGCCCCACTCAGCCCCTGTACCTGCCACCAGAGTGCTTTTTGGGCAGAGGGGCCCTGGGAACATGGTGCCACTGTGGGGTGAGTTCTAGAGAGGAGCGCCACCGAGATCACCCCTCAATCAGCCGCTGGACTCAGGTCGGGTTTCCCAGCCGCAGAGGAGATCCGGCGCCGGAGTCAGAGCTCGCACTCCAGGCGGTGGAATTTCCCGGGCGGGGAGCAGCCCAGGCCGTGCCAGACAGTGTGGCACCAAGAGCTGGGACCATGTTAAGCATACAAAAAGGGCTTGGGCTAGAGGCAGTGGCAGAACTGGTGCCGGGGTGTCTGGGGGCGGGCATGGGAGAGAACAATGGGACTGTACCATATAAATGTACCGTGTATGTGCTGTTTTACAATAAACCAACTTGTTTAACCTATACTGCGTCTCGATGAGTATTTGGGAAGATGAGTATTTGGGAAGAGGGACTATTTCCTCCTGGTTGACTCAATATATTCCAGCAAGGAACCTGACGCAAGCTCGCTACCGCTGCGCACTGCAGAGCAACCCCGGCACCTAAGGCGGATCTACTCCCTCCGAGTAGCGGCGTCTGTCACAAGAACATGTTACAATAACTATATTTATTTATAAAGGATTTTACCAGGAAGGATGATTTCTCTCGTTTTCAAGTATGTCCTGGGTTCAAGAACATTGAAGTGTTACAGTTGTATATATTGAACGTGCACTTACCAATCCCCTCCCGCCGTGCAAAACTTTGAATTTGTAGCAAACCAGGAAGCGGCAGGTGACGTCATCAGGCGGCGACAAGGTTCAGTGTTGCCATGGCGACCCAACACGAGATCGGGGAAGACACCGAATGACAGAAAATGAAAGATAAAAACAATAGGGTAATCACCCTGCAGGATGATATGCCCCTAAATACAAGAGTTAGACATGGAGGATGATAGAACAACATGCAGTTATTGCTAAAATTTCATTGGGCACATAGATCTCAAAGACAGTGCAACAAAATGCCAAAAGGGTGGGCCAGAAATGTGGATACCCTCAAAACTGTATGTGGGGAAAACAAAATCAGAGAACTAACACAAAAGTGCAGGATCTCGCGAGAGCGTGGCACCAGCGGAGTCGCGTTGCAACATTCACAGGTTGGTGGCTGCTTGCTGGAATGCGGCTAGCCGAAGGGGCCTGGCAGAATCGCTCCAGCCCCTCAGGTACCGCCCGGCAGGCCAGCCCAGTGCTGGCCTTCGGTAAAAGTATCTGTGCGATTTGCTCGAGTACAAGTACTCATGCAAATGCCCGGTATCGGCACTGATACTAGTATCGGTGCATCCCTACTTAAAATGAACCTGTCGTGGACCGGTTCACTTTTCCTTCAATGTCCAATCAAGTCCTTATTGTGATTATTGCAAACCACTACCCTGGTCCAGCACTGATTGTCACCATGTTGCTGCTTTGAAGGTGTCGGCTGAAACGAGGAAACGTTGCTACTTTTTTCCCCCAATAAACCATCTTTTGGTGCAATTTTAAATGCTTCTCATTTTTATTGCTTCTGTTATGCTGCCATGCAAAGCAGCTTCCTCAGAGAATGTCCTCTTGGTATGTTTGCAACACCGCCCTGTTGGCATGCCGCTGGAATGTGAAAAAAATAAAAGCTTCATATTGTGTTTAATTGCTATCACATTACGCTATTGAATTACCTATGAAAGAAAACCCTATTGGTTTTACTTTATTATTTAGGTTTTTTCGATTTTTGGTTTTAACCCTGATCACATGCTCAGAGTCCTTAACTTGTGCCTAAACACATAAAAATGTATGATGTAACAGGTGAGGATATTGAATATCCAGACCACAGCTCTCTGATTCAGTCATGTTTTAGGGAAGGGAAATGAAAGCTTGGACTGTGTCCCTTTTTATTACACCACCAGCCAAGAACTGTTCGGTGGCATTGTTTCAGAGGAATGCAGGTTATTCTTATGCAAGTCTGAGTAATGGTAGTGGTTAAAGAAAAACTTCCCCCACACTTTTATTTTGCTTATTTTATCGCTCCATTAATGCGGTTTCCTCCAATTTTATATGAAAGTGGCAGTTTGCAGCTATTGCTGTGCTTTTTAGAATCATCCCATCCCCCACCTCCCTCAGGCATTTTTCCAAAGTTATACAAGCCGAAAATGTTGTCACCAGGACCTGTATCAAGTTGACTGCTTTAAACATGGCAAGAGGACAAAGTGTAGCATATATTTTAAACCTACATATGTATGTGCCATACAATTAATATACTACAAAAAATACAATAAATATATACAGTATATGTTGTAATAAATCAACATCTGAGATTAAAAGCCTCCATACCGCAACGTTTAAGAGATATCAATGATTGCGGAAAACAATCTACACATCCGAGAACTGTTTTGACCACTGCATTGCTTGGGCGTACAGATGTTTTTCATAATTATTTATATTATTTCTTGTAAATTGCAGTATGGAGGCTTTTAATCTCACTTTTTGCTCTCTGCCTTTTAGTATGGTAGATGTTGATTATATATACTGTGTGTGTGTGTGTGTGTATATATATATATATAATATATATATATATTAAAACTTAGCGATTAGCCCTGTCATCTAATCCTAATTATACCTCCCAGTCGTCAGCAAGGTGATATAGAAGACAGTTTTACACATAGAGTTGAGCCATCCTGCTAGCCATCACATCCTCCTTAAACCAAAATGTTTTTGTCTCGACTCCCTTCTGTAGGTCAAACATTGAGTACTTAAACCGACACTCCAGGCTTGTGATGACCCATATTTTAGTAATGTGTTGCATAGAAAAGGTATTCAAAGAAGTACATGCAGTAATTAATTATAAAGTGAATTGACCTTTTATACATGGTATGCTTCATAATCAATGTGGTGAGAGCTGTTTAGATCAGGAAGTGGCACAGCCAATCCGGACACTACTGTAACGTCAACTGTCCAAAATGCAGAGGCTGTTGGGTGCAATGTATGTGTCATGGTGTTCTTCAAAGAAACAAATCAGGAAGTGGAAACAACTAAAGATAATAATGCTGTCTCAAACATTGTATTATGGTAGGTGTCCAGATGGACGACACAGAATCAGACTGGACACTTATAGCATGGCAGGGGAGTATGGAACACTGTGAGGTGGTGTGGGCACACTAAGACACTATGATGTGAGAACACCGTACGGTTTTGAGGACACTCTGGAACACAACAATAAACCAAATAGAATATGGGGTCACGTATTCAGGGTCTCAGGCAGGCGGTGTCTGGTTGGATAGACAGCGTTCATATGCATGCAAAGATGTATGAAAAAGAGCTGAAGGCGCAGGTCTACACGTTTAATTTAAGTAGTCAGGACCTTCTTTAAAAGTGGACCTGTAGCAATAAGAAGACTTCTACAAGTGTATGAACACAAACCAGCATGGAGTAGGATCTTGAAGACATGCCGAGTGACTATACAGGAATTGAGCTGATGTGCAACAGTGTGGAAGTCATTGGTTCAAGCTCCCACAGAGCCAGTCCGAGCATATGCCCACCTGCCCATTCTTATGCTCTCGGGATGGTTTGTGACAATATATTTGGTAATTGTCCAAAATCCCGTACATTTTTTTCCTCTCTTCTCTAAAGCAGACTCTGAATCACTCCAACTGAAGCCATCTGAATGTGTGCTCATCTTCACATTTATAATTTGCAAAAAATCACTTTGTGTGCACTCGTTCTTAAACGGCAAGGAACTTTTGGACATTTGCAAATAATCCTCTGTTCCAAGCGTATGTCAAGTAGTACAATTTGATCTGGAGTTGGCCTATTTCTAATAATTATCGGAAACCATGGAATTAATATGGAGAAGTGCAACTTTATGTCCACAGTCACTGATCTTTATATTAATTCTGTATCCGTTTCTCCACACGAGAGATCCATCACACCAGACTGGGATGACCGAGACAGGCCTCTAAAGTTACTAGAGTCTCCAGCAGGGATGTGCAGTCAGGGGCGGCAGGTGAGGCAGGGCCTCTCCTGCTAGAATTCCATTAAGTGGGGACTGTAATTTTTTTTTAATAAAACCTGCTTCTATTTAAAAAGTTCACATACTCACCTGCTCCACACTCCCCCGCCGTCTGTCTCTGCTCCTTCCCTTTTTTTATTTCACCGACTGCTGTGTGACGTGAAACAGGAGAGAAGCAAAAGATCCAGGGGAGCCCTGAGAGCAGCAAAACGTCCTGGGTAGCTCTGAGAGCAGCCAGTTCCTGGGAAGCACTGACAGCAGCCAGATCCTGGGGAGCACTGGAAGCAGCCAGAACCTGGGGAGCACTGGAAGCAGCCAGCTCCTGGGGAGCACTGGAAGCAGCCAGAACCTGGGGAGCACTGGAAGCAGCCAGAACCTGGGGAGCACTGGAAGCAGCCAGCTCCTGGGGAGCACTGGAAGCAGCCAGATCCTGGGGAGCACTGGAAGCAGCCAGATCCTGGGGAGCACTGACAGCAGCCAGATCCTGGGGAGCACTGACAGCAGCCAGATCCTGGGGAGCACTGACAGCAGCCAGTTCCTGGGGTGCACTAAATCTGAACCTACGTAACCCGTGTATAGTATACTAGTATCTGGCTCTGATACTAGTCAGTGCCTCACCAGCCACTGACCTCACCGCACGTCACTGGTCTCCAGTATTGCTCTTAGATATAGATTCCAAATTCTTTGTTTGCTGCTTAGTATTTCCTTTGGTCAGCCTATGTAATTGGCCTTTCTGCAAAACAAAATTATAAAAGATATTAAGCATTACAAAGCATCAGTCCATTTTCCTAGTGGATTATTCTGTAACGCTGCTGCAACCTCTCCCCACCCCCTTTGCTGTCAATGTCTTATCTCCATGAATACACAATTGCACTGCACATTTATGCATGACATGGAGGTTGCCATGGCAACACAGATATTTTTTTTTCTTCTACATCAAAACTAGACTGTCGTTTTCAATGCTTCTCCCTCGAGACAGCGATCTATGTGTTACACTTGGCGTGGCATTTCCAGTTTAAAAAAAATGATCAACATTTACATAAAAATTCTGTTTGCTGGCTTGTAAAGGGTTAATTTTGTTGCTTGAGGTGTAGTACACGTCTAAACTGTTTACGGTGCCTAATTAATGGAAATATGTTCAGATAATGTTCAATAATGGCAATCCTTATCAATATTTATGATTGTTCTCTACATTTCCCTGGGTGCTTGGTTATCTTGGGGCTGTTGGTAGTTATTGATAAACAAGAATTGGCCAACCATGATTTCCATGTTGAAATCCTGGCAGAATGTGGGCTCAACCCCAGACCTTTACAGTCGATGTAGCTTCCTGCTTGTTCCATTTGGTCCTATGCAACCCATACACTGGTGGCTAAAATTGTGGATACGCCTTACATTTTTACAAACTTTTTGCAGTTTAAAGTACTTTTTTATATAAAAATATCTAAAATTGTTATAGGACAAGTACAATTTCATATAGAAAATTAATGCCTGAACAACAAAAAATCTTTAAGTTCAATTTTGGCTGGAAATGTACCATAATGCATCTTGGCTATCATATAGCATAAAAATAATAATTTCAAGTTTGTCTCAATGTTTGTTTTCAATAACGTCACGTGTTGGATAGCCTTAACTACTGCCATACACCTTCTAGGCATTGACTCTACAAGTCTTTTGACATCCTCTTCTGTGATCAAATGATGCAGGATTGATTATCGCCTCAATGAGTCCTCGCTTGTTGCTTGGATTCTTGCTCGATACCCTGCGTTTCATTCTTGACCACAGATTTTCGATGGGATTCAAGTCAAGGCTATTTCCAGGCCAGGGAAGCAGAGGAATTTTCTTGTCCAACAAAACTGACAAAATCAGAAGGTGTATCCACAATCTTGGCCACTAGTGTAGATGGGTGCACTTATGGATTTTGTCCTAATTTGATACCCCATGTAGGGGTTTACAATATGTAAATTCCCGTGGGATTTTGCTGTGTGGTTTCATATTAAACTGCAGAAATGGCATGAACGTATCAACATGAATCTTGGAATGAACAGGTCGTTGGGATAAAACTTTCTAAAGTTTAAAGTGTAATACAAAGAGGGGGAGCTGCACTCAAAAATAATTCCATAGTTCAAAATAGAAAAGAGAAGGGTGTACATGGAGCCAGTGGGACCAATCACAACACCACAGCAAACCGAAAGGGGGGGGGGTGGTACCAGCCACTCCAAATTACAAGTCGACTTTTTTTTCAAGAAGGACGCTATATTCTTGACAAAAGTGACCACAATATGAGGATGGCTGAGTCGACCCAGGTAGAAATCTTGAATTTAATGTATACCCTAGGTGGCAATCGTGTGCCATTAAATAAATTTATGGCTATTTATCACTCTTCGTTACTTTAATACACCCCACTCAAAGATCCTATATATTTTTATTTTCTTTAAATATTGTTGACTGGTAATGGAAGCGTGAAATTACAGTATATCAAGCTTTAATGCATTAGGTGCAAATTGTAGCATCGTCCTACAGCCCCAAGTTTTTAGAACATATAAACTTAAATTAAAGGGAAAGTTCCTATATTTCAATAGAAAAGACTTGGAGCCTGATTTCAACAAAGCCGTTAATCTCAAAAAGATAACTTGTACAGGAGCTGTTATCAGTTTGCGATCGCTACTAATGATATAATTCCAACTGAGCCAATGTATTGGCGTCTCCAAATGGCTCCTTTTTAGGCCCCGTTCACACCTGGGCATTTTTACAGCACGTTCCTGCATGCTGTAAAACGCCCAAGCACGGGAATCCCATGATTTCCTATGGGGCCCGTTCACACCTGGGCGTTTTACAGCGCGCAGGAATGCGCTCTAAAACGCCCTACGCCCAAAGAAGTACGGGAGCTTCTTTGGGGCGTATTGCAGCGCGTTCACGCTGCAGTCTATGGCCGTGAACGCGCTGCAATGCGCATTCACGAGTTTTTTACGTTTGCACCCAGCCTTAGGGATGCGGCACACGAACAAACATTTTGCGTCCGTTTGATCATACTGCTTGACGTCCGTCGTACCTTTATAAAGGAGTCAATTAAACAGACCACACAAAGCACCTGCGCACTTGTTCACAGACGGGCAAAGCATAAAGCCACAGACGCAAAAATAACATCGACGTGAATAAGCTAAACGGACGCAGAAACAACGCCGCCATGTATTTTCCTAGGGTGTGGAGACATCAGAAAACAAACAAATGAGAGAAAAGCTCTCAAATAACAGAATATGGAGACCTATTGAATAGAATGTGAGAACAACAGAATGTGGAGACATCAGACATTACGGACGCACTTTATCAGTACTCACAATATCTTCCGTGAAAAAGTGCGTCCGTAATGGACGCAGTACAGTATGCTCGAGTGCCGCCTCCCTTAGATAGCGCTGCCGCTGGTATTGGCTTCTGGAGCAGGGACGCACAGGAGCTGCAGAAGGACTCTGGGAACTATTTGTGAGAGGACACAATGGTTTCTCCGCCAACTAAACCTGAGGTCCATATTTTATTTTTTTGGTTTGTTTTGCATTTCATTGTTAAGTGATTTTGTAAAAACATAGTCCCTTCACACCAGGCTGTGAGACCTAGTATCCTTTCATGAACACCGGCACCAGCCAAGAATAATGAGCTGTATTTGAATAGCTTGGTGTCCTTTCTCTCTGAGCCAATCATAATGTCTCCTATAAAAAAATGAAGGAGCCACTACTATACTGTAAGAAGCCTCAACATTCATGCCGCAAGCAAAGCAATGGCTGTATCCGTATGTCTTGTGTCTGTTCTCCATTTGTAAAGACGTGATGAATATGATGGCGCTACATAATTACCAGGTGATATTTATGTCTATTGATGAAGAGACCTTGAATGTAAAATCGGGATGTAACAGGATCTCTCATATTTTATTTTGTGAGAATGTTGTATCAATGTATGGTTGTTTTGAGGTTTGTTATTTGCATGTGTTTGCATATATGTGCAATTGCGGAGTTTGGATGTCTTGCCAAAACTGTCAATGTAGTGATGGGTATAGCTAGTCCTGGTTTAAAATAAAGCATCTTTGTAAAGATTGTGTCAGAGGCACACAGAGGGTTTGATACCTGCCTGGTACAAGGATGGACAAAGAAGGGTCGTGCTGGAAGCGGAATATGCGGAGGGGTTTATACCTGCCTGGAAGAGGAGGATAGGCAGATAGTGGGGGTTGATTCCCACCTGCAAGGTGTTGGTCTCTGCGTCGTCTTTGGTAACAGACCACGCAGAGAGACGGGCATGGATCCCAAGTTGTGGAGCAGTCACACCTGTTACTATTCCACAAAACAGCATCTAACTAATGCAACCTCAGCCTGTTTATGTGCTTGATAAATTTAGAATGCAAGTGGGTAAATCCTGATTTCTTCTTGATTACTTCAGGGTGTTTTACTTCCTAGTTGTGCTGGGAAGATTCACATACATTTTTTTGTGGTTCTGGACGGCATGAATCCTATTTTCCACTGTTGTTGTCCTCTGTGGAATATGTTCTGTTTGTTATGCTCTACTATATAGCAGTATTAGTTTTATCTTTTTTGTTTTAATTTTTCTTTATTGTGAGGTAAGAAATGCTAATTAATTTTGCTTTATGGCAATCCTTCACTTCTCACATTCAGTCACTAACCAAATCTTGCTACTTCCACCTAAAGAAAACACTGCTCGCGTCTGTCCCTGTCTTAATCAGGACTCTGCTAAAACACTCATCCAGGCTTGTATTATCTCCCACCTTGACTACTGTAACCTCCTTCAGTCTGGCCTTAAGAGGTCCCAGGATTCTCCCTCTGCAGTCTTTTATGAATGCTTGTGCTAGGTTCATCCACCTCACATCTCGCACCTCGCCCCTTTGTCAATCTCTACACTGGCTCCCTGTTTCCTTGAAATCCAATTCAAAATATTGGTGCTCACATACAAAGCTCTCCATAACCGCACCCCTGCTTCCTCCCTTATCAGCAGGTACATCTCATCACAGCCACTTCGCTCAGCCAATGACCTGATGCTATCCGCTTTATGTACCTGCACCCAGGGCCGCAATCAGGGCATTACGCCCCATGCTGCCGTAAGGGGCCCGGGCCCCCCTCGGCAGCGGCGTCTCCCTCTTACAGCTCCGGTATCGAACTCGAGGAGTCCGAATACGGAGCTGTGTCCCTGCTGCTGCAGGAGCCGGAGGAGACACTGTGTCCGGAGGAGACACTGTGTCTCCTCCGGCTCCTGGCAGCTTCACTTCCTGGCTGGGCGGGGCCAAGCAGTGTGTGAGGGCCTCCCAAGCACATTGCTTTGGCTCCGCCCATCCACTCAGTGAAGCTGCGCTCCTGAGCTGGAGGGACCAGGCTGAAGAGAGAAGACTGAAGATTGAGGAGAAGAAAAGAAAGAAGATTGAAGAAAAGAAGACAGCGGAGTGGTGAGCCAGGGCCCAGACCCAAGGCCCAGACTCCCAGGGCCCAGACCCCAGGGACCAGGCCCAGCCTAGACCCAGGGCCCAGACCCCAGGGACCAGGCCCCAAGGCCCAGACCAAGGGACCAGGGCCCAGGCCAGACTCAGGGCCCAGACCGCATGGACCAGACTCAGGGCCCAGACCGAAGGGACCAGACTCAGGGCCCAGACCGCAGGGACCAGACTCAGGGCCCAGACCGCAGGGACCAGACTCAGGGACCAGACCGCAGGGACCAGACTCCGGGACCAGACTCAGGGACCAGACCGCAGGGACCAGACTCAGGGACCAGACTCAGGGCCCAGACCGCAGGGCCCAGACTCAGGGCCCAGACCGCAGGGACCAGACTCGGGGCCCAGACCGCAGGGACCAGACTCGGGGCCCAGACCGCAGGGACCAGACTCGGGGCCCAGACCGCAGGGACCAGACTCGGGGCCCAGACCGCAGGGACCAGACTCAGGGCCCAGACCGCAGGGACCAGACTCGGGGCCCAGACCGCAGGGACCAGACTCAGGGCCCAGACCGCAGGGACCAGACTCAGGGCCCAGACCGCAGGGCCCAGACTCAGGGCCCAGACCGCAGGGACCAGACTCAGGGCCCAGACCGCAGGACCCAGACCGCAGGGACCAGACTCAGGGCCCAGACCGCAGGACCCAGACCGCAGGGACCAGACTCAGGGCCCAGACTGCAGGGACCAGACCCCAGGCCCAGACCCAGGGCCCAGACCCCAAGGCCCAAACCATACCCAAGGCCCAAACCATACCCAAGGCCCAAACCATACCCAAGGCCCAGACCCCTAGGCCCAGACCCCAAGACCCAGGGCCCAGGCCCAGCCTAGACCCAAGGCCCAGACCCCAGGGACCAGGCTCCAAGGCCCAGCCCCATGGACCAGACCCCAAGGCCCAGACCAAGGGACCAGGGCCCAGGCCAGACTCAGGGCCCAGACCCCAAACCAGACTCAGGGACCAGACCCCAAGGCCCAGTCCCAGGGACCAGACCCAGAGCCCAGACCTAGGGTCCAGACCCCAGGGACCAGGCCCAGCCTAGACCCAGGGCCCAGACCCCAGGGGCCAGGCCCCAAGGCCCAGCCCCATGGACCAGACCCCAAGGCCCAGCCCCATGGACCAGACCCCAAGGCCCAACCCCATGGACCAGACCCCAAGGCCCAGCCCCATGGACCAGACCCCAAGGCCCAGACCCAGACCCCAGGCCAGACTCGGGGCCCAGACCCCAGGCCAGACTCGGGGCCCAGACCCCAGGCCAGACTCGGGGCCCAGACCCCAGGGCCCAGACTCGGGGCCCAGACCCCGGGCCCAGACTCGGGGCCCAGACCCCAGGGCCCAGACTCCGGGCCCAGACCCCAGGCCCAGACTCCGGGCCCAGACCCCAGGGCCCAGACTCCGGCCCAGACCCCAGGGCCCAGACCCGGCCCAGACCCCAGGCCCAGACTCCGGGCCAGACCCCAGGGCCCAGACTCCGGGCCCAGACCCCAGGCCCAGACTCCGGGCCCAGACCCCAGGGCCCAGACTCCGGGCCCAGACCCCAGGCCCAGACTCCGGCCCAGACCCCAGGGCCCAGACTCCGGGCCCAGACCCCAGGGCCCAGACTCCGGCCCAGACCCCAGGGCCCAGACTCCGGGCCCAGACCCCAGGGCCCAGACTCCGGGCCCAGACCCCAGGGCCCAGACTCCGGGCCCAGACCCCAGGGCCCAGACTCCGGGCCCAGACCCCAGGGCCCAGACTCCGGGCCCAGACCCCAGGGCCCAGACTCCGGGCCCAGACCCCAGGGCCCAGACCCCAGGGCCCAGACTCCGGGCCCAGACCCCAGGGCCCAGACTCCGGGCCCAGACCCCAGGGCCCAGACTCAGGGCCAGACTCCGGGCCCAGACCCCAGGGCCCAGACCCCAGGGCCCAGACTCCGGGCCCAGACCCAGGGCCCAGACTCCGGGCCAGACCCCAGGGCCCAGACTCCGGCCCAGACCCCAGGGCCCAGACTCCGGGCCCAGACCCCAGGGCCCAGACTCCGGGCCCAGACCCCAGGGACCAGACCCAGGGTCCAGACCCCAGGGACCAGACCCCAGGGGCCAGGCCCAGCCTAGACCCAGGGGCCAGGCCCCAAGGCCCAGCCCCATGGACCAGACCCCAAGGCCCAGGGCCAGGCCCCAAGGCCCAGCCCATGGACCAGACCCCAGGGCCCAGCCCCCAGGCCAGACTCGGGGCCCAGACCCCAGGCCAGACTCGGGGCCCAGACCCCAGGCCAGACTCGGGGCCCAGACCCCAGGCCAGACTCGGGGCCCAGACCCCAGGCCAGACTCGGGGCCCAGACCCCAGGCCAGACTCGGGGCCCAGACCCCAGGCCAGACCGCAGGGACCAGACCCCAAGGCCCAGTCCCAGGGACCAAACCCAGGACCCAGCCCAGACCCCAAGGCCCAGCCCATACCCCAAGGCCCAGAGCACAAACCCCAGGGCCCAGACCCCAAGGCCCAAACCAGACCCAGGGACCAGGCCCAGACCCAGAGGCCATCATATACAGCCCGTTACTGTGAGATTTATTGCTGTGGATTCTGTGATACCTTCATACACACCGCACGTTACTGTGAGTTTTATTGCTGTGGATTCTGTGATACGCTCATACACACTGCACATTACTGGGAGTTTTATTGCTGTGGTGCTATGTTATGTCCTTTTTTTTGAAGGGGGAGAAAAGCGGTTAGAGTTTGAGGGAGAGCCTGGGGGGCCCCATCGTGAGGTTTAGTAAGGGGCCCCATCATTTCTGATGGCTGCCCTGCCTGCACCCCTAACTCTCGCCTTCAAGACATCTCCCGAGCTGCTCCCTTTCTAGGGAACTCCCTCCCCCGCAACATCAGAATCTCCCCGTCTCTCCAGTCCTTCAAAAAGTACATTTCTTGCACCATCTTCCCACACAGCCCACGTGCACCCGACTTCTTCAGGTTCTCTATTTACCCTCACCTAGTGCGTCACCCCTCTCCTTAGATTGTAAGCTCTTGAGCAGGGTCATCTATTCTACTGTTCCGTTTTTAATTTGTATGTATATTTGTTATTTTGTCTCACCCATTGTACAGCGCTATGGAACTTGTTAACGCTTTATAAATACCTGTAACTGGTGCTGGCAAAATCTACCCAGTTTGAAATGGTTGGGAAACATCTTGGTAAAAAGAGTGTTTTGGGGGTCTGTTTTGGAATTCTGTCCCTTTTGTGAACATTTATATACATAGATTTCATATGTATCATGCGTAGATACTTATATTTGTATGCGTACGTTTTTATAATGTTTCGCTGTTATTTCTAGGACCGGCTCTTGCTTATCCAGAAGGTTTACCTCCCGAACATGGAGACAGTCAACAGTCCAGTAAGTATAACTTAAATAAATGCAATGAAGTAACCGCATGTTCAGGACATACACACTCCTCTTGTTCTGCCCTACCCCAACTCGTCTAGATTGTAAGCTCATATGACCAGGGCCCTCTACAACTATTGTCTCTGGTTTACTTGTGATTTTAATTCTCCATTCTTTATTGTAAAGCTCTACGGAAACTGTTTGCGCTATATAAGTGATGACAACATTATGCCCCAGTTAACAAAATATGTATAGGAGAGCTCTGAGTACAGGCAATGATAAGTCGTCTGCTCGACGGTGAGTCCCCGTTCAGATCTCTTATTATTATACTTTATTTATATAGTGCCAGCATATTCCGTAGCGCTGAACAATGCGCAAGATATAGACAGGGTTACAATACATTGAGACTGAACAACATTTGATAAACCAGCACAGGAGGAAGCGAGGGCTCATAGTGTTTTAGCTCAATGGTGCCATTACAGAGAAGACGTTACCATATGCAAACCAGACTATTACCTAAAAATGGCAGCCAGAACTGAAAGGCCAAGGAAGTCTCCTCTGCCCAAGAAAACCCAGGCATGGAATGCCCTATTTCCTCTAGGAGCGATACAGGGGTCGTTTGGACCCCTGTATCTCTGGACCCATAGAAGGTGGAAGGTCATGCGAGGTGTAATTGGAAAGGCCAGAGAACAGGTTTCATGTAACAAGAAAAAAATATAAATAAATGTAAAATCCCTTTTTTAATATTTTTTTTTTAAATCCATATTTATTTTTTTCCCACAATATTCAATATTGGAATTCCGGACTGACGTACGACAAGTTGCTATATGTAAATAAGAATGCGTGTTTATATTTCTTTAATAGTTATTTTTTTTCTTTTAGGGACTTTAAGTTCTCTTGCATCCTAACTTTGGACAGTTAAATCTTCATTTTATGCAAAAAGCTTGAGGTCAGGACTCTAGGACTTGCAGCCTTATGGGTTTTTTTCCCCCTTTGTTTGCCCACTCACTGTTTCTGGAATTCCAATTCCTGAGGGCCATTTGCTAACTATTTCCCACAATCCTTTAAGGCATTTGATGGCAACCCTCCCCCTCCCCTACGACACCCACCCAAACCTGTTATTCCAGTAATCCGATTCCTCCATGCTGTGCCTTGAAAACCCTTTAAGCAAACTGTTCACATGAAGCAGAAAGAAAAAAAATGTGTCCATTAGTATCCACAGTGACTGGAGCGAAATGGGCGCTCATGTTCCCTATATTACTTTCAACCCTTTGAGTATCAAAGAGAAAAGCAATTCTCAGTGTTTTTCTCCTAGTGTTTTTAAAATTGAAAAAGGTGGAGAGGTAACCCCTTGATGTCATAGACTGCCTTTCTTATCATGGGTGAAATCCTTCTGGCCTTTTGTGTCAGTGGTTGTAGGCCTCTAGTCTCCCATGTCTGCAGTATTCATTTCGTGTGGGGTGGGGATTTGCTTGTGTTTTTTTTTTTTTTGTTCCTTAGAGAGTTTAATATGGAATGACTAATGGCAGTGAAGTCTTGCATTGTGCTTGAGAATTTACTATGGTTCTTAGATCTTTGGACGTGCAGGTTTTCAGGGTTTTATGCAGGAATTGCCTTGCAGTAACGTGCCGCGGCTTGTAGGCCTAGCGGAGAAGGGTGAATTTCTCCTACCTTCCACCTTTTAGTTCCTTATCTACATTTTCAGATTTTTCTTACTTTGGTTTCCTGATAAAGAATATAAAAATGAATAGGTTTTAAGAATGCACCTGTAAACATGTAACATAGTGAATATATTTATTTTCTGTTAATCTGTATATTTGTGCTTTTTTAAAATGTATTTTTAATATCTTGCATTTTATTACTTTGTATTTCTGTAACGACTGTACCAATTCAATGTTCTTGAACCCAGGACCTACTTGAAAAGGAGAGAAATCTCAATGTATCCTTCCTGGTAAAATCCGTCATAAATAAATAATAAATGTTCTGTGTGTGCAGACACTAAAATATGGGCTTCAAGTAACTGTCTAAATTTTTTTATTTAGCTATTTCTTTATAAAGTATTTTACCAGGAAGGATACATTGAGATTTCTCTTTTCAAGTACCGGCTGGGTGGAGTAGAGGTAACATCACTGCTCTGCATGGAGAGAGCCTGTGGAGTCATAGGTTCAATCCCAGCGAGCAACCTCTCCAGTAAGTGTCCTTGGGCAAGACACCTAACCAGTGGCGTCACTAGGGTTGGTGTCACCCGGTGCAGTAATTTATGGTGCCCGCCCCCCCCCCCGAGTTTTACGGATTTTTTTTTAACTACTCTTACTCCTAAATCAGTACTCCCATATAACACTGAATGCTCATACACACAGCGCACATTACTGTGAGGTTTATTGCTGTGGAGCTCTCTCATATGCTCACACAAATTTTTGCCAACTGCCAGCAAGTACGGTGCCTGTTCGAAGGCAGTGAAAGCACACATGGAGATATATTGCCCCCAGCAGCTCTGGATATATTGCCCCCAGCAGCTCACCCATGGATATATATTGCCCCAGCTCACATGGATATATTGCCCCAGTTCACAATTATATATTGCCCCCAGCAGCTCACCCATGGATATATATTGCCCCAGCTCACATATGGATATATTGCCAAGCACACATGGATACTGCCCCCAGCACACATGGATATGCCCCAGCTCTCATGGATATGCCCCAGGAGCTCTCATGGATATGCCCCAGGAGCTCTCATGGATATGCCCCAGGAGCTCTCATGGATATGCCCCAGCAGCTCTCATGGATATAATGCCCCAGCAGCTCTCATGGATATAATGCCCCAGCAGCTCTCATGGATATAATGCCCCAGCAGCTCTCATGGATATAATGCCCCAGCAGCTCTCATGGATATAATGCCCCAGCAGCTCTCATGGATATAATGCCCCAGCAGCTCTCATGGATATAATGCCCCAGCAGCTCTCATGGATATAATGCCCCAGCAGCTCTCATGGATATAATGCCCCAGCAGCTCTCATGGATATAATGCCCCAGCAGCTCTCATGGATATGCCCCCAGGTCATGGATAATGCCCCCCAGCTCACCTCCTGGCCGCATGTTCTGCTCCCTTTGAGCGTCCGGCGGCATGGAGCTTGGGTGCTTGCCTGGGGGAGCCACGTGACCAGCCGCGATCTCGCGAGAACTCTGCTGGTGACGTGTTTCCCCCAGGCGAGCACCAAAGCTGCATAGTTTTGGACGCTCGCAGGGAGCGAACACGCGGCGCAGGGTGAGACACCCGCCCTTAGGGTGGCGGTGTCACCTGGTGCGGGCCGCACCCCCCGCCCCCACGTTACGACGCCCCTGCACCTAACGGTACATACTCACCACCCAGGACATACTTGAAAACAATAGAAATCTCAATGTATCCTTCCTGGTAAAATCCTTTCTCAAAAAAAAATGTCCTGGGTTGAAGAACATTGAATTGTTATAGTAGGTACAGAAATACAAAATGATAAAATGCAAGAATCAAAAAAACAACACAAATATACAGATGTTACGTGTTTACAGGTGCATTCTGTTTTGAGGTATGATAATAGAGATCTCTTAACTGACTTTGGACTGGGGGAAGAGATACATACATATGTATGTATGTATGTATGTATGTATGTATGTATGTATGTATTTTAAGATTTTTATTTTGCAAAAAGGTCACATTTCGACCAGCAAGGTTGGCCTTGCAGGGCCATACAGCATATACATGTAAGGGGGGGGGGGTCACAAAAGAAACTGTGAGAAAGTCAAAAACCTGGGGGGGGGGACAAATATAGTCAGCAGATACATTTCTGAAAAAATGAAGTCAACTTTTACTCAGCGGAAATCAGTTTAAAAAAAAAAAAGTCAGCTTTCAACAAAACACAAAAGGGTCTCCTCAACCAGCGTCCCAAAATGGGATATCTCGTAGAGCAGGTAGGGGACTTCTAAAGAGGCCAGAGTATGGAGGCCCATCCTCAAGGTAAGAGGCATTCAGCACCAGGAAATCTTGAGCCACACAGCGGCACACGTCGCCAACACCCCCAGTGAGAGCCTCAAGCAACAGCTGAAAAGGAGACTGAGCAAGATGCCCAGATCGAGATGTCTCCTCAGTCGACACAACTGGGCACCCATCCACCTCCCGATATCTGCCAGGTTCCTCATGCCACCACAGCAGTCCGGTGAATGCAGCTCGGGACGGGGATCCACGGTCGACGGGAGCCGCAGGACCACTCGGTGGAGATCGTTCTGCCACTGGCAAGAGAGCCGGCCGTAGACCGGGCTCCCGGTCGTCGCTCCCTCCTTGCGGACCAGCAGACTCCCTCCAAGGCTGCACAGCCGAGCGCGCCAGCCCTCCACCGGGAGTCTCTGAGGTCACCATCACCTAGGACTCGCATTCCTCTCCAGCACCGCAGGACCTCCGTGAAGGTCCGAAGACCACCCCGTGTCAACGGCCGCCCGTCATGCACTGTTCCCAGCAGCAGGTCTTCCAGGTCTGAAAGGGCAGCCTCCTGGCCGAACACAGGCGGAGGTGATGTGGCATGGGACCTCCACCCCTCGTGCACTCCCGCTTCCCCCACCATCAGTCCAGATGCAGCGGCCGAGAGACGGGGGCCCTCCGTCGTCTCAGCCCTCGGACTGGGGGAAGATTTGATGGCGTCTGGGAGGCTTTTCCATATGTGTAGTTCTCTGTAGAAAAAAGAGGATTAAGCCACTTTCTTTTTGTATTGTGGTATTGTAAGTAAGGTGCAGGTCCTGGATTGGAGGTTATAGGAAAAGGAAACTGCTGGCGGTAGCGGTCTTTTCGGGTAGGGTGGTAGCTTCCCAGAAAAGCTCTTAAACACCATTTTGGAAAGGTGAAGGGTGCATCTGGATTCCAGTGACAACCAGTTTAGCTCGTTTAACATGTCACAATGGTGGGTCATGTAGTTACATTGTAGCACAAAGCGGTAGAATGAGTTCATACATTGTATAAGTTTATGAAGGTGTGTTTGCGGGACAGCTGCATACACTACATCTCTATTCAATAGCCGGCATAAGCATTTGTTGTATAATCTGCTTTCTTACCGCAGGGCTCAGGCAGGATCTGTTTCTGTACATGGGACCTAGTTTGGGGTAAAGTTTAGGTGAGCGTTTATCGATGTGGGGGCCAAAGGATAGATTTGGGTCTTACCAGGGCTCGAGTCCAGCGGGAACGCGCAGGAACGGCGTTCCCGCACTTTTCCCGCTGCGGGAACGCAGGTTCCTGCTGTGGCCCCGAGCCCTGAATCAGCTGGCCGCACATGGCGGGCGGCCGTGTGTTCTCCCTCCTACGACGAGCGGCAGCTGGTATGAAGTACGGCCGCTCGCCTGGGATCCAACAGCGATCCGCGATCTCGCAAGATCACGGAGGTCACGTGGACTGCGCGATCTCGCAAGATCATGGATGGCTGTTGGATCCCAGGCGAGCTGCCGCACTTCATACCAGCTGCCGCTCGTCGTAGGAGGAAGAACACGCGACCGCCTGCCATGTGCGGCCAGCGAAACGGGCCTGGCGAAGGAGAGGTGAGCGGGGGGCAAATACATCCATATGATATGCGCTGGGGCCAGGGGGCAAATACATCCATATGAGCTGGGGGGAAATATACCCATATGAGCTGGCCTGGGGCAAATACATCCATATGAGCTGGCCTGGGGCAAACATATCCATATGAGCTGGGGACAAATACATCCATATGAGCTGGGGGCAAATATACCCATATGAGCTGGCCTGGGGCAAACCTATCCATATGAGCTGGGGACAAATACATCCATATGAGCTAGGGGCAAATATACCCATATGAGCTGGCCTGGGGCAAATACATCCATATGAGCTGGGGGCAAACATATCCATATGAGCTGGCCTGGGGCAAACATATCCATATGAGCCTGGGGCAATATATCCATGTGTTTGGGGGCAATATATCCATATGACCTGGGGGCAGTACATCCATATGAGCTGAGGGCGTAGTATATCCATACGAGCTGGGGGGCAGTATATCCATACGAGCTGGGGGGCAGTATATCCATACGAGCCGGGGGGCAGTATATCCATACGAGCTGGGGGCAAATATATCCATGTGAGCTGGGGGCAAATATATCCATGTGAGCTGGGGGCAAATATATCCATGTGAGCTGGGGGGCAAATAAATTCACGTGAGTTGGGGGCAAATAAATTCACGTGAGTTGGGGGCAAATATATCCATATAACCAGTGCTGTGCATATTATTATGGGGACTCGGTGCTGTGCATATTATTCTTGGGGCTCAGTGCTGTGTATATAATTCTGGGGGCTGAGTGCTGTGCATATTATTCTGGAGGCTCAGTGCTGTGCATATTATTCTTGGGGCTCAGTGCTGTGTATATTATTCTTGGGGCTCAGTGCTGTGCATATTATTCTGGGGGCTCAGTGCTGTGCATATTATTCTGGAGGCTCAGTGCTGTGCATATTCTTGGGGCTCAGTGCTGTGTATATTATTCTTGGGGCTCAGTGCTGTGCATATTATTCTGGGGGCTCAGTGCTGTGCATATTATTCTTCGGGGTTAGTGCTGTGCATATTATTCTGGGGGGTTCAGTGCTGTGCATATTGTTCTGGGGGTCCAGTGATGTGCATATTATTCTTGGGGCTCAGTGCTGTGTATATTATTCTGGGAAAATTGTAGACAATAAAACCCAGATGCTACTCACGAAAGATGGGTAAAAAAGGAAGGAAATCCTTGCTCCACGATTCCAAATTCAAAACCGCATAAATAAATTCTAAGAACCCATGTATTAAATCAAAAAGTGGATTTATTCCAGCACCAACAAAGACGACGTTTCGACCAGAACTGGTCTTTGTCAAGTCTAAAGAGTAACTGTGCAAAACATCAATTAAATAGTGTTACAGATTGCCAATCAAATAGTTAAATTGACAAACAGTGAAGAAATTTGCATTTGTTAAACACCACAGTATAAAACCAATTATGTCTGATTGCTATCCTGGATACAAGATTACTAGATCTTTTTAACTATTAAATTCATCAACTTTATTAATGACACATTATATATTAAACATGTTCCAAGTTTCTATATAACAGACAATAGTACAAGCCTATGACAAAACAATATATAAAAAAATATATATATATATATATATATATATATATGATTTTTTTTTTTTTTATAGATTGTTTTGTCATAGGCTTGTACTATTGTCTGTTATATAGAAACTTGGAACATGTTTAATATATAATGTGTCATTAATAAAGTTGATGAATTTAATAGTTAAAAAGATCTAGTAATCTTGTATCCAGGATAGCAATCAGACATAATTGGTTTTATACTGTGGTGTTTAACAAATGCAAATTTCTTCACTGTCAATTTAACTATTTGATTGGCAATCTGTAACACTATTTAATTGATGTTTTGCACAGTTACTCTTTAGACTTGACAAAGACCAGTTCTGGTCGAAACGTCGTCCTTGTTGGTGCTGGAATAAATCCACTTTTTGATTTAATACATGGGTCCTTGGAATTTATTTATGCTGTGCATATTGTTCTGGGGACTCAGTTCTGTGCATATTCTTCTGGGGGCTCAGTGCTGTGCATATTCTTCTGGGGGCTCAGTGCTGTGCATATTCTTCTGGGGGCTCAGTGCTGTGCATATTCTTCTGGGGGCTCAGTGCTGTGCATATTATTCTTGGGGCTCAGTGCTGTGTATATTATTCTGGGGGCTCAGTGCTGTGCATATTGTTCTGGGGGCTCAGTTCTGTGTATATTATCCTGGGGGTCCAATGCCTGTGTATATAATTCGGGGGGGGGGGTCTGTGCCTGTATATGTATATATATATATATATATATATAACATGTTAGTCCAGTTGCCAAAATCACGAGTATACCTGTACGTAGTGATACCTTTCACTGATCAGTATAGTTTCCAGACCTGAGGAGGAGAGGTTAAACTCTTGAAAGCTTGTCTTTTTAAATGTAATGTTAACCCAATAAAAATGGTATCACCACGTACTGCTATACTCAGGATATATATATAATATATATATATTTTCTTCAGGTAATAGGGGTTGTGGAATTCGGGGGTGAGTTCCCTCACTTTTTTTCCCCAGGACTTGACCCCTGGGTCTTACCACATACCTAGATATTTGAGAAAACTGACTGAGGTCAGTTGCAGTGCTTGAGAGAAATTTAAATAATACTGTACATCAGAGGTCTTGGAGCAGTCCGAGGACTATCCATTACACCGGGGGTCTGCAACCTTTGCTCTCCATTTTTTTTTTTTTTTTTTTTTTTGGAACTACATTTCCCATGAGGCTTAGCCAAGCTAATGAGTAGCTGAGTATTATTGGAGGTGTACTTCTAAAATATTTGGAGGACCAGGGTTGCTGACCCGTACTACACCTCCCAAATCATGCTTTAGGCTACAGCAAAGTTGGTAAAATCATTTAAATTTTCCATGTCTGACTTCTTTTGCCTTAAATTGGACTCTCCCATGGCAATGACACATTTTAGGCCAAAATACAGAAATGGCGAAAGTTGGTTGTGCGGACGCTTGCTATTTCAAGCGGGCAGCATATGGGAACATGTTCCTATACACTCCTGTTCTAATCGAGGCCTCTGCGCCTCTGCGCCTCTAGTGGGCCAGCAATCAGCATGTAACAAAACCGGAACTACTCTCCCAATGGAAAAATAGTACACTGTTCCCACACGTTTCCACTGGGCTCGACTCCTGCACAACATGAATGTTAAAGTTTAAATGATCTCTCTAGCATTCCAACCACAATTGCAATTATTTTATAAAACGACATCATAAAATGTACAAATAAGTTTGACATAGAGAAATGACATCAAAAAAGAACACTGCTCAAGCAAACTTAGGTGTGGAGTGAAACACAAAGCGAACGTAATAGTGTTTGTTTTTTCGATGTGGATTTGTTTTGTAGGAATTTTAATTCATCAGATTTTTGGACGATTCATCAAAAATACAAATCAACAAAAAGAAACCTCATAAATAAATGAACAGAAAACCAATGATTTTATTTTGTGAGAATTGTTTGGTCTGCGTAATTGTACCCAGGGCCGAATTAAGATCTATATGGGCCGGGAGCTGAATATTGTTGTGGGCTTTTTTTTGCAATTTTATTTAAATGAAAACATATTTTAGGTTATTTAATAGATACGGGTATATCTAACGAGGCAGATACTGTGTTGTGACAGGGAAGGGAGGTTGTGACAGATTGCCGCTACTTGCGCCATGTAGATCCGCCGTTCGATGCTGGAGCTCGTTGGGACGCAGGCTTGGTGAGCTGTCAGCGCTGCCGAGTTGATGGGAAAACAGTCAGAAAAATGCAGTCTATTTCCGCCACATACTAGTCGAGACTCAGTATTGGGTTAAACAGCAAGCATTAGTTTATTTTGACAACACCTACAGAGTACTTTTATAGGGGACAGTCCCATTGTTCTCTCCCAGCCCGCCCTCAGACATCTCGGTGCTCGTTTTACCACTGCCTCTAGCCATAACCCTTTTTGTATTCTTAACATGGGCTGCCACTGCCTCCAGCCTGAGCCCAGTTCTTGGTGCCGCACTGTCTGGCCCACCCTGGGCCATTCCTCGTCCTGGAAATTCCACCCACCGGGGCACGAGCTCTGCCTCCAGCGCAGGGTCCCCTCTGCTGCTTTGAAACCAGACTGTGTTTTGGTGTCTAATTGAGGGGTGATCCTGGTGGCGCTTCCGCTCGTACTTCACCCCACACCAGGCTACCATCCCTGGGAACCTGCGGTCCTAAATGTGCCATGGTGGGGGCAAAGGAGGCTCCAGGACAGGCGGGTGAACCAGTGTCGGCTTTTGGCAGCTTGCCAGGAGTTACGGCAGTGTGGGATGTGCAGGGCAAAGGAAACAGGGTTTCTGGGCGAGCTGGGTTAAAAAAGGAGCAACAAAGGAGCGCAACAAACCTTGGGGACACAAGGAGCACAATTTGTACAAACAAAATATAACTTTGGACAAATGAAAATTGATTATGTGCAATTAAATCGTGAGGGGTTACAGGCATGATTGGTTCAGGGAATTGCGAGGGAAAGACACAATTAGATCAGAAACTGGGAACCTTTTTTAGCAAATGTAACAGTGGAATTCATTTACATGAATAAAGGGTAAACGAAATATAACCACATATAAATATTGTGGCGGCCGATCCGTCACATGTGTGATTAATTTTTCATTCAGATTTCAAACATTTAAAGCATGTAAAATTATTTTTCCCCATTTTATCATTCAAACCTTTGTGGTTATATATTCTATAGGAAATTCTTGTGAAAAGAAAAAAAGTGAAATGGTAACCTGTTACTGCATTTTTCTGAGAAATTATAAAATTTTATACAAAAAATGAAATATTTCCCTTGCGTTTTGGAGGATTGTATTTTATGAATAATATGACTATGTATAAAACACTGACCTTGCTCCCAGTGTGGGAATTAAAAGGTGAGTAATGGCAGTGGTATTGCTCATTTTATACGTGACAAATGGACAATACCATCGCTTTGGAACTAAATGTAAATAAATAAAAAACATGTGTCTCTTTGTTTTCTCTCCTTTTAGATTTTACATGGTCACGTTTGGTATTAATGCAAAAGCCAGACTCTGACCTGTCCACTGATGCCTCACTTTACCTTGTGAGGTGTAAAGATTAGTGATACAAGGGCCCAAAGTCCCCCCCCCCAGTACTCTTCACTGCAGTGCGGCGGTTAAGGTTTTTGATGTAACAATTTGTAACAACGGATTGTGCCATCACCTCCACACTGTTAGATGTGTAGAAATGAAGACACTACAAGCTGCTTGTGTGAGGAATCGTGTTGGATTATAGAACTGCCTCCAGGTCAGAGGTCAGAACGGGAAACAAGAAGTAGAAGCATATACATAACACACACTTGTTGGTGAAATGTGATGGCGAGTTAGTGCAGCATCATTGTTCACTTTATAATTGAAAAGTGAAAAATATTGCTGTTAGAAAGAAAAAGAAAAAATAAATATTATTTTTATTGTTAAATAAAACCTGGTCATGTTTGGTATCATTGGAAAGGTCATGCTCTGGCCTTTCCAGTGATAACTAACATGATCCTGTAGCTGCTTTCGAGTTGGAGATTGAGGGGACCAAATGCACATCAATGCAGACATACTTATCCTTTCTCTGGGCATATTCTGGGGCATGGTCCCGTAGGGGTTGATAGAGCAGCAGCTATGTTAATCCAGCCCTGGTTGTACCACATGTTCAGTCTGCAAGTGCATTATAAATTGGAGTGGGTGGGCTGATTGGCTTACCCATGGCTAATGAGTGGTGGGCTATATCAGAGCAGATGGGCTGACATTTATTTAATTTTTTTGAATAATACATTTTTATTAAAGAATTTTTTTTAGCAAGGAAAAGAAAAATATTCAGGAAGGGGGAGGAATTTCAGGACACAATTACACTTCACGTCTTCTGCATAAAACATAAACCTCTATCAGTTATAAACCGCACGCCTGATAGAGCTTGTGAATATCCCACAGTGTCCAGGGGTCAGCGGCAGGCGGAGTGAGGCCACAATAAAGTGTCGCTAGACATTGGAAATCTGCAGTGATTCCTACGCAGAAACAGATCGTGGACACACTGAACCAATATCGTCAATTTGACTCCCGCGCCCCACTTTATGATAAGACGCCGCTGCATATGAGTCTAGTTCGTTCTGGAGGGCTGGGAGGGATGTGTCGGGGTCCGTCAGAGTTGGGAGTATGTCGTCAGCATACAGGTTCCGTTTGTACGTGGTCGGTTCCACGGATATTCCATGGATTAAATCATTCTGGCGGATAGCTTGCGCCAATGGTTCCAAAACCAGGGCATACAGAAGGGGGGAGAGAGGACAGCCTTGTCGGGTACCATTCGTGATAATAAATTCGTCGGAGAGAAACCCTGAGTTCAGGACCCTAGCCGACGGGGCGTCATATATCGCCTGAACGGCATTGAGGAATTGGGTCGGGAATCTAAATTTAGAAAGGGTCATGCGCATAAATAGCCAGCCGACCCTGTTGAACGCCTTCTCCGCATCCAAAGAGACTACAAGGCTGGGTTGTTCAAGTCCCCTCATCACCTCCATTAGGTTTAGTAATTTTTTGGTGCTGTCTGGGCCCTGACGGTGGTGTATGAAACCCACTTGGGCGTGTCCTATCAGGGTTGGTAGAATTAGTTTTAGACGCCAACGCTTTTAGACGCCAGATGCCGCAAACGCTCTGCTGTATATCTTGATATCGACATTCAGGAGAGATAATGGTCTCAAATTTGGGCACATGTCCGGGTTTTTTGCCCGGTTTGGGGAGAGTAATTATGTGTGCACGTAGCATGTCGACTGGGAAAGATCCTAGTTCTGAAGCCTCTTTGAAGGCGCTGTATAAGTGGGTCAATAGGAGTGGGGTAAAGGTGGTATAATAAAGGTCTGTCAGACCGTCTGGGCCTGGAGCCTTGTTGCGCGGAAGGGTTTTAATGGCTTCTGATAGCTCATCCATGGAGAGTGTGGAGGACAGTAGAGCTGATTGGGCGCTCGACAGGGTCGGCAGGTGTAAGGTCGCCAAGTAGGCCCCAATGGAATCTGTTGTGGGATGCATCTGTGTCTCGTCTGTGGTTAGGTTATATAGTCTCTCGTAATATGTTGCGAATTCGTTCGCTATGGCCGTGGGTGTATGCAGTGGACTTTTGACGGGGGGGCAAGTAGGTTTCAGTCTCCGGGCTAGTAATCTGCCTGGCTTGTTCATTAACGTGTAGTGTCTAATTTTTAAAAGTGATAAAGTTGTGAAGTAAGCGTCCGCTTCTAGCACTTTAAGGTCTACCAACTTGGAGTCCAGTTCAGCGGCCAGCGTTGGTGAAGGGGCAATTTTGTTACGGCTATCTAAATCATGAATATCTGTTAGTATGTCCAGTCGTTTTGACAAGTACTCTTTCTGTAACCTAGACTTCCATTGGATGCAAACCCTCAGATAACCGTTTTATGGGCCTGCCAGATTGTAAGTGGGCTCATGTCAGGGGTTACATTTTCTTTGAAGAAGTTTGTCTGAGCCTCCCGCATCGCCACAGTCGCTGGTTCATGTTTAAGTAAGGAGTGATCCAGCCGCCATGGAGGTCTTGTGTGGTATTGATATGTGTCACTGAGTGTTTGTAGAACTGGGGAATGATTGGACCATGTGAATGGTTTGATGTTACAATCCGTCACATACGGAAGGGCCCCACCGGCCACCATAAAGTAGTTGATGCGGGTGTAGCTGTTATGTACCTGTGATCTAAATGCGTAGTCGCGGTCGGTGGGGTGAAGCAGTCGCCAAGCATCGTATAGATTATATTGCTCCAAGATGGAGCGTAAGAGTTGGGAAGGTTTCGTCCGGCTTTGGAGGGCGCTAGGTTGAGAGCTGTCTCTGATTGGGTCTAGGTTGAGGTTTAAGTCCCTGCATAGAATAAATGTACCTATGAGGACGTCTGAGACCTTACGGAGGAGGGTTGCCAAGAAGGTATGTTGGGAAGAGTTAGGGGCATAAACTGACAATAGTGTATATGTTCGGTCATTGATAGTGCAGATTAAAATTATATTTCGGCCTTGTGGTTCAGTAATGATATGGTGGGCTTGAAACGCTACTCTATTATGTACTAAGATGGTGACACCCCGGGATTTTGCTCTATACGTGGAATGATACTGGTGAGAGTACTGGGGAAGAAACAGTTTAGGGTGATCTAGACGGCGAAAATGGGTTTCCTGCAAACAAACGGGTCAGCGGGTGTGCCATTCTGGATTCAAGCAATGTGGTGGGGAACGCACCGTTTCTTTGTCGCCAGCAATCTGTATGCCCCAATTTTTCAGGTTGTTCCAGGCGGTGGTCGGGGAGGTGAGCACCGTAACTTTGCCCTCTCGGGTTACAATGAGCTTGGTGGGGGTACCCCAGCGATATGCCACTCCTGCCGCGCGTAGTGCAAGGGTTAGTGGACGGAATAGTCGGCGTTGCTTTAAGGTGGCTTTTTTACAAGTCCGGATATATCTCTAGGAGGGCATACCTTTGGCCCAGTGCTTCTGGATTCCGCAGTAGATCTTCTCTCGGCTTAAAATAATGCATCCGAGGTAAGACGCCGCGTGGTGCCTTCACCGGTACTGAGGGGGGTTTGGGTAGGCGATGGACGCGGTCCAAAAACAATGACTCTAGCGTTGCGTCAGGCAGAATGTGTGTAAATACCTCCGTCACGTACTCCTGCAAATCTCTCGGGTGCACGGTCTCCGGTATCCCTCTAATCTTTAAGTTGTGCCTGCGGGATCTGTCCTCCAGATCCGCTAATTTATGGGCATAGAGCTGTAAGTGAGTCTCTAATTCCTCCACCCTCGTGGCCATGGTGTTGTGGGCCTCTGCTGTTTCCGCCATCTTGGCCTCTAGTCTGGACGTGCGCTCTCCTATCTCCCTTATGTCCTTCCTGATTTCCCCTGCTACAACATCCATGCGGGAAGTTAGGGTAGAGGAGAGAGTTTGTAACATACCCTCCATGCGGTTTGCAAATGCTGTCAGGTCTGCGGGACCCCTTTTGCTTGGCGAATCCGTGGAGAGAGAGGGGGAGCCTCCGCCATCTTGGGAGTCAGACTCTTCTTTTCGTTGGCCCGTTTTCGGCGCAAAAAAGTCAGATTTTCCCCTCTTTTTTTTTGGTTTGGAGGTGGCCATGATGGTTAGCAAGGGTTAAGGCGCTCTTCAAAGGGTGTTGTCGGCTATGCGCTGTGCGATGTCCACTGTTACTGCTTCTCTGTATGCAGAGCTGAACGGCTACACGTCCTCCATGATCGGCCGGTAGCCACCGTCTGACATTTTCTTTGTACACCCCATCATCATGTCGCCATGGTTAATGGGTATAAAGTGCATTGGAGTTCCCATTTATTTATGTATTTTTGCCCCCACTCCAAAGACCAGGGGAGGGGTGTCAAGAGTGGGGTAGGCTTATTGGTCCTTACTTATACTCTCCCACCCATTGGCAGTGGTTGAAGAGATAAGGAGGGAGGAGTCCCACTCGTCTTTGCAGGCCATTGAGTCTCGTACCAGGTGGACTTCACGCCATCCCATCCACTCTCTTGTTAAGCTCTCACCTGCTCGCAGCACATGAGGAGTAAAATAATTAGTTGCGTGGTAAGATGCCCATTGGCTCATTTGTTAGAAACAAATTGGATTAACAAATTAAAAAAGACTTTCCAGATAAACTGTATCAGTGGAAATTCAGACAGTCTGAAGTGATTGTAATTTTGGACAAACACACAAAACCATTTCTTTCCCCTCTTGCCTGTGTACTGTTCTAAAGCATTTGTTACATGTTTTTTGATCACACCTATGTACATTCACAGATGACATAATTTTGTCCAGGGTCCCGCCTACCACCAAACCTAACCCCATATCTGTTTATATTACATTTACTATTCCATTTTCCTATAATTTTGGGGCTAGCACAGCAACTCATGTATACTGATGTGTGCCATTCCTTTAACAGCTCCCAGCACGGCTGAAAGGCCTGGACAGAAGAGAAGGTTCCCCAGTCCTCAACACTCATCCAATGGACACTCTCCACAAGATTCGTCAACGAGCCCGAGTAAAAAGAAAAAGAAACCAGGGCAGATAAACAGCAATAATAAAGACCAGGTAAATACTTTGCAAGCAAATAAATAAATAAATGTGCAGCTTCCGACATTATAAATTCGGTCATTTTATTTTTAAATATTTTGCTATTTTTATTAATTTGGTTCTAAATTAATTGGCACAAGTTGGAAAAGAAAAACTAGAAATCACACTGATTTTGATGCACAATTTTAATCGATGAATAATTCTGCTTCGAATAATCATGTGATTGGCGGATTCTCAAATCACCGGTTTCAACTCTCACAAGCAACAGAGCACGTGTGTTCGCTTATGTATATGCTTAGATTAGCTATTTTATACACACTCTTTAACTTCACCCACACGAAGATGAGGCCTACTACTCCTGCCAGATATGGGTCATGGGAGAAACAAAGCACTCACTCGACCTATTGCAGCAGGGATGCTCAACTTTGGCCCTCTCGATGTGTTGGAACTATTGGCTTTGTCATCCTAAGTGGCCAAGCATTATGGCAGATCTAGTTCTGATACTTCTGGAGTGCCAAAGTTGAGAACCTGGGCTACAAGATAATCTTCTGCTTTTAATATATCTGTTTTTGCTCCTGCTTTAATGCTGGAATACTGCAAATGCGACTAGAATTTTTATACAATCTTTTACCTGGATTCTTAAAAAAACCATGTGGTTGACTGAATGAATTTCCAACTGAGTCCCAGGTTAAAAAGACTCCCTTTTTAATATTAACTCTGAAGGGTTTCCAATGAATGTCCATGGTTACGATGATTTGGAATTGGTCTTTGTTCAAAAGGCCAATAGCACTTACCTCTAGACTTTCATTGAAAGATGAGAACCGTAATTGCATTTTTTCCTATTTGCACTTGTTCATTTTCTCATAGATGGACTATTGCATAGATAAAAAATGAACAGTTTGTGCATTTTGATTTACGAGAAATTCTCTACCTATGGCAGGTTCTCTGTTCTGATCTTTGAAGAGTGGTGGAGACTCTAGTGTAATTGTCCTTTAAGCGTACTTTTCATGTCCTACCTTTTACCGTTCAGGATAACTGCAATCCTCTTGGGCTGATCCACACTTTGAACAAAATTCTAAAGTTAGTTAGTGTGTTATGTAGAGAATGCATTCTAATAACATAAAAAATTAAGGTATTGTGTAGGTTTGCTGCAAACACCCTGGGATTCTGGCTATCGTCGTTTATTATTCCCATTGCAAGGATTGTCTTATCCAGTTAAAAAGTTTTAATGTTGGTTATGCGTATTCCATAAACCACTGCCCTTTTCGTTATTATTAAAGTTAAATCCGAATAATCACCATCCAATTAGGTGGGTGGAAATGTGAACATCTGGTAGGTATAAACACATTGCAATGGGGAAATTATCAGTATATTGGTATCGGTAATAAAATTTAAAAAAAAATGATTTACCTGAAGATGGTTCTAAAAATCACAACTATGTCAACTAGTCCTTTGGTGTTTTTCCACCAGACATTGTATTGCAGGGAAGCTTGAAATACCAGGATTTCTTGACCAACACCGTAGAGTTTCATGGAGACAGGACTCCATAACAGATGCTGCTTTCAAAAAGCTACGAGTTGCTGCCAATATGTGCAACTAACAGGGTTATTCAGAGAAAGGTGAAAACCAGGAGAATTGGTAGAAGAGAGCAATCTAGACCAAATAGTCGATTTGGAAAGTGAGATAAATGTGATAATTTTTCTGGTTTGGCTATTATGAACTAGAATTTTCACTTCTCCAGTCATTCTCCTGGTTTTCACCTCTCTCTGAATAACCCTCTAAGTTGTAACCTAGGGATCACAAACTCTAATCCACCCTCCCTCGAAGTTCCTGAATTACAATTTCCAGGATTCACTGGTCATCTATTGCATTGAAAATTCTGTGAACTGTTGGCCATCAACATTTGGGGATTCGACATTGAGATCCTTGCTGCAATCCATGAGTTGGCTCCAGTTCGGCTAATCGCATAAGGAAAAGTAGACTGAATCAGGTGTATTCACGTACACTGTTGGTCGAACTGACCCTGACAGCTGCAACTCTGTTATTTTCAGCCGGATTTTACTTCGTAGCAACCCACCACTTAGTGAATGATGACCATAGTTTCTTTGTGACTTGACCTTCTACCAGTCCTGCACAACATCACACAAATCTTGCGTCAAACCTCATGGAATGAATACAAGAAACCTCTCATCTTCCCATGGCCAGTAGTGGGCATTAAATCCCTGCCCCTTCACTGCCAATATTGCTATAATCCTCTAGCATTATGGGATAATCTTGCAATTCACAACTCCAAGTGTAATCCGAGCCATAATGTGTAATTATATTTAGAAATATTTAAGGCTGAAACCATTAACAATGAAAATAGTTATCAACTACTCTCATTGTCATTTCGGTCTACATACAGCATGCACTATTAGTCGAAGGGTCTATTCACAAAGCACCATTGCGTTTCGGCCCATTTTGGCGATTCCAATTCGCCGAAAATACAGTTTTAGTGAATGGTCATCGTATTTTACTTAAATTGGAGTTGCCAAAGCAGTTATTGGACATCAGCGAATACCGCCGAATTGTACCATTAACCTCTGAATTGCGCCGAATTGGCATTGGCAAATTCCATCGAACTGGGGGTAAAAAAGGTCTCCTATACTCCTAAGAGGAGTATACATCAGTAAAAATGTGTCCAAATAATAAAAAAGGTCGGTTGCAAAATAAATTTTAAAAAAGTATACTAAAAAAAAAAATCGTACATAATAAAAAAAATAATAATTTTTTTCTAAATAGATTATTTTTTTCACATTGAAACCTATGGGATTCACGTATTCAAACCTGTTGAATTAAATCACCGAAAATCAGGCCTTTTCTCTGGAATTTCAGTGCAAATCGGCGTTCTGTGAATAGAAGACACGGTAGTCTTCTATGGGACAATTATAGTGCTAGCGAATTGCACCACATTTCACGGTCAATTTGCCTGTATTTGGGAACATTAACAGCTTAGTGAATAAACCTATTTACCCGAAATTGCACTGAAAGGTGAAATTCATCATTCGGTGCAATTCGGCGCCAATTCAGAAGTTAGTGAGTAACCCATTTAGAGTTGGACGGTGTTAAACTTTAGTATTGTCAAACTCTACTTCAGAGCCGATTGGAGACGACATGCCAGCCGCTTTACTCTGTGTGATTTAGTTCTAGTGTTATGTCCGTAGACATATCCAGTTTCATTTTGTTTAATTTACAACGGTAGCAGAACTATTGCACAGACCCTGGGGTGCTGTCACTAGGTGAAGTACTGTCAGTTTTATCCTTCCTTGGAACTGGAGTCCTCTGCCACCACCTCTCCGTCCATGCCTTCGGCTCTTCAGTTCGACGCTGCCACCTCTCCCTCTAGTCCGAAAAACTTATCTCAAACTCCCACCCCCTACTCAATTTGTCCATGAAATTGTTTTAAGTAAACAAAAAGGATATTTTTTTTCGATTAAAAACCGATAAAAGAAAATAACCCTAGAAGTATTTTTTTTCCTTTTTTTTTTCTCTATTATATATGAAGCAATGACCAGTTATTCTTGTATTACACAATATCCATGACTGTGTTGTGCAATGTTACATCACTCGTTAAGTAATCTGTTTTGTACTTGGCTTGTCAAATGCTGTGCATGGTCATGTTTCGCAAGTCTTCAAGCTCGCCCCCTCCCCCAATAATATGGCATTTTCGATTATTCTCTTGTCATGCTTCTCTTTCGAGCTGAATACAAACTGAAAACTGGGCAGGTCATGTCATCTCTCAGCCCAACTAACATTAGAAAACAGCATTTGTGGTTTTTGGTGCAGACGCGAAAAACACAAGACAACTTGTATCTACTTTTGATGTTACTTATTTATAATATAGATTTGGAACATTGCTGGACAGGTACATTCAGCTTTAGGATACATTCTTGCATACTTTGAAATACATTTCAGACAAAAGTAGCCTAGCTGACAATGCTTTTATTTCACTGAATGGTGTACTGTGAAGAATTGATAATTGCAATATGGTGATACAAATAACTTTCTGACAGACGACTTCAGATTCGTCATCTTCAAACTCGTCTATTTTGGCCAAATGTTTATGGTTCTTTTGTCTGTTCCCTATAATGAGTAGACAGAGTGAGGGTTATTCAGGTGCCAACAGTGTTTGTAAAAGTTGCAAAACCCAAAGAAAACCACCAGTGTTGCAACCCCGAAAACCACCTGCATTTCACAAAAGTGAAATCCACAAAGAGGCAGAAGAAGCTTCCCAGTGCAACTTCTCGTGACACTCTTCAGAGTTAACTTTTGTGAAATCCTAGCGAGTGGCAACAGCGGCGATTTTCATGGGATTTGCAACTTCGACAAACACCAGTGGTACAGGTAAATCTCCTATTTATTATGATTAAGTTAGTAAACTAAAACCACTCACTAGTACGTGTTTGTAAATGCAGTATAATATTTAAATCAAGTCCCTATATAAATCTGTCAATATTTGAAATGATTGGATGTTTTTAATTTTTATGGAACACAAATTGCAAAACACCATAAAATGATTTATAGCTATGCTAAAGGAAATATCACAAAATAATTTTGTGACTTTACTAATATGCATGTGACGGCATGTGTGTCGCAAATAATTAGTATTCCCTTTCAGCTTTAAATGTGGTGAAGTCTAATTTATTGAAAGGCAGACATTGTGCGTTCATTGTGCTTTTGGCTTTCCTAAGTGCAGATGTATCTTCTTGCTGTCCTTTCTACATACTTATGTTTTTCTTTTTAACCAAATTTTTATTTTCTTCATTTTTTTTTTTACCTACATTCCAGTCAGAGCTAAGGCATGGTCCATTTTACTATATGAAGCAGCCACTCACCACAGATCCTGTTGATGTTGTACCACAGGATGGCCGAAACGATTTCTACTGCTGGGTTTGTCATCGCGAAGGCCAAGTTCTGTGCTGTGAGCTCTGCCCAAGAGTTTATCACGCTAAGTGTCTGAAACTGACAGCTGAACCCGAGGGTGATTGGTTTTGCCCTGAGTGTGAGGTAAACTCATCTTTTCTTGTATATCTATATTTTTAATATTGGTAATATTTTAATACTACGTCAACTGCTGCTTTTGAAGTGTTTGTGTAAACACATGTCATGCCAAAATTTCTTCACCAAATTCACAAGCCAGAGCACATCTAAAGTGACTGCATGTGAGGCTCTGTATTAGTGTGACCCTATCAGTAGTATGGGTCTTTGAATTTTTTTGCAAAAGCCCCCTACCCTTAGACAGCATGTCTTCTTGCAAAGAGACAGGAAATCTAGTCATTGGAATCTCTGCTCTTCTAAGCACTGCTTTTGGCTTTGGAAGTAGGAAGCGCAAGGAGGTTGAGGCCAACATCGTGCTTGAGCCCTTGCCACACTAATTTGTCAACCGGATCACGTAAGGAGGTCCATGAAGGACGAATGGCAATCCTCACCCACCTTGTTGATCAGTTAAGTGGTTCGGGTTATGTCGAAGTCTCAAAGAAGCTGGTACCATGAAACTGAACCTTTACAAAATGGATTCTGCATGGTGTCCCAGGATGATGGCAGGACTTCAGACTGAAGAAACACTGGAAAGCAGTAGCCAGGACAAAAGTGCTAGCTAACAGAGAAGCTGCCTTACAGTACCATGAAACTTGGAGCCCTGTTTAGGGTAGCGACTGGAGGTCTGGATCAGCTGGATGCAGTGGGTGATGAAACGGCCAATGAGCTTGTGAGTGTGATGTAATCCCTATGGAGAGGTTAGTGTTGCAGGCTGCATAAGTTGGAAGTAAACTTTCATCAAGGCTTTATTGGCAGCTTTGAGACTGTGACAAGGAGCACCCAAGATAGTTATGGAATGAGCCTCCGTGCAGGGTATTTGGAGTTTCCCAGCATGGGTCGAGAAACTGTTAGTGATCAAGGCAGTGCGGAATGGGTGTCAGACTCTGTGACACAGACCTGATCAACTGTATGTTGTTTCCTTGAGGTCCGTAGTACCTTCTCCTTTGAGCGGTCATGACTCCTGACGTGTCGGATGGTTCAAAGTGTGGATGTTGTTGACTCTTCGCTGTCGGTGAACTTCATGTGGATTCTGCCATGATTGCTCCCAGTGCATTTGAGGGATTCCCACATTTAGATGCTTGCAACAGGCTCAACCCATTGTGGTTGTGCATTAATTTCAGGGGCACTCCTTTCCGTGGAGAGAACACTGGTGAGTGTGAGATTCTCCCTTGGGTATCACTTTACATTTTGAGTTTTTTTTTCTGTCCTTTTCAATATCCCCTTTTGACTCTCTAGTTTTCCCATGTTGCCGCAGGTTTTTTTAGCAGGTGGCAGTAGACTTCGGGGTGACCCTGGCAGCAGACAGGACCGCCTGTCCTTGTCAGGTCCTTTTGTTTATTGGCACTGAAGTGGATACAATTTTGAGGGTATTCCAGTTCAAGCAAGGAAAATTGACGAAATGTATTTGCCATATATCCAAGCATGGATTGAATGTTGTTTATTCACTTGCAGGGTTATGCCAATGGTGTTTTTCACAGAGAGGCTGTTGGGCACAGTTAGAGTGAAGGCTCCTCATAATTTTATTCAATTTACTTGTGCTTTTGCTGGTGATCTAGGCATCAGACAGTCCTTCTTGGGCTTCAACAACGGCTTACTTTACTGACAGGAGTGGGAAACTGGTCATGGATGAAACAAGGTCACGATATTTCAGAGCTTCTTTTAGTGGGAAATGGTGTCTGCATGCCAAAGTATTTGGCTCTAAATTGTTGTGTAATCTTACCGTTTTGGAATTAATCCCACTCATGATAGCGGTTGATTTTTGGCATGACCAGCTGGAAAACAAGTGTCTTTTGGACCGACAATCTGAGTGTGGTTCATGTGATTGTTGTCGGGCTGCTAACCTACTCGCACTTGTTAGCGCAGCACCGGTTGTCTATCTGGAGCCCAACGTTTGTATCAGAGCTGCTATGCAGTTAGTTATGTCAGGGATGATAGGTGAGATGGTTCAGCATTTGAGGCAGTGGGAATCCGTGGTTCCAGCTGTATGTTTTCTTTCACTTACTCTAACCGTTCTAGTTCATCAACTAATGTAGATCCTAGGACATTTGTTCTCCAAGTGGATGGCTTGATGGATTTAGCAGTGGGCCAATGGATGTAATTTGGGTTCTCCATTCGATCAGGTTTCATTGGTGAGGTTTGAAAACCTCCCCCGTATCAACTGGAATACGTATGCAAGTCCCATAGCAATGGACACCGCTATAAGGAATTTGACTTCTGAGATTTCAGATTGTACAACAATTGGGTGCATGATGGTAAGATACATATGGTTAGAGTTTGATATTTCCAACGTTATGAGGGTAGATGATGTGCATCTCGTGGATATCGTCAATGATGGTCTGAACATGTGCATTGGGCTGGTACTGACTTGAGATGGGAACAGGGTTAACCAAAGGGAAGAAGGGTTTGACCCCGGGTGTTGTCAGAGTTTCCTGGCCAGTGGAAGGAGGACAATACACTTCCTGTTGGTAGGTTGTTGGAGACATGCCTTTCGTGGGTGATTCAGCATGGGCTGAGATCATGATTAAAGGAAGTGGTAACTGCCTACTGTTCTAATATGGGACTTTAGTAAGCAGCTGGTTAACTTTCTAAAAGTTACAAAGTTTATGTTTATGTTCATTTTGGCCTGGCCAGGAATATTATTATTGAGTAAAACAGATGGGACCAGTGCCCATTTAACAAAAATATTGTGCTGTCAGTTATTAGAAGGGATGGAACAGAGAAAGTACAATTGGGCTGGGGATGGTATAGTTCTTTGCAGTCAAATTTAAATCATTATATCTTGTACACTGATCAGCTGCAACATTAAAGCCACCTGCCTAAACATGCAGGTCCTCCCTGTACTGCTAAAATGACTCTGATGTCTCAAGGCATGGACTCCACAAGACCTCTGTGTCCTGTGATATCTGGCACCAAGACATTAACAGCAGATAATTTTTAAGGCCTGCAAGTTGTGAAGTGGGACCTCCATAATTCGGATTTGTTGTTCTAGCACAATCCACAGATGTTCATTTGAATGTTCAATGTTCATTTGAATTGAGATCTTGGGATATGCAGGCCAAGGCCAGGCCTTAAAATCATGTCATGTTTCACAAACCATTCCTGAACAGTTTTTGCAGTGTGGCAGAAAGCATTATCCTGCTGAAAGGGGTCAATGCCATCAGGGAACAAAATCGCCATGGAGGGGTGTATGATGAACAATCTCAACGTAGATGGTACAAGTTAAGTGTGTTCTGACAGCTTTCTATCATGGCCAGCATTACACTTTCAGCAATTTGAACTACAGCTGTTTTGTAGCTGTTCTGTGTAATTGGACCAGACTGGCTAGTTCTTCACTGCTCAGGTGCTTTAATGATCCTTGGGCGCCAATGACCCTGACGCCAGTTCACTGGTTGTCCTTCTTTGCAGCACGACTTTTGGTAGGTACTACTAACCACTGCATACCGAGAACATCCCACAAGTCTTAGGGCCCTATTACATTCTTAACGCAAATGTTAACGCGTGCGCAAAAATGCATTAACGCGAGGGGCAAAACCCTTTGCGCTGAACGTCGTATTACAATGTCAGCGCAACAAATGCATGTAATCGTCTAACGCGGGTGAACCTGCGCGAACCCTTTGCGAGCATACTGTACTGCGCGCGTCCTATACGTAACATTGTGAGCGCAAATGTGTTTGTGCGCGGATGGTATTACTGTCTATGCACAGTTTTTAATGCACAGCGTTTGCGAGCATAATTTTAACTACTCCTAAAAGCTGGTGTTAATGGCAAATCTGAACGTCCTGGCCGAACCCAAATACACCAGCCCGAAAAAAAAAATACTGCAAAGTATGGTTACATAGTCTACGCATACCCAAACAATAAAATTGAGAAGTTGTGCGTGTTTTTATTATTGCTGCAGCATATATGCTACTCAGATTGACTTTGGCAGGTGCAAAAACTTAACGTGAGATAATTGTGATTCTTAATTCTGATTGGCTGAATCGCGTGACAAACAGTCCTCACACCGATCTCTGTGCGCAATGTTTTTGCGCGTCCGTTTAACGCTCGTTATTGTTCGACGGATGAAAAAAATGTGCAAGGATTGTAATTCCAGCGTTGATTTACGCGCGTTAACGTTTAACGTTTAACGCTTCGCGCACAAATTCACGTGCTGCGCGTGCATTTTTGCGCTAAGATTGTAATAGGGCCCTTACGGTTTTGTTTGTAGATACTTGGATTGTAGCCATGAATATTTGTTCCTTTCCTGCTTCCAAACATGAAATTAAAGAACCGACTGTTCACTTGCTGCTTAATACTTCCCACCACTTGACAGGTGCCACTGTAACAATTAGGGATGCACAAATACCATTTAAAAAAATAAATAAATTTATGAATAAGAATTTGAGTACCGATATTGTTTTTCAGATACTCACCGATACCAATTTTTTTTTTATTTTATTATATTTATATATATATATATAATCTCATGTGACTGGTTTCCAAAATATAATTTAGGGTTTTGCTGTAAAACTGTCCAATTTATGGAAAAATTTTAAATGTATGGCCAGACACCACATTTACCCACTGCACAGGCCTGCACACACACATGGACACCAGACCTCATATATACACACAGCAGACCTCAGACACATGTATGTTTGTGTGTGTGTGTGTGTATGTATGTATATATATATATATATATATATATATAATAATTTTACACATCCCAAACCTCAGACACTTGGGCCAGCTGGCAGAATGCACCAACAGCATTCTGTCAGACCCCCTGGCTGACCGCGTTCCAGTGAATGGCTGCCTGCATGTGAAGGTTGTTACGCAGCTCCGCCAGGGTCTCCAGCCACGCTCTCACGAGATCTTGCAAGGCTCACGAGAGCGAGACTGGAGGCCCCAGCGGAATCGCGTTATAACTTACTGTTGCCGGCGGCCACGCACTGGTGCTCTGTCAGCTGGAAAGGCCTGGCAGAATGCTGTTAGCTCATTCTGACAGCCGGCCCAGCCCCTCGGATACTGTCCGGGAAGCCAGCCCAAGTACTTATGCAAATGCTCTGTATCGTCGGTGTATCTGTATCGGTGCATCCCTAGTAACAATATGATCAATGTTATTCGCTTGACCTGTCAGTGGCTAATTACTGTATGTTGTGTACTGTTTCAAAGTTAAACACTTATTTGTTGTCCGAATGCTTGAAGGGGTCTCATTCTTTTAGTGCTCATTCAGTTTGCTGTGACGGTGCAGCAGTAAGCATTTGGGGTAATTCAACTCCAGTCTATGTGCCATGTGTCCTAGCTAGATTAGTCTAGCTAAATCTGAAGGGAATTTTGTTTTGTTGACGAAAAATATACACAAAGCAGAAGAGCACTACAAGCAATACCACTTTGTCAAGTAGCGTTACTTAGCAAAAAGGCAAACTTTATAAACCGTAGAGAAAACATAACGATAATATAAATAAAATCGTATGTCTAGAAAAATGCTTTATTGGTTCAGTATTCCTTTTCGTCTCCTAAAACCAAATTGCTTATTTGTGTTGTGTAATGTTTGTTGGCATTGAACAGTCTTGCCCCATTGCACTGTATTGTTAATCTTATTTGGCTTGTTATCCCTGTGCAATGTTAATGGTTTTTAATTAACCACTTTAGTGAGTGAATTTTTATCTGGGTTTATATGGTACATTTTTACAAATATAACTTTTGCGTTGTTTAACTTTTTGTTCTTTTTCCCATTCCTTTAGAAAATCACTGTTGCAGAATGCATAGAAACTCAGAGCAAGGCAATGACCATGTTAACAATCGAACAGCTGTCTTATCTGCTTAAATTTGCACTACAGAAGATGAAGCAACCAGGGGTAGGATGTTTTTGTTTTTCTTTATTTTTTTTTATGTAAAATGGATAAGTGAGTGAACCAGCACTTCTTTCTGAAAATTCCTTTGTTGGATTAAGAGGTCATCTGTTTAATCCTATTTATTTAATTTATTTATCTTGCGAGTTTGCACATTGTTTATCTTGCGGTTTTGCACGGGTTTGATACTTCACTTGATTGCTTCATATTTACTCGCCGCTATTTTCTGACAGGTTTGCAAGTCTGTCAGGGTTATTCAAAGAGAATCGAAAAGCCACCACACGTTTGGTGACTTTTCGTTCTCAATTCGGTGCGATTTGGCGATCCCATTTCGGCGACCCTGCAGTGTATTCAGCAAGCACCACAAGGCCGCCGTAGTGCAGGGAAAAGCCCCCGACAACTCACCGTAAAACGCGGGCGAACGCACACTGAAACCCACAAAAACATCTGGATTAACCCGCCGGAGAAACCCAAGCAGGAGCCGATCACAGAGCAGCCGCCGAAAAAAACCCAACACCGTAGACGAAGGAGGTGAAGAAAAAAAAAACATACGCTTGAATGTTTGAAAAGTGAAACGCTGTTTCCAAACAAACTACTGAGCGAAAATGTCTGAAATTCACATATGAGGTCCAATGAATGATTCTGTTACAGAAAAAACGATAAAAAAAAAACAGAAAAAAAAATGTTTGCAAAAAAATCCCGACTAATGCCTAAAAGGTCCTAAAAAAATCTAAAATTAGAGACTTTTTACTGCAGAATATTATAATGAACGGTTTATTAGATATTGGATTAAAACGGGAATATTTTTAACATTGAAGCCTATGGGATACGCCTGAATAAACCTGCCGAGTTAAACCACTGAATGGCAGGGCAATTCGGCAACTTTTCACTGCTGGGTTTTGCTCTCTGAATAGCCGAAGCATTGCTTCTCTATGGGGATTCACTGCCCTCGAACAGGCACCGTATGTGCAGGCAATTCGCCAGGAGGTGGCGAATTGCCTGCTCTCTGGATAGCCGAATGGCCAGGAAAGGTAACCGAACGCTGAATTTCAGCGTTCAGTTACCTTTTGGCCCCAATTCGGAGCTCTTTGAATAACCCTGTGTATTTTGTTAAATTTCTGTTCTACTGTACACATAAAGTGCTTTATTATTCATTACCTTTCTGCACTCCCACACTTTATAGCACATTTATACAATTTTGCACATTTAGTACTGTGATGGACAGGTTTGCAAGTTTTGCTCATTTCTTTTTTTCGGCGAGTTTGTAGGTTTTCGCATTTTAGAACTGCGTGCAACAGGTTTGCAAGTTTACACATTCATTTATTTAATTATCTTGTGGTTTTGCACAGATGTGATGCTTCACTTTATGGTTTCATAAGTACTTGCTGTTATTTTCTGACAAGTTTTGCAAGTCTGTCAGGGTTATCCAAAGAGATTCGAATTGCTTGAGAAAGGTAACCGAACGCTGAAAATCAGGGTTCGGTTACCTTTCTTGGCCATTCGGCTATCCAGAGAGCAGGCAATTCGCCGAATCCTGTCGAATTGCCTGCACATACGGTGCCTGTTCGGTGCCTGTTCGAGGGCAGTGAAATCCCCATCAAAAAGCACTGCTTCGGCTATTCAGAGAACACAAACCAGCAGTGAAAGGTTCCCCTAATGCCCTGCCATTCGGTGGTTTCATTCGGCAAATTTATTCAGGAGAATCCCATAGGCTTCAATGTTAAAAATATTCCCGTTTTAATTCAATATCTAATAAACCGTTCATTATAAAATTCTGCAGCAAAAAGTCTCTTTATTTATAGATTTTTTAGGATACTTTAAGCATTTTTCTGAATTTTTAAAAAAAAAATTAAAAGTCCGATTTTTTTTTTTTTTTTTTTTTTTTTCAGTTTACTTATTTTTTTTGTAACAGCCCTCTTTATTATCATTCCCTGGATCTCCTGTGAAAATTTCAGACATTTTCGCTCAGTACTTTCTTTGCAAACAGCGTTTCTTTTTCCCAGATTCATACAAATGGTTTTTCTAATTTATTCACTGCCTCCTCTACGTCACAGCTGCTTCGGCTCTGTGTGATTCGGCTCCTTTTCGGCTCCTGTTCGGCTCCTCGAAGGTTGATCCAGATGTTTTTGCTTGTTTTCATAGTGCATTCGGTTAGTTTTGGTCAGGTTTTCGGCAGCTTTTCCCTGCAATTCGGGGACCCTGTGGTGTTTGCTGAATACACCGCAGGGTCACCGAAATGCAATCGGCAAAAGGAACCGAATTGAAGAGAACGAAAAGTCACCGAACGTGCGGTGACTTTTCGAATCTCTTTGGATAACCCTGTGTGTTTTCTTTCGTTCCTGTTTTTATTGTACACATACAGGGTTATCCAAAGAGATTCGAAAAGTCACCGCACGTTCGGTGACTTTTCGTTCTCTTCAATTCGGTTCCTTTTGCCGATTGCATTTCGGTGACCCTGCGGTGTATTCAGCAAAGAGCACAGGGTCCCCGAATTGCAGGGAAAAGCTGCCGAAAACCTGACGAAAACTAACCGAATGCATGCTGAAAACAAGCAAAAACATCTGGATTAACCTTTGAAAAAGCCGAACAGGAGCCGAACATGAGCCGAATCACACAGAGCCGAAGCAGCTGTGACGTAGAGGAGGCAGTGAATAAATTAGAAAAACCATTTGTATGAATCTGGGAAAAAGAAACGCTGTTTGCAAAGAAACTACTGAGCGAAAATGTCTGAAATTTTCACAGGAGGTCCAGGGAATGACAATAAAGAGGGCTGTTACAAAAAAAATAAGTTAACTGAAAAAAAAAAAAAAAAAAAAATCGGACTTTTTTAAAAAAAAAAAAAAATCTGAAAAATGCTTAAAGTATCCTAAAAAATCTATAGATACAGAGACTTTTTGCTGCAGAATTTTATAATGAACGGTTTATTAGATATTGAATTAAAACGGGAATATTTTTAACATTGAAGCCTATGGGATTCTCCTGAATAAATTTGCAGAATGAAACCACCGAATGGCAGGGCATTAGGGGAACCTTTCACTGCTGGTTTGTGTTCTCTGAATAGCCGAAGCAGTGCATTTTCATGGGGATTTCACTGCCCTCGAACAGGGACCGAACAGGCACCGTATGTGCAGGCAATTCGCCAGGATTTGGCGAATTGCCTGCTCTCTGGATAGCCGAATGGCCAGGAAAGGTAACCGAACGCTGATTTTCAGCATTCGGTTACCTTTCTCAAGCAATTCGGATCTCTTTGGATAACCCTGATAGTGTTTTATTATAGAAACATAGAAAAATGTCGGCAGATAAGAACCTTTCGGCCCATTTAGTCTGCCCAATTACATGGATACTTTACCTGGATTTATCTTTTGTTTAGGATAGCCTTATGCCTATCCCATGCCTGCTTAAATTCAATTACTGTTTTGGCCTCTCCCACTTCAACTGGAAGACTGTTCCATGTATCCACCACCCTCTCAGTAAAATAATGCTTCCTGATGTTACTTTTAAACCTTTGCCCCTCTAATCTAAGACTATGTCCTCTTGTTTTGCTACTTTGTTTCCTTTTAAATATACTCCCTTCCTCTACCTTGTGGATTCCCTTTACGTATTTAAATGTTTCTATCATATCTCCTCTGTCTCGTCTTTTGTCCAAGCTGTACATGTTAAGATCATTAAGCCTTTCCCGGTAACTTTTCTCCTTCAAGCCGTACACCATTTTAGTAGCCCTTCTCTGAACTCTCTCTAAGATGTCTATATCCTTCTGGAGATACGGTCTCCAGTACTGCACACAGTACTCCAAGTGAGGTCTCACCAGTGCTCTGTACAGTGGCATGAGCACTTCCCTTTTCCTACTGCTAATACCTCTCCCTACACAACCAAGCATTCTGCCAGCATTTCCTGCTGCTCTATTACATTGACTACTTACCCTTAGATCCTCTGAAATAATAACCCCTAAATCCCTTTCCTCAGATGTTGAGGTTAGGACTGTATCAAATATTCTATATTCAGCCCTTGGGTTTTTACGTCCCAGGTGCATTATCTTGCACTTAGCCACATTAAAACTCAATTGCCACAGCTCCGACCATTTTTTTAGTTTACCTAAATCATTTGTCATTTGGCTGATCCCTCCAGGAACGTCAACCCTGTTGCAAATCTTTGTGTCAATTATCCATTGCCTTTGAGCACTCCCACACTTCATAGCACATTTATGTAACGTTTTGGTTATCAGTTACACCAGTATATCTGCTTTTGCTGCTTATTTTTAAATTTACATACAGATTAATTCTGTATCACCACAATCTCTCTCACAAAGAACCACTAGGTGGCGCCAGAGGGGCAGCTGTTCTCCCCTTCCTTTCTTTATTTTTTGTTCATCTGTTCAGCATACACATTGTATTTGCGTGTTGACTTTTATGCTTTAACTGTGAAATTATTTTTTTTAAGGATGCTCTCTTCCAGACGTTTCAGGAACTTTTGTCACTTTTTCATAGCCCTGGGATGTGCTAAAAAATAGCAACTTTTGTTTAAAAATTAACTATTTTAGCTATGTTAAGTTTTTGATAAGATTCTGAACTCCTGAAACTACAAACCTTACCCTATGCAGGATCATATGCCAGTCGCTTGGTAGAGCAAAAGTAGAACTGGTAGGGGCACTCAGTCAGTTTTACGGGACACACATCGTACACTGATGTTTTGTAAATCCAGTTCTTGTGCTCTATCGTTATCTTGGAGGTAGTTGTAACTGTATAGCGTGGTGGCACTTACCTGGCCTTGCTTGATGGGAGTGCTGCTCCATACTGTGTAATTGTATGTTAGTCATCTAAATGTAAAATTTTACAAATTCGTTAAATAGCGCAATATTAAAAATAAAAACCTGCCTAGTGAAATCTGAATAATTTAAAATGTGATATGACACACTACATGTGAAATATGTAGTTTTCACACTACATAGCCAGATAATACTTTCTGATGTCATTAGGGTTTTCATTAACATTTTTTTGACCTATAACCTTTTGCATCTTTTGCTATTGCTGCGTTCTACACTAGTCTCAGAAAGTATTCTTTTCTTTTTCTGAGCAACATTGTTAGTAATTTCCTTTTTATAACCGAGGCACTTATTAATTGCCGATGTTTACCAATGTTGCAACCACGGTAAACTTTATTGATCAAGAGAGGGAAATTCAAACGATGACAGAAGTTTCGGTGTTGAGAGCCAGCAGTGACATCAGAGGAAGGGGCAGCTCTAAGGGTGGTACCAGGAAGACAGCTCAGAGAGAGGATGCAAACTGTGTGTCTCCCCTGTGTTGACTACTGAAATAAACACCTGTTGAACCCAGCTCGCTGTGTTACTTGGATCTCATGACATGGTGTCAGAATTTCTTACCTGCGCATCCATTTTGATCTGTGAAGATGTCCAAGTTCATTCCACCGGAGCCCTTTGATTTCTCTCCGCCTGCAGCATGGCCTACCTGGAGGCAGAGGTTTGCACGCTTCAGGATTGCTTCTAAGCTGGATAAGGAGAGTGGCGAAGTACAAGTTAACTCTTTTATATTCTATGGGGAAAGATGTGGAGCCTGTGTACAATACGTTTACTTTCCGTGAGGGGGAAGAATTTGACTTTGAGATAGTCATGGATAAACTCAGCGCCCATTTTGTGCCCAGGAGAAATGGGATTCATGAGAGAGCCTGTTTCCACAAGCGAGCCCAGCGTGTCGGTGAATCAGTGGAATCATTTGTGCGCAGCCTGGATGAATTGGCAGAGTTCTGTGAGTTTGGTGCTGCGAAAGAGGAGCAGATCAGAGACAGAATCGTCATAGGTATTGCAGACTCAGTAGTTTCGCTGGAGCTGCAGCTGGAGTCTGCATTGACGCTGGATGAGGCTATACGGATAGCGCGCCAAAGTGAACTAGTAAAGAAGCAAAGTGCAGAGATGAGATCTGAAAGCATGGTGGAGGAGGTGCAGCAGTTCAGGAGAGCTGTAAGTGACCGACAGAGTTTGAACAGCAGACCGCAGGTGACAGACAGGGTCAGAAGCGGTGGGATGCTACAGGCTCGTTGCACGCGCTGTAGCCGCGCTCATGGAATGAAGATGTTATGCCCTGCTAAAGACAGGAGGTGCAGAAAGTGTAACAGAGTTGGCCATTTTGAGGTGGTTTGCAAATCAGAGTCTGTTAAAGAGATGCATCTGGACAGTGACCAAGAGGCTCAAGAGGTGTCCTTTGTAGGGTCTGTGACTTATCAGTCCAGCTCAGAAGAAGATTAGCGTGTTACACTCTCATTGATGGGTGCAAGGATTGCTTTTAAAATTGATACGGGAGCGGACATTACGGTTATTTCTAGGGATGCACCGATACCGATACTAGTATCGGTATCGGGGCCGATATTGCCGTTTGCACGAGTACTTGTTACTCGTGCAAACGGCCCGATACATCCCGCCGATACCGGAAGCCGGCGCTGGGCCGGCTTGCCGGGATCCGCGGGGCTGGGGAAGCTGGCCGCGTGCATGTAAAGCACGCGGCCAGCGTTCCCCTCCGGCGCGCCAAATACTCACCCTTCCTGAAGTTCCGGTCGCTGTGCAGTGATGCGTTCCCGCGGCCACTGGGCGCTCCTGTGACGCTGCCTCTCGGCTGGAGGCAGCGTCACAGATGCGCCCGGCGGCCACGTGACAAACCCATGTGAGCTGGGGGCAAATCCATGAGACCTGGGGGCAAATCCATGAGACCTGGGGGCCAATCCATGAGACCTGGGGGCCAATCCATGAGACCTGGGGGCCAATCCATGAGACCTGGGGGCAAATCCATGAGACCTGGGGGCCAATCCATGAGACCTGGGGGCCAATCCATGAGACCTGGGGGCCAATCCATGTGAGCTGGGGGCAAACCCATGTGAGCTGGGGGCAAACCCATGTGAGCTGGGGCAAATCCATGAGACCTGGGGGCCAATCCATGAGACCTGGGGGCCAATCCATGAGACCTGGGGGTCAATCCATGAGACCTGGGGGCCAATCCATGATACCTGGGGGCCAATCCATGAGACCTGGGGGCAAATCCATGAGACCTGGGGGCCAATCCATGAGACCTGGGGGCAAACCCATGTGAGCTGGGGGCAAACCCATGTGAGCTGGGGGCAAACCCATGTGAGCTGGGGGCAAATCCATGAGACCTGGGGGCCAATCCATGAGACCTGGGGGCAAATCCATGAGACCTGGGGGACATATCCATCAGAGCTGGGGCAAATCCATGTGAGCTGGGGGCAAACCCATGAGACCTGGGGGCAAATCCATGTGAGCTGCGGTCAATCTCATATAAATTTTTATGAGGTCTGTTCCTATTGGAAAGCGTCACATGACATTAAATAAAAGTATCGGTACTCGGTATCGGTGAGTACTTTTAAAAAGTATCGGTACTCGTACTCGGTCTTAAAAAAGTGGTATCGGTGCATCCCTAGTTATTTCTTTTGCAACGTTCATGACACTCACTGCCACAACGACCGCAGCTTGAGAAGGTTTTGATAAACGTTCACAGACCTGGAGGTCGCATCGATTGTGCCGGGAGATTTCTTGCTAGCAGTGAGTACAAAAGGACAAAAATTACCCTGTGGGTGTACGTGATCAGAGGAAACTGCATTAATAACCTATTGAGCCGGAATACAGCCTGTAGCCTGGGTCTTGTTGCGCGAGCGCTTGAGATCACGGAGGACATGTTTGGAGAACTTGGGCTGCTGAATTGTGAGCTGGTCCGCATAGAGTTAAAAGCGAATGCTATCCCGTACAGTATCGCTGCGCCTCGTAGTATTCCATTTCCACTTTTGCCCCGGTTTGAGGCCGAACTTTTGAGGATAAAGAGTATGGGTGTTATTGAGGAAGTCACTGAAGCTACTGACTAGTGTGCTCCTATTGTGCCTGTTGCTAAGAAGAATGGGAAAGTTCGTATTTGTGTGGACTTGAAACACCTGAACGAGGCTGTAAAGAGAGATTTGTACTGCCGACATTGGAAAGACATAGCTCCGAAGTTGTCAGGGGCTAAATTCTTTTCCACGCTTGATGCTTCCAGCGGTTTCTGGCAGATTCCCCTCAACCCGGAGAGCCGTAAGCTGACTACTTTCATTAGACCGGTAGGTCGATTTTGTTTCCGCAGACTCCCCTCCGGGATATCTTCCGCACCAGAGATCTTCCAAAGGGAAATGAGTTCCCTCCTGAGGGACCATGAGGGCACGGTGGTAGTTATGGACGACATCCTCGTGTACGGGTCCACTCTAGAAGAGCATGATCAGCGACTGCAGCGTGTACTGCAGACCATAAGAGAGTCAGGATTGAAACTAAACAAAGATAAATGCCACTTTGGGATAACAGAACTGTGCTACTTTGGCCATATTATCAGCGGAGACGGTATTAAGCCAGATGCTAGTAAAGTTCTCGCTATTGAGCAATTGAAAAGCCCTTCCGATGTTCATGAACTGAGACAAATACTGGGCCTTGTGAACTACGTGGGCAAGTTTCTGCCGGAACTGTCCTCAGTGTTTCATCCTATTACTGAATTGTTGAAGGACGACGTTGCTTGCACCTGGGGACCTCCACAGGCGGAGCCTTTGCACTGGTCAAGTCCATGTTGGGGTCCGCCCCGTTGCTGGGGTTCTATGACCCTTCTAAAAAGACTGTGGTTAGCGCAGACGCTAGCAGTTATGGGCTAGGAGCAGCCCTTCTGCAACTGAATGACGACAAGCTGCAGCCCATTGCCTACTGCTCTCGTACATTAACTGCGGCAGAAACAAAATATGCTCAGATAGAAAAGGAGTGTCTGGCTGGAGTTTGGGCCTGTGAGCGTTTTCAACGATATCTGGTGGGCTTGGAAGGTTTTAGTCTGGAGACTGACCACAAGCCGCTGGTTCCATTGATATACTCCTATGACATTGACAAGGCACCTCTGAGATGCCAGAGACTTCTGATGCGGCTGCTCAGATTCAATGTTCGGTCTGTGCATGTGCGGGGAAACAACTGGTAGTGGCAGACGCACTCTCCAGGCTCCCGCTGGCTGCAGCTGAAGAGTCCTCTACAGAATCAGATGTGAAGGTGTATGTGGATTTGATTTTGGCTTCTACAGTTGTGTTCAAAATTATTCAACCCCCAATGCTGTAAAGGGTTTTAGGGAATTTAGTGTACATTTGTAATTGTATTCAGAATGAAATCCTACAAGGACTTTTTAAAGAACCATATGCAACTAAAATGACATCAATTGGTTTTGTAATACAGTAGTAAATGTTTCTTTTGTGAATTCTTCATTGACACAATTATTCAACCCCTTAAAGACAACCACTCTGAAGAACAGAGGTTCATTCAAGTGTTTTCAATCAGGTATTGAAAACACCTGTGGATGTCACGGAGCAGCAATAAAGCATAATAAGCACCAATTAGGCAGCTTTAAAATGACTGTGATACTCAGCTCCTTCTAGACATTTACTGGTGTGGTTACAAACATGGTGAAGTCAAGAGAATGGTCCAGGAAGACAAGAGAAGAGGTGATTACTCTTCACAGGAAGGGCAATGGCTATAAGAAGATTGCAAAGATGTTAAACATACCAAGAGAGACCATAGGAAGCATCATTCGCAAATTCAAGGCAAAGGGCACTGTTGAAACGCTACCTGGTCGTGGCAGAAAGAAGATGCTGACTTCGACTGCCATGCGCTACCTGAAGCGTAGAGTGGAGAAAAGTCCCCGTGTGACTGCTGAGGAACTGAGAAAAGATTTGTCAGATGTGGGTACTGAAGTTTCAGCTCAGACAATACGGCGCACACTGCATAATGAAGGCCTCCATGCCAAAACTCCCAGGCGCACCCCCTTGCTGTCTCCAAAGAATAAGAAGAGTCGACTGCAGTATGCCAAACGTCATGTGGACAAACCACAGAAGTTTTGGGATAGTGTTCTGTGGACTGATGAAGCAAAATTAGAACTGTTTGGGCCCATGGATCAATGCTATGTTTGGAGGAGGAAGAACCAGGCTTATGAAGAAAAGAACACCTTGCCTACTGTGAAGCATGGCGGGGGGTCAATCATGCTTTGGGGCTGTTTTGCTTCTGCAGGTACAGGGAAGCTTCAGCGCGTGCAAGGTACCATGAATTCTCTTCAGTACCAGGAGAAATTGGATGACAATGTGATGCAGTCCGTCACAAACCTGAGGCTTGGGAGACGTTGGACCTTTCAACAGGACAATGATCCCAAGCATACCTCCAAGTCCACTAGAGCATGGTTGCAGATTAAAGGCTGGAACATTTTGGAGTGGCCATTGCAGTCACCTGACTTAAATCCGATTGAGAACCTCTGGTGGGACTTAAGAAAGCAGTTGCAGTGCGCAAGCCTAAGAATGTGACTGAACTGGAGGCTTTTGCCCATGACGAATGGGCGAAGATACCCGTAGATCGCTGCAAGACACTTGTGTCCAGCTATGCTTCACGTTTAAAAGCTGTTATAATTGTAAAAGGATGTTGTACAAAGTACTAAGATTGAATCTCACTTGGGGGTTGAATAAAACTGATAATGATGTGAGCACAGAAAATACATTTGTGGTTATTTCATTATAAATGTTATGTTATATTTGTCTGTCCTACACTTGCCTCTTTGATTTAATTGTAAGCAAGATGACTGAATGATCAAAATCAATGTCAAACTGGCCAAAACACTCAATTTCAGTGGGGGTTGAATAATTTTGAACACAACTGTAAGTCCATCTCTTCAGGGAGATTGGAACTGATAAAGAGATAGACACATCTAGATACTGATCTCCAAGAGGTCATAAACTACATAAAGAATGGCTGGCCCGAGAGCCGGGCAGTATGGATGCCGCCGAGTGCTTTCCAGGCAGAGGGAGCGCACCTTACTGAACTAGACGGTTTGGTGCGGTTTCAAGACCGTATTGTTATACCAGCCAGTATGCGGCGAAAATGTTGAGTCGAATTCACGATGGCCACTTGGGAATTTCTAAATGTAGAGAGAGAGCTGCTTCTGCACTGTGGTGGCCTGGAATCAGCACTGACATTGCAGAATATGTATCAAGATGCGCCTTTTGCCATGAACGTCGGCCTACACTGAGGAGAGAGCCTCTACTTTCTACCCCGCTGCCTGCAGGCCCCTGGCAGAAGATTGCAGATTTATGTGAGCGCAACGGGAAAACGTATCTGGTTGTTGAGGACTATTACTCAATGAATTTTGAGATTGCACCGTTAGTTGAGGCGACCAGCGTGGCTGTCATCAAACGCCTGAAGAGCATGTTTGCCAGGTGGGGGGTACCGGCTGAGCTGGTGAGCGACAATGGAATGCAGTTCACTTCTATGGAGTTCAGGTCCTTCAGTGGGGACTACGATTTCTTTCCTTCTACTTCCAGTCCACATTACCCACAGGCCAACGGGATGGTTGAGAGGGTGGTTCAGACCTCAAAGTTCGTTTTGAGGCAACCAGATCCTTATTTGGCCCTCCTGGCTTATAGGGCGACTCCTATTCAGGCCATGGGATGTAGCCCTGCACAGTTGATGATGGGGGACAGATTCGTACCACGCTGCCTTCGGTAGGTGCATTCCAGCCTTCCTCCCCTGTTCCGTCTGAGAATGTTAGGAGGAGGGATGAAGAGGCCAAGCGGAACTACAGATACTATTATGATAGGAGACACTCTGTGCGCCATCTGTCTGAACTGTACCCGGTTCAAACTGGATGACGAAAAGAGGTGGAAGACACCGGCCATAGTTGTAGGGCGTGCTGCTGAGCCAAGGTCCTATGTGGCCCACGCAGAAGCAGGGACTATTGCCTGCCGCAATAGACGGCACCTCCAGGTGGTTCCTGAGGAGCTAGGTGCCGAGAATTTGCAACCACAGCCGGTGGAATCTCCGGTCTTAAGAGGTACACCCTCTCTGCAACAGGTTTCCGGCGAGAATACATCACTGCCTGACTTGGAGTCGCAACCACTCTCACAGGGATCTGTAGAGGGTCCTTGCAAAATGACTTTGAGTGGTAGAGTTGTGAAGCTTCCAGTGCGCTACCGAGATTAGCGCTGTAGTTAGAACAGTGACTGGAAGAATGGTCAGAATAATCCCATAGTCACTGTGGACTAGGGTAGTCTACCCCAATGTCCAAGATAGCATTGTACCTTTATCTGTATCTGTGTGTGTGCTTCTGTTTATTTGTTTTATTGTCTAAGAAAAATTTATTGTTATTAAAAAGGGGGAGATGTGTTGAGAGCCAGCAGTGACATCAGAGGAAGGGGCGGCTCTAAGGGTGGTACCAGGAAGACAGCTCAGAGATAGGATGCAAACCGTGTGTCTCCCCTGTGTTGACTACTGAAATAAACACCTGTTGAACTCAGCTCGCTGTGTTACTTGGATCTCATGACCGTTTCATTGATGAAATTTCACCTTCCATTGTTGGAGTTTTCATCTCTGGATTGCTGAAGTTCACCATGCTTGCCACAATGTCATTTTTAACACTGTAGCAACAGTAAACAACTTTGATTCATTAATAAACACTCTGTTTTATCTGTTTTCAGGCTTTATTCTGCTGTAAAAAAACATTTTTTTTAATTGTTCTTTTAATCTGCAGTATAGTATTATGTTCTCCATTTTGGTGAACTAGTAGCACTATACTTGCTCCCTATCGACATTAATGAGGAAGATGGTCAGTAAAATTATACTCTGTCATATTTGTACATTTAGAATGTGAAGTGGATCTTTATCTGTCATGGCAGGATGTGTAGCCATATTGTGTGAACTTTGTATCTTCTATAAAGTTTTTACAAAAAGGAAAAATATGGAGTGACTTAACTGGCCACCAACCGCACACTGGGACTGTCCTGTAGGACGGCTCCGTGGTTGCAGCAGTCGTTCTTCCCTGCAGCATGCCATGGTCACGTGGGTGACCAGAACTCTTTGAAAGAGAGTATCTCCCTTTTTACATTTAAATAGGTCAGTAAATAAACATCAATCTACATAAAGGGAGAGATCATCTTTCAAATGGACATATCTTGTTTTGCCTATGACAGGTGCCCTTTAATTTGGGCATGGCAGGTGCACTTTAATGTTGTCAATATTTTAGCCAGTTTATCGTTACGATTGGTCCCTTTTTGTAACTGTTAACAATCCTTATCCTTTCCTGTTAAATTCACATTACGGTCATCATAATGCAAAAAAGGAAAAAAAAATGGAATTAAATCTCATCCTCTTGCTTTAATCCTCCAGACGGAGCCATTCCAAAAGCCTGTGTCTCTGGAGCAACATCCTGATTATTCAGAATATATTTTTAATCCTATGGATCTCTCTACTTTGGAAAAGGTTGGTGTCCCACCTTTTTTTTTTCCTATGATTCAATGTTTATTTTTGAGCCATTATTTCAGTAGTATGTATTAAAGAAATGATCATATTAAAAATGTTTACAGTCTCTCAATACTCTGATGCTTGATTGTTTATTATTTATCCCACCTTTATGATTACCTCCCAGAAAAAGATTAATTATCTTTTTAGTATTTTTTTATTGCTTTTATTTACAAAGTAAGAGGCTGATATGGTATTGCACTAAGTCCTCAGTGGGTTGCATTCCAGTGTTACAGGCATTACTATATATTTATAGTGTTTTTGTTTGTTTTCATTGTCTGCAGAATGTAAAAAAGAAAATGTATGGCTGTACTGAAGCCTTCTTGGCTGATGCCAAATGGATTTTACATAACTGCATTATTTACAATGGTGGTAAGTACACAGCATTGCATTCTGATACCAGCTTTTTCTGTGGACATCTGAATAATATTCATCTGTTCTTGTTTAATTGCCAATGTTTTTTGAGCACATTGGGTTGATGCACTACAATAACAAAAAGTTACACAAATATCTGAATAATATACTGCTAAGGATATATTTCTTAGAGGATGGACTGTAAGTTGAAAAATAAATAGGAGGAAGAACTAAATTTGAATCTTTCCTGTTTTGCATTTCTAGGGAATCACAAACTGACGCAAATGGCGAAAATCATAATTAAGATTTGCGAACATGAGGTAAGTCATGTCAAAATTACTTGGTGCTACTTAAAGGGATACTATTGGGCTAAAATGAGTGACCTTTAAAGCCACCTTTATACAGCACTGGTCTACCTTTGAGCCCTGGTGAGACAGCGTTCCCACAGGTCCTGAAACCTCAGAACCTGCACCCAGCACTTTAGTTCTGGACGAAACTAATGCTCTACACTCGGAGGGCTGAATTGGCGCTCGGAAACCTCCTTGGAGGGGGTGAGAGGGAGATAGGATCTCAGAGCAGTGTGAAAACTCTGCATGGTCACCTTGTGTACAATGTCCCATCAAAGAGTGTTGATGATACAGAACTGTTGTATCACAGCAAAATTGAAAAAGATTATGGTTACTTCACTTCATATATATTTTAAATAATTTCTTTATAAGGCACTTCCCTATAGGGTAATTCTTCTATGCTCAATTTACATATGCACTGTCTTAAATGGCTCCACTAAACGGTCATAACATCATTAAACCATATACACATGTCTGAGTTTCTTTTATTGGAACTATATAAACAAGGTAAGCATTTGAGACACAACAGGCAACTGCGCTCTGCAAGTGTTGGATCACATTTTTTTTAAAGCATTTCTAAGTCTATTATATTAACCTTTTGGAACTGACCATTTCCTTAAGCCCTGGGGTATGAAAGGCCATACTTGGGAATTCAGATAAAAAATAAAGGATAGAGGTTATGGGCTTATATTGGCTTTGTCACAAACTGCACGGATTTCCAGGAATGAATAAGCGCAGCCAGAGTGGTCATATTTTAAATATTATATTCAAGGATATAAAAATTTGGTATCCCCATCGTGTCCTTTTTTAGACTCCCTCATTTATGTTTAGACTTCACCCTCTGGTTCAGCATGTGCTGTGACGTGCTTCAGTTTGAACTTGGGGTAAATGGGCTTAGAGATGAACTTGGGAGGTGCAGGCCTTACATTCTATATTGTCTCCCCCCCCCCTTCCTATACTGAAGTCACCCTAGGATTACAGGTGCAGGGTGTTTGATATGTAAGAATACTGTTATTCTTGATATCGTTATTGTCTATGTTTATCAGTTACTATCTGCTGATAGGATTACTGTGTGGGTCACCTTGGTCTTTTCCAACTCCCCCTATCTGGAATGTGTTTGCATCTGTTAAAGGTTTGAATGGGTATTCTGTTTTGTTTGCCGAAAATTGAACAATACTAATCACGTTATCTGTCCCTGGTCTAATTATGATGTAGATGCCGAGAAGTGGAGCAGAAAGTTCAGAGTCCCAAGAGTAGAATTCTAGGAGAGGGATTCTGAAGAAGTGCAGTAGAAGTCAGTGTCAATTGCTATTGGCATATATTCATTAGAGGCTCAGTCCCGTTTGCTGACTGTTCTAAACCTCCAGATCTGCGTGTTGCCTCATTTCTGGGGGATGCTATCACCACGCTTTGCGTGGACCCATCCTAAACTTTGGCTAAGGGCTGGAGAAAGACACGAAAGACTGCTGGAGGGAGAACGAGGTTCCGGCAAGGAAAGCGGCATTAACAGATGAGACCCAGTCAGGGTGCGGAGATCTGTTACATGTGCATCCTTTAAGGCTGGGGTCAGACCAGCGCACTTTTAACGTGCGTTCTGGCGCACTTAATTACGGCCGCACTAGCAGCAGATGACGGGCAATGACGGCCAATATACGATGTACGGCCGCACAAAAGTCCGGCCGTGCAACGCAAGTGGAATTTGAACGCATTTTTCTGAGAACGCTGAACCGCTAGTACTGACGTACTGAGTGCGCAGCTGCGGCATAGCAGCATGTGTGCGTGATTAGGAGATGTCAGACACTGCTAATGTCCAGCCTACATAACGTCCAGACGCAAAAAGAGTTTTATTGACGATCCGAAAGAAATCACGCAAGAAAAATGCGCATCGTCTGACCGTTTTTGCGCATTCCGTGAAAAAATACGTCAATTCGTTCGGACGCACTTTTTTACGTTCGCGGGGAAAAATGCTTTCGTTTGACCCTAGCCTAAAAGGGAACCCACCTGTGGTCCGTATAACGCTTTCAGGACCATGAAATGAAAATTGGAAAATAAAAATGAAATATCTCTTAAAAAAAATAAAAATCTATGGAAATGAAAAGCACTTGTAATTTGTAAAACACTTTGAATATTGTTACATATTGCAGGTGGTTCCATTGTGAAACCACCGGGCTTTTGTGAAAAAAACCTATAATTTCATACTTTCTTATGAAAATCTGGTTTCATGTTGAAATTCTTTGGTCTGGAAGTGTTGGAAAGATTGAAAAAGCCCCTCTCATTCAGGTACATGGAAAATAGAATTTCTGTGTTTATAGGACTTTCTGTTAAGTGTTTTTTTCTTTTCTTCTTGTCTTACAGTCAGTCATCGCAGATGTAGATGACATATTTTTTTACCTTTTCTTTTAGATGAATGAAATTGAAGTGTGTCCTGAATGTTATTTAGCTGCTTGCCAAAAAAGAGAGAACTGGTTTTGTGAGCCTTGTGTAAGTATTATTCATTAATCTATATTGTAGCAACATATTTTAATGTTCTTGAACCCAGGACGTACTTGAAAACTAGAGAAATCTCAATGTATCCTTCCTGGTAAAATCCTTTATAAATGAATAAATAAATAAAAATATTCTGCAGCACGATACAAGGCTAACAATAGTTTTAGGGTAGCAAATGGTCATACAGAAATGAGTTAGCAGGAGCCCTGCTACTTAAGGAGCTTACATTCAACAGCAGGGGTCTGCAAATACATTTCCCATCAGGTTCCGCCAATCTAATAAATACATGAGCATCATGGGAAATGTAGTACCAAAACCTCTGGAGAGGCAAGGTTGCTGAACCCTGTGCTAAAGTATATCATATCTGCAGAACTAAACCTTTTTTTAATCTATGTGGCTACGAGTGCTGCTATACATGTGTGTTAGCGCTGCTAATTCCAAAAAATAGAATCTCTGCAGCTAAGACACATGCAGAAGAACACGCCCACTTATTCCTGTCAAATACGTGCTCCTAGTGTTCTATCACCACCAATTGGAATTTCACTGCTCCCCCTGCTGGATGCAGTCATATCCAACAAAATAATTTAATACTTGCTGGGCTGGATTCCATTTGAGCTGTTAAGTATAATGGCTTGCTACGTTAATGATAACAAATTCCAGCCGAGCCATAAACTTCACTTGTGACTCAAATATTGTGACTCAACTCTGCCAGGTTACTGTAAATTAACTCTTCCTACTCTGTGTAGAGGAAGCTGAGCATAACCACAGACACTTCTCTCAAATATATAGGTATGTGGTTAGACCCAAATCTATCTTTTGGCCCCCACATCTAAAAACACTCATCTACACTTTACCCCAAACTAGGTGCCCTGTACAGAAACAAATCCTGCCTGAGCCCTGCGGTAAGAAAGCAGATTGTACAACAAATGCTTATGCCGGCTATTGAATATGGAGATGTAGTGTATGCAGCTGCCCCGCAAACACACCTCCAGAAACTTACTACATTGTATAACTCATTCTGCCGCTTCGTGCTACAATGTAACTACATGACCCACCATTGTGACATGTTAAAAGAGCTAAACCGGCCGTCGCTGGAATCCAGACGCACCCTTCACCTTTCCAACCTGGTGTTTAAGAGCTTTTCTGAGAAGCTACCACCCTACCGGAATAGGCTGCTTCCCCCAGCAGTTCTCTCCTCCTATAACCTCCAATCCAGGACCAGCACCTTACTTATAATACCACAATACAAAAAGAAAGTGGCTTGATCCTCATTTTCCTACAGAGCACCGCAGTTATGTAATAGCCTCCCAGACGCCATCTTTGTCCAGTCTTGGGTCACTCAAGAGCTCCCTATTAACATACCTCAATACGGAATGCACCTGTAAACCTGTAACATAGTGACTATTTCCTACATATTTATTTTCTGTGTAAATCTGTATTTTGTGTTTTGTTTTTTAATATCTTGCATGTTATTAGCATTGTATTTCTGTAACAACTGTAACATTTCAATGTTGTTGAACCCAGGACATACTTGAAAATGAGAGAAATCTCAATATACCTGGTAAAATACTTTATAAATAAATAAATTCCAAGAACGACTTTTATTTTTCCTTCCAAATGACAAAAAAGAACAATGGGCTTCAAGAAACTGGTACTACGTGATATTGCTTTAGCAAAAAAGTACTCAAAAAAAAATCCATCCCCATTTTGCATGGTCCATAGGATCCGCAACCAACTCTAGTCACTAGCAGAAGGACATTGTGAACAAATAGTTCAGTGTCCTTCCACCAGCCCTGCAAGACTGCATTAACGCAATGTTGCCGAGGGCTCGTTCCGGTCTCCATGAAGTCCTGTTAACTCTGGGATATGCTACCGATGGCGGCATTCAGCAATGCTTCTTGTAAATATTAACAGTTCCCAATTATTCTAAACTGATCGCTCGTAATAGAGCTGGTAATAAGTGGCCGCAAATGATCATCGGCTTGTTCTGAATTTTTCATTTACTGACTCCCTATTACCAGGAAGGGTAGGCAATCATTTTAAATCTACATCTCCCATGATGCTCAGCCACTCCCTAAAATGACTGAGCCTCATGGGAAAAGTAGTTCCAAAACATCTATTGGGTCAAGGTTGCGGACTCCGGATCTAGTGTTAATGTCAAAAAAATGGTGGACGGTATAGGAGTGACCTAGAGACTGCAAAACCATTTACGGCCGGGAAGGTGAAAGGAGGGATTATTCATGATTGTTGACAAGCTAGTTGAAAAGATGAACTTAGATGGATTTCTTGAAGGAGGCGATTAGGGGAGATACTAATAAAGCGATGTAGAATGCTACATAAGACTGCTGATGGCCTTGAAGTCCTGTAGCTGCAAGTTAGTGGTGTTGATGGAACTGGAGGACAAGCAGAGGTCCTCTGCAGAATTGAGTGATCTAGAAGGGCCATAAAAAACAGATACACGGCAGGGTAAATTTATTGAGGGCTTATAAAGTATGTTTCAGTATTTTAAGTTGTTTCCTGAAAGTTAAAAAGAGATCATTTATGGACTTAAAGTGGCATTAAACCCTCAGATTTTCTAACATAAAATAGTACTATAATGTGAGCCTTACTGTAATCCAGTGTAGTATTCCTTCTCTTTGCTTCTGTTTCTTTTAAATCCTCATCTCTAATCATGCTTGGCAGGACTTCCTGTTTTCAGGTGACCACCGTTTCTCTAATGCCTCACGGTGTCAGCGTTTTCACCAAGAACTACAAGAGGACGTCCTGCAGAGATCCACATCCCCGCCCACTTGTGATTGACAACTGCTGCCTGAATGTGCTGTTTTTTTTTTTTTTGTGAACTGTGCAATGAATAGGTTGTTTATGATAAAACATAAGCAATAAAGTTTGTTTAAAAAAAAGAAAAAATACCTAGCTCTGATTATGAGAATCTGCAGAACAAAAAAAAAACAACACCGCACATTCAGGCAGAAGTTGTCAATCACAAGTGGGCGGGGATGTAGATGTCTGCAGGACTTCCTCTTGTAGTTCTGGGTGAAAACGCTGACACCATGAGGCATTACAGAGAAACGGTGGTCACCTGAAAACAGGAAGTCCTGCCAAGCATGATTAGAGATGAGGATTTAAAAGAAACAGAAGCAAAGAGAAGGAACACTACACTGGATTACAGTAAGGCTCACATTATAGTGCTGTTTTATGTTAGAAAATCTGAGGGTATAATGCCACTTTAAGGAAAGAGGTATGTGATGAACCTGGAAGGAACATTCATTACGGCCAATAGGCAGTGAGTTACAGGAAAGGAGTCATCATATAATAAGCACATGAACAGGCACCTTCGCGCCACCCCTGTTGTCAGAGAAGGGAGGATATGAGGAATGTTTTTCAAATGTAAATAACGAGCAGTTGCATGGATATGGCGAGTAAAAAGTAAGGTCGGAGAAAATAAAGATTTACATTTTTTTCAACATATTTTATCATCCAACAAACTTCAGATTTGTAAGTTTGACCGTTTAAAAATGTGATTCAACTTTTGCTTGTTGCTTTATGAAATGTTGTTGCCCTTCCTCTTCAGAGCAATCCTCACCCATTGGTCTGGGCGAAATTAAAAGGTTTTCCATTTTGGCCTGCAAAAGCCTTAAGAGATAAGGATGGGCAGGTCGATGCCCGCTTCTTTGGACAGCACGATAGGTATAAATCTCTCCTTTTAAATGTTTTCATCTTTTTGTTCTGTTTGGCTGTTTTAATTATACAAGCGTGTCAGAACCATGATTACCGAATCGAGTGTAGTAGTAGAACAATTTTGCGTGAAAATTGCAATAATTAATATTTGTTAGATTTAGATTAATATTTGTGTATATATATATATATATGTGGAGGCTTTTTATCTCACTTTTAGTCCTTCACCACAACCCTTGTTGAAACTAATATATATATATATATATATATAACAAAAATCATTTTATTGCACAGATCTTGTGCTGGGGATTAGCCATAGGGTATGCCCTCATAATTACTTCTACTTGTGTTGGGTTCTGTATTTGATTCCAGCGATAATATCATACCGCCCTCTGGCTTGGAGGGTTCTTGGAAATATTTATCTGTCTGCACAGACTTTATATAATGCTTTTATTGTTCTGTAGGCAATGCAGCCATAAAACAAAACTAGTCAATTGTCACAGAAGCTAAGCTGAAACTATTGAACATATATATAACTTTGTTACATATATAAAATATGCTATAATGATTGTACCTTGCTTTGACCAAGTCGAGGTATCCCCTCATGTATTCTTATCTTCATCCCTATTTATAATTAAGTCAAGGCTCATAGTGTTGCTCATAACTTTGGCAGGATTGTACATCCTCTGTTTGTTTGGACAGGCCTCCGAGATAAACATCTCTACTTCTCAAGGACTTCCCTGAAAGATTTTAATGACTTCTGGGTAGGTGGTAACAGATTAATGCCTGTAGAAAGTTCCAAGAACAGTGGAACCCAACCCTATGAATGCAATATATAACTTATTGCAACATGCAGAAAAAGTATCAGGTTTCAAAGAAATCGGATAGAGAACTGCATTTTTTTTTAATAGTACATACCAAACTTTTTAGAGTAAAAAAACACATAAAAACAAGTCCTGCACTCTATTGCCACTGTATTCGGGTGCCAGCATACTCTGTCAGGATTCACACTCACTTCAGGCATAAAATATACCAAAAACCATAGTCTTCATGTTCATACCCATCCCTACAAACTAAACAAGAACAAAGATTTCTAGTCTACTTAAATAGCCATTGAAGTCTTAAGGCAGCCTGCTAACGTCAAGGCAATGGGGCCTAACCTAGTGTTCTTGGCGTGGGCAAAAATGTTCGTAAAGAAGAAATCTGTTCACACACATTGAGCACTATGAAAAAGGTCTGAACTGTTTGATAATCTTCACTATTTATTTATGTAATTGAGGCCTTTGAAATATGGTGCTGGAGAAGACTTCCGCAAGTCCCTTGGACTGCAAGGTGATAAAACCGGTCTGTCCTAGACAGGCCCGGACTGGGACAAAATATAGGCCTGGGCATTTTGGACTCAGCAGCCGACTTTTTTTTTTCTACACACCCCACATTACTTTGAGTTTTATTGCTGTGGAGCTCTGACACCCATACAACACTGTTTATGATGGTGTCACAGAGCTCTACAGAAATGTGCAGTGTTTATGAGGGAGTCACAGAACTCCACAGTAATGTGCGGTGTGTATGAGGGTGTCACAGAGCTCCAGAGTAATGTGCGGTGTGTATGCGGGTGTCACAGAGCTTCACAGTAATGTGCAGTGTTTACCGGGGAGCTCTGAAACCCTCAAACACTGCATATCAATTCATTCAGTCTCCCCCCAGCACACCATTTCAACCCCCCAGCAAACATCCATCATTTCAACCCCCCAATCCATCCATCATTGCAACGCCCAATCCATCCATCACTTCAAACCCCCCAATCCTTTCAATCCCCCCCAATCCATCCATCCATCATTTCAACCCCCCACACGCAACCAATCATTTAAAATACCCCCGCACGCATCGTTTCAAACCCCCCCCCGTACGCATCCATCGCCTCAAACCCCCATCCATCATTTCAACTTCCCCCATCCATTTCAATCCTTCGCCGCCGCCCGTGCATACCTCGTGACTGGCAGCAGGAAGGAACAGAAGGATCCGGCCCGCCCCAGACGTGCCTTAATCCGAGGCCGCATGTGTGTGGGTGTACTGTCGGCCCCCGCTGATGATGTCACGCGGCGGAGCGCCATGTGACCTAATCAGCGGGGGCCGACGGCTTGCCGGCTCCCTCTGATTAGGTCAGAGGCATCGCCGGCCACCCTACTTGGTTGGCGTAGACTGCCTTGCCGGATGGCCGGCTATGTCGGCGGCCAACCGGCAAGGAAGACTAGCAGCCAACCGGCCCTGGAGGCAAATGCCCAGTTTTCCAGATGGCCAGTCCAGGCCTGGTCCTAGAGGAGATTAACCCTGACTGCTCTTTAGAAGGCCAGATCCTGAAGATGAAACTCATATACTTTGGTCACCTAATGAGAAGGAAGGACTCACTGGAGACGTGCCTAATGCCGGAAAAGATTGAGGGCAAAAGAAGGGGGTGACAGAGAATGAGGTGGCTGGATGGAGTCACTGAAGCAGTAGGCGTGAGCTTAAATGGACTCCAGAAGATGGTAGAGGATAGGAAGGCCTGGAGGAACGTTGTCCATGGGGTCGCGATGGGTCGGACATGACTTCGCAACTAGCAACAAAACCATTATATTTGAAGTCCAAAAGCGGATGGATCACTTTAAAGTTGGGGCTACACAGACGTACAGGAGTGGGAAAGGAACGTCCATGAGAATGAAATTCTTTCCACACGGAAAACCACCTCGCTGTGTGCACATATGCACTCACAGCTCTACAAAGCACAAGCCTCCTATGGACAGGGAGGTAAAATACACATTGAAAGTACGCACGTTACATCATGTGGTCCTCACAGCCGATCCATCAAAAGGCTACAACGGACACGGGAGGGGGGGTCACTTAATGTGTCTGTGTGGTTTCAGTGTTACAGTTTACCCCTTTTTTTGCCACCCTTTACTTTCAGAACCCACTTACTTTCAAAACCCAATTTTAAAATGTGTTGCTCCTGTTTCTTAAGCAGCATACTTGTTACAGGGTTTTCTTAGATCAGCAGCCTTCTGCTTTCTTCACCATTCCTTTTGCATCTAACCTCTACTTCAGAAGCTAGCACATAAGATAAGTGGACAGAAGCTTGAAATAGGGTGTCCTATATGAAAGTTTCCACCTTCTGGCCGCAGCTGGAAATAGCACAATAAAAAGGTTGCCATGTTAAAACCAATGCCCACATTTACATGCTAGGAAACAAAAGTCCTATTTAAAGTGAGAAAAATAACATGCATTTGTGATGGTTTTCTGGTGCAACTTGGCACCATACTTGTGTCTGTTTTCTGAGTAAAAAAATGCAAAAATACGCTCCTTTTAATTTCAAAGTTAGTATTAACGTTAGGGTTTGTTTTTGGTTTAGGGTTATTTTTAAGGTTATCCCTAACTACAAAATCCCACTCAATTTACGCTTCGTATTTAGGCTTATGTCAAAAGATGGAGCTGCAAATGTTACCTAAAAATCAAGTGAAAATGGAGCCGAATCTCTTGGTTGGCGATTAGTATTACGTCTAAACCTAAAACAACCATGCGTGTCGTTTTTGCGCAATTCTCGTATCAGAAAAAAGACACGAGTATGATGCTAAGTTGCATCGAAAAAACTATGCAAACGCATCCTTTTTTTTTCTTCACGTCACATATGACATCCCCCCCTGTGAGCATTGTTTTTAAGTTGGCGACTTTTTCTATCGCATTGTTTCCATCAGTGTCCACAAGGTGGTGAATTACTGATGGTAAATCTTGATGAATAGAGAAAGTCATAATTAAGGAGAATTCTTGGTGCAAGTTAATAATCTGTCAAGGTTATATAACCACATTAAAATCAAAATATGCAGCAATTCCCCACTTAATGATATATTGAACTGAGTCCAATTAAAGGATAGTCCAGGAACCATGTTCTTTTACTGCTACTAGGTTGGGCAGCAGTGGTTTCAGTAGATGGTTCAGTTAAATGACTTTATCCATTTTTCTTTTTGCAGGGCTTGGGTTCCAATGAATAATTGCTACCTCATGTCCAAAGAAATCCCCTTTTCTGTGAAAAAGACTAAAAGTATATTTAATAGTGCAATGCAAGAGATGGAGGTTTATGTAGAGAACATTCGCAAAAGGTTTGGGGTGTTCAACTATGCTCCTTTCCGGACACCTTACACACCGAACAACCAATACCAAATGTTACTAGACACTGCGAATCCTAGCGCTGGGACAGCGAAGACCGACAAGCAAGAGAAAATCAAACTGAACTTTGACATGACTGCATCCCCCAAGATTTTAATGAGCAAGCCTTTGTTAAACAGTGGCGGCCGACGGATCTCGCTAACAGATATGCCACGTTCTCCGATGAGCACAAACTCTTCTGTTCACACTGGGTCAGATGCAGAGCAAGACACCGAGAAGAAAGTGGCATCGAGTCACTACAGTGCGAGCGAGGAGTCAATGGATTTTATTGACAAGAGTACAGGTAAGAAAAATCATGGTGGCGAGACTTAAGGAGAATTTTCGGGTGGCGCAGATTGTCCACAATGTAAAAGTAGGGTTCCGTTAACTGTGGTGTTTTTGTGGTTTTGGCAAGATTTTGGTTGTAGACTAGCCTTTCTCAAGCTAGAACGAAACCGTTTTCTTTGTAATGGCCCATTATGCCATGAATAATCAACTGTCACGAAACGGCACAAGAGGATCACTTTAAAGGAATTTTATTACAGAAAAGAAAGAAGTTCTGATGATCATGGTATTCCCTAGTCTAAATGACATAATTAAATTGCTGACCCCTAGTCATACTGAATTTATGGGGGTCTTTTGGGAAGATATCTAGATTGCCTTTAGTTTTCACATTATTTTATAGTTAAGAAGTGGATATCCAATATGAAATATGAAGAAGAAAAAAAACCGTGTTGATAGAGTTTTAAATAAGACAGACTAGTTTACTTTATTGGAAAACATGTACACAGTAACCCTATTCTTTATACTTTGTGAACTCTATGTATTGTAGCCTCGCCTGTGTCAACGAAAACTGGCCCTGGCGGGAGTCTTTCGGACAGTCCCAAACCATTCTCTCCACAATCAACACCTCTAACTTCCAAGCAAGACCGGACATCTACTACAGGCAGCATTCTTAATCTGAATCTGGGTCAGTTACACAAATACTTCTTCCGTGGTGTTAAATTTGAAACCGACCATTGATTTATAAAGTCATTCATATATATATGCTCTTTTTCTTGCTCACTTTCTTTCTCTCTCCTTTTCCACTTCTTTATTTCCTTTCTCTCACTCTCTTCTTTCTCTCCTGTTTCTTGCTCCTTTTTTCGTTCTCTTCTTTTGTCTCTCTTCTATATCTTCTCTTTTATGCCTCCTCTCTTCTCTTTTTTCTCCTCTCTCCCTCATTTTTACTCCCCAGCTCTTTCCCCTCTCTCATCGCCTTTCTCTTCTCTTGCTCACTCATTTTTTTTTCACAAGGAATTGTTTCAATAAAAGTAAATTTTCAATCGCTAAAATTATTTTGCTTTTCTGACAGTATAAAAAAAGTTTCAATCACATGGCTTCTCTATATTAGACTATATATATATATATATAGTCTATTTTTTTAAATGTTATTTTACTTCATAAAATATATTTCCCTGTTTTATGCTTAAGATCTGTCTCAGTAGATCTCCATATATTCCACAGTAATTTTGTGAATATTCCCAGTAAATTAAATCCTTAATTTTTATTTCTGGCCCTAGGAGAAGTTGGTAACTTTTTTGGTATAAGTTTGTGTTTTTCTGCCTCTGTAACAAAGCTGTAAGATGAGGTACCTGAGAGTATCTGATAAGTCTGAATGGACTTGTACTCCTATATAATGAAGCTCAGCAGACCGCAAAACTAACATGTCTTCAGATTGACAATCCTTGAAATGTGTACAGAGATGCATGTGAAAAGACAGTAGTTTGCTACTATGATGTGAATATGGCTGCTGCAAAACCGGATCAGGAACAACACTGGAATGAGCCAGAAAGGGTGGAGCCGCTGTTCTGTCAGATCAGCCAGTTCCGCCACTTCCGCGGTGACGTGAAATCAACTGTTTGATGAAAACTTGTCTGGTTGCGCATGCGCGTCCCAGCATTCACATTGCAATTGACTGATCTGACAGTAAGTGGGAAAAATATCAACGGGAAGCCCGAGGTGGCCATCTTTGATGTGGGCAACAGATTGCCAGTATGTTAGGAGTGAAGAGGTGCTGATTGGCTGTGTGTGAGGAGTGACGAGCTCTGAAGAGGTCTTGCAGTTCAGCTCCTTCACACTGTGACCCCTCACTAATGCAGGGACACTTCATAGATAATAAATCACGTGTATGTAAGCTAAGATATGGGTAAGTAGTTCAGCTCTTCGTTGCCCATATGACAGATGGCTGCCACAAGGTTTCCGTTGATATTTTGCCCACATTCTGTCAGAGCAGCCAATTGTTATTTGACTGCGGTAACATGCGCATGCGCAGACAGCCACGTTTTCATCAAACCGCTGATTTCATGCCACTGCAAGTAATGGAATTGGCTGATCTGACAGAACACCAGCTGACTACAGCCCAACTAAGGAAGCCCAGCAGGCTCAAAAATAACAAGAAAAGATAGGAGGCAGCAACAGAAGGAAGATTCAACACCGAACACAAAATAATAATAGTAAAAATAAACCCTAAGTCATGGGACATGACATGTGTTAGTAATGTTTGTACTTTTTTATTTCATGTCAGTGTTATTTGTTTTATGTTTTTTAGACCGTAGTAAAGCAGAAATGGATTTGAAAGAGCTGAGCGAATCTGTCCTTCAGCAGTCAGCAACCACCCAGCTTATATCTCCAAAGAGGCAAATCCGTAGCCGGTTCCAGCTTAATCTCGACAAGACAATAGAGAGCTGCAAAGCCCAATTGGGTATGACCCCCTTAAAAGAGTCTACTTGTGCACATATGAAGTATTATTGTTTTTTGTTTTTTTTTAAAGATTAAAGTTGATGCACTTGTACTTTAGCAGGTACCAATATAATTTTTCCACTCTATCATTACATCTTCTATGCTGTTGCTACATACTGTATACTGTGCGATTGTAAGCTTTGATTTATCTGTATATAACGTTCATGTTTCTATCTACTAAACAAAGCTATACTAATACTATATTATAATGGACCGTGCTACTCCCTCTACAGGTAATAACATTTTTCTGTGAGGTTGTTGTCATTTATTATAATTTGTATTGCGCCAACATATTCCTCAGTGCAGTGCATGGGTTACAATAATTTAGGGTAGTACATAGTTACACAGAAATTAGAGTGTCCTCACTAAGGACCTTACATTTTGAAAAAGCTGGAGGTTGGAGTCAAAAGGAAGTGACATTGGATATTTGATTTCCTCAGAATTTTTTATTTGTTTGTTTTTATATGGTTTCTCGTTTAGTATCAGCAGGTCTCTCAGGTAGGTACATGACCTTTGAGCAGTGCTTGTGGAATTTAGCTCTGTTCTTTCCACACTTTTTTATATATATTTTAATACAATTTTTTTTCAATTCAATTGTCAATTGACAAAACATAACATCATGACATGTTACAAGCAATTGAAAATAAGGTACTCATTGTGGGTGGTTATTAGTTACTCTAGGACAACCGATGTTTCAAAGTTTTTCCTCGTGTATATCAAAGTTTTTTCTTTTATATGTACTATAATTGATGACCCATAAATCAGTCAAGTAGTAACAGGTTCATTCTTTTGTATAAGCATGGGGTGTATTAATAATTATATAAGCATTTGTTTGACCGCAGACACTGGGGCTATCAGAGTGGACAGAATCCCCATTTAGCCTTAAAAGTATTTTATTGGGTTAAAATGGGAGGGGTTACATTCTATCCTCTCCTGACTTCCTCTGCACTCCCCCTCTTGTTTTAACCCTTCATTTACCTTTAAAAACTCCTCTAAATTCATGGTCTACCTTTGACCTCTGTGTGTTATGACATGTTTCCAGCTCAGCATGTCCTATGACTGCAGTGGGGCCAGGCACTCCAGCCAATCCAGTGGCTCTCAATGCAGGAGGGCTTCAATCTCATTGGATAAGGCTGGATCCCAAAGGTCTCAAAGCCCTGAAACCTGGGCTCCAGGCTATCTGAGCTGGGGGTTTTAGCTGGACTAAGCCCCTGCATTTGGATAGCTGATTTCAGGTCCGTCTCCGGTGTTTCTGGAGCCAGGTGGAAGGTAAAATAAGGGGCCACTTTTAAAATTTTTGGAATATATTTTTAATACCCATTTCCGTATGAATCCGCGTGATTATATATACATACGTAGTATTTGAAATTTATATGTTTGCAGGGTAGTCTGTGTGGCATGGGAGTGAATGCGACAGAGTGAGGCCAAAATAGGAGCTCAATAGGATGGGAGCGAGCATGTCTGTTGTGGAGACAGAGGAGTGTGTGGTTGGAGTGAGCTTGGAGTAGCTGTGAGAGAAATAAACGTGAGTATGTGGGTTTAGTGACATGGGGAGAGTGTGATTTGGCATAGTGAGGTAGTGAATTGTTAAGCGTTTAGGCTGGGTTCACACCTGCGTGTTTTTTTACACGCGTATCGCACAAACGTGCATTGCAGCGCGTTCACGACCATAGACTGCAGAGTGAACACGCTGCAAATACGCCCCAAAGAAGCTCCCATACTTCTTTGGGCATAGGACGTTTTACAGCGCGTTCCTGCATGGGATTTCCTTGTCTCGGCGTTTTACAGCGCGCAGGAACGCGCTGTAAAACGCTGAGGTGTGAACCCAGCCTTAATGTTGGCCAAAGGAGGAAGAAGTGGGTGTGTTGATTGCTGAGTGCACACTGCACTCAATCCACCGCACACTACGCATACAGCAAGCACAACACACTGAACACTACACACATATGGGTGTATGCACAGAACACACTAAACAGGTAAACACCACACACTGCACATACTATTCTGTGTGTCTCCATCCACCTGGCCCTCAAGCCTTCTGTGTGTCTCTCCATTCTCCTGCCCCTTCTGTGTTTCTCCGCTTCCCCTCTGTTTTGCCTCCTCTCTGTGTCCTGCTCATTCCCATACCCCTGTTGCCGTTTCTCCTTTCTCTCTGAATCTTTCTCCTACCTCCCCATATGGCTCTCCACACCCCATGTTTCTCTCACCATCCTCTGTGCTTCCTGCCTGTCAGAGGTCTCTGTGTGCACTGTGCAAGGAGCCAGTAGGGAGGGAGAGGCACTAGCGCTGACGGGGATATGTGTCTCCCTGTGGCAGAGCAGCTGAGCAGCTTCTCGGTGTGCTGTGCACTCTGCTGGCTGCTAAGCGTGAGGGTGTGTAGCACTCTAGTCCTAGACACTAGTGCCTTATTCCAGGTGCTGGGCTCTGTAGGGTTGACTTTTCAGGACTGGGTCGGGTACACCACACCTGTGAAAAGCTGGCCCTGGCTGAATTAGTCCTCGGAGACTCCCATCAGAGGGAGGAGAAGAAGCAAAGTGCTCACAGCAGTGTGACCACTCAGATAACATGGAGTGCTCGCACTGTGTAGAGTGTCCTTTTAACTTACAAGGAACTCTTCCCTCTATGGCACATCTCCTCAGAATTGTTCTTTACTATACCCCATTTACCAAACAGTAAGTCAGGTCAGTATATGAATTTCTAGCTAGGTGCAAGTGGATTAGTATAAATGTATTTATTTATAAAGTTTTTTACCAGGAAGAATACATTGAGATTTCTCTTGTTTTCAAGTAAGTCCTGGGTTCAAGAGCATTGAATTGTTCCATTTTATTACTTTTAATTTCTGTAACAACTGTAAGATATTAAAAAATAACACAAATATACAGATTAACAGAAAATAAATATGTAAGAAATATATTCACTAGGTTACATGTTTACAATTGAATTTTGTATTGAGGTATGTGTATAGAGCTCTCTTAAGTGACTTTAGACTGGGGGAAGATTTGATGGCATCTGGGAGGTTATTCCATAATTGCGGTGCTCTGTAGGAAAATGAGAATCGAGCCACTTTCTTTTTGTATCGTAGTACTGCAAGTAAGGTGCTGGTCCTGGATCGGAGGTTATAGTATGAGGGAACTGCTCAGGGAAGCAGTCTATTCTGGTAGGGTGGTAGCTTCCCAGAAAAGCTCTTAAACACCAGGTTGGTAAGGTGAAGGCTGCGTCTAGATTCCAGCGATGGCCAGTTTAGCTCTTTTAACATATCACAGTGGTGCGTCATGTAGTTACATTGTAGCACAAAGCGGCAGAATGAGTTATACAATGTAGTAAGTTTATGAAGGTGCGTTTGCAGGTCAGCTGCATACACTACATCTCCGTATTCATTATATAAATTGTACCGTGAACTTTCCAGACCTGACCTTTTCTTTTTTTTACATAAGTTCCACTTTCAAATTTCAGGAATCAATGAAATTTCAGAAGATGTGTACACGGCGGTAGAGCACAGCGACTCGGAGGAATCTGATAAAACAGACTCTAGCGACAGTGAGTATGTTAGCGAGGAGGATCAGAAGCCAAAGAGTGATTTGCGTCAGGAAGGAAGCAAAGAAAGCGTAAAAGTTGAAAAAGACACTCCTCCTGCGTCCTCTGTATCATCAGTAAAAAAGAAGCTGAAAACGTCACTGCCAACTGATCTGAAGGAAGAACCCAAAAGCACAGCATCTGGGACGGAAAAGAGTAGTGCTCCCAATAAAGACAAAATTAGCGCTGCCACAACGAAGGATGTCCCGGAGAAGAGCAAAACCTCAAATTCTTCAAAAGAAAAGCTAAAAGGGAAAGACGAAATGGACTCCTCGACTGTTCGTCTTGGTTTAGACTCTGACTCTGAAAACGAACTCGTTATCGATTTAGGAGATGAACACTCTGGGCGAGAGGGACGAAAATCCAGGAAAGAACCAAAGGAAACTGTTGCCAAGAATCACGAAAGTAGGTATTTTGTGTACTAACTCACATATCTTTTTCCAATGTAACATGTAGGTATACTTTTAATTTGGCTTTATTTTGCATTTGTTCATTTTAAACCCAGAGGCTTAATGATCAGCTTGTATAGTGTTGATGTTTTTATATAGTTTAGCAGTTTTTAAAGCGCATAAAAACTTTTGGATGCTCATTTTTAAATTGCACCTGTACTGCCCAGATTCTCTTTTGCTGAGATATACCATCAGGAGATGGAGTGATCTTGAAGCAATGAGTACTGCCCTTTTTCACCCTCCATGGGTGGTGCTAACGGGGAGCCATTGTGCAGGCTTCACGATTGGCCCTCAGCAGTGCCGTTGACATATTTGACAGGGAATCACACCCTTTATATGAGTCCAACTTGTTTTGGGCAGGACAATGTCCCTTTTTTAAATCCTGTAGCATCTGTTTATTAATAAAGCACTTAACGGACGAAGGGTTCCTTGCGTATTTTGAAACTCTCCGGGGATGTATTCTCCACGGAAGAGCCAGACGTGAGGGAGTAAACCAGAATTTTATTCACCTGAAGGTCTCCTTTCTCTCCGCCACCATTCTTCCCTCTCTTCCGTCTTAGGCACTTGGCGGATCTATTCGCCAAGAACCACATCACTCACAAACTGTGGTCTATGGAAGATCCTTCAAGACTATGGAAACATCCCAGAGGTCTCCTCTCACACAAGCAAAGAGGAGCCACAAGCTTTTTGCCCCTGATGTCTAGGAGTTAGAGACAACACAGATCGGAGAGCAGTACCCAAAGGGCGAGATATGTTCTTGGCTGCGCTGGAGTTTAAACAAGGCTCCCTGCTTTGAAGGGAGAAGAGCTAAACCCTCACTACTAATACAATTGAGGGGTTCAGTGTGGTTTTTACCTGCTTTCATGCCCAAAGAGCCATTCATCAACTCTTTGATATTTTTTTTCGAATTCAGCTTACAGAAAATTTTGAATTGAATCGCTAAAGCCAAAATCTCCATTAGTGACTATAGGCACGAGTGGTGATAATTAAGCTGGATTTTTTAACGAGAATCAAAATGCCTGCATGCCCTTCATTAAATCACTTCAAGCGAAAAATGGCCTATTTGTGGTTGAAAAAGCAGTAGATTTCGACGATTGAGTCCCAAGTTGGTAAGGAACTGTTTGTTTTGCTCCTTGACTCTCAAACTACAGTTTAAAGGATTACTTAATTTTTTTATTTCATTAGCTTGGCAGATTTTAGTTCGCAGACCGACACTTTAGCAGCATCTTATAAATTTTGCTGACTGAAAAGAAATGCGCACAGCTGTCAGAAAGTAACACTTTTTAATCGAGCAGCTCATGTCTTCCCTGTGTATCAAAGTATTCTCCTTCTGAATGATTTGTCAGGTAAAGCCTCTGCTGCGTTAAGCACCAGCAACCAGCCACAGCCAGAGACTCCTATCCTGACTCGCTCCGCAGCCCAAGCTGCGCCTGCTGTGGGGGTGACGGTAACTACCAGTGCCATAGCAACCTTGGCTACTCCAGCTGCAGCCACGGGAAGCCCAGTGAAGAAACAGAGACCTCTCCTCCCTAAGGAGACTGTTCCCACTGTGCAGAGAGTGGTGTGGAACTCATCCAGCAAATTTCAAACCTCCTCCCAGAAATGGCACATGCAGAAAGTGCAGCGCCAGCAGCAGCAGCAACAGCAGCCAACATCAACTCCTTCACAATCTCCTCAAGGAACGCGTTATCAAACACGGCAGGCGGTTAAAGGTACCATCTCTATTAATCATCGCATGTCATCCGGGTAAAGTTTGGACAGAAGCTCCCATTTTTATTAGAGAGAGTTCACACATTTCATCTGTTTAGGTATGATATATATTTTCCCCTGGAATTTTCCCACAACACAATAGTGAAACAAATTTATGGCTCTAATGGCTACTTTTGGAGAAGGGAATTATGTTTTGCAGCGCGCCTTTTTCACAGTGAAAACGTTCGATTCCACGCTAGACATGTAAAGGATGATCAAGTATTAAAAAGTGATTAAAAAGACTTTTCTGTTAGATTTGGAAAGAATTCCGGTCCTAGAAAGTTGTGACTGGTTACCTGTGTCGTCTGTTTGACACATGATTTTTTTTTTATTTTTTTTTTTTTACCCCAATCTCCTATTATAGGGATAAATGTTGAAACAATCCGTGGAATCCTTTCCATTCTAATACTCAAACTGGTGTAGTTACAAACGACCTTGCTTGGCAGTCATCGCATTTAACTCCTTCACTACAAGCACTTTTGTTGAAAAAAAAAAAATATTGTAACATGGGATGCATAGTTAACCATTAAAGGTAGGATAAAATGGCTATTTTGTATAGAGATTATTATTTTAAGATGGTGAAAAGATTAAAGAAATGTAAATTTGCTCATTTTACATTTTTCACATGTTCGTATATCCTATAGAGAAATATTGCTGGGATGAAAGGTTGTGAACTATAGATGGCTTCCCTTATTTTGCAGAATTTCTCACAGGGTCTGCATTATTAGCAGCATTATTATACAGGCAGAAATGGTCTTTGTGTGAATCACCGTGAATCTGATAAAGATAATAAAATTGCTCAGATATTCTGCAGCTTCCAAAAAATACCAATAGAATATAAAAATATGTCATAATGCCTGAACATGGAAATTACAGTAACACCTTGTATCTGTACTGTGCAGGGATTTTCAGTCATTTTAACCCTCTGGTTCTTATCCCTGTACAGTAGTGAGTGACCCCAGAGCTCTCCCTGTATTCTGTATTTTCCCTGGTTGTTGTAATGCAGCAGCGAGGTTTATGCTCTTTGTTACAGTGAGGGTCTGGATGTTCCTTGTTGCGTCTTTGCGGTAATACATGGTGACAGGAGTGAGATGTCAGATAATTTCTTTCCTACCCAGGGGTGGGCACACTAATCTTGCATTAAAGTTATGCAGATGGAGTTTTATAAGCTAGTTTTTGTATACAACTGTTTTACAATGCAAAATAGTTTTTTCACATTTTTGGTAGGCAAAAGGATAATGTTGCAAATGTCCAAAGTGTCTTCTATTGAATTGGGGAGATTATCTGTGTCATGTGGATCCTGCATAGCAAGCCTTGGCACATTGATGCTGGAAGTCCCTCATGGTCAAAGAAATAATTTTGAATCAGAATGGTGAAATATGAAATGCCAACCTGTCATCAATATAGAATAATAGTAATTTCTTGATAAATCTTGGCTACTAAAAATGAACCAAAAAAACCCCTACTAGGTATAAAACCAAAAAATGCTTATAATGCCGATTCCTTAATCAAGAGAGCTTTGTATAAAGTGTAGGTCAGGGGTCAGGAACCTTGGCCTCCCAGATGTTTTGGATCTACATCTCCCATGATGCGAAATCACCTATTGGGTTCACTGAGGCTCATGAGAGATGTAGTGCCTAAACCTCTAGAGGGCAAGGTTGTGGACCCCTGGTGTAGAGCAGCAAGGTCAAGGCCAAGTACTCTACTTATCCAGATCACAGATGAAGCATGTGTTTGATCATTGTCTCCTTTTCTTTTAGCAGTACAACAGAAAGAGATCACTCAAACCACTACAACATCCACCATCACGCTTGTGACCAGCGCACCGCCTCTGGCTGTGGTAACCAGCCCTTCGAATGCCTTATCTACCCCAATCAGCACAGACCTGCCCATCGCTACTGCGTCTGCTGATGTTGCAGCCGATATCGCTAAATACACCAGCAAAGTATGTTTGTGATGACATTTTTGCAGAGATTATAGTGTTGGCAGTGGCACATTGGGGGCTGTAATGAGCGAGTGGCACAACAGGGATGGTGTATTATTAATTGCAACTTTACACACAATCCTAATATGATTTCTTTGAGTCCTAAATTAATAAATATGAAATATATCTTTAAAAAAAAAGCTTTACAGATCTCCGTGTTGGGTATTTGAACAGTCATAGCCGCGATGTGTATTCTCCAATGTATCTCCTAGGATTTAACTCACGGTTGAATCCTAGTGTCAATAAAACAAGTCTACTGATAATAAATGTGAATGATGTTTTTTTTCCTCCCTCCCCCCCCAAGTCATCATTTATTTGCTTTGAAAACTCAGATTTATGTTTTGCTTTAATTTATTTTCTCTTTTCATCTCTATCTGTGCAACAGACTAGATTTTCCTAACCTCACTGTCTCTTTTGTGTCTCCTCTAGATGATGGATGCTATCAAAGGAACAATGACTGAAATCTATAATGACCTGTCTAAAAACTCCACAGGCAGTACCATAGCCGAGGTATGGCATATGACTTCTTTAGTATGGTACACAACTCATTCCAGTTATACATATTCATGAAATCCAAGTGCTGTAGTCCTTTTAGTGTTACTAGAGGTTTGGAAACGGTGACCAACTCAATGGACAGTTGTTGGAAGTAGGGCTGGGCAATTTTGTTTTTTTTATTTTTTTTCCATCCACAGTTTTAGAGTTTAAGGTGGACTTTGATTTTACTTTTATGAATGGCAGGCTGTCCGACTGAGCAGTGGCAGAACAGAGCTAACAGGTTCTCCCTGGGCACCTGCCCAACCTGTCGACTCTGTCCTGCTGATGCTCAAAGACGTCCGCCATTTAAAAAATCCACATTCCTTAGTTTTCGTAAAAGAATAATCCAGGTCTGCCAAAATTTAAGGAGCCACCAATGCGTAGGTTTAAAAATAAAACAAAACACTCTGATGACATGATTAGGATGTGGGAAATTATTTAAAAGATGACTGCCATTGCAAGAAATCCTATATATAGTATAGCAAGTTTAAAAAAAAAAAAAAGTGAATGAATAGTAAAGGGGTTATTCAGAGAGCCCGGAATTGGCCACCGAATTGCACCAAAAGGTGAATTTCCCTGTACGGTGCAATTTCGTGGCCATTCGGCTATTCAAAAAGCTGGCAATTCACTAAATATTGGCGAATTGACAGCGAAATATGATGACCTTCAGCTGCAGTGAAATTTCCCATAGAGAAGTAACGGTTAATCTATTAAGAGAACGCTGAACAGCAGTGAAAAGTTGTCAAAATGCCCTGATTTTCAGTAGTTTAATTTGACAGATTTAGGCAAGCAAATCCCTTAGGTTTCAAAGTAAAAAAAAAATAATGCGCTCTTTTTTTAAAAATGTTTATTCAACCATTTATTCTTTTCATTTGCAGCAAAAAGTCAAATTGTTTTTAGGCAAAATTTTTAATTCTGATTATTTTTATTGTTATTCATAGGAACTTCTACTCCAGGCATTTTCATACACTAGTTTGTTGTTTTTTTTTTTTTTTTAACTCCTTTTTAAAAGTTGCTTTTTTTCTTTTTTTTATACCTCTGTTCGGTGGCTAGTCGTCTTTTTTCAGATAAATTCATCGGATGCTTTTGGAGGTTTTTTGGACCGGTTTGGTGGGTTTATCGGCAGTGTTTGGTGCATCGACTGCTGAATTCACTGTAGCGTCGGCAAATTAAGGTGCCAGAGTGCGCCGAGGGAGAGAGCGCTGAAATTTTGGTGCTCTCTGAATAACCCCTTATATGATAACTTCTTATGTCTTCATTGCTTGTCTCCAAAAGAAGCCGGGTGATTTTCTCTTTCCTTTTTTTCCCCATTGTTGTTAAAGCTCAGTACTGCTTACCTATTTGCACTGCAATTTTAAAAAAATCCATAATTCGGATTATGGATTGGACAAAATTTTTGCTGTTCCATGCTGGTGCTGCTTTTCTTTGCTTGGTATGTTATACTTGTTTTATGACTGTAAAATATCCTATGTCTGTTCTTCCATTGCATTAATTCTTCTTTCTGCTGTAGATTCGACGTTTACGGATTGAGATTGAAAAGTTACAGTGGCTTCATCAGCAGGAGCTCTCTGAGATGAAGCACAATCTGGGTATGTGAAATCATGCATGGTATATTCCCGGATAGAATTTTAAAACAGCCGGACACCACCTAATCATGTTCACGGTGCACCATGAGGTCTGGGAGAAGCAGAGTTGGTTCAACCATGCCGATATACTGGTACTTGAATTATTGCACTTGCTTGGTTATGCTTTATATGTTTGGAAAATGGAGAAACTCTGATCATTTTGGATAATTTACTGAAGAGGAGTAACACATCTGCAATGTGCAGTTTTCTATTTTACAAAACTGCAGAGCATAACACAGCGTGTGCATTACGGCTTTGGCGTGGTCTCTAGTGAATAGATCTCTGTGTCTGAAAGATGCATAGAGCACATATAAAAGTATGATTTTATGTAAGGGACAATCTCTCCTTCTCTGTATGGGAAAAATATGCTCAGGCGAGGCTAAACATGGCCACGTTAATCCCCCTGGAAGTGTTTTTGCAATGTAGGGGTTACCCCTCCTGTATCTTCATGAGGTGATCTTCTGAAAGAGCAAAAACTGAAACTTGTTTCTGTGTCTCACCTAGAACTAACGATGGCTGAGATGAGGCAAAGTCTGGAACAGGAGCGGGACAGGCTGATAGCCGAAGTAAAGAAGCAGACAGAACTAGAGAAACAGCAGGCGGTGGACGAGACGAAGAAGAAACAGTGGTGTGCCAACTGCAAAAAGGAGGCCATCTTTTACTGCTGCTGGAACACCAGTTATTGTGACTACCCATGCCAGCAAGCTCACTGGCCAGAGCACATGAAGTCCTGCACGCAATCAGGTATAAAATGGTTATCAAAGCTTGGCTACTTTGCAGCCATTTACCCGCTCTTATTGCATGCAAAAGCAAGGGTAGAGTTGAGGGTGTTGGCCCTTGGGGTCCGTGACTGCAGCATGCTGCTCTAGTTTTGCAGGAATTGGCTTCATATGAATCACTTAACCTAAAATCATTTGGTATCTATTTACAAATAAATTCATAAATGTAGGATCTTGCATGACGTGAAAATGTACCGAGATCTCATTGATCAGCCCGTGCAAAATTAATTAATGGAAATTATTGTCTGTATTGTTTTGCGATCACATCTGTAGCCACTGCAACGCAGCAAGAAGCTGACCCCGAGCTCAGTGCGGACAAATCTGCACAACCTACTTCTGGCGTCCAGCAACAGCCGGCGGAAACCTCTGCGACACCCAAAGAGAAGGAGAGCACAGTTGAGAAAAGCAAAGAGAGTGTCACCGTACGTATCGCTGGTTGATTGATTTTTCAAAAGTGAGTTAAAACGGCTGTGTGTGTTTCCGCAAACGGAAAAAGAGGATTTTTGCTTGCAATCATCTGTTAAATGCTTCACTTTTTCTTTTTCTATGGTCCATCCATGCAGCAGGGCTGGACAGAAAACCCAGATTAATCTCTGAGAGAAGTGTTAAACGGTGTTAAATCCTGAATCCATGAGTTTTATAAACCACCACAAGGAAACGGACTTTACATACAATGCCACTGGTGTGCTCTAAAAACCATAAAATTTTATTTAAAAAAAAAAAACTTTACTGTATTGGCACATATAAAGCATGTACTTCATGAAAACAGAGTATATTTGTATTTAAAAATATATATATATATTAATATATAAATTCGATACGCCGTGTTAGTCCAGATGCCAAAATCACGAGTATAGCAGTACGTAGTGATACCTTTTTTATTGGACTAACGTTACGTTTAAAAGACAAGCTTTCGAGAGTATTCCTCTCTTCCTCAGGTCTTCCTCATGCATTTATTTTCTCATTTTAAACATACCATTTGACTCGCTTTTTACAACATCTAAATCCCCCCACCCATGTGACCCTTAATGTCCTAATGTTCAATTCTAGGAACTGATCAGTAAGCATCCAGACCTGAGGAAGAGAGGAATACTCTTGAAAGCTTGTCTTTTAAACGTAACGTTAGTCCAATAAAAAAGGTATCACTACGTACTGCTATACTCGTGATATATATATATATATATATATATGTTACGGGTAAAGCCAGGAGTGCGGTTAATCCTAGGATCACCCGGGTAATCCTGACATCACCCAAAACTGCTGGGTGAAGCTGCAAAAAAAATGAAAATTTCGGACTTTACCTGGGTAATTTTAGGACTAACCAACTGCCCTTGGGTAACAGTCTGGAAGAGCTGAAAAATTTGCACTTTACCCGGATAATGTGCAAGTCTGAAGTTTCACCCGGGTAATCTGAGGACTATCCACAGCTTCACCTGGGTAATCTCAGAGCATCCAACCCCGCTTGGGTAACAGTAAATTTTACTATTATTATGTGTCATATGTGCTTATATATCATTTAGAAAACATAATAACCATCAGGTTACTCTTTATATAATATCTTTATCTTCATAAATTAATTTTCAGACAATTAATGCACAGAGTAAATTTATGGTTATTTAGTGTGGTTTGTGACTTTCATTAAAAATGACCAAAAACACAATTTTGTTATCGGTTAGATGACAGTTTGCAGCTTTATGCGGGTAATCCTCGGAATTCAGTCATCTGTAACCTGCTGAAAACCCAAGAAAAGCACAGCACCCAGAAGCTTTTGGGTACTTTGCAGATTACCCGGATAAAGTGCGATGTTTCGTTGCACATGACACTTTATCCAGCAACACTAGGGTAATGTGCGAATTACCCGGTTAAAATAGAGCAGAAAAGCAGGGTACCCAGAGGCCTCTGGATACTTTGCAGATTACCCGGGTAAAGTCCGAAATTTCATTTCACTTCGGACTTTTGCTAATGGAGCCGGGGTAATGTCAGGATTACCCGGGTAATCCTAGCATTAACCGCACTCCTGGCTTTACCTGTAATCTATATATATATATATTTATATTTATGTTAGTGCTCACCACACTTGAATGTTAGGGGCCCATTTGTGAATTTTATACACTCTATAAAAAATGTACCCCATTCCTCTCTGCTCAATTTTTTTTTTTTTATATTTGCTGTAGTTGAGGTGAAAATATTCACCTTTTCTCCCTTGGCACTCATCTGCTCCTCCTCCAGGTCAGGGCTTATGAAACCTGTAGGTCTCTGGATATACGAACGCAACATTTGTACCTTCACTATGCAGATTGCTATCTGGCAGAACCTGCGTACTGTGCAGAATGATTGATTAGTGCTGCATGCACAACCCCAGTCCTCGGTTACTGACTCCCTGATCTCTTGCTGCTGTGTTTGGAGACATAATGATATCAGCATGCAATGTGTGCTGACATCATTGGTTCCCGGCAGGCCGGAGTATTCAAAAATACTGTCTGCCGAGTGATAGCTGTGTGGGCAGAAGAATCTCCTCCTCCTCACACAGCGATATCGGCCAAACAGGACTGGAGGGAGGGGTGAAGGGGTGGGCACTCTGCTGGGGCTGATCACTTTTAATTTGATAAAGTTGTCAGGGTGTGTAGTGTCCCTTTAACGTTTACATCTGAGGACTTCTCTCTGATATTCTCTTGACTGAGAAGACTGGAATCTTTTATTTTGTATTGATTAATACAATACGTGTATTTGTGTCTTATCTTTTATGTGAATTAAACGGTTTATATGCGCTGACACATTTAAACTATTTCTTTAGGGCAGAAAACATGTTGTGCATTAATTTATTTAAAATTTTGGGTAATTCCTGGAAGATTCTTTTTAATTTTCTTGTTTTTTTTAAGACTGTTCCCTCTCACCTCACCTCCCCCCCTCTTAAGTACAATTCTTGACTGACATGGGCAATCATTGTATCACAAATAACAATGATTTAAAAAAAACACATAAAAGTCTATTCACTATAAGGTGAAACTCGGAAGACGTGGCAGGAGAAGAGAACAATCTAGACCAAATAGCAGATTTGGAAAGTGAGATAAATGGGAGAATTTTTCTGGTTTGGCTATTTTGACCTGAATTTTTCACTTCTGTCAGTCTCCTGAGTTTCACCTCTATTGTATAGCCCTGATTGATGCTGATTAGTTACAGAATACTTAACTTACCTGCACGAATATTCACAGTGAACATGCTTATTCCTTGTTCTGTTATGGCTCGGCTGGTAAACCTTGTCCCTCAAGATGTTTTGGAACTGACTGGCTGAGTATCCTGGAGAGATGTAGTCCCAAAACATCTGACGGGCCAAGGTAGAGTAATCCTGTGTTTATGATTTCTGAAAAGTTGATGTTCATGTGCTCTGACACTTAATCACAAAAGACTGAGTTTCCATCTGCTGCAAAGTCCTCCGTTCTGTTATGTTTACATATTAGTAGAGAAATAACAATAGCAAATTCCAACCTCTTGGTGCCAGCGTCTGTTATTCTTCCATCAGAATGACAGGCGATAACTTATTTCAGTTAAACGTATGTGTCATTGTGAAAAGAATTTTGGTAATAATATATATATATATATAATTTAAAAAATCGCCATTTTTTTAAATTATTATTCTGGCTATTTTAGCCTAATTTCTCTCAACTCTTCAAATTGACTGATTATTTATACCAGATCTTATATTTTTTCTCCTCTTTTGCAATTGGTTTCTCCATTTTTAACTTAAGATGCATTTGATAACATTATACAAAAAATTTTTTTTCATCTGTGCATACAAAATTTGATCTCACTATATTCAAGTATTAAATTGAATTTGTGAAATTCTAACCTATTGCAATGCTAAATCCACGGAAGGTTCCATGAAATGATCCGCTGAGCACTCCATTTTGGCCACACCAAATGGCTTTTAAATTGAGGGTCTTTTTTTGTGAGTGTTGGGTAGTATATTTAGGAGTGGGACACTAGTGTGTATACATAGAGGACTTTGGGTAAGTATTTTATTGTTTCTAAAACGTTAACAAAATGTAGCTTGTAACCAAATTTAACAGCTTTTAAAATCAATATTAATCTGGAGCACTGATAAATTCATACACAACGCACACTGCTGTAGGTGTTATTGCTGTGGATCTTTGGTACACAATATAATCATACATGCTGTATTTTACTGTGAGTTTTATTGCTGTGGAGCTCTGTGATATGCTCATATACATACATATTATTTATGTGGAGCTCTTCAATTTACTGATACATATTCATACAAACATATAGAATTGCTGTGGAGCTCTTTGATACACTCCTACATATACATACAAACATATTATTATTTCTGTGGAGCTCTTCCATACACTCATACATATACATACAAACATATAGGGCCCTATTACATTCCTCGCGCAGCGTGTTTTGCGTGCGCAAATGCGCATTTGCGCGAGTGGCATAACCCTTTGCGCAGAACGTCGTATTTCAACGCGCAAACGATGCGCGTTATCGTTTAACGCGGATGGACTTGCGCGAGCGTGATGAAGTGTGCGCGTCCTATACTTAACATTGTGAGTGCAAATTCATTACGCGGATGGTATTTCAATCGATGCGCAACTTTTCACGAACGACATTTGCGTGCATAATTTTAACGTCTTTGAAGAGCTGGTGGTAACTGCAAATCGGAATGTTCTGGCCAAAACGGAAAACACCAGCTCCAAAAAAAAATACAGCACAGTATAGTTACACATTCCCAAACAAAACAATTGTGAATTCGTGCATATTTTTTTTATTGCTGCAGCATGTATATTCAGATTTACTTTGACAGACGCAAAAACGTAAGTGAGTCAGTTAAGGTAAATTGATGTCAATTAAGGTTCTTAATTCTGATTGGCTGAATCCCGCAAAAAAAACAGTCCGCAAACTGATTTACATGCGCAACGTCACTGCGCACGTATTACACTTTGTTTTGCGCGCCGTTTTTACGAACGTTATTTTTTGACGGATGAGAAAATGCATTCGGATCGGAATATCAAAAATTTGCGCTGCGAAAAAGCAATTGCGCGAAGAATGTAATAGGGGCCATAGAATTGCTGTGGAGCTCTTTGATATACTCATACATATACATACAAACATATTATTTCTGTGGAGCTCTTCGATACACTCATACATATACATACAAACATATAGAATTGCTGTGGAGCTCTTTGATACACTCATACATATACATACAAACATATAGAATTGCTGTGGAGTTCTTCGATACATACAAACATATTGCTGTGGAGCTCTTTGATACACTCATACATATACATACAAACATATAGAATTGCTGTGGAGTTCTTCGATACATACAAACATATTGCTGTGGAGCTCTTTGATACACTCATACATATACATACAAACATATAGAATTGCTGTGGAGTTCTTCGATACATACAAACATATTGCTGTGGAGCTCTTTGATACACTCATACATATACATGCAAACCTATTGCTGTGGAGCTCTTTGATACACTCCTACATATACATACAAGCATATAATTGCTGTTGGCCTCTGAAACAATTGTACTCCATGAAAGTACCATGATTTAATTGGCACATGCGATACCAAAAACAAATCTATTATGCCATGCCTCTAGACAGGGCATCACATTAGGAAAGAGGTATTGGAGCATTAGGTGCCCAAACAAGGACTTCACTTCCAAAAGGGGATCGTAGGGGGAAATATAAGTGACCTATTGTCTTCAACAGCAGTCACTGTCCACATGGTAATATAGTAGCTTCCCTGTGCTGTCTCTGCAGATAGCAACAGGTGTGACAAGCAACCAGCCTATTAAACTGGTCCAAGTGCCGCAGGCCACCACCTATATCCCAAGTACTCAACCCACAATTGTAAGTACCACCACTGTCATTAGTCTGCCATTAATGTCGCTGGCATTTGAGTAGTGTAGTATTTCAGTGTCTCTTCCTGTGTTGCTTTTGCAATATGTTTTCAGTCTACGTACCCCCTCACCCTGTTCTTGCATTGCTATTGAAAGATTCCTGCTTTGCTGTATGTATTTTACTTTTCATATCCATATTCTTTTGTTTGCTTCTCATTTCATTAATGGCCGCAGCATGAAAATAACCTTGTGAATTCTTTTTCCAGGATGATATTCAACATCATTCGAAATCTTGCAAAAAACATTGACTTCCAATGCAAATCAGGCATAAATACTTTGGTGTTTTTTTTATGCATCTTTTTATTATCTGCATTGTTATGAGCATCTAGACCAGAGATCTCAAACTCTGCACCCACCCCCTGATGTTTATTGCCTACAATTCCCAGAATTCTTGAACATAATAAATTCACAGAGAATCATGGGAGGTGTCGTTCAGAAACATCTGGGGGGCAGAGTCTGAGATCCCTGATCTAGAGAGTGTTATACCTATAGACAAGGGTTTACCAAACCTGTCCTCACGACCCTCTGCCTCGCCAGGTTTGACAGATATCTGAAGCACAGCACAGGTAATATGATTTGCTGCTCATTGATTGCAGGATTCAGTCTGCATTTCCCCAAGGTGTTCTGCAAAATCTGGCCTGGGTGAGGGTCCCGAGGACAGGTTTGGGAAACACTGCTATAGACTGTACAGACTTTTAAACATTGACTGGATGACTTCCTGCAAAAACATAATATTAAGAGTTATAATATTTAGTATGTGAGTACAAGCGTCTTGATCCAAGGAGAAATCTGTCGCCATTCTGGGGTCGAGAAGGCATTTTTCCCAGTATGTTGCATATTGGCGAGCACTTCAGACTGGGGTTTTTGCCTTCTTTTGGATCAACAGCAGTAGGTAATGTGTGAAAGGCTGGACCTGATGGACGCATGTCTTTTTTTCATCCTATGTGACTATGTAACTGTGGATGTTGCAGTGACACTTTGTAGTCTTGCATTTTTACTGCTGATCTAGCAATAGATGTGGGAGATGTACCATATACATCCCTCCTCCATGCCCGTTGTTACCGAAGTAGTTTGCCAAAACGTGATTTTTAATAACATGCTGTGATCAAGCGAGAGATGCCAAGAATGAACGGTATCCTTCCACTAAAGATTTGACCATTTCTCTCCCATTTGAAGGACAGAGTATTCAAAATGATATAATCATTTGTTTTGTCCAAAAATATTTTTTTCTTATTTGATAAAACCTAGATTAAAAAAAAAGGGGTCTCCAAACCTTTTGCACTCCAGTTGTTTTGGAACGGGCATCTCCCATGTTGCTCAGCCAACCTGAATGCCTGTGCATTATAGGAAATGTAGTTCCAAAACATCTGGGGGGCCAAGGTTGCTGTCCAATGATTTTAAGAAATTTTAACATTTTCGAGCCTTGTGGATGCTTCCCTAATCGCAGCTTTACAATATCAATGAAATGGGTAATATTGAGCTAAGTGAAAGTAAAATCCGTGCCACCGGGAATCCGAGATGTGCATTCATTTTTTTTTTGTTTAGTTTCGGCTCCTTCGGTTTTTTAAAAGTTTAGTTTCAGATCGTTTCGGCTCATTTGCTTTTTGGCTCGTTTCGGCTCGTTGTTTCGTATCGATTTTTGTTTTGTGAAATCAGGAAATTTCAGTCTTTCGGATCGTCTGTTCTCTTCGTTTCAAAGGGTCCATTTTGTTTTGACTTTAGACATATGGTATTTCGGTTGCGCCGATATTTCGTTCGCTACAGTAATTCTGCCAATTCGTTCCTTTTGGACGTATCGTTTTTTATGAAAGATCCTTTTTTCTTATGAATTTGCATTGCACAACTTTATTTAATCATATAAAATATCAATATCTTGTACTGTTAGACTGGGGATTTAGGGAAAAGTTAATTAAATATTTAAAATAAATATATTATTGATGCAGAAAGAAAGCACTGGAGCAAGTGAAAAAAGTGACTGACGATACGAATTTACGAAATCCGCAACTGAACCGAAACAGACTCGAAACGATATTAAAATATGTTGTCCTAAACGGAACCAAAATCGCGAATAGAACGAAAATGACTTGCGATTTTCTACAAATTTCATGTGCATACGAAATAACAAAATTTTTTCGTTTCGTATCGGGGAAATATTTCGGATGGTGTGTATTTAGTTGCCGGTCCGGTTCGGTTCGGAATATCGGAGGAATCTGAAACACCGAATCGGCCCGTTTCGTGAGAAAAACGAATCTGTACAAAACGCACATCCCTCCTGGGAATAACTAGAAGCAACAGTGTGTGTCGTGGAGGCACTTATACTCAGATATCTATTTTTAGACTCAAAGTATTCTTGTGCTGCCTGCTTAAGATAAATACACAATAAAACTAGAGAAAATTTGTGTTTGGTCCTAGTGGCGCATACAATTAAACGTAAATTTAGATAGGAATACACACATCATATAAAATCCAGATCCATCGCATATTGATGAGTGCGAACATACTTTACCAGTTATAATAGTTTTTGAATCAAAACTATAAAATGAGAATTATACCATATAGAATACACTTCAATGAATATGTTAATGTTTTTCTTTTTATTAATCAAAGTGTACGAACCATTACAACTGGTACAGTATCAGGGATCCCTGACATTAAAGCAATGTAGTCATTGCGGGACACCAACTGAGCCTCCGTTGACTTACAGGTTCCCCTTTTTCAGCTTCTTTCTTCCCTACAGCTCGAGATCTAAAGTTTTGGTGACGTTCAGTAAAAATGTTTCCTCTTGCCAAGAGTCTAGAACTTTGTTAAAATACAGCAGAAATTAAACGAGTTCACCTTCCATGCATGACTACTACTCATTTGAACATTTTTATACTAAACTCAATATCTTGTTTTCTTCCTTTACAGACCATCCCCGTTGTAGTCAGCCCGAGCGCAGGAACAGTTGCAGTGAGGACAGGTGTTCAGTATGTTCAAACCACCATGCCTGTACAAGTCCGAAGAGTGTAGCCTTTAAACCCTGTTTCTGCTCATTCCTGGAAATGTGAAAATAGACCTCTTGCTTAACTTTGTTGGAAACTTTTGTATTTCCGGAAAAAGCTTAAGACTACACTACATTACTAAGCAGCATTAAACTTGCCTCTTGGAAGACTGAGACGGTTATCACCTGTCAGAACGACTCTGCCCCCCCCCTGTGTAAATATTGTACACATTCAGGATGTCAGTAAGACTGAGATATCATCTTTTTATATTTCTATTGACTTTAACTTATGAACATTTGTGCGGAATGGATATCATCGATAAACCATCTCAACGTGAACACATCAGATCCCCCCCCCCCCTCATCGGCCTAGTAAAATCTTGTGGTTTTTTTTTAATTTTTTTTTAAATTCGTATGCTAACGAAGGAAGAAAAAAAATTACACGGATCTCTAAAATAGAGAGACTGAGGTGTCCTGTTGTCAGAGTGTTTTTTTTATTCTGCATAGCTTAAAAACTACGGTGGAATAAATCAAAGGACCTTTTTTTCCCCCCCACTCGACGTCAAATCATTTTATAGAAGATAATAATCCTTCCAATCAGTATAATTGCAAGGACAGCTTGAGATCTCCATTGGTGGAATAATGGTTTAGTGGACTTTTTTGCCTTTTTTTTTTTTCTGTATTGGAAGTTTAAAAAAATAAAAATAAAAAAATATATAAAAAATAAAATCTGATTTTAAAATAGCAGTAAGAGCATAATTTAAAATAAAAAAGAATCGCAGAAGAATTAAATGCAATAGGGCATGTAATTATATGGTAGAAAAAGCAGTTTCTATCAGCATGAAAAATACCATGTTAAAACAAAGAAACAAAAGTTACACACAACAATTCTGTCTGTTACATTTATACTATATCATCATTTTGTATGTTATGTAAAATGCAAACATTGAACAAAATCCAAGGTTAACTCTGTATGTATATGAGAACTAATTGTACGATATCATTCCAGTACATTGTTGTACATTTTAGTCATATTAATTTTTCTCATTGTTTATAAAGAAAACAATAAAATATGTACAGTTACCAGCTAGATGACAAATGAGCCGAGCTATAAAAAAGGAAATTGTTTGATCTTGGAAAAGGAGAGAGAATTACTATAGCTGGCATTGTTTGTGAAACATAATTTTGCTTTTAGCACATGGAAGTATTTTTTCATATTTTGTTTGTATAAAATTTGTATTAAATCTAAAACAAAAAAAAAAGCTTTTTATAATCCTTTAAAGGATAACAAGATATTTTTACAGGCTTGCTTAACATGTAAATATAAGTGGTTCTTTTTTATTTTTCTGCTTTTTTTTCTGCTTTTTTTCAAATCTTAAGACAATTGACCATCTATACAGTTGATTCTTAACACAAAGAAAACACGTGCAAACACAAATGGATTTGTGAATGGAGTATAAACGTGCTATTTCTAAGTGCTCCGGAAGGCGAGCAAGCTAAATGTTGTACAAAAATATATATCAAAAAAAGAAAACTGAAAACCAAGCATTCATTGCAGTGGATCATGGTGACATCTCAGTGCTCTCTGAATAACCCCTTTAGTGTGGCCTAAAGGGGTTATTCAGAGAGCACTGAAATGTCACCGACGTTTGTCTCACTTCAGGGAGTTAAATTCGCCAGCCCTGCGGTGAATTCAGCATTCACCGCCGGGTCCCTGAAGTGCTGCAAATTGACCCGCCGTAAGCATCCGAAAAACTGCCGCAAAACAGCTGAATCGAATCATTATACCGCAGAATCGATGTGAAAAAACACCAAATGGATCCGACGATCTGCCGAATCGATCCGAAAAAAGCTAATGACCAGCCGACAATGAATGCCTGGTTTTCCATTTGCTGTTTTGTTGTACATATGGAAGGAAGTGAAAAACGGTGCTCACAGATAGGGATGAGCTGTTCGGTTCGATCGGTTCGGAGTTCGATTCGAACATCGCTTGTTCGCATATTCGCGAACTACGAATATTTCCAGATGTTCGCTCACAATGGACCACAATGCACTTTTCCACTGGCCTGAAGCTTGTAATTGGCTACAGCCTTGCACCTGACCACAGGTCAGGTGCAAGACAGGTTCAAGACTATGCCAATCACGGCTCAGAGTCCTGATTGGGCAAAATTTGCCCAATCATGGCCTCACAGAGCTAAGTCCCGCAGCACACTATATAAGGCTTCACACAGCGCTTCAGCACGTGTTTTTTCAGAGGAGATTGTTGTGTTAGTGTGTGTTCCCACTGCCAGTCTGCCACCAGCTATTGGGGGGTCTCATTTCTACAAAATATCTGGGAATTGTTCTAATCTGTGTGTTCTCACTGCCACCAACTATTTTGGGGGTCAGTCTTTTATACAAAATATCTGGGAATTGTTCTAATCTGTGTGTTCTCACTGCCACCCATCAGGGGGTCTCACTGATTTATAGGAGGTTTCTGGGAATTGTAATCTGTCTTCTCACTGCCAGCTATCAGGGATCCCACATACTTCTAGCAAATTTCTGTGAATTGTAATCTGTGTCTTGTCACTGTTGCCAGCTATCAGGGGGTCTCACTGACTTGTAGGTTTTTTCTGGGAATTGTAATGTGTGTCTTGTCACTGGCTGCCAGCTATCAGGTTGTCTCACTGAGTTATACCAGAGTTGAATCAGAGTTCTGTATATCTTTAATCTATATATCACTCACCATGTCAGAAAGGCCAAAAAGGACAGGCAGACGCTCCCAGGCACAGATAAGAGGGAAAGCAGCCTCTGTGTCAGGAGGCTGTGCCTCTGGTCGTTGTGGACGTGGTGCATCCTCTGCAGGGGCACGCTTGTCCTTTCTTAACTGGTGCTGGCCGTCTTAAGCAGCAGCAACATACAGAGGATTTGGTGGATTGGCTAACCAGCCCATCCTCATCCTCCCACTCCTCTGCCAGCCAGGCTTGTAGTGCTTTACAGTCCACCTCAGCTGCCAAAGCATCTAATGCAGCCTCCATGACCACAGCTACTCCTGCCGTAGCCTCACTATCACACACGGAGGAGTCAGCTAAATTGTTTGACTACAATGACCGTGACATCTACGGTGCTCTGATTCAATCTCTGAGGTTGAGGAAGGGAATATAATCAACCTAGAGGAAGGGGGTGCCAGTGACACACAAATAACTGGCACTCATGTTGCCCCAGCAGCTGCAGCATTCTGCCACGTTGGCTCCAGTGACGAGATAGGGGGTGATGACAATGATGATGAGGTCACTGACTCCACCTGGGTGCCTGATCGAACAGAGGAGTCAAGTGAGGAGGAGGCACAACAAACACGAGGTACAACATCCTCTATGACCAACCGTAGCACTAGCCAGTCCAAGTCATCAGATGCCAGCTGCTCAGGTGCAGAGCGCTATTGTCTCAAAGCACACATCCAGGAACTCTGCTGTCTGGGAGTTCTTTAAGAAATGTGCAGGAGACCCCACCGTTGCTATTTGTAATCTATGTTAGATGAGGCTCAAGCGTGGGAAAAGACGCTTGGGTACCACGTGCTTGAGGCGACATATGACCACCTGCCACGCATCCCGTTGGCGCAACATTTTGCGTAGGTCCACCTCCCCTGTCTCTACCCCCACTATATGTCCTGCCATGTCATTGACTCCAACCTCCACTGACAGGGATGATACTACAGTAATGGATGTACCAGGTCCTTCCTCACAATGTGACAGCATCCCATCAACTGAAGATTTACGCAGTCAGATTACGTTGCCCCAGCTGCTGCAGCGTAAGAAAAAATATAGTTCCAACCATCCCCAAGCACCGCATCTAAATGCCAGCTTGGCAAAATTACTCGCATTACAGCTGCTGCCTTTCCAGCTGGTGGACTCTGCTTTCTTCCGTGAATTTGCTGAATGTGCTGTACCACAAACGTTCCAAAACGCCATTACTTTTCATGGAAGGCCATTCCAGCACTATACCAGCACGTGGAAGACAATGTTATTGAGTCATTGGGAAAGGCAAGGTGCATGTGACTTTAGACATGTGGTCCAGCAAGCATGGACAGGGCCATTACATTTCCTTCCCGGCACACTGGGTAACTCTGATTGCAGCTGGGAGGGATCCAAGACGGGGCTCTGTGCTGGAGCTTGTTCATCCACCACGCCTCCAGAAAGCTGCTTGTATGAGGTCTGTCTGCTCCACCACCACCACTCCCTCCTCCTTCTCGGTCTCTGGCGAAGTGGCAGTTTAACCTACGCGTGACAGGGGCTACGCAATGGCTCAAGCAAAATGATGCCATACTGTGCTTGAGCTGGTTTGTTTAGGGGACAGGAGCCACACCGGGCCAGAAATTCTGTCAGCTCTGCAGGGGCAGGTGCAGATCTGGTTAACACCACACCAGCTTCAGCTGGGAATGGTCGTCTGTGATAATGGCAGCAACCTTCTCTCCGCCCTACGCCTTGGTAAGTTGACGCATGTACCATGCCTAGCACACGTCCTAAATCTGGTGGTACAGCGTTTCCTAACCAGGTACCCAGGGCTGGCAGAGCTTCTCAGCCAGGCCAGAAAAGTCTGCAGCCACTTCAGACGGTCATTCCCGGCAAGTGTTCGCTTGGCAGAAATTAAAAGAGAATTCAACCTTCCCACAAACCGTCTGATCTGTGACATGCCCACCAAGTGGAACTCAACATTAGCAATGCTGCAGCGTCTGCACAAGCAGCAGGGTGCCATCAACGAGTACTTGTGTGAGTATGGCACAAGGACAGGTTCAGGTCAACTTGGTTCCCCCCCGCAGTGGCTGATGATCAAGGATGCATGCACTGTACTGTCACCATTTGAGGAGGCAACGAGGATGGTGAGCAGGGACAGTGCATGCATCAGTGACACAATTCCTTTAGTGTTCCTGCTGGAGCACACTCTGCGGGGAATTATAGATGTGGCTCTAGAGGCAGAGCAGCGGGAGGAAGAGGAGACCTTCCCTAGCTCTCAAGGCCCCAGTCTTTCCGCAGACAGCATTCCAGCGGGTCCTCCTCAGATCAGACGGGAGGAGGATGAGGAGGAGGAATATTTAAGTAGTGGGGGCATTGAAGGTGGGGATTCCTCAAGGGAGGGTTTTGTGTGCCCAGAAACCCAAGGACTAGTACGTGGCTGGGAGGAGGAAGTGCACGATGGGGTAATCCTCACTGACCAGGAAGACTCGGAAGCTAATGCCACCTCCAACCTACGCTGCATGGGCTCCCTTATCCTGCAAAACCTGGTAAAGGACCCCAGGATTCGTGTTATCAAGGAGAGGGATCATTACTGGTTGGCAAGCCTTCTTGATCCACGATACAAGGGTAAAGTTGCAGAGCTTATCCTGCCCGCACAGAGGGAGCACAGGATGAAAAAACTTGTGTAACACCTTTCCACGCACTGGTAGGTTACCAAGTGATGACACAGGTGCTTCTGAGGCTGTGGATGATCAGAGGAATAGCGGAGAAGGCCGGGGCCGCTTGACTGATGCCTTTTTTAAAAAAAAATTTAGTCCACGACTCCCAGGGACGTCAAATGTAGGCACCCATTTCCAGCGTCTTCACCGTATGGTGCAGGACTACCTAGGGGCAAGGGCAGACCTGGATACCTTTCCAGCAGATGATCCACTGGCTTTCTGGGTGTTGAGATTGGATCACTGGCCAGAACTTAGCCAATATGCTATGCAGCTTCTAGGTTGCCCTTCATCTAGCGTGCTTTCTGAAAGGACGTTCAGTGCCGCTGGAGTTCTTGTCAGACAAAAGAGTGCGTCTGTCCACCGACTCTAGACCGGCTGACCTTTATAAAAAGGAATCAGTCCTGGATCAGCAGCTATCAATCCCCTGATGCTAACGTAACGGAATAGATCGGGGATGTCTTCTGCATTCACAAAACCTCCACCACTGAACTCTTCCACAATACCACAAAGGGGTTACGGTGTGAAGGCACTTGCTGCCACCAAAGGCACAATATTTGGCTGCACGGACGCCTGTACCAGATTTATATCATTTTAATTTTTTGGAACGCAGGGTCCAACCTTGCACTCTTCCACAATACCACAGAGGGGTTATGGTGTGACGGCACTATTGCCGATACTAAAAGGCCCAATTTTAAAGCACCTATTGTTACTTTCATCCAAAGCCTGCATAAGTTTCACCATAATTTAGCCAAAAAAATCACTAAACTTGTTCTGCGTGTCCTAAATTGTCTCCTCTAAGGCTAGGGTCAGACGAGCGCAGTGCGAACGCGCGTGCAGGCGCACTTAATCACGGCCGTAGTAGCAGCAAGTGCCAGGCAATGACGGCCAATATACGAAGTACGGTCGCACAAAAGTCCGGCTGCGCAACGCAAGTGGAAAATGAACGCATTTTGTCGAGAACGTAAAACCTCTAGTACGGTTGTACAGAGTGCGCTGCGTCCGCTAGAGGCGTGTGTGCGTGAATTGGAGATGTCAGACACTGCTAATGTCCGGCCAGCATAACGTCCAGATGCACAAAGTGTTTTATTGATGATCCGTACAAAATCACGGATGCAAATGCGCATCGTATGACCGCTATCGCGTACTCCGTGAAAAAATACGTCCATTCGTTCGAACGCACTTTTTCACAGACAACGCGAAAATGCGTTCATCTGACCCTAGCCTTATAATACAGACTGCCGCCCCAAGCAGTTGTTTATGAATAGATTAAAGGAAAACCGTTTACCGTCATTTGAAATGTCATTTTTTTTGTTTTTAAATGTTTCTAAACATCCTAGAAATCCGCCACTTCACGGGCAGGTTATGGGGACCTCCTAGGCACGATATTTGAAATAATTTTTTGTTTTTATTTTTAACCCTTATTTCATGGAAGACTCACTGTCCCTTTTAAAAACGTTTTTTTTTTAACTTTTTGTCCTTGTTTCCTGTCCCCCAGGGCACTACCCGGACCCCCATACACCTTTTTATGGCAAATATCTTGCATATATGCCCTCTTGCAGGGCACTCTAAAAACCGAACTTTTGAGTCCCATTCACTTGCATTGAGTTCGTGTTCGAGTTCGAACTCGAACTTTTGAAATTGTTCGAATGCGAACCGAACACGGGGGTGTTCGGCTCATCACTACTCACAGACATCGGATGACCAGTGCGGCAACAAGATTTATTCACACATTATACTCCGTTTGCTTGGTACAAATTATTTACTTGTCTAAAATGGAGCTAGAAAAACCTGCAAACCCCATGTATTGCTGTAGCTTACCCCTTACACCTGCGAGGCTTGGTATGCCATCCTAGTGGCAGGCAGATTTAAATGCTGTAGGGCAGCATAGCAAGTCCTACGGCATTCTGGCCCGTCTCCCCAGTGGGACGATTGCTAAAACCAGGCATTCTCCATGTTACCTATTATGGCGAGCGGCCCACTGGGAAGGAAGGAGGGCATGCTTTGCCACTCTGCGGTGTTTAAGCACACCTAATGCAAAGACAGGAATTGGCATAAAGGGGTTAAAGCACTGCTACTCAAGGCCACCTCTATAAAATGTCATCCATATATTATCATGCATAATTAGCATCCGTATATTATCTGGAGTTGCTCTAAGCGCTAAAGAATTGAGCTGAATCAAGTATCTGTGTTTCATACATCACTTTTATCATGGCTACTTTTATAATGCTGGTTAACCGTTCCTGCCGTAGGGTGTATCATGCCGTCCCTGTGGCGGGTGGGCCTTGAAGACGCAGGTCATACTAGTATGCCCCATTGACTTCCATGGGCCGCCTTGGCCCCACCCAGCAGTTGCCACGCGGTATTGACTGCTGTGGGACGGCCTGAACTCAGGCTGTCCCCCTGCAGCCAACAACGCTGCCAGTGGCTAGGTGGGCCAGAGGAGGTGCCCGCCAAAGCGATTAGCAAGCTGGACATACTAGTATGCCCCGTTGGTGTTAACCCTCTCCCGCCGGGTACAACCTGTCCGGCGTTAAGGGGTTAACAAGTATCTCTGTTTTGTTAAAAGTCTACTAGTGCATTTTAAAAGGTTGCGTCATGCCTGCTGCTAATGCTTTACCTGTGGCTGCTAGGATTCTGGTTTCTCGTGGTCCTTCCCAGTGTCACTCCGCTGCTGTTACTGAGCGCAGTTTTCCAAACCATGTATTTAAACCTTCTTGCCGTTCCGTTATCTTGGTTGTCTCGTTGCCCTGTTGTCGTATTAGTTACCCTTCAGTGCTCTGTATGTTTGTCATTTTTCCTTACCATGTACCAGACCTTGGCTTGGTCGCTGATTCCCTCCTTTTCTGGACCTTGGCTCTGTTTCATTGTTATTGTGTAGATGGATTATCCTATCAGAATAGTTTTTTTCTGTACAGAATCTGTCCTTTGCATGTTGGGTCTCTATATCACCATGGCAGGTTACGAAAAAATAAAAAACAAATTTTGTTACACAAAGGTGGGGTCAGTCACATGTATTTATGTCAAGGTAGAAGGTTTCCCTAAAAGATTTAGCATGATGGCCAAGATGCTAACACCGTTTGATCAGCTGAGACTCTCAGGGTTATTCAAAGAGCTCCGAATTGCTGGCGAAAGGTAACCGAACGCTGAAATTCAGCGTTCGGTTACCTTTCCTGGCCATTCGGCTATTCAGAGAGCAGGCAGTTCGCCAAATGTTGGCGAATTGCCTGCACATACAGTGCCTGTTCGGTGGCTGTGAAATCCCCATAGCTTTGTCTGTTCAGAGAACAAAAACCAGCAGGGAAAAGTTGCCAAAATGCCCTGCCATTCGGTGGCTTCATTCGACAGGTTTATTCAGGCGAATCCCATAGGCTTCAATTTTAAAAATATATATCTAATAAACCGTTTATTATATTCTGCAGTAAAAAGTCTTTTATCTTTTTTTTTTATTTATTTGCTATTATTTTTTTAGGATCTTTTTAGCATTTTTCGCGATTTTTTTTGCAAAAAAATCCCTTCCTATTTTTTTTTTAAACATTCTTTTTTCTGTAACAGCCCTTTTTATTATCATTCATTGGACCTCATATGTAAATTTCAGACATTTCCGCTCAGTAGTTTGTTTGTTTTTCACTCCATTCGTCTGCGGTGTCGGGTTTTTCCGGCGGCTGCTCTGCGCTCTGATCGGCTCCTGCTCAGGTTTCTCCGGCGGGGTTAATCCAGATGTTTTTGCGTGTTTCGGTGTGCCTTCGCCTGGGTTTTGCGGTGAGTGTTCGGCAGGTTTTCGGTGGCTTTTCCCTGCACTACTACGACCGCAGGGTCGCCGAAATGAGATCGCCAAATCAAGCCGAATTGAAGAGAGCGAAAAGTCGCCGAACGTGCAGTGACTTTTCGATTCTCTTTGAATAACCCTGTCTGTCTCTAAAACACAGAGCTGACCTGCAGTAGTGCTTTTTGGCCAGCGGAGGCCAGTGTCTGTCTGTCAAACAGGTCTACTAGAGAAAAAAAAATACATGGTCAATGTTTATTATGTGTATTTTTTACAATATAACTAATGAAAAGTGAATAATCTTCTACTGAAATGTCAGTATAGTAACTCAAATATTTGGGAGAAAAAATCCTAACATATATAATCCTAATCTAAGGAGAATCAGGGGTTAACTCCTAAAGCTACACTTCTGTTGCTCAACCGGATACCAGATGAACAGCAACTAGCATGGGTGCTTTTAGAGTTAGGGACAAATATAAATAGCGTTGATTTATTATTCCAGCACTACGAAGCTTATAACATATTTAGCCTCTGTTATATTTGTACGATGTCCCATTAAGATGAGTATCATGCTGACCTATGTTTATGAAGACTCTCTGGCATGGAATGCTGCTATATTCTTTTAGTGCATTTATTTGGAATTTGATACTACTTATTGATCCCACTCTCTTTTGTCTGTTTTGCCCAGGGCCGGACTGGGGATAAAAATCAGCCCTGGAAATAATTTCATACCAGCCCCAGTAATATCCAGTGTGTTTGAGGATATCGCAGAGCTGTACAGTATATGCGGTGTGTTTGAGGCTATCGCAGAGCTGTACAGTATATGCGGTGTGTTTGAGGGTATAGCAGAGCTGTACAGTATATGCGGTGTGTTTGAAGGTATAGCAGAGCTGTACAGAATATGCGGTGTGTTTGAAGGTATAGCAGAGCTGTACAAAATATGCGGTGTGTTTGAAGGTATAGCAGAGCTGTACAGAATATGCGGTGTGTTTGAGGATATCGCTGAGCTGTACAGTATATGCGGTGTGTTTGAGGATATTGCAGAGCTGTACAGTATATGCGGTGTGAAATAAATAACCTGGATCAGCGCAAAATAATGCTCTCTGGGGTCCTGAAATCTTGCGTAGATATGTATAAAAAGGAGACAAATAATAGTGCAACACTGATATATACAAATTTCTATAAGTGTATATGAGATATATCCCACTCACAAATATAGAGCCGTAACACTGGCTCTAAGTGGGTCCAGGCATGTGGGTGATTATCTTCAATTTCTTAGGTGACCCCCACCTTACAGCAACTTTTCTGTCCAGAATTTTATGCAGTGGAGAAAAAAGGAAATTTCCTTGTGTAGATCCACAAACAAAGTTCACAGTATTGTGTACAGTTGGAATGGTACTCACATTTTAAGGAGCTCACACAGCTCATGGATGTACGCCCACGGGTATTTTTAGATGGGAAAAAACCCAAAGGAAAAACCACCAGTGATCCAGGAAACAGCACCAAAAATCCGGAAAACAGCAAAGCAGGAAACGGGATTGAAGGTAGAAAATAAAATTTATTTAAAATATAGTTAAAATAACCACCAGAACGCGTTTCGCCGCATCAAGTAGCGGCTTCATCAGCTGGAATGGTTGTGATGGGCTTGTAGGCCCTTTTATAGTGTCCATAAGTAGTCTTAATTGTTCCCATGTGTCCTGTTTGCTGTCCCGATTGATCCTTCCGTTTCCGGCGCTGGGCGCCGCCATTTTGCGCATGCGCGGTTCACTTCCGCGTTCCACCGCGTTCCAAACGCCTATTCTCTTACTTCCCGTTCCACTGCGTTCCAAGCACCGCTATTTTACTTCCGGTCAGCGGTTTCTTAACCAGAAGATGGAAATGGATACAAAATTCTCTTTCTCTTCACAATGTTCAGAGTTTTTGGGGTTTTAATAAACCTTTTTCCTTTTCATCATATGCAGTATAGAAACAAGAAATTTACAGGCATTAAACTCAATTAAGATCAACATGATTAAAAATGGTTAAAATGAATTGTGCACCCCGCAGGATCTCCCTATGGACCAGCAATATATTTATACATAATACCTAGAAAAAAGGGGGGGAGATTGGAGGCTATTTTATATATATTAAACTCTTTTATTAGAAAAACTATCTCATAGTAAATAATTAAATAGTGACCATATAGATACCATCCCATTTTGTAAACTTCTTTATCAAAAAAGTGACTAATGCTATATTTTAAAACTGATTACAATTTGATAAAATATTAATTGTGTAAACCTCATTTATGCGAAAATATTATGTAAAATTATTATTAAAGTGCTTTTTGCTAAATTTGAATATAAATTGAATATATTATCATTTTTAAAGTGCTTTTATTCAGTGTGTTAATTACAAAACCATGTGTCTAGAATATATAACAATATCCTCCCTTGTATTGATAAAATAATAAATATCAAAAAAAATCTCATTTTTATGAGTGCTGTTTAAAGTGCCATATCATTACTGACTATTATTTAAATGTCAAAATGTATACCTAATTAAGTGTATTATTATTTTCAAGTGCTTTCTGTATTATATATTGTTATTATTATATATTATCAAAAAAAAAAAAAAAAAAAAAAGGATAATTTTATGAATCTATTTTCTCACAGTTTCTCCACATGTGGTAATATCCATATATAGCCCCTTACATCATAAAGGATAAAGAGAGTGGGTATATATTTTATTTAAGACCCCAAGAGATGCACAACGAACTCATAAAAAACTCGTGAAAAATTCATAAAAAATTCATAAAAAATGGACTACCTCGAAATCATTGTTTAACCCATTTGGTGCCATAGTACCCATTTCATAGATAGTCCGCATCTCCTCCTGTCCCAACTTATTAATAATATTATCATCTATATTAACTCTATGTATTTTCTTAATGGCCATGAATCTCAAACCTACTGGAGAACCTCCATGTTGGAGCTTAAAATGTAATGAAACGGAGTGTTTTTCGTACAACTTTTTTATATTTCTGACATGTTCCGAAATTCTTATATTTAGGGCCCTTTTTGTGCGACCAACGTATTGGAGGCCACAAGGACATTCTAAGAGATATATTACACTTTTTGAGCAACAATTAAGAACTTCTTTTATTTGTATCTTTTGGTTAATTTTTTTATTCATATATTCTATTCTGCAATCTTTCCTATTGCCAGTCGACCTACAGGCGAGACATTGTCCACAGACATAAAAGCCATTTTTTAAATTAAATTGATTCTGATTTATTTTTTTGTTTTTAGGTTTGCTATGTACCAAATTCATTTTTAGGTTCTTAACTCCTCTAAATACTATTTTTGGCTGTTCCCCCAATATACTATTTAGATCTTTGTCTTTCTGAAGAACATGCCAGTGTTTCTTAATTATTCTCTTCATGTTTTTGGCTTTACTGCTGTAGTCACACAAAAATAGAACTTCGCCTTCTTTGATGTTTTTTTTGGGTTTATATTTAAGTAAATTCGTCCGGTCCTCCTGTTTGAGTTGGTCGATAATTGTATCCAACTCTAGGGCATTATACCCCTTTTCTAGGAATTTCTCTTTTAATTGATTAGCCTGTTGCTCAAAAATGTTGAGGTCTGAGCAATTCCTCCTCAAGCGCATGAATTGCCCCTTGGGTACCCCTTTGAGCCACGATGGATTGTGGCAGCTTGTAGTGTTTATATAGGTATTAGTATCTACCTCTTTGAAAAAAGTTTTACATTTGACAGATCCTTCGCTGATGTATATTTCTAGGTCAAGAAAAGTTATTTTCTCCCTACTCCATTTATTTTCTAATGCAATACCCCAAGCTTGACTATTGAGACTATCCAAAAAGGTGATCAGGTCTTCCTCATTGCCACTCCAAACAAAGAATACGTCATCGATGTAACGTCTATAAAGGGGATGTTGTGCGCCCAGCTATGCGAACCGTAGACAAACTGGGCTTCCCAGCCTGCCATATATAGGTTCGCATAGCTGGGCGCAAACTTAGTCCCCATTGCCGTACCATTCTTTTGCAGGAAAAAATCTTCCCCAAATTTAAAATAATTATTTTCTAAGATAAATTGTATACTCTCCATGATGAAACCCACCTGTATATCATCCAATTTCTTGGAGTCACTTATTCTTTCATTAACTATTTGCATGCCCATAACGTGGGGTATATTACTGTACAGTGAATTAACATCACTTACAACCATTATGTAATCTTTCTCCCATTTTATTTCATCTAATATCTGTAGTATGCTGATAGTATCCTTTAGATACGATGGCATCTCCTTAACAATTGGCTGAAGAAGGATATCTACATATTCAGACAAACAGCTCGTAATAGAATGGATTCCTGCCACTATGGGTCTCCCAGGTGGTTCAGTTATATTTTTATGGATCTTAGGCAAAATATAAAAGTGTGGGGTCTTGATATCCTCGATCATTAAATACTGAAATTCACGTTCAGTAAGAATTCCCTTCTCTTTACCACCTTGAAGGAGGACCTGAAGATTTTCTCTAATAGTTATTATGGGATTACTTTTTAATTTGGTATACGTTTTTTTATCCTCCAGTATGCGCAATGCTTCCTTATTATATGCTTCTTTTGACCAGACAACAATCCCCCCTCCCTTGTCCGCAGGTTTTATTACAATCGTCTCATCATTATCAAGATTTTTTATCGCTTTTTTTTCTTCTACGGTGAGATTATAATTTTTCTCCCTAACTACCATCCTATCTATATCAGTGGACACCAAATTTTCAAACATTTTAATTTCGTCAGAAATAATATGTCGCGGGTAAAACTTTGATTTTTTCTTTAAGTTCGTATGTGTAAATTTATCTGGATCAATTGGCATACTATTTTCTACTGGAGATCTCAAAAAATATTTTTTTAGACTCAATTTTCTTTTGAAACGTTGTAAGTCTATATACATACTGAACTTATCCATCCGTTTGGTGGGGGCAAACTTTACTCCTTTATTTAGGACTTTAATTTCTGTATTAGTTAAAACCTTCTGACTTAAATTAAAAATACCTTTCATTTCTACCTTCTCTCCCTTTTTTCTCTTAAAGATTCGCTTCCCTGCTCTCTTTCCCCGTCTGTTTTTTCCCAAGATCTTTTCTTTCCCCCCTCTCTTCCTAGTCTTGTATCCAGGTCTCTGTGTTCCCCCGGATTCACCCTCCTGTCTAGGGGGTCCCTCCATAGGGAGACCCTGCGGGGTGCACAATTCATTTTAACCATTTTTAATCATGTTGATCTTAATTGAGTTTAATGCCTGTAAATTTCTTGTTTCTATACTGCATATGATGAAAAGGAAAAAGGTTTATTAAAACCCCAAAAACTCTGAACATTGTGAAGAGAAAGAGAATTTTGTATCCATTTCCATCTTCTGGTTAAGAAACCGCCGACCGGAAGTAAAATAGCGGTGCTTGGAACGCAGTGGAACGCGGAAGTAAGAGAATAGGCGTTTGGAACGCGGTGGAACGCGGAAGTGAACCGCGCATGCGCAAAATGGCGGCGCCCAGCGCCGGAAACGGAAGGATCAATCGGGACAGCAAACAGGACACATGGGAACAATTAAGACTACTTATGGACACTATAAAAGGGCCTACAAGCCCATCACAACCATTCCAGCTGATGAAGCCGCTACTTGATGCGGCGAAACGCGTTCTGGTGGTTATTTTAACTATATTTTAAATAAATTTTATTTTCTACCTTCAATCCCGTTTCCTGCTTTGCTGTTTTCCGGATTTTTGGTGCTGTTTCCTGGATCACTGGTGTTTTTTCCTTTGGGTTTTTTCCCATCTAAAAAAACCCGTGGGCGTACATCCATGAGCTGTGTGAGCTCCTTAAAATGTGAGTACCATTCCAACTGTACACAATACTGTGAACTTTGTTTGTGGATCTACACAAGGAAATTTCCTTTTTTCTCCACTGCATAAAATTCTGGACAGAAAAGTTGCTGTAAGGTGGGGGTCACCTATGAAATTGAAGATAATCACCCACATGCCTGGACCCACTTAGAGCCAGTGTTACGGCTCTATATTTGTGAGTGGGATATATCTCATATACACTTATAGAAATTTGTATATATCAGTGTTGCACTATTATTTGTCTCCTTTTTATACATATCTACGCAAGATTTCAGGACCCCAGAGAGCATTATTTTGCGCCGATCCAGGTTATTTATTTCATTATTGTGTGTAATGGTATAGGGGAAACCACTATATCCTGAGATTGGCTATCTGGGCACCCTGGTGGTGGATGCATGTTGTGTGGCGCTGCACCATTCTTTGTTTATAGTATATGCGGTGTGTTTGAGGATATCACTGAGCTGTACAGTATATGCGGTGTGTTTGAGGGTATAGCAGAGCTGTACAGTATATGGTGTGTTTGAGGATATCGCAGAGCTGTACAGTATATGCGGTGTGTTTGAGGCTATCGCAGAGCTGTACAGTATATGCGGTGTGTTTGAGGCTATCGCAGAGCTGTACAGTATATGCGGTGTGTTTGAAGGTATAGCAGAGCTGTACAGAATATGCGGTGTGTTTTAAGGTATAGCAGAGCTGTACAGAATATGCGGTGTGTTTGAAGGTATAGCAGAGCTGTACAGAATATGCGGTGTGTTTGAGGATATCGCTGAGCTGTACAGTATATGCGGTGTGTTTGAGGATATTGCAGAGCTGTACAGTATATGCGGTGTGTTTGAGGATATCACTGAGCTGTACAGTATATGCGGTGTGTTTGAGGGTATAGCAGAGCTGTACAGTATATGGTGTGTTTGAGGATATCGCAGAGCTGTACAGTATATGCGGTGTGTTTGAGGATATCACTGAGCTGTACAGTATATGCGGTGTGTTTGAGGATATCGCTGAGCTGTACAGTATATGCGGTGTGTTTGAGGATATCACTGAGCTGTACAGTATATGGTGTGTTTGAGGATATCGCAGAGCTGTACAGTATATGCGGTGTGTTTGAGGATATCGCAGAGCTGTACAGTATATGCGGTGTGTTTGAGGAGATCACTGAGCTGTACAGTATATGCGGTGTGTTTGAGGGTATAGCAGAGCTGTACAGTATATGGTGTGTTTGAGGATATCGCAGAGCTGTACAGCCTATTTACACCCCAGGCCCCTCTCAATCTTTTGACCACCACCCTAGCCAGCAGGCCCCACAAATTCTTTTGACACCCCCAGCAGGTCCCTCACTTTCTTCTACCCCCACCCTCTCATTCATCTGATGTGGGTCCGGGGGGCGGCAGGAGAATGTGAGGGACCAGCTGGGGGGTCAAAAGAATTTGAGGGTCCTGCTGGCTGGTGGGGGTCATAAGATTGAGAGAGGCGTGCCTTCTGGGGGATCCAACCGTCAAGGAATCAGTCACTCACCCATCTCTAGTCGCCTCCCCAGTGAGTGCTGTCTGTGTCTCCTCGGCTCTGCCTCTGCCTATCCTCCGAAAACACGCTCCAGCCTCTGTCCTCCCACCGCTGCCGCCTGGCTGAGCGGCTGCTAGCCTCCTCAGTGACCAAGTTGTCCACCAGTGACTCGAGGGGAACCCGGTCTGCGCATGCGCAATGCGTATACCCGGCGCATCACATGGTAGGTGAGGAGGGCGGCGCCAATGCAGCGTGAGTGCCAGTTCCAGCCTTGTGGTCGCTGGAAAGCACGCACGCTGCAGCAGCTGTCAGCCCGGCCCCTCTTCACTCACTCACACACAGGGCGCGGCGGGCAGCACGTGTCAGACGGCAAATCAGCTCCGGATTCATACCGGAGTTGAGGATTATTTACCAACAGCAAGAAGACGGCAGCCAGGCAGAGCGCAACCCGCGGGCCGGCGTGGCCGCCGCCGGCCGCTACCAGCCCGCGTTTTTTTCACGATGCTGCTGCCTGCAATGTAAAATTAAAATAAAAGCGGCCCAACGACTGCAGCCTATTCCGGTAGGCCAGTCCGGCGCTGGTTTTGCTTCTATATGGATATGGTTGGTTGGTGACCTTGTGATGATATTTTTCAATATACAGCAGTATCTTTAATTAAGGCACTGCAATTGCATATTGAGAGGGGTTGTTATGTTATATACAATAGCATTTGTTTTAACCTCCCTGGCGGTCTAATTTTTTCAAAATTTCGTGTCTAAAAGCGTCTCAATTTTTTTTTAAAGGAAAGGTGTTTTTGTACATAGTTAGCCTGTAATAATTAGGAATCACGCACTGAAATCCGTGCAATCAAGAGTCCTTACTGGTAAAATCCTTTTATAAATAAATAAATTTAAAAAAAATAGTAAATACACGGAGTCCGATTAAAGTTTGAAACACGACATAATAATTTATTATCCAAAATAATGCAAATAAATGATATTCAATAAAATACAACAAAAAACACTGAAATCTGTCTGAAAACAAGGATGAGCGTATGTATGGTCTATTTCTTATCCTGTACTGCCACCTAGTGGCCGTTCATAAACATTGCACTTATCATTTTACACTGTAGAATCCAATTTTTCTAAATTTGCTACTAGTCCGGCCCCCCCCCCTGCATCGTGTGACTCGCAGGGAGCCTTCCAGGAAGCAGCTCGCCGCGATCACACTGCGGGGACAGCGAGGGTCAGGGAGCGCAGGAGGAGGTGAGTAAACATCCAGCCCGAGTGTGGCTCGGGGTTACCGTTCGCGGTAGTGAAATTTAACCCCGAGTCACACTCTGGAATACCGGCAGGGAGGTTAATCGTGATTTATAATTTTTTTGTGGTCCATGATAATTTTTCCTTGCATTATTATTGTTTGGTGTGATTCTAATTTTAATTATATCTTGAGTTTGAATGAAGGTGATGTTTTATTATTATCACAGGTAGAAGTTGTTGTTCATCTGGTATCCGAATGAACGTGATTGTTCCAAAGACAATACAATGTTTCCTGACAGTGTTTTTGTGGAATATCAGGTGGTTGGGAAGGGTTTAAGGACCTATCAGTTTCACCGGTAATAAGGCCAGGATCAGATGAGCATTTAGAAGAGCGGAAGGAATTTCTGTCAGAGTTGGACGTTCCTTTCACTCGGACGCCCGTCTGGCCACCTCACTGAGCGCATTTAGTGTGCCCAGCACTGCAAGTCTCGATCCTCCTATGGAAGATCCAGGGGCAGATCCAGACACAGATTTCAGGGGGGGGGGCATTCAACCAGTTTTGGCTAAGAGCTGGTGTTGGGTTCGCAGTGACAGGCACAGACGCACCTAATCGCAAGCTGTGCTCGTTACACTCATTCTCCCCAGAAGAATGCACAGGGTCTGTCCTTATGTGGCTCATGAGCCCTGCTAACCCTTTCCATACAAGGGGCCCAGGGTACCCCCCCCTCCCAGCACATACCCTTGCAGCTATGCAGTGTAGGGTTACCCAGGTGTGGGCTGCCCGGTGCACCCTTACCATGTTGCCAGAACAATGTGGCACCCCTTCTGCGCAGCCCTGCAAACCCTTTCCATACCATGGGCCCAGGGTATCCCCCTGTTCACACATGGATATATTGCCCCAGCTCACACATGGATATATTGCCCCAGCTCACATGGATATATTGCCCCAGCTCACATCGATATATTGTCCCCCAGCTCAAATGGATATATATTTTCCCCCAGCTCACATGGATATATATTGCCCCAAGCTCATATGAATATATTTGCCCCAAGCTCATATGAATATATTTGCCCCCGCTCACATAGATATATTGCCCCAGCTCACATGAATATATTTGCCCCCAGCTCCTATGAACATATTTGCCCCAGCTCACATGGATATATTTGCCCCCGGCTCACATGGATATATTGCCCCCAGCTGACATGGATATATTCCCCCCAGCTCACCTCTCCCGTCTGGTCTGCTCTGCTATCCCCGAGAAAATATTGCCGTGATCTAAGCGATCGAGATCGCGGCTGGCTGGTGGACAGATCCCAGGCGAGCGGCAGAGTTTTATGCTGGCGGCTGCTCGTAGAAGGCTAGTAACACGGCCGCCGGCAATATTTTCTTGGGGGCGGCAATTGCCCCATTGCACCCCCCCTGGACCCGCCCCTGGGAAGATCACGCTTTGCAACCCTGTCGAACGCACATTGTAGCCCTTCGACGGGAAGGCTTTAGCATGGCTGCTGTAGCGGCCGGCCCCATCGAAGCATTGCAACAGACGCCAGGAGGCATGTCAGTATGGGCGCACATAGGCTGGTGTCAGACGAGCGCACTAAGTTGTCTGCCTGTAGGAATGATGAATTAGGAAACTGTTCTGGACCAGAAAGAATGGTAATTTTTAAGCAATGTGCCATGCGTCCATAGTAATTTACAAACAGGGAAACCTTTTCATTCAGTGGTTATTCAGATAGACGTGTTATGGGTAAGCTTTCACTGTTGTATATTTTGTTTATTCTATTTACTAAATTTCTAATGCCTTTTTGAAGTCTAACTAGTTATCGATTAATGTTCTTTTTAATAAAGTTAGATTTTACTCGCACTTGTTCAGGTGGTGATACCACAGTACGGTCTGGGATATTTAGAATTTTTCCTGGAGTAGTGGAAGAGCAAGAGTATTTTTTGGTCCTGAACATTGAAGGAGGACTTGAATATATAAAAGTCAATCATCCACTGTCAAAGATTGCAAATGGATTTATTTTTGTAACATTAACACAATGATTACAATGTTCTTTAACCCCACCACTATCATGGTTGAGTATACTCAATGTTGAAAAGCTCCTGCAGGTGCCCAACATCATGTAAACTCAGTCTGGACATATTCAGAAGCAATGCAAAGGAATTTTGTTAACGGCAAACAAAATTCATTTGCAAATGGGCTTTTGAATGCGCTTCCAAATTTTCCGCACCTTGGATATGTCCGTTAAAGTGCTGAGGTTGTCTGAACAGCTTAGAATTATTTTTTTCTTCTACAGAAAATCAGAGCTCCAGCTGTATTACTAAAAACATTAGGAGAGCTTTCTGGCCAGCAGAGGGAGCCCGCTGCCTGTCAAATAAGCTTACTGTCTCTAAGATATATTTTATGAAGGGTACATTAATATAAAATACTGTCTGCAATAGAAACTTGTGTTCCATAAATTCACGGTGTCCTTTCAGTGCTTTTTTTTAACTTGGTAGTGAAGTGGTTAATGAGCTTTAATCACAGTCTTAATACTTGATTTATAAATTCTAAAGTACATCCTTTTTAAAAAAATGTCACTGTCATAAAATGAAATGAGGCTTGGAAATGCTCCTAGTATGCCCACATATGTTGGACTTGTTTGACAGAGAATCACTTTTCGGTAATACAATGTATAGGAAATTGTTGAGTAATTCTCTAGTCAAAAACTTGTTGTCACTCACTTCCGGTAGCATGACAACAAATTGATGGCTCCTCGTGGTCGACGAGTGCTGGCAGCTGGATGGAAGCATAGAGAAACAAAAGAATCTGGTACCATTACATAAAGATGACACAGACAACAGGGAATAAGGCACAGAAAACACATACACCCTGTACCATTGTAAGTACAGGGTGACCTTAACATAGGAGGGCGCTGGAAAATCATATAACGCATCAGGCCCACACCTCCCAAATGCATCTTTTAGGTCCATGTACCCCAAGTCTCAAGTGACTACCATTACAATAAAGGCCACATCATTGACTGTGACATTGAGAATGACAATGTGTATGCTGTTATGTTCGAATAATTTCAAAGGTTAGCTCACTCGTGCACTTTGCACCTAGTCATACTTGTGATGTCACCACTTAAGGACAAGTAACTATCAAAACTAAAAATGTTAAACAGGAAAAGAACCCTCCAATGAATCCCCTAGCAGCCTAGCTCCTGCTTTGGATCTATTCTAATAACGACAAGACCTCTGCTTGTATCAAGGATGCCAATTGGCTTTTTCATGTGATGATACTTAGGACTAGGGTTGCACCGATACCGATACTAGTATCGGTATCGGGGCCGATACTGGGTACTGCAGGAGTACTTGGTACTCGTGCAGTACCCCCCGATATTTTTCCCGATACCGGAAGCCGGCATTGAGCCGGCTTGCCGGCATCCGAGGGGCTGCGGCGGCTGTCCGAATGCTCTATCGGCATTCGGACAGCCGCCCCTGGAGCTCTCCGCCATACTTACCTCCTGAGTGACGCCGGGAATGTCTCCGCGTGCGCTCGTTGGAAGGACCCCAGCCGCGACCACGTGGGACCATGTGATCGCGGCTGGGGTCCTTCCAACGAGCGCACGCGCGGAAACTTTCCCGGCGTCGCTCAGGAAGGTAAGTATAAACACAGCAGCTGCAGTGCCTGTCTGAATGCCGATAGAGCATTCGGACAGGCCCTGCAGCTGCTCTCCGCGATGATACTTACCTTCCTGGGCGACACCGGGAAAGTTTCCGGGCGCGCGCTCGTTGGAAGGACCCCAGCCGCGATCACATGGTCCCACGTGGTCGCGGCTGGGGTCCTTCCAACGAGCGCACGCGGAGACATTCCCGGCGTCGCTCAGGAAGGTAAGTATCGTCGTGGAGAGTGCTGGGGGGGCATACCCATGTGTGAGCTGGGGGGGCATACCCATGTGTGAGCTGGGGGGGCATACCCATGTGTGAGCTGGGGGGGCATACCCATGTGTGAGCTGGGGCATATCCATGTGTGAGCTGGGGCATATCCATGTGTGAGCTGGGGCATATCCATGTGTGAGCTGGGGCATATCCATGTGTGAGCTGGGGGAATATCCATGTGTGAGCTGGGGCATATCCATGTGTGAGCTGGGGCATATCCATGTGTGAGCTGGGGGGCATATCCATGTGTGAGCTGGGGCATATCCATGTGTGAGCTGGGGCATATCCATGTGTGAGCTGGGGCATATCCATGTGTGAGCTGGGGGGCATATCCATGTGTGAGCTGGGGCATATCCATGTGTGAGCTGAGGCATATCCATGTGTGAGCTGGGGCAAATCCATGTGTGAGCTGGGGGGCATATCCATGTGTGAGCTGGGGGGCAGCTTTAAAAAGTATCGGTACTCGGTCTTAAAAAAGCGGTATCGGTGCATCCCTACTTAGGACTGTTCTCAAGCTGATAGAAATGATCTTCAGCTGACTTTCGTAGGTTTAGGTCATGGACAGTTTGACCAATCCATGACATTTAAATGATATCACTACAGCTTTCAGGAACATTTTTCACTTTCAAGCAACCTTTTTATCTGGGGAGTATTGGTTATCAACATTTGGGAGTCTATTTAATTTTTTTTTCTGTAACTTTTATTGTTAAAGGTAAAAGGGCATCCTGATCACATTCAGGGAAATTTAGCAAGCATCTATTCATCTTGTTGCTGCAATACCTATGGCTATACGGTAACAGCAGTCTTTAGTAAATTAGTATTGAGGCTTGATCCAAGGTTTAATGTATTCTTATCAGAGACAGAATGGCTATGGGAGACCCCTACCCTAATGCCCTGGGCTTTAGAACAACCTGAAATGAACACAATATAAAAAAAATGACTAACCTGAAAGAAATATGGGAAAGTCCTCAACTAAGGCTGCGGTCACACAAATGCACTGATTGCGCACAGTGCTTCTGTTGAAACGGATGCATTTTATAACGGATAAGATTGTGGTTACGTTGTATCCTTTAGTTATGACTGACGTTGAGAAAAATAAAAGCTGTATGCAGGGGTTTCTCTACGTCTGTTACAGCTTTTTCACGTCAATGTCATTTTGGCGTCCGTTGCAACATGCGTTGCCTGTGCATGAAAAGTGTGCACGTGCTTCATGTGTTGTTCTCTATTGACTCCTTTTAAAAGCTATGACAGACAACAAACAGTCCAGTCAGACAGAGGCGAAACGTGCGCACGTGTGACCGCAGTCTAAAGGGTAATTAATCTATTTAGGTGAATAGGGAGAAAAGTAACAAAAAGGTAAATATATAGAATTCTTTTACTTAATGCAAAAATTTCAAACTATATAACCTAATAAAAATAAGGTAAGCAGGACAGCAGAAACTGTTTTATTTTTAACTAGGTGTTAATCCTGTACGGAGGGCAGTCTATAGTTGTTGTTGCCAGCTCAAAATCCGTGTCCACATATTTGCTTTTCAGTGTCCTGTCCAAGAGTATCATATATATATATATATTATATATATATATGTGTGTGTTTGTAACGTGTCCATCGCCGTCCCATCCGCGACGGGCGGGCCGAGTGAGCAGCTGTGATGGGTGTACGCGCAGCTGACAGCGCATTACAAACTCATTTATATATTAGAGCAGGCTCCTCTTCCCTCTTAGATTGTAAGCTCACAGGAGAAGGCTCGTCTTCCCTCTTAGATTGTAAACTCACGGGAGCGGACTCCTCTTCCCTCTTAGATTGTAAGCTCACGGGAGAAGGCTCGTCTTCCCTCTTAGATTGTAAACTCACGGGAGCGGCTCCTCTTTTCCCTTTTAGATTGTAAGCTCACGGGAGAAGGCTCATCTTCCCTCTAAGATTGTAAGCTACTGGAGCGGGCTCCTCTTCCCTTTTAGATTGTAAACTCACAGGAGCGGGCTCCTTTTTCCCCTTTAAGATTGTAATTTCAAGGGAGCGTCTCCTCTTTTCCCTCTTAGATTGTAAACTCACGGGAGCGGCTCCTCTTTTCCCTCTTAGGCTCGGGTCAGACGAGCGCAGAGTTCACGTCCGTATTGCCGCACATTCTAACATCTGTGGTAGCATACAATGATGATCAATAGAGACCCACACACGAAGTATGTCTGCACAGAAGTGCGGATTCACAACGGATGCGGCAAACGGACGCAAGTTAGGCAAGAACGTAAAACCGCTAGAACAGATGTGCGGAGTGCGCCACGTCCGCAACGTCCGCATAGCTTTGTGTTTGAGTGATGGAACGAAGTCAGATGGACTGCATTTTGACGGACAAAATGTTTTTCATATTAATTTATTTTCCCTTCTGCATCAGTCAAAATAATCGTCAGTCACAAAAACGGACTGTGTGGCCACTACCTTGTCGTCAGTCAGAAAATACGTCCGTTGTGCACGGACGCACAGTCTGCACAGAATGCGTTCCTCTGACCCTAGCCTAGATTGTAAGCTCCCGGGAGCGGCTGTTACATCCTCAGCCCCTGCTGTGTTGCCCGGAGGGTCTGGGAACTCTCGGGAACAGGCCCTTCTTAGATTGTAAGCTCACGGGAACAGGCCCCCTTAGAGTGTAAGCTCATGGGTGCAGGCCCCTCTTAGATTGGAAGCTCATGTGAGCAGGCCCCTCTTCTCCCTCTTAGATTGTAAACTCACGGGAAGAGGCCCCCTTAGATTGTAAAATCACAGGAGCAGGCCCCTCTTAGATTGTAAACTCACAGGAACAGGACCCCTTAGATTGTAAGCTCACTGGAGCAGGCCCCTCTTAGATTGTAAACTCACGGGAAGAGGCCCCTCTTAGATTGTAAACTCAAGGGAAGAGGCCCCCTTAGATTGTAAACTCATGGGAACAGGCCCCTCTTAGATTGTAAACTCACGGGAAGAGGCCCCTCTTAGATTGTAAACTCAAGGGAAGAGGCCCCCTTAGATTGTAAACTCATGGGAACAGGCCCCTCTTAGATTGTAAACTCACGGGAAGAGGCCCCCTTAGATTGTAAACTCATGGAAACAGGACCCCTTAGATTGTAAACTCACACCTTTTGGATTGGTGCACTACAGGTGCACAGTTAGGCTGGGCGTCCACTGGCACCGTATTTGTGCGATGGTGCGATCATCCGTTATTGTCCGTCGTCGTCCGTCCGATCCAATAACATGCAGGTGAATGGACCATCGTCCATTACGTCTGACGTCCGTCTTCCTGCGACGGGTAACGACGGCATCGGATGTGCGATCAGAACCAAATCACTTGTTTGCATCGCATGTATTTCAGCAGATCAGAGAGGATGGATGTGGAGAAACTGATCAGGGGAGTTATAAAAGCATTTAAAATAAACTATTTCTATCAGGGATCTCAAACTCTGGGCCCCCAGATGTTTCTGAACTACACCTCCCATTAATCTCTGGCCATTTATTACATTCAAAGAATTCTGGGATTTGTAGGCAATATACATCTTTGGGGCCAGAGTTTGAGATCCCTGATTTATATGTATGTGAGATGTGTGGGACTAGCCCTGTTTGTCTAGGGGTGAGGGGTAGGGCAGGGAAGGCTCCTTGGTTGATTGTAAGCTCTTGGGTCCTCTCTGCTACTGTTCTGTGTGTACTTGTATGTATATTTGTATTCTGTCTCACCCATTGTCCCACAAAGGACTGCAGTGTTTAAAAAAGCAGAATGAACTGTGTTTTGTATATAAAACCAGTTCATCCTGGTTTTGGCAGCCTCTGCACTCCACCTCTTCAGAAATCTGATCTATCCCATCGTCCAACGGATCGCTTGCAGTGGACGACCCTCATCAGACGATGTCAGACGTACGACGTCAGACGTACGACGTCGCACATAGTCGGATGAACGCATCGGTCGTCCGACTACGGTGCCAGTGGACGCTCAGCCTTAATGTCCCGGGCTCCGGATCCATCCTAAGCCTGTTTGGGAAGGCTCTGGGTGGGGAGCCTGAGGGACATTTTATGGTGTCTGCAACCGGGGACCTTTGGCCACCACTCGAAGGGTTCCCTGTGTGTGCGCTATCCGGCTGTGTTGAATGCGCACGTAGCTGACCTGTGGGCTCTGGTGGACGGCGACAGACGCAAACGATTTTATATATATAGATTGGTTTACTGAACTTGGCAGCTAAGGAAAAGTGGGACCAACCAATGGTTCATTAAGGCTGCGGTCACACAAGCACACTGAAAATGAAACGGATGCACTTTATAATAGATGAGATAGTGGTTACATTGTATCAGTGACTGTTTATCTGGCATCTCCTCCTGTATGGCCTCTCACCACCTAAAGATTAACATGTCCAAGACTGAGCTTCTACTAATCCCTCCCTCTAATGCTTCCCCACCTCCTGACTTCTCTGTAATGGTTGAGGGTATCACGATCTCCCCATCAAGCCAGGCTCGCTGCCTCAGAGTTGACTCTGCTCTTTCCTTCACCCCCCACATCGTCTTTTTCCTCCTCCTTCCGCTAGCAGTTGCGTAATATTTCCAGATTTCGGCCATTTTTTTACTGCCGACACCACAAAGCAACTCAAATCACGCTCTCGTAATCTCCCGACATGACTATTGTAATAATCTTCTAGCTGGCCTCCCTCTCTCCCGCCTCGCCCCCTACAATATATTCTGAACTCCTCCACCAGGCTCATCCACCTCACCCGCCACTCTGTCTCTGCTGCTCCCCTCTACAAAGCCCTTCACTGGCTCCCCATCCTCTGCAGAATTAAATTCTAAATCCTTACCCAGACCTGCAAAGCTCTCACTAACTCAGCTCCCCATTACCTGTCCTCACTAATCACCAAATACACCTCGGCCTGCTCCCTAAGATCAAACAGTGACCTGTGCCTAGCTTCTCCCCATATCACCTCTTCCCATGATAGACTGCAGGATTTCTCATGCACAGCTCCCATCCTCTGGAATGCTCTCCCTGATGAAGTCCTTGATTTAATAAGGATGAAACGCGTTGGAGTGTGTTCCAACTTTTATTTTATTTTATATGTTATTAAATTTGTTTTAAAATACCAGAAAGAGCCTGGGCTTGAATCTGTAAAGCTCCCCTAGTCCTGGACTTACCTGTTGGCAAGTTTCTTTGGAAGGAGGTACCGATGGTGTTCCTTATTTCTGGACTCCAGGAGGTGATCAACTCCAATTCCATCCAGGAGGGGTAACAAGAACCTGCTATATGCCTATACTGTTTATTCTGTGAGTGAGATTCCAGCGGGGCTATATTAATTGTATACATTTATCTGCGGTCTGCACTATGTATATGTGATTTATTTCATTTGAATTTACACCTGTGTTCATGGCTACTGTTTTAGAAGGTATTACATATTTTTACCAACTTGCTAAAGTATGTTACGTATGTTTGTGTTTATGTTTCAGTACAGAATCTGCAGTCTGCTTCTAATATGCAAGTATCTGCCTTTCTCCTACCTAACCAGATAATCCAGGACATGAAATACAGATATGGTTTAATACAAAAGTCCTTAACCCCCCTCACTACCAGGAGCTTTTTGTTGAAGAAAAATATGTTAACATATATTTGAAATATGGAACACCTAGTTTTCAATTAAATGTAGCATGTAGTAGCAATTTTGTACATAGATTGCTAGCCTGAGATAATTTAAAGATTAACCTGATGTAAATTAGCTAATTTTTAAGTTTTCATGTATTCGTTTATAGTTTACTGAAATATTGCTGGGATGAAAAGTTCCAAACTCTAGAGGGCATACCTTATCTTACACAATTTCACACATTATTATCATACAGGTAGAAATGGTCTTTGTGTCAAATACAGTATATGTGTTAAAGGTAGATAATAAAAATGGTCAGATATCTTGCTTATAGGATTTGCAGTGATCATAATGAGATTATTAGCAATGCAGCTTCAAAAACCTACCAACAGAATAAAATAAATCTGTATGTGGCATAATGCCTGTGTACAGAAATTACAGTAACACCTTGTTTCTGTACTGTACATGGATTTTCAGCAGTTATAACTACCTGAATCCTATCCCTGAACAGCAGTAGATGACCCCAGTGCTCTCACTCTCTCCTCTCCTTGGCTGTTGTAATGCAGCTGAAATGTTTGTTGAGCTGTTGGTTACCATGTGGTTGGGGGCTGCTCCTAGCAGCTTCTTTACAGTGATCTAGGGTGACAGCAATGAGATCTCAGAAAATGTTGTTTCTCCCCGGGAAGAACACTAACCTTACATTACCAAAGGCATTTTATATGCAAATGTTTAATGTTCATTGGATTACAATGCAGAATGAAGTTTATGTGGTTTTGTAGCAAAAGAGCTCATGGAAAGCATTACGTTATTATTTCTATTTTCCAAGGTTGCCTTTCTAATGTATGTTTTATTCAGGTTCCAGGGTTGCTACTCTACTCTTGATATGAAAGGATTTCACTTTTTGGCTTGATACACATCAGCATAGTACCACCAAGACAATCGCCAGTGCAACATATTATGTTGACATCGCTAATTCACTCCACCGTTCCACATTTGATTATGGTAAGGTATCATAAACTACAGGCATTTATTTGCAGTAGGCATCATGTTTTATCAAGTCCTATAATTATAGTGTTATACGTATTCTGTTCTTGAGTACTAGCATTTTTACAGGTTAATCCTGGTTATGATTTTTCAAAGTATTGGCACATAATGTCATAATATAATCCAGTAAATACTTTGCAAATAAATAAAATAAATAAATCATATTTCTATTCTCCTACAGTTTTTATACTTCTATGGATGACCATTTGTTTGAGCAGGTGCTGTTGGTATGTGTGTGCTATAGGTTAGAAGGCCGGGGTCAGACGAGCGCACTAGGTTCGCCCATACTGACGTGCCTCCCGGTGTCTGTCGCAGCGTTGTGGTGCTTCGATTGGGCCGACCACACCCTGTAACGCACGCCCGGATTGCGTGTACTACAAGCGTCCATGCAGAAAGCCTCCCCCGTTAATACACTAGATGCGCGTTGATGGGGCTACAAAGCGCGATCCTCCATAGGGGGGCAGAGCCTTGTAGCGCTGAGCGCACTAACTGCGCTCAGCGAGGTGGCCAGATGGGCGTCAGTGTGGAAGGACGTCCACTCTCACGGACGTTCCTTCAGCTCTCAAAGACGCTCGTCTGACCCTGGCCTTTAATGGTCTTTCATTAACACCTATACTCAGACCCTATTGTTAGGTTTGTTCTTGAATTTAATATTTCCTTTGTGAGTAAGTCTGTTGAACATTAAGATTATTCAGATTTAGTTGGAAACATCGACAAAATCTGCCATTTTTGCAACAGCAACAATCGCTAGTGTTTTACAGAAAACTACAAACTGTTTTAGGAGAGGCTTCTCAGTGAAATGCGCACTGCATTGCCCACACTAAATACAGACTTTTGTTCCCTTTGTAGAAGTGCCAATGCCGGCCTGGACCATGCGATAAAGGCACTGCACAGGAAAGGGTTAACCCAGCAGCCTCTGTCTCCACCAAAGAAAATATTTGCTTCTCTATCAAGATACAGTTGTGTTCAAAATTATTCAACCCCCACTGAAATTGAGTGTTTTGGCCAGTTTGACATTGATTTTGATCATTCAGTCATCTTGCTTACAATTAAATCAAAGAGGCACGTGTAGGTCAGACAAATATAACATAACATTTATAATGAAATAACCACAAATGTATTTTCTGTGCTCACATCATTATCAGTTTTATTCAACCCCCAAGTGACATTCAATCTTAGTACTTAGTACAACATCCTTTTACAGTTGTAACAGCTTTTAAACGTGAAGCATAGCTTGACACAAGTGTCTTGCAGCGATCTACAGGTATCTTCGCCCATTCGTCATGGGCAAAAGCCTCCAGTTCAGTCACATTCTTAGGCTTGCGCACTGCAACTGCTTTCTTTAAGTCCCACCAGAGGTTCTCAATCAGATTTAAGTCAGGTGACTGCGATGGCCACTCCAAAATGTTCCAGCCTTTAATCTGCAACCATGCTCTAGTGGACTTGGAGGTATGCTTGGGATCATTGTCCTGTTGAAAGGTCCAACGTCTCCCAAGCCTCAGGTTTGTGACGGACTGCATCACATTGTCATCCAATATCTCCTGGTACTGAAGAGAATTCATGGTACCTTGCACACGCTGAAGCTTCCCTGTACCTGCAGAAGCAAAACAGCCCCAAAGCATGATTGACCCCCCGCCATGCTTCACAGTAGGCAAGGTGTTCTTTTCTTCATAGGCCTTGTTCTTCCTCCTCCAAACATAGCGTTGATCCATGGGCCCAAACAGTTCTAATTTTGTTTCATCAGTCCACAGAACACTATCCCAAAACTTCTGTGGTTTGTCCACATGACTTTTGGCATACTGCAGTCGACTCTTCTTATTCTTTGGAGACAGCAAGGGGGTGCGCCTGGGAGTTCTGGCATGGAGGCCTTCATTACGCAGTGTGCGCCGTATTGTCTGAGCTGAAACTTCAGTACCCACATCTGACAAATCTTTTCTCAGTTCCTCAGCAGTCACACGGGGACTTTTCTCCACTCTACGCTTCAGGTAGCGCACAGCAGTCGAAGTCAGCATCTTCTTTCTGCCACGACCAGGTAGCGTTTCAACAGTGCCCTTTGCCTTGAATTTGCGAATGATGCTTCCTATGGTCTCTCTTGGTATGTTTAACATCTTTGCAATCTTCTTATAGCCATTGCCCTTCCTGTGAAGAGTAATCACCTCTTCTCTTGTCTTCCTGGACCATTCTCTTGACTTCACCATGTTTGTAACCACACCAGTAAATGTCTAGAAGGAGCTGAGTATCACAGTCATTTTAAAGCTGCCTAATTGGTGCTTATTAAGCTTTATTGCTGCTCCGTGACATCCACAGGTGTTTTCAATACCTGATTGAAAACACTTGAATGAACCTCTGTTCTTCAGAGTGGTAGTCTTCAAGGGGTTGAATAATTGTGTCAATGAAGAATTCACAAAAGAAACATTTACTACTGTATTACAAAACCAATTGATGTCATTTTAGTTGCATATGGTTCTTTAAAAAGTCCTTGTAGGATTTCATTCTGAATACAATTACAAATGTACACTAAATTCCCTAAAACCCTTTACAGCATTGGGGGTTGAATAATTTTGAACACAACTGTATGTATGTAATGGGATTACAGTTTGACATTTGCACTTATGATTATTTGTATTCACTGTATGTCTAGGAGGAATCCCGTATTATACCTGTTAACTGGATTATTCTCTTGATTGGTTTTGTGTTGTAATTGTTAAAAGGGAATATAAAGTGAAACTCTATAATCCATCCATGGAAGTTTTCTCCCACTCTAGTAAGTGTTGCTGGTTGATGGATGTGGGGACTTTGCTTTCTGAGTAACATCTCTACAGTGCCAGGGCTACCAGTCTGGCTCTGGATCTGAGAAGGAACAGACAATGTAACAGGTTGGGTCGGCTCCTGGGGCCAGTGGCGTAACAACCGGGAGGGGCAGCCGTTGCGGGTGCCTCGGGCACAGGACTGCCGGTGCCCCCCCTGGGTTTAAACGCCCGGAGACCTGGGGGCAGGGCTCGAGTCCTGCGGGAACGCAGGTTCCCGCTGTGGACCGAGCCCGACAAAGTGAGGGGGGGCAATTGCCGGCGGCCGCATTGCTATCCTATGAGCGGCCGCCAGCATAAAGCTCTGCCGCATGGCTGGGGATCTATCCACCAGCCAGCCGCGATCTCGCGAGATCTGGCTGGTGGTTAGATCCCCAGCCGCGCAGCAGAGCTTATGATGGTGACCACTCGGAGGAAAAGCACGCAGCCGCTGGCAATGATGAGGAGAGGTGAGCTGGGGCAAATATATCCATGTGTGAGAGCTGGGGGGCAAATATATCCATGTGTGAGAGCTGGGGGCAAATATATCCATGAGTGAGAGCTGGGGGCAAATATATCCATGTGTAAGAGCTGGGGGGCAAATATATCCATGTGTGAGAGCTGGGGGAAAATATATCCATGTGTGAGAGCTGGGGGGCAAATATATCCATGTGTGAGAGCTGGGGGGCAAATATATCCATGTGTGAGAGCTGGGGCAAATATATTCATGTGTGAGAGCTGGGGGCAAATATATCCATGTGTGAGAGCTGGGGGACAAATATATCCATGTGTGAGAGCTGGGGGCAAATCTATTCATGAGTGAGAGCTGGGGGGCAAATATATCCATGTGTGAGAGCTGGGGCAAATACATCCATGGGTGAGAGCTGGGGCAAATACATCCATGGGTGAGAGCTGGGGGCAAATATATCCATGTGTGAGAGCTGGGGGCAAATATATCCATGGGTGAGAGCTGGGGGGCAAATATTTCCATGCGTGAGAGCTGGGGGGCAAATATATCCATGGGTGAGAGCTGGGGCAAATATATCCATGGGTGAGAGCTGGGGCAAATACATCCTTGGGTGAGAGCTGGGGCAATATATCCATGGGTGAGAGCTGGGGCAAATACATCCATGGGTGAGAGCTGGGGCAAATATATCCATGGGTGAGAGCTGGGGGAAAATATATCCATGTGTGAGAGCTGGGGGGCAATATATCCATGTGTGAGAGCTGGGGGCAAATATATCCATGTGTGAGAGCTGGGGCAATATATCCATGGGTGAGAGCTGGGGCAAATATATCCATGTGTGAGAGCTGGGGGACAAATATATCCATGTGTGAGAGCTGGGGGCAAATCTATTCATGAGTGAGAGCTGGGGGGCAAATATATCCATGTGTGAGAGCTGGGGCAAATACATCCATGGGTGAGAGCTGGGGCAAATACATCCATGGGTGAGAGCTGGGGCAAATATATCCATGTGTGAGAGCTGGGGGCAAATATATCCATGGGTGAGAGCTGGGGGGCAAATATTTCCATGCGTGAGAGCTGGGGGGCAAATATATCCATGGGTGAGAGCTGGGGCAAATATATCCATGGGTGAGAGCTGGGGCAAATACATCCTTGGGTGAGAGCTGGGGCAAATATATCCATGGGTGAGAGCTGGGGCAAATACATCCATGGGTGAGAGCTGGGGCAAATATATCCATGGGTGAGTGAGAACTGGGGCAAATACATCCATGGGTGAGAGCTGGGGCAAATATATCCATGTGTGAGAGCTGGGGCAAATACATCCATGGGTGAGTGAGAACTGGGGCAAATACATCCATGGGTGAGAGCTGGGGGGCAAATATATCCATGTGTGAGAGCTGGGGGCAAATATATCCATGGGTGAGAGCTGGGGGGCAAATATTTCCATGTGTGAGAGCTGGGGGGCAATAATCCATGGGTGAGAGCTGGGGCAAATATATCCATGGGTGAGAGCTGGGGCAAATACATCCTTGGGTGAGAGCTGGGGCAAATATATCCATGGGTGAGAGCTGGGGCAAATACATCCATGGGTGAGAGCTGGGGCAAATATATCCATGGGTGAGTGAGAACTGGGGCAAATACATCCATGGGTGAGAGCTGGGGCAAATATATCCATGTGTGAGAGCTGGGGCAAATACATCCATGGGTGAGTGAGAACTGGGGCAAATACATCCATGGGTGAGAGCTAGGGGGGCAATATATATCCATTTGAGCTGGGGGCAATACTTCCATGTGTGAGCTGGAGGGGGTACCCTGGGCCCGTGGCATGGAAAAGGTTTGCAGGGCTGTGCAGATGGGGTGGCACGTGTGTTCTGGCAGCATGTAAAGGGTGCACTGGGCAGCCCACACCTGGGTTACCCTACACTGCATAGCTGCAAGGGGTATGTGCTGGGAGGGGGGGTCCAGAGCCTGGATATATAATTCTGGGGGTCCAGTGCCTGTGTATATAATTCTGGGGGTCCAATATTTTGTCCGGGGACCCAAGGGAGGGTTTTCAGCTGTTATTCTTGGTCTTAAGCTGGGGTCAGGAAACTTGGCCCTCCAAATGTTTTGGAACTGTATTTCCCATGAAGCTCAGACAACCTAATGTGAGGCTGAGCATCCTGGGGGATGTAGTTGCAAAACATCTGGAGGGTTGTTGACCCTTTATCTACATGATGTGGATGGAATGTGGTTAGGGGCCTCCTCCCTCATTTTCTTAAAAAAAAATTACTACTAATTTTATTCTAAAATAGGAGGTTTTCTGCTATTATCTATCTTTATAGTTAGGAACAAAATGTCAGTTGATTTAGCAGTAATAGTAATTCAGTAAAGACCTTGGCAGCAAAATACTGTATTTTGAGGTGTCAGAAGTATGGAATTATCAGTTTTTCATTTGTTGAGACGGGTTGAAGTTCTCCTTATTTACAGATAATCACCTAACACAATAAATGATTGACCACACTGTCACACTGCCAACGACTGACCACACTGCCAAAGTCTAGATTTTAGAGACCTTATAGGCAATAAATCTGAGATAAAAATATATTTATTAACTATAAATGAACTTTGCAATATAATAATTGCTGTAAAGGGTACGTCAATGCCTATGTCAAAACCTACAACTAAATATCAGTCGGCAGAAAGGGGCAAGATGTTTACAGGGAAAATTTAATCACCTTGTCCCACTTGGCACTTTAACAACCGGGATACCTGTTCCAGCTCAACTGGTAATAGCGAACCATTAATGAGAAAATTAAATGAGCTGTTAACCTTCCTATTACCGACCCTGTTACAAGTGAGCTGGTAAGCTAGTGATGTAACTCATACTGGAGCCACACAAGAGAGAAACCTCCACGATCGCGTTATGCAATCTCGCAAGGCTGGTGGAAGGACACTGGGAGCCGTATCTTTCCAGTGTCCTTCAGCTAACAGCAAGAGGAGGCAACGATCTTGCCCTCCTCTGCACCATGGATCCAAAGCTGAGTGGATCCTGATGATGATTTAATTTTTTTGTGTTAAGTGATTTTGCAAATTCGCTAAACACAGGTTTTGAGAGACGTCATTTACAGGCACAAGTTGAGAATAACAAGTGACCTTAATATGCTTGTTCTACATCTTGACAAGCTCTGAGAGCTTTTTTTCTTTTAGGAATAGGTAACGGATTAGCTTTCAGGTCTCAAGCTAAGCCATTATTAAAGGGACACTCTACACACCCTGACCACTTTAGTTTTTTAAAGTGGTCTGGATTTGTGAAAAGCTCCCCTCCTACTCCTTCCTCTCCCTTGAGTTTCGTTCAGCAGTAATCGCTGTTTGAACGGAGTAGTCTGCTCATACATGCGTCACAAGACAGCTGGGATTTCGAATTTCCCGGCTGCCAGTCACGAAGTCAGTCACACGTGATGTCAGCATGTGCATACTGACATCATCCTCTCGGACGGCTCGCAATAGCGAGTGTCCTGGTAGAAGGCAGCTGATGCATTGAGTCAATGCGTGTGTGCACACTTCAGTCCATTGTTCTGTAGGTCACACTGATAAGAAATTGGATTCTGCTATGATTAAAATTCTGAAAAAAGGATGCTAAATTAGTTATTCTATTTTATATAAGAAATAAACAGATATTGCCTGATTTCCAGACCATAACACACTTAAAGATATGCACGTATTTTTCGTTTTCCGTGGAATTTTTTATTTATTTTTTGCTGATTTTTGGTTTTATCTGTGGTGCTCCCTGGGGCTATCATTATATGTGGTGAGTTTTCAAAGAGAAACACATGTTCCTTCATAATTAAATTAAGTACAAAGAATGCCGAAATTTCGAAGTTCGTGTAATAGACTGGATTTCTGTTTTGCTTTAAACCACAGGGTTAATGTGAGCCATGCTTTTACCGTGGTTGGCATTCTATATTCCGAGATGTACAATTATACGTCAATCTGTTCTTAATTCAAGTGACCGAAATACTAAAAATCATCCATGGTCTTCTCTCGCTGCGTTTCATCAAACATACCGAGGCTGCAGCGTTCATTAGAACTAATCTAAAACAAGTCTATTTTTTTTAGTCTCGCCCAGAATGATGCAATTTGTTACTGCAAATTCACAAAAGACGGCTTTCCCATCTTTTTAAAGGTATACGCCTGAGTCGGCAGACAGGCATGTGGACCCTTTTTATACCCTTTAGAACTAATACATTCATAAAGTAAATAGTGGTTAAAATGGCTATCAAGAAGCAGGGAAGATTGGCTTGTGCATCAGCACTGTCAAGACAAAGACCATGCGAGTAAATCGGCAAACGTCTGTTGGAGGGCAAGTCATTGTGACAGAAAGGCCGTCACTTATAATTTATCCGCCCATGATTTATTTAGTTTTTTTAAATGTGATATTTCATTTGTACAATTTATGCCTGTATGACCCCTATGTTGATTGTTGTTCTGGTTTTGGTAATGTTATTTTATGTACCGTGTTGCCATGAGTGCCACTTCTTCCTGGAGACCCCTCCAAACCAGGACCCTTTCCCTGTATGACTACTACCGTGTTTCCCCGAAAATAAGACATAGTCTTATATTTTTTTGGCCCCCAAAATCCACACTAGGTCTTATTTTCAGGGTAGGTCTACCGTCTTATGTTTTTGGTGTTGGTGGTTTTTTTGGTGGTGTACGTCTGGTATCACTCCTCACTCCACCTGTGACAGGAGCTGGCACTAGAGGAAGCATCCGCTAAAGCTGCGGTCACACGAGTGCACTGAGTGCGTCCGGGTGACCACACTTCCCTGCGTCAGTCGCAGCTTTGTGAATGCTGGACGGGGAGAATCACACAGGGTAGCGCGCGCGCTAATTGCACGCGCTACCACTGGGCGTGATTTCAGCCTCACTGTCAAAAAGCTACGACGGACGCAAATGGAGCTACAAAGTGCAATCCTCCTAACTGCGCTTAGCGAGGTGGCCACACGGCATCAGATTGGAAGGAACGTCTGCTCAACGCTCGTGTGACTGCAGCCTTATGCGGCTCTGCTCCCTCCGCTGCTGCCTCGCTTCCGCCGCGCAGGCATCACTCATTCTCTCCCATGACTCTTCAAGTTTTCTGGGTAGGTCTTATATTTTAGCCGTTATCAAAAAAACGCACTAGGCCTTATTTTTGGGGTAGATCTTATTTTTGGGGAAACACAGTATGTCTGTGCTGGGTGGACCTGATGGGGAGCAGGTTTTGACTGTGGTGCCGGTATGTCTGGGTGCGCTGAGTTTGGTAAGGGGATTAACAGTTGTTATCGGATTCTGTACCAAATAAAAGCAGGCCTGCTGAAATGGCCAGGCAGTCTGTATAACCCAGTGTTTCCCAAACCTGTCCTCAGGACCCTCTGCCTCGCCAGGTTTGACAGATCTCTGAAGCACAGCACAGGTGATAGGATTTGCTGCTCAGTGATTGCAGGATTCAGTCTGCATTTCCCCAAGGTAATCTGCAAAATCTGGCCTGGCTGAGGGTCCCGTGGACAGTTTTGGGAAACACTGGTGTAACCCAATATCCTCTGCTTTATTGGGAGAAATTAACCACCCTGGCGGTATACCGAGTGTGACTCGGGTTAAATTTTGCTACCGCGATCGGTAACCCCGAGCCACGCTCGGGCTGTATATACTCAGTCGCATCCTGCGCTCCCTCGCTGTCACCGCAGTGTGATTATGGCGGCCGGTGACTTGCTTCATGGTTCCACTCCCTGGCAACGCAGGGGGGCGGGACCAGGCAGCAAATTTGAACTGTAAAAAATAAATAAATTGTAAAGTACAGTAAAATGTGGTTTGTGCAGTCCCAGGTTTCAAGGTAAATAAATCAATAAATGAATCATACCAAGGATGTTTCTGAGGCAATATGCAGTGACTAATATTGCACCCTTGTTTTCAGAAAGTTTTCAGTGTTTTTGGTTTGATTAAATTATTTAATATTATTTATTTGCATTATTTTTGGGATAATAAATTATTATTTTGTGTTTCAAACTTTATCTGACTCCGTGTGTTTACTAGACTCTTGTTTGCATGGATTTCAGTGAGTTATTCCTAATTATTACAGGCTTAATATATAAAACAACATATTTCCTTTCCAAAAAAATTGAGACGCTTATAGACACAAACTTTGGAAAAAATTAGACCGCCATGGAGGTTAAGAACTGACATTAATTCATTGCTGCTTGCTGAGAGAAGAATTCAGGGACTATCGGAGGAAAACGAGCACGAAGACCAAGGGACAAACCGCGACCCTGGTTGTTGTAACAGTTGTTAACATTTTACGCACTTTCTTTATATCCCATTGGCATCTTTGGAGCAAGGAAGGAATTTACGGTGAATCTACTCGGATAGTGTCATCTGTCACACGTACAAAACAGCTTAAAAATTGAGTGAGGTCCACTAACACAAACAAAAATACACGCACACATAGACACTAACAGGGTTATTCAGAGAGCGGTGAAAAGCAGGAGAATGACTGGAGAATGGAAAATTCTAGGTCAAAATAGCCAAACCAGAAAAAATTCTCCCATTCATCTCACTTTCCAAATCGGCTATTTTGACCTCGAATTTTCCATTCTCCAGTCATTCTCCTGCTTTTCTCCGCTCTCTGAATAACCCTGATAGCGTTACATTGTATGGATAAAATATTTAAAAAAACTGCTAAAAATATGCTTATAGATAGAATAAGATAATATATGCCCATCACAATAATACTCAGCTCCTTCCTGCACTCCAGGATCCGCCTGGTCTCTGCTGGAATCCACTCCCAACACCACGGACAGCCTCAGAAACTCCTTGGTGCATATATAAGCGCTGGGGGCTAATTCCAAATTCAATTATTTCTCTTGCCGGCATCTCTGTTTATTCCACGTGTTCTGGGAACTCTGAATTTGGAATTGGCGCCTAGCGCTTATATATATACCAAGGAATTCTTGAGGCTGTCCGTGGTGTTGGGAGTGGATTCCAGCAGAGACCAGGAGGACCCTAGAGACTGCAAGAAGGAGCTGAGTATTATTGTGATGAACATATATTGTTATCTTATTCTGTGAGCAAATGTTTAGCAGGGTTTTTAATATTTTATCCAAACAGTGTAAGTGTGTGTGTGTGTGTATTTTTATGTTCGTGCAGACCACTCAAATTTTTTTAAGCTGAATTATCCCTCCAGGATAGCCTCAGGTGCATGGATATGGGCACGGCGGCAGACGGTTACACTGAATGGTTGTGGTCCATAGAGTGACACTTTGATTGTGTGCTTCTCTTAAATATCAGTATTATAGCTTTTTTATTTCTATAGCCACAACATATTATGTAGTGCTGTCCAACTATTAAATAAGACATGCAATAATAAGTGTACAAAGCAAGTTTAGTCTTATCACTTGATCTTCTGTGCGTAATAGTTTAACTGCAGATCTAAAATCCTATTTCATTTCCTTGGTATACTCTTAAATGCTTTAATAGTTGTATATGCTGCTTGGGGGGGTTAGACACTTTTTTTCCTTTAGTACAGTATAGCACCTCATATACATTGATAGTAAATTTACATCGTCTTATAGAGCAGAGCAAGACTATGCAGTACACAAGTTGATCACAAGAGGGAGACAGAGGATTAGGAAATTGTTCTGATATTGTAAAATAGTTGTCATTTATATAGTGCCAAACGTTTCCGCAGAGCTTTACAATAATCTAGTGGTTACAAATTCTGGTTCTCAAGTACCCCTAACAGGCCAGATTTTAAGGAATACCTTGGGGGAATGCAGACTGAATCCTGCAATCACTGAGCAGCAAAACATATCACTTGGGTTGTGCTTCATATACACTATATTGCCAAAAGTATTCGCTCACCCATCCATATAATCAGAACCAGGTGTTCCAATCCACAGGTGTATAAAATCAAGTACCTAGGCATGCAGATTGTTTATACAAACATTTGTGAAAGAATGGGTCGCTCTCAGGAGCTCAGTGAATTCCAGCGTGGAACTGTGATAGGATGCCACCTGTGCAACAAATCCAGTCGTGAAATTTCCTCGCTCATAAATATTCCACAGTCAACTGTCAGCTGTATTATAAGAACGTGGAAGTGTTTGGGAACGACAGCAACTCAGCCACGAAGTGGTAGGCCACGTAAACTGACGGAGCAGGGTCAGCGGATGCTGAGGCGCATAGTGCGAAGAGGTCGCAACTTTCTGCAGAGTCAATCGTTACAGACCTCCAAACTTCATGTGGCCTTCAGATTAGCTCAAGAACAGTGCGCAGAGAGCTTCATGGAATGGGTTTCCATGGCCGAGCAGCTACATCCAAGCCATACATCACCAAGTGCAATGCAAAGCGTCAGATGCATTGGTGTAAAGCACGCTGCCACTGGACTCTAGAGCAGTGGAGACACTTTCTCTGGAGTGGTGAATCGCGCTTCTCCATCTGGCAATCTGATGGATGAGTCTGGGTTTGGAATAACGAGGGACAATGCAGGAAACCGAACTGGCTGATGCTGTGGCTGAATACTTAATACAGAGGACAGGGGAAATACTGGACACTGAACCAAGAGGACAACACTTACACGAGACACAAGACAGATAGGACAGGAAGGCAGATCTTGGCACCGCAGAAGTCTTGGCATCGCTGGGGATCTGATACACAGGAGACAAAACTGGTAGGCTTCAGGCAGGTGAATGGCAAATGAATACAATGAACCAGCACTGGAGGAAGGGGTGTGCCCTGCTTATATGGGGAATGTTCCTGGAGGTAATGAGGAGCACCTGGTCACTGCCAACAGCAGAGGCCTGAGCCATGTGGAATGCTGCTGAATATGGCAGAGCAGTGCCAGTTCTGCCCCTCCTCTTGCGCTGGCGGCGTGAACCATGACATGCGCCTACCTCACAAAATACTTGTACATCTCATAGATTGTATGTTCCCTTGGGAACAGGGTCCCCCTGAATCAGGTCATCATCCAGGTATTCTAATGTATCAACTCCTTGTACACTGATCTTGTAAAGCGCTGTGGAATATGTGGCACTATATAAATAAAGGCTAATAATAACTGAAGATTAATGGTGAGTCGGATAGGCTGACAAAGGTCTGGACCAATGCCAGTCTTGGAGGTGTGAGTTAGTGGTGTGGGTGGAAACGGAGGACAAGTATAGGTTACCTGCAGATCTGAGTGCTCTAGAAGGGTTGTACTTGTGGAGTACAGAAGACACGTAAAGGAGGAGTTGAGCTATTGAGGGCTATGAACGTGAGCATCAGTATTTTAAACTGTATCCTGAAATTTCCTGAGAAATAAGACTCGCAGCTGCATTCATTACAGATTGCAAGGGGATGATGTGGGCATTGGGGAGGCCAATGTGGATCGAGTTACAGTAATCAAGTTGTGATGTAATAAGCAAATGGATACTGACATTAACCCTATCTTTTGTCAGTTGGCATCAGATAAGGACAGTGTTTTTAAGGTGATAATAACAGGATTTGGTGACTAAGTTCAGAGTCAAAAATGACACCAAGGCAATACTTATTGTGTCATAATTCAGTTGTACTTAATATTGAGATGGATGTTGAGCTGATGCAATGACTGGAGACACAAAGGAAAAAATTGCATTTGTCTTCCTTAACCTCCCTGGCGGTCCGATTCTGACATATTTTATATGTCAGAATCGGTCCTATTTATTTTGGCCCCCTAGCGGTATATGTGTGGCTCGGGGGTGAACTTCCAATACTGAAAGCGGTATCCCCGAGCCACACTCGGGCCGATACTTACATGTCCTGCACTCCCTCGCTGTCCCCGCAGTCACACTGCAGCCGATCGCAAAGTCACACTTCCTGGTTCACTCCTCGCGAGAAGAGATCCAGGCAGTGTGACGTTGCGAGCGGCTGGAGACTGCGGGGATCAGCGAGGGAGTGCAGGACATGTAACTATCCAGCTCGAGTGTGGCTCTAGGATACCGCTTTCTGTACAAAAAGTTAATCCCGAGCCACACTCGGGAATACCGTCAGGGAGGTTAAACTGCTTTTTGTATGTGGGTGATTAGACTCGTGTGAACTTGTGAGACGACAGTCTATGGGTATGTTTGGCTGGATGAAATGGGAGGTTATTTATGCAATGTGGGTGTTGGTTTGGATGTGCTTACCTTAAGCTCTTCAGGCAGGGGGCGGACTCTGCCATCCTGGCATTGGGTGGGCCTAAACTTCTCATGGCTGGAAGCAAACCTCATGGCTCACTGTTAACCCCTGCAGCCCACCTCCCTTCCCTGCGGACAATCTTAGTCATTGTCTGCAGGGGGTCTGCCTGAGTTTAGGCAGTCCCCCTGAAACTAATGATGGTGATAGGCTGCAGGGAATGGAGGCAGGCTGTAAGAGTTGCCAGAAAGTAGCGGGGCATACTATACCGTCCCCAGCATTTAAGCCCACCTGCCTCCAAATGGACTCCCCAGGGAAAAGATGTTAAATCCATGAAAAATCAGTGGGTATTCGTATGCATAGCTAGATCAAGCTGGATTCTGTTTGTATACTAGACTAGTCGGTCTCATGATTTTTAAGGTAAACCTTAAAAAAATCCAACATTTTTGGTCCTCCCACCTGCAACATGGCCCAAGTCATGTCAGAGAGGAGAAAACTTCAAAACAGATTATCTCCCTAAATCAGAGGAAAAACGCTCATCTATATAAAGCGAGAGATGTCTTTTTGAATGGGCAATAGTAGCTTTGCCCGTGACTTAGGCACTTTAAGTATATTTTAGGAATGATATCAATTAACAAATAATGTTTATTAAAAATTTAAATATACAATCATTCTAAATTCACTGAAACAAGTCAAGTAGAATGATGTTTTCTAAAGTGAGTCCAGACTGCAGCAAAGTCTATTGTCGATCCTAAGTGCTGCTTACACCGTAGTAAATAATTATATACTGTTATGGACAATCAATATCATTGTGGGGATGTATAATTATCGAATGTTGATAATTATAAGGCCTGTGTAAAATAAACTTCATTACATGGAACGTGAAGTGGAAATTAGAGGTTATGGGGGATATAATGGCTAGAGGATATTCATTCCTGGAGCTGGGGAAAGTTCAACAACAAAAGGACTTGTCAAAATGTCACTCACTCTGAAAAGGTGAGTGCCTGAGAAAGTTTTCCTTGCGATTTTGATTTTTTTTTTTTTTGTGTTCAGTGTGGCTTGTGAATTCCAAGGCAAACACTATCAGGGTTATATAAAGAGATCCGAATGGCTGGAGAAAGGTAACCGAACGCTGAAATACAGCGTTCGGTTACCTTTCCTGGCCATTCGGCTATTCAGAGAGCAGGCAATTCGCCAAGTCCTGGCGAATTGCCTGCATATACGGTGCCTGTTCGAGGGCAGTGAAATCCCCATAAAAAAGCAATGTTTCGGCTATTCAGAGAACACAAGCCAGCAGTGAAAGGTTCCCGAAATGTCCTGCCATTCGGTGGTTTAATTCGGCAGGTTTATTCAGGCGAATCCCATAGGCTTCAATGTTAAAAATATTCCCGTTTTAATTCAATATCTAATAAACCGTTGATTATAATATTCTGCAGAAAAGAGTCTCTTTATTTATAGATTTTTTAGGATATTTTAAGCATTCTTCTGGATTTCTTTTTTTTTTGTTGTTTTTTTTTAAGTTTACTTCTTTTTTCTGTAACAGCCCTTTTTATTATCATTCCCTGGACCTCATGTGTAAATTTCAGACATTTTCGCTCAGTAGTTTCTTTGCAAACAGCGTTTCACTTTTCAAACATTCAAGCAAACTGGTTTTCTAATTTATTCACTCTATTCGTCTGCGGTGTCGGCTTTTTCCGGCGGCTCCGCTGCGTGTGATCGGCTCCTGCTCGGGTTTCTCCGGCATTTTCGGCGGCTTAATCCAGATGTTTATGCAGGTTTTCGGCGTGCATTCGCCGGGTTTTGCGGTTAGTTTTCGTCGGGTTTGCGGCAGCCTTTCCTTGCAATTCGGGGACCCTGTGGTGCTTGCTGAATACACCGCAGGGTTGCCGAAATGGGATCGGCAAAACTAACCTAATTGAAGAGAACGAAAAGTCACCGAACGTGCGGTGACTTTTCGATTCTCTTTGAATTACCCTGTATGCAATTTATTATTTCCATCTATTTTTATTTAATTTCGTAATATTTGTTTTATTATTTTCTAATTTTTATCACAATTCCTTATTCATAAGAATATGTCAGAATATCAAATATAAGACAAGAATAATGGTCATGCAGGAACAGCATAAGACATCATATAATGAATGAGAGACTATATGGTGCAGTATGGTGATGCCAATAGGACCTCAAATTCAGGGACGTGCAGTCAGGGGCGGCAGGTGAGGCAGGTCCTCACCTGCCATAATTCCATTAAGTGGGGGACTGTAAATTTTTAAAATAAAACCTACTGCTATTTAAAAAAAAAAAAATTAACATACTCACCTGCTCCACCCTCCCCCGCCGTCTCTCTGCTCCTTCGCTTTTTATTTTTTATAGTTCGCCGACTGCTGTGTGATGTGAATCATCACACAACAGCGGCAGCCTGCTCAGAGCCTACGCAATTTGTGTAGCTCAAGCTGGCTAATAGATTCATCGAAGTCTGCAGCGCATGGCTGGCGCCGCCTACTTCCTGAATCTATGCTTTTCAGTGCCTCAGAGAGGCATTGAGAGCAATGGAATTGCTTGGACCAATGAGAAAGAACCATTGATCTCAAGCAATTCAAAAACTCCTTCATGGGAGGCAGGCCTCCCATGCTTTGACTAACACAGGACAGTCACGTGACTGTCCTCGTCAGTCATGGAGGCGTGCCGCAGGGCTGTGTGCCCACCAGGGCCGGCGCTAATGTAAGGCGGCACAGGCGGCCGGCCGCCTTACTGTCCTGGCCTGCTGCCAGTTTGAGGGGCGGAAAAATCTGATTTTCTGACAGCCCAGCGATGCACTGTCATACCCCGGCTGCGCTGCAGTGTGCCTGTCTCAGTCCCATCCCACGTTCTTAACACGAGCAGGCACACTGTGTAATTTGGCACCGCCCCCACATGTGATCCACATAGCCCAGGCCCAGGCAAACAACTGCAGGAGGAGCCACCAGCCCGCGTGCTTTCACGATGGAGGACCGAGGCAGAGAGGAGATTTATTACCAGGTGTGAATAAACTAATGGGAGGGGGGTGTAGATTAATATACTGGGGGGGCTTTAAATTGCTGCACTCGGTCCAGGGGCTGTAAATGGATATACTGGGGTGGGAGGCAGTAAGTAAATATACTGGGGGCTGTAAATAGATATACTGGGGGGGCTGTAAATTGATATACTGGGTCTGGGGGCTGTAAATAGATATACTGGGTCTGGGGGCTGTAAATAGATATACTGGGGGGCTGTATATTATTGATATACTGGGTCTGGGGGCTGTAAATAGATATACTGGGGGGCTGTAAATAGATATACTGGGGGGCTGTAAATTGATATACTGGGTCTGGGGGCTGTAAATGGATATACTGGGTCTGGGGGCTGTAAATAGATATACTGGGGGGCTGTAAATTATTGATATACTGGGTCTGGGGGCTGTAAATTGATATACTGGGTCTGGGGGCTGTAAATAGATATACTGGGGGGCTGTAAATTGATATACTGGGTCTGGGGGCTGTAAATGGATATACTGGGTCTGGGGGCTGTAAATAGATATACTGGGTCTGGGGGCTGTAAATGGATATACTGGGTCTGGGGGCTGTAAATAGATATACTGGGGGGCTGTAAATTATTGATATACTGGGTCTGGGGGCTGTAAATAGATATACTGGGGGGCTGTAAATTATTGATATACTGGGTCTGGGGGCTGTAAATAGATATACTGGGGGGCTGTAAATTGATATACTGGGTCTGGGGGCTGTAAATGGATATACTGGGTCTGGGGGCTGTAAATAGATATACTGGGTCTGGGGGCTGTAAATGGATATACTGGGTCTGGGGGCTGTAAATAGATATACTGGCGGGCTGTAAATTATTGATATACTGGGTCTGGGGGCTGTAAATAGATATACTGGGGGGGGGCTGTAAATTGATATACTGGGTCTGGGGCTTTAAATTGATATACTGGGTCTGGGGGCTGTAAATAGATATACTGGGGGGGCTGTAAATTGATATACTGGGTCTGGGGGCTGTAATTAGATATACTGGGGGGGCTGTAAATAGATATACTGGGGGGGCTGTAAATTGATATACTGGGTCTGGGGCTGTAAATGGATATACTGGGTCTGGGGGCTGTAAATAGATATACTGGGTCTGGGGCTGTAAATGGATATACTGGGTCTGGGGGCTGTAAATAGATATACTGGGGGGCTGTAAATTATTGATATACTGGGTCTGGGGCTGTAAATAGATATACTGGGGGGCTGTAAATAGATATACTGGGGGCTGTAAATTGATATACTGGGTCGCTGTAAATAGATATACTGGGGGGCTGTAAATTGATATACTGGGTCTGGGGGCTGTAAATGGATATCTTGGGTCTGGGGGCTGTAAATAGATATACTGGGTCTGGGGGCTGTAAATGGATATACTGGGTCTGGGGGCTGTAAATAGATATACTGGGGGGCTGTAAATTATTGATATACTGGGTCTGGGGGCTGTAAATAGATATACTGGGGGGCTGTAAATTATTGATATACTGGGTCTGGGGGCTGTAAATAGATATACTGGGGGGCTGTAAATTGATATACTGGGTCTGGGGGCTGTAAATTGATATACTGGGTCTGGGCTCTGTAAATAGATATACTGGGGGGCTGTAAATTGATATACTGGGGGGGCTGTAAATTGATATACTGGGTCTGGGGGCTGTAAATGGATATACTGGGTCTGGGGGCTGTAAATAGATATACTGGGTCTGGGGGCTGTAAATTGATATACTGGGTCTGGGCTCTGTAAATAGATATACTGGGGGGGCTGTAAATTGATATACTGGGGGGGCTGTAAATTGATATACTGGGTCTGGGGGCTGTAAATGGATATACTGGGTCTGGGGGCTGTAAATAGATATACTGGGTCTGGGGGCTGTAAATTGATCTACTGGGTCTGGGGCTGTAAATTGCTGTACTGGGTCTGGGGGCTGTAAATTGCTGTACTGGGTCTGGGGCTTTAAATTGATATACTGGGTCTGGGGCTGTAAATAGATATACTGGGGGCTGTAAATTGATATACTGGGTCTGGGGGCTGTAAATAGATATACTGGGTCTGGGGGCTGTAAATTGATATACTGGGTCTGGGGGCTGTAAATAGATATACTGGGGGCTGTAAATTATTGATATACTGGGTCTGGGGGCTGTAAATAGATATACTGGGGGGCTGTAAATTGATATACTGGGTCTGGGGGCTGTAAATTGATATACTGGGGGGCTGTAAATAGATATACTGGGTCTGGGGGCTGTAAATGGATATACTGGGTCTGGGGGCTGTAAATTGATATACTGGGGGGGCTGTAAATTGATATACTGGGTCTGGGGCCTGTAAATTGATATACTGGGTCTGGGGGCTGTAAATAGATTTACTGGGGGGGCTGTAAATAGATAACTGGGAGGCTGCAAATTGATATACTGGGTCTGGGGGCTGTAAATAGATATACTGGGGGGCTGTAAATTGATATACTGGGTCTGGGGGCTGTAAATGGATATACTGGGTCTGGGGCTGTAAATAGATATACTGGGTCTGGGGGCTGTAAATGGATATACTGGGTCTGGGGGCTGTAAATAGATATACTGGGGGGCTGTAAATTATTGATATACTGGGTCTGGGGCTGTAAATAGATATACTGGGTCTGGGGGCTGTAAATAGATATACTGGGGGCTGTAAATAGATATACTGGGGGGCTGTAAATTGATATACTGGGTCTGGGGCTGTAAATAGATATACTGGGGGGCTGTAAATAGATATACTGGGGGGGCTGTAAATTGATATACTGGGTCTGGGGCTGTAAATGGATATACTGGGTCTGGGGGCTGTAAATTGATATACTGGGTCTGGGGGCTGTAAATTGATATACTGGGTCTGGGGGCTGTAAATTGATATACTGGGTCTGGGGCCTGTAAATTGAATATACTGGGTCTGGGGCTGTAAATAGATTTACTGGGGGGCTGTAAATAGATAAACTGGGAGGCTGCAAATTGATATACTGGGTCTGGGGCTGTAAATAGATATACTGGGGGGGCTGTAAATTGATATACTGGGTCTGGGGGCTGTAAATGGATATACTGGGTCTGGGGGCTGTAAATGGATATACTGGGTCTGGGGCTGTAAATAGATATACTTGGGGGCTGTAAATAGATATACTGGGGGGCTGTAAATAGATTATACTGGGGGCTGTAAATTGATATACTGGGTCTGGGGGCTGTAAATGATATACTGGGTCTGGGGGCTGTAAATAGATATACTGGGGGCTGTAAATAGATTACTGGGGGGCTGTAAATTGATATACTGGGTCTGGGGGCTGTAAATGGATATACTGGTCTGGGGCTGTAAATAGATACTGGGTCTGGGGCTGTAAATGGATATATACTGGGTCTGGGGGCTGTAAATAGATATACTTGGGGGCTGTAAATAGATATACTGGGTCTGGGGCTGTAAATAGATATACTGGGGGCTGTAATAGATATACTGGGGGGCTGTAAATTATTGATATACTGGTCTGGGGGCTGTAAATAGATATACTGGGTCTGGGGGCTGTAAATAGATATACTGGGGGCTGTAAATAGATATATACTGGGGGGCTGTAAATTGATATACTGGGTCTGGGGCTGTAAATAGATATACTGGGGGCTGTAAATAGATATACTGGGGGGGCTGTAAATTGATATACTGGGTCTGGGGGCTGTAAATGGATATACTGGGTCTGGGGGCTGTAAATTGATATACTGGGTCTGGGGCTGTAAATTGATATACTGGGTCTGGGGGCTGTAAATTGATATACTGGGTCTGGGGCCTGTAAATTGATATACTGGGTCTGGGGGCTGTAAATAGATTTACTGGGGGGCTGTAAATAGATAAACTGGGAGGCTGCAAATTGATATACTGGGTCTGGGGCTGTAAATAGATATACTGGGGGGGCTGTAAATTGATATACTGGGTCTGGGGGCTGTAAATGGATATACTGGTCTGGGGGCTGTAAATGGATACTGGGTCTGGGGGCTGTAAATGATATACTGGGGGGCTGTAAATAGATATACTGGGGGGCTGTAAATAGATATACTGGGGGGCTGTAAATTGAATATACTGGGTCTGGGGCTGTAATTGATATACTGGGTCTGGGGGCTGTAAATAGATATACTGGGGGCTGTAAATAGATATACTGGGGGGGCTGTAAATAGATATACTGGGGGCTGTAAATTGATTATACTGGGTCTGGGGCTGTAAATAGATATACTGGTCTGGGGGCTGTAAATAGATATACTGGGTCTGGGGGTGTAAATAGATATACTGGGTCTGGGGGCTGTAAATAGATATACTGGGGGTGTAAATTATTGATATACTGGGTCTGGGGCTGTAAATAGATATACTGGGGGGCTGTAAATAGATATACTGGGGGGCTGTAATTATTGATATACTGGGTCTGGGGGCTGTAAATAGATATACTAGGGGGCTGTAAATTGATATACTGGGTCTGGGGGCTGTAAATTGATATACTGGGTCTGGGCTCTGTAAATAGATATACTGGGGGGGCTGTAAATTGATATACTGGGGGGCTGTAAATTGATATACTGGGTCGGGGCTGTAAATGGATATACTGGGTCTGGGGCTGTAAATAGATATACTGGGTCTGGGGCTGTAAATTGATATACTGGGTCTGGGGCTGTAAATTGCTGTACTGGGTCTGGGGGCTTTAAATTGATATACTGGGTCTGGGGCTGTAAATAGATATACTGGGGGGCTGTAAATTGATATACTGGGTCTGGGGGCTGTAAATTGATATACTGGGCGTGGGAGCTGTAAATAGATATACTGGGGGGGCTGTAAATGGATATACTGGGTCTGGGGGCTGTAAATAGATATACTGGGGGGCTGTACATTGATATACTGGGGGGCTGTAAATTGATATACTGGGGGGCTGTAAATTATTGATATACTGGGGGGCTGTAAATTGATATACTGGGTCTGGGGGCTGTAAATTGATATACTGGGCGTGGGGGCTGTAAATAGATATACTGGGGGGGCTGTAAATGGATATACTGGGTCTGGGGGCTGTAAATGGATATACTGGGTCTGGGGCCTGTAAATTGATATACTGGGTCTGGGGGCTGTAAATAGATTTACTGGGGGGGCTGTAAATAGATAAACTGGGAGGCTGCAAATTGATATACTGGGTCTGGGGCTGTAAATAGATATACTGGGTCTGTGGGCTGTAAATTGATATACTGGGTCTGGGGGCTGTAAATAGATATACTGGGGGCTGTAAATGGATATACTGGGTCTGGGGGCTGTAAATAGATATACTGGGTCTGGGGGCTGTAAATAGATATACTAGGTCTGGGGCTGTAAATTGATATACTGGGTCTGGGGGCTGTAAATAGATATACTGGGGGGCTGTAAATTGATATACTGGGTCTGGGGCCTGTAAATTGATTTACTGGGGGTGTAAATTGCTACGCTGGGGGGGCGTAAAATCATGTACCGGGGTCTGGGGGTGTAAAATGATATGCAGGGGGTTTGAATAAACTGATATTGGTACATTACCGTTTTTTATTGCTGTGGAGCTCTTTTATACACTCATTCACACTGCACATTACTGTGAGTTTTATTGCTGTAGAACTCTGTGATACGCTCATACACACCGCACATTACTGTGAGTTTTATTACTGTGGAGCTCTGTGATACGCTCATACACACCGCACATTACTATGAGTGTTATTGCTGTGGAGCTCTGTGATACGCTTTTACACACTGCACATTACTGGAAGGTTTATTGAAGTGAGCTCTGTAATTTGCAGTGTGTATAAGTACATCAATAAGGTAGACGTATCTTATAAACCTGAATTGCTCCTGGTGAGGGTATAAATAAAACCCACCAGTTTCTCTCATGGCTGAGAAGCCGCATGAGGACATGTGGTTGCTTAGAAAGCAGCTTTTGGTTTCAGTAGGAAGGACTAGCCTGACCCAGAGGTGTAGTGATGTGGCAGAAGAGCTTACACTTTAATGACCATTCAAATAAACCAAAACCTCTGTGTTTTGCTCAACATGGAGCTACAGGGGTGAGCAGGGCTGGACTGGGACAGAAAATCAGCCCTGGATGTCATCCAGACCGGCCCAATTTAATTATGCAAACACGCACAAATATAGTATATAATCCAACTGGATTGCTCAACCAATCACTCTACAGATACTGGAGTTGCTGCAGAGCGATTGGGTAAAGCACCGCAGTGGCACTGAGGTCAAGTGTGCACCATGCCTTAAGGTGAGGCGGATGCGCAGAGGGTCTCACCGGCACGGTGGCCGCAATATGAGACTGCGTCTGCTTTGCAGTGAGGAAGTTCTCACCTCACCCATTAAGGGCAGTGCGAGCCACGCGGTGAACCAGCATTCACACTGGCCCACAAAGCCATCGGCCCACCGGGAATCTCCCTGTAGTCCCTATGGCCAGTACATGCCTGGGGGTGAGCGCAAATGACAACTTATTTTCTTGGTATGTTTTAGAGATTATTATGCATCTCAATGCTGATTGACATGGCATGGTAGGGATGGGGGGGGGGACCAAAACGCACCTTCGCCTGAGTAGACAAAAATGCTTGCACCGGCCCTGGTGCCCACATCCTGGAGAGCAGCAAAAGATCCTGGGGAGCCCACCCTGAGAGGAGCTAAAGATCCTGGGAAGCCCACCCTGAGAGGAGCTAAAGATCCTGGAGAGCCCACCCTGAGAGCAGCTAAAGATCCTGGGGATCCCACCCTGAGAGCAGCAAAAGATCCTGGGGAGCACTGAACCTGAATCTACGTAACCCGTGTATATCTGGCTCTGATACTAGCCAGTGCCTCACCAGCCACTGACCTTACCGCACGTCACTGCTCAAATTGGATGAGACTCACAGGATCTCTGTATAAAGTCGATTCTTCTATGGACCTCCCGTCTATTAGGCTGCCTCCACCGGGTCTCTTATCTGGGGTATGTCTGGTTTCACCATTTCATCAGTATGGAACTCATAGCCCGTGTATCAATGGAAAGACAGCAGCTACAGGATTCCAGCCATTAAGAAGTAATTATTCAGGATAAAATGTTAAAATAAAATATAATAATAGTATAAACCTGATGCGTTTCGTCTGAATATTCAGACTTTTCTGACTTCTTACTTTGATAAAGGCTCAGCTAGAGCCGACACGTCAGAATAACATGTAAATGTAGCAATAAAGATTTTTTGTTTTTATTTGGGAGTCCTGGAGTGCATCTCATATGGCGAACGTATGGATATTCTCTGAGATTTATTGCATCGGGCAAGTATGATTGTAGTGGTGAGTGCTGTGTACCCAGTGGATCGATTTAATTATATATATATTTACCCTGTGCAAAATTAAACCGAACTAATGTACATATTTCTGTGAAGTTTATATAAAAGTTATAGCAATGCCAGCAACCAATAACAATAGAAACATTCCCTCATGTAGACCAAGAGGGTGCAGAATGCTGGTATGGTAAAGGGAGGCCTGCCTTTTTTTTTTTTTTTTTTTAAAGGATTTTACCAAGAAGGATACATTGAGATTTCTCTCGTTTTCAAGTTATGTCATGGGTGGCGAGTATGTACCGTTAGGTGTCTTGCCCAAGGACACTTACTGGAGAGATGCTTGTAAACAAACGTATGGAAAATTCATATGATAGGGGATAAGTCAGATGAAGCATCAAACATTAAAGTACAAATGAGAAATAAAACTGATATGACTGAAAAGGGAAATAAGTGTTAAAACCATCATTTTTTGCAAATCAAAATGAAACAGTTTATCGCTTTATTAGCGGGATATGTAAGCAAATCCAATACGGAGATAGCAATATTAACACCGGTACTGTAAGGCATAAATCTTCAAATAAACATTAAGGGGGTTATCAAGTAAGTGCTAGCATTGGAATACCGGCTAAAATCGCCAGTACTGCAATGCTAAAACAGTGCCAACACTTCTAAGACTAGGGTCAGACGAACGCATTTTTCACATCGTCCGTAAATAAGTGCATCCGAAACGCATGGACGTACTTTTTCACGGAATACGCGATAGCGGTCATCCGATGCACAATTTCGGTCGTGATTTCATACGGATCCGATCCACGAAACTTTGGGTGTCTGGACGTTATGTTAGCCGGACATGAGCAGCGTCTGACGTCTCCTAATCACGCACACACGCCGCTATGCGGACACAGCGCACTCTGTACGTCAGTACTAGCGGTTCGACATTCTTGCAAAAATGCGTTTGTTTGCTGCGGGTAAATGCACGTTCGCACTGCGTTCGTCTGACCCAGCCTAAAAACTAAAATCCAAACCGCAAAAGAAGCTGCACTGGAAAGCTTCTACTTTTGACGTTTGAATTTACAGTTTTGAGAAGCGCTGGCATTTCTCGACACTGCAATACCAGTGATTCTAGCCAGTATTGCAACTCTGGTGCTTAGAGGATAACCCCTTAAGAGTTATTCATGGTCAGTGACTGCTCTTTACCGTTGTTGCAATCAAGATAATCTTCTTTGAATTCAAACAATGGCAGGTGAAGTGCAGACCAATTTTATCATAATGATTTTCTCACCGTTTCTTATAGGTAGCAGTTCATGAATAGAAATGCTAGTCCTGGCCCCGAGCTGTCTGACATGTTTCCTTACCTTTCTTTGGCTGCATACGGTGAGCCTCTATTTTTTGGCTTTGACATACCTCTACTGGACTTCTAGGGCTGTATTCTAACCCAGCCATTAATGGCAGCCTGCAAGTGGATAACTGTCAGGGTTATTCAGAGAGAGGTGAAAACCAGGAGAACTGGCAGGTGAAGAGAACAATCTAGAACAAATAGCCGATTTGGAAAGTGAGATAAATGGGAGAATTTTTCTGGTTTGGCTATTTTGACCTAGAATTTTTACTTCTCAAGTCGTTCTCCTGGTTTTCACCTCTCTCTGAATAACCCTGTGTTTGTTTTCCATTTGCAGCTCACTATTAAAGGCAATATTTCGACCCGGAACCTGTAATAATGGCTCCATTCGAGATATTTGACAGCTGGACATTCGATAATGACAGCAGCTATTCACATAAGCGCTGTTATAGTCTCCTTGATTCCATGGAGTGAAGCGCAGCAGTGTTCGAGGGAGGTCATGCTGTGGCCAGAGACAGAAACAGGGAATTGTTTGTTCTTGGTTTTCTGCTGCATATGTTGAGAGAAGGTGGCGGCGGCGGATCGCTCCCTCCTCTGCATCATGGGGTCAAAGGTAAGTTCTTGATCGTTTAAATGGTTTATAAAATTAAATTTAAAGTATTAAGTGATTTTGCGAAATCCCTAAACACCAGGGTCTGAGAGCAAGTATTATTTGCAGAATGCCATTTAAAGCCCAGAATGTGCTACGCTAGAACAGCTCATTCTTCTCCTGGTAGCCACAAATTAACAGTTCCTGTACAATGTCTTGGAGCCATTAATTTACAGTAAGCAGGTGCAAAGTCTGAGCCACAAGCGAAGCTTGCAACTCGGCTTAACCGCTTGAGCTGCTATTCCAACTAACAACTTGAACTGTTATGTATAACAACTCTGCTGAAATAGGGTCCTAGATTTTGTGTCCCGGTGCTTTTTGGAGGCAGGTCTGCAGTAGACACAAAGTTTTTGTGTGACTTATCCTGTGCCTTAGTGTGAAGTCACTAGTAACTCAAAAACAAGGTTTGTAACTTTGTAAGGGCCCTGAAAATGGGCAACAACACAAGTGGCCTACCCTACAGTGGGATCCCGCTCTGGTCTTATAAGTAATAGCTTGATTGGTGTCATTACAGGGAAGGCTGAAGCATATGCAAATCAAACTGCTATCACCTACAAAAAAAAGTGGGCCGAGCTGAAATTCCAAGGAAGTCCTCTCTGCACGAGAGATACAGCAACACCTGTCAATAATTATGGCCTTGTCGGAAGGGTATAGCTGATACCCTTTATGCACATTGAGCAAAGGTTCCACGTTTGGATTAGGGATGAGCTGTTCGTTTCGGACGGTTTGGAGTTCGACCCGAACTTGGCCTGTTCGACTAGATCGCGAACACCGAACATTTCCGGGTGTTCGCCGCATATTCGACCACAATGCATTTTCCCACTGGCCTGAAGCTCGTAATTGGCTACAGCCTTGCACCTGACCACAGGTCTGGTGCAAGACTGGTTCAACACTATGCCAATCACCGCTCAGAGTCCTGATTGGGCAAATTTTGCCCAATCATGGGCTCCCAGAGCTAAGTCCCGCGGCACACTATATAACGTTTCCACGCGCCGATTCTGCACGCATTTCAGAGGAGATTTTAAAGGAGATAGTTGTGTGTTGTTATTGCCGGTCTGCCACACTACTGGGGGGGACTGGGGGGTCTCAATTCTACCAAAAATCAGGGAATTTAGGTGATGTGTGTCTTGTCACTGTGCCAGCAAGTTTTTTTGGGGTTTACAACTTTCTTTAAAACATTTGTGAATTGAGATGATCTTCTGTGTCTTGTCACTGTGACTCACTGTGCCAGCAAATCTTTTTGGGGCTCACTAATTTCTTCAAAACATTTGTGAATTGAGGTGATCTCTGTCTTGTCACACAACCAGTACCACGCATTATTTTGGGGCTCGCTAATTTCTTTAAAACATTTGTGAATTGAGGTGATCTGTGTCTCGTCCCACATCCAGTACCACGCATTATTTTGGGGCTCACTAATTTCTTTAAAACATTTGTGAATTGAGGTGATCTGTGTCTCGTCGCACAACCAGTACCACGCCTTATTTTGGGGCACACTAATTTCTTTAAAACATTTGTGAATCAAGGTGATCTTTGTCTCGTCGCACAACCGGTACCACGCCTTATTTTGGGGCTCACTAATTTCTTTAAAACATTTGTGAATTGAGGTGATCTGTGTCTTGTTAAAAAATCCAGTACCACACAGTATTTTGGGGCTCACTAATTTCTTTAAAACATTTGTGAATTGAGGTGATCTGTGTCTCGTCCCACATCCAGTACCACGCATTATTTTGGGGCTCACTAATTTCTTTAAAACATTTGTGAATTGAGGTGATCTGTGTCTCGTCGCACAACCAGTGCCACGCCTTATTTTGGAGCTCACTAATTTATTTAAAACATTTGGGAATTGAGGTGATCTGTGTCTCGTCACTGGCTGCCAGCTATCAGTGTGTCTCACTGAGTTATACCAGAGTTCTTTAAATCTTTATACCAGAGTTGAATCAGAGTTCTGTATATATTAATCTATATATCACTCACCATGTCTGAAAGAACAAAAAGGACAGGCAGACGCTCCCAGACACAGATAAGAGGGCAAGCAGCCCCTGTGTCGGGAGGCTGTGCCTCTGGTCATGGTGGACATGGTGCATCCTCTGCAGGGGCACGCTTGTGCTGGCCGTCTTAAGCAGCAGCAACATACAGAGGACTTGGTGGATTGGCTAACCAGGCCATCCTCATCCTCCGAGTCCTCTGCCAGCCAGGCTTCTAGTGCTTTACAGTCCACCTCAGCTGCCAAAGCATCTAATGCAGCCTCCATGTCCACAGCTACTCCTGCTGTAGCCTCGCTATCACACACGGAGGAGTCAGCTGAATTGTTTGACTACAATGAGAGTGACATGCTGCTTGAGGATGCGCAGCAAGTACAGTGCTCTGATTCAATCTCTGAGGTTGAGCAAGGGAGTATAATCAACCTAGAAGAAGGGGGTGCCAGTGATGACACACAAATAACTGGCACCCATGTTGCCCCAGCAGCTGCAGCATACTGCCAAGTTGGCTCCAGCGAGGCAGTGATGAGGAGATAGGGGGTGAAGATGACAATGATGATGAGGTCACTGACTCCACCTGGGTGCAAGATCAAACAGAGGAATTAAGTGAGGGGGAGGAGGAGGCAACAGCAAACACGAGGCACAACATCCTCTGTGACCAACCGTAGCACTAGCCAGTCCAAGGCATCACATGTCAGAGCTGCTCCGGTGCAGAGCGCTGTTGTCTCAAAGAACACATGCAGGAACTCTGTTGTCTGGGAGTTCTTTAAAAAATGTGCAGTAGAGCGCAGCGTTGCTATTTGTAATCTATGTCAGAGGAGGCTTAAGCGTGGGAAAGTGTCAGGACCGTACCTGTCCGTTCCTGCGTGAATCCATGAAAGTGGCAGCTCCATCAAAGGTGCTGCCCTTCTGCTGTGAACCAGCTAATAAACCGTTAAAACCACACACACCACAGGTCACATGACACACCCCTCTGCCTAATCAATAAAGGCTCCACACACCCTCTGCCCAATGCTTCATTGTTGTCTCCTGTTCCTATGAACAAGACCTGTAAAGACCAAGCTCCAGAAACTGCTTTCCCTATCCACTCATCGTGTTTCTGTGACGTCCTGCAGAGGTGGGAGTTGCCAGTCATGTTTTTGGACATTCTAGCACATCTGGCGCCCCCTCTGGCTTCTATGGACATTGCATTTAGTTCTGGACATTTGGTTTACATCCAAGCCTGGACCTCACCTGGACTTTAATTGTTCTCATTTGGTCATGTGCTATATAAGCAGGCATCGCCCTAAGAAGGGCGCTGCCTCATTCTGATGTTTCAGTCTGCTTTGTTCCAAGCCTTGATCTCCTTGATCCTTATTCACTTACCTTGTAGTTCTGGTAGGGATCTTTTGCTCAGGTTCTCCTGTATGTGTTCTAGTTACCCTTTATTACTTTACTTTCAGGTTTTGGGTTTACTCCTCCGCTAGTTCTGTATTTACATTTGTTTATAGTCTCCCAGGTCCTTGGTTATTCATACTGTTTTGTTCATATGGTTCATGTTTGGTATTTATGTTTGCATTTCATGTTTCTTCTCTAGGTTTAAACAGGTTTATGTTTTAACTCATGTTACTCTAGTGTTTAGTTCTCTTATGTCTTTCTGCCTATAGTTTCCCAGGTCTTTGGTTGTTCAACGGTTTGTTTATTTAGTTCAGGTCTATGGTTTGATTCTAGTGCTCAGGTCTTTTGTTTCATTGTGGTGTTCTGGTTCCTTGCTGTATATAGTACTGTTGTAAATAAATCCCTTGTTTTGTTTATACATCCATGGGTCATGTCTGTTAACTGCTCAAGTAGCTCACACCCCTTCTGTGCCAAGTCAGGTCAGGCCCACCGTCACAGTTCCCCCCTGCTCCAAGACCCCACCAATACTGACTGCTCTCCCAGGAGCAACTACCCTACCCACGTACTCTCCCAGAAGCAACGACCCTTCCCAACGTGCTCTCCCAGGAGCAGCTACCCTCACACCTGGACTCAAGGATTTCTTTCCCCATCACCCTCAGCCAACCTGTGAGTTCCAGTGTGCCCTGTCCCACAGCCCTCCTGTCATGTTCTCCTCTCCCACGAAGTGTGTGCATCCCCGAGACCTGCATATCGGCCTCATCACCTGAAAGGCAAGTACCTGCAAGGTACAGAAAGATACCGGACACTTGGGTACCACGTGCTTGAGGCGACCTATGAACAAGTGCCACACATCCCGTTGGCGCAAAACTTTGCGTAGGTCCTCCTCCTCCTCATCTGTCTCTACCCCACCCCCACTGTATGTCCTGCCATGTCATTGCCTACAACCTCCACTGACAGGGATGATGCTACAGTAATGGATGTACCAGGTCCTTCCTCACAATGTGACATCATCCCAGTAGCTGAAGATTTAAGCAGTCAGATTACGTTGCCGCAGCTGCTGCAGCGAAAGAAAAAATATAGTCCCAACCATCCCCAAGCACAGCGTCTAAATGCCAGCTTAGCAAAATTACTCGCATTGCAGCTGCTGCCTTTCCAGCTGGTGGACTCTGCTCCCTTCCGTGAATTTGCTGAATGCGCTGTACCACAGTGGCAGGTTCCAAAACGCCATTACTTTTCACGCAAGGCCATTCCAGCACTATACCAGCACGTGGAAGACAATGTTATCCAGTCATTGGGAAAGGCAGTCAGCAGCAAGGTGCATGTGACTTTAGATACGTGGTCCAGCAAGCATGGACAGGGTCGTTACATTTCCTTCACGGCACACTGGGTAACTCTGATCGCAGCTGGGAGGGATCCAAGACGGGGCTCTGTGCTGGAGCTTGTTCATCCACCACGCCTCCAGAAAGCTGCTTGTATGAGGTCTGTCTGCTCCACCACCACCACCTCTTCCTCCTCCTTCTCTGTCTCTGGTGAAGTGGCAGTTAAACCCACGCCTGACAGGGTCTACGCAATGGCTCAAGCAAAAAGATACCATACTGTGCTTGAGCTGATTTGTTTAGGGCACAGGAGCCACACCGGGTCAGAAATTTTGTCAGCTCTGCAGGGGCAGGTGCAGAGATGGTTAACACCACGCCAGCTTGAGCTGGGAATGATCGTCTGCGATTATGGCAGCAACCTTCTCTCTGCCCTACGCAAGGGTAAATTGACGCATGTACCATGCCTAGCACACATCCTAAATCTGGTGGTACAGCGTTTCCTAACCAAGTACGCAGGGCTGCCAGAGCTTCTCATCCAGGCCAGAAAAGTCTGCAGCCACTTCAGATGGTCATTCCCAGCAAGCGTTCGCCTGTCAGAAATTTCAAAGAGATTCAAAGAGAAAATCCAAAGAGATTTCCACCTTCCCACAAACCGTCTGATCTGTGACATGCCCACCAGGTGGAACTCGACATTAGCAATGCTGCAGCATCTGCACAAGCAGCAGAGGGCCATCAACAGTACCTGTGTGAGTATGGCACAAGGACAGGTTCAGGTCAACTTGGTTCCCCCCCCCCCGCAGTGGCTGATGATCAAGGATGCATGCACTGTACTGTCACCATTTGAGGAGGCAACGAGGATGGTGAGCAGGGACAGTGCATGCATCAGTGACACAATTCCTTTAGTGTTCCTGTTGGAGCACACTCTGCGGGGAATTATAGATGTGACTCTAGAGGCAGAGCAGCGGGAGGAAGAGGAGGCCTTCCCTAGCTCTCAAGACCCCAGTATTTCCGCAGACAGCATTCCAGCGGGTCCTACTCAGATCAGACAGGAGGAGGAGGAGTATTTAAGTAGTAGGGGCATTGAAGGTGGGGATTCCTCAAGGGAGCGTTTTGTGTGCCCAGAAACAGAAGGGCTAGTGCGTGGCTGGGAGGAGGAAGTGCACGATACGGTCATCCTCATTTACCAGGAAGACTCGGAAGCTAATGCCACCTCCAACCTACGCTGCATGGGCTCCCTAATGATGCAAAGCCTGCTAAAGGACCCCAGGATTCATGCTATCAAGGAGAGGGATCATTACTGGTTGGCAACCCTTCTAGATCCACGATACAAGGGGAAAGTTGCAGAGCTCATCCTGCCCGCTCAGAGGGAGCACAGGATGAAAAAACTTGAGGACGCTCTAAAGCGACACTTGTGTAACACCTTTCCAGGCACTGGTAGATTACCAAGTGCTGACACACGTGCTTCTGAGGCTGCGGGTGATCAGAGGAATAGTGGTGAAGGCCAGGGCCGCTTGACTGATGCTTTTTTAAATTTTTTTAGTCTTCGACGCCCAGGGACGTCAAATGTAGGCACCCATTGCCAGCGTCTTCACCATATGGTGCAGGACTACCTAGGGGCAAGGGCAAACCTGGATACCTTTCTAGCAGATGATCCACTGGGTTACTGGGTGTTGAGATTGTATCACTGGCCAGAACTTAGCCAATATGCTATGCAGCTACTAGGTTGCCCTTCATCTAGCGTGCTTTCCGAAAGGACGTTCAGTGCCGCTGGAGGTTTTGTCACAGACAAAAGAGTGCGTCTGTCCACCGACTCTGTAGACCGGCTGACATTTATAAAAATAAATCAGTCCTGGATCAGCAGCTATCAATCCCCTGATGCTGAAGTAATGGAATAGATCGGGGATGTCCTCTTCTGCATTCACAAAACCTCCAGCACTGAACTCTTCCACAATACCACAAAAGGGTTACGGTGTGAAGGCACTTGCTGCCATGAAAGGCACCATATTTGGCTGCACTGACGCCTGTGCCAGATTTATATCATTTTAATTTTTTGAACTGCAGGGTCCAACCCTGCACTCTTCCACAATACCACAGAGGGGTTACTGTATGATGATACTTGCTGGCCTGGCATTAAAGGCACAATATCTGGGTGCACTGACGCCCATTAACAGATCAAAAACTTTTCAATATAGGACCAGATGGTCCACCCCTGCACTCTTCCACAATACCACAGAGGGGTTACTGTATGATGATACTTGCTGGCCTGGCATTAAAGGCACAATATCTGGGTGCACTGATGCCCATTAACAGATCAAAAACTTTTCAATATAGGACCACATGGTCCACCCCTGCACTCTTCCACAATACCACAGAGGGGTTACTGTATGATGATACTTGCTGGCCTGGCATTAAAGGCACAATATCTGGGTGCACTGACGCCCACTAACAGATCAAAAACTTTTCAATATAGGACCACATGGTCCACCCCTGCACTCTTCCACAATTCCACAGAGGGGTTACTGTATGATGATACTTGCTGGCCTGGCATTAAAGGCACAATATCTGGGTGCACTGACGCCCATTAACAGATCAAAAACTTTTCAATATAGGACCACATGGTCCACCCCTGCACTCTTCCACAACCCACAGAGGGGTTACTGTATGATGATACTTGCTTGCCTGGCATTAAAGGCACAATATCTGGGTGCACTGACGCCCATTAACAGATCAAAAACTTTTCAATATAGGACCACATGGTCCACCCCTGCACTCTTCCACAATACCACAGAGGGGTTACTGTATGATGATACTTGCTGGCCTGGCACCAAAGGCAGAATATCTGGGTGCACTGACGCCTTAACCAGATGCATATCTTTTCAATATAGGACCACATGGTCCACCCTGCATTCTTCCACAATACCACAGAGGGGTTACTGTATGATAGTACTTGCAGGCCTGGCACCAAAAGCACAATATTTGGGTGCACTGCCACTGACGCCTGTATCAGATTCATATCCTCAGAGGGGTTACGGTGTGACGGCACTGTTGGGGACGCTAAAGGACCAATTTTACAGCACCTATTGTTACTTTCATCCAAAACCTGCATATATTTCACAATAATCTAGCCAAAAAAATCTGTAAACTTTTTCTGTGTGTCTGAAAATGTCTCCTCTTTTCATACAGACTGCCGCCCCAAGCAGTTGTTTATGGATAGATTAAAGGAAAAGCATTTACCGACATATGAAACGTCATTTTTTTGTTTTTAAGTGTTTCTATACATCCTAGAAATCCGCCACTTCACGGGCAGGTTATGAGGACCTCCTAGGCACGATATTTGAAGGAATTTGTCGTTTTTATTTTTAACCCTTATTTCATGGAAAACTCACTGTCCCTTTAAAAACGTTTTTTTTTTACTTTTTGTCCTTGTTTCCTGTCCCCCAGGGCACTACCTGGACCCCCATACACCTTTTATGCCAAATATGTAGCATATATGCCCTCTTGGAGGGCACTCTAAAAACCGAATTTTCAGCCCCATTGACTTGCATTGGGTTCGAGTTCGGGTTCGGTCCCGAACAAATGGGAAGTTCGTGTTCGGGCTCGAACCGAACTCGGGGGGTGTTCAGCTCATCCCTAATTTGGATTACCTTATATGCTAGAAGTAGCCAAAAACAAGGTTTGCGTTGCCAAAACAATCGTCGGGTTGCTGTATCTCTCTCGCAGAGAGGACTTTTTTGGCATTTCCATCCTTTCTGGGTGATGGCAGCTTGATTTGCATATAGTTTATTATTCTCTGTAATGACGCCATCAAGGTAAAACCTTGTAAGACCTATGTGAGGACTTCTCATAGGGCAGGCCATTTGGGCAGTTGTCCATACTGAGGACCCTCACATGCCTTGTTTTGCTTACTAGCAACTCAGGTCCAAGTGGGGTGGTATGGACCAGAAAACCTCAAACACTTTGTTTTTCATGTGTAAACAATTGTTGCACTAGAAGCCGTTTGACACAGTACTTTAATTCTAGTGGTCTTTAAAATTTAGTTGAGGGGAATAGCTCACAGTGGCTAAAACAGCTCCCAAAAAAAAAAATCCTGCCTAAATTCCAATTTCCAGAGAATATTTTTTTTTTTTTTTTACCAGGAAGGATACTTTTTGAGATTTCTCTCTTCTTCAAGTATGTCCTGGTTGGCAGGTATGTGTAACGTTAGGTGTCTTGCCCAACGACACTTACTGTAGAGGTGCTCTTGCCGGAATTTGAACCAGTGTCTCCACGGTTATAGAGCAGTGATGTTACCTTACTCCATCTTCAGTTCTTCAAGAAATCCCTCAAAACCTATTTATTTCAGATAAGCATATCACATTGTTTAATCCCCCTCCTCCCCACATCATAATAGATATCATAGCTGGCTTTAGTACCACATTTGAGGAAATAGTACTGGGACACTGGTATGAGATCGGCATCAGTGAAGTTTGACCCAATATCAATTTTTGAGTATGAGTAACACAACAAATGAACAATTAAATTGGAACAGAGGAAAATAAAACCGAAGAAAATTTTTTTTTTTTTGCATGAAATATATACGTTAATCAGAATTGTAAAACCCGTGTAGCCATAAGGAGAAAACAAATGGAAATAATGTGAGTCTAAGGCTAGGGTCAAACGAACGCATTATTTGCAGCGACCGTCAAAAAGTGCGTCCGAATGCATCAACGTTTTTTTCACGGAATGCGCGAAAATGGTCAGACGACGCACATTTTCGTTAGTGATTTTTTTACGGATCGTCAATAAAACACTTTTTGCATCTGGATGTTATGTAGGCTGGACATTAGCAGCATCTGACATCTCCTAATCACGCACACACGCCGCTATGCGGGCGCAGCGCACTCTGTACGTCAGTTCTGCGTTCTCAAAAAAATGCGTTCATTTTCCACTTGCGTTGCGCGGCCGGACTTTCGTCTGGCCGTACTTCGTATATTGGCCGTTATTGCCCATCATTTGCTGCTATTGCAGCCGTGATTAAGTGCGCCTAAACGCACGTTAAAATTGCGTTAGTCTGACCCCAGCCTTATAAAAACAAAATCAATCTACACAAGAAAATACAGAGAAGGGGCAGAAAAGTGACAATATTGCAAAGAAATAGGGAAAACAGTATTGACAGCCAGTATTGGGTTAATATTATAAAGCTTTTATATCCACCTTATGTTGCAGCTAGATACTTCATACAATTGAACTTTTTTCCCTCCATCATATGAATTTATTTTGTTTGATTGCCATTAAAGAAAGGGACCCTGGAGATTTGGAATGGTGGACAGCATGCTCCATTTCATGGGATTGTAGATGGGTAGGTTATGTTGTCATTGGTTGCATTGTTATATCTTTTCACTTGTGGGTATTTTTTACCGTGATTTTACCCACCCCCCTCCCCAAATCATGCAGCCTCTGTTCCTTGTAATGAAATTTGGAGTTAATTCCTCACCACTTTATACCACTAGAATGTAGTCGTGTGCAAAGCCAAAATTTTTAGTTTGGATTCAGGAGCATTTCAGATTTGGAAATGTCCTATTTGGGCTGGTCTAAAAAGATCGGGCCAATTCAAACATTTCAGAGAATTCGGAGGTGCACATATATTTTTCTCTTCCACCCCACTCTAGAATCTCCTCTTCACTTCTTCTATACATACTTTATACCCCATACTAGACGTTAGTTAGGATTAAGGCTAAGTTTACTTTTAGATTTAAGCAATTTCTGCTTGTTTTATGATCAGGGTTAGTAATTTTGCATTGCACAGGGATTGCAATTTTTTTTCAGTCATTCGAATCGCTCAGATCATACTTGGATTGATTTAAAAAACATTTATTTTGGAAGCAATTCGGTTCAATGGTAGGAATTTCAGATTTGTGGAATCGCTGATATTAGGACAAATTTAGAATTAAATCTCTGTTAGAGAATTTTTCTGGACCTGTTCTTGTGTCTGTTTCTTGTAGGAGTGTTTTGGAAATACATTTCCCACAAGCCTTTGTCGACCTAATGACTGAGTATCATGGGAGATGTTTAGTTCTAAAGCCTCTTGAAGGCTAATGTTGAGCACCCTTGCTCTAACCTGGAGGTAACAAACTTGAGGTGAGCTTTAAACTGTCAACCTAACAACACAAAACGATGCAGTGAAATTTAGATGCAGGGCCTTAAGAGTTAATTCTTCTCAGCTAGAATTATCTCAATACGCCATTTACATTTTATAAAATTCTGAAATGCAAACAAGACGACTTATTTTTGATTTTTTTTTCTTCTTCAAGGACATGTGCTTGTCTATTCTTGGGGGCTTAAAATTAAGATCCTAACATAACAAGTCTCAGCTAGACGGCACATCCTATAATTCTAAAAAGGTGTAGAATTAAGGAGCCAGAGGGCATGTAAATATAAACGAGCACTTCACTTTCCCAGGCTGTCACTCATTATCTGCCATCTAAATTATTATTGTGTTTTCCGATGGAAACGTATCACCAAGTTCTAAATAACTGGGGTAATTGTTATTTGCTGCCCCCAGGGTGACAGCTAAGGTGTAAATGACAGAAATATCATATGTGTCTCACACATCAGGTTGTAAATCCAACAATATACAGGAACTCTAACCCCATTTATTTTATTCTCTGGAAGTATTTAATTACTTCACCGTTTGAGTGCCATTTCTGAATATTTTGCCTATAGCAAAAAAAAACAACTTGTGGTACAGATAATTTTTTATTTCCTCCTTTACAGGATCCTGTGTGATAATTATTTTTGGTGTACCTGCACCGAGTGGGGAAAAATATTGAAAATGTATATTCTAGTTTTTAATTTAATAAACATATATATATATATATATATATATATACACAGCAAAAAAGGCCAGCACTCCAGGGTTTTCCAAAAAGATAGTAGATTTATTGTATGGTATTATCCATAAAATCTGATTTTATGGATAATACCATACAATAAATCTACTATCTTTTTGGAAAACCCTGGAGTGCTGGCCTTTTTTGCTGTGTATATTCGTCAGAGGCCATCGCTGTAGCACCGGGTATTGGAGAGAAATTCTACAAGGGTGAACCGTGAGTGCATTACCTCTTTGCTTTTTTATATAATATATATATATATATATATATATATATTTAATCAACATTGACCTTGCTTTGTTTATTAAATACTCAGTCCTAAACTAACCATAACTACAGTTCATATCTTACCAAGGGATTTGCATCTGTACACTGATCAGACACCAGAGACAAAGTCAAAATAATGTTTTTTTTTCTCTTTATTGAATTTTTATTGTATACTTTATGCATGAAGTGTGACTGAGCAATTTTTAACCTCTTAGCGCCATCATGACCCTCCTCCGGCCTGTCTCTCTTATCACCGGCCAATCGCCGTCATTGGCTGAAAGGAGAGTGCCTAAACATAGGCAGTCTCCTTGCAGCCAATGATATCCTTCGGCCAGCTGGTACAGGAGGCAGGCTGTTGGAGATCCAGAAAGCCACGTGGTGTACTATGCTGCCCTGTGGAATTTAAGCCCATCTGCCGGCGGATGGTACACTGGTGGTAAGGTGTTAAATAGTATTGACATTGGAACAGGAACAGATATTTATTTATTTATTTATAAAGTATTTTACCAGGAAGGATACATTGAGATTTCTCTCATTTTCAAGTGCGTAATCTGGTAACCAGTATTCCTGATATAGTGTGATATCACTTCAAAAGGCTGAGACAATTCTTTTATTGCATGAAAACTGCATTGGAGTTGACTGAACTTGGCCATGTTCATGCCAAGCATCAAAGCTCCTTTGGAGTATTGGCTACCAGACCCAACACCAAAACTTATAATGGCAAGGAGACTGCAGCTTCAGAATGAATTCGTAGATCTTAGGGACTGTCACATTTTTCAAGCTGCTCTTTCCTCAGTCCTGCCTCAATAATAGATCCAATAATGATTGAGAGTCTCAGCCTTTGTCAATTATAGCTTCAACAAGGCTAATTCCACCACTGCTAGGTGGAAAATGAGCACATCTTAAAATCCTTACCGAGACAGGTTGCTTATGTCAGTAGGTACTTGCGCCTGTTAAGCAAAATCTTGATATTTTAATTAGGAGGAATTGAAATAACAATAAATCAGATACGGTTGTCCCCAAAATGTAAACGTAGGTTTATTTAATGCCTTTTATTCATGACAACATACTGCTTTTTATATATAAAAACCCGAGATGGTAGGCTTAAGGCACGTTGTAGACACATGCACAGTCCACATACCATCTGTACAAGGTTAAAACAGAACTATAATAATCCTTACCAGCCATTTCTAATGTACACAACATGATTGTCCCCCAAGTTTGCCGTGAAGAAAGGAATTATTAAATAAAATAGATGCACACCCTCCCTCCCCATCTGTTAAGAACTCACTTAATGGAGAGTAATGACAGGAAGTCGAGAATAGTCCATAAATTAGAGAAACAAAAACAAAATTAAAACCAATATTTGACTTATTTCCATCACGTCCCATGAAAAGGTAATGCATTGTGTAGTAAGGGAAGTCCGACCAACAGAATGACCGTTCTTTGACGAATCTTGACCAAACTGACCCATGATATTAAGTCGTTTTGTGCTTATAAATAGTCCATTTCATAAAACAAAAGAAGAAAACCCTCACTTGTAGTCCAGGTTTAACAACAAGGATCCAATTAAATTATACAAATTATCCACAGAGATGAGCTTTTGTTTCCTTCAAGGAAGTCTTCATGTCCATTGGGTATGGATCGATTGTCTGAAGCTATTCTTGGAAGGAACAAGCTGAAGAGTCGTTGCTAGGTGTCTGTGACCAATCGGAAATTCTTGATGAATGATATTGTTTCATAGACTCCCTTGATGGCCTGCAAAAGGTTCTTAATCTGCTACAAGTATTCCAGTTCCAGAGCATGTCGTAAAGCCTCAAGGTCAGCATGGCAGGAGATCCTCCAAAACGGCATATTGTGCTATAAAGAACAAACAATATCGGTTTTAGAAAACATTTAGTACACAACCTACAGCTTTATACTGAAATGCTTGTTTGGTAGAGGATGGCTTAAAATGAAAAGGGCCACAACTTGAGCAATTCTTTTTAGCTGGATAAGTGCTTTCTTGAATGTATTAGAAAGTGATCTTTCAAACTTCTTAGAGGCAGGTAAGGGAAGAAATTGAGAAACAGCCGGTTTATGTTTTGTTTTTTTATTATAACATTTTAATGAGGTTTTCACCATTGATCTATTTTAGAATTCTGACACATACTAGCTATGTTCACTTATTATATACATGTATTCTGGCAGATCTGTTACGGGGGTCCCTGGCAGAAGCCAGGAAAGGCCTTTTATTTTTAAGCCATTGAGGCAGGTTTGCGGTCTGCTGCATATTGCAAGATCCAGCATACACAACTAAACTCAGAAACAAAAGAGAGATAGTGCAGCAGACAGACACAAGGGAGAGCCCTGCACTGGGTAAGATTTCTGATCTAAAACAGATTACAGGGATGAGGGTACACACAATAAATGACATAAGTCTGCAAGCACACGAAAAGTACAATACAGGTGTGCAGCAACTAGACAGATCCCCAACCCTAGCTGAGGTCCTTTTAAGTTGGCCTTTATTCCTACCTATACTAGAACATAAAGACATACACAGGTATATATATAAATACAGATTCCATGGGACAGGTAAAGGAGTAACTCAAAATGAAAACCAAAGTCATACACGGGTACTAGCAGAAATACAGATTCAGGGAACAGATGAGAGAGTAATCTAAAGCAAAGCCAAAAGTCATACACGGGTACTATCATATGCTAGGTACAGGGTACAGACAGAAGAATAAACCAGGAACAAAACCAGGGGGTCATACACCGATAACCGATAAACAGAATCACAATCCAATAGGTAAAGACCTATCCTGACCCAGGGAGCAAGTGCACTGCTGGTCCTATATATAGGGCTGAGCAGGTCATGTGACCGCAGACTATCAGCCCATGTGAGATGGTCTGCAGTGACTGAGCCTAAAATCCACCAAGCTGATAAGTCCTGCTCTCACCACCAGGGGGCATGGCAGAAATGTGAAAAAATCATTGAAAGATTCAATTTCTTGGTTTAAAAAACACCCACAACTACAAATAAAAAACTAAAGTCCTTTTCCAGCTGTGTGGGTATTAGTGAGCCAATAACTGTTAGCGACTACCTATTTCCAGCTCCATTACAAGTGGGACACTCTCTAAGTAACTCACAATTTTAAGGAGTCGAGCCACTAACTGGTAGCATCTCTTGGAGTCCACAGGACTTCATGGAGACCAGAGAGAGCCCTCTGCGAGATCGTGTGTCAGCATGTGTGTAGTTGTGTACCAAAATTTTAAAATTTTGACAAAACTCTGAAATTTTGGATACAAAAATGTCCTATTTGTACCAATCCGACATCTATTCAGGATATTCTGGTACTTAATATTTGGAATATATGGTGACATACACAGGGTTATTCAAAGAGAGCCGATCTGGCCCCGAAAGGTAACTGAACACTGAAATTCAGCGTATGGTTACCTTTCCTGGCCATTCGGCTATTCTGAGAGCAGGCAGTTCGTCAAATGTTGGCAAATTGTCTGCACATATGGTGCCTGCTCGGTGCCTGTTCGAGGGCAGTGATCTACCCATAGAGAAGCAGTGTTTCGTCTATTCAGAAAACACAAAACAGCAGGGAAAAGTTGCCAAAATGCCCTGCTGTTCGGTGGTCTTATTTGACAGATTTATTCAGGCGATTCCCATAGGCTGAAATGTTAAAAATATTCCTGTTTTTAATTCACTATCTAATAAATCGTTTATTATTATTTTCTGCAGTAAAAAGTCTATTTATAGATTTTTTTTAGGATCTTTTAGGCATTTTTTGGCAAACTTTCTTTCCGTTTTTTTTTTTAAATAGTTTTTTCATTTTTCTGTAACAGACCTTTTTATTATCATTCATTGGATCTTATATGTAAATGTCAGACATTTTCGTTCAGTAGTTTTTTTGCAAACAACGGTTCAAATTTCAAATTTTCAAGCAAACTGTTTTTTTTTCTCTTCAACTCGTTCGTCTGCGTGTCGGCTTTTTCTGGCGGCTGCTCTGTGCTGTGATCGGCGGCTAGTCGGGTTTCTCCGGCGTGTTCGGTTGGGTTAATCCAGCTGTTTCTACGGGTTTCGATGAGTGTTCGGTGGGTTTGCAGTGAGTATTCCCTGCACTACGGGGGCCCTGTGGTGCTTGCTGAATACACTGCAGGGTCGGTGAAATAGAATCGCAGAATCGCCCCGAAGGGCAGGGAAGGAAAAGTCACCGAACATACAGTGACTTTTTCGATTCTCTTTGAACAACTTGTAAGGGTTGGGATTAGGGTTATTGCTCCAGATGAAGCCGAGGTCACATCAGCAAAACATATGTTGTTGAGCGTAACGTTTATTTTGTTAATTTTAATTATGTGTGTCGAATTGTGTCTACATGAGGGAGAGCGTAGAAATCCAGAGCAATAGGGCTAGTGCATGTTGGTCGTTGACTACAATCATTTGACCCATTGTTGGTCTTGTTACTGAGCATATAGGTGGGGTGTTTTTACCAAATATGGTTACAATTATGTCAATATCTCCCCGTCTCATTAGGTAATCATGCATACTTCTAGCCGCCATTTATCATACCTATGTACCCTCATAGAGTTGTTGTTGATTTGTGGTTTTAACATTTATATCGGAGAGTGTCTTTTTGAATTATTAAAGTTGTATTCATTTTTCTTGCCACTTCTTGGATAATCAGTCCTCAGTCTCTATGGCTGATGACTGGTCAATATTTGGTTACATGTTTTTTACTTTTATCATTGGTTGCAATTTCTACTTGTTTTAGATAAGGGTTAGAATTATGATTTGACTGTTTTACAATTAGGGTTTCTGTTTTGGGTTATTTTGTGATTAGGGTTACTAATTCTGCTTGTTTTAAGATTAGGGTTAAGGAATTTGCATTGCACAGTGAGTGCAATTGTTTTCAGTCCTCTGAATCAGATTATATTCAGATCTGTTCAGAAAATTTCTGAATCTATTTGATTTGGTCACTTCTGTAGAGTTGAAACGTGCATCAGGTGAGATTAATTAGGGACCATGTTTTAGAAATTAATATACAGTATATACCTAGCCCCATTAATAATTTTCATTATTGAGGTTATTGAATGCGCATGGTAACTTGGAGTGCAGATGCTTGGTAGTGCTTTGCTGTTGGCAATCAGGGCATTTTTAATTTTACACTTAATAAAACTTTTATTAGAGCATCATTGTAGTTCTCCCTCCCCAGCCAAACTAGGGTGAACAAATGCTTGGTGGATACATTTCGGTTTGGCATTTGGATGCTTCCAGATTGCCGAAATTTGGCCAAATTTGTGTTCAGTGCAAACTGAATCGCACTAGTCTAGTAGGGTTTACAGAATTTCACAGGGCCAGTGGAAGGACACTGCAAACTATTTGGTCCCGAGGTCCATCTATTTGCAATCCGAGGAGGTGTTATGGATATTGCTCAACTTGATACCTGTATTCCTGTGTTGAAATTAAATTTGCTAAACGAAGCAACAGGCATTTTCTATTTTCTAAATGGCTATGCTCTCTTTTATTTTCTCCATACAGCAATCAGATTATCCACACACTCTCAGACTAAATGCCATTTTTCCAATCGGCAACCAGAAAGAAATAACAAGGTATCGAGGATTCAACATGCGGACCACCATGATATTCCAGACTGTTCCAATCTTGCAATTCTATTTTTTGTCTGCATTTATTAATTTCTGGCTGACTAGTGGTCTTTTAGGCCGGGTGCACACTAGCGTTATCTTCTGCGCAATAGTGTGCGTTATGACGCTCTTTATGACGTACGTTGTTGCAAATAATTACGCGGATAGAGAAGAACACACTTAGTACGCACGCAACGCATAACGCGTGCTGAAGACGTCCGTCATGGAAACACCAAGGCTTTTGCGCTAGGTTTGACGCAACGTCGGCCGCGTGCTGAACGTCAAATGTCAAAAGCCCAGCTTTTTTTTTTTTTCATTCAACTCAAATTCAGTTTTTATGACGTGCGTCGTCTGGCGTCTACCAATCTCTTCCATCATAAAGTGCGTCCTTTTTAACGCACGCTAGTCACTAGTGAGCAGAAGAAAACGCTAATGTGCACCCAGCCTAAATCTTACCGCTCTTTTTGTTGGAGGAGAAGAGAGAAGGAGCAGAGGAGAATATTCTAACACAAAGAGCAGGAAAATTTGATTTGTCTTTTAATTTTCCCGCTCTTTTTTTTTGTTGGATGGAGAAGCGGAGGGGAATATTCTAACAAAAAAAGAGCCGGAAATTTAAAAGACAAATCCAATTTTCCTGCTCTTTGTGTTATAATATTCCCCTCTGCTTCTCCCTCCAACAAAAAAAAGAGCTGGAAAATTGAAAGACAAATGAAATTTTCCTGCTCTTTGTGTTAGAATTCCCCTCTGCTTCTGCCTCCCCCTGTTCCAATATCGTAAATACCTCCAAAACAACCAGGCCACTCTTGCTAAACCTCACTCTTTTACTTTCTCCATACAGCATTCAGATCGTCCACACACTCTCTCAGACTGAATGCCATTTTTTTTCACCCTGCTATATTCTTTCTAGCCACCAGCTCCACCTCCCCTCTGCTCCCTTTTTTTCCACAAACCTCCGTCCCTTAGATTGTAAGCTCACGGGATATCTAGCTGAGCCCTTGGTTAAAGTGTTGCATTAGCAGGACAGTTATTCTTTGGGCAAGGTCGTCTCTTTCTCATGTATCAATGTTACGTCTCATGTTTGTGCTCCCCCATTGTAAAGCGCTACGGAATTTGCTGGCACTATATAAAATAGCTGTAACTGTATACCATTTATGATTTAAGTCTGTGATTCACTTAAAAGATTGTACAGTTTATGCTAGCTTAACAATATTAAAAATATTACTTAATGTCTCACAGTTATGGCTATTTGCCCCACTAGTTAATACTAATGGCTCCTGTCCTATTTTAGCTGTGCTGAAAACTCCTCTTATAGCTTGGCTATTACGGCTGCCTTATACATATTAGTGCTTGCTATATATTGTATAGGAAGCTCAAATGCTGGACAAGAAAAATGAACGATTCCAAGGTATAGGGAAAAACGTATGGACTGCCAAAATACCCCAAAACTGGGAAAAAATAGAACTTAAACCTCATCCCACTATAAAGAAGATGGCATGAGACTCATGACTGTGCATTGAAGAAAAAGTTCTCCATTGTCCTTCCACTGGCCTTGTTGATCCCCGTGACACTGTATATGCATAATCCTCCGCGGATACCAGTGGTAGTGCATGGTGGCTCATGCAGGTCTGGAGCTGAGCTGCTAATATCCTTATCAGCAGCTCTAATGGTCATTGGTTCAGTTTTCGGCATCTGCGGCTCCCTATGACTTGCTTGGCTGGAATAGGGGACAATATTCATTAATAAATATTATACTGAACTGGTTTAAAGGGAGAAATCCAAACGCGGTAAGGTATAAGTTGGTTATTGAAGTGTGTTTTAACAGAACAGAATAAAACTGGATAATTTTGAACTATATCTTTGTTATTTTTAGATGATTTTTTTAAAAAGTAGCTCAGTAGCTAGGATTGAGGAAAAAAAATGAAGCCTAAAGAAAAAAACAGACATGAGACAAGTAAAAGGGGAATTGGATTTAGGGGGAGAGAGGAGGTTGTTGAATTTAAATTGGTCCAGGGACCAGAAAGAGTGTTAAGGGCCCCTGTGTTTATAATAAAAGAAAACCTCTGGTAAGGGAAATCAATTAAAATAGTGTTCGTTTTCATTAAATTCAATACCGTAGCAATACAATTTGCCGTGATGCAGGCACAGGGAGTTGTAAAGTTCTTGATAGTAACTGTGTGTAGTTAATAGAACAGAATGCAGAGGACTTGCAGTGAATTTTGAAGCATTTTTCAGCATTTCCGAAGGAAAAAAATATGAAATAAAAAAAAAATAATAAAATTAAAAACAACCGTGTGTTTAATAAAATAAGTGTTTTAAAGGCTGGTTTAGAAATGTTTCAGAAAACCTACGGTTCTCTTATGAAAATGACCTTTTAGGAAATGGCTGTTATCAGGGGAAAAGTCAAAATAAAGCAGGGGATTTTCTGTAGGAAATGACTCAGGATGCTTCTGTAGTCAAAGACATTCAACTAGAATTTTTTTTCTATATAGTTAATTATATTGCTTAAGTTTTCTTCATTTTTTTTTCCTGGGCTGTTGTTAAACAAAAGGTGAAATGCATGAAAAAGGAAAAGAATACATGCCCTTCACCTTTAAATAAAATTACCTGGCAAAACCTTTAACTGTGTGCTGCGCATAGCTCAGAGAAATATAAACCAAGGGCATATCCTTTGCACCTTAATGGTTATAAATAAACACATGGCATTTATGAATTACCTTTTTTGCAGCTTGTTCTTCTTCAACCCCATCTCCGATTACGACGTACACAGCTTTTCGCCCAAACCGCTGCATTATTCTCTCAAAGCAGCATTCTTTCCCTTTGAAAGCAGTGAGTTTATTATACAATTATGGATATATTGTTATATTGAAGCAATGGGTTTCTGTGTGATTGCTATATATAAAGATGATTTGGCTTTTTTTTCTTTTCTTTCAGAAACTGTCAAGTTAGTCAAGACCACACTAAACTTCATTTTCCTAGTCCTCAGGTACCCCTAACAGACCAGGTTTGAGGCTCTGGTCAGACGAGCGTAGTGTTCACGTCCGTGTTGCAGCACATTTTAACATCCGTGGTAGCATACAATTATGATCAATAGAGACCACACACGAAGTACGTCCGCACAGAAGTGCGGACGCACAACGGACGCGGCAAACGGACGCAAGTTGGGCAAGAACGTAAATCCGCTAGAATGGACGCACAGAGTGCGCTGCGTCCGCATTGCTTTGGGGGTGAGTGATGGAACGAAATCAGACGGACTGCATTTTTGACGTCCAGCATTTTGACTGACAAAATGTTTTTCATATTAATTTATTTTCCCTTCTACATCAGTCAAAAAAAAAGGGTCACAAAAACAGCTACTACCTTGTTGTCAGTCAGAAAGTACGTCCGTTGTGCACGGATGCACAGTCTGCACAGAATGCGCTCGCCTGACCCTGGCTTAAAGGATTACCTTGGGGCTATGCAGACTGAATCCTGCAATCACTAAGCAGAAAATGATATCACCTGTGCTGTGCTTCAGATATCTGGAAAACCTGGCCTGATAGGGATATTTGAGGACTATGGCTGGGAACCACTGCACTAGACATAACAGCTAAAGTGGTCCAAGCACAATTGTAGTCCGTGTCAAAAAATAATATAATTATATGAAGGGATACAATGAAAAGATTTCAAGTCTCAAGGCTTGACAGAAGCTGCTTGATAGCTGATATGTCATCATTGTGTTCCATTTATTTTGGAAATACAGCGGAACATGCTTGTGCTTGGTCTACTTTTTGTTTTGTGTTTTCTAATGAGTGTGGCTGCTCTGGACTGTTGTGCACCTGGTCATTCATGTAATATTTTTTTATGTTTGATTGTGAGAGCAGCCTCTCTTTGTATTTATATATTGGGATGTAGTGTCTCCACCAGGGATCTCAAACTCTGCACCCATGTTGTTTGCCAAAAATTCCCAGAATTATTTGAATGCAGCAGATGACCAGAGAATCATTAGAGTTGTAGTTTGGAAACATTGTGGAATAAAGGGAGAAGCAGAGTTGGGCATGTATTACACCGTCATTCTGGTCTACTGCGTTGCTATTTGGATCTGTACTTAATTTCTTCCTTGCCTTTTTCATATATCCTGTCTGTTGCCACTCAAGCTAATCAGCATGTGTGAATCTCCTGCTACTTCAGACTGCTTGGCACCAGGTGTGTGAAGTAGTTAAATGTGCAATGACTGCTAGAAATCAGTGATTTTAACACCAGGTCCAGGCTCTTGGTGGCCTGTTCCCAAGTGGCCTTTTCTAAGTGGAGTTTACAACTGGAGGGAGGAACTACAGGGTCCTCATGTTAAATCTGGTAATCACACTGCCACACTATGCTCTCTCTTACTCTTATACTCTTCTCTTCTGCCTTGTTCCTAAAATGGAACTCCATGCCCCTGTACCATCAACACTTCCACTATCTACATCTCTTCCCTCCCTCTGATGAGGTCCTTTGTTTCCGCACTGTCCACTTCTAATTATCTGGTTTCCAATCATTCCCAGTCACACAAATGACACTCCCACCTTCTCTTTCTTGCTCTCCTGCTGCTACTTTATGCAGGTGACATCTCTCCTAACCCTGGCCCCAGAACAACTCCACTACTTCCCTCTCATTCGATTTCCCTTAAAAATAACACAACTTATTGCTATAAGCCCTCAACACCTGTCCCCTGTGGAATGCTCGCTCTGTGTTCAAAAAACTCACAGCTATCCACGACTGTTTCATCTCCAATTCGGTCAACTTCCTAATAGTTACAGAAACCTGGCGGTCTCCCTCCGACTCTGCTACCATTGCTGCTTTCACATATGGCGGTCTACCCTTTAGCCACACCCGGAACAGGTGAAAAACATGGTGGCAGGGTTGAATTCTTGCTCTCTACCACCTGTACTCAGGAGCACCTCCCTCCACCCCCATCTCTCTCCTTCTCCTCCTATGAAGCACACTGCATCCACCGGATTTCTCCCCTGGCTCTGAGTGGCAGTTATCTTCTGCCCACCAGGACCAACCTCTCATTTCCATTGCAACTTTGCTACCTAGCTTTCTCAAGTTCTGTGTACTAACCTTCCATGCCTAATACTTGGCCCCTTCCTTCTTTCACTCACATCCTCCCTTGGACTTACAGCAAAGGTCACTCTATTGACCTTGTTTTCTCCTACCCCTATTTCTGAGCTCACCTGTCACCCTTTCCCCATCTTTGACCACCACCACCTTCTCTTTCTCTCTATCTGGATTACCCAAACTCCCTGCTTCCACATCCCACACTCGCAGAAATCTATACGCTGTGGATTCACATCAATTTTCCACTCTCCTTCAACATCTCCCACACACCTCAACCTTCATCTGCACGGACTTTGCCACTGACCACTATAACATTACTCTTATCACCTGTTTAAACGTGTCAAACTTAAACAAAAAAATCAGGGCATTTCCGCATTCTGTGAATAGACTAACCATTACTTCTCTATGGGACAATTTTGGTGTCATCGAAGACAGCCGAACTGCACAATCTTTTGTCTGTATTTGGCAAATTGATAGCTTAGTGAATAGACTAACTGCTCCAAAATTCACCGTTTGGTACAATTTGGTGGCAACTTCGGAGGTTAGGGAATAATCCCTACAGTGTCTTTTTTACACCATGCAATTTCTAAAAAATATTATAGTTCATTTTGCACACTTGCTATATACTTGCACACGTCTCAGATATATTGGACCACTGAAAGAAACTAAATTTTGATCTGCTGCCGCAGGTCCAGGCCTAGTTGGCCTATACAAGAACAGAGGCAGTAACTTTGGATCATCCCCAATTCCATAATATATACTTTATCAGATGTTCCTGAATTAGACCCACATCTTTGTTTGAACAGGACCTTTCAGAAAGCATATCATTATCTTGCAACGGTTTAGATTTAATTTTTTGCTTGTACTAAAGACAACCAACCACCACCACTACTACTACATTATCACTTCAACATTGAGTCTTGTCACACAAACTCTGAAATGATCCCGTCCTTGCACATAAGAAGCAATAACCTTCATGAATCCTGAGCTGTGTGTAGTATTCGTGGATTAATCTGGTGTTTTACCTGTTTTTGTTGCACTGTATATGTTTTCAATTGGAAAGACCGTCCCAAGACCATACAGAAGGACCTTGGCTATGGCTGGTATTAGCTGAGTAGTGGTGACCAATACATTTACACAGTTGGGTCTGTAACAAAAAAGTCAGACTTACTAAATACAGAGTTAGAGCATTAAACAGAAAATCATATCATTTTTGTGAACAGCAGAAAATATTGTAAAGATACATGACAGGCACTAAACCTATTACAGCTTGTAGATGTATTCATTGATCTTTGAATCTGAGTAGACATGCGCGTTTCGTTTTGTCAGAATTTAAATTTGTCTGAAAATCCACCATTTTTCGTTTTCGGAAGCATTTCTGAAAATGATACTCGGCCGCCTGAAAATTTGAATCGGTCCGAAGAAAGAAACGATCCGAAACAAAAAAAATAAAATCAATGCAATTCAAGACAAAGCAATGGGTTAATGGGCTTTGGGCATCTCACAGGGCACAGCGTATGTCCCAGCAAAGGGTTAATGGACATTGGGCATCTCACAGGGCACAGCGTATGTCCCAGCAAAGGGTTAATGGGGGCATCTCACAGGGTACCCTGTAAAAAAAATATTTTTATTTACTTTTTGGTTTCAATCAATATAAAATGGAAAATGAATCGATCCTAAATTTTGAATCGGTCCGAAAGAACGAATCGATAATGACCCGAAACGGAAGGGAAATCGAAATAAAAATTCACGGAATGAAAAGATCTGAAACAGCCGTGCTCATGTCTAAATCTGAGTAACATGCCTGTCATATATATATATATATATCAGTACAGCATGATACCTTGTTTTTATTGGACTAACGTTGCATTTAAAAGAAAACGCATCGAGCGTATAACGCTCTTCTTCAAGTCTGGAAGCTATAATGAGCAAAATCATAGAATTCAACAATAGAGAGCCAAGCAGAAGGGTGGGGGGAGCGGTTAAGGACCTGTGCTTTGTTTACCCTTTTTGACCATACTATTCTGCTATTCACGACAACCCATCCTAACCCCCTACCCTTCTGCTTTGCTGTTTTGTTGTTCAATGCTATGATTTTACTCCGTATAGCTTCTAGACCTGAAGAAGCGTTACATTTAAAAGACAAGCTTTTGAAAGTATAAAGTTAGTCCAATAAAAAAGTTATCACTACGTACTGCTATACTCTGGTGACGTTGGCATCTGGACTGACACGGCTTATCCAGTATATATATATATATATATATATATATACAAACATTTTTTTTTTTATTTTTTTTTTTGTGGTTTGACAAAGCCCATACCCCTCCAATTTACCCAAGATTTGATATCTTGTTTTGGTCTCCTAATGTATTTTAGAACTTATGGCAACTCATGGGTCTTAAAATGATTTCTCAGTAACGCAAATTGGCTGAAAACACTAACTAGACACAAGGTTTTATTGAGACTTTTTTTAGAGGGTCCAGGTGTCTAACAGCGAATCCTTTAGTCTTGGTGGAGGCTCATCCGCTGGTGTAAAACAACAAATTTATTACAAATTCTAAACACTTGAAGGAAAAAAAGATGTTATGACATTTCTGCCCTTTTAAATAAAGCTGAAATACCTGTAGCATTAGATGTCCTTTGACATACGAGTAGAGAATGGCTTATATAGGATGAGTAAAACATGTTCTCACTTCCTATGGGTGCAACATAAGTGGTTTGAAAGTGCTATAAAGAGAGGCAGCTGACCGTGATATAGTGTTAGTTGTGCATTGGGAAAAAACAGCTCTCTCATATTATGATAATGTAAGAAGCAACACAACACCGTCTGCTGTTTGATGGGAATTCATAACTTCTAAAAGTTCACCAGCCACTGCCAGAGGTAGCACTGCTAATCTTTTTCAAAAATAAGATTTTAGAGTTCTGAATTTCGCCGATTCTGGAGCAAATGTAATTTTGTTCTTGTTATAGGATGAAACTCCTGAAATTAAATTAAACCACTGAGTGTTTGTTAAAACATCAGGCTTTATTCCAATTCAGTTGCTGATATTACTGGTTCTAGAGGAGGGGGAGGGAGACAGGTAGGTCCACCAAGATGTGCTGCTCCTACCACAGGGGTCAGCAACCTGGCCTTACAGATGTTTTGGCACTAAATTTCCCATGAGGTTCAGCCAATCTAATGAGTAACTGGGCATCATGGGAGATGTAGTTTCAAAACAACTGGAGCGGGCCAGGTTGCAGACCTTATCCAATCACAAAACAAGCCAGGGAAAAAATGGCATGCAACAGCCCTTGGCATATCCAGTGCTGAACTTGGACAAAAAATATGTCTGGTCATTTAAAGTCCACCTGTCATGCCCATCACATGTCGCACTGACTTAGTAGAGAATCACATCTACATACAGTGGCAAGAAAAAGTATGCGAACCCTTTGGGATTACATGGAGTTTTACATGAATTGGTCATAAAATGTGCTCTGATCTTCATCTAAGTCACAACAATTTGAAAAACACAGTCTGCTTAAAATAATACAACACAAACATTATATGTTTTCATGGGTTTATTGAACAGAACATGTAAACATTCACAGTGCAGGGTGGAGAAAGTATGTGAACTTTTAGACTTAATAACTGGTTGACCCTCCTTTGGCAGCAATAACCTCAACCAAACGTTTCCTGTAGTTGCAGATCAGACCTGCACAATGATCTGGAGTAATTTTGGACCACTCCTCTTCACAAAACTGTTTAAGTGTAGCAATATTCTTGGGATGTCTGGTGTGAATCGCTCTCTTAAGGTCATGCCACAGCATTTCAATCAGGTTGAGGTCAGGACTCTGACTGGGCCACTCCAGAAGGCGTATTTTGTTTTGTTGAAGCCATTCTTTTGTTGAATTACTTGTATGCTTTGGGTCATTGTCCTGTTGCATCACCCATCCTCTGCGGAGCTTCAGTTGGCAGACAGATGGTCTTTTGTTTTCCTGCAAAATGTCTTAATAAACTCTGGAATTCATTTTTCCATCAATGACAACAATCCGTCCAGGCCATGAGGCAGCAAAGCAGCCCCAAACTATGATGCTCCCTCCGCCATGTTTTACAGTGGGGATGAGGTTTTGATGTTGGTGTGCTGTGCCTTTTTTTCTCCACACATAGTGTTGTGTGTGTTTTCCAAACAACTCAATTTTGGTTTCATCTGTCCACAGAATATTTTGCCAGTATTGCTGTGGAACATCCAGGTGCTCTTTTGCAAACTTCAAACGTGCTGCAATATTCTTTTTGGACAGCAATGGCTTCCTCCGTGGTGTTCTCCCATGTACTCCATTCTTGTTTAATGTTAGCATGTGCCAGAGATTTCTGTAAGTCTTTAGCTGACACTCTAGGATTCTTTTTTACCTCATTAAGCATTCTGCACTGTGCTCTTGCAGTCCTCTTTACAGGACGACCACCCCTAGGGAGAGTAGCAACAGTGCTGAACTTTCTCCATTTGTAGACAGTCTGTCCTACCGTGGACACATGAACATCAAGGCTTTTGGAGATACTTTTGTAACCCTTTCCAGCTTCATGCAAGTCAACAATTCTTGATCGTAGGTCTTCTGAGAGCTCTTTTCTGCGAGGCATGGTTCACATCAGGCAGTGCTTCTTGAAACCAGTAAACCCAAAACTGGTGTGTGTTTTTAAAGGGCAGGACAGCTTTCAGCAACACATCCAATAATATCACACTGATTGGACTCAAGGATGGCTCACTCCTGGCTCCAATTAGCTCTTGGAGAAGTCATTAGGCTAGGGGTTCACATACTTTTTCCACCCTGCACTGTGAATGTTTACAAGTTATGTTCAATAAACACATGAAAACGTATAATGTTTGTGTTGTATTATTTTAAGCAGACTGTGTTTTTCAAATTGTTGTGACTTGGATGAAGATCAGAGCACATTTTACGACCAATTCATGCAAAACTCCACGTAATCCCAAAGGGTTCACATACTTTTTCTTGCCACTGTATGTTGTAAACATTTTGTATTCATGAATAACAAAAAATACAGTAATTCCCTATCATACGTTTCCTGTCCCTCGCTTCTGGTGGCATCCTGCCTGAATGAGTGACAGCTGTGAGAGGAAGAGTCCTACAGAACAGTCCTCCATTCAATCTAGGTATCTGACTGATGATTTGGGCCACCAAAGTCACGATTGAAGGCCAATCGCGCAGAATAATAACGGCACCCAGCTCTGGGACCAGGTAACTAGAGGTGAGTTATTTACCATCTAAACCATGGTGGAACATTGCCTAGAAAGTAACCCTGTCTACAAGGCTGTCACACTCTTCCCCCCAGATGGTGATGGCATACAATTCCAAGATTTCTTTCAATGTACTAGATGGCCAGGGAATCACTGGAGTTGTAGTTCAGAAACATCGTGGGGGACTGGGGTTTGATAGTCCTGCACTACAGGATCATTTTAAAAGCTGAGCTGGATATTTATTTAAGACAGACACCCACTTTTATACACTCAAAATTAAATGCCCACATATACCCACAGCAACCCCCAGCCACACATACACAAGGTTGACTCAGGCCCAACAATTTCCATACATTTGATACAATTATTGACCGCCAACATATTTGTACCTGACCCTGGACCACGCAGTCTACTTCAAGCAAGAAGTTGCATGTGCTGCCTGCTGTGCCACTCTTCACGCCTACAGGCCTGGCAGACCAATCAGGGCCAGCCACGCTAATCACTTTTTCAAGTTGCTGTGAATGGCCCACGCCAGGCTTCCTCCTGCACATTGGCTGCCCTACACAGAGGTTGACCTGTATCTTCCACCGACTGGGAGGGAGTTGACACGTGATCCCAATGGCTGTTTGGACTGAATGCCCTTGTGTATGTGTCCCCTTGGTACATGTACCACAGTTTGAGAATGAATGATCTAGGACTTGTCAAGTTAACACCTATAAGTTTAACTTTTTTTCATGTCGAACACCCAGAATTATTCAATCTAAAAATACATATTTTTTTTCCCAGAGACACTTCAAAATGTTAAAGTGTATTTACCTTGAATGTATCAAATTCAAAGCCTTCAGTGCATGAGTGAGCCATAAATCAGTCAGTGCTTCCATTTCTGCCCGGAGTTGGAGCCATGTTTCTCTCTTTGGGGCCCCTATTAACCCTAGAGGACAAACCACAGAGATTCATTGTTAGCATTATTATATGCATCATCACATTCATTTGGGGAACCAACAACAATATTGAAAGTGATACTGCAACTGAGGTTTGGAAGATTTACAAGAAATTCTTGAAAAAAGAAAAACTTTACTTGTTCATTAACAAAGAATTTATACCAACTAATAAACTTTAATTACATATTTTTTTGTTATTTTACCAGGAAGGATACATTGAGATTTCTGTAGTTTTCACGTATGTCCTGGGCGACGAGTATGTAACGTTTGGTGTCTTGCCCAAGGACACTTACTGGAGAGGTGCTCTTGGCACGATTCAAACCTGTGTCTACACAGTTATAGAGCAGTGATGTTATCTCTACTTCATCCAGCCGGTACTGCCCATTTAATCTAAATTCGCAGTCTCAAATAATTATTTCCAATACAAAGCATACATATTTGGGACACATCATAATAGCACTATTATTAGGCTCAACAACTACCTCTAAAATGTGGCTGGGCATTTATTTACCAAAACTGGCTATTCAAAGTTTAAAGGACACTCAATGCAGTGTGATCAGTCAATGATACTGGAGTGCACACACAGCACCAAGTACCCCAATCTCCTCCCTCCCCGGAGAGAGAATGTGTCTCAGAGGGCTGATTCAGCCCTCTGAGTGCAGAGGATTAGTCCAGCCAGGAACATGAGCACTTACATCAGGTTTGGGGGGTTTGGGAACCAGCTTCGACCACTGGCTCTCAATTCGCTCTCGATTAGACATCCATTCGATAGGTGGAATGCTTGCTCGATCAACCAGCCCCACCATGGTCAGGTGACTGCTGCAGCTTACAGCAAGTTGGCTGCATACCACATGTAGACCAGTGTTGATGCCTTGATTTTACAACTAAGGCTGGGGTCAGACGAACGCAGAGCGAACGTGCATTGAGCCGCACTTTATTGCGGCCGTAGTAGCAGCAAATGACGGCCAATATACGAAGTACGGCCGCATGAAAGTTCGGCCGCGCAATGCAAGCGGCAAACGAATGCATTTTTTCGAGAACGTGGAACCGCTAGTACTGACTCACAGAGTGCGCTGCGTCGGCATAGCGGCGTGTGTGCGTGATTAGGAGACGTCAGACGCTGCACATGTCTGGCCAACATCACGTCCATTTGTTTTTTATAGCTCTGTCAAAAAATACGGCCGAAATTACGCACCGTAAGACCGCTATCGCGTCTTCCGTGAACAAATGCATTCGTACGCATAAACACACTTTTTGACGGTAGACGTGAAAAATGCGTTTGTCTGACCCTAGCCTAAAGGGTTAAAATGAAAGAGTGGGACAGGAGGGGTAATGTATAATCCCATCCTCTCCCCCTCTCCCATATTTAACCCTAAAGTATTTTTTTAACATCGTTATAGCTGATAAGAAAACGTGATTGCTGTCAGTATTTTCATTGTCTTGTTTTGCAAATGGAAAAGCTGTAGCAGCAAAACATTTCAAATGATGACCAGGGATAGATTTATTGCAAACCTAAATTTTAACATTAAAAGTAATGTGTTGCAGAGACCTAAAGTTATTACGTTTCCTACCACGGGAGAGTAGGATATTGGGGGAAAAAATTAATATAGTTAAACAAAAGGTATTGATTGAAAATTCTAATGTAAATTTGAGTTTCACTGCACTTTTAGGAGTGTATGAAACCCTCCAGATATATCATGTATACATACAAGACACTGTGTCTCTTGTATATACACACACACATAGATTTACTGTTATTGTAAAATAAATGAGGGAAAAGTTGCAGAATTGGACCAACCATTGGAAGCTTCGATAAATTAGTATACAAAGAATAAACATGACATGTTGGACACACCACAGGAAAAGATGAGATAACCGTATTCGGATTAACTCGTAACATACAAAAACTTTCCGCAATCAATCCCTTTCACATTATTTTCTCAGTATGACATTTGTAGAGTTCAAACCAGCTCCAAATGAGAAATCCTTGCAGTCCTATCTGTCTGCGTCTATAATTTAGCCCTAGAATTACAGCTGCGCGGCTTTGAAATAAATAATAAAAAAAATACATAATGCACATTGAAGGTACTAAAAAGGAGGAAAAAAGTGTCCTTGGGCACGATGAAGAGAGATCTTAAAAACATATGAAAATTCAGACTGTAGTAATCCTTTAAACACACCAGGACTGAGCGCTTAGCATGCGTGGGAATGTATGTTTAGGATTCTGATGAGAATTAGTCCTGGATTCCAGGCTTTGTATGTTAGAAGAAACAGTTTTGTACTATAATTATGGGCAGCATTGTGTATTACTGTCTTCATCGCCTAGGAGAGTCCAGTAAAGCAAGACCATGCTGTGATATGCACTTCAGAACAATGTATGTGCATGTCTATAATAGATTATGCTATATGTGTGTATATGGGTATACATGGACATATTGTTAACCCCTTCACTACCATGGTCCTGAGAGTATTCTCGACCTGGACTTATTCTGGAGCATTTTATGGTAAGTAATCTTGTTTGATCCTCTTTTTATCGCCTTCACTATCACACAGTCTTGTCGGTAGACTTTTTCTCGTGGGAATGTGCACACTCTACTTTTTCCCATGTTCATATCCATTGACCTTATCGATGGATAAACAGCAAAAAATGTGGTCATTTTTATTCGTATAACTGGGAAAACGAAGCACAAAGGGTGTGGAAATGCAAATGAAAGATAATCGCAAAATAAAAACATGGAAAATTAATTTGGTAAATATTTAGAAATTGTTTCCCATCCAGTGCTACAAACATTCGATCAGCGTTATATATAAAATGAGTTATTTTGCATTTCAGCAGAAAAAAAGCTGATAGCTATAAAGGGGAGGGAGGATTTTACCCATACACAAATAATACATAGGCTGAAAAAAGACACACGTCCATCGAGTTCAGCCTGTCACACAACACCTACTGCTATTATATATAACATATAAAATATTATATTTTTGCAGAAAGACATCCAGTCATTGTTTAAAAGTCTGCACTGACTCTGATCCAACCACCTCAACAGGCAGAGAATTCACAGCTTTATTTTGTTCTCACTTTAAACTAACCCTTCCTATACCTTCGGCTGAATTTCCTTTCGTCCAGTCTAAATGGGTGACCTCATGTCCTGTGTATAGTCCTATTAATGAATATTTCCAGACAATGGTTTATAATGGCCCGTATATATTTGTAAATTGTTGTTGAGAAAGGATTTTACCAGGAAGGATACATTGAGATTTCTCTCGTTTTCAAGTATGTCCTGGGTGGCGAGAATGTACCGTTAGGTGTCTTGCCAAGGACACTTACTGGAGAGGTTGCTTGCTGGGATTGAACCCATGACGCCACAGGCTCTCTCCATGCAGAGCAGTGACATTACCTCTACTCCACCCAGCCGGTACTAATTTACATGGTATATTCAAGGTGCGGTCTTACCATTGGCTTACTAGAGACCTGATATTTGTCCATCATTATAAAAATGGAGTCAATGAGAGAATGTGTTAACAGAATACAAATATATGCATGGCAAGTACAAAAACAACACCCTTAACTGGTTCACTGACAGGTCTGTAAAAGGACAAGAGGTCAAACAGATCATCTACAAAGACTTGTAAAAAGGAGATTTCTCCAGAAGCAGAGGAAACTGTGCTATATAGTAATTTTCTAGCTATAGAGGTCATGATATTCAATAGAGAACTGTTAAAATAAATTTGACTGTTAAAAAAACATACACCCAATTACTGATAGCCTTTGGTCATTGGTTTATCAGGGTTATTCAAAGAGTTCTTTCGTTCCCCGCACTTTGGGGAGTCCAATTCACCAACCCTGCAGTCAATTCAGCATTCAGAGCAGGGAAAAGCCGCCGATCGCAACCGAAAAACTGTTGCAAAACAGCCGGAAACTCAACGGAGTGTTCCTATAAGCCGCCGAAAAAAAAAACATCGCACACAACAATCTGCTGCAAAACCGTCAAACGCATCCGAAAAAAGTGCTGACCAGCCGCTGAAATAAACGTCAAGCTGACTAAGGCTAGGGTCAGATGAAAGCATTTTTCCCCGCGAACGTGAAAAAGTGCGTCCGAACGCATTGACGTATTTTTTCACGGAATGCGCAAAAACAGTCAGACGACGCGCATTTTCGGGCGTGATTTTGTACGGATCGTCAATAAAACTCTTTTTGCGTCTGGACATTATGTAGGCTGGACATTAGCAGCGTCTGACATCTCCTAATCACGCAAACACGCCGCTATGCCGCAGCTGCGCACTCAGTACGTCAGTACTAGCGGTTCAGCGTTCTCAGAAAAATGCGTTCAAATTCCACTTGCGTTGCACGGCGGGACTTTTGTGCGGCCGTACATCGTATATTAGCCGTCATTGCCCGTCATCTGCTGCTAGTGCGGCCGTAATTATGTGTGCCAGAACGCACGTTAAAAGTGCGCTGGTCTGACCCCAGCCTAACAGGTTAAAAAAAACAAAAAAAAACACTGCAACTTTTATGAGCTGTTTGCAAAAATGCTACTGCACCAAAATGCCTGGAATATATATAAAAGGTCTGTTCCAGAAAATATCCTAAAGAATAAATAGACTTTTTGCTGCAGATTAAAAGAATAAACGGTTTAATAAATATTTGATAACGGGGAATATTTTTTACAATGAAACCTATGGGATTCGCCTGATTAAACCTGGCGAATGAAACCACCGAAAATCAGGGCATTTCACTGACATTTCTCTGCTGTTTGGTGTTCACTGAATAGATTAACCATTGCTTCTCTGTGGAGATTTCACTGCCGTCGAACAGGCACCGTATTTCGCTGACAACTCACCAATATTTGGCGAACTACCAGGTTTTTGTATAGCCGAATGGCCACGAAATTGCACCGTACAGGAGCAGGAGCCAACTCGGCTCTCTTTGAAGAACCCTTTTTGTCTTTAGAGTCAAAATGGAATTTCTTTTCCATTATAAAGAGTCCTAAATGTCCTTCTTTTTGATCAGAAGCAGCATCAGGGAAAAGTCCACCGCCTAGTTGTTGACCTATAATTCCCAGAATACTTTGAATGCAATACTTGGCCAGAGAATCACAGGAATTGTAGTTCCTCAACATCTGGGGGCCGCAGAGCTTGAAATTCCTCTTCTAAATATATGTGTACACACACATGATCGAAATCAATAGAATTAGTTTGGCATCTTTTGCCAATTTATCTCAAGCATTATGAAGACGATATATGCACCTTTCACATAATTTGTTTCATTATTATGTAGGGTTTTCTGGGCCCATATTAAGCACGGTTCAGGTTTTATCGTGTGTTACAAAATATTGGATTTGTTTGAACACAGGAAAAACTTTACGTTTTTAAATTTTAAAAAATCTAGTAAGATTCGCAACATATGTCAAGTGAAATAATGTGGAAACAATTAAACATACAATTAAAAGGAACATATTTATAGAGTTCCAAACCTTAATCTAAAGCCTTGGCAAGCCCCTTCTGCCGTTGGCAAAAAAACAATTAACCGTAATAAAAATTAAGCAGAACGCTCACTAGTATAAACAATGTAAATGTGTCAAGATGTTCCGCTCCCTTCATTTTATTACTTTAAAACCATGCTTTTAATTTTAATTGCATTAATAAAATTTAAAAAAAAAAGAGTAAAGTTCCCATGTCTAAAGAAGAGAATAACTGAACTCCCAGGTTATTTAAAACCAAGGCTGATAAACTAGATCTTTGTGAACTACAATTTTCACGATGCGTTGCCAGTGTCACATGACGACATCTCTTAGAAACATAGAAAATGTCGGCAGATAAGAACCTTTTGGCCCATCTAGTCTGCCCAATTACATGGATACTTTACCTGGATTTATCTTTTGTTTAGGATAGCCTTATGCCTATCCCATGCTTGCTTAAATTCAATTACTGTTTTGGCCTCTACCACTTCTACTGGAAGGCTGTTCCATGAATCCACCACCCTCTCAGTAAAATAATGCTTCCTGATGTTACCTTTAAACCTTTGCCCCTCTAATCTAAGACTATGTCCTCTTGTTTTGCTACTTTGTTTCCTTTTAAATATACTTCCTTCCTCTACCTTGTGGATTCCCTTTACGTATTTAAATGTTTCTATCATATCTCCTCTGTCTCGTCTTTTTTCCAAGCTGTACATGTTAAGATCATTAAGCCTTTCCTGGTAACTTTTCTCCTTCAAGTCGTACACCATTTTAGTAGCCCTTCTCTGAACTCTCTCTAAGATGTCTATATCCTTCTGGAGATACGGTCTCCAGTACTGCACACAGTACTCCAAGTGAGGTCTCACCAGTGCTCTGTACAGTGGCATGAGCACTTCCCTTTTCCTACTGCTAATACCTCTCCCTACACAACCAAGCATTCTGCTAGCATTTCCTGCTGCTCTATTACATTGACTACTTACCTTTAGATCCTCTGAAATAATAACCCCTAAATCCCTTTCCTCAGATGTTGAGGTTAGGACTGTATCAAATATTCTATATTCAGCCCTTGGGTTTTTACGTCCCAGGTGCATTATCTTGCACTTATCCACATTAAAACTCAATTGCCACAGCTCCGACCATTTTTTTAGTTTACTTAAATCATTTGTCATTTGGCTGATCCCTCCAGGAACGTCAACCCTGTTGCAAATCTTTGTGTCATCAGCAAAAAGACATACTTTACCATTAATACCTTCTGCAATATCACTAATAAAAATATTAAAGAGAATGGGTCCAAGTACTGACCCCTGAGGTACCCCACTGGTAACAAGACCTTGCGCCGAATAAACTCCATTTACCACAACCCTCTGTTGCCTGTCACTCAGCCACTGCCTAATCCATTCAACAATATTGGAATCCAAGCTCAAAGATTGCAATTTATTGATAAGCCTTCTATGCGGAACAGTATCAAAAGCCTTACTGAAATCTAAATAAGCAATGTCTACTGCACCACCTTTGTCTATTATTTTTGTTACCCAATCAAAAAAATCAATAAGATTAGTTTGGCATGATCTCCCTGAGGTAAACCCATGTTGTTTCTGATCCTGTAATCTATTTGTTTTTAGATGTTCAACAATCCTTTTACATGGTTTCCATTAATTTCCCCACTACTGGCGTAAGACTAACTGGCCTATAGTTCCCCGATTCCTCCCTACTACCCTTCTTGTAAATGTGCACAACATTTGCTAATTTCCAGTCTTCTGGGACGACTCCCGTTAACAGATTTATTTAACCAATCCTTGTTAACGGTTTTGCTATTACACCACTGAGCTCTTTTAATAACTTAGGCTGACCGTGGATCGCATCAGGCCCCATTGACTTATTTGTCTTTACTTTAGACAGCTGCTGTAGAACCTCCTCCTCTGTAAACTCATATGTAAATGTCTCGTTAGTGTTTCCTCCTAACTGAGGTCTCTTTCCTTCCTTTTCTTCTGCAAAGACTGAACAAAAATATTCATTGAGGCAGTCAGCGAGACTTTTATCCTCTTCTACATACCTTCCTTTCTTTGTTTTTAATCTAACTAATCCTTGTTTTACTTTTCTTTTCTCGTTTATGTATCTAAAAAATGTTTTGTTCCCCTTTTTTACTAACTGAGCTATTTTCTCTTCTGCGTGTGCTTTGGAAGCTCTTATAAATTGCTTTGCCTCTTTCTGCCTAATCTTATAGGTTTGCCTGAGTTTTTTTATAATTATTGAATGCTATCTTTATTGTTCTTCACTATTTCTATCTCTTGATCCAAAATATAAACTTGAATCAAGATTGACAATGAAAATTTAAATATTAGGTGAAAATAGTATCTTTTTTTCCAATTCAGTTATTTTTACTCAATAGATCCTACAATCTAGACATGTGCATTCGTTTTAGTACTAAAACGATTTAGTCCGAATTTTGGGATAATTTAGTTTTCGTTTGACTCAAGAGATACGAAACTGCTCAGTACAAAAAACGAAAGAAACTAAAATAAAATGCACTAAATTTTAGTTTCAGTCCTTTTTGTGATATTACATTGATGAGTGAAGGAGACCAGCAATGAAGAGCACAACATCGCAAATGTTTGTATTCGTAATCCTTCCCTACCCTACCCTGAAAATTTGACAGTGATAGAGCTCCAGAATACTCACTCGCAGCACAAACAGCCAGCACAGGAGAGGAAACCTTTACTTAACCCTTGCATGTCTATGAGGCAGACAAGATGATAAAAGCAGCTGGAGAAGGAAAAACATTCAAATAAATCACACTGAAAGCTAATGACAGGAGGGCTGGATAGTAAAAACCCCTTTATAACAAGCAGCGCTGGGAGAAGAGAGGGCCTTTATAAAACATGATACATTTAGTATCCAGCTCTAAGTTACTCTGTCATTATGAGCCTTCAGTGTGATTTATTTGAATGGTTTCCCTGGATTTAAAGTGCTTTATTTTATTATAAAAATAAATTTGCACCAGTCATCTCTTCTCTGAGCTTTCCGACCGATTTACGTTAATATTTTCCCACTCCCCTGCTTTTATATTCCTGTGTCTCCCCCACAGAGATACAAAGTTTAAGTAAAAGTTCCCTCTCCTGTGCAGGATAAGCATTGCATTCCGAAGATCTACACCCTCCACATGCCAAATGCAGTAGGATGTTCTATGCAGAGAGGGGCATTAATTAATGCAGGAGGATGTTCTATACATTATACAGACAGGGGTATTAATGCAGGAGGATGTTCTATACATTATACAGAGAGGAGCCTTTTTTTTAGCCCTTTAGATCCAGTGGTTGTGAGCACAGATCGGCTGCTTGTTATATTATCTCTCAGTACAATGTATCAGGCTCAGCTGTTACAGTAACTGACTGTAACAGCACTCAGAGTTTCAGTAAAACAAGGAAATAGTATTGTTCTAACCTCAATATTTTTATATATATTTCCTTGTTTTACTGAAACTGAACGCTGTGATGAGCAGCAGTCAATTACTGTAACAGCTTTGCCTGACACATTGTGCTGAGAGTGAGAGATACTGTAACAAGCAGCGATCTCAGCCCTCTGAGAAGTCACTCCAATAGTAATTGTATTCACTGGTTTTCGGATGAATGAAATTAGTTTTAATACTAAAGAACAGAAAACGAATTTCTTTAGCAACTAAATAAATTGCATTTTAGGACTAATCCATTAGTTCAAAACGAAATTTTGTGCTGTGCACATGTCTACTACAATCCTTTACTTATGGAATAAATCAAACTAATAATAAATAATAAAAACCATCCAATTATTGCTTACATTGTCTGAATCTGTCACGTCACTGACAAACGGAATATTGACCTGTCTTCTCTTTGTGGCTATACTTGTTTTATGTTAGTGGTCTACATTTCCTCGGTGCTCAGTCAGGCTAAGGCCCGCATCAGATGAACGCAGTGATCACGTCCATGTTGCCGCATAGTTTAACATCCGTGGTAGCATAGAATCATGATCAATAGAGACCCATACACAAAGTACGTGCACACCGAACTGTGCATGCACAACGCACGTGGCAAACGGACGCAAGTTAGGCAAGAACGTAAAACCGCTACCACGGATGCGCAGAGTGCGCCACGTCCGCGTAGCGTTCTGTATGAGTGATGAGATGTCAGACGCAGCGCATTTGCGACGTCCAGCACCTTGACGCACAAAATGGCTTTTCATATCCTTTTCAAATTTTTATCATTTTTCATATTAATTTTGTTTCCCATAATTCCTTTTTTTTCTACGTCAGTCAACAAAACGGACCGTGTGGTGTCTACAGTACCTTCCATCAGTACGTCTGTCCGTTATGCAAGCACGCAGAGTGCGCTCAGACTGCGTTCGTCTTACCTTAGGATGTTCAACTGCTGCTTTAGGCTAAGAGATTTTGGGGGTTATTCAAAGAGCGCCCATGTTTGCCGAAGTTACAAACATCTGTGGAAATCTGTGTTGATGCAAAGGCAACTAACGTTGGCGTTACGCAAAAGAGAAATTTAAATGGTGGCAGGGAGAAACTTCAGAGTGAAGGGATTTGTAACACCGGACATGATCAAGCCTCTTTTTACTCTTGAGATTGCTCAATAATAAATTATTTCCTGGTGGATTTACCTGTGAGGTACACTTTGGATATTTACATTAGCGTTGCATCTTGGCAGATATCAGAGCAAAGGGTGTCCAGCTGTCCTTTACAGGGCTTTCCCTGTTGGGAAATAGCATTAGGTACCTTCTGTGTTTACAACTTTGGCAAAAAACAGCTCTCTTTGAATAACCATCATACCTAGAATTGCCATCATTGATTTGAGGTACCCACCATAATGATAATTGGAAGGCAAATCCGATTAAAAGAATTAAGGGGTTAACTATTTACCTCCGCTGCCCCCCCCCAGAGTTTTTATTAAAGTAACAAAAAAGGTTAATACTAAACAAGAAACCCCCAACAAAACTTACATATAGGTCCCCTATTGTCTTCTCATCTTCAATGTTCTGGTGCCAGGCATCTAGCAACAAGGAGGTAGCCAGATGCCTGGTCAGCCAACAAAATGTTTCTCACAGAAATATGTCAAGCACGGGGTTGAATGTTCATTAAATACTAATACTCCAATTCCCTCACAAACAAAGGCAATGCTCATTTTGGATCAGGGTGACCTCAAAGCTGATATACAGCTTCTGAGCTAGTAAAGACCTCCACTTTGCAGAGCTGTCACAGCCACTAGAGCGAGATGGATGGGAAGAAACTGTGGCATTCTCCTGTCAGTTTTAGAAGCTTAAGAGGTCACATTAACTATACTATTCCCTTTTAACGGAGGGATCTCAAACTCTGGCCTCCTAGATGTTTCTGAACTATGACGCCCATGATTGTCTGGTCATCTATTGCATAAAAAAATACCTGCTTTAAAGAGCATGGAAATGGAATCATTGTCAGATCTTCTGTAGATATTAAAAATAATTTTACTGTATAACTCTGCAATGAGCATTATTTTTAATGACTATTCAATTATTGAATTTTTTTTCAATGCTTCCATAGGTTCTTGTGATGGAATGTTATGGACTTTCATTTATTTATGTCACAATTTGACAGTCAATTGTTACTCTGATGACATCATGTTTGACTATAAAAAAGAAATGATAATTTATGCACTGTACAAATTCATGTTCTAGAGGGAAATTTACCTCCAACATTGTTTTTGTAGGTGCTGTACATCTCCTTCACTCTCCTGTAGCGGAACGCCAATTTCCTCATCCAGTCGACACCCCCATGGACTCCAGATCCCAGACAGAGATTTGCACCAGCAGCTGAGCTGTGAAAGCCATCTGCTGAAAAGTTATATGTGCTGTGGGGACAAAGAAGGAAGAGAGTTGGTGCAATTAAAACCTCTATTGTGAAAGACTGATGATAATATATGTATATACACACACGATCCTACTTAAAATATATTAAACAATTGGTAACTAGGACTAGTCCTGAAAGGTTTACAGTTTTGGTCTTAGAATAGTTATTGTGTGTGAAGTCAAAGTTTTTCTTAGGTGGTGTGAAACTACTAATTTATTTAACAACCAATTAAAACACTTAAAATATAAGTCTTCCATGGGCCGGCAAGTCTAACTATTCACCACTGCAATAAAAAGTCATATATAGAATGAATTCACCCCTCAGCTCTCAAACAGTTAATCAATGTCTGCAGCCGAGCATCCACAATTTAGTTAGAAACACACAAAAGGCTTTTCACCATCTGAGAAAGTAATTATTTGGTCATCGAAGTATGTTTGGTTTTGCCGAGAAGCCAATTGTGATGTCAAAGTTTTAGATAATTTGGCACTCCTGAGGAATTCATGACAATATAGCACAGTCCGTGCCAAAAAATGATCTATACGCACCTTTTTTTTTTTCTTCATACAAAGGAGATGGATTTAGATAATAGCATAGGTTAGGTTGTGTTCTTTTACAAGAGTTAGAAAACTATTATTTTTCCTCCTTTAGACTTTGAATAGTGTTGTGTAAAATAATTAAACTGTGCTGCTGGGGCAAGAATACAAACGGTACGGTTGTATCCAGCAATAAGGCACCAGTTTAAAATCCCCAGGAATATCTATGCATCTGTTCACATATCATTGATATTATCCATTTGTAGGTCAGTTTGTCTGTCATCTATCCTATTAAAATAATGAAAGCCCATTGCTTTAGCTGGTTAGTGATGGCATTCAAAGTCAAGATTTTGACATATAATGTTGAGTGCCAATACTGCTAGCGGTAGCAAGCAGAGCAAGGGTTTTCATTGTTGGTTAGTGATGGCATTCCAAGTCAAGATTTTGGATTTTGGTATTTAATGTTGAGTGCCAATACTGCTAGAGGGAGCAAGGGGTTTCGCTTTAAGGCTATAGTATTGTTGGGTTGTACTGCATCCTTTTTTCTAAAACCTTCCATGACTGAGAGGACCTGACATTTAGAAGATAAAATAGGAAACCAAACCTAATTCAAAATCATTAACTACTACGTCTACAGGATGGTTTTTATGGGGTTCCTCCAGACATCGTAAATAATAACTGGTAGACACAAGTAAAGAAACCCAAAATGGTATGGTGATGACCTTTGCATCTCAAAATGCTTGATGTGGATGTTTTGTGCAATGACATGACAATTTTTTGTTTGTGTTTTACTGGTGAGCTTGTGTTAAATTGTTATTAATCAGACATTGATTGGTGTTTGATTATTATTATTGACAGCTGTCCTAGTTACCAAATGGTCCGTTTCGCAGTGATGATCGTGTCGATTCCTAGGTTTCAATCATCGTCTTTGATAAAAAAACGATTTGCGAGTTGTTTTTAATGTATTTTTGGCTGCTGAATATGAAAATCAACAACAATGCATTGTACAATTGGATGCTCTGTTATTTTGAACTGATTTCTAGGTTTTATATTGGCGAGAGTCTACTAAAAGATATTCACCCCTTTTTCTGTATTTTAGGATTCTGAGAGGCTAGACTCTTGTTGTGTCCTGTGTAGCGTAGTCCGTTGCGACGCACTGCTCGCTGTGCATGCAGCCCGGATAACCAACCTGTATGTTTCTTGTATAGAAATATATTCAGAAAAGGCCATTGAATAGGTTTCATGTGGTCATTTTGAACTAATTTAATTCAGTCTCATAATCCAACATAAAAACGCCAAAGCCAGTTGTGAAAAACTGTACTTGGAGAAATTCTGAGGTAATTTTTGCATTCCGTGCTGAAAATTAATTAGAAAGCGAAGAAATTTTAAAAGTATAGTTTTTGATGGCCCTTAAATTTGCAGGACGGTGTTATTTTACCAATTTCCAGTGTGTTATGTGGAGGATTACGATTGCTGCAATCAATCTCTGTATAATATACAGGTGGTTTAGCACCATTATTATTATTATTATATTATTATTATCATCATTTATATAGCACCAACAGTTTCCCCAGCGCTTTACAATAACCAAAGGGAATGAGATAAACGGACATATGATGGAAGCAAGAGGTGTAGAGGGCTCTGCTCATAGGAGCTTACAATCTAGTGGATTTAAATCTATATTTCATTCCTTCAATTTGCGTTTCTCCATCTGGAATGTGATTGTTCTGAAGTCACAAAACTGTTATCAGAAGCCAAAAAACATCCAATATTCACTTCTGAGAGCACTGTAACAAGCCCATTGTGTATCACCATGTGATTGCAGTAACATGATTATTGTGCCAACCCAAGTTCCAGTGAAAGAACACTGAGGGATTGTTTAACTTCTGTGTTCTCCCCAGAATAGGAAAATGGTCTGGATGATTTTGGTGGGGCAAATGGCTACAGGGAGAGTATATTTTCTTCTTTCACCCCGAAAACAACGAGCGACTTAGAAATGCTCATTATTCTCGCACTAGTAACACTTTTGCACATCCTTTACGAAAGATAGAACTGTCATCCTCAGACAATAATGTACTTTAGTTTCCTACTTAAAACATTCAACTGAGCTTTTATGACTGCATAGGACATGGAAATGAATGCACCTCATTTTATTATTATTATTATTTTTTTTAAACAAACCATTTGATGGGAGTTTTATCAATACAAATGATAAATATAACAAAGTATGACTTTTATCCCCTGGCAACGATAAAGTTTTTAACATATGATTAATAATTATCATGGTATACTTTGTATCCTACCTCAGGTCTTGTCCATTGTCGTCTGAAGAAACGTCGTCTATGTGTATCTGATCACATTCCTGAATTAACAGGACAAAAAAAAACATACAAATTATAAAAGATTGAGTTAACAGATCACTGGCTCAAAAAAAAAAAAAAAAGGAACAATGCTTTAATAATTATTTATTTATTTATTTATTTTTATTTATAAAGGATTTTACCAGGAAGGATACATTGAGATTTCTCTCGTTTTCAAGTATGTCCTGAAAATAATGCTCATTCAGGAATGGTTTTTACAGGTGAAATAGAGAAGAATTGCAAATTTCAAGCCCAAAAATAACTGAATTTAGATATATTTTCCAACTACAATATTCCTTTGTCTCAGCTTTGTGACCTAGGTTTTCAATTCTCCACCAACTTAAAGGGACACAACCACTAACATATGCTGTAATTAAATTGTGTTTTTTTTAAAAAACACATTATACAACACACACTGTTTTTTTGTTGTTTGACTTAATTGCATATAAAAGGAAAATAAAGTTAGGTGTTTATCGTTTGTGGATTTTTCCCATGATGCAACATTTACCAAAATCTTAACACAAGTCTCGCTTTTCAGCTGTGGTATATTATAAAACAGTAGTGAAGAGTCAGTTGGGTGCGAGGGAATATTTAGACAAGGCTGTCGAGGATCTGTTCTATTCTGTTGTCTCTGCTACCTGAGAGCAGAAATGGCAGCTGATTGAGATCTGATAGTGGGTTATAAACGCTGCATGGTATCCCTGGTGATGTCACATATACATTCCACACAATGCAAGTCAATAGGTTGGTTTTCTGGACTTCTGACCCAATGACTTACAGTGAGGAACAAGTGTCGTAAATATATTGTGGGGAGGGCAATTTACAACAAACAATATCATAAAATTGATGCATCCAGTGGCACCTAGGAGTAAAATATTTTCTTTTTACAACATAAAATAAACAAAATGAGAACATTTCATTTCTTGGTGGCAGTGCCCCTTTAACATTTAGTTTTGGTGAGCATTCACTGTTCTTGTATCATTTCTCAATAACATTGTATATAGCATTAAGTCAGTAAGTCAGTCACTATCAAGGAGAACAGGTTGTCATGCAATGGTTAAATTATTTTTTGTTATGTAGAAAACTGGTAGCCATCTCATGTTTAGGTACAGGCTACATTTCTTACTATCAGGATTATTCAGAGTGCACCGAAATGTCACCAACATAACCACAAAGCACCCTGTGCATATTTATGCCATTGCAACAATTTACCCATGTATCCGTCCCCATGTTACATTCTCCACACACAGGCTTAAGCGAACATACATTCAAATACTGTCTCACGTTCATCCACCATGAAGCCTGTAAGAAAATAATCCTTATATTTGAAAGTAAAGCAAAATTGTGAATTAAAATTCTGTAAAAGACTTTAGTAAAAACTTGACGGAATTGTCTTCTATATATGGGCGCAACTGAACTTTAATCTAGCATGGTGCCGACCCAATTGTTCAATGAGCTGTATTCTACCAGTTGTGTAAAGATTGCATTCACTTTGATTCCACAACCCTGCCTTCATACTACTTCACTATTTTCCATGTATGTTATTATTTGAAGATACAGGATTTGGATTATTAATATTTGTTTAATAATGTACAATCATGTATATATTCACACACATGCACAGCATAGCCAGGAAAGAGTTTGGAATCCAATAGAAACTTGGGCAAAGTAAAATTATATGTTTGCAGCCTACACACTTCCGTGTGCATTGTATTCTGCATTACATAGGGAGAAAGGTATTTGAGTGTGGACAGGGGATCTGTTTTTCTCATTTTCTATTGAATTCATTGTTGAACACGCTAACCTGCGACAACAGTAGCTATCACATTTCTGACTTCATAAAATACCATGATACTCTGAGACGCTACCTCATAACCCACCGACCAGCTCTATCGCGTTACCAAGTAAAACATACAATTGGATGTGGAAAGACCCCGAACCATCTTTATGTACATGGTGTAAAAAAAAAAAAAAAAGCCAATCATTCATCCGTGCCCAGTGCGGTTACAAGTCTATGGAACAGAAGAGGAAAAGAAAAATAGTACCAGACCTGTATTAGTTTAAAACAATTATATATATTTATATAAAACAGTTTACACATTGTAGTTTCTGTCAGGTGGGGATCAGTACCCACTATGTGTATCCACATGTATATACAGTTGTGTTCAAAATTATTCAACCCCCAATGCTGTAAAGGGTTTTAGGGAATTTAGTGTACATTTGTAATTGTATTCAGAATGAAATCCTACAAGGACTTTTTAAAGAACCATATGCAACTAAAATGACATCAATTGGTTTTGTAATAAAGTAGTAAATGTTTCTTTTGTGAATTCTTAATTGACACAATTATTCAACCCCTTAAAGACTACCACTCGGAAGAACAGAGGTTCATTCAAGTGTTTTCAATCAGGTATTCAAAACACCTGTGGATGTCACGGAGCAGCAATAAAGCATAAAAAGCACCAATTAGGCAGCTTTAAAATGACTGTGATACTCAGCTCCTTCTAGACATTTACTGGTGTGGTTACAAACATGGTGAAGTCAAGAGAATGGTCCAGGAAGACAAGAGAAGAGGTGATTACTCTTCACAGGAAGGGCAATGGCTATAAGAAGATTGCAAAGATGTTAAACATACCAAGAGAGACCATAGGAAGCATCATTCGCAAATTCAAGGCAAAGGGCACTGTTGAAACGCTACCTGGTCGTGGCAGAAAGAAGATGCTGACTTCGACTGCTGTGCGCTACCTGAAGCGTAGAGTGGAGAAAAGTCCCTGTGTGACTGCTGAGGAACTGAGAAAAGATTTGTCAGATGTGGGTACTGAAGTTTCAGCTCAGACAATACGGCGCACACTGCATAATGAAGGCCTCCATGCCAGAACTCCCAGGCACACCCCCTTGCTGTCTCCAAAGAATAAGAAGAGTCGACTGCAGTATGCCAAAAGTCATGTGGACAAACCACAGAAGGTTTGGGATAGTGTTCTGTGGACTGATGAAACAAAATTAGAACTGTTTGGGCCCATGGATCAACGCTATGTTTGGAGGAGGAAGAACAAGGCCTATGAAGAAAAGAACACCTTGCCTACTGTGAAGCATGGCGGACGGTCAATTATGCTTTGGGGCTGTTTTGCTTCTGCAGGTACAGGGAAGCTTCAGCGTGTGCAAGGTACCATGAATTCTCTTCAGTACCAGGAGATATTGGATGACAATGTGATGCAGTCCGTCACAAACCTGAGGCTTGGGAGACGTTGGACCTTTCAACAGGACAATGATCCCAAGCATACCTCCAAGTCCACTAGAGCATGGTTGCAGATTAAAGGCTGGAAAATTTTGGAGTGGCCATCGCAGTCATCTGACTTAAATCCGATTGAGAACCTCTGGTGGGACTTAAAGAAAGCAGTTGCAGTGCGTAAGCCTAAGAATGTGACTGAGCTGGAGGCTTTTGCCCATGACGAATGGGCGAAGATACCCGTAGATCGCTGCAAGACACTTGTGTCAAGTTATGCTTCACGTTTAAAAGCGGTTATAACTGTAAAAGGATGTTGTACTAAGTACTAAGATTGAATGTCACTTGGGGGTTGAATAAAACTGATAATGATGTGAGCACAGAAAAGACATTTGTGGTTATTTCATTATAAATGTTATGTTATATTTGTCTGACCTACACGTGCCTCTTTGATTTAATTGTAAGCAAGATGACTGAATGATCAAAATCAATGTCAAACTGGCCAAAACACTCAATTTCAGTGGGGGTTGAATAATTTTGAACACAACTGTAGGTGCCCTTCTCCACCAGTATCCCGAAGGAGTACTGATTCTGGCCCATAACCACCCAGTCAATAGCCGGCGCTCCTTGCAGGGTGAAAACAAAACTGGGAATGACTATTTGCAGTTTACAATTACAAACAGAGACAGGGGGAATGTACAGAATACAATGGTAAAACACGCCCCAGCATTTCCATACTGCAGAGCCTCCCACACATACACGCCTTGGTGAAACAAAGTCTGAGGAAGGGTCTGGGAGATCTCAACTGCAAAGTGACTACTGTCACAGTTTTGATACATGTTTTCTAGAATAAAATAATTGGGACTTATTTGTTAACTTGCAATTCATGGTGAATTTACAATTTTGCAAATGTGTTCAAAATGGCCTGGTCCTGTTAATGTGAAACTCATCTGTCAACTGACCACAACCCACTGCTTGCAGAATAAACCAACCTCCCTTTTTCAGGCATTTCAATTTGTTGCCGCGGCGCTCATACTGTTCCGGATTAAGGGCTTTATGAGACCAGAGCTGAAGATGTTGGTGGGACCAGGTCTTGTCTGCTCCATGCGTTAGAGAGATACAATTAGGATACATTGTCAAATTTCCACTTTTCTGCAGATTCTGTCTCAGTGGAGTTTATATATTTCAGCTTCGAGCAGCAATTCCATTCATCACATTAGATTAATGGTACTGGCCATTATATGAATAATGGCTGATTGTGATAGTGACAGGTACCAGTTTACTGGGATTTTTTGGTTGTTCTCAAATACAGGTGTCACAGATGGACCATGGTCCCCAAATATGCCTTCAAACTAGCCTTATTTATAGTGGATGGTTGATTTGGTGCTCTGCCAAGAACTCAATGTAGAATTGATGCAATCTCCAGTCTCCACCTTTCAAATGAGGATTCACTCAAATAGAAAATCTCTAGTTTGGGTCTTTCGCTCAAGCCCTGTACACCCTTCCTTAAAGGGACACCATAAGCACCTTGACAATTTTAGATTATTAAATTGGTCAGGCTGTGAGGAATGCTTCCCCTGCCAACACAGCTGCCACTTAGCAGAAGGTATTTTGAATATCTTGGCTATTGGGGACCAACTCTGGGACATGCCAACATCGTCCCATCTACAGCCATGGGCAGCACTCAGGACTGATACCAAAACCTCTGTAGCTTGTGTGCAAAAGTTGCATAACTTACACAATTTATGTAAGTAGCTCCAGCAACTTCCGCATTCTGGAAGCCATGGAGCAGAAGAAGAGGAGTAGCCCAGTGCAGCTGCAGAAGAGGTAAAAGTCGTCAGCAGCATCTGCACCATAATTAACTGGGAAAAAACAGGAGGTAATTTTAAATAAAGGGCACTATCACCTGGTATGAGCGAATCCTACCGGTGGCATGTTTATGCGTTAGCGCCAGGTTAAAGGAGTCTAGCTATTTGGTGGTTATCACATTACTCTATATAGAACAGAAAATCATGTTCTACTCTATGGCAGATCTATTTTTATGCTACAGTTTCTTTAAAAATAAATTTCTATGGGCACTATCGTGTGCCCTCACTAAAACCGGAATACAAAGGGGAAAAATTAGTGTTCGCTAATTTCCCCTTTGCATCCCGGTTTCACCATCAGATCACAGGGCAGGCGCTGAGTCCAGCAGCCTTCCCTGTAGCGGTCGCTAGGCTCACAGATGCTTAGGGCAGCACTAAAGCGCCGTCCCACGCATCCCCCTCCATTGCGTCCATAGGACGCCTTGGAGGCTTCTCCTGCTGGGTCACATGATTGGCAGGATCTCGCCTCTCGCAAGATCCTGCTGATCGTTGGAGTGATCATGGAGGGAGATGGGATTTTATCCTCCCAGTCTCCCTCTGTTCTCGGCAACCAGAACTGGTGGATCGGGTGGCCGTTCTCGTCGCGTGACAAGGGGTGAGTATTTGATTTTTGGGGGTTATTGAGCTGCAGCTAGCAGATTATGCAGCAGCGAAATCAGCTGCAGCTCTGAGCTGGTATTAACTTTTTTAGGTAGCGCCAGCTCTTAGTAACTAGATGTCACGTGGCGTGTGCGGTTCAGGTATGAGCCCTGCAGGCGGCGAAACAGAGGGGAGGCCAGACAGGAATCAAGCAACGAAATAACTTTAATGGAACATAAATAGGCCTTGGCAGCAGGCACTTGAAAGAAGAGAGGATTGCAATAAAGTCCAGGGAGTAGTCTTGACTGGAGAGCCAGAGGATTATGGGCTATGCAGTCCCAGACTGCAGACAGGGCCCACCAAGAATAATCAGGCTGGCTGTGGTACCTTAATCCAGGTCAGAGAAGGTGAGGAAAGGCTGTAATCCACAGGTAGGTCTCCAGACACTGGGGATAGAGCGCTATGCGATGGAAGTCTTTAACAAGGAACGTGGAACAGCGCAGGTGAAGATTGCTTGGAGAAGCTTCGATCAGGTTCAGCAGCTACACACACCACCTAGTTGCCTAGGACAGGGAACAATAATGCAGAACCATCGCTAGCTGGGTCTCTCTGCCATTTAAAGAGGCTCAATCACGAATGGGCCTCAGCTGGAACTCCAGGGCTGGAAAAGATAGACCCAGGCTGGATCTCTAGGAGCCTGGTCAGGGTACGGAGCGTAGGCAAAACCCGGATGGGAACCCAAGGAAAAGTGATCCAGGGCAAAGTTCTTAGAGCCAGGCTGTGCATTACAGGTACATGACCCCAGGTGGACCGTGACACTAGCGTTAGGACTAAGTGATCTTACCGCTAGTTACTTTGTACTTGCACTTTGCGCTCCACATGTTAGGTATAGGGATCATAAAGAACAGTAAGCTCACAGTACAGATTGCAAATGAACACGCGCTAACAAGTTTTTTTAACCCGTTAGCTCTGCGCCCAGATCACGTTCGAATCGCTATCACCTCTATTAAGCCAACGCTCATCCTAGTGTTATCTTGAAGGTGGTGATAGGGCCCTATATGTGCATGTTCTTGGGACAGGGAATTCCTCCATCGCTTAGCCCTCTATGTGCATGTTCTTGGGACAGGGAATTCCTCCATCGCTTAGCCCTCTATGTGCATGTTCTTGGGACAGGGAATTCCTCCATTGCTTAGCCCTCTATGTTAATGTTCTTGGGACAGGGAATTCCTCCATCGCTTAGCCCGCTATGTGCATGTTCTTGGGACAGGGAATTCCTCCATCGCTTAGCCTGCTATGTGCATGTTCTTGGGACAGGGAATTCCTCCATCGCTTAGCCCTCTATGTGTATGTTCTTGGGACAGGGAATTCCTCCATAGTTAGCCCTCTATGTGTATGTTCTTGGGACAGGGAATTCCTCCATCGCTTAACCCTCTTTGCTATTATTTTTCGCAATAAATTTTAAATATCCAAAAAATTTGTATTACTCACCTTGAACATTTTGGTAATCAGTAGTTATTTAATTATTATAATTTTTTCCTTACTGTGTAATTTCTCACTGACATGTTGTAATTTGCTTTTAAATTAAACATTTTTATTTTTAGAATGTTCTTGAACAAAAAAGCACACCTATGATCAATTAAAAAATATATATGCTGTTTGTTATTTTTTATTATCCTCATTTATACAACATCAACAGTTCCTGTAGCCTTTTTTGCACAGTTGCTGATATACGCAACCTCGCAAGGGGCTACCACAAGCAATACAATTACAGCATCCCAGGTTCATTGATATAATAAATATATATATAATTGGCCGAAGAGCTCAACCCTCTGGAATTCGTATCGCAAGCAGTCGAGCGTCCAAGGCCCACACATCCGTCTGTGTAGCTTCCCAGTTGCATGACACAGGTACTTGGCGCCCACAGATGTCTGTAAGGGCAGCTGTCTGCACAATGTCTTTACAAGGATTATGTATTCGAACAGCATTCGCAATTTATAAAAAGACTTTGACAAGTGGAGGACGATATTGTACCACATGATGGAGCTCTATCTATGCTGAGACCAGGCTATGTGCCAATTCCAAAATCTCTCCAAAACCCTTCATTCCTTCTAGAACTGTCTCTGGCAGCAGCTATTACCTACTTAACTGACCTCAAAAATTCAAGAAATTGCACAGGTCTAGCTGGTGAGATTAAGAATTATTTTCTGGCAGGGTAAGAAAGGGCTGTTGCAGCCAAAGGGTTTTAAATTTTTTAAAACCGATTTTACATGTAGGTCACAGCACTTTGAGGCCGCGTATATTAATTATTATTAATTGGTCATCTGACAAAAGGTTTTTATAATTATTAAATGTTCATTTACTTTTCTCGTTTTTGAAAGTTGTCTTTTTTTAAATTAAATGTTTATATTGTCTTTAAAGTTAAATGTTTATTAAGTTTTAAAATTATTGAAAGTTTTCTTTTTCCAGACATTAGGTTATATCATGAATTGAGAAATTTAAGTCTATTTATAGATTTTTTTATATATATAATTTGTTGATCAGAATCTGCCTATCGTAAAATAAAGAAAAACAATAATGAAATTGTAACAAAAAAAATAAAAAAAAAAATAGAAATTTACAGATGCAAGGTTTTCCTGGGAAGAGTCAATGGAAAAAAACAAAATGTGATTTTGAGGTTTTAAACCAAAAATTGTAAATTAAAATAAACCAAAAACAAAAAACAGTGTGGTGAAGCAAAACATTTCAAACACGGTATGTTATGTGTATAGAAGTTTCCAGGAAAAAGCTGGTAATTTTGTTGTTTTGATGTTAAAAGTCCAGTGAACGAAAATAATATCTGGAGACTGGATTATTTGAGGTGATTTGACACGGACCTGATGAACCTTGAAGGCCTTCAAGAAATTAGGGGAAATGGTCCAGCTCGTGATTTAAAATAAAACCACCATGAACCCATACCACTTGATTGCATCTTGTGTTGTTGGAATAACAATGACTTTGTGGGTTTTTTTGATGTGTAGTGGAAAGTCTACTCTGAGATGAAATATGGTTGGGAATTTCAAAACAGTGGGTTTTCTTAAAGACCATTTTGTGAAGATACATTAGCAGACATAGTACTAACATCCCCACATTTGTGGTCACAAACCACAAACCTTTACTTAACCGGTTAAAAAAAAAAATCAGTTTGAGTGGAGCTTTTCTTGTTTTTTAAAATTTAGATTTGCAAATTGGCTATTTGTGTTTGGGTAGTTCCTAGAGCTCCCAATCACGGGGAAAATTTATGATTTAAGCAAATAGTAGGAGTAAATAAATAGAACTATAACAGGTCTATTCAGAGAAAGGTGAAAACCAGGAGAACTGGCAGGAGAAGAGCACAATCTAGACCAAATTTGCCAATTTGGAAAGTGAGATAAATGGGAGAATTTTTCTGGTTTGGCTATTTTGACCTAGAATTTTCACTTCTCCAGTCGTTCTCCTGAGCTTCACCTTTCTTTGAATAGACCTGTAAGATTAGATTAGAGCTAGCCAGAAATCCTATGAAATCTTCCTCGTCTACTACTGAGAGCATGTATATACTGATATCTAAATGTTATAAATCTTAACCCTGTCAGTACAAAGCATACTTGATCTTCAAAAGCTTCTGCAGGAGCCAAACATTGAGTATACTCGTTCTAGTCATATTCTGGACCAACGGAAACGAATTTGGTTTGCTGCAAATAAAATTCATTTGCAAATTGACTTCAGTACCTTGGGCATGTCAGCCAAGGTGCTGAAGCTGCTTGGACTTCCATTTTTGTTTTATAGAAACACAGAGCACTAGCTGTATTATTATACAAATAGTAGCGATTTTGGCCAGCAGATAGAGCCATCTACCGGTCAAACAATTGTACGATTGCAAAGTCGGGGTTTGTCCTTGATTGGGCGCTGCCTGCATGTCAAAGTCGGAAATGAGGATGGATCCTTTCCGCTATTTGGAAGCAGGGTATTATGCTGTGGTTCAAGAATATGCTTGGAACATATAGGGATACGTATATTTAAGCAGTACAATTAGTTTGACCATATGAATGTGTGTAAATGATTCAATGAATAAACCGTATTTGATGTAGGCTTCTATATAAAAGCATGCAGAAAAAATGTCATAGGGGCTCATATAAATCATAGCGTCATAAAATTCCTAAAAATGAATTCCATGAATTCCCTGCTTCCAAATAGCGGAAGGGATCCATCCTCATTTCCGCCTTTGACCTGCAGGCAGCACTCAATCAAGGACAAACCCCAACTTTGCAATTTAACCTGAGGTGGGAACAGAGCACTACCATAAATCCTTGATCCGCAGCAGCACACAGAACAACACTCGGGGAAGGGGCGCTAACAAAGGGACCCCCCATTTCCTTAAACAATTGTACTATCCCTAAAATGATTTCAAGAAGGATAAACACATTTTTGCACGGTCTTCAATGAAAAGTAGTTTTTCCAAAGTAGTTTTTCCTAAAACCATTGGGTGTCGACTGGATTTCAGGAAAACCAAATGGTAGTGAAGGCGTTAAATATGAATTTTCATAGATACATATGAATTAATGCAGGTTAGTTTTGGGTTCAACCTACATATCCAGGTGAACTAAAGTCTTCGACCTTCTCATAGTATATCCTAAATACACATTTCACTACCAGTCACTTTTTGCGGGGGGGGGGGGATTCACAATTTGAGACATGAGAAATGTAGTTTACACTAAAAATGCAGTGTAAAATCGTGATTATGCATTAAAGGTCATTGTTTTCAGATAGCAAAAAATATTAAAATAATTATAATTTACCTATTTTGAAAGATTTGTTTATCCTTTACGGAAATTTTGCTGGGTTGAAAGGTTCTGATCTCTTGATTGCATCACTTATCTTATACAATTTCACACATTATTAGCATAAAGCATAAATGACTTTGTGTCAAGTACAGTTAATGGGATATAGATATTGGTCAGATATCCTGCTTATGGGGATTTGTAATGATCATATTTACAATGTAGCTTCCACAAAATACCAACAGAATAGAATAACCTATATGTGTAATAATGACTGTATATGGAAATTACAGTAACACCTTGCATCTGCACTGTACAGGGACAGTCAGTAATTATAATCCCTGGATCGTATCCCTGTACATCAGTGTATGACCCCAGCGCTCTCGCTGTATTCTTCCTCTCCGTGGCTGTTGTAATGCAGCAGTAAAGTCTTGTGACGATGGTCACTTTGAGCTTGGGTTACCTGAACTTGGCATTACTGCTGGGAGGTGTGGGACTTTGTATTTCTCAGGGGTCTGACACATTTTATTCACCAACCCTCACCTATGTCCAAGTCACAGTGTGCCCATAAGGGTATGCGGTGCTGTGTTATGTATTATGTGTTAATTTTCTATTGTTAATTTCATTATAGTCGATGTGATTCGGTTACTGTTATTATTTCTAATGTCATTACTGTCTGTGTCACAGTGTCCCTTTCAAACCCCCTCCTGTATAGAATATGTTTTACAACTGTGAAAGGTTTGAGTGGTCTGTGACAAACATTGCAGATCTTTCAGACGGTTGTATTCATACTGTTATCTACTATATTCATTTCCACTTAGTGATTGTAATCTGCCCTATTGTTTCATGTCTGAAGAATAAAATTGGCTATGGCTAGGGACTGGCTCACGTGAGGAGGAGGGGGGCGTCATCAGGGTGTCATCTTCCATTGGTTTCCAGGGCCCTCCTTGCACTGTACATATTTAGCTTTTAAGGAAACATATGAGCCATCCTGTCTGTCTTTTTTATCCCAAATTCTGCTGCCTCATTTCTGGCATGCTATAAACACTCTTTCATTGTATCTGTCCTTAAGCTTTGGCTAAGAGCTGGAGGAGGCATGAAAGGTTGCCGGGGGGAGAACTGGTGTCTGGTATGGGAGCGGCATTAGCAGATTTGACCCAGTTGGGGCCCTGAGATCTGGTACAAGTATGCCAATTTTTTCGTTACAGTGAGGTGAGGAGCTGCTTTTTGCAGCTTTTTTACAGTAATAGAGGATTTTATGACAAAAAAAAATGTCAGTGTATTTTATTGCAAAACAGTTTAGGGTAGTTAAAGATTTACACGGGAATTAGTGTAGGTTCAAAATATTGCAGCTTCGATGGTGGAAGGGGATCCTTCTCCTTGTGGATCCACAGTTCCCCTGTATTCTGTGTCCTCTGCTTATTTTTAAGAAAGCAGAGACAGTTTCTGTAGCATAGATCGTCTATGTTTTACTACCCCGCACTGTCAAACTCCAAAATATACAGGGTTATTCAAAGAGATTCGAAAAGTCACTGCATGTTCAGTGACTTTTCGTTCCATGCACTTCGGGGCAATCCGGCGATCCAAGTTCGCCAACCCTGTTGTGTATTCAGCAAGCACCGCAGGGCCCCAGGTAGTGCAGGGAATACTCGCCGAACACTCACAGAAACCCGCAGAAACAGCTGGAATAACCACACCGAACATGCCGGAGAAACCTGACTAGCCTCGATCACAGTGCAGAGTAGCCGCCGGAAAAAGCCGACACGCATACGAACGAGGTGAAAAAAAAAAAAAGTAGGCTTGAAAGTTTGAAATTTGAAACGCTGTTTGCAAAAACGCTACTGAACGAAAATGTATGAAATTTACATATAAGATCAATGAATGATAATAAAAAGGTCTGTTACAGAAAAATGAAAAAACTATTTAAAAAAAGAAAAATGGAAAAAAGTTTGCATTTTTTGTTTTCCAAAAAATGCCTAAAAGATCCTAAAAAAATCTATAAATAAAGAGACTTTTTGCTGCAGAATATAATAATAAACGGTTTATTAGATATTGAATTAAAAACAGGAATATTTTTAACATTGAAGCCTATGGGATTCTCCTGAATGAATAAACCTGTCGAATGAAACCACCGAATGGCAGGGCATTTTGGTAACTTTTCCCTGCTGTTTTGTGTTCTCTGAATAGCATTGCTTCTCTATGGGGGATTTCACTGCCATCGAACAGGCACCGTATGTGCAGGCAATTCGTCACAATTTGAAGAATTGCCTGCTCTCTGAATAGCCGAATGGCCCCGAAATGTCCCCGTTCGCTGAATTTCAGTGTCCTGCCTCTCTTTGAATAACCCTGATAGTAGCAATAACAATTATCAGATTATGTCCAGTTTTCATTAATCTGCTAGCTGTTGGACTATGAAGAGGAACATACAATTGAAGGCTTCTGAAAGATACTGTTGAAAGATACTGTTCTTTAGCCAGATCACTGAAAAATACGAAACGTTTGCCCATCATCTTGCCAGATTGTCCAAGCCACATATCATATATATGCAATAAAGGCTGGCAAATGAACAAAATCCACAAAATTCTAAATTTATAGGTGGAAGAAGTAGAAAAAAATAATTATGAATGTGGAATATGTTTTGTAAGTAAAGATTCAGTATAATGTACTGGTCAAGAAGAGGTAAAGAAAGATTAAGTGGAAAGGAACTGAAGAGACAAATCTGGCAAAACAAAAATAAATGACAAGATAGAGTCCATGAAGAAAAGGGGAGGTGGCTGTTGAAAAATATAAGAAGAACAATATCCTATTGGAGGTGAAATAAAAATATTTCTGTACCATAAAGCAAGCACAAACACAATTCAGGGTTATTCAAAGAGAGGTGAAAAGGAGGAGACAGGCTGGAGAATGGAAAATTCTAGGTTAAAATAGCTGATTTGGAAAGTGAGCTAAATGGGGGAGTTTTTCTGGATTGGCTATTTTGACCTAGAATTTTCCATTCTCCAGCCATTCTCCTGCTTTTCACCTCTCTTTGAATAACTTGTATTGTTTAACCTCCCTGGCGGTGTTCCCAAGTGTGTCTCGGGGTTAAATTTCACCGCTGAGAGCGGTAACCCTGAGACACACTCAGACTGTATACATCACCTCTCCCTGCGCTCCCTCGCTGATCTCTGCAGTCTCATCCGGCATTCGCAGAGTTTTACTTCCTGGATTCCTTCTCGCGAGGAAGGAACCAGGAAGTAATGAGGGTCGCGATCACCGGAGGAGACAGCTGGGGACATTGAGGGAGCGCAGGGAGAGGTGATGTATCCAGTGGCATCCCGAGCGTTGCTCGGGGTTACCGCTCCCAACATAGGAGTTTAACCCTGAGCAACAATCGGGATGCCGCTGGGGGGGGAAAAATAGACCGCTTTTAGGCACAGTTTTTCAAAAAAAAATTGACCGCCAGGGAGGTTAAGTAATAAACAAACTCACTTTTTTCTTTCATGTTTTATTCTGATCCCCTAACACAGTGTTTGTTTTAAACACGAAAAATCAATCTGCTTCTAAGTGACGTATTAAAAAAATGGCATGTTTTCACTTTTAATCTTCCAGTTCCCTACGATACCCAGATCGATGAATAAAGTTTTACTTATTCTATTTAAATCCCACTCTACTTTTGACTTGGCATGGATTTATCTAAGCATGAGGCACAGCAGGCATGCTCTCAGTAAAGCTGCCATGGTTATTGGTTTTGACCTCCTGTCTTCGCTTGTGGAAAAGAAAAAAAAAAGCACGACTTGTAAAAATCCCCCACTCTGTTACCAAAATGAGATGCAGGTGATTAGGTAGGAAGACACAGGGCAAACACATACCTCCAGGTCATTAAAGAACAGATGTGTATCAGCAAGGTTGAAGATCATCTCTTCCATCATAAGACCTATTCTAACCGACGTGGTGGTGTCCTGCAGGAAAACAGAATCAGAAAAGGTATTGTCAGCAGATTGTATTGGTTTCACACCGAAACAGCTGCCGCCAGCTACATGTGTTTTTTGGAGAGTGATCTATTGACTCTATTAAAAGAAGTGATTCCTCTCCAGCTCTCTGCACGTCACATGGTGTCTGCAATAACATATACTTGAATCACGACCGAGTAGACCCCCTCTAGCGCAGCAAGGGAAATAAGTTCCAAACCTGTGGATTTCTGAAATTCAAAGAATTTGGGCAGGAGGGATTTTAAATTGCAGTACACATATATGAATGTATTGTGAGGTATATAATGCCCCAGGCCCATTTTGATGGTTAGAGATTCGCTCTGTGTGGCAGTGAAGAGAGATCCGAAATGCTCCCTGTAATGACGGTTTCCCGTTATTAAGCCGATTCAGGTCATCTGTGGCCTTCAAATATTGAACCACATACATCAGCTTAGTCATTGCGTTAACTTGCCTTACAGGAAAAAATATAAAAGAGGGAGAAAATACTTTGGCCTTTCCTTGGTGAATCCAAATGTGCAACAGAATGTCCTAAGTTGACATTTAACCTATTGGTTCATGATTCAAGTGAAACCCAAATGGAGGAAAGCATGGGAAAACTGCTAAAATATATGTTTACCAATGTACCACTGACAAATGTCGATAGTGGGTGAATGTTAATTTCGTAACGGAATAACTCTGTTTGGAAGCCATCTTGAAATAAGCGCAAACATCTGGGGGGGAATTTCCTTCTCTTTCCTCTTTGTGGTTGTGTTTGTCTAACATCAAGAGTTGATCATTCCCTTTCTCTATTCCAAAACTATACCACTACACAACATACATGGGATAGTGCATTCCACACTACTCTGGTTGTTTGCAGATTTTGGGGTAATGGATTTTGCATTGCACACCTCATTCCTTTATTAAAGTACCTGTCATACTTGCCTACAAGGCACAGCAACCTTGTTAACAGCACTGGCATGGCAAAGGACCAGTCAGACCTGTTAATGTTTACCTGTCATGTGAGAACGGAATAGCCAGCCTATAGGAGGAAGGCAATGGCGGCACCCAGCAGGTGAGTATGTTGTGTGCAATTTGATCTCTAGCCAACATTTAAATTACCTCACAAAGTTAACTCAGTCATTCACAAAGAGTAAATAGCCCCCTAGGCCAAGGTAGCACTGAAAAAATACGTTTGCAAGCAATACGGCTGGGTGAAGTAGAGGTAACATCACTGCTCTATGACCATGGAGACACAGGTTCCATCCCAGCAAGAGCACCTCTCCAGTAAGTATCCTTGGGTAAGACACCTAATGGTACATACTTGCAGCCCAGGACATACTTGAAAATGAGAGAAATCTCAATGCATCCTTCCTGGGATGCAAAAAAATAAATATATATATATATCCTGGACAAATAAAATTACATGCACACATACACCAGGTGGCTTACATGTGTGTTTTTTGATTAACTAACCGTTGCAATTGTTCCAATTGTTGAATAAAGTTAATAAAGTTAATACATCATAGTATACTGTGAATACATTCGTAAGTTTATACTGGATTTATTTGCAAAGTATTTTACCAGGAAAGATACATTGAGACATTTATATTATTTGGGCACCAATTTTTTTTCCACAGGCAAGTACTGTGATAATATTGGAAAATTTAGGGGGAAAAAATGATTTTCCATTTGTTTAGAACATATTTAGTTGCAATTTCAAATCCCAGTTTAACATCTAAAACCCTTCAATATACAAACAAGGACAATAATAGTGTAAAAGGGGGCCCGATGAATCAGATTGTTGAGAGAATTCTTGGCACAGTGTTTTCTATTCATGTATACCGACTCCAGTGAACTGAAGATGAAAAAGCTAATAAAAATCCTCTAAACATTGTATCCAATCATTTCTACTAAGCTTCTTAATTTATTTAATTTTTTTTCTCTTTAAAATGCGTGTGGGCAGTTCTGCCAGATTTAAGGCACAAATCACGCAAAGGCTTGTCTGATTTATGTAGACTTTGTCCTAATTTTCTGCAGCTTTTCTCTACAGTCGTGTTCTTCTAGAGCAAGGTCACAACAAGTGAATTAAGTTTAGGAGGTCTGGGGAATGAGGGGTGGAGAAAGGAAGGCCCCCAGACCCGGTATATTTAAGTCGACCTCTGTGGCAGACTCTGTTAATTCACAGACTGTAATACATGCCATAACCTAATTATTATGCATTCTTGGGGTAGTAAACTTTAATTAGAGAAGAATGGTTGAGGTTTAACCACGTGGGTGACTCAGAAATGATTGAAAAAAGAATAGCGAAAAAAGCAAAGGGGGAGACCATGAGGAGTCATGGGGATTCTTTCTAAGCCAAACAAAAAGAAATGTCATCTTTTCCACTTTAGCCAGACGATATGTATTCGGGATATTTTCACAATCTAAAGCTTTTGTTAGGAGAAGGAGGCTGTAACACACAATCTGGAATACTGCACCTGGCAACACAGGATAAAACGTAACTTTTAATGTATATAGATAAAAGGGTCAAATAAAGGAACAAAATAAATGCCGCAAAGGTGACGTTTTGTGCCTAGGGGCTAGGAACCACCCAGCACAACTGGAAAAAAAAAAAACAGTATACACACAGAAAACATATACAAAAATACGTGCTTAATCTGAACTATGATATAGGAAAGGGTGCTCACCCAAGTAGTGGCTTTCTCTGACTATGTAGGAACACAGGCCTTCTTGGGTCCGTGATAATAGGACAGCAAGAAAGGTAGAGAAATACTACAGAGTCACCAGATGCTGGAACTAAGGGTAATGTCCAGACTAGCCATGCATAATATCACCAAGGGAGTTTGTTGAGAGCGCTCTCAAAACAGTATCTTCAATGGGTCAATAAAGCAGGTAGACCATAGTCAGGATAGAATAAATGAATAAATAGATGTACTAAGTATCAGTAACTTAGTACATCTATTTATTCATTTATTCTATCCTGACTATGGTCTACCTGCTTTATTGACTCAGTGAGGGTGGGAAGATGCCATAAGAAATGAACAGTGGGGACTATGGAGTGTGCCGAAAGGCTTCTCGTAATGTGTTTTCAGAGACTTCTTGAAGGAGAGAGTTCCATAGAAAGGGGGCAGCTCAGAAGAAGTCCTGAAGGCAAGAGTTGCGGGTGCGGTTACAAGGAGATGGTAACGTCAGATCATTGGCAGAGCAAAGTGGTCAGGATGTACCTGATAATAAAGGTGAAGATGTAAGTAGGTGCGCGGTTATGGAGAGCTTTGTATGTGAGCACCAATATTTTGAATTGTATTCTAAAGGAAACAGGAAGACAATGTAGAGACTGACAAAGGGGCGAGGTGCGGGGGTGAGGTGGATGAGCCTGGCACAGGCCTTCATAATAGACTGCAAAGGGAGAGCCTGGGATCTCTTAAAGCCAGAGAGAAGTAGGTTACAATAGTCAAGGAGGGAGATCATTAGAGCTTGGATGAGTATTTTAGCAGAGTCTTGATTAAGACAGGTATGGACGCGTGCAATGGGTTTAGGTGGAAGCAGCAGGATTTGGTTAGCGACTGAATGTGAGGGGTGAAGGAGAGACCAGAGTCTAAAGGACACCGAGTGTGGATGGAGCTTTTAAATTGGACTGCGTCTTGCAACCTTGAGAGATGCACATTTTAGTTTATTTATTGGGAAGTAAAGGATAGTTCAAGGCTACAAAAAATTATTTATAATTATAATATCTCAGATTTTGCTCATTAAGTATGCTTCATCGGCAGTTTCTGTTCCTATGTGGATGTCCTTCGTTTCATGGGAATTTTAGAAATAGGATTCCTTTCTACTCTAATGTTTCGAGTTCTGCATGTTCACTATGGTAGAAAATTATAAGACAAGACATAACAGTTCTTTAATGGGTGTAAAAGAACTTGGTGTCAGGAGGGGTTAATGTCCCCCACTGCGTTTTTACCCTATAGTATCCATTTAATATGACAAAATAAATAAAAACCTCATATTAGCATAGAGTGTTACAGACCAGAAACAAGCTGTACTCCTGCCAAAAGGGCATCGGTAAGCTTTCAAGCAGTTGGCCATTTCTAGAGGATTTCTAAACAAGAGCGACAGCGTTTGAACAAGCGAGACTGTGAGAACAATTAAAACACTGTTCTGTTTGTTCAGTAATGCCACAGAGACAAGCTTTATTGACTTAAAAATGTACAGGTAAAAGGAATAAGTGCTAGCACCATACCACATCATAATCCCATGGCAAATATGGAAAAACTGTTCAAACGTCAAACCATTACCTTCGGCAATGCGTGTGCCAACAACATGGAGGACGTATTGTTTTGACGTATTGGAGGACGTATTGTTTTTCAGCTGTTTATTATACAAACTGTAGAACAACAGTGTTTGCCCAGAGGAAAGTCTTGTTACACTAAAATGTTGTCTCACTCTCTTAAAAGATGTCAATATCACTAGTGTCCTTCTCTATTTTTTTTGGTTTATAAATTTGGCTGGAGGAGCACCATTGTCCCTTTGGTTTTTGGAGTGCGAGTTCATGGCTCGATCTCTCACTCTTTTCTTTGTGCCACGGTCTCTCTCCGGCTCTATGTGCTGCTAGATTGTGTTTATTATTCATTAATCCTACATGGTTACATTAGAGTCCTCCTACCTGTTCTCTTGCATCACTTTAGGATAGTATTGGATGGATTATTTAGTTGAAGATGCATATCTCTTATTAACTGTGGCACTTTATCGCTCTCTATGCAAACATATGACATGCATATACAGTATGCGGGTTTTTTGTTAAGATATGTGCATTAAACTGTAGGTACTGGTAATGTACCCCCAACTGGATTCTGGGCATTGCAGAGATGCTGGGATTTTATTTGATGTTTATTTCTAAATTTATTAATTTCTGGCTGATTTCATGTTTCAATTTTCCCTCTTTTTTTTACTTAGTCTTCTCCTCTGCCTCTCACCCTCGCCCCCTCTTCCTGCTCCTCCCCTCCCCCCTCCTGCGGTGTAGTTTCTTAAACGCACACTTAGAAAATATCCATTCTATCTTCCAGCATACACTGACCAACAGACCACAAGATTCTCCACTCTGCTGTCCCATCCAATCCCTATACATCCTCCCACCCACCCAGGCCGGGTCCATAATTTAAGGTCTCCTTTACAGCTCTTTCCACTTCTCTCTCTAATTACTTTTACTCAGCCCAACACTCTGGTCCTACCCATGCAATCGTCTCTACTTTCTTTCTAGCAACCAGCTTCACCTTCCCTCTGCTCCCATCTGTTTAAGGCCAGTGTCAGACGAGCGCACTATGTGCACCCGTACTGCCGTGCCTTCCGACACTTGTCGTAGCACTGTGACGTTTCGACGGGGCTGTCCACACGCTGTAGCGTGTGCACGAATTGCACACACTACAGTGAACGTGCTGAAATTCTTCCCGTTGACATGCTACAACGCGCTTTCGACGGGGCTGCATAGAGCTGTCCTCCATAGGAGGATTGAACTGCGCTCAGCAAGGTGGCCACATGGGCTTCAGAGTGGAAGGAACGTCCACTCTCACGTCTCACGTTGAAAAACGCTCCTATGACACTGGCCTAAAGTGTGCTGTTGACAATGCTTTTTTCCCCCCTCTCTTTTGTTTGATCATAGCTTATTATGTGCAAAGACTGGAAAGCTTTTACCTTAATCCTCTGTTTGGCTCATTAACTTGCTGTTAAGTAGAACAATAGGCTTCACACTTTATTCTCTCCCTTTATAAAAAACCATGGGCTTTGATAAACGGTGGACCAAAATTCAGAATTAAAGGATAAAAAAAACATTATTTAATAAAATACTAAAAATATTTTCCCCGAAAAGAAGACCTAGTACTATTTTTGATAATTGCTAAAAGTAGACCTACCCCGAAAATAAGACCTAGTTTGATGATTCCCAGGGCTGGTGGTGGCATAAAGGGCAATTTGAAGAGCCGCAGGAGAGAATCAGTGGTGCCAGAGTGGGCAGAGCCGCATAAGCCGATGCTTCCACCAGGGCCGGCTCCTGTCACAGGCGGAGTGATACCAGTACACCGCCTGTGAAGAATCGATAGTGAAAGCATGCTTCACTCATTCTGGCCAGCGATTGGTTACCAAATTGCTATTGAAAAGGTACAGCACCCCTGATTGCCACTCACTCCTGTCTTGCAAGTCTTCTACTGGTATTAAAAATAAATAAATAAGACCTACCACGAAAATAAGACCAAGTGTGTTTTTTTGGGGGCCAAAAAAATATAAGACAATCTCTTATTTTCGGAGAAACACGGTATTTAGAGACATGGAGGATAGCCAATTAGCACACTCTCTTCAGACCTCATTCCCGAACTTCCCTTTGAAAGTGTGGTGGGCACATGGAATTCATTGTTCTTTAAACTTTTTCTAAGTACTTCTCCCTGGAAATCTACTGAAATCGGGGAGAACTTAGATGATCTGACGTTTTAAGATTATTGAGTAAAGAGTTGAAAAGTGGAGCCAGACCATCATAATCTACCATCAAGTTCTGTGTCAGGGTTTGTTTTTTCATCCTTTCTTTTTATCAAGTGTTTCTAACACCTCTAAAACCTGTCGTTCTCAGTCGTGTGCTCACCAAGAAGCAACAAGTAGGTGTTTTAACATTCCCGATTTCTAAAGCTAGCAGCTCGTTCTTGCTGTTGGGTTGCATGAAAGTATGTCTCTGGCTTCCTGCCAACTCCGAAAGTCAAACATTACCTGCCAGAGTGCATTAGCGGGGTGTCAATGATGTCCCAAAGCTTTCAGCCCTATAAACATCTACTGAAATTATCTCTTGGCAAGGCGATAGCAAGAGTGTACCGAGTAGACGTCACTCAAGTTTATGCCTGTGTATATTTTAATTGCCAGTCCAAACCCAAGCAGCCCTACAGAGAGATGGAAAAGAAAGCACTTTTCTACAACTGGGATCCGACTCAAGATGTAAAAAATCCAAAAATACGAGACTATTCTTTTCCACTTTTTTTTAATAATTATGCTTTTTAGGGATGTTTGGAGTTCAAGCCGCAGTATAAATCAAAAAAGAAATCTTATCCATGCCTTTTTTTGTTTCCTATGTGTGTGCGCGCTGGCTGCTCTCTTAAATACGGTACAGCTATAAATTACAGTGTCCACACTGAATTAATGGCAAGAATTTACAGCTGGTCAGCGATTAACCACCCCGTAGTTTATGAACATACTACATATAGTTTAAATCTGAGTTCTGGCCTCACTGCCAAACATACATTTCCACTTAACAGCGCTCTCACCGGCCACCCGGAGCTGTTTGGAAAACCATATTTCCTAATATTGATCCCATATAATCAAGCAATTTGTATTACATGCAAGGCTGTGAACCTAGACATTTACATAAAGGGACACTCTGTGCAGTGTGACAACTTATTGTTGTCAGCCACCTCCCCCCGCAATCATGTGACATGCTGCAGCTTGAAGGAAGCTGCAGCACGTCAGATGTGTGAATTTCCAGAAAGTTGAACATAAAACTAGAAGGATAAAAGAGGAGGGATGGTATGTATAGGGTAAGGAGGAATTAATGATTAACCCCTCCAACTCCCTTCCTCAAGTTTTAACCCTATAGTTTCCCTTTAGAAAGGTATGAAGACCCCAGTCCAAATTAGCAAATTTATATCTTGTTCCTACATAGCCAGATATAGATAAGTAAGTCTCAGTGATAGTAGCCTCCGCGTCTAGCTCTAACAATTGTGTACCCTAGTTCTTCTAAGTGCATGCTAATTTTTTTCTGCTTAGCAGGGTTATTCAAAGAGAATCGAAAAACGCACGTTCGGTGATTTTTTGTTCTCTTCAATTCGGTTCGATTTGGCGATCCCATTTCGGCGACCCTGCGGTGTATTCAGCAAGCACCACAGGGTCCCCGAATTGCAGGGAAAAGCTTCTGAAAACTCACCGCAAAACAAGGGTGAACGAACACCGAAAGCCGCAAAAACATCTGGATTAAGCCGGCGAAAACGCCGGGAAAAACCCGAACAGGAGCCGATCACACGCATCGCAGCCGCCGGAAAAAGCCGACACATACTGAGCGAAAATGTCTGAAATTTACATATGAGGTCCAAGGAATGATAATAAAAAGGGCTGTTACAGAAAAAAGAAACAATTTAAAAAAAAAAAAATGGAAAAAAGTTTCGCAAAAAAATCCTGAAAAATGCTTAAAAGAGCCTAAAAAAATCAAAAAATAAAGAGACTTTTTACTGCATTATATTATTATCAACGGTTTATTAGATATTGAATTAAAACAGGAATATTTTTAACATTTAAGCCTATGTGATTCGCCTGAATAAACCTGTCGAATGAAACCACCGACCGACCAGCAGGGCATTTTGGCAACTTTTCCCTGTTGGTTTTTGTTCTCTGAATAGCCGAAGAATTGCTTCTCTATGAGGATTTCATTGCCCTCGAACAGGCACCGAACAGGCACCGTATGTGCAGGCCTGCACTCTGAATAATAGCCGAATGGCCAGGGAAGGTAACTGTACGCTGAATTTCACTGTTCGGTTACCTTTCGGCCACAATTCAGATCTATTTGAATAACCCTGTATATGGCAAATGAGTACTACTGTCACAATGGCCGCCAACAGTTATTAGTCAGATAATCGTCAAGTAGCTGCTAGTCCTCTATATTTTTTGTTATTTTATTTTTACTTTCCTTTGTTTTAAGACATATCCCTACTACAGAACCAAATTGGTAACAGAAGAGTCCATGTGGCTGTTGCAAAATCCATTTTAACACCCTTTGAACTACACACAAAATGGAATCCCATTACAATGTCCAAGACACGCATTCCTAAATGAGCCTGCAACAGCTGTAAACAAGTATTGTGTTCTGAAAGCTCTTATCAGATCTCTTGGCTTAAATGGTCTTATTTTCTGGCAATTGGCCAATACGCAACAAACAACTACACCTGTATTCAAAGTAGACGACTTGGCTTACATCCAGCGAGGAGACGTGCTGCAATTAATTTACAAAACTTTTAACAATGGTCAGAACTTCCTGTGTTATAGTTTGTCCTCTCTATGTTGGTGCCAGAGGCCTGGGGCTTGACAGCTGATTACTGAATGGCAAAGCTCCATGTTTGTACATATAAACGATGGTTCTAAAGTTTTTCGACACTTTTCTTTTACATTATTTTCAAGTCCACCAATGTTATAACAAGCCTGACACCATTCCCATGTCAGTTTTCCTCCCACCACACTGGGAAGATCATCATGATATTACAATGAGCAACTTGGCTTGGTTTGATTGCAAAGGGCCAGTGGGAAAGAAGACAACAATAAACAATAGTGAATCTTATTGTGTTTTCCTCTTTTTTTGACTACAGAAATCTCTGTTCATTAAAACAGTCAATGTGTACAGCATACTTTTACATGATAACCAAAATGACCTTGTCCTTTGCTACGTATGTTAATAAAAAGCTCATTAAAGGGTGATTATTGAGTTGACAGTCAAGGAAGAAAATACTCAGCCTTTGACAACTGCCAATTATACCACCTGACATTCATCGACGGAAGAAAAAGCATAATTAACTGGCACTATATATCAAGCCAACAATAATGCTATTATTTGTTTTCCTTCAAAAATTTAAAGCACGTATGTTTTTAGCTAGTCAAACAGGTCTGATTTCTAGGAGTTTCCAAGCAATTAAATAGAATTAAAGGCATCCAGTAGTTTTACATTTTGTCCACGTATTAGTTCAGGTAAAACCACAAGTAAGAGATTTTAGCACAAAAAGCCTTCGATTGTCTACTAATCCGTCTATAACCCTTGGCTGACACTTCCAGAAGATAAACCCTCCAGAATAGAAGCCTGATTTAATAAATACACATAATTAATGCCTTCATCCTTCTGGTCATGTCATTATTTGCTCACAAACTCAACAGGTAGTTGGCAGAAGCAAAGAAAAAAAAAAGAGGTGGTTATAAAAGCATATCCAAAAATGTGGGCTTATTTAGACATTGTCTATGCATTTTGAATGTCAGGGTAATTGAAACATAGGTAAATAGAGACATACTCAGACAACAAGCTGGCTTCATGTATCTACATATTTTACCGTAATCAGTTTGGCGTTATGGATTCCATGTGCAAGTCTGAACATTTTGTGTGTTAGAAGTACCACGGCGCACAAACAGGTTACGGTGAAGGTGGGTTGGGAAGCAGACTTCCCAGGGAGGATACTGAAGTGTAGTAGCTTAAGAAATAGGACATTGATAACAGCAAAACGGAGTAGAATGAGGGCTCATTGAGAAGCCAATGTTACCCGGCTTACTATCACAAAGTCAATACCTTGTGGACGCGGAGGGTAAAGACGCATCAAAAAAACAAAAAAAAAACATTGATTTTAAAATGTTCTGTCCATCTAGATATCAGGAAGAAAAGTTGTATCTTGTATAAAAAAAACATTGCATTTGCACCATTTTTCGGATGCATGTACAGTGCAATAATGACCTAGAGTTAGGGTTAGAGTTAACTCTTAACACTAACCAACAGATTCTGCTCCATTTTTAAGAAACATAATCTGCTCCTTCTTGCTACACTTGCGTCAAAAGAAGGAGCAGAATCTGTTGCTTACAAATAAAGTTGAAATGGAGCAGAATCTGTTGGTAAAGGTTAACCCTAAAAGAAGGAACAAATACGAACCTTTACTTGCTAACACTAAAATTAAGGTGACTGGTCTTTTTCTTTGCATCGTAGTATATGGTTCTACTTTGCACAAAAGTAAATAAATAAAAAAACACGTTCATCATTTTTTCACATCAAATACAACTTTTTTCCCCCTATCATCTAAATGTAAGGGGCATTTTTAAACTAGTGACTTTTTGATGCGTCGTTTCTATCCACATCAACTAAATGGTGACTTTCATGAAGGATACCATGCTACCGGGAACCTTGCTTTTCTGTTGTTACTTTGTAACAGGATTTCTGAAATTCTAGTGGGTTACAGCAGAGGTTACCTGGGACCACGCAAGACAAGGATTTGGCTTGAGAACTCTTCTGAATGCCAACATTACCAGACATGTTTGTTGCAGTGGCAAATCATATATTAAAGGTAAACCAGGGTTTGCCTTGCAATATTTGTCATGAGTTCTGCTAGAATTGTAAATTTTATTTATTTATTTATAAAGGATTTTAACAGGAAGATTTACCATTGAGATTTCTCTCGTTTTCAAGTAAGAGCATTGAATAAAATGTTGAAAAATCTGACTGAGGTGATAAATATGCACATTTTTTTAATCTACATGTGGGAAGATTCTAATTTATTAAGATTATCAAAGAATAGCTCAAGAAGGAAACAGCAAAAATAAGAATTCACATAATCAATTCTTAATTTTTGAGTATCTGCTAGATTCTCATGAAACTGAACTTGCATTTAGAGAGTTGACAGCTTACCTCCAAGTAAAATGAGACTGCAAGTTTTCAAGAGAGTATTGTGTGTCATTTGTTACAGCACTATTTTTAAAGCTATTGGCTTTTTATTGTTCTCTCCTCTGAGACATATTCAGAATGGGCCAGTAAGTAGATTGCGTGGATATGTGCCATCAGGCTGTTCGTATTTGCTGATTTGGGTTATATTTAGATTCAATACATTGATTTAAAGTGTTAGACACATTTTTTGTTTTTAAAATATTTCAATTTGGCCCAACCCCCCAAATAAGCATTATGTTACTAAATGCTCTGAACAAGCAAAAGTAATGTACATAAGAGGCAAGACATCAAGTCCAACAGCAGGACTGGAGCCACAGGACTCCAAATGTCCAAAAATGAATGTACATAAATCAAATCATACTAGAAGATATCAACAATATACAACAAGACTTTTGTCTGGTACTACAAAGAGAAAAAAATCCAAAAGGGTTGTAGAAAGATAAATGGAAACATCAAGGGGTACAAGGATTATGAACATTGGATCAGCAGATACAGTAGACACATTTTGGGCTCTGTTACATTCTTCGCTCTAACGCGTGCGCAAAAATGTATTAATGCGAGGAGCAAAACCCTTTGCGCTGAACGTCGTATTACAATGTCCGCGCAAAAAAATCCGCGTTAACGTCTACCGCGGGTGAACACACTTGAAAACAAGAGAAATCTTAAAGTATTCTTCCTGGTAAAATCCTTTCTCAAAAAAACTCTGCAATAACGCTGCGCGAGTGTACTGTACTGCGCGCGTTCCATACTTAACATTGTGCACGCAAATGCGTTTGTGGGCTGGTACGCGGATGGTATTACAATCTATGCACAGAATTTAACGCACAGCGTTTGCGCGCATAATTTTAACGTCTTTGAAAAGCTGGTGGTAACGGCAAATCTGAACGTCCTGGCCGAACCCAAATACACCAACCCAAAAAAAACAATACAGCAAAGTATAGTTACACATTCTACACATACCCAAACAATAAAATTGAGAAGTTGTGTGTGTTTTTTATTGATGCAGCATATATGTGCAGATTGACTTTGACAGGCGCAAAACCTTAAAGGGAGACAATTGTGGTTCTTAATTCTGATTGGCTGAATTGCGTGAAAAAAACAGTCCGCACACTGATTTCAGTGCGCAACCTTGCTGCGCGTCCGTTTTATGCGCGTTATTTTTTGACAGATGAAAAAATGTGCGAGGATTGTAATACCAGCATTGTTTTACACGCGTTAACATTTAACGCTGTGCGCACAAATTCACGCTTTCTGCGTGTGTTTTTGCGTGAAGAATGTAATGGAGCCCTTTAGGTTTATTCCATGATAAAGATAAACTTAATAGAATTTTAATACAAATTATGGGAGAAATAATATTCTGATGTAATGGTGTTTTGATGGCCAGTCAGCTACTCCTGGTTTCAACTTTTCATTCTTATGGAATCACCTAAAATAAACACTGAGGGCAGTATTACAAAGTTGGTGCTAACTTAACCAGAGCTGTTGTAAATTTAACAACCCCATAGACTATAATAGCTCTGGTAAGTTTACAACAGCTCTGGTTAAGTTAGCACCAGCTTTGTAATACTGCCCTGACTCTTTATAAACTATTTGTTTCGTGCCGCGTTCAAAAAAATTCTAAAAAAGAGAATATTTTACCGGCAACGGTCAATGAATTTCTGTTTCTACAGAATAGGTCTATTTAGCATTTAAGGGGCCCCAAAGTATTTTTAATATTGAAGAAACAGGAGCCGAGATTCTCATGGGAATCTGCCCTCACTTCTCCCCAAGTCAACCTGGCTATTCTTCGCACTCTGACAAATGGAGAGGTAGAGGAACTCAAACCTGCTATTTAATTCAAAGGTAAATTATTCAGGTATGCAAAGGCTAGAGCCGGTTCTTGTTCGTGACTGTAATTCTATTTATAACGGACAAAAGCTGCTGAGCTTTCCAAACAAGCAATTTGTTGTACGGTTTTCAGCTGACATTTAAATCACACTTATTAATCTTAAGAGCCCTACGGGCTCTAATTGAAAGGTACTTTGAGTAAGTGGGAAGGAAGACAGAGCCAAAAGTCTGACTGTTGTAAAAAAGCTGAAAGTACTTCCCTTGGCACAATATAATTAGGACTTTGTTATACCCACTCGCGAATGGACGGTAACCTTCTAAGGTAACAAAAGTCAGGTATCTCGGTTGTGTATTTTCAAGTATTTCTAGGTTCAAAAATGTTAACCCTTGCTGTTGTGTTTGAGTAAAACGCAGTTAATAAAACCCGAAATAAATAAAAAAGGGAAAAACGCTATGTCAATTAAATACAGAAGTAGGTGGAAGTACAGGATGCATCTGCAGTGCCAAGGTAAACCCTAAGACAGGGCTTGAAAAAGTCCAGGTGCTTAGGTCCAGAAAATTACTTTTAAATACATTTCCATGTTCCGTTCTTGGAACCAATTATTCTTTTTGAGTCTGTCTGATCATTCACCCGGCTCTTGACACACCTCCAAGGCTGAAAGGACACTGTACAATTTAATACACCATTGGTTTAAGCAGGTGCTTAAAATACATTTATATTTGGTCTCTAACTATACCCATCTGGAATAATTCTTAAAGTTATCACTTTATTTCAGGTTTTTTTGTTGTATATTTTCTGTATATATTCAATGTACAGAAGGGGGAGGCATGATCAAACTACATAAATAGCAAAAAATATGATTATAATTTAATAGGTGTCAATAAGATACATTGAACTTCTCCCAAAAAAATAATCACTGTAGATATCCTATACAGTACGATACCATATTTTAAAATACCATATTTTAACTGGTTAACTGTAAATTGTGTTCAAATAACGGTTCTAATAAGTTATTTAAAGCCAAACGACCTAGGTGTCTGAACATCTCCCCTACCAGACGACACATTCCTTTGATTCTCTTTTGTAACCGTGTGGTTAAGTTAATGGTCAAAGTATTTCACTGCTTTAAAGGTCCAGGAAGTTGCATTTGGCTGATCTCCACATTTGGTCAAGCAGTCTCCAATCACAAAATGTAGACTACTGGTAATAAGCATGGGACGTGTTTGTTAACAATATTATGTGTGCAGTCTATTTCAGTCTGGAAAAAGCTCTCGATAAACTGTAGAAAACAAGATATTAACCAGATGTTTTGTTTTGTGTTTTTTTCTTTTTAATGCATAAAGTAATTTCCCCTACCGCTTGCTGCCTTGCTGGAATATCAACCAGTTATGTCAACACTCACATTGGCTTTACCCAGGGCACCCAACTCCAACTACCAAAGGATGTATGATTTCACACCATCACGTATGAGGTCACATCCTGTTCGAGTAGGGCTAAAACGCTCAATGCTGTAAATCGCATTAATTTTAACAACCACTAATAGCTTTTCAATAAAGAAGGAAAGAATATCTGTTATTTAAACGCACTAGATTGCAAAACAGCACAGTGCATCTTAAAAAAAGAATGAAATAACAGAAGAAGCCAAGAGCTTGATTTAATTTGTCTTGATCGCTGAAATTTACGGACTTTTCTACCACAATTCGGAAGATTTAATTAAGGGCATAATAGCATTTCCGATTACCACAAATAATAATAAAAAAAAGTCGATTACCAATAAAAAAGAGCTGAAAGGGGTTGATAAATGTATTTTCGAGCAGTTAAACAGAACATCAGACTAAAACTCTCATTTAAACATTGGATTTTCAAATAGGCTTGCTCTCTAGTGAATATAAATATCATGCTGGCCAAAAATATACTTTTATGGGCATTTACTAGCCTGCCTTTTTTCCCCCCGGTAGAGCATTATTTTTTAAATATTGAGTTTTTTTGATTAAGTCAGCCGATCTAAAAAAAAATAACAGAAAAACAAAACGTTCGATTTATATTAAAGAATAAAACATAAAACAAACACACGGCATGTTTTTCTTATAGTTGTTTTGTTGGGCATAATGAAAAATCTTAGCTAAAGACATAATAACTGATAAAATGTATGAGGAATAACAAAAATATACCATAGCAAGAAAACATAAATCGAGGTGCAGAATTTTTTAGTAGTGAAAAGCTGAAATGTGTAATTGATTTGGAACAGATTCATTTATACTGAATTTTGACATCCTTTTGCCATTTTTCATTAATTACTTTTTGTTTGATTTCTTTCCCTTAGCCCATGGCACAGCATTTCAGAATAATCTGATTTAATATACAAATGTATATAATAATGACCAGACTTTGATCACAGGTTATTTTAGAGCCTAGTGCACTGCAACATTAAATATAATAATTATACTAAAGCACATACTACTAATATGAAAATGGTTTTAGTTGTAATATTAAATGAATAGCAACATTCCTTAAATCCATTTTAAATTTATTAGCTATTTATTTATTTATTAAATTTATTGGCAAATCTTTCTAAATTTTAAATAAAATACAAATATTGTTTGCACGTACAAAACAATGTTTTAACAATTTCCCAATATGTAAATAGAGAAAAAAATATTTAAATTGAGAAAATACAGCATTTCTCACTGGGAAAAAAAATACCTATATATATATATATATATATATATATATATATATATACACAAACATCCGAGATCCCGCAACACGGAGACTTAGTTGATGCAAAACAAATTGTCTTTATTCTTTCGATGTTTCAGTACAAACAGGTACTTTCATCAGGATAAAGTATGCAGCATTCTGTTAGGTTTATATAGACACATCATACAACCTTGATTTTAATCAGCAACATACCATGTGATAACATTAATTAAGGAAATTAAATAAACCTGTGTCATTGCCATAGCAACCAGTAATCAACAAAGTAATAAAAAAGGTTTTTACATTTTATCATGGTAGATCGCTGTATAGCTACAGTTCTCATGCTAAATTATCCACATATACCAGTTTTATTATCAAAAAACAGTTCTGTTAGGTAAACAGTATCAATTTTATTCATAAAAATTGCACTAATAGTAAATGCACGTAAAACAGAAGAACGGAGGACCTCCTCACCACTCTCAGCCAACTGATATAAACAAATCCAAAGAACACATATGAAATTACTATCGAACAGGTAGGAAAGGGGTGAATGAATTTTTCTCATTAAGACCCTTTGGTACCAAACTATCCAGGCGATGAATCCAGTAAGCCTCTCTTTTAAGTAACTCATTGGCTCGGTCCCCCCCTCTAATGAGAGGGGGGACATGGTCGATGCCCATCACTCTCATGGAGGACAGGGAATGATGTTGTTCAAAAAAATGTCTAGCAACTGGTTGCGGGCTCTCCTTGCCCCCCAATGCTGCCCTAATCAATGTCCTATGGTTAGCCATCCTTTCCCTTAAGTTATTGTTGGTTTTACCCACGTACACTAGCCCACATGGACACACAATACGATAGATGACAAAACTTAAACTTAAACAGCCAGTAATGGCCCTTAGTACATTGGTGAGGGACACGGCCAAGGTCATCACTCACATTCAGCAATTGCACTCCCTTACATCACATACGCTTATGGCCACCATTGATGTGTCAAGTCTCTATACAGTTATTCCCCACAGTGATGGTATCCGAGCAGTTGAGAGACTGTTGAATGAGACGTCAAGTGTTGTTGAGTATCCAGTGGATTTCATTTTGCAACTTCTTAAATTGACTTTGACTCTTAACTACTTTAGATTTGAAAGGAATTATTACGTTCAGCGCACTGGTATGTCCATGGGTGCCTCTATGGCTCCCATGTACGCCAATGCGTTCATGTTTTTCTATGAGCAACAGTATATCATCCGTGCCTTACAGGATGGGCTGCGACTGTACCTCAGGTTTATCGACGACATCCTGGTGGTGTGGGATGGTGACATCACCAAATTTACGGAGATTATGAGGTCATTGAACTAGTTGCCTACTACCATTAAACTTACACATAATGTTAGTATGGAATCCGTGACGTTTTTGGATTTGAAAATCACTCGTGAAGGTGATCGGGTGGGATACAGCCTTTTTCGCTAAATTGACGGATAGAAATACTTTATTGAGGGCTGACAGTTTCCACCCAAAATGTCAGATTGATGCACTCCCCACGTCGCAATTTTTACGTGTTATGCGTAATAACTCATGTAAGGTTAATTGTGAGCAGAAACTGGATGATATGTACCGTAGGTTTTTAGTGAGAAATTATGATGTGAAGCTGCTGGATGGAGTTCTTAATAAGGCTAGGATTATTTTTAGGACTGATAGTGATAGTGAGGCGGTGGTAGGTCCCAATGTGCCCCCCCAGAGAACGAAATTTGTTCAAACCTTTAATACCCATTCAGATGTGGTGCGTAAAAGCATTAAGCGTCACTGGAATATTCTTTCTACTGACCCGAAATTACCTGTGAGCCTTGGGGCTCCCCTTATGATGTGTTACAGAAGGGGCAAAAATCTTAGGGACTATCTGGTCCATACTGACCAGTATAGCCTTTTTTCTAGAGTTGCACCCTCGCACCCAGGGTGTTACAGGTGTGTTGGTTGCACTACGTGCAATTACATCACCCCTGGTAAAAGTTTTCTCACCCATACAGCGGTACTCCTATTTTCATTCAACATCGAATTACGTGTACTACCACTTTTGTCATCTATCGTATTGTGTGTCCATGTGGGCTAGTGTACGTGGGTAAACCCAACAATAACTTAAGGGAAAGGATGGCTAACCATAGGACATCGATTAGGGCAGCATTGGGGGGCAAGGAGAGCCCGCAACCAGTTGCTAGGCATTTTTTTGAACAACATCATTCCCTGTCCTCCATGAGAGTGATGGGCATCGACCATGTCCCCCCTCTCATTAGAGGGGGGGACCGAGCCAATGAGTTACTTAAAAGAGAGGCTTACTGGATTCATCGCCTGGATAGTTTGGTACCAAAGGGTCTTAATGAGAAAAATTCATTCACCCCTTTCCTACCTGTTCGATAGTAATTTCATATGTGTTCTTTGGATTTGTTTATATCAGTTGGCTGAGAGTGGTGAGGAGGTCCTCCGTTCTTCTGTTTTTAGTTTTACGTGCATTTACTATTAGTGCAATTTTTATGAATAAAATTGATACTGTTTACCTAACAGAACTGTTTTTTGATAATAAAACTGGTATATGTGGATAATTTAGCATGAGAACTGTAGCTATACAGCGATCTACCATGATAAAATGTAAAAACTTTTTTTATTACTTTGTTGATTACTGGTTGCTATGGCAATGACACAGGTTTATTTAATTTCCTTAATTAATGTTATCACATGGTATGTTGCTGATTAAAATCAAGGTTGTATGATGTGTCTATATAAACCTAACAGAATGCTGCATACTTTATCCTGATGAAAGTACCTGTGTGTACTGAAACGTCGAAAGAATAAAGACAATTTTTTTTCATCAACTAAGTCTCCGTGTTGTGGGATCTCGGTTGTTTGTATATGGAGGTGACCTCTTCCCAGCACCGGGGCACGAGTACCTGTAAGTAGGAGTGCGGAGACCGTGGAGAAGTATATATATATATAAAACACGAAAAAAGAGCACTCCATATCAATGACCACCTTCATCCACCATTTTGTGCAAGAAAAAAACACATTTCAAAAATTCAAAAAAACCTGACTGAGGTAAAATGATGGAGATTCGGTTAACAAAGTATGATCATAGTTTGCGTAAGCCTGTCACAATCGTCAATGTACCCCATCGTTGACAGGTCCTATCTTACTTGACTGTATCTGCATTTACAGAATTGACTCACCTTAGAGCTTCCCAGCAGGCACTAGCCTTTAGTTGCAAGTCTAGGTTGAGTGCAACCCACCCTGTGGTTTGCTTTTTATATATGGAGAGCTGACTACTTTCCCGGGTATGCACCCCTCCCTGTTCACAGGTGTGTCCCATCGTGACAACCAATAAAGGCTAGTGCCTGCTGGGAAGCTCTAAGGCAGGGATCTCAAACTCTGGCCCCCTGATGTTTCTGAACTACAGCTCCCATGATTCCCTAGCCATCTAATGCATTCAAAGAATTCTGGGACTTGTAGGCAAAAACATCTGGGGGGCCGTGAGTTTGAGATCCCTGCTCTAAGGTGAGTCAATTCTGTAAATGCAGATACAGTCAAGTAAGATAGGACCTGTCAACGATGGGGTACATTGACGATTGTGACAGGCTTACGCAAACTTTGATCATACTTTGTTAACCGAATCCCCATCATTTTACCTCAGTCAGGTTTTTTTGAATTTTTGAAATGGGTTTTTTTCTTGCACAAAATGGTGGATGAAGGTGGTCATTAACCCTTTCGCTGCTGAGGCGTTTCACGCCCCTGTGCTGAGGTCATTTTTACCGGTTTTGCTCATCATGTTTAAACGTGTTTTGAAGGCTTATTTTAGTATATTACCCAGACATATTATATATCGTTCTTTCCGTCAGACTCGGTAGATTCATAATATGTCATTATTATATGTATACATTATGTCATGTCTGTATATTATAACAAAAAATGCAATAAAATATGTATTTTCAATAATTTACAACGTGTAAAGTGTTTTTTTTCACATTTTAACATGCGAGCAATTGCGGTTATATTTTGTATGGGGTGCGCTTGTTAAAAAAATTAGAAATGGGGTCTCGTTACATTTTTTTTTTGGGGAAAATTACGCAATTTTTAACAAACGCACCGCATACAAAAATCGTTAGTGCAGCATCATTGTTCACATTATAATTGAAATGGGAACAATATTGCTGCATTAACAAACCAAAAAAAAGAAAAAAAAATGTTTATTTTTTTTTTATAATTTTTTTTAAAAATATATTTTTATTTTTAATTTTAATTTTAATTTTTTAAAAAAAACTTTTTTCACTTTCATGTTTGGTATCGTTGGAATGGCCATGCTCTGGCCGATCCAACCATACCAAACATTAACCCCTAACTGCCACGGATCGGGAGATAGGGAGTTCATTGGAACTCCCTATCTCCACCGTTGGTGGCAGTTAGGGGTTAACTCTAGGACTGGCGTCATCGTGCTATGCACGATGACGCCAGTCCTCAGGGGGAGTTCCCGGAGGCTTGGCCGACATCCAAGATGTCGGCCAGCTCCGGGAAAGGATCGCGAACCGGCGCTTTTCAGCGCCGATTCGCGATCCGGCTCCCCAGGGGTTAATGCCAGGCACCATTTGGAAGGGCAGGCTGTGCCCTTCCAAATGGTGCCTGGGTTAACCCCCGCAACGCCGCCGATCGGGAGGGAGAGAGGTCCGAAGGACCTCCCCCCCTCCCTTTCAGGCGCCTCCTCCGCACATGCGGGGGGGGGCGCCTGAATTAGGTGTCATCGCGCAGCCGCGATGACACCTAATTCCGGCGGCTGCGGTTCCGGATGCCGGGCTGACATCGAGGATGTCAGCCCGCACCGGGGGGCCAGCGATCGGCCGGAACCCGGCCGAACGCTGACCCCAATGGGAGGACGCGCTCAGCGCGTCCTCCGCACAGCAGCGGTAATGCGGAGGACGCGCTGAGCGCGTCCTCCGCATTGAAGTGGTTAATATGGAGTGCTCTTTTTTCGTGTTTTGTAATTTAAGTTTAGATGCACCCGCTCATGTTGCAAGTTTAGGTTGAGTGCAACCCACCTTGTGGTTTGCTTTTTATATATATATATATATATATAAAAAAAAGGTAGCAATAAAAAATAATTCTATACCAAGTGTCTGGGTAAAACCAATATATAATGTGGGACAATAAATTAATCCATGGTTTTTTTAATATATATATATATATATATATATATGTATATTAAATACAATGTAATAAAATAAAAGCACGTGCTTTATCGTTACAAAAAGAATAAGAGTAATTATTCAAAATGCATGCAAGCTAAAACATATTTATGTTAAATTGTAAAGCTGCATAAATAGGACATGACGCATTATGAACCTTTTCTCATTACCTGCTAAATAAATATCTGTTTCACATTTTTTTTTTACATTCCAAAAATATTCCAGTATGTGTGTAAAACAATCTTAAACTTCCTCAGAAAATCCTTTCCAAATTGTATTCATCTTGACTTAATCCGCAATCTACTGAGTGAATTAAGGCTGTATTTGTTTTTGGAAACCCATTTCGTAAGGGTCCAGGGGTCTTTGTTTTTTTTAAGGAAAAGAAAAAGAATAATAATAAAAAAGTCTTCAGTCTTGCAGTCAAGGATGCAGAAAGTGGGGTCATCAAGAAGAGGCCCAAGTGGGCCATGTTATGTCCCAAGGTGCACAGCACGCCTGACTAACAAAATGTAAATAAACACAGCTGAGCCGGCAAGAAATTGGAAGGTTTTCTCATTAGAGAAATAAAATAAACAGATGTCCTTAAGCACTTTGGCCTATGTTTGTCAAAGGAATTGGGGGGAGAAAAAAAGCTTAGATGTTTGAACAACAGAGGTGATGTAGGGCTGCATCTCCAAAAACCATGGAGGGGGGGAATATCTTTATAAAAAAAAACAACAACAAACCTGTGGTGCTTCGATTTGACTAATGACCCTGCGGGAGACATCTTTTTATTTGAAGCCTTTTGACTTCTGCTCATAGATTTTAAATGACAAGCAATAAAGCAGAAGGTTATGCCCAGCACAGTTAAGCAGTAAAAAGCATAGTCGTCAAACTGAAAGTCTAGTGCTTTCTGATTTTTTTTTCCTTTTTACTAGATAGTAGACTAGATTTATATTCACATAATTAAAACCATTAGGAATCATTTGCATGGGTGGTTTAGGATAATACCACTACAGAGTTTAATATGGATACAATTTATTGCTTAAATCTATTCTTCACTGATGGAAGGCAGGAAATTTCTGTTATGCTATGAAGCTATCTACCTATTAAAATATAGATAAAAATATATATTTTCTGCTTTTGGGGATGTTTTTTCTGCATTATTGCATTCTCGTCCAAAAGTTTGAGCCTCCTACACAGTATTAGCTGGTCCTAGAACTGCAGTCTTCTGGACAGGGATTTTGGATGACAGTGATTTTGACAGTCCTCTGGAAGTTGGCTGTCACCAGTCTACCAGAATAGGGTCCATATTACATTAATATCCCTATAATGGAGAAACTGTGCCTGCAAGTTTCACCGTAGTATCCCCGTTTTAGCACCATATTACGGGACGGGCACCAGTTCAACAGCCTGCCCTGTAACGCAGCACTACCCTTCCTAATACTCGGGGCAGCTTTTCCACGCCACCACGAGTATCACCTCTTGGAGTCCATAAGACTTCATGGAGGGATGCGCTGCTGGGCTGCGAGCCCTGCTCTCTTTTACAAGATCATTTAGTGCCACAGAGTGATTCGCGGAGGGAGACTGGGGACTATTTGCTCGCAGTCCACTCTGCTCCCGGCGGCCAAAAGCGGCAAATTGGGCCACCATTCTCGCCACGGGATGAGAGGGGAGTGCCTGATCTTTTGGGGAGGGATTAGCTGGTGCTGACTGATTCTGCAGAAGTGCAATCAGTTATCTACAGCTTCCAACTATGGTTAACTTTTTCGTTACCTCATCGGTGCGATAATTAGAGTTAGGACTTTGTGCTTCCCATGTTAGGTATAGGGAGCATAAAGTACAGTAAGCTCGCGCAAGCTAGCACAATCACTGCTGCAGTAACGGATTTTCTAACCCGCTAACTTTAGGGATGTAATATGGGGCATGAGTTAAAGTCCCGTAACCTAACGTTAATGCTCACATATCTGAGCGCTGACGCTAGTGTTAACATTGTAATAGAGCCCTAGGTATGGAAGCAGTTGGGGCTGCCACAACTACTGGAATTGCTATTGCTTTCTCACCTTTCTCTTGCTTCTCTTTCAACCTCTGGTACTTGTTCACCTTCTCATAAACTATGGTCACTGGCTATTCCCACAGACCGTACTATGCTAGTCTGTTCTTAGTCTACCACAACGATACCTGATTGGTTTGCAAGCACATGTATGCCCATTTGGATCTTGAAGTCCCATAGTTTCGTAGCCCTGTTGATTTCACTGACCCTTTGTGGCATCTCTCATCTGAACCTAGACAGATCCATTTTCACTTGTGACGCTTGGTGTTCATCCAATGTTCCTTATCCATTAGGTGTGGATCTTGCCAGGTCCTGGTGCTGACCAACTCTTCATCTTGGATACTTGTTGCTGGATATGCACTGCTTTGATGGAGGGTGGCTATTACTATTTTTTTTTATTATTATCCTTTATTTATATAGCGCCACATATTCCGCAGTGCTTTACAAGATCAGTGTTCAAGGGGTTGATACATTGGAATACCACACATGGATGATGACCTGATTCAGGGCGACCCTGTTCCCAAGGGAACTTACAAGCTATGAAATGTACAAGTATTTTGTGAGGTAGGTGCATCCATATCGTTAGGTGTCTTGCCCAAGGACACTCACTGATGGCGTCTGAGTGGGATCAAGTCGTCTTTCCATGATTGTAGTGATGATCAGCAACCTGGTGGTTAGGTTGAACCCGCTTCTCGTAAAGTCAAGACTTCTTCACAGTTGTACCAGATGGATGTGCCGAACGGGACCTTGAATTGCATCTCCACGGTCGAAAGGTAGAGACACTACTACTGGACTCCACAGCCGATAGTGTGGTAGGCAAGTATGTACCGCTAGGTGTCTTGCCCAAGGACACTTACTGGAGAGGTGCTCTTGCCGGGATTCGAACTTGTGTCTCCACAGTTGTAGAACAGTGATGTTACCTCTACTCCATCCAGTCGGTACTATGGGAGGGAACAGCGCTCTGTTTTTAGTTCTAGTAGCCACTGTGTTCTTCCAGTATTGTTCAATTTGGGGCGTTAGTCTAGAGTGAATGTTGCTACACTGCTGCTGCGTGTACACCTTGGATGGTTCTATGTGAAGTAGTAGTTATTCAAGCCCATCGGGACCTGATGAAATTCCCATTGGAGATTGAAACACTGATGTTAGTAATTTGAATTTTTTAGTATAATGCATTTTGACAAGACTTTCTGAGTGGTCCATTTATCCATTTTTATGTTGGCTGCAGTGTAGTTTGACTTTGCAGTGATGCCACAATGTCCAGACCATCCTGGAACCTTCCCCTACCTCTGGGTCTCTTGTTCTGCCATGGGCTGTCCACTATGACCTGCAGATCTGTGCCTCCATGTACATAGCATGCACACTCTTATCACTCTCAGTCAGCCATGGGTAGGTTAGTCTGGCACCTGGATTGCCAGGTTTAAGTTAACAGAGAAAAAGATTCCTCAGAACATTTTTTGACAATGCAAGAATAACTTTGCAAATTGTAAGAATTAGCAGGATACGTTCTTCTGAAAAACCACTGTTTCTTGTTTAATATATAAACGGTACGTCTGGTTTACTTATTGTGCATGCAGGTTGTTATAACTATTGTGAAAACAAGAACATATGGGAAATTCATAGGGTGATGCAGGTTGCTATTTTTAAAAAGCGTGACTTTTTTCCGGCAGTATATTGAAATGGGAATTCAGAGTGATAATAACCTACGTTTGACAGTGGATTCAATTTTGGTTATAGGTTTTAGGTTCCACCTGGGACTAATCTTTCTTCTTTACCGTTCAACTATTTGTTCTGTACAAGCATTAGGAACAGAAATATGGGTAGCAGAAACATAAAATAACATCCAGATATAAATGCAATAAAGGGAACAAGTTAGAAAGGTTTAGAAGCTGCCAGTTGACTACAGAGTCCATTTGTTTCATAGCATTATATTTCCAAATAGAAGTTCCCAGCATTTGAGAATAAAGAAATAATGGTTGAATTAATTGTGCTCATGGACCCTTAAACATAATTTTTATTTTCATAAGAATATAAGTTATTGAAATGAGATAATCACCTCTGGCCAGTGAGCTTCGGCTCACTTCTACAACAACTGTTTGAGAGTAATAGCTCAGTTCTATTGTGAAAGGACAGAAAGATTCCAATCTCTTTCACAGGAAACTGAGAGATCATCAACACCAACTCTCAGAGAGCCTTAGTTCTCTCTCCAGCTGCCAGAGGGGCTCACATATCACCCAGCATCAACTAAAAGAGACAACCAAATCTCTAACTTAAATTGTCAGAACAAGACAAAACTCTATTACTATTGCATGACAAGGAGAGTCAAAACCCTTGCTATCAACTGCCACAGGCAGTCAAATCTCTTCTACCATCAACTGCCACAGGCAGTCAAATCTCTTCTACCATCAACTGCCACAGACCGTCAAATATCTTCTACCCTCAGCTGCCACAGTCAAATATCTTCTACCATCAATTGACAGGCAAATCCACCAGCTGGGTGGAGTAGAGGTAACATCACTGCTCTATAACCATGGAGATCGTGGAGACACAGGTTCGAATCCCGGCAAGAGCACCTCTCCAGTAAGACACCTAAAGCTACATACTCGCCACCCAGGACATACTTGAAAACGAGAGAAATCTCAATGTATCCTTCCTGGTAAAATACTTTCTCAAAAAATAAAAAATCTCTTCTATCATCAACTGCCAGAGGCAGTCAAATGTTTTCTACCAACAATCTATACTACTGTTGACTGCCATAGACAGTCATCTCTCTTCTACATGACATTAAGACATAATACAGTCATTTACTTAAGAGAATATGTATTTGATCATGTGCTATTGGTTTTATTTTAGGTTTAATAATTTCCTGTAGACAAGTTGAAAAGTGTGTGTCAACCAGGATCCTGCTTACAATTTAACACCCTTCAGATCCAATCCATCGATACTGTCCCCGGAAACGTACGGTTACAAGTTTTGCTGATTGCATAGTTTATGTATTCTTATCACCTTATTCCATCGCTGGTACATTTTAATGTAATTATTCAATTTAAATATGTGCTACCCCTTATGTATCATAAAAGAAGCCCTATTGCTTGAAGGTTATGAGCAGTCAGTTTGCCACATTGATGTTTTATATGTTGGCTTATGATATGAGAGCAGTTATACCCCCATCCTGCTGAAAGCTTCTAAATGGGAGTAGCTGTTAAAATAGGAAATAACTCGTAAAAGTTTATGTTCACGACTTAACTAAACTAGCAAATGAAGAAATGCAAGCTTACAATTAAAGCCACAAAATGATAAATCTGTTCAGTGCGAAAGAATAACTGCATTTAAATCATTTTCAACATTTTCAAAAATGGATACACGTATATATTCACAAACGCTCTTTCCTCGACAGGTTCGTTGGGCAAAGCATACGTAAACCTTATTTATAAAGCCAGATTGTAGTTAGCTGGTTGCGTGAGAGTCTGTTTATTTATTCAACATTTGTTAATTTCAGCTTTCAGTCAAACATTGGCTCTTTATATACCATACAATACACTTTGCACTTGTTAGAAGCAGTTAAATGGGATAAGAAAATTCTCAATTTTTTCCTTTAGTCCATTTTGGCTGAAAGATTTCAGTTCTTTTCTGGACTGTCCATGATTCCTAGAGTCATTTCCTAGACACCGTTTCTTATATTGTTCAAAAAGAGCCAATTTTCTGTCTAATTTCAGGCAGAAAGAGCCAATAATTAAAATAAAATAAAAAAAAGCTGAAACTCAGAAACTTGTTATATGTCCACTATATATATTTTAAACTTTTCATGATTTCGTAAAATCTTACTTAAAAATTAGGGTTTTTTATTTTCTCCAGGAATTCATAAAAAAGTGGGATAAAAAAAAATCTCTGCTCTCTGTTTGCAACAGTATAGTCTCAGGACTGTCTGGTCTTGAAAGAGTTACAAATATATATATATATTAAATGATAATCATTAAATAAACTAATATCATAAACAATAAATCCCTAAAGTGGAGGTTAGCAGCTTTTTTTTTTTTTTTACACTATTTAGGTTCAGGGATTTTTTTATTTTTTTATTTTTTTTACACAACACAAAACAGAGCACAGTTAAAGCATAGTGGTAAATCTGAGAATTGAGATTATTGATTGCTTGCAAATTCCCACAGGTACTTAGCTAAACAAATAGATTTATTTTTTTTGTAAAAAATAAATTTGATTTACCTTCGCATATCTGGTCGCAAAGGTTCCTGTGAGTAAGGAGTGAAAAATAATTATCGTCTCGTCCAAATCCCAAACGAACACACGCTGTGATAAAAGACAGACGGGTAGTTTAGTGAGTAAAAGTTGTAATCAGTGCATGACAGAAAAAAGTAAAAATTCATACATGTGTAAGCATTACCAGACAGAATATGATATATTGGACTTTTTATACTGCAACATTCAAGGGAAAGTCATTTATTCGAAAGACGTATGACCCCATTCTGGTGTAATTAAGGTTTCCTGAGAGTTACAGCACAGCTTTCAATGTCTTTTCTCACTTGAATGAGTCTGAGTGGTGGAGCAACTAGAGAAACCAGGCTATGATGTCATGACCAAGTCAAAAATATGCAAGGTTCATCTATTTTATACCTACTAGGCTTGCGCAATTCGGTTTGCACTAAATACAAATTCAGTTGAATATTGGGGATTCTGAAACAACCGAATTCTCAATCAGCGAGTGGAATTGCTTCCAACATAAATTTTATGAATTGAACTGAAACGATCCTAATATAATCAGATTGATTCAGATGATTGAAAACAAAAGCACTCAATGTGCAATGTAAATTTGCTAACCTTAATCATAAAAGAGAAATAGAAACTCTGTCCCTACAACAATCAGAAATAGTAATCCTAAAAGACAGCACTAAACCTAATCATAAAACAAGCAGAAATAGTAACCCTAACCCTCTCTGTAAAACTCAAATCATAAACCAAGCAGAAACAGTAATGTTATCCCTAGTCATAAAACTAACACAAATAGTAATCATAAAAGTGATCTTAACACCAATCATAAAACAAGCAGAAATAGTAAACCTAAAAGTAACCCTAACCCGAATCATAAAGCAAGCAGAAATAGTAACCCTAAAAGTATCCTTAACCTAATCATAAAACAAGAAGAAACAGTAACATACATTAACCCTAATCATAAAACAAGCGGAAAAAGTATCCCTTTAAACGTCATCTTAACCCTAATCATAAAACAAGAAGAAACAGTACAGTATGCTAACCCTAATCATAAAATAAGCGGAAAAGTAACCCTTTAAAAGTTATCTTGACACTAATCATAAAACAAGAAAAAACAGTACAGTACGTTAACCCTAATCATAAACCAAGCAGAAAAAGCAACACTTTGAAATTTATCTTGACCCTAATCATATAACAAGCAGAAATAGTAAAACTAAAAGTAACCCTCATGCTAAAATTAACTCTGACCCTAAACTATAGGCGTGCACATAGGGTGTGCGCAGGCACACCTTGACGTTGGGTGAAAGGTTCATTTTTGACTCCCTAGATTAATATTTTGGATGTTCCTTATCTGGTTCATCATATATAGCATGAACATTGACTGAATCACTTCATAAACATTGGATTTTCTGAACTAAAAATAACTGTCCTGTACAAAACTATCCCAGCATAGATATGTTATTAATAAATGATAAATGGGTGCACACTCTAATGAAATGGGCTGCACATGCCGTTGCCCTAACCCGAATCATAAAAGAAGCGTAAATAGTAATCCTAAATGTAAACTTAACCTGAATCATAAAACAAGCAGAAAAAGTAAACCTTAACCCAAAAGTAAATCTTAACACAAATCATAAAACAAAATAAATGGTATTTCCATCAGAAAAATGACGTGAGTATAATGACAAGTTGCACAGGAAAAAAAACAAAAAACACAATGCAAGGTAATCATTTTTATTGTCAAATATGACTTTTCTCAGCATCTAAATGTAAGGAACAGTTTTAAATCATCAGCTTTATTATGTGTTCACAAGGTTGCGGCTTCGAAATAGCAAACACTGTGTATGACTGTTTTTTCCTGACTTCTATTTTTTTTTAACTTGATAAACAATTTGTTTTTGGTCAAAGCAATAATCTGAGATATATGAAATTATGGCTTCGATAGAGATTGTTCCCCCGTCCCAACAGTTTCAGCCTAAAATTTGCCTTTTTGCTGTCAGTTTTATAGGAATAAAGTTCAGACATGGAACTGTCTTTCTACAGATAATTTATTTACGGCTGTTTCAAAACGTTGCCAAATTGACCACAGGAAATTTATTTTAATACATTCAATTGGTCTTGTAATGTGTTATTTAAATAACACAAAACAAAACAATCCTTTGATGGCTAGCCAAGTTTTATGTCATGTTTTCAAAGTCTCATCTCATCATGAACACAACATTTCCAGGTGGGTAATGCATCACTATTAAATGGGATTTGCTTCTTATTATGAGAAATGGATTCTAAATCAACCCTGGAGCCTATCATAATTTTGCACTTTGTTCACAAGGATACTTTAGGCCAGTGGTTTCAAACTCGAGCCCCCCCCCTCCCCAGATGTTTACAGCCTACGAGTGCTAGAATTAATGACTGCAATAGATGGCCAGAGAATCATTAAAGGAAGTTCCCGGTCTTGTTTCCTTGTACATGTCATCCCGATATCTCGTATGTCCAGAGATCTCCATAAAACACACTGCTATATGTCAAACCACACCAAGATTTATAAGACTTGCTTGTTCAAACATCTAAAAGAGCCAAAGAATAAAGATAACCTTAATCAAAAAGGGGTCTGGGCAGTCCAGTTTTAGTATTTATTAAGCGCATTACAGAGATGTTTCGCTGTATAACAGTCTTAAAAAAGGCTGTTATATGGTCAGAACATTGCCTTGATGCTCTAATAAATACTAGATACAGAACTTGAGTACCTAGACCCCCCTTTTTGTCTTTGGTCATTGATCCGAGTCTAGTCCCTCAAAGTTCCAGCTGCACTTTGAGTTACGGTTCTTCATTACACTTTTTGTCATGGATATTGAATGTGTGCAGACTCCACTATTGCAAAGGTGACCAAACTATGGCTCATGTTTACATAGTTCCTTAGGTTTAATGTAAATTGCAAGCTTCTAGAAGTCAACATGTGGCTGCTATCAGTTTCAGAACTCAGTCTACCCTCTGAAGAATGAGATGACTGTCGAGATCTCAACTACATATCTCATGCCAGGTAGGTTTAAAAGGCCATGTTCAGCAGCCAAACACCAGAAAGAGACTTCTGATTGATTTATCTGCTTGCTAGTAGTACCCATCTAGTTTATAAATGTTTATGAAACTTCAAGCATACGTATCTTTCCAATTGTTCATCATTTACCTTTTAGCTAACCTTTTGTTTAGTGTCTCCTTTGCTGGAAGCACCTCCTCCCGGCAGCCTGTCTCTGTTGGGGTGCCCCAAGGTTCAGTACTGGCCCTCCACTTTTTTCAATCTACATGGCCTCTCTAGGAAAACTGATCAGCTCCTTTGGATTCCACATGCTGATGATACTCAAATTTACCTCTCCTCCCCTGATCTCTCTCCAGGTCTCCTGGATCGAGTCACGAACTGTCTCTCCGCTGTCTCAAATTGGATGGCTTCCCACTTCCTTAAACTCAATCTTGCCAAAACTGAAATTCTCGTCATTCCGCCCTCCAATAAGAACCTAATACCACCTATCTCTCTACGAGTAAAGGGAACACCCATTAGCCCAACACCCCAAGCTCGTTGCCTTGGTGTCACTTTTGAGTCTGACCTAACATTCTCTCCCCACATCCAGACAGTGACCAAATCCTGTTATTTTCAACTCAAAAACATTGGCCGTGTCCGCCCCTTTCTGACACAAGATACCACAAAAGTGCTGGTTCATGCTCTTGTCATTTCACGACTTGACTACTGCAACTCGCTCCTTATTGGCCTCCCCAACTCCCGTATTGCCCCTTTACAATCTGTAATGAATGCAGGGGCCAGGCTTATTTTTCTCACTAAACGCACCTTGCATACTTCCCCCCTCTGCCGGTCCCTCCATTGGCTTCCTGTATGTTTCAGGATACAGTTTAAAATACTGATGCTCACGTTCAAATCACTCAATAACTCAACCCCTCCCTACATGTCTTCGTTACTCCGCAAGCACATCCCATCTAGACAATTCCGTTCAGCAGGTGATCTCCACCTTTCATCGGTCTACACACGCACAGCCAACTCTCGCCTCCAAGACTTCTCAAGGGCAGCACCAGTCCTGTGGAATGACTTGCCTCGCCCTATCAAACTCTCCCCTGACCTTCATGCCTTCAAGAAATTCCTTTAAAACCCATCTCTTAAGATTAGCGTACCGCATCACTGATGCAACTCATCCCTCTGCTCACCTACTCACACTTGATTGAAGCCGCTTGTATGGCTCCACCATTCCCAAACCACTGGCAATAATGATCCTGCTATCTAGCGCAATTCCTCTTGTCTTCCTCAACCCCAATCCCTCTAGACTGTAAGCTCCTATGAGCATGGCCCTCTACACCTCTTGTTTCCATCCTATGTCCGTTTATATGTATTTCGTTACCTTTGGTTATTGTAAAGCGCTGCGGAAACTGTTGGCGCTATATAAATTATGTCAATAATAATGACAATAATAATGTGAAGAAGGTACAAGCTATGATCAGAGGCAATATTCTCCTTGGAGTATCCCTTTCAGTTTAGCTACTTAGAATTGTCATGGAATATACCATAGAATACATTCTGAGTTGTGGTGAGAGGACAGAGAACTTGCAACATTTAGCATACTGCAAGGAATATCTCCACTGCGGATTGGTTATAGTTTTGGTTTTTCCCATTGCATCTACTGTGGCAGGGTAAAGCTGTGCTCTGTGCATACTCTGGCAGGGAACAGTCAAACTATAAAAGAGAGTCTGCAATTCGGCAAACTATCACTTAATTATTTTAGTTTGGGTTTTAAAAAACAATCTTTAAAATTACAGTGTGTACCTTGTAATCCACAACATCTGGGAATCCTTGGATGCGGTGCCCATTACAAGTGCACAGTTGTTTTAATTGGCACCTGTACCCTGTTTGAGAATATTCCCCTACTGTTTTCTAAGGGGGATTATTTGCGCTCTAGTAACTTATTTACATTGGTTGATCTAGGATGAGTAGCATAATGTGTGAAAGTGAAAATTACCACTAGCCCCTCCATATGCATCAGAGAAAAAAAAGAGACTAAAACAAATATCTAACTTCGTTTGCCTCCACCCGCCTTTTAGAATATAAGCTCATTGGGGAGCAGGGCACTCTCTACCTTCTGTCTCTCTCCATCCATGTCTCCCTCTAATTTATTGCAATCCCTGTACAGAAATGAAGACTATGTTGGCACAATTCAAATAATAATAATAATAATGAAATCACACACTACATGGAGCAGAATATTCATGTTAAACTGATAAACGTACAATAAATGTTACGTCGCCGGAACCAGCCTTAGAGATCATTTTCTGTATTTCCCAAAAGACTCGCTTTTATACAAAATGCAGAAACATTGGGCCCTATTACACTGTTAACGCTAACGGTAGCACTCCGTTAGCTGCGGTATCTACCGCATATTACAATCCAAATGCAAACGGGTTAAAAAAAACGTTTGCGTTTGGTACCTTGCGCTTCTCTGCGCGAGGTTACTGCACTTTGCACTCCCTATACTTAACATGGGGAGCGCAAAGTGTTAATCAGCGCTGGATTACAAAGTCCCAGTGCTGATTAATGTCTGGCTCTGGTTAGCGAAAAGTTAACCAGAGCCAGAACCTGGTGTTAACGGATTCCGCTTCTGCAGAATCTGTTAACACCAGGCTAAAAAATAATAAAAAGCAGCACATACTTCCCCTCTGTCCCGCGGCGAGGACCGCCGCTCTGTCCGCCTCCTCCGGCCGGCGGGAGCAGGGAAAGACTGGGGGAAAATGTCCCCCCAGTCTCTCCCTGCGTATCCCTACGCCGACCAGTCGGATCTCGCGAGGCTGGTCATGTAACTGCCGGCGTCTGCTTCAATGGAGGCCTATGGACTCCATTGAGAGGATGCGCGCGACTGCGCTTAGCGGGCGCAAACAATGCAGGCATAATTTTTTGTGCCTGCATTGTAATCTTCCGTTAAACCGGGGGCGGCAGGGGAAAACTGCGGGCGCGTTTTTTTCTCCCTACCGCCCCCGTTTTAGCGCAGGGATTGTAATAGAGCCCATTATATCTTATTGTAAATTTATCAACTGATTGTTTCACCAAATCCACACTTAACTCAGAACCCTTTAACCTTCCTGTCTTAGGGTTTCCCCTTCCAGTTGTCACTTAATTCAAGGATTTCTACATGCAGGGAAAGTATCCATGTAATTGGGCAGACTAGATGGACCGAAAGGTTCTTATCTGCCGACATTTTCTATGTTTCTATGTCTTATACAATAAAATTTAAAATGTTAATATGAAAATTAAACAAAAATCTTTCTTCTTCTGCATGATGATGTTATCTGACCTTCTGATACACTGATTGGACTCACCAACGTTCTCATAATCTCCAAATTTTTCTCAAGGGGAATTTCATTTCTTAGAAGAGTTTTGGAGATCACCTTGTGATTCCTAGGAATGCTAAACTCAATTAAATTAGCATTTTCCTGTATTCACCTAATAGTATGAAATTGTTAGCTCATCTAACCAGGCAACGTGTGTCTCACGTGTCCCTTTGCTCTCTGGCTCATGGCCATGGCATTCAAAATCAACTGTAATTGTGTCCATCTGTAAAACATAAAACCATGCCAAAGCAGGAATAGTGGAGAAGATGTTATGTGCCATTATATGTATTTTTAGAAAATATGTAAGTTTCTTGGCAAATTTCCTCGATTTGCACCGTAACAATAAATAATTATTTGCTGTAGGCAGTGTGTCAAGTGTGGTAAGCATGTAAACAAGCAAAAGATAACTCAAACTGAAAAACAGTTGTATTTGTGCCTCTCCAACAAATCATTTTCTTCCATATGACATTTTAGTCCAACCTTCAGTGTGGTGGCTTCAGTAAATGAGCAATCAGCTCACCCCTTGCATAAATAGAAGATTGAAATGTATTCTTGTTTAGTTAGTCTAGCCAGGAATTTGAAAATGTGAGCATCGCGTTTCACATAGAAACACCATTATGCTTTCTCCTCCATCTTTGGTTTGGTGAATGCGCCAGCAGTTTGTGCACCTAGATTGCCATGTTAGTAAAATTTGAGAATGTTCTCCATGGACACTTTGTAGTTAAGCCAGTGTTCCTACTTTTCAGCTTTTTGGCTAACCCAACCCTAAAAAAATTCTCTGACTTTAAGGAATGTTTCATATACCTTTCAAATTTGAACTATGGAAGGCAATTCACTTCTGATCATCACCATAACATAAAAATATGTACCCTATAATTAAGCCTAAACTAGTTAAAAAGTTTTTTAGACCTTAACTGGATATTCTAGTAGTTTTTGAACAGTTCCTAAATATGTTAAAACTATCATTTCTACATGGTACAACTTATTTTTTTTTTTTACTGGCTGAAGAAGTCTCATGCGATGCGAGATGAAACGCATTCTACTACTCCTGTTTTTTATATACTTTATATGTATTTTTAATTCATTTTATTACAACAATAATTGTTTTATTATTTTTATTATGTTATGTGCAAAATACAATAAATAGTTCATGTGCATCAAATCTGTACATACCTGTTGAACTGCTCATGAAGATGGTTTTAGGGGTTTTGTCAGAAAATTCCAGTGTGCTTATCATAGAGATATGGAGGGCTCTTTAAAACGTGGGTGACCCATTGCTTTTGTAGATGTGGACATATCCAATAGTGGAGGAGTTACGCTAGGGTTCGTTTTCTTGTGGCCTCGTCTGTATGTTCTTTTTTTGAGGGAGATTCGGTTGTGAGCCAAGACACGTGCATTATTGGCAGTTGGCATTGGAGGGCTATGTGGGGACCCTAGAAATGTAGCACAGATGCATAAGGAAGACCCGTATTGAGTTCTAGGTCATGTGAGTGCATCATGTACTATTTTCTCCAATATCTGTATTGCAATGACATATTACGCTATGCTACTGTATCTTTTTCTTTATATATGTGCCCAATGACCATTAAACTGTACCACTAGCAGAAAAACATTTTACTGTAAATACGTGTTCTTTATTGAGAGGTGTGCATCTGACAAAGGGGTCATTTGTTTTGACTGTGCCGAGCCATACCCTTTTATTTTTTACCTTGTTATTTTAATTTTATACTTCTTATATTTCCTACTTTTAGCCACTTATTCTTCTTTAATAAAAGAGACCACGGACGTCTTCTTCTGAAAACCCTGAAAGTCCTCAGTAATAACATGGCTCACACAGCAATGCACTGCAGGATCAAAAGACCAAACAGGTCTGGCCTTTTTTCTTTTTTGATCTTTGTTGGTCTTCTGGACTACAGGCTTTTTTCTGCCTGTTGCCGCCCGCGAGGACTTGGTGTCACTACTCCAGAGGCGCTACCTGAACTCTGTAGCCTGGGTTCGTGTACGTCGGCCTCTGAGACGCCCTATACCTCATTGTACATTTGGTTCTGGTCCTTACCTTATCCCTTACTTTGTTCTCTTCTTCCCTCCTTCTTCTGATTCCTTTCCTCACCTTTTTCACCCCCCTCGATTCTCCTCTCTCTACACTTCCCAAATCCCCCCTTTTTTTTTTTTTTGTTTTGTTTTGTTTTTGCTTGTTTGTCTGTCTGTCTGAGTGTTGTGTTGTTGTGCCTCCTACGTATGATCATGCCTCCACCTCTCGGCTTTCAGCCACAGACTCTTCGATGTCTCACCTATAACACTAAAGGTCTCAATATACCTGAGAAGCGCCGCCGGCTCCTTCGGGAAGCTGCAGCGAATCGCACCTCTGTGCTTTTCGTACAGGAGACGCACTTCAGGCTCGGTTCTGCACCGCAGTTACTTAACACAGATTTTCCAACTGGGCACTTCAGTGATTACCATGGTGGTAAGAGTAGAGGGGTTGCGATTCTCTTTTCTAAATCGGTTCCCATGCTAACGGAGGAGATTCTCTCGGACCGAGACGGCAGATACCTGTTTGTGAAAGGCAGGGTTGCAGGGGAAATGTACACATTTGCCTCGATCTATCTCCCAAATCATAACCAACACCAATGTTTGAGAACCGTCCTCCGACGCCTTTCCTCCTTCGCGGAGGGCATGCTAGTGGTAGCAGGAGATCTTAATGTGCCCTTAGATCCGCGCTTCGATACTTCAGCGGGCAAGTCTTCGATACCCTCGAACGTATTGCGTCAAATTCGCCGATCCCTTGATGATCTTCAGTTAGTCGACGTTTGGAGAGCCTATCATGCGGGAGAACGGGATTATTCCTTCTACTCCCCTGTGCACGCCTCTTACTCCAGACTTGATTACCTGTTTGTGAGGCAACGGGACATTCTTCTGACGGAAGAAGCATCTATATTGGCGCAGACGTGGTCGGACCACTGCCCCTTATTAGCGGTCCTGTCTTCGCCGCTCTTTCGCCCGACGGACCGACAGTGGCGTCTTAATACATCCATGCTTTCGAACTCGGTCGTGGTTGCGGAAATAGATACCTGCCTTCGTACGTTCTTTGAGGAAAATGACTCACCGGATCTACCTAATCCTACTATCTGGGAAGCCCATAAGGCGGTAGTGAGAGGAGCTCTCATAAGCCGCGCTACGGCACTTAAACGGACCAGATCTAGCCTCATCCAAAATCTGATGAACGACATTCGAAGCCTTGAATTGTTACATCATACCTCGGTGCTTGACTCGGACTATGAACAGTTAACATCTAAACGTAAAGAATTTAATGACTTATTGAATTCTGACATACGATTTGCGGCGCAAAAAGCTAAATGTCATTTCGCCCTTCTTGAAAACAAACCAGGCAGACTCCTCGCTCGTATACTGCGGAAACGCCAAAATGCGTCATATATAGCGCAGATTAAACTCCCGGATGGGACCTTTTCTTCACGTCCAGACCACATACTGAACGCTTTTCAGCATTTTTACCAAAATCTATATGACATGGACCAAATGCCTGGCTCTGGCCCTTCTACGACGACCATTGCGGCCTACTTATCAAACACGGTCACGCGTACTCTTTCACCTGCCATGATTGATCTCCTAGACGCGCCGGTGACCAGTGACGAACTTCTGTCCGTCCTACGGAACCTCAAGAGGGGCAAGTGTCCGGGACCGGATGGTTTGCCTGCAGAATACTACAGAACTTTTTCGTCGACCCTAACACCGAAATTACTGTCCCTTTTTTTCCACCCTCAGAGATGGAGTTAAGTTCCACACTCACACGCTTTCGGCCACTATCGCAGTCATTTGCAAACCTGGAAAAGAGGGGACCGATGTCCGGAGTTACCGACCTATATCCCTACTGAACACCGATCTCAAGATCTTGGCTAAGGTCTTGGCGGTCAGGCTAGCCCCTCTTCTCCCATCTCTGATCCACCCGGACCAGGTGGGTTTTGTCCCTGGTAGGGAAGCACGAGACGCCACAACTCGAGTCCTAGGGGCAATAGGCTTAGCGCGCCGCTTGCGGAAGGGCCTTCTCTTGCTCTCTACCGATGCGGAGAAGGCCTTCGACATAGTCAGATGGAGCTTTATGTTTGCCGTGCTCCAGCGGATTGGGTCCGGAGACTGTTTTCTGAGTTGGATACGGGCGCTCTACGACAATCCCACGGCCCGGGTTCGAGCCAACGGCGCATTGTCGGCTACCTTCGACATCCATAACGGTACACGCCAGGGCTGCCCACTATCCCCGTTACTGTTCTCTCTCACTCTTGAACCACTCTTGACAACGATCCGGAGTAACGTAGACATCAAGGGATTGGACGGCCAGCACTCTTGTCATAAAATTTCGGCATATGCGGATGACCTCCTTTTCCTGATTACTGACCCTAGCACATCCCTACCAGCTATCACGGCTGTCCTCGATACATACGGCGAGGTCTCCGGCTATCGGATCAACCGCGATAAATCGGAATTCCTTAATATCACGCTTGATCAAACTGCCATACGCAGAATTCATCATGCCTACCCTTTCCGATACTGTGCCCACCAAATGAAATATTTAGGGGTGTGGTTGGCTCCCTCTACCAAGCAGATACTTGAATCTAATTTCTTTGCCATTCTGAAAACTTTTAGGTCGGACTTATCCGAATGGAACGGACGCATGATCTCTTGGCTGGGTAGGATTGCTGCCCTAAAGATGAACTTATTGCCAAGACTCCTGTACCTATTTGGTGCACTTCCGATTATGGTGCCACTGACCTTTTTCACCGCCCTGAGAACGGCTCTTCTTAAGTTCATCTGGCCAACAGGACGACCCCGCGTGAGTTTCGCCACGTTATGTAAACCAAAACATCGAGGGGGATTGGCTCTACCGGATTCCAGACGCTACTACCTTTCTAGCCACCTGACCCGACTTATCGATTGGTCAGCGGAGCACTCCAATAAACGATGGTTGGATTTGGAGTCTGCCCTTGCAGGTTATCCGCTATGGACACTTCCATGGCTCCCACCTGGTTCATTTCAGGTCGCAAGGGCCGATCCAGACCCGGTATCCGCAACCTTGCGCTTATGGCACAAGTATAAACTGACATACGGTCTTTCAACTGCTATTTCCCCTCTCCTGCCCCTGGTCCATAATCCATCTCTTCCGGGCGGGATTCGTCCATCTCTGAGAACTCGCTTGACCGAAGGGAGCAGATTAAGAGCGATAGACTTGCCCTCTGATGGCAACTTGGATGTACTGCCCACTACCTCGCCGGGAGGTCCCCTTTCCCCGCTCGATAGCTTTAACTTCTTGCAGATTAAGTCGTATTTACGGAGTCTTCACTCTGGATACAGCCTTGGTCGCCAACTGCTTCCATTCGAACTCCTCTGTCAAGCTGGAACATCTTTGACGCATGGGATATCGGCTCTGTATTCCCTCCTGCAGGCAGCTGACGCCACAATCCCTACCTTTTTCTCGCGTTGGGACCGCGAACTTGCCATTGTCATCCCTGAGGAAAAATGGACCCAAACATTCGTTTTGATCCACAAAGGCAGCTGTGCGGCGAGGATTCAGGAAACTTCCTATAAGATTGCTGCGTTCTGGTACCGATCCCCGAGCTTCTTGCACCAAGTCTACCCATCGACTGCATCTGAATGTTGGCGTTGTGAGCTTGAGTCGGGTACCTACCTTCATATTTGGTGGTCTTGCCCGAACCTCGGTTATTATTGGACCCACATCCGAGACATCATTCTTCAGGTCACGGATGTAAGCTTGCCACTCACCCCTGAGTGCTTCCTCCTTCTGCACATTCCGCTCTCACTCAAAGTTCTGAAACGATCAGTCCTCCTTCTCATGCTTTTCGCATCCCGTGCCTTGATACCTACACTGTGGAAGTCGACACGTAGCCCTTCCATAGACGACTGGATTCGTCGGGTGGAAGAATACCGCTCAGTTGATCTCCTCGACGCGGAATATAGAGGAAAATCGGCGGACTCCGCTATGAAGTGGTATCATTGGGAACGATTCACTGCTAGTAACCGTGCTTCTCATGCTGTGACGCATACTGGGTAATTCCCCCTAGTCCGTGAAGGGTCTGGGTCTGAGATCTGAGTTTCCAACGTGTGGACGGCCTTCTCTTATCTTGTCTTTGTTATATGTGTGTCTGTGGTTCCCTCCCCCCCTTTTTTTTTTTTTTCTTCTCTTTCTCTCATATGACTTTTCTCTCCTCCCTTTTCTCCCCATCCCCTCATTCTCTCCTGTATGACATCTCTTTCGCACCTTCACTATAACTTACTCCGCACGGTGTGCTATATCGTTGAGGTATGGGGCTGAAAGTGGTGTGACTGACCGCACCTGCTGCTCAACTCCAGATAGCAAGAAGATCCCCATCCTTTTAGTTTTTTTTTTTTTTCTTTTTTCTTCTCTTTCTCTCATATGACTTTTCTCTCCTCCCTTTTCTCCCCATCCCCTCATTCTCTCCTGTATGACATCTCTTTCGCACCCTCACTATAACTTACTCCGCACGGTGTGCTATGTCGTTGAGGTATGGGGCTGAAAGTGGTGTGACTGACCGCACCTGCTGCTCAACTCCAGATAGCAAGAAGATCCCCATCCTTTTAGGGTTTTTTTTTTTTTCTTTTCTTTTCTCTCTCTCCTTACTTTTCTCTCTCTCTCTCTCTCTCTCTCTCTTTCTCCCTTTCCTCCCTTTTTTCTCCTTTTTCCTGATATTATTGATGTACATTCTTATGAGTGCTATATCACCTGTTAGATGTATTCTTATGGACCTTTGTTTGTTATCTAACTTTGAAATAAAAAATTTTGAATTTCAAAAAAAAGACCAAACAGGGACACTTAGGCTGGTGTCAGACGAGTGCACTTCAGAGTGAAAGGAATGTCTGTGAGAGTGGACTCTAAAGCCTGTGTGGCCACCTCGCTAAGTGCAGTCAGTGTGCTCAGCGCTGAAAACTCGATCCTCCTATGGAGAATTGTGCTTTGCAGCCCCGTCGAACGTGCGTCGTAGCATTTAGATAGGGAGGGTTTCAGCACATCGCTGTAGCGCGCGCAACTCGTGTGGTCCGACCTGTTGAAATGTCACAACGCTACGACAGACGTCGGGAGGTGCGTCAGTACGGGCCCACGTAGTGCAGTTGTCTGACGCCGGCCTTAGCTGGCGAGTAAAGCACATGCGTTTAGGTCAAGAGGGAAAAGACTGCCAACTCTCCTTTGAAGCAGCAATAGCTCTAACATCAGGAAATAAATAATGGATGGAAAATAGGAAAATGGTTATTTTCCGCCAAGAACTGAATTAGTAAAAAGTTGAAAACCTATCGGCATGCCTCTTTAATAAGCATGGATCATGGCAACAAATTTTGCTTTAGAAAGGTTTAAATTGTTTTATAATTCCATGACGGCAAAAGGTTTTGAAGAAATATATAAAAGTTTGAAGATAATGTCAGGAAACATATTAATATATTAAAGTATAAGAATAACATAATACAACGCACAAAAAAACCAGAAGATACACACCTCAATTTCATTATCTACAGCAGGGGAAGGCTCATTGTTTCTTTTTGATCGGCCACGCAATTTGCCGTCCGATCCTCTGTGCTGTCGGTCATTTTCTGAATCTTTTATTGGTGTGGAAGGGCCGTTGTGGGTATTATAATCTCCTGTTTGATAAACAAAGTCATGTGATTAGCTCAATTTATGTATATTTTGTTTAAGAAAGTGCATGGTTTTCATTTGGATATTGATCAACCAAATTACCAGGGAATAGCTATTGCATGCAGACATCTTTCTTTGACAGCATGATGTTGTTGGAGGCTTAGTGTTTCGCAAATGTGGTATTATTGATTTTATAGCGATATTTCTTTAAAGCGGCATCACAACCTCCAGCCCCCCCAGATGTTGACTGCCAACAATTCCCGGAATGTTATATTGTTAAAACGGAAGGAGCAGAGATGGAGGGGTTAGACATCAACCCCCTTGTGACCCACTCTACATCCCTCCATCTTGTTTTAACCCTTAATTTTTCTTTAATAACGCACATTATTTCCAGTGTAGTGCTAGACTCTAATTCTATGGACATGACATCATCCTGGTTTGCAGGAAGCTGGAGAATGTCACATGGCCATGGGCACTGGACGGGTAGTATCTGGCCAATTCAATGGCTAGGAGAGAGAGAGGTGAGAACCAAGGTGGTTCCCTCTTCCTAGTCTCAGAGACTGGAGGTCTGCCCTTACTGATCTGAGTTTCAATGAGGAGCTAAGAACTGAATAAGTCCTCTAAAAGCCCACCTAGAGGGCTACATAGGTGAGAATGCTCAGAACACTGTTACCACTCAACTTACATTGAGTGGTTACAGAGCACAGAGTCTCCCTGTAAGTTAAAGAAACATCAAACAGCTCAATAAATTCAACAAGTGATTCTACACTTTGACTATAATTGAGAAAACTGTCAAATACTACAGTATTTATGTGGCTACTTTTCTGATGCGAATGCCGGCACACCAATTTAGCCAGTATTTTGTAATATCTGGACTCATTTCATTGTTTAGAAGGAACCTTCGATGGCTTGTAATTTGCTTACCAGATAATGATTCTGTGCTTTCGTTTGAAATGTGATGGGATTCTTGAAGGGAAAATGTGCTTGCAGAAATGGCTGTCGGGCTTATGCTATTGGTTGGTACATAGGGAGAGTTATAGGATGTGCTGTAATACTGTGGATATTGACCTTGACTGAAGCCTGGATATGATGAATATTCCTTTAAGAAAAAACAGATACAGGATATATTTTAGTACATCGGCTTTCCGACCTTCTTAAGCTTACATTTCTAGAAGGAAAGTATACGTAGAAAAATGGCTGATTACTTTTATGTAACCTTTAATATTCTTCTATTTTTCATTTTCTTGTGTCTATGCAGTATTAGTCATATCTGCCACTGTGCTTACATAAAAATGTAAGGTTCAGGAAAAAATACTTATTGCAGTTGCAATTTAAAAAAAAGTTAAAATTTTAATTATTTTTAAAGATTGATTTTCCAAATTAGATACACTCCCATGTTTACCGTTTTGGCCTATAGATTATAAAATAGGGGCTATATTACATTCTTAACGCTAGTGTTGGTGCACAGATACTGTATGTGAGCGTTTAATGCTAGGTTAAGCGGCCCTAGCTAACGGGTTAAAAAAGCCATTAGCGTATCGGAGATTGTGCTTTTCCATGCCAGTTTACTGTAGTTTGTGCTACCCATGCTTAAAATAGAGAGCGCAAAGAGTTAATTAGCAGTAGGATTACTAAATCCGAACGTTAATTACACCTCGCTATGGTTAACTCAAAAGATAATCACAGCTTGGAGCTGGTGCTAACGTATTCCCCTTCTCCAGAATCAGTCAGCACCAGCTGAAAAAAATCCCGAAAAACAGATACTCACATTTCATCCCGTGGCGAGAACGGCAGGTCGATCCGCCTCTTCTGGCCGCCGGGAGCAGAGTGAGACAAGAGGAAAAAACTTCCCCAGTGTCTGTCCACGAATCGCTCCTCGAACCTGCAGGCGAGAAGCGAGATCCTGCAGGTCATGTGACCCAGCAGTTGAAGCCTCAATGGAGTCCATAGGACTCCAGGAGGGGATACTTGGGGCAGGGCTTTAGCCCTGCCTCGGGTATCCTCTAGCTTACACTGCATTATGGGGCAGGCTGCTGAAATAGCACCTGCCTTGTAATATGGAGCTAAAACGTGGATGTTTAGGAGAAACCTATAGGCGCAAGTTTTCCTCTTTAGCGTCCCCGATTAAGGCTGCAGTCAGATGAGCGTATTTGAAGAGCGGCAGGAACATCCGTGAGAGTGAACGTCCTTTCCACTCGACGCCTGTCTGGTCACATCGCTGAGCGCACGCGCTGCAGTGCTTGATCCTCCTATGGAGGATCGCGCTTTGCAGCTCCGTCAAAGCACGTCCTAGTGCTTTAACGGAGAGGGTTGCTACACGGACGGAGCATGGTCGCGGTTGCGCTCGCAATTTGTGCGCGTGCAACACCATGTGGCTGGCCCTGTCGTGGCATCTCAATGCTGCGACGGACGCCAGAAGGCACGTCAGTAGGGGCACACATAGTGCGCTCGTCTGACGCCAGCCTTAGCAGACAGATTGTAATAGTGCCCTTGATTTGTATTTTCATCATAAGTTATTGTGACTAGATGCTTTTCTTAAAACCATGAGAGAATATTTTTGGTATTATTAAAGTTACTCCTCAAAAGATTCTTATCTGCTCTGTTCTGTAAACCCTTTTTATATATTAAAGTATTAGGTATCTTAAAAAGAAACTACAGCATTGACTGAACTGCACACAAATCTGCCAAAATCTCTCTTAGTGGAACGATATTTGCTTTACCAATCTTAAGCCCAAATTCTTCAGACGTTTTTTCGGCCAAATAAACACAGGAGGAGTTATTGTGCTTTTGTTTAATGTAAACCGTATAAAATGGCACTTTCTGATATGTTTTACTGTTTTTTTATTTTGGGAAAGGCTTTCTCTCCCACTTTTACAATTAATAAACCTAAAGAATGTGTACATTAGAAAAATAAACCTTTCACATTAGTAAGCTAAAACCACTACTCTATCATCTGAAAGATGTATGCACAGTGTACCTTGTTCTATGATCGCTTATTTTATTGTATTAGATTGTACAAATATATTGCATAGCAAAATGCTATAGTTTTCTTTTGTATCTGTTCCAATGATAATATAGCCCATGATACATATGATATAGAAACATGAAAAAAAAATAGAAATTGCTAAATAAATCTGTAAATAAGGCTGGGGTCAGACTAATGCATTTTTAACGTGCGTTTAGGCGCACTTAATCACGGCCGTAGTAGCAGCAAATGATGGGCAATGACGGCCAATATACGAAGTACAGCCGCACGAAAGTTCGGCCATGCAACGCAAGCGGCAAACGAACGCATTTTTTCGAGAACGTGGAACCGCTAGTACTGACGTACAGAGTGCGCTGCGTCCGCATAGCGGCGTGTGTGCGTGATTAGGAGATGTCAGACGCTGCTAATATCCGGTCTACATAACGTCCAGATGCAAAAAGTATTTTATTGACTATCCATAAAAAAACACGCACGAAAATGCGCATCATTTGACCGCTTTCGCGTCCACCGTATAAAAAATACGTCAATGCGTTCGGACTCACTTTTTGAGGGTCGATGCGAATAATGCGTTTGTTTGACCCTAGCCTAAGTAATTGAATTAAATTTGGTAAAAATAATCAAAGGTATATTTAAAGAAACAGATGCTTAAATACATATTTTTTGCATTTAAATCTGCAGTAGAGTCAATTATCCCAAAGTTTTGCCTCATTGCTCCGGCATATATATTTTTTTCGTAATAAATGTAATAACATTTAATCCACCAGTCTGTTAGGCAATCAGTGTTCAAAGGGCATAGACAATGATGTTGTCTTGCACATGTACATTTTCTCTAACAAATATACAAATGTTAATATTCATTTTTTTATGATGCACAATCCATAGCATAAAAAAATTACTCTTAACTGACAAATCTAGGTAAGTTAAGGATTTTTATTTTAAAAAAATGCAGTATAGTTACACAATCTGCACTGATAGGTTTATTGTTTATGCAGGACTGGAAAATTGAATTTCAGAAGAGTAAAATTATTACGAAGCGCAATTGCTACAAGTATTTAGTGTTTCATACTAAAAACACACCCTAAAAAACAGCAGTTTGGTATTCTGTATTTTACCTGATGTACACCACCAAATGAACTTGTGTTTGTCAAACCATTGGCTCCTTGATAAATCCCGGAGGGACCTAGAAAACATAAAATTTATACAACATTATTGGTAATAAGGAAAAGGTACAGCTGCTTTGGTATTCAGTAATGCACGGAGTAGATAATTAGAGTTCATCTTGTAAGCAGTCAGTGATCATTTCATTGAATCTGAAGAGACAGGAAGTAGTGGCAGCAGGATCGAACAAAACAGGAAGTAGAGATTGTAAACTGGATATGCTTCCCCCAGACAACATAAAATAGCAGTATGGTTTTAGTTATTCTTGAGAAACTATAGGAACATTTATCAACATAGACTGCAAAAGGTTACAGATAACTCATTTCTAATAAGGGCCTAAACATTCCTGTTTGCTGTATCCCTTTAAATAGACCACAACACACTTTTCCCAAGGCTAATCATGGAAGGTGGGGTCGGATGGGATGTCAAGAGCATATTCACAATTCTTTCTCCTTTTTCATATGTGGATAGGGCCCCAGTGTCTTCTTGCACCGTGTCCTTTCCCTAAAGATCCTGTTTGTTTTTATTTTAAGATGCTGGATTAACAGGGGAATGAACAGCTGAATAAACTTTAACATGCCAGGGGCAGTCGCAAAAAGCATGCAGAGAAAGAGAAATTCTTTGCCAGGAAGCAACAAGAATGGGATATGGTCCTAGAACGAATGTGCTACCACATGTATCCTCCAAAGCGTATAAAATGGAGTATTTGAAATGTTAAACGGGGCCACTGTTTATTGGAGTATCTCAAACACTTAACGCAGGACAATGAGGGTGAATGCTCCATTGTCTTTTTCCATAGTGATAATTTGCTTCTCCACGGCTCAATAATTTTTATGGTTGTGAAGATCTTTGCTGGCATGGGTTACACTGGGCAAAATGGTCTTGCAGTTTTGCCTTTGTGAAGTCAGCATGAGGAATTTTGCAAAGGCTACATACATGACTGTGCAGTCTCTCAGACCCACATTTGATCAAACTTTAGGATGTCTAACTAGTAAGGCCTTCAAGTTGATTCAAAAGATAAATTTTAAGATAGCACCAATCTTTCCATCTCGCAATGATTCCTGTAGAGTGCCCTGTAATATTAGATGTCACAATGGATGCCATTGTTACTGCTCTTAAAATATTTACTGAGGTCATGTGGCCTCATTTCTTTGGAGTTCAACTTGGGCAACTCAAATAGTTTTTCTGCTGCTAAGAGGGAACAGGGTGTCAGGTGCTGATGCCAGGTTTAGCTGGATTATGAGCCCAGTATGCAGTGATACACACACAGGGATAAGTGGAGGTGGAATACAGGTTGCAGGGGAACAAGAGGAGGATAGTGGGAAAAGTAGTTGCTGACCACAACAGGAACCTGGAGACACGAGGAACTTGGAAGGTACAAGGAACTGAGGAGATCAGTAGACACTTGGAGAAGCTGGGGAACACTGATAAGAGTGCAGGGTCAATAGCAGGTAACAGAGTATCAACACACAGGTCTGGTTACAAGAGCTATGAGGCAACAATGCAGAACCACTGGCTGTTGGGAGGCATAGATTTTTATTGAAATCAGCCATGCTTAATAGGTCATCTGTGTGTCAGTGAGCTGAGACAGAAATAGCCAAGGCTGTTATACTGGGGACAGTAATGGGAGTACCAGGCCACTCCAAAACCTAGACTGGAATGACAGGAAGGGGGCCGTCATGTCAGGCACAGGCATGGGTCTGTCTGTGGTTTTGCCGAGCCCTTCTGCTTGACTCCTGACATATGGGACAAGTGCATATGGAGCATACCTATCTTGCCTGACCAATCACTAACAACTCCACATCCCTTCATTCATGGAGGTAATGGTCAGGACAGACAGCTTGGGTGGAAGAGACTCAAAAATTTATGGCTTTAGCTGTACTGTAGAGTATCATCAGTGCTGTAGAGGCAACATGACTATGTCTACTGCCCCATAATCTATGATATAATGAGGGAGTAGAACCTTCATACATGGGGGCATCTCAGCCTAACATGCCTGCATGTTAAGCTGACCGGCATCCCTGCAGAAGAAATACCATGGGACACCAGGGTAGAACCCAAAAAACACAACTGCCATGCAAAACCAGGGACGGTTGAGAGAATTGATTTACTGTATACTTTTACTAGGGTCCTAGATTGTGAGTTCCTACGGGAATAGGGCCCTCATCTCCTCCTGTACTGTTTGTCAAATGTTGTTCAATGTATTGTAACCCTGTCTATACTGTGCTTATTGTACAGCGCTGCGGAATATGCTGGCGCTTTATAAATAAAGAATAATAATAATAATAATAATAGGGTCAAGCAACGAAATGGAGAACACTCATGGAACATTACTTACATTGTGTATTTTAATTAAGTCCGTCAGCCAAATGGATATATAGCATTACACAATGAAAAAAGTGACCGATCATGTACGGCACGTTGAATCGCGAATGAGCTTGCAAGCACTCATGGTCCCAGTAGGAGACACTTGCCAGTTGACTTTCAGGGGTCAACAAGACAAACAACCAAACAAAAACACCGTGGTCCCTTAGGGACAAAATAATATATGATATATTATATGAGGATTGTGGATGGACAATCATTTCTATTATGGATTAAATGGAAGGGGTTTGTGGAATAGTGACAGCTAGTCCAGTTAATGGCATAAGCCAGGTCGTCGTTGGCCAAGTAGCAGCAAGGTAAACCTTACCCTGAGCATCAAAACAATCTGGAGCTCTTTATGTATATAATAGAATGGATTTATTTAAAATGTAATAAAAACAAACAACACCTGAACTGTTTTTTTTTGTTTCTGATGGAAAGGTATGATAATAGAAGAGAGAAGAAAACAAGCAACTGTAAATGTACAATAGTTAGAATAGCTAAATGGATAAAACTGGTAATTCGATCACTATGGATTTCACAGAGCTAAACTGTGGGAGAAAAGTTTGTTAGGGTGCTTTGTAATTTTGGCACGTCTCTCCATCCCCTTCTCCAAACAGCCCATAATGAAAGATAAGAGCAATGTGTTTCCTTCTGCGATTCGATTCGTTCTAGCTGGGGCAGGGTCTCTCCTATTTTAATTATTCCAAGCAGGATAATTGAATTAGCAAGGTATGTTAAAGGCTCAAGGCTGGACTAAATATACTCTGTATTTTCTTTTTCTGAAGGTTTCTGAGATAGAATCTAAAACAGGCAAAAGCCGAAGGAAAAAAACCCCAAAAATACATCACCCCTTCTCAATATTATTTTAAAAATGCATCTTCAAAATCTGTCTATTAAAAGAGACTAATAAATGGAATGGTTAAGTACCAAATATCTTTGGATAAACTGAGAGCTATATTAAAAAAATAAACTATGTATCCACTTTCAATCTTCTATCACTGTCCATCTATCTTTATCCCCCCCCCCCCTTCGTTTTTTGTCACTACCTGGTAAAGAATTTCTTTATGGAATCAAAAACAGGAATAATATTTTTATTGCTTGAAATTTAAATATACTGTAAGAGTAACTTGCGTTGATACATGATGATATTAAAAATTAAACATGATCATCATTATTAATAATGATAAAAAAATGTGGGCCCACCTTGTGTATGCATAATGTATGTCATCAACAGAAAATAAAAAATAACTCACCACACAATCCTCTGGGATTATACCTGAACTGTTCCTACATCAGACCCCTTTGATGTCACCAACCATAGGTTCCTATTAAGGGGTGGACTGACAAGACAAGGGGACCTTGGGCAGTAAGAGATCATACCCCCCCCCCCCACATTGGGAGGTTCTGGCACACAAGGGGTCCTCTGCCCGATCTCATGCAGAAGCTCACTGCCACTGTGGGGCCTGCTGAAAGAACAGGCTTGACCAAGCCTTAGGGGGGTCCTCAGGTGGCCCCTTCTATGCCAAGGCCCTCAGGCATTACCCTATTGATCAGTCTGCCCCGGTTTCTGTTATATTTGAAACAATGTAGATTTCCATTAGATTCCATGTGAGAATGTATCAGGCTCATTGAGGAGACCTTCTGCATCACTCCATAGCATGACCAGCCATTCCCAGATGGCAAACTCAAAAGTCTGTCTAAAAGCCTGTTGATGTGCCTCATGTTTAATTAATTATACAACAATTAATCAACAGTAACACATTTTGTCACCAGCACCACTGATGTCTATCCCCTACCATTCAAACCCTTAGTACCATCAGTTGCAGGTCAAGGGGCACTCATATATAATATTCTGAAATATCATGTATATTTCATGCTCACCAATGCTCAGATTATTAGGGGTGTTTTTTTTTTTGCGTTTCAAGAGAAAAGAGATATCAGGATAATAAGAGAAGCGATCAGATCCAATGTAGGAATGGTTCCAACTTGATGATTGATGGTTGTATTTTTTATATACATTTTTAATGTAACATTATGCACTTTTATCCATATTTCAACAAAATAATTACTATTCGATAACATTCTACATCAACGCTTGGCAAACAGGATCCATAATATCCAAATAATAATTATGTTAGAATCTTAGGGAAAATAAAAGAAAAATGCCTGTATTATTTTGGTTTCATTCACCGAGATATAGATGTATGAAATCCATTTTTTCCACAATTACTGTGATTTGCCCTTTAAAGAAAAAGATCAGAACCTTTTTTTTTCCGAGCGAAACATTAATTGTACTATAAAATGTGTGATCTGACCCCTGACAAATGAGGCCTCTTTATACCCGCAGGACTTTCTGCAGGGCTAAAATTCAGCCCTGCCGCCATAATCTTAGACTGCAGCTAATAAAAACCACATGTGCACTAAAATTCTTAAAGAAAAAAAAAATCATTTTATGGAATTTTGGTTTTATGAGGGAAATCTGTATTTTAATATATTTTTTTACTAGTTGTTAAGTTTATAAATATTGCAATGCATTTGTCTGACTGTTCGTTATAGCAAAAGCACTTAATTTAATAGAATTTGAAGATATTTTGATAAGTGCCAATTGCTTTGACAACATAAAATATAGTTTGGCCCATTTCAAGTTAACAAAACTCAAAGTTCATTAAAAGCAAAAGGTAGCCCCTGTTTCTTTTCTACTTTAACATTGTTAAATTCTGTTTTTTTTAAACAAGAATTTAAATAAAATACAATTTGTGATACAAATAGATATATATTTGTGCAATAATGTGTGTTATTTAAAACATATTAGCCTACATTAGACTGTAAGCTCCTATGAGCAGGGCCCTCTACACCTATTGTTTCCATCTTATGTCCGTTTATTTGTATTTCGTTCCCTTTGGTTATTGTAAAGCGCTGCGGAAACTGTTGGCGCTATATAATGATAATACTAATAATAATAAAAATAATGTGCACATACTATTATGATAAGGTTGTTTTTGTTTTCTTTTTTGCTTTTGAGAATTTGCTATATTTCAAATGCAATGTTTTTTCACCTTATTTTCATCCTCTTCACTAGCAAGCACATTTTGTTGCAGAAAGTATAAGAACATTTATTGGAAACATGGGATGAATAGTTAAGGTTTAAATGTTGGGTAAAATGCGACTTTTGCATAGAGATTGTTATTACCCAGGACATACTTGAAAACGACAGAAATCTCAATGTATCCTTCCTGGTAAAATACTTTATAAATAAATTATGAGCTAAAATGTTAAAATCATGTAAATTTACTAATTTTACATTTTTCGTTAATTTTGTTATCTTCTGCAAAAATATTGCTGGGAGAAAAGGTTCTAAACTCTAGATGGTGTCATATCTTGCATAATTTCACACATGTCTGCATTATCAGCATACAGGCGGAAATCGTTATTTTGCCACATACAGTAAATGTGACAGATAATAAAATGGTCAAATCTTCTGCTTATGGGGGATTTGTATGGATCAAAATGAGATTATTAGTAATGCAGCTTCTGCTAAATATACCAGTAGAATATAAAGATAATATCTGTATGTTCCTGTATAATGCCTGTTGATGGAAATAACAGTAAAACCTTGTACCTCATTGTACAGGGATTTTCAACAACTAGAACCCCCCACCCGAGTCTTATCCTTGTAGAGTAGTAACCCCAGAGCTCTCCCTGTGGTCTACCCTCTCCCTGGTTGCTGTAATGCAGTAGTAAATTTTATTGCACATTTTGTTATAGTGAGGATGAACTTGGCTTCTTGTTAGTACTTTAAAGCAGGTGACAGAAGTGAGATTTCATAAAATTTCCTTTCTCCACGGGGAAACACTAAAAGCTCATTGAAAATGTATGTAAATAGGATTATTTGCTATTTTTTGTTTTTATTTGTATTGGAATGCAGTTTACACATTTTTTGGAAGTGAATGGGTTGGTCCACGATCATTTTTCCACACACAGGAAAATACGTAATTAATTAATTACAAACAATGGAATTGGTAGGTATTCTGTTCTTTGCACCATCGGAAGGGGTCAAGTTAGGCAGGAATGTCTTGGGATGCGGTCTCTTTTGCAGTGGGAGTGGAGTTCCTTTTCATAATATAATCTTTTGTAATAACACATTGCCGCAAACTGCTAATGATTTTCAATTGTCTTCCTAAGTAACAGAAGCAATGATCTTGGAGCCCCAGTGGAAGCAGCATAATAAAAGAAATGGGAGAGCAGGTCCTTTCAGGAAGAACTTTTATTATTCTTAGCAGGTGTGTAGAACAAAAAAAAAGTGTGCCCTCTGCACCAGTGGCAGAGTTCCTTTGATTTCCATAGACGACATACGGACAGTTTGGCCATCATGACCCAACAGACTTATCAATGATAGCCAGTCCAAGCCTTGTTGCAAGGGATAGCTCACCGGAAAGCTTCTTGAACTTCCTTTAAATTCTGTGTTGACAATTCAAAATGGCTGGATTCACTAGCATGCTATGTTGATTTCTAGTCAAGGTTTAGAAACAAGAGTCTACAGCAGTCCTCAAATAATTGAGAATACTAGTAAGACAGTTGTCACCTAGTTCTCAAGCAGCAAACTCCCCAGCAGTCTAGTACAGAAAATCTGAACACTGGGCACACTGTACGTATTATTTATCAGTTTAAATGGAGAACAAACAAACAACGTTTCAGCTTGCAGACAGAAAATAGCTTGATAAAGACTCAGTGTGAAACAAACCATAATTTGTTGCTATGCCAATAAAACAGCAGAATCCGTTATATGGTATGTCGGGTTTTGTTTTTCTTATAAAAGTATACTTTATTTGTTAAACTATGCACAACAGACACTTCAACTTTTCAGTAATGTCATCTGTAAAATGTATAGTTTGGCAAAGTGACAGAAGCTCTTGAAGGAAACATTTTTAGGCTGTAATAACTCAGGGTTAGAGTACCACAAATGTTCACACTTAGTGTGATTGAAACATAATTATTATTAAGGTATTAAAAAGTGAGGAACAACGCACTGCTGAAAGTGTCTGACATTGTTATCCTTTAAAAATGACTGCAGTTCTATTTGATTGAACATCCCATCATCATAGTCAATCATTGGCTAGCATGTAGGAATGATCAAGTATTTCTACTGTGATGCTACAAATATTCAGTCCAAATATTATAGGGATACTCGAGTAAAAATGGGAGGGAATCAGAGGGGTTTAACGTTAACTCCTCATGAGCCTTCATGCACCGTCCCATTTTAACCCTGTTGATTTGCTATAACTCAACTTTTCACTGGATTGGATGTGACATACTGACTGCTTCCAATGACAGCTGACAGCTGACTGCCTCAGCTTTCATATGACTGTGAGGAGGCAGCCAACCCAATAGCTCTCGATGCGGAGAGCATTGATGGTCATTGGTGGAATCCCCCTCCCAGAGGGGGTTAGGGATAAGGACACAAGGTTACTTAAGTTGCATGGAGTGGTCACAGTGCCTTGAATGCCCCTTTACTTTTCTGGAGATTTTGTTGTGAACTCATGGTTTGTAACATTGCCAAACCTATTTCTCCAGATGTATTGCCTAAACTCAAACATGGAAAGTTGTTTGCTAGGTCATTATAAACCTTGATTTAGTTCAAGATTTCTGAACATTGTAGGCCTTACTGTATTGACCACAAACGTGGACAGATAACCTAGTCTCTGATTATGGTATGTTTCAATGAAGCCACATATAGACTCAACATCCATAAGATGCAGCTTCCATATTGCAGTTGAAGAGTAAACAGGTAACTGCAAACAATGGTGAAAAAAAATTGCAATTGTTACAACTATAACAAACTTCGGGCTCTATTAGATTCTTCACGCAAAAACGCATGCAGAACGTGTGAATTTTTTCACGCAGCGTTAAACGTTAACGCGCGTAAAACAACGCTGGTATTAAAATCCTCGCGCATTCTTTCATGCATCAAAAAATAACGCGCGTAAAACGGACACTCAAAAATGCTCGCACAGCAACGTTGCGCGCAGAAATCAGTGTGCGGACTGTTTTTTCACGCGATTCAGCCAATCAGAATTAAGAACCACAATTGTCTTCCGTTAAGTTTTTGCACCTGTCAAAGTCAATCTGTGCATATATGCTGCATCAATAAAAAAACACGCACAACTTCTCAATTTTTATTGTTTGGGTATGCATAGAATGTGTAACTATACTGTGCTGTATTTTTTTTTTTTGGGCTGGTGTATTTGGGTTTGGCCAGGACGTTCTGATTTGCCGTTACCACCAGCTTTTCAAAGACGTTAAAATTATGCGCGCAAACGCTATGCGTTAAATTTTCACATAGATTGTAATACCATCCGCGTACCAGCGCACAAACGCATTTGCACTCACAATGATAAGTATAGGATGTTGCGCAGTACAGTAAGCTCATGCAGGTTCACCTGCGGTAGACGTTAACGTGCATTTTTTTTGCGCGGACATTGTAATACGACGTTCGGCGCAAAGGGTTTTCCCCTCGCGTTAATACGTTTTTGCGCATGCGTTAACGTTTGCGCGAAGAATGTAATAGAGCCCTTCAGCTTTTCATAAAGAGACATTTAAGCCGTAGCAGGAGAATCTTCTCTTGCTGTCATTTGAAATGCCGAACTTTGTTAAGATTGCAGAAAATGAAATGTTCCCTACTTGCAACTACGGCAAATACCGACACTTAATAAATACACCTTTAAATGTACTAAATGAGAAAGTAGGACCTGTGGAGGTAGAAGACATTAAGTACCGTGTAGTCCAACAGCACATGAACTTGAATTCAAAACTGCAAAAGCTTCCTAGGTATTGAAGTCCCAACAGTGGACCTCTGTATGTTGATGGAGTATATTTTAGCACCTCTCAAATTATTGTACTTGCAAAGCAAGATACAAAGGATATTGCAAAACTAAAAGAAACAAACAGGAAAAAAGAATAACACAATCCAACCGACCGAACGTTCTTTCTTTTGTTTTACAATTTCAGCTAAAGTGCTTAAAACAGCAGTTTTAACCTCAAAGACCCACAATGCTGACTTGTTTTTAAATTCTACTGCATCAAAATGTAATTTATCCATGTGTAAGGTTTGACTCCGTCCAGGATTTAAAAAACCAACATCATGTATGGTAAACATCCTTCGAACCAGGTACCTATATTGCATTGAAACCTTTGTCTTCCCCCAGAGATGTTTTAAGGAATTGGCATACAATCAAATACCACGCATTTTAATTTTTCCAGCTAAAACACACAAGTCGGTTTCACCAGATCAGATTTGCAACCACCGTGGCTGTTTTGCATTAATGCAAGGGTCAGGGGTTAAATACAGCAGGAGCTAAGGAATTTTTCTTTCAATTTCATTTATTCAACATGCCTTACTAAGAGCACTGCCATAACACAGACATGCAGAGGAGTAACAAGGTTAAGTAACTTGCTAAGACCCATGAAGTTCGTGTCAGAAGTTGATTTTAAAGCTACACGTAATTTGCGTTTTCTTGTCATTGGCCGTGAGCAAATTTACACCCTGATGGGACCGCTATGAGGAAGTAATTTACAAAGGCCAAAAAAAGTAATGAAGAGAAACTATACTATGCATCCCATTGTTAAAAAAGGTACATAGGGTTTTATAGGCAATTAAGCAATTTTCAAAGTAATTTGTAATTTATAGGTTGAACTCGTACATTTAGAAAAAGTAGTCGTTTGGGAGATTTGTTTCAGGTTTTGCCAGTTTTTTCCAGGAATTTTCAATTTTATAGTCAATCCGTTGACATACAGGGTTATTCAGAGAGCGTGAAAAGCAGGCGAATGACTGGAGAATGGAAAATTCTAGGTCAAAATGGCCAAACCAGAAAAATTCTCCCTTTCATCTCACTTTCCAAATCGGCTATTTTGACCTAGAATTTTTCATTCTCCAGTCATTCTCCTGCTTTTCACGCTCTCTGAATAACCCTGATAGTATTTTTAGTACAGTGCAACCATTGGTAGGAAACAAAACTAAAATGGTAACAAGGGAAGACTTTTGATGCACCAATGTCATATTGAGACAACCAGGGTTTTACGTTGAGAAACCATGGGGAATCAACAACAATTAATCCACATTCTAGGGAAGTTAGTGAGCCATAGTTACCCCTATTATTACACCATAGTTTCTTCTGAAGCTCTTCAAGGGCAGCACCGGTCCTGTGGAACGACTTGCCTCCCCTATCAAACTCTCCCCTAATCTTCAAGCCTTCAAGAAATCCCTCATAACCTATCTCTTCAGATTAGCGACGCGTACACATCACTGATGCAACTCATCCCTCTGCTCATCTACTCACACATGAGTGAAGCTGCTTGTATGGCCCCACCATTCCCAAACCACTAGCACTAATAATCCTGCTATCTAGTAAAATTCCTCTGGTCTTCCTCAACCCCAATCCCTCTAGATTGTAAACTGCTATGAGCAGGGCCCTCTACACTTCTTGTTTCCATCATATGTCCATTTATCTCGTTCCCTTTGGTTATTGCAAAGCGCTGTGGAAACTGTAGAGCCTGCACTGAACAACTTTGGTGGACATCCTGTATAGAAAACTATGCCAACTACAATTATTATTATTATTGTCATCATTTATATAGCGCCAACAGTTATTTCAGTTTAAGTTGTCCACCATTGTTTATACCGTTGTTTTTATCGGCGTTCAATGAAGATCACTACTTTGAAATTGCCAAAGTATATTCACCGGTGTTGCAAACAACTGTGGAACATCGGTGAATGGAGAATAGCTGCAGTTTTAGAATTTTATGGGTGAATATCAGTAGTGCCGTTGTTCATAGTTCTTTTGCAACAGCTTGACCGGTCATGGTTGAATTTTGCTTCTTTGGAAATCCAAAGTTCACCTTAGTAGCAACAGCAGTGATTTTTTTATCTTCGTTTTCAGCTATGGTGACGCTTGGTCAAAAACCCATGCTTAGTGAATAACAGATTAAGGGCCCTATTCCAAAATTGGTACTAAATTAACCAAAGTGGTTGTAAACTTAACTCAATAGACTATAATTGCTCTGGTAAAGTTTACAACAGCTCTGGTTAAGTTAGCATCAAGCTCTGGTTAAGTTAGCACCAAGCTCTGGTTAAGTTAGCACCAACTTTGGAACATTGCCCTATGTATCGATCAACTAAAAAGAAAGTGCAACAAATTCTGAAAAATTATGCATTTTCAGCTGTTTTATAGTGAAAATAAGCCATAATTTATTTACTACAGTATCAAATGACAGTATTGGATCATGATGGTACTGGTGGCAACCATGGTATGTATTTTTTTTCCTAGTGAGAGTTAAGATGACATTTATATTGCTCTGTTCTCCGTTTATTAGGAAAATAAAGAAATTCTTCTCTTCTAAAATGCAGGAAATTTAGTTTTCAACATCTACGGAAGCTAGCTTGGGTAAGTGAGCTACAACCCTATTCTGCCACGTGTACTAAAACTATTATTAGTCCGTGGCCGAATTCTAGACATGCAACTGGCGCATGCACAGTTCACATGCAAAGGCTCCAGGGGCTTCCACATTTGGGAGACCTGGAACAGAATAGGAGGTGGTCCCAGCGCCACTGGAAAAAACTAATTTGTTATCCCCTTACCGCCATGCGGGTTGTGCCAGGCGGATGGGTCTACACATGCGGGTCTAGTGCAGCCCGCTATTTGACTGCCCTGCTGCATGTGTCATTGGCTACAGGGGGACCTCTTGAGTTCAGACCATCTTGCAACAGCCAATGACGTGCAGTGTGTGCTCTCTGGTGGGCGGGCCAGAGGCAGCCGACAGATGTCTGGGGGAAATGCTATGCAGTCCCGGGGCATTCAGTCCCACCACCGCGGGGACAACACAGTATGACCTGCAGCGTTAAGAGGTTAACATGATTAAAAAAATATATATATGTTTTGATTCAGTCAGCATCATCTGCACAATTGTTTAATGGGAAAAGTGTGTGTGTGTGTGTGTGTGTGTGGGGGGGGGTTTATTTCATAGAGTGTTCCTTTAAGGAAATGGGCTGTGTTCGGCAACAAGCTAATTTTATCAAAGTCCAGGTTTATTCAAAAGGCAAAAATTATATATATAAAAATTAAATGATTCCCATCGTAAATATAGATAGAGTAGAATTTTACTATTAATAAAAAACGTTAGTCGCTACAGGGATGTGGTGTTTGAATATGGATGCATATCTCAGACTTTGATTGCCGTAATTGTAAAGTCCACTGGGGAAAAATTTCATTTAAAAAAAAATGATTTTATACAAATCTATAATGTAGTAGACTGAAGAAAGGACGCATTATACATTTCAATGTATCCATTTCCTACCAACATTCTTTTCTGGCAGTTAGAAGTACTGATGGAGGACTGCGATGCAAAAAGCCTTTTATAAATTGATTTTATTAGAATAATGCAAACACAAACAGGGTTATTCAGAGAGAGGTGAAAACCAGGAGAATGGCAGGAGAAGAGAACAATGTAGACCAAATAGCCGATTTGGAAAGTGAAATAAATGGGAGAATTTTTCTAGTTTGGCTATTTTGACCTAGAATTTTCACTTCTCCAGTCATTCTCCTGGTTTTCACCTCTCTCTGAATAACCTGGTAGTTTTTAACGGCTTAATCCAGAATTGTATCTATTCACCTGTTATCCTCTAAATACATTTCTGAGAGGGATGAGTTGAGTATCTCATCAACCAATGGAATCTAATGGTTTAAAACACCTATGTTTCCACAGAAATATCCCACAGATCACAGCTACAATTTTTTATTATTATTATTTTGTGACTTTAAGTTTGATGGCTGAGCGGAGCTATTCTTACACGAGATTGAATAGCTAGCATATGTTTTTAAATGACTGTGAATGGTATAAGACTTGCCCCTCCTTAAAGGTTTCAGTGTAGAGCTTGCATCCCCCACCCAGACAGCACAGGCAAAGGAAGCCAGCGTCTTGGATGAATTACAGCCTCAGCTTTCCTCAACAGGCATAATAAAATCAACCAGTGACCTTTATCAAGATGGGCCCCCTATAATCACTGGATCTACCACCCAGTGAAACATGTAGAGGGCCAAGCCAGATAAATCCCTTTATCGTGATCCCTGGGCATCATTCTTTCAGAGGGTCAGTGCTGCCCCTCAACCTCAGGGCCTGTTAACCCTGTAGAGTGCACACGGCCTCAGATACTCTTAATTCGCATTTAGTGTCAGTCGTAGGGGCGGCAACTGTTGCCCATATCAATAAGGCATGTAGACGTTACCCGGCATCTCAAGCACTGCCCCCCAATGATTCTGAACTACAACTCCCATGATTCCCTTGCCAATCAACATCTTGGGGGGGGGGGTCAGAGTTTTAGATCCTTAGGCTAAACTAGTAATTGACAGAGTTCGGTAGCTGTTATGCCATGTTATGAATTTGGATCCCCCGGCTCCGGCAGAGTAAACGGCCACCTACAACTACCTGCCTGCTATGGATGCTAGTTGGGCTGGAGAAGATTTGAAGATCCTGTACCCAGTAGATACGTTGCCTATCACAACTTAGAGCAGGTTCATTTAAACTTGGAATAGTTCATTGCATAGGTTTTAGATTGATCAGGATTATTAGCCCAAGCATGCACAGTGGGGGTGTCTGGTGTGATAAATTGTACCCTAATTCCTTGCCCATGTCCCATTCAGGGTTAAGTCCTAGAAAAAGAAGTGTGGGAACTCACCAAGGTCCCCCAATTAGCAATTATCATCTCGCACTTAACACAAACACACACTCAAATCTGATATATTATATATATATATATATATTGAATTTAGTAAAAACATGATAAGTCATGATAAGTATATGATTTAACAGGGAAATATATGATTGAGCACCTGAATAGAAGCTTTATAGTGTATGGGAGCAAAGGGAGCTCAGTTCCCTCTGCAAAATTAGTGCAGGAACTCTGTTCCCACGCGTTTCGCCTGGACTTGACCCCCTGGTCCCATTAAGGTTTTTATCAATACTCTCTCGATGCCCTTTATCTGGAAAATTACGAAGACAATGACAATTGACTGCTTTTCTGTGTACACTTGTTGATTGCTTAGTAGAACTTTATTTATTTTTTTGCAAGGAAATTTCTTAGGCACATTTACTTTAATATTTTTTCCATTTGAGCACGCGCACACACACACACACACACACACACACTATTGAAAGGGCTGGGCACACTGTATGTTTGAATGAATGAGCTGAATGAAAAAATTATATAGAAGCATTTATGTTGTGGTGGAGGGCAAAGAAGCTGTGGATTTCATTTGCATATCCTACCCAGAGTTCATTGCTCCATATGGTGAATGTAGCACGTGAGCTCCGTATCTGGTTCTCTGAATTGCTGGGATTTATAAATGTCCTATGCAACTATAAACTTACATATATATATATATATATATATCCATCCTACCAATATGCATTCCATGTCATTTATGTCTTAAAATAAAAAAAATAGATTTTTCACAGGTGATGAATCTTATTCATGCAGACAAGCCACAAGCCGATGACATGGACATCCAGTAAATAGTGAATTTATTTAAATTAAAATATTCTAATACTTGCAGCCTACAAAATAACCCCTGCAGCACAAAAACAAACACAACAATAGATCATGAGGTTTTAAAAAATAAAAATATGAATAACTCAATATTCACCTTAACGACAGCCATCTCTTTTCTCTTAAGAATTTTCCTGGTCGTGTTAATACACGCAACATATTTCTGTTTAGTCTTTTTTTTTTTTTTTACAAAAAAATACCTTACTTTGCAAACTTTAACTTGATCTTGTAGCAAAATTATTAGAAATGTATGTATTTTATTATCTATCTTTTTGTTAAATGAACATGAGAGTGCAAAAATTGAACAGAGAAAATCAAATTATGGAATTGAATTTGTCTGCATAGAACGGCACTGAACTCTAAAGTTACTTTTTGTCTGTGGATTTAGCTTGCAGATTATGTTTTGGCGAAGAAATGTTAATCGTTTTTTCTTTTTTAACATCCTTTGGAACAGTCAGTGACATCTTCTGTGGTAAAAGTATTTATTCCCCTCCCCCAGTGTAAAATTAAGACTCAACATTCAGGTTTATATCAGTAGTAAGCATTTTGTTAGCAAATAATTCAGTAAAATCCCACAAAACCATAATAGAAAAAAAAAATACATTAGAATGCATTGCTGTCAAATCAGCATTCTCAAAGAGCTAGTGACAAAACCGAACACATCAGCAGCAAGGCTGCAGGGCATACTTAATAGGTTTAAATTATTGTGTCATTGAGTACAAGAGCTTATAATTTTAAAGCCAAAGGCAAGATAGGAGCATTCCCATTCTAATTACAATGATTTTTCTTTACTAGAATACAATTTAAAATGATTATATGAGAAACCATTACCCTATTATTTCTAAATAGTGCCAAAGCGGAGAGAAAAAAAATACAAATACAAAAATGTTTGTAAAATAATAATAGTAACAACAAAAATCAAAACAATTAAATAATGAACCTAAAACAAAGAAATATATTAGATACAAGTTGCTTTACAAATATGTGGCCTACTGCAGGGGTCAGCAACCTTGGCTCCCTGATGTCTTGGGAACTACATTTCCCATGTGGCTCAGTCACCCAGTAGACTGACTGAGCCACATGGGAAATGTAGTTCCCAAAACATCAGGGAGCCAAGGTCGCTGACCCCTGGCCCTAGTGGCTTTAATTTATTTTTCTTGGTTAGGTGGCCAACTTTGTAAACTTATGTGTCTTCAAATTTGCTTATTTTAATGAAAGTCACATGATTATTCAAATGGTGGGGCGGGACACATTTTATGAGGGAATAAAGCATGGAGTGGTTTCTCAAGCAATGTTTAGATAACTAATGGTTCATTTTGTGCACTGACTGCTTCAGTTATAGGAAACATAAGGGTTAATTTTAAATACAGAGGGGAGCACACATGTCTAGTATAAGCAACAATTTACAGCTCCATAGAACAGCAAACTGCACAAGTGGCCACAAGCTGTCTGACCACAAAGCACACGGGAGGAAGTGACCTCATTAGGGGGTGGTCATGTGATTTGTGTTTACTTTTTATTTGGAGAATGCCTTTTCAGCTTGGCCTTTGCCACTTCTGTTTCAGATTAAATGAGGTTGTTTTTAATTTGTTGTGATTTATATCTTATTTTTTGTATTTTTGGGATAGATAACTCTTATATTACTACAACTACACCTAATGATGATCATAGCAGGCAATCAGTGGTCCAAACACATCCAGTACCAGCTTGAAAAATTAGACAAGTTTGTTTTTCTTATAGTTTAGAAAAGGAGACAACTCCTCAATAGCATCCAAATATTTACAGAATATGAAAAAATATGCTTTTCTCATTTTTGACCTCGGTACAATGGAGAAACCGGAAAAGCCCTTGGCCAGGTCTGACCTGGTGCATGTCAGGCACTCTGCAGGCCCAGTTTAACATGGTTTGTATTAATGTAATAACTATGGGTGGCAAGTTATGAATACAAATTTACCAGATGTAAAGAGGGTGCCTGTATATGCGAACGTGTGTCATCACTAGGCATTAAATATTGTTGCAAACCTTGGCTTACTTCCTAAGGCTGCGGTCACACGAGAGCACTGATTGCGCACAGTGCGCCCATTGATACGGATGCACTTTATAACGGATGAGATTGTGGTTACATTGTATCAGCTAGTTTAGTTATGACGGACGTTGAGTAGAAGAAGAAAAAACTGTATACAGGGGTTTCTCTACATCCGTTGCTGCTTTTTCACGTCTATGACATTTTGGCGTCCGTTGTAACATGCGCTGGCAGTGCGTGAAGAGGTGCGCATGTGCTTCGTGTGTTGTTCTCTATTGACTCCTTTGAAAAACTACAACGGACAGCAAACAGTGCGGTCAGACGTACGCAAAAAGTGCGCTCGTGTGACCGCAGCCTTCCTAAAATGAAACTTTTAAAGTAATGAAAAAGGCTAAGGGTTTCATGGCGAAAAACAGATCATCCAACTCCTATTTTTTTTTTTTAATGGGACTCGATTTAACTCTATTGACAGATTTTTCGAAATATCTGCTATTTCAGTTGAAAAAAATTCAGCCACAGCCAGTATTTGAAAAATGCAGCTGGTCCAAAGAAAAGTTGGCCCAAAAAAACACCTAAAAAACTTACTTTTGGCCAGCATCATTTGTGCCTTTAAACAGGTCTCTTATAAAATTATGATTAAAAAAAATGATTTCAGTTTTGTTCTCTACTTTCTTTGCCTGAAAATCCATTTATCGACACCTATTACCATTGGTAAAAAAAAAAAAAATCGGAAATCAGCATATCAATAAATTCGAATTGAATCGATATAGTCTAAATTTCCCATAGCCAATATTCGATCTGCTCTTTCTTCTGGGAATCGAAATGCCATTAAGCCCACGTTTGAATCTCCCAAACTGAAATATAGCTGAAATCAGGACCTTTTTTATTTATTTATAAAGTATTTTACCAGGAAGAATACATTGATATTTCTCTCGTTTTCAAGTATGTCCTGGGATTTTTAGCCATCAGCTGAATTAAAACTGCCATTCGGAATAATCAGAAACTCCTAGAACCGAGATTACTTTTTGAAGGACGTGATTATAAATATTAGCATTATTTACATACCACCAACATATTTTTGGTAAGTTTAATTTATCTTGTTAGGTTATACAGGATATAGGATTTGCACATTTTAGGCCAAAAATAGCAAATAAACCAGGACAAAAATATGTTGGTGTTATGTAAATAATGCTAATAACTATACTAACTTTAATCCACCGTCTTAAATAAAAAAAGCAAAAACAAAATATACACAGTTACAAGTATTTATAAAGCGCTAACACGTTCTGTAGCGCTGTACAACTGGTGAGACAGAATAACAAATATTCATCAAGTTAAACACACAGAACAGTAGGAGAGAGGACCCTGCTCGAGAGCTTACAATCTAAGAATAACTAAAACTTAATTGCTTCATGAGAAATCACGTCCTTCAGTAGAAATCTCGGATTTAACCATTTGATTATTTACTTTGGCCGTTCTGCATGACAGCAATTTAATAACATGAAGTAGGTGGACAAAAAAAGGAGGAGAGGGGGAATTAAAAATGCAACAGCTTTTTTGCCAAAAATAATAGCCATTCATAATCAAAAGACATAAACCTTTGATATGCATCGAGGATTATCTAAATAATCACATAAAACAACATAAAGCGAGGACAATCAAAATGAAAACACGCATACGTTTTATAGGGCGACGTATACATAAACAGGCTTCATATGACGATCGGCATATATTTCAAATTCTATTAAGAGGAGTATGACTTGTAGACTGTCGGGGGTTATTTTCTTTTAAAATAGTTTTTGTTTATCCTCAAACTTAAAGTCTGCAAAAAGGGGTTAAAAGTCAAACACTAAAACCTCCTCCCGGGAATCATTTTAAATATATAAATGTGTCATGGGGGCTTTCAGCTGTCCCTGGCTGTCAGTCAGACATTTGCCCGAGTTTCATCTTGTGGAGACGGAAGTGTATAAAGAAGAGAAAAAAAAATGCAGAAATCTACTTTGAGGGCTGATTTATAGTTAAAAATACAAATTCTTTTTCTTTTTCACCCCAGGGGAACACAGTTCCATTGGCAGTAGGGGTGAAAGCTCAAAAGACAGAAGCGTGGGAAAGACAGACAACATTTTGATCAAGGTATATACCTTAAAGGTATATTTAACCCTCCCCCAAACAAAGTCTCATTAACCCTTACATAACAGTTTAGATGGGACAGTTAATGACAGAGGAGTGTCAGGAAATACTCCTTGATCTGACACAGCTGATAGGGGTCAAATATCATTGGACAAGATGGTCTATGTCCAACAATTACACAAAATAATTCTGGAAAATAATCCAGAACGTGCAATCAGAGTGGTTCAGGGAGGTTTTATTCAACATCCACTGTTGAGTGAATAGTAATTGGCAGAACTGACTGGAAAAGAAACAGAAAGTGACATTATTTGTCTTTCGTTCCCTTATTAAGAATGTATAGAGGTCTGATACAGAAATCTGCATATTTTAAGGCAAGATAAATAAGAAATGGCTGACATTTCTCTCATTCTGCAGCTTTGACTTTGAATGAAAAATGTTTTTGTTATTATTCCTGTGTTTTGTTGGAATAAAATAACAAAACGTTAGTTACATAGTTGCATAGGCTGAAAAAAGACACGCGTCCATCGGGTTCAGCCTCTCCCACATCACCTACTGCTGTTGAATTGATCCAAAAGAAGGCAAAAAACCCAGTCTGAAATGCTTGCCAATACGCAACATACTGGGAAAAAATTCCTTCTTGACCCCTGAATGGCAGTCAGATTTCTCCTTGGATCAAGAAGCTTTTACCCACATATTAAATATTATAACACTTAATATTCTGTGTCTGCAGGAAGTCATCCAGTCGCTTTTTAAAAGTCTGTACAGTCTCTGACCCAACCACCACAACAGGCAGAGAATTCCACAGCTTTAGTGTTCTCACCATAAAATAACCCTTCCTATGCTTTAGGCTGAATTTCCTTTCTTCCAGTCTAAATAGGTGACCTTGTGTCCTGTGTATAGTCCTGTTAATGAATAGGTTATCAGACAATGGTTGATAATGGCCCCGTATATATTTATATTTAGACATCTTAGAGAGAGTTCAGAGAAGGGCTACTAAAATGGTGTACGGCTTGAAGGAGAAAAGTTACCAAGAAAGGCTTAATGATCTTAACATGTACAGCTTGGAAAAAAGACGAGACAGAGGAGATATGATAGAAACATTTAAATACGTAAAGGGAATCCACAAGGTAGAGGAAGGGAGTATATTTAAAAGGAAACAAAATAGCAAAACAAGAGGACATAGTCTTAGATTAGAGGGGCAAAGGTTTAAAAGTAACATCAGGAAGCATTATTTTACGGAGCGGGTGGTGGATACATGGAACAGTCTTCCAGTAGAAGTGGTAGAGGCCAAAACAGTAATTGAATTTAAGCAAGCATGGGATAGCCATAAGGCTATCCTAAACAAAAGATAAATCCAGGTCAAGTATCCATGTAATTGGGCAGACTAGATGGGCCAAAAGGTTCTTATCTGCCGACATTTTTCTATGTTTCTATGTTTCTATAAGGTTATCAGATCCCCTCTAAGGCTAGGGTCAGACGAGCGTGATTTCTACAGACTATACGTCCTTGCACACGGACGTACGTCAGTACGGAAGACACAGTAGTGGCCACACAGTCCGTTTATTTACTGATGTATATTTTGACGGATATCGGAGAGAAAATAAATTAAAAATCAAAACCATTTTGTCCGTGAAAAATGCTGGACGTATAAATGCAATCCGTCTGATCACGTTCCATCACTCACACACAAAGCTATGCGGACGTTGCGGACGCAGCGCACTTTGTGCGGCCGTTCTAGGAGTAGTACGTTCTTGCCTACCTTGCGTCCGTGTGCCGCGGCCGTTGTGCGTCCGCAGTTCAGTGCAGACGTACTTCATGTGTCAGGCTCCAATGGGCTTTCTGTCATGCTATCACGGACGTACTTTTAGGCGCAATCACGGACGTGAACACTACGCTCGTCTGACCCCAGCCTAAGGCTCCGTTTCTCTAAACTAAAACAGGTTTAAACTTGTTAGTCTTTCCTCATAACTTAACCCTTCCATTCCCCTTATTAATTTAGTTGCCCGTCTCTGCCATTTTTCTAGCGCTATAATATCCTTTTTTAAGACAGGTGCCCAAAATTGCACGGCATATTCAAGGTGCAGTCTTACCATTGATTTATACAGAGGCAAAATGTATATATTATATAGAGGCAATATGTTTTCATCCCGAGAGTGAACTCCCCTTTTAATGCATGTCAATACCTTGCTGGCCTTGGCGGCTGCTGTTTGACATTGCACATTGTTACTTAGTTTGAAGTCTATGATTATTCCCAAATCCTTCTCCTGCTTGGATTTCCCTAACTCCGTACCATTTAGGGTATAAGTTGCTTGTGTGTTCTTCACTCCAAAGTGCATAACTTTGCATTTATCTACATTAAATTTCATCTGCCATTTAAGTGCCCAGTCCCCCAATCTATCTAGATCCCTCTGCAGCGAAGTAACATCCTGTTCACATTGTATTACTTTTCCTGATTTTGTGTCATCTGCAAACACTGGTACATGGCTTTCAATGCTTATCTCAAGGTCATTTATAAATAAATTGTAGTAAAATTTGCTCTTATACTCTAGTAATTGCACCTCACTTTAATACAGTAGTTATTTAAGTCTGTTGAGGACAGGGGACTGCTGATTGTGAAACGAATGATACAATTCAAAATGAAGCCAAACATTTAAAACGTAGTATCATAAATAATTTAAATGCAGGAGGTTTTTTCGTGCTGAATTGTGATCGGCTGTACTTGTACACAAGCAGTGTTGGATCTTTCTGTATTTAGGAGGTTATTTGTACCTGGCCCTGCTCTCCTATCAGCCAGATGGCCCACAGAAAAGATTCTGCGGATCTGCTCATGTGACAGTAATATGGCTGTAGTGCATGTGTTCAATATGTGAAGAGCTGTATAACACACAATCCTAACCACACACTCTATTTATACTCACTAACACACTTAGTCAACACATTTACGCACACTCTCCCATCTTACTCAGCCAATGACATACTCCTACTTCATTTAGTCAACTACACGCCATCTACCATCTCCCTCAGCCACCAACATACCCACTCCCATCTCTCTCAGTCACCAACATGCTTACTCTACACACTCCTATCCTATCTCTGGCATCCACATGCTAATTCCCACCCCACTCTGTGAACCCCATACTAATTCCCATCCTGCTCAGACCCCCGGTTACATCTCGCTCATTATAAATACTGTATATGTAAGCCAATTTATTTATTTTTTGCTGAAATTGTACCAAAGAAAGTAAAGTGTCCTGCAGTTTACCTTGCACCAGGCCCTGTACACATTAATCTAGAGTTTTGTGGCTGGGTAGATCTGTCATACACTCATACACAGACATAAAACATGAGTTTAAGTTTTATTGCTGTGGAACTCCAGGACACAATAATGTGTGGTGCATTGGAATGTATATCGCAGAGCACCACAGCAATAAAGCTCACAGTAATGTGAGATATGTATGAACGTATCACAGAGCTCGACTGCAATAAAACTCACAGTAATGTACAATGTGTATGAGCATATCATAGAGCTTGACAGCAATAAAACTCACAGTAATGTGCAGTCTGTACGAGCATATCATAGAACTCGACAGCAATAAAACTCAGTAATGTGCAGTGTGTATGAGCGTATCACAGAGCTACCCAGCAATAAAACTCACCTTAATGTGCAGTGTGTATGAGTGTATCATAGAGCCCAACAGCAATAAAACTCAGTAATGTGTCCTGTGTATGAGTGTATCACAGAGCTTCCCAGCAACAAAACTCATGGTAATGTGAAAAGTGTCTGTGTATGAGCATATCAGAGCTCCCCAGCAATAAAACCCACAGAAATGTGCAGTGTGTATCATAAAGCCCGAGAGCAATAAAACTCACAGTAATGTGCACTGTGTATGAACGTATCACTCCCCAGCAATAAAACTCACAGTAATGTGCCGTCTGTATGAATGTATAAAAAAGACCTCCCTAGCAATAAAACTCACAGTAATGTCCAGTGTTTAGCAGTGGGAGTTTTATTACTGTAAAGATCCGTGTTGCACGCTGCATTACTTTTATTGCTGAGGAGCTCTAGCAAACACAGAAAAAAAGAAATAATCGAATTGCCAATAAGAGACTGAAGGTTTGGAAGTGTGCTATGGGAAATATCTTGACGTTCAGATTGTGGATTAAAGAGTTAACTACAAAGGCCTGTTTTGAGAAATCAATTTTACACTTCTCTTACAGGAATGTTCCGAAACCTCCAACATGACACACAACTTGAAACGTGTGTGACATGTACTGGTATCCAAAACAAGCCTTTAAGCTAAGGCCAGCAAAATATTTCCCATGAAAAAAATACTAAATATTTTCTGTTTGTCTGTTGTGTACTGTAGATCGTTTGACATTTTCATTCAGGAGTTTCATTATCTGCCATGCTTTAAGGCCTTATTCCAACTGAGCTGATAAGTTAAGGAGAGGGGAAATGATTCTTAAAAGCTAAGGCTGGGGTCAGACTAACGCATTTTTAACGTGCGTTTAGGCGCACTTAATCACGACCGCAGTAGCAGCAAATGACGGGCAATAACGGTCAATATACGAAGTACGGCCGCACGAAAGTCCGGCTGCGCAACGCAAGTGGAAAATGAACGCATTTTTTCGAGAACGCAGAATCGCTAGTACTGACGTACAGAGTACGCTGCGGCGGCATGAGATGTCAGACGCTGCTAATTTCCAGCCTACATAACGTCCAGATGCAAAAAGTGTTTTATTGACGATCCGTAAAAAATCACGCACGAAAATGCGCGTCGTCTGACCATTTTCACGCATTCTGTGAAAAAATACGTCAATGCGTTCGGACGCACTTTTTGACGTCACTGCGAATAATGCGTTCGTTTGACCCTAGCCTAACTCGTTAACATTAGTAGCTCATGTAACTGCTCCAGCCAAGACAACATTTACTTGCTGCTCGGCTGTAAACTCTCCCTGCTGTAAATTAATGCTTTTTAAACTCTATTTAGGAAACAGAGTTGTTGGTTCTTCCCCTGCTGGCTGCAAATTAACAAGGTCACTTGTTATTCTCTTATCGAGTTGGTAAACACAAAAGAATACCAACTCATGGACTCCGTTTGATTAACGATTTTACTTTTGCAAACAAACGGCTGGGTGGAGTAGAGGTAACATCACTGCTCTGCGTGGAGAGTGCCTGTGGAGACATGGGTTCTATCCCAGCAAGAGCACTTCTTCAGTAAGTGTCCTTGGGCAAGACACCTAACAGTACAGACTCACCACCCAGGCCATATTTGAAAACGAGAGAAATCTCAATGTACCCATCCTGGTAAGATACTTTCTCAAAAAAAAATCCCTTACCTCAGGTCTCACGGTGCAGAGGATAGTGTGATCTGCCACTTCCTCTGTCCACATGCAGAAGGAGACTGAGAACAAATAGTTCCACGTGTCCTTCCATTGACCCATTGTAATCCAACTTGTGTAAGTCTCCATAAAGTCCAATGGACTCTAGATCAAGCCAGCAGCAGCATGGAACTACTGACCTATCTATTAGCAGTTCCCTTCTATTACAGGTTGAGCTGCCAATACAGAGGCTCGCCTGTAACAGAGGCTGCAATAAGGAACCACATATGGCTAAATATATAACATTGTTGCTCTTTTGTCAACACATATATGTCACAATTGTTTATTTCCCCCAACATAAATCATATTTATATATTTTGTCTTGTAATTAGAAATACTCTGGAGGACCCCTGAAAATATTGTTACTCTCTTGCCCTAATGTAAGTGCAGTTGCCATTTTCCATTGTATAATATAAATATATATTTAAAAAAAAAACGAAATAAAAACTAAATAAACCATAATAATTTATAATAGGAATTATGTATTACATGAATAGTGCCTGTAACAAGAAAAAAAATTCCTAAGTCATTAGGGGCCCTATTACAATCTTCACGCAAACGTTAACGCGTGCGCAAAAACGCATTAACGTGAGGGGCAAAACCCTTTGCGCTGAACGCCGTATTACAATGTCAGCACAACAAACGCGCGTATACGTCTACCGCGGGTGAACCTGCGCGAACGCTGCGCGAGCTTACTGTACTTCGCGCGTCCTATACTTAACATTGTGAGCGCAAATGCGTTTGTGCGCTGGTATGCAGATGGTATTACCAGACCTCAAAATTTCCACTCGCCTGCTCGCATTTGGCAAGTGGAAATTACATGACGGCGAGTAGAAATGCAGAGGCAAGCAGGGCAGGATAGGTGTTAGGTGGGGCAACTAGTGGCGAGTAACTCTTAAGGCTTGGCTAGTAGCTTGGGACCAGGACAGCCATCAGAAATGATGGGGCCCCTTTCTAAACCTCACGATGGGGCCCCCAGGGCCCCCCCTCAACCTCTAACAGCTTTTCTCCCCCTTCAAAAAAAAAGGACAGAACATAGCACCACAGTATTAAAACTCCCAGTAATGTTCAGTGTGTATTAGCTTATCACAGTATCCACAGCAATAAAACTCACAGTAATGAGCGGTGTGTCTGAACCTATCACAGAATCCACAGCAATAAATCTCACAGAAACGGGCTGTGTATGATGGCCTTTGGGTCTGGGTCTGGGCCTGGGCCCTGGGTCTGGTCCCTGGGACTGGGCCTTGGGGTCTGGTCCCTGAGGTCTGGTCCCTGAGGTCTGGGCCCTGAGGTCTGGGCCTGGTCCCTGGGTCTGGCCTGGGGTCTGGTCCCTGGGGTCTAGCCTGGGCCCTGGTCTCTGGGTCTGGTCCCTGGACCTTGGGGTCTGGGCCTTGGGGTCTGGGCCTTGCTCTGGGCCCTGGGTTCTGGGCCTTGGGGTCTGGGCCCTGGGTTTGGGCCTAGGGGTCTGGGCCCTGGGTTTTGGGGTCTGGGCCCTGGGGTCTGGGCCTTGGGGTCTGGGCCCTGCGGTCTGTGCCTAGGGTTTGGGTTTTGGGGTCTGGGCCCTGGGTCTTGGGGTCTGGGTCCTGGGCCTTGGGGTCTGGGCCCTGGGTTTGGGCCTAGGGGTCTGGGCCTAGGAGTCTGGGCCCTGGGTTTGGGCCTTGGGGTCTGGGCCCTGGGTCTGGGCCTTAGGGTCTGGGCCCGGGGTCTGGGCCTTGGGGTCTGGGCCCTGGGACTGGACCTTGGGGTCTGGGTCCTGGGCCTTGGGGTCTGGGCCCTGGGTATGGGGTCTGGACCCTAGGGTCTGGGCCCTGGGTCTGTATTTGGGCTTTGGGGTCTGGGCCTTGGGGTCTGGGCCCTGGGTTTGGCCTAGGGGTCTGGGCCTAGGGGTCTGGGCCCAGGGTCTGGGCCCTGGGTTTGGGCCTAGGGGTCTGGGCCCTGGGTCTGGGCCTTAGGGTCTGGGCCCTGGGTTTGGGCCTAGGGGGTCTGGGCCCAGGGTCTGGGCCTTGGGTCTGGGCCTTGGGGTCTGGGCCCTGGGTCTGGGCCTTGGTCTGGGCCCAGGGTCTGGGCCCTGGGTTTGGGCCTAGGGGTCTGGGCCCTGGGTTTTGGGGTCTGGGCCCTGGGGTCTGGGCCTTGGGGTCTGGGCCCTGCAGTCTGGGCCTAGGGTTTGGGTTTTTGGGTCTGGGCCCTGGGTCTTGGGGTCTGGGTCCTGGGCCTTGGGGTCTGGGCCCTGGGTTTGGGCCTAGGGGTCTGGGCCTAGGGGTCTTGGCCCTGGGTTTGGGCCTTGGGGTCTGGGCCCAGGTTCTGGGCCCTGGGTCTGGGCCTTGGGCCCTGGGTCTGGGCCTTGGGGTCTGGGCCCTGGGTCTGGGCCTTAGGGTCTGGGCCCTAGGGTCTGGGCCCTGGGTCTGGGCCTTGGGGTCTGGGCCCTGGGTCTAGGCCTTGGGGTCAGGGCCTTGGGGTCTGGACCCTAGGGTTTGGGCCCTGGGTCTGTATTTGGGCTTTGGGGTCTGGGCCTTGGGGTCTGGGCCCTGGGTTTGGCCTAGGGGTCTGGGCCCAGGTCTGGGCCCTGGGTTTGGGCCTAGGGGTCTGGGCCCTGGGTTTGGGCCTAGGGGGTCTGGGCCCTGGGTCTGGGCCTTAGGGTCTGGGCCCTGGGTTTGGGCCTAGGGGGTCTGGGCCCAGGGTCTGGGCCCAGGGTCTGGGCCTTGGGGTCTGGGCCCTGGGTCTGGGCCTTGGGTTTGGGCCTAGGGGTCTGGGCCCTGGGTTTGGGCCTTGGGGGTCTGGGCCCTGGGTCTGGGCCCTGGGCCTTTGCCCTGGGTCTGGGCCATAGGGTCTGGGCCCTAGGGTCTGGGCCCTGGGTTTGGGCCCTGGGTGTGGGCCCTGGGTCTGGGCCTTGGGGTCTGGGCCCTGGCTCACCACTCGCTGTCTTCTATCTTCTTTTCTTCTGTCTTCAGCTCTTCTTTTCTTCACCTTTTCTTTAATCTTCTTCTCTTCTGTCTTCTTGCCGGTCCCTCCAGCTCCGGCGCTGCAGCTTCACTGAGTGGAGGGGCGGAGCCAAAGCAATGTGCTTGGGAGGCCCCTCACACACTGCTTGGCCCCGCCCAGCCAGGAAGTGAAGCTGCCAGGAGCCGGAGGAGACACAGTGTCTCCTCCGGCTCCTGCAGCAGCAGGGACACAGCTCCGGATTCGGACTCATCGAGTCCGATACCGGAGCTGTTAAAGGGCGACGCCGCTGCCGTCGGGGGCCCGGGATCCCCCCCGGGCCCCTTATGGCAGCATTGGGCGTAATGCCCTGATGGTGGCCCTGCTTGGGACTTGAAATTTTGAGCCCTGGTATTACAATCTATGCGAAGTTTGATACACCCGTTAGTTAGATACACCCATTACACCCCAAGAAGTAACAGAAAAAATTCAAGATCTGCGAAGTAAAAAAGCCAGCGGGATGGATGGAATTCTTCCAGAGATGATTAAACACGGCTCTCCAGAAGTACACCCCGCAATATGTAAAGTTTTCAACCTGGTCCTGAGCGTTGGATTCTACCCTCAAGTATGGAACCAAGGCCTCATAACACCCATCCATAAGAGTGGAGACCAATATGATCCAGCCAACTACAGAGGTATATGTGTCAGCAGCACACTGGGAAAACTGTTCAATAGCATCCAGAACAAAAGAATCCTCAGCTTCCTGACACAGCATAACGTCCTCAACAGAAGCCAAGCAGGGTTCATGCCAAACCATCGCACTACAGATCACATCTACACCCTGCACAGTCTCATCAAGGACCATGTCCACAATACAAAACATGGGAAAATATTTGCTTGCTTTGTGGACTTTAAGAAGGCCTTTGATTCAGTGTGGCACCCAGGCCTTTTCCTCAAACTACTGGAGAGTGGAATAGGAGGGAAAACATATGACGTCATCAAGAGCTCATATAATGAGAACTTCTGCAGCATAAAGGTGAATGGGAAGAGAACAGAGTACTTCCGGCAGGCTCGTGGAGTCAGACAAGGCTGCAGCCTAAGTCCAACCCTCTTTAACATCTACATCAATGGACTGGCTGAAGCTCTAGAATCCTCCCCAGCACCAGGACTAACTCTACATGACACCGAGGTGAAGTTCCTGTTGTATGCAGATGACCTCCTATTACTGTCACCAACACCAAGACAGCCTGGAAGTGCTGGAAAAATACAGTGCGGCATGGGCACTACCCATCAACCAAAAGAAAACAAAGGTCATGGTTTTCCAAAGGAAGAACGCAAAAACCAAGAGTTCCTGTTTCACACTTAATGACTGCACTCTTGATGAAGCCAACAGCTACACATACCTCGGCCTAGAAACAAACCGATCGGGAAGTTTCAAACCAGCCATAGAGGCCCTAAGAGACAAGGCGCGTAGAACCTTCTATGCCATCAGGAGAAACCTCTACAAACTAAAACCGCCTGTAAGAGTCTGGCTTAAAATCTTTGATAGCGTCATCACTCCAATCCTCCTTTATGGCAGTGAAGTATGGGGCCCCATCACCTACCCTGACCAACCCAAATGGGACACCAGCCCAACAGAAATATTCCATCTGGAATTCTGCAAACACCTCCTCCAAGTCCATCGGAGCACCTCTAACAATGCTTGCCAGTCCGAGCTGGGCAGACTCCCCTTACTTCTTGCAGTACAGAAGAGGGCACTATCATACTGGGACTATCTAAACATCAGCAGCCTCAACTCATACCACCATAAAGCCCTACTGGCCAACAAGGACCATCCAAAACCATGTGGGCTGCACCAACTCATATCCACCCTGATCATCCAAAGCCCCCATGAAGGCAACCTGACAAAATATCAAATAAAGGCCCTAATTAACGATTCCAGGGAAAACTATATCAGAGAATGGAGACATGATATAGCAAACTCCAAGAAACTCACCATTTACCAATCCTTACAGAGGGAATACAAACTGGCCCCATACCTGGAGGTACTACAAGACCCCAAGGACAGACAGATCCTAAGCCGCTACAGACTGAGCGCCCACAGCCTGGAAATTGAATCAGGGCGGCATAGACAGACCTACAAGCCCAGGGAGAATAGACTGTGCCAGCATTGTGACCAGGAGGCCCTGGAAGATGAGGTCCACTTCCTTCTACGGTGCCCCAAGTACTCAGCACTGAGGGAAACTCACTTCCAGAGACTCTCCGCTCTCATCCCGGACTTCACCTCTATAGAAGAGACGAGGAAACTCCACATCATACTGGGAGAAGAGGAGCCGGCAGTGAAAATATCTGCCCAATACGTCGCAGAATGTCACAGACTGAGAGGAACATGAGAGATCCTGGACTTATAAATCCCCAACACGGACTCGCCCCCATCCCCCTTCACATTATCCCTTACCCCTGATAATGTCCATGGACTTGCCCATTCCCCCCCATATATATGTCCCACTACTCCTCCCCATATGCTTTGGCAATGCTAAAATGTATTTGGTCCTGCCAATAAAGCTTATTTTGATTTGATTTGTTTGTAACGCACAGCCTTTGCGCGCATAATTTTAGCAACGCCTAAAAGCTGGTGTTAATGGCAAATTCTATCAACCTGGCCGAAACCAAATACACCAGCCCGAAAAAAAATATGCAGCAAAGTATAGTTACATATTCTACACATACCAAACCAATAAATTTGAGAAGTTGTGCGTTTTTTTTTATGCTGCAGTATATATGCGCAGATTGACTTTGACAGGCGCAAAAACTTAACGTGAGACAATTGTGGTTCTTAATTCTGATTGGCTGAATCGCGTGAAAAAAACAGTCCGCAAACTGATTTCTGCGCGCAACGTTGCTGCGTGCACATTTTTGCGCATCCGTTTTACGCTCGTTATATTTTGACGGATGAAAAAATGCGCGAGGATTGTAATACCAGCGTTGATGTACGCGCGTTAAAGTTTAACTCTTCGCGCAAAAATTCACGCGTTGCGCGTGCGTTTTTGCCTCAAGAATGTAATAGGGCCCTAGGCTTATAGGTACTCTAATCTAAAGACACTCTTAAGCCACATTGCCGAGTGGATTTTGGAAAGAAAAAAAATAATTGTTTTAAAACACAAGGCATTAGAATCCAAACCAGGTGTAACTTAAACAGAGCCCTGGTGAACTCATACCGGCCAGCATTGAGAAGTATGAGATCAAGATCTAAAGGATTGGTCAGTGAGCCAACTTGGGTCCTAGTGGTGCTCTACAGGTGGGTTCACCCAAAAAAATATTATTATTAATCTTTATTATTATTAATCTTTATTTATAAAGAGCCACCATATTCTGCAGCACTGTACCATGGGCACAGTATAGATAGGGTTACAATACATTGAACAACATTTGACAAACCGGTACAGGAGGAGATGAGGGCCCTATTCCTGTGGGAACTCACAATCTAGAAGGGTTGGGGTGGAAACAGGAGGAGAGGACTGCAAGGTGAGAGTGATGGACTGCAAGGTGAGAGTGATGGAAAAGTTACAGAAAAGGTATATGTCTGTCACTGGCCACGCTAGATTGGGACACAAAGATCAGAAGCTATGTTTCTAAAAATGATGAGTATGGTAAGTGGATTTATTGGATTATATTGCGATGTTTCAGGACAGGAAAAGATTTTATCAGGTAGCATATTGAGAAATGTATATAATATCAATATACAGCCTGAGTAAAGTCATAGGGGGTTATTTAGAGAAAGGTGAAACTCTGGAGAACTTTTGGAGAAGTGAAAATTCAAGGTCAAAATAGCCGATTTGGAAGGTGAGATAAATGGGAGAATTTTTCTGATTTGGCTATTTTGACTTAGAATTTTCACTTCTCCAAAAGTTCTCCAGAGTTTCACCTTTCGTCTGAATAACCCTGATAATGTGGGCTGAACTATCACTGCTATATGATCCAATTCATGAGTCCGGCAACAATACAAAAAAAATAATGATTAAAAAGAAAACTTGGAACTAGAAGTCCTGGTCAAGAGAGATTACAATGTTTTTTTTCTTTCCGGATGTAAATCTTGCACTGTCGAGATACATTTTATATCATTTTTTTTAATCAAAAGGCAAACAGATTGAAGTTACTTGCTATTATATGCCCTGGTGTGAAAACACAAACTTTCTGAGAGCTGTGAAGATCGGGACAGACTTGCTGGTTCCCATCCTGTGGAAAAATGTTATCACTAGCCAAAAATCTAAGTTTTGATATTTTTGGCAAAACTGTGCGTTCGGAGCCGAAAGTAACCCTTAGGTTATGCGTAATCTAAAAATTTATATCACATGACTTTTTATTTATTTATTTTTTCTATAGTACAGTGCTGTTTGGGAAGAGTTTCTTTTCATGTGCATCGATATTTATATTCTGCGGGTTTAAAAACACTCACACATTGCATAATTGGATTAATAGCCTCAGATTTTTCTACAAATTACCGTATTTTTCGCTCCATAAGACGCACCTGACCATAAGACGCACCTAGTTTTTAGAGGAGGAAAACCGGAAAATAAATATTCTGAATGAAATAGTGTAATAATGGATATACTGCCCCAGCTCGTGGATATGCCTTAGCTCACACGTGGATATGCCTTAGCTCACACATGGATTTGCCCCAGCTCACACATGGATTTGCCCCAGCCAGCTCACACATGGATCTGCCCCATCAGCTCATGGATTTGCCCCAGCTCACACATGGATTTGCCCCAGCCAGCTCACACATGGATTTGCCCCAGCCAGCTCACACATGGATTTGCCCCATCAGCTCACACATGGATTTGCCCCAGCCAGCTCTCACATGGATTTGCCCCAGCCAGCTCACACATGGATTTGCCCCATCAGCTCACACATGGATTTGCCCCAGCCAGCTCTCACATGGATTTGCCCCATCAGCTCACACATGGATTTGCCCCAGCCAGCTCTCACATGGATTTGCCCCAGCCAGCTCACACATGGATTTGCCCCATCAGCTCTCACATGGATTTGCCCCAGCCAGCTCACACATGGATTTGCCCCATCAGCTCACACATGGATTTGCCCCAGCCAGCTCTCACATGGATTTGCCCCATCAGCTCACACATGGATTTGCCCCAGCCAGCTCTCACATGGATTTGCCCCAGCCAGCTCACACATGGATTTGCCCCATCAGCTCACACATGGATTTGCCCCAGCCAGCTCACACATGGATTTGCCCATCAGCTCACACATGGATTTGCCCTAGCCAGCTCACACATGGATTTGCCCCATCAGCTCACACATTGATTTGCCCCATCAGCTCACACATGGATTTGCCCCATCAGCTCACACATGGATTTGCCCTAGCCAGCTCACACATGGATTTGCCCCATCAGCTCACACATGGATTTGCCCCATCAGCTCACACATGGATTTGCCCCATCAGCTCACACATGGATTTGCCCCATCAGCTCACACATGGATTTGCCCCAGCCAGCTCACACATTGATTTGCCCCAGCCAGCTCACACATGGATTTGCCCCAGCCAGCTCTCACATGGATTTGCCCCAGCCAGCATGGATTTGCCCCATCAGCTCACACATTGATAATGCCCCAGCTCACATATGGATATGGCCCAGCAGCTCGTGGATGTGCCTCCGCTCACCTGCCGCCGCCGCGTTCGTCTCCCCTGAGCATGCGTCCGGCGGCAGGAAGCTTGGGCACTCGCCTGGGGGAGCCACGTGACCGCGATCTCCGCGGTCACGTGGCTCCCCCAGGCGAGTGCCCAAGCTTCCTGCCGCCAGACGCATGCTCAGAGGGAGACGAACGCGGCGGCGGCAGGTGAGCGGAGGCACATCCACGAGCTGCTGGGCCATATTCGCTCCATAAGACGCACCACTTTTCCCCCCACTTTTTGGGGGGAAAAAAGTGCGTCTTATGGAGCGAAAAATACGGTATGTATTGCAATCAGGGGTCAAGACGAGCTGCAATGCCTGAAAACGCAGGTCCCTGGCTATTTTCGTAGGTGGGAACCATATATTCCACATTGAAGCTTCTGTTAAGTTTTCAATTATATAATTCCTGATAACAAATAGGGATGAGCTGTTCGGGTTCGGACGGTTCGGGGTTCGAGCAGATCGCGAACCCCGAACATTTCCGGGTGTTCGCCGCATGTTCGACCTCAATGGACCACAATGCATTTTCCCACTGCCTGAAGCCTGTAATTGGCTACAGCCTTGCACCTGACCAGAGGTCTGGTGCAAGACTGGTTGAACACTATGCCAATCACCGCTCAGAGTCCTGATTGGGAAAATTTTGCCCAATCATGGCTCACAGAGCTAAGTCCCGCAGCACACTATATAAGGTTTCAACGCGCCGATTCTGCACGCATTTCAGAGGAGATTTCAAAGAAGATAGTTGTGTGTTGTTACTGCCGGTCTGCCACGCTACTGGGGGTCTGGGGGGTCTCATTTCGACCAAATATCAGGGAATTTAGGCGATGTGTGTCTTGTCACTGTGCCAGCAAGTTTTTTTGGGTTTACAACTTTATTTAAAACATTTTGTATTGAGGTGATTTTCTGGGTCTTGTCACACTGTGCCAGCAAGTCTTTTGGGTCTCATTTATACCAAATATCAGGGAATTTAGGTGATGTGTGTCTTGTCACTGTGCCAGCAATTTTTTTTGGGTTTACAACTTTCTTTAAAACATTTGTGAATTGAGGTGATCTTCTGGGTCTCGTCACACAGCCAGCAATTATTTTTGGGGCTCACTAATTTCTTTAAAAACACTTGTGAATTAAGGTGATCTGTGTCTCGTCATACAAACAGTACACGCTGTATGGGGCTCACTAATTCTTTAAAACACTTGGGAATTAAGTGATCTGTGTCTCGTCATACAAAAAGTACCACGCTGTATTTTTGGGGCTCACTAATTTCTTTAAAACATTTGTGAATTAAGGTGATCTGTCTCTTGTCACTGGCTGCCAGCTATCAGTGTGTCTCACTGAGTTATACCAGAGTTATTTAAATCTTTATACCAGAGTTGAATCAGAGTTCTGTATATATTAATCTATATATCACTCACCATGTCTGAAAGAACAAAAAGGACAGGCAGACGCTCCCAGCCACAGATAAGAGGGCAAGCAGCCCCTGTGTCGGGAGGCTGTGTCTCTGGTCGTGGTGGACGTGGTGCATCCTCTGCAGGGGCACGCTTGTCCTTTCTAACTGGTGCTGGCCGTCTTAAGCAGCAGCAACATACAGAGGACTTGGTGGATTGGCTAACCAGGCCATCCTCATCCTCCGAGTCCTCTGCCAGCCAGGCTTCTAGTGCTTTACAGTCCACCTCAGCTGCCAAAGCATCTAATGCAGCCTCCATGTCCACAGCTACTCCTGCCGTAGCCTCGCTATCACACACGGAGGAGTCAGCTGAATTGTTTGACTACAATGAGAGTGACATGCTGCTTGAGTATGCGCAGCAAGTACAGTGCTCTGATTCAATCTCTGAGGTTGAGCAAGGGAGTATAATCAACCTAGAGGAAGGGGGTGCCAGTGATGACACACAAATAACTGGCTCTCATGTTGCTCCAGCAGCTGCAGCATACTGCCAAGTTGGCTCCAGTGACGAGGAGATAGGGGTGAAGATGACATTGATGATGATGAGGTCACTGACTCCACCTGGGTGCCAGATCGAACTGAGGAATCAAGTGAGGAGGAGGGGGAGGAGGAGGAGGAGGCACAGCAAACACGAGGCACAACATCCTCTGTGACCAACCGTAGCACTAGCCATTCCAAGGCATCACATGTCAGAGCTGCTCCGGTGCAGAGCGCTGTTGTCTCGAAGAACATATGCAGGAACTCTGCTGTCTGGGAGTTCTTTAAGAAATGTGGAGCAGACCCCACCGTTGCTATTTGTAATCTATGTCAGAGGAGGCTGAAGCGTGGGATAAACACTGGACGCTTGGGTACCACGTGCTTGAGGCGACATATGAACAAGTGCCACACATCCCGTTGGGGCAAAATTTTGCGTAGGTCCTCCTCCTCCTCATCTGTCTCTACCCACACTGTATGTCCTGCCATGCAATTGCCTACAACCTCCACCGACAGGGATGATGCTACAGTAATGGATGTACCAGCAGGTCCTTCCTCACAATGTGACATCATCCCAGTAGCTGAAGATTTACGCAGTCAGATTACGTTGCCGCAGCTGCTGCAGCGAAAGAAAAAATATAGTCCCAACCATCCCCAAGCACAGCGTCTAAATGCCAGCTTAGCAAAATTACTCGCATTGCAGCTGCTGCCTTTCCAGCTGGTGGACTCTGCTCCCTTCCGTGAATTTGCTGAATGCGCTGTACCACAGTGGCAGGTTCCAAAACGCCATTACTTTTCACGCAAGGCCATTCCAGCACTATACCAGCACGTGGAAGACAATGTTATCCAGTCATTGGGAAAGGCAGTCAGCAGCAAGGTGCATGTCACTTTAGACACGTGGTCCAGCAAGCTTGGACAGGGTCGTTACATTTTCTTCACGGCACACTGGGTAACTCTGATTGCAGCTGGGAGGGATCCAAGACGGGGCTCTGTGCTGGAGCTTGTTCATCCACCACGCCTCCAGAAAGCTGCTTGTATGAGGTCTGTCTGCTCCACCACCACCACCTCTTCCACCTCCTCCTCCTCCTTCTCTGTCTCTTGCGAAGTGGCAGTTAAACCCACGCCTGACAGGGTCTACGCAATGGCTCAAGCAAAAAGATGCCATACTGTGCTTGAGCTGGTTTGTTTAGGGGACAGGAGCCACACCGGGTCAGAAATTTTGTCAGCTCTGCAGGGGCAGGTGCAGAGATGGTTTACACCACGCCAGCTTGAGCTGGGAATGATCGTCTGCGATAATGGCAGCAACCTTCTCTCCGCCCTACGCTAGCACACGTCCTAAATCTGGTGGTACAGCATTTCCTAACCAAGTACCCAGGGCTGCCAGAGCTTCTCATCCAGGCCAAAAAAGTCTGCAGCCACTTCAGACGGTCATTCTCAGCAAGCGTTCGCTTGGCAGAAATTCAAAGAGAATTCCACCTTCCCACAAACCGTCTGATCTGTGACATGCCCACCAGGTGTAACTCGACATTAGCAATGCTGCAGCATCTGCACAAGCAGCAGAGGGCCATCAACGAGTACCTGTGTGAGTATGGCACAAGGACAGGTTCAGGTCAACTTGTTTTTTTTTCCCCCCTGCAGTGGCTGATGATCAAGGATGCATGCACTGTACTGTCACCATTTGAGGAGGCAACGAGGATGGTGAGCAGGGACAGTGCATGCATCAGTGACACAATTCCTTTAGTGTTCCTGCTGGAGCACACTCTGCAGGGAATTATAGATGTGGCTCTAGAGGCAGAGCAGCGGGAGGAAGAGGAGGCCTTCCCTAGCTCTCAAGGCCCCAGTCTTTCCGCAGACAGCATTCCAGCGGGTCCTTCTCAGATCAGACAGGAGGAGGATGAGGAGGAGGAGGACTATTTAAGTAGTGGGGGCATTGAAGGTGGGGATTCCTCAAGGCAGGGTTTTGTGTGCCCAGAAACAGAAGGGCTTGTGCGTGGCTGGGAGGAGGAAATGCACGATACGGTCATCCTCATTGACCAGGAAGACTCGGCAGCTAATGCCACCTCCAACCTACGCTGCATGGGCTCCCTAATGATGCAAAGCCTGCTAAAGGACCCCAGGATTCGTGCTATCAAGGAGAGGGATCATTACTGGTTGGCAACCCTTCTTGATCCACGTTACAAGGGGAAAGTTGCAGAGCTCATCCTGCCCGCACAGAGGGAGCACAGGATGACAAAACTTGAGAACGCTCTAAAGCGAAACTTGTGTAACACCTTTCCAGGCACTGTTAGATTACCAAGTGCTGACACACGTGCTTCTGAGGCTGCAGGTGATCAGAGGAATTGCGGTGAAGGCCAGGGCCGCTTGACTGATGCATTTATAATTTTTTTTAGTCCTCGACACCCAGGGACGTCAAATGTAGGCACCCATTGCCAGCGTCTTCACCATGTGGTGCAGGACTACCTAGGGGCAAGGGCAGACCTGGATACCTTTCCAGCAGATGATCCACTGGCTTACTGGGTGTTGAGATTGGATCACTGGCCAGAACTTAGCCAATATGCTATGCAGCTACTAGGTTGCCCTTCATCTAGCGTGCTTTCCGAAAGGACGTTCAGTGCCGCTGGAGGTTTTGTCACAGACAATAGAGTGCGTCTGTCCACCGACTCTGTAGACCGGCTGACATTTATAAAAATGAATCAGTCCTGGATCAGCAGCTATCAATCCCCTGATGCTGAAGTAATGGAATAGATAGGGGATGTCCTCTTCTGCATTCACAAAACCTCCAGCACTGAACTCTTCCACAATACCACAAAAGGGTTACGGTGTGAAGGCACTTGCTGCCATGAAAGGCACAATATCTGGCTGCACTGACGCCCATTAAAAAAAAAAAAAATAACTTTTCATTATAGGACCACATGGTCCACCCCTGCACTCTTCCACAATACCACAGAGGGGTTACTGTATGATGATACTTGATGGCCTGGCATTAAAGGCACAATATCTGGGTGCACTGACGCCCATTAACAGATAAAAAAAAACACTTTTCAATATAGGACCGCATGGTCCACCCCTGCACTCTACCACAATACCACAGAGGGGTTACTGTATGATAGTACTTGCATGCCTGGCACTAAAGGCATAATATCTGGGTGCACTGCCATTGCAGCCTGTATCAGATTCATATCCTCAGAGGGGTTAGGGTGTGACGGCACTGTTGCCGACGCTAAAAGCCCAATTTTAAAGCACCTATTGTTACTTTCATCCAAAGCCTGCATAAATTTCACAATAATTTAGCCCAAAAAAACACTAAACTTTTTCTGCGCGTCCTAAAATGTCTTTTCATACAGGCTGCCGCCCCAAGCAGTTGTTGATGGATAGATTAAAGGAAAAGCATTTACCGTCATATGAAACGTCATTTATTTGTTTTTAAGTGTTTCTATACATCTTAGAAATCCGCCACTTCACGGGCAGGTTATGGGGACCTCCTAGGCACGATATTTGAAGGAATTTTTCGTTTTTATTATTAACCCTTATTTCATGGAAAACTCACTGTCCCTTTAAAAACGTTTTTTTTAAAACTTTTTGTCCTTGTTTCCTGTCCCCCAGGGCACTACCCGGACCCCCATACACCTTTTATGGCAAATATGTAGCATATATGCCCTCTTGGAGGACACTCTAAAAAAACGAATTTTCAGCCCCATTGACTTGCATGGGGGTTCGGGTTCGGGTTCGGTCTCGAACAAATGGGAAGTTCGGGTTCGGGCTCGAACCAAACTCGGGGAGTGTTCGGCTCATCCCTAATAACAAACAGGTCACAATATACATTTTTTACATCTATATATGTTACGGGTAAAGCCGGAAGTGCGGTTAATCCTAGGATTACCCGGGTAATCCTGACATTACCTAAAACCGCTGGGTAAAGCTGCAAAAAAATGAAAATTTTGGACTTTACCCGGGTAATTTTAGGACTAACCAACTGCCCTTGGGTAACAGTCTGGAAGAGCTGAAAAATTCGCACTTTACCCGGATAATGTGCAAGTCTGAAGCTTCACCCGGGTAATCTGAGGACTATCCACAGCTTCACCTGGGTAATCTTCAGAGCATCCAACCCCGCTTGGTTAACAGTGAATTTTGCTATTATCAAGGGATATTATCAACGAAAATGGCAAAAGAGAAACATTAAAATGTATTGCGGATATAATGATTATACAGAGTGACAGGATATGTTTCTTATATGAATGTGAAAGAGTTACATGATCTTTATTATGTGTCATGTGCTTATATATCATTTATAAAACATAATAACCATCAGGTTACTCTCTATGTAAGATCTTTAATCTTCATAAATAAATTTTCAGACAATTAATGCACAGAGTAGCCTTATGGTTATTTAATGTGGTTTGTGACTGAATACAAATTCATTAAAAATTACCAAAAAAACCACTATTTTGTTATCGGTCAGATAACAGTTTGCAGCTTTACCGGGTAATCCTCAGAATTCAGTCGACTGTAACCTGCTGAAAACCCAAGAAATGCTGAGTACTCAGTTGCGTTTGGGTATTTTGCAGATTACCCGGATAAAGTCCGATGTTTCGTTGCACATCACACTTTATCCAACAACACTAGGGTAATCTGCGAAGTACCCGGTTAAAATAGAGCAGAAAAGCAGGGTAACCCAGAGGCCTCTGGATACTTTGCAGATTACCCGGGTAAAGTCCGAAATTTCATTTCACTTCAGACTTTTGCTAATGAGGCCTGGGTAATACTAGGATTGCCTGGGTAATGCTAGCATTACCCGGGTAATCCTAGGATTACCCGGGTAATCCTAGGATTAACCGCACTTCGGGCTTTACCCGTAACATACAGTTGTGTTCAAAATTATTCAACCCCCAATGCTGTAAAGGGTTTTAGGGAATTTAGTGTACATTTGTAATTGTATTCAGAATGAAATCCTACAAGGACTTTTTAAAGGACCATATGCAACTAAAATGACATCAATTGGTTTTGTAATACAGTAGTAAATGTTTCTTTTGTGAATTCTTCATTGACACAATTATTCAACCCCTTAAAGACTACCACTCTGAAGAACAGAGGTTCATTCAAGTGTTTTCAATCAGGTATTGAAAACACCTGTGGATGTCACGGAGCAGCAATAAAGCATAATAAGCACCAATTAGGCAGCTTTAAAATGACTGTGATACTCAGCTCCTTCTAGACATTTACTGGTGTGGTTAAAACATGGTGAAGTCAAGAGAATGGTCCAGGAAGACAAGAGAAGAGGTGATTACTCTTCACAGGAAGGGCAATGGCTATAAGAAGATTGCAAAGATGTTAAACATACCAAGAGAGACCATAGGAAGCATCATTCGCAAATTCAAGGCAAAGGGCACTGTTGAAACGCTACCTGGTCGTGCAGAAAGAAGATGCTGACTTCGACTGCTGTGCTCTACCTGAAGCGTAGAGTGGAGAAAAGTCCCCGTGTGACTGCTGAGGAACTGAGAAAAATTTGTCAGATGTGGGTACTGAAGTTTCAGCTCAGACAATACGGCGCACACTGCGTAATGAAGGCCTCCATGCCAGAACTCCCAGGCGCAACCCCTTGCTGTCTCCAAAGAATAAGAAGAGTCGACTGCAGTATGCCAAAAGTCATGTGGACAATCCACAGAAGTGTTCTGTGGACTGATGAAACAAAATTAGAACTGTTTGGGCCCATGGATCAACCCTATGTTTGGAGGAGGAAGAACAAGGCCTATGAAGAAAAGAACACCTTGCCTACTGTGAAGCATGGCGGGAGGTCAATCATGCTTTGGGGCTGTTTTGCTTCTGCAGGTACAGGGAAGCTTCAGCGTGTGCAAGGTACCATGAATTCTCTTCAGTACCAGGAGATATTGGATGACAATGTGATGTTGTCCGTCACAAACCTGAGTTTGGGAGACGTTGGACCTTTCAACAGGACAATGATCCAAGCATACCTCCAAGTCCACTAGAGCATGGTTGCAGATTAAAGGCTGGAACATTTTGGAGTGGCCATCGCAGTCACCTGACTTAAATCCGATTGAGAACCTCTTATGGACTTAAAGAAAGCAGTTGCAGTGCGCAAGCCTAAGAATGTGACTGAACTGGAGGCTTTTGCCCATGACGAATGGGCGAAGATACCCGTAGATCGCTGCAAGACACTTGTGTCAAGCTATGCTTCACGTTTAAAAGCTGTTATAACTGTAAAAGGATGTTGTACTAAGTTGTAAGATTGAATGTCACTTGGGGGTTGAATAAAACTGATAATGATGTGAGCACAGAAAAGACATTTGTGGTTATTTCATTATAAATGTTATGTTATATTTGTCTGACCTACACGTGACCTCTTTGATTTAATTGTAAGCAAGATGACTGAATGATCAAAATCAATGTCAAACTGGCCAAAACACTCAATTTCAGTGGGGGTTGAATAATTTTGAACACAACTGTATATATTACACACACACTAACGAATATATATACATACATTATGCATATGTATATATATATATATACATACATTGTACATTATTATACACACACATTTACAGTATATTACATACACGTTGATATAGCATAATGAAGGGCAATTTTTTTGTAGGAAGACCACTGAATGCCCTTGTTTTGAAGGAAATATATACAGTATATATTATGCCATTGGGATACTCTTGTTGTAATATAGTGAACCAATCGTCTAGATTATGTTCTGTTGGTAGTGGTGATAATTTTTCAAATACATTATTATATTAATATTAAATGTCAGACCATATAGGCATTATACGTACCCATTGGTATATATTGTCAGGACGACGAAAAAGGAAACATAAACATACAAACTTACCATGCATTTGATAAGTATACGGTGCCTGACCAGGAGGGGGTGTACTGAAACTTGAACTGTAGCTTAAAAACCCGCTCTGCCCAGGAGAGTGACTTAAACTGTCTTCTGTTTTGATACCTTCAAAGACAAAATAGATAAAGATACACATCATGAAAGAAGAAGAAACACACAAATAAATGTAAACACTTTTCTAGATACATATATTATTATTTTCTGTAAACATTTCAGGGTGTGAGAATATGACATTTGAACTTCATTATTCTGCAGTTCTGCGATAGAGTAATGTGTGTTGTCTGTGAGTGTGAGTTGTATTGCAGTGTGTATGAGTGTATCAGAACTGCACAGCAATAGCACTCACAGTGATATGCACTATGTATGAGTGTTTTATTGCTGTGGAGCTCTGTGATATGCTCATACATATTGCGCATTACTGTATCGCAGAGCTCCACAGCAATAAAGCGCACACTCATACATACTACGCATCACTGTGTTATTGCTGTGCAACTCTGTGATACAGTAATGAGCAGTGTGTATGAGTGAATTACCCTGTACGATACCATTTCGGGGCCATTCGGCTATTCAGAGAGCAGGCAGGTCACCAAATTTTGGTCAATTGTCAGCAAATACAGTGCTGTCCGACAGCAGTGAAATCACCATAAAGAAGCAATGGTTCATCTATTCAGAGAACACCGAATAGCAAAAAATTGCCAATGAAAAGTCCTGATGTTCAGTCGTTTCATTCAGCAGGTTTATTCAGGCTAATCCCCTGGGTTTCAATTTTAAAAGTATTCCTGTTTCTATTCAATATCTAATAAACCGTTTATTATTTTAATCTTCAGCAAAAAGTCTATTTTTTTAGGATCTTTCTTGGCATTTTTCAGCAACATTTTGTTTCCTTTTTCTTATTTTTAAATAGCGTTTTTTCTTTATTCTGTAACAGACATTTTTATTATTATTCATAGGACCTTATATGTTAATTCCAGACATTTTCATTCAGTAGATTTTATTGCAAACACTAACAGCGTTTAAATTTTTACACTTTCAACCGTTTTTTTTTATCCCGTTCGTTAGCTTGTTGGCGTTTTCCAGCCGCTGGTCGTCACTGTGTTCGGTGGATCGGTGGCTTTTTCTGGACGGGTTCGGTGAGTTTGCGGTGGATTATCGGATAGGATCCGATAATTTCTGCAGATTTTTTTTAAAAAACGCTGCAAAACCGCCAAGGTTATCGAATCGGATAATTTCAGCTGGTTCCCAACGCTTTATCGAATCGAATCCGATAATTCTCCGGAACTGACGAAATTATCAGATCTGATAATATTGGCGGTTTTGCTGCGTTTTTATTTCTTTTTTCATTCGGCGCTTTTGCAGCTGCTTTTACCCGCAATTCGGGGACTCTGCGGTGAATTCACCGCAAGGTTGGGAAACTAGAAGTTTCCCCGAAGTGTGGGGAACGAAAGAGCACTGAAATGTTCTGACATTTGGGTGCTCTGTGAATAACCCCTTATATGTCACCTAGATGTATAATCATGCAAAGCAGGGTTTAGTTATTACTAGATTAGTAACAGATTACTGCCGATAATAATAATATTCATAGAATAATGCAATTGTTTTATTGTTTATACAATCAGTTGTGAAATGTTGTATTTTTTTACCCTTGTGCAATTGGTTTTATGAATCCCTAGAGTTTAGTTTGCCTCTGGCAGAATCGAGCAGGCGAAGGATTATTATTAACACACTTGCATTTGCAGGCACAAACATACACACAAATCCTAACACAGAGCGGATTTCCACACAATGTACCGCTTGTCTCGCTATATGACCTCAGTATATATTGGTTTCTATAAACAAAAATACTCTATTGTTCTTGATTAGTAGCCAGGTGGGATTTTTCATGTGTTTGTGGTACGCACATTGTATGGGTAGTGACCCCAATAGGTAATCTAAAGCATTTATAAGCAACATATGGGGAAGACATGTGTGCGCCCTTAAGACACAATCCAGTAGCAAATGGCTATTCTTTCACCTGCTCCATGCGAAACAACTGCTTATAATTTTCGCTGGAAACTCTCCAGCTCTCAAACATTACTGCATTCCCATAAATTAAAACAAAGTAACCGTCTGCAGAGCCGGGAACTCCGACCTGCTTCCCCCACCTAACCTTTTTCGAAAGCTTTTTTAAATAGAAGTGATTATATAAAATAAAAACTACATTTTGTGATTTTTTTTAACCGAACTCTGTTAGATTTTGCTCACAATCAAAATAAAATCTAACAATAAAACTTGGCATGAATTATATATCCACATGAAGGCTTTCTCATTAAGTTGGGCTTATTTATTAGGGAATTACTCCAAACAAGGGTGGCAGCTTTTTAAATACATTTAAAAAATGGTGTAATTCCCTATTAACTATTTTTCTGACACTCGCTTCCGTACGGAATGTCACAGGGGCAAGTGAGAGCTCTGAGTGGACAGCCGGTCCGGTCACTTATGCAGTCAACTGGCTTTCAGCACCATTGCGAGTACTGCTTGACGATCCCCAGCTAGCTCTGCCCACAGATGGAAGATGGCAGCACCCAGTGCTGGATTGGGATAAGTAAAACCGGTGTAATCTCAGCAAGGGATGAGATACTGCTTTTATCTTGAGGACCAATGCAATGTCTATCCCTGTATGGGGTATTGCAGGTAAAGAGAACCTGGGCACAACAAGTGCACTTTAAAGAACTTTCTGTTCTTTACCGCTCGACTTGTAATGCCAAGGCGAGTAGTACTAGTAACCTTCTTTGCCTCTCAGCTTTTACATGTGGTTACTGTACTTAGGAATTTATTTATTTATTTATTTATAAAGGATTTTACCAGGAAGGATACATTGAGATTTCTCTCGTTTTCAAGTATGTCCTGGGTTTGAGAACATTGAGTGGTTACAGAAATACAAAATAGTAAAATGCAAGATATTAACACAGGACCAAATATACAGATTAACAGAAAAATAAATATGGAGGAAATGTAGTCATTATGTTACATGTTTACAGGTGCATTTTGTATTGAGGTATGCTAATAGGGAGCTCTTAAGGGACTTTAGACTGGGGGAAGATTTGACGGCGTCTGGGAGGTTATTCCATATTTGCGGTGCTCTGTAGGAAAATGCGGATCGAGCCATTTTCTTTTTGTATTGCGGTATTGCAAGTAAGGTGCTGGTCCTGGATCTGAGGTTATAGGATGAGGGAACTGCTGGGGAAGCAGCATATTCAGGTAGGGTGGTAGCTTCCCAGAAAAGCTCTTAAACACCAGGTTGGAAAGGTGAAGGGTGCGTCTAGAGTCCAGCGATGGCCAGTTTAGTTCTTTTAACATGTCACAATGGTGGGTCATGTAGTTACATTGTAGCACAAAGCGACAGAATGAGTTATACAATGTAGTAAGTTTCTGGAGGTGTGTTTGCGAGGCGGCTGCATACACTACATCTCCGTATTCAATGGCTGGCATAAGCATTTGTTGTACAATCTGCTTTCTTACCGCGGGCTCAGGCAGGATTTGTTTCTGTACAGGGCACCTAGTTTGGGGTAAAGTTTAGATGAGAGTTTTTCGATGTGGGGGCCAAAAGATAGATTAGGGTCTAACCACATACCTAGGTATTTGAGAGAGGTGACTGTGGTCAGTGTGCCGTTTGATTTTGTCCCAACACATAGATGGGGTGTTTGCAATTTGTGTAGTTTAGGTTTTGTTCCAAAGAGCATTGTAACCGTTTTGTCAGTATTTAGAAAAAGTTTGTTATTTGCTATCCACTTTTCTACCCCTGTGAATTCTTCTTGCAGCACGGCCTCCAGCTGCGGGAGATTTGGTTTGCTGGTATAGATTACCGTGTCGTCTGCGTACATGTGTACAGTTGAAGCTTTGCAGACATTGGGCAGATCGTTTATGAATATTGTGAATAGCAGGGGGCCAAGTATCGCATGTACTTCATACAAGGAGAATTAAAAAAAAGATTTTCTGTCGCAAAGAGTAAGAGATTTCAACCACATCACTACCAAGTTATTTTGCGTAAACCCAATGTCAGCAACCAGTGGTTTTTTGGCAAATCACTTTTCAAGAATTTAACCACTTGATTGCGAAGGATGTGCAGAAATCGTCCTTCAGTTTCACTGCTGTACACGGAGGACGCTCCACGCATGTCTTTGCACCGCCCCAGCTCAGCGACTATCTGGGACTTCAATCACAGCGGGCTGACATCTTTGATGGGTCTGCCCCCCTGCTCCCTACGTCATCACGCGCAGATGCGAGGATATCTGAAAGAGGGAGTCCTCCTGCCTGGCAGAGGAATCCCAATACAAGAGACTCAGGGGTCCTTTGGACCGCTGTATCTCTGAATCCCTGAATCATAGGTGGTCAATTAAGAATCTGGCCTTTCCAATGATACCAAATATGAACAGTAAATATGTAAAAATTCAAAAGGAAATGAATAAAATACCAAGCTTTTTTTTTCCCAAAAACAGCAGTGTATTTCACTTTTCAATAATAAAGTCAATAATATTGCTGTAATAACTCACCTTTTCATTTCCCATGGTAGCAGCAAGTGTGGAGATGATGGCGCAATGTGTTATTACTCATTGTTCCATCAAAAACGTAAGCCGAGAGGAGTGCCAGGGGTCCTGCATTGCCATTCTGTACTTTCCCACAAGGTCAAGTGAGATGTCATTGGAAAGGTGGGAGTCTGGCCTTTCCAATGTAAAAAACAAGACCACATAACGAGCAAAAATAAAAAAAGTGGATATTTTTTATTGCAAATCTGTTTACTCTTATCTAAGGCAGCGTCAGTATTCTCTTATAAAGCAAACAATTACGCTGCACTAATTCAATTTTTTCCCACACTGTGAGCATGTTTGGAGGTGATGGCATAATGCGTTATTACGCATTGTTTCATCTAAACCACAATCCTTCGCACCGGTGCAAGGAGAGGTCGGGGTACTTTGGACCCCCTGTAATATCATTCTTTATGCCTCCCTTGTTCAACTGAGGTGTCACTAGAAAGATCAGAGTCTGACCTTTCCAATGATACCAAACATGACCATGTATAATAAAAAAAAATGTTTGAGCAAAAAATAAAAATAGAAACTTTTTTCCCTTAGGCTAGGGTCAAACGAAAGCATTTTTACACGCGAACGTAAAAAAGTGCGTCCGAACGAATTGACGTATTTTTTCACGGAGTGCGCGAAAACGGTCATACGATGCGCATTTTTCGTGCGTGATTTTTTCAGATCGTCAATAAAACTCTTCTTGCGTCTGGACGTTATGTAGGCTGGACATTAGCAGTGTCTGACATCTCCTAATCACGCACACACGCCGCTATGCCGCAGCTGCGCACTCTGTACGTCAGTACTAGCGGTTCGGCGTTCTCGAAAAAATGCGTTCGTTTTCCACTTGCGTTGCGCGGCCGGACTTTCGTGCGACCGTACTTCGTATATTGGCCGTCATTGCCCGTCATCTGCTGCTAGTGCGGCCGTAATTATGTGCGCCAGAACGCACGTTAAAAGTGCGCTGGTCTGACCCCAGCCTAAGACTGTGCAATTTTTCACATATAAAATTAACAGTGCTGCTGCCATTATTCATCTTCTCATTTCCCATGCTGGTAGCAACTTAAGCGTTTTATGTTGTACATAGTCATATTTTTTTAAAACACATTGCCCCAAAATACAAGCAATTTTTTTTTTTTTTCAGTTTTGGTGAAAATTGCATATTTTTGGGAAAAAAGAGTAACAGGTTCTCCATTTATGATTTTTTTTTCCCATAAAGACTAACACATAGAATATATAACCACATAGTTTTGGATGAGAAAATGTTGAAAAATACATTTACAAGTTGCAAATGATTTGAAATCTGAATGGCAATTAATTTTTTTTTACGTTTTTATGTTTTTACAGCATTCTGACGAAACATGCCATATACACATAGAAATAAGACATTTTTAATCTCTCGAGTCTGTTGAAAAAAAGGTTGTATAAATTCTCCGGGACCTAAAATTTAAAATTATACATGACTTCAAAAAATGTTTAAACAAGATGAGCACAAAACGGCCAAAATGATCTCAGCGTACAGTTCACCCATGTGCTGAGCTCATTTTGGTCTTTTGTGCTCATCAAAGGGGTTCAAGTAAGAAATATTTGGGAATTTTCCCAGTGTATTTCTTACTGTAGCAGGCATATTTGGCAGGCAATGTCACATCTGCTGACCAAATACGTGCTACTGCAGCAGCACCTCATGCCGGATCAGTTTGAGATGACACAGAGTCCCAGCTGGTCAAACTGTTCGAGCACTTTGAGTGATACCTGAGGTGATAAAACGATTAGGGCACATTCTGGAGCCAATTTCAAATAAATTTAATTTGTAATGAAGGAAATTATTTTGAATTGCGCCAGAATTACAGCAAATTGAGTATACTCGGGCTGGGGCACCAGCAGGTGCTTTGAAGATTGAGTATACTCAATCTTGATAGTGAGGATATTAAGGCAGACAGGAATTAATTTCTATGGTCTTTATAAACTATTATTAAATAGCACTTCTCAAAAGTAGTTATATGTGACCTTGGTAACGCAAAATTGTAGAACAAGAGCAAAAAGATGGCAACAGGAAACCTTCCCGGAATACCAATGGTAATGACTGACATTCCATCGAGTAACTTTATTTTGTTTTAAAACAGCAGCAGTCTAAAGTATGTAAGATGAATTATAAAGTACAAAGGAAACTTACTGTAAGACGGGATCCCGTACGCTTGAGCAGGGGGAGGATACGTAGAGTACGCTGCAGCTTGCTGAATTCCTGTGCTGTACTGCGTCTGACCATAGGCAGCCATAGCGGGTATAGATGGAGGTGACACTATATGAGGGTAGTGCCTGTGCAGGTAAAAAAAAATAGCTTCAGATAGAAGATTTTATAACAGGACATGACCACATTACAAACGACAAGCAAGCATTGCTTAAATCATGAAGTTACGCTCAAATGGACATAAATCAGCTCTATGAGAGAGCATCTTACACTCAGAGGCATAATGTTTTTGTTTAAGACCTCATATACGACTTGCACGAATAAACTCAGACATGCAAACACCCCAAATCAATTTTAATATTTTCAGTAGAACATAGTAATATGGAATATTACAGCGGCCAATTACATTTATATGGCTATTCCCAACCTTGAAGACATACAATGTGAATTTAGCAGTTTGTATCTGCTTAGAACAAGTGTGAATCTATTCGTTCCATGCTATGTACGTAAAATGTTGCAGCATTAGAGCAATATAAAAATGATTCATAATACTGTCAGGGTTTAAGGATCTGAGTTTAGGTTTAAGGAGGCTTAGAGTTGTTAGCTTCATGGAAAATTAGGATTAGAGGGCCTTCATGGCGAGGGAGACTTTATTTTAGGTTTCAAGCACATTTCGGAATAAAGTTGGCATGTGCTTAGCGTTAAGGTACTCAGCGGCTTGGGCTTTGAATATATAATGTGTATAGGGTAGACTACATGGATATAGATGCTTTGAATTAGGGGCACCAGAATTCACGATGCTGTGTATTGTTTCTCATCCAGTTGGGACTAGGGCTGGGTGATAGTGATTTAAACGAGGTCGGCCATGATTTTACTCTTTGGGACATTGAGGACTCCCAATTTGTTAACTGATGGACCTGGCGTCTGAGAACTGGCAGGGAAGAGCCGACAGGTTCAAACAGGTGCCTATGACACCTGTTGGTTATGCTCTCCCGCTGCTTGAAGGGATAGTCCGTCAATTGACAAATCCAGAGTCTTCGATGTTCACAAGAGTAAAATCACGGTCAACCTCAATCAAATCTGGCTAAATTGCATATATCGCCCAGCCCTAGTTGGGATTCATTGGAGCTTTTCAACTGTATCTTGACAGGCTTTCTACAAACTCAAATCCCCTAATCACCTAACCAAATAACTTTATGACCAAAACACTAAGGGCAGTATTACAAAGCTGGTGCTAATTTAACCAGTGCAATTGTAAACTTACCAGAACCATTATAGACTATGGAGTTGCTAAATTTACAAAAGCTCTGGCTAAGTTAGGGCACTATTACAAAGCTGGTGCTAACGATTCAAAAATTGCAATGTTTGTATTTTTAAAGTTAAGCCTTTAAACACTCCCACAGGTCTTAATTAAGCTTCCAGCAGATAAGACATATCCATAAGCAATACAATGTAGCTTTATATATACAGTGGCAATAAAAAGTATGTGAACCCTTTGGGATTACGTGGAGTTTTGCATGAATTGGTCATAAAATGTGCTCTGATCTTCATCTAAGTCACAACAATTTGAAAAACACAGTCTGCTTAAAATAATACAACACAAACATTATATGTTTTCATGTTTTTATTGAACAGAACATGTAAACATTAACAGTGCAGGGTGGAAAAAGTATGTGAACCCCTAGCCTAATGACTTCTCCAAGAGCTAATTGGAGCCAGGAGTGAGCCAACCTTGAGTCCAATCAGTGTGATATTATTGGATGTGTTGCTGAAAGCTGTCCTGCCCTTTAAAAACACACACCAGTTTTGGGTTTACTGGTTTCAAGAAGCACTGCCTGATGTGAACCATACCTCGCAGAAAAGAGCTCTCAGAAGACCTACGATCAAGAATTGTTGACTTGCATGAAGCTGGAAAGGGTTACAAAAGTATCTCCAAAAGCCTTGATGTTCATGTGTTCACGGTAAGACAGACTGTCTACAAATGGAGAAAGTTCAGCACTGTTGCTACTCTCCCTAGGCGTGGCCGTCCTGTAAAGATGACTGCAAGAGCACAGCACAGAATGCTTAATGAGGTAAAGAAGAATCCTAGAGTGTCAGCTAAAGACTTACAGAAATTTCTGGCACATGCTAACATTTTTGTTGACACATCTACAATAAGGAAAACATTCAACAAGAATGGAGTACATGGGAGGACATCACGGAGGAAGCCATTGCTGTCCAAAACGAATATTGCAGCACGTTTGAAGTTTGCAAAAGAGCACCTGGATGTTCCACAGCACTACTGGCAAAATATTCTGTGGACAGATGAAACCAAAATTGAGTTGTTTGGAAAAAACACACAACACTATGTGTGGAGAAAAAAAGGCACAGCACACCAACATCAAAACCTCATCCTCACTGTAAAACATGGTGGAGGGAGCATCATGGTTTGGGGCTGCTTTGCTGCCTCAGGGACTGGACGGATTGTTGTCATTGATGGAAAAATGAATTCCAGAGTTTATCAAGACATTTTGCAGGAAAACGTAAGACCATCTGTCTGCCAACTGAAGCTCCGCAGAGGATGGGTGATGCAACAGGACAATGACCCAAAGCATACAAGTAATTCAACAAACGAATGGCTTCAATGAAACAAAATACGCCTTCTGGAGTGGCCCAGTCAGAGTCCTGACCTCAACCCGATTGAATTGCTGTGGCATGACCTTAAGAGAGCGATTCACACCAGACATCCCAAGAATATTGCTACACTGAACAGTTTTGTGAAGAGGAGTGGTCCAAAATTACTCCAGATCATTGTGCAGGTAGGATCTGCAACTACAGGAAACGTTTGGTTGAGGTTATTGCTGCCAAAGGAGGGTCAACCAGTTATTAAGTCCAAAGGTTCACATACTTTTTCCACCCTGCACTGTGAATGTTTACATGTTCTGTTCAATAAAAACATGAAAACATATAATGTTTGTGTTGTATTATTTTAAGCAGACTGTGTTTTTCAAATTCTTGTGACTTAGCTGAAGATCAGAGCACATTTTATGACCAATTCATGCAAAACTCCACGTAATCCCAAAGGGTTCACATACTTTTTCTTGCCACTGTACGCCAGATTCCATAAATTAGTCACTCATGTATAAGAGTAATTTGGCATCTATTGGAAATTTGATCAAGTGAAGGGACTAATGTGGTATATGCCAGGGCTCAAAATTTCCACTCGCCTGCTCGCATTTGGTGAGTGGAAATTTAGTGAGTGCGAGTGGAGGTTTTACCCTATTATCGGTATCAGCATGCTACATAGCCAATATACAGATAGCAGGGTTTTTTCTGCCTGTACGCATTGGTACTCAATACTCAGTATCTGTACCAAATGTCCACCCAGCTTTTGACAAGTGCCATAGGCAGATAACGTGTAACTTCTTTTTTTCATTGTGTGTGAATGTGGGGTTGTATTTATATGCGGGGAGTGTGTGAATGTGGGGTTGTATTTATATGCGGGGAGTGTGTGAATGCAGGGGATGTATTTATGTGGAGGAAGGGGTAGGGGTTAGGTGGGACAACTGGTGGCAAGTAACTCTTAAGACCTGGCTAGTTTGAAATTCTGAGTCCTGGTATATACTGTATACATATATTACTGTTAATTTTAAGGTGTAGGGCAAAAACGGAGAGTAAAAACCACCATAACAAAAATTACAAGAAGTAATATATATATAATAGGGAAAAATATTGAAATGACCCAGCAAGGCAGAAACTTTCTTTGCCCACGGAGCTAATTTGCTATACACCGTCTATGCAGCAAGGAACTATGGGTAGGACATGCCAATGAAGTGCACAATGTTTTGGCATCAAAAGTCTGCCTTAGGACAGACATCTTTCTTGCCAGTGCAGTAATATAGTATGTTGCTGCGCTGGCTAGGAGGGCGTCTGCGCTAAAGCAGGCCTTTGATGACAAAAAGTGTGAAGATGTGGGCTTCATTTGCATGTCCTACCCAGAGTTCCTTGTTGCATACGGGGAGTGTACCAAATGAGCTCTGTGGGCAAAGCAGACCATGGATTTGCTTGGATGTGTAGATGGTTTTGGTTATACATATATACAAGCAGACTTTTTTATCCCATCTTTTTACTTCTTCTTCTAGCTATAACCAGTTTTTAGTGGGATGACAGGGTGCCTAACCAGCTTTACCCCTTATCGTACACTTGATTGCAAAGCAGACTCATAAAAATGTGCCTCTACAATAAATCATGTCTTATGGGAGTCAAAATTCACATCAGGTAATTTACTGAAAAATAAGAAAACTTCTAATCCCTGCGTACTTCAAAAAGAATACATTTTACTTACATAAATAGTGGGGGGTGGGGGGGGGGGTTCCCAGAGAAGCTCAGCCAGTTGGTTTCTTCTATTTCAGAAAGTCTCCTTCTTGGTTTATTTAAATTATATATCTGCCTGCTGCATAAATCTTCGATAAATATGCTTACTCCCCCAGACACGCACCGGTACCCTGCCCTCACATATCATCTGTTTCCTATGAACATTGTAACATTGAGTTTATATGCTATTTTTTTTTTCTCTCCACAGACTGCCATTCTCTTGCTCGTCTCTTTGGGAATATATTTCCAGCAGTAGAGAATGAAAAAAAGCCCCAAACAAAAACAAAAAAAGGTTCTTTTTTATAGAGCACACAGACCCGCCTCTGCATTGAAATGCTATGAACTCATGAGATATACATTTAAAACAGGATATTTAAAATTTTTTTCACATGCTGTCTAAGACTTGGTTAAGAAACAGGCTTACCTTGAGTAATTCACTTCAGGTGCGAATTGTTGGGATTCTTTACTGTTGCCTTAAGGAAATAAATGAAATTAAACATCATTATTAACAATAGGATCACAAGCTTGAGTAAAATCACGACTTCAGATCCATCTCTGTTTTTATTTATCCGTGTACATCTGGGGAATTATTCACTAAGCAGCAAGTCACAGGAATTTGAAGAATTCCCCGTGCGGCTTTCACAACTTGAAACCTTAGCTCGGCTGTGAGTTCATCAGAGAAAGTATCTCCTTGTGTATGTGACGTCAAGCACTCTGTACTCGTTTGGCACAGCACCATTAAATATTATTATAATAGAGGAATACCTGATCATCAGTATAGTGCAACCGAAAAGGGTTTTAGTTGTATTTCACTGCCTATAGGTGCCAGTTTTATGGTTTCTGTCTGTGACCTTTTGATTGACGCTTCCTCCTTGTTGCTCCTACATCTCGCTTCCTCATTCTCTCATATGAGAAAGTTTCTATAGACTACTCAGATTCAGCTTCGCAGTAAAAAACTAAAAACACAAAGAGGATGAGAGGGAGAATTCCAGTGGTGTTAATTATTAGCCCTTCCTGACCCCCACCTCGTTCATTTCCACTTTGATGTCCTGTCACAGCCCCCATGGACAGCCAGGAAATACTCAGATCCCCATCACCAGTTAATAATAATAATAATGTGCTGATGGTCTATAGAGTGTCCCTTTACATAGTCTTGAAGCCTCTGAATAGACCAGGGATGTCAAACTTCAGGCCCCAACAAATGTTGGTGGCCTACAATTCCCAGAAATCTTTGAATGCCATAGTTTGCCAGAGAATCGTGGAGATGCAGTTCAGCAACATCTGGGGGACACGCATTGAGCGGACAGAATCCATTTGTACATTGGCGTAATCGGGATCAAGTCCTACAAAACCATGAGCGGTAAGTCACCAAAATTTCAATCCACCCATAAAAAAAATAGTTTTACCGGATGTTGTAGCAGCTGCAGGACTTCTACATGCATGAACATGTCAATCCTCTGGTAAATACAGAGAAATTGTAATTCCCATGCATCCTCAATCTGCTCAAGCTCTGAAAGCACTCCTAAATATAGACATTTATTGTAAAACTGTGTCTGATGTCAGTTTTAACAGACTTCTGGGAAAGGAGTAGAGATGAGCTGTTCGGTTCGATCAATTCGGAGTTCGATTCGAACATCGGCAGTTCGAAAGTTCGCAAACCTCAAACTTTTTGGTGTGTTCAGCTCGAGTTCGAAAAAAAAATTGAAAAAAGTCTAAAAATGCTTAAGAAAATACTAAAAAAATCTAGAAATAAAGAGACTCTTTACTGCAGAATATTCTAAGCAACGGTTTATTAGATATTGAATTAAAAACTAATGTCTAGGTACAAAGGTTCTCACCTCTAAATGACCTGTGCTCTCAAACGGCGTAAACAACAGGTGTTTAATTAGTGTTTGGAAATAACATGTGCTTCTAATTAGTCCGGTCTCATGAATTTGATACATTGTATGCAGACTGGAAGTGCTAGGTGTCGTGTGTGGGTCTGTGATGGCGATGTTTCCATACATCCTACAAATCCACCACTTCACAGGCAGGTGATGGGGACCTCCTAGGCACGATATTTGAAGGAATTTTTCGTTTTTATTTTTAACCCTTATTTTATGGAAAACTCACTGTTCCTTTATCCTTTTCACTGCTGAGGCATTTCACCGCTGTGTGCTGAGCTAATTTTTACCGCTTTTGCTCATCATGTTTAAACGTGATTTGAAGCCACATTTTATTATACGACCCAGACATATTATATATCGTTCTTTCCGGCAGACTCGGCAGATTCATAATATATCATTTTTATATGTATATTTCATGTTCTGCCTGTATATTATAACAGAAACTGAAATAAAACTTGAATTTTTAATCATCTGCCGCGTGTAAAGTGTTTTATTTCACCTTTTATCACATGAACATTTGCAGTTATATTTTCTATGGGGTGCGCTTGTACAAAAATTAGAAATGGGGACTTATTAAATTTTTGGGGGGGAATTATGTGATTTTTAGCAAACGCACACCATAGAAAAAAATCATTAGTGCAGCATCATTGTTCACATTATAATTGAAATGTGAACAATATTGCTACATTAATAAAAATAACACACAAAAAAATACATTTTTTTTTTAATTTTTATATTTTTACTTTATACCTGGTCATGTTGGGTATCATTTGAAAGGCCATGTTCAGGCCTTTCCATTGACCCCCTCCATGACCCCCTAGCTGCCACAGTTCTGGAGATATCAAGGTTCAAATCTCCACCAGGGGATTCCGGGCAGCTAGGGGTTCCCCGGCTATCTGACATCATCACGCTATGCATGAGGATGTCAGGCAGTGAGGGGGGACCCGGGGGTGGAGCCGCCATCTAAGATGGTGGCCCCCACCGGAGCTAGGCCGCACTTCGGCGCCGCAAGGTGCCGAAGTGCAACCCGGTGCCTAAGGGGTTAAAGCCAGATACCGCTTAAAAGGGGAGACTCTCCCCTTTTAAGCGGTGCCTGGCTTCTTTTTGTGGGACCTCCCGATCGGGAGGGATCCGAACGTTTCCCCCCTCGCAGGCGATCTCCCGGCATTGCCAGGGGGGTCGCCTGGAAATGACGTCATCGCGCATGGCGTGATGACGTCATTTACGTCGGGAGGAGCTTGACTTCAGTGTCTGAGGACGCTGAAGTCAGAACGCCGCGGGACCCCGGACAGAGAGGTGAGTATCTCCGCCAGGGGTCCCGCAAAGCTGATGACGTGTGGGACACGTCCTCCTCAGCATACAGCGGGAGTAACTGAGGACATGTCCCACACGTCTTCAGCAGTGAAGGGGTTAAAAATTTATTTTTTTTACTTTTTGTCCTTGTTTCCTGTCCCCCAGGGCACTACCCGGACCCGGACATTGTTTTTAAATGTTTCTATACATCCTAGAAATCCACCACTTCACAGGCAGGTTATGGGGACCTCCTAGGCACGATATTTGAAGGAATTTTTTGTGTTTATTTTTAACCCTTATTTCATGGAAACTCACTGTCCCTTTAAAAATGTTTTTTTAAAAACTTTTTGTCCTTGTTTCCTGTCCCCCAGGGCCCTAACCAGACCCCCATACACCTTTTATGGCAAATATCTAGCATATATGCCCTCTTGGTGGGCACTCTAAAAATTGAACTTTGAGTTCCATTGACTTGTATTGAGTTCGTGTTCGAGTTTGAATTCAAACTTTTGAAAAGTTCGAGTTTGAATGCGAACCGAACTCGGGTGTGTTCGGCTCATCCCTAGAAAGGAGTACCTCATGATAAAATAGTGGGGGACCTTCATTTCTGCTTCACTTGATGCCTGGGACATTATAGTTTCCAGGTTATTTAAAAAAATTCTCTTCAGAGGTATACAGGAATCATGTGCTTCAAGAGAAAAGAAAATGTCCTATATCTAAAGATATACTTAGGAATTCCTACTTGATTTCACAAAAAAGGACATGTTAAGATTACATGGTCCACTCAACAGGACATAGAGTGGAATAATATTCTCACGGGAAACAGCATCTCTATCTACATATGCATAATATTGTATGAGGTAATAGTCATTTAGGAAGTGCTTGAAGATTACAAAATCCAGGTAACAGGATGAGCTTACTACTTGATTTTGGTGGATTTAAAAATGGCCAATCCAGACAACTGTCAACATTGGTACTTAGGTTCATGATGTCAGTTCTCAATTACCAAGTAAGGCTGGTATCAGACTAACGTTTTTACAAGCGAAAGGAATGTCCATGAGAGTGGACATTCCTACCACTCTGACACCCGTCTGGCCACCCCCTTGAGCGCAGTTAGTGCGCTCAGTGCTGCAAGGCTCGATCCGCTTATGGAGGAAGGCGCTTTGCAGCCCCGTCGAACGCGTATCATAGTGCTTCATCGGGGAGGATTTCTAAATGGACGCAGCATGCCTGCTGTATAGCGCGCAATTTGTGCGCCGGGAGGCACATCAGTACGGGCGCACATAGTGCGCTCGTCTGACACCAGGAAAGGAAGATTCAGGAAGGAATTCTTAACTCTTGTTTATTTGCCTGTATTTTTTTTTTTGGAGAAAGGATTTTACCAGGAAGGATACATTGAGATTTATCTCGTTTTCAAGTATGTCCTGGGTGGCGAGTATGTACCGTTAGGTGTCTTGCCCAAGGACACTTACTGGAGAGGTTGCTCCCTGGGATCGAACCCATGACTCCACAGGCTCTCTCCATGCAGAGCGGTGATGTTACCTCTACTCCACCCAGCCGGTATTAATCCCTATTTTCTATTTTTTCCTTTAACTCAATGAAAGCCTAGGAAATGGATTTTAAATCTCTAATCTCGCCATAAAAAAATTAAGGCTATAAAAAAAAGTATATATGAATGATATTCTTGTGCAAGTAAGCAGGAACTGCCAGAAGCAATTGCAAATTCTGACAAGGACAAACAGAGGTAAGTATCCAATTTCAGTATTTTAAGCATTATTTTATGAAGGTATTACTATAAACTAGGTCAGGTTATCAAGTCCATGTCTTTGTAACCTACAGCCATGTAAATAAATGTTCCAAGCTGCTATATGTGTTGTAATTTAGGCTTTCCTTCGAAATTTACAATAAGGCTGTTTTATATTCAAAGGAATAATCTAGTGTTAAAATGGGAGGGGGAAAACTGTTTAACATAAACTTTTGTTGACCTCTCCTATTCTAACCCTCTGTTCAGTGTATACCATATTTTCAATGCTGGACTCCTTGGTGCTGTTCCGGACTTGACATGGTTCCAGCTTCCTGTTAGCCACAGTAGTCACGTGACTGTGGGGAATTAGCCAATCCAATGGCTCTCAATGTGACCATATTGGCGCCATTGGTGGGAGCCAAGTCCCAAAGAGAGCCCCGCTTTCAGGAACTCATCATGAACCAAAAATCTATGCTTGCTGATCTGAGCTTCTAGGGTGCCGTTAAATTCTCATACTTGAAGGGCTGAATTAGCACTTTGTGCTCCCCAGAAAGTGTGAGCTCAAGCAACAAATCACTAGCACTACTCAAACTAGAGTGTCCCTTTAATTTCATACTATAGATGGATATATTTGTGGGCCCATCAAAGTTTAGATCTTCAGAATTTTGGAAAACAATGAGTCTAGTTAATAATCCTAAAATACTCACAAAGGCCAAAACAAAAAGTTAATTTATGGTTAAGGAACAGGTCCTTCTATAACCCTCACCAAAATACAGTGGCAAGAAAAAGTATGTGAACCCTTTGGGATTACGTGGAGTTTTGCATGAATTGGTCATAAAATGTGCTCTGATCTTCATCTAAGTCACAACAATTTGAGAAACACAGTCTGCTTAAAAATTACAACATAAAACATTATATGTTTTCATGTTGTTATTGAACAGAACATGTAAACATTCACAGTGCAGGGTGGAAAAAGTATGTGAATCCCTAGCCTAATGGCTTCTCCAAGAGTTAATTGGAGCCAGGAGTGAGCCAACCTGAGTCCAATCAGTGTGATATTATTGGATGTGTTGCTGAAAGCTGTCCTCCCTTAAAAACACACCAGTTTTGGGTTTACTGGTTTCAAGAAGCACTGCCTGATGTGAACCATGCCTCGCAGAAAAGAGCTCTCAGAAGACCTACGATCAAGAATTGTTGACTTGCATGAAGCTGGAAAGTGTTACAAAAGTATCTCCAAAAGCCTTGATGTTCATGTGTCCACAGTAAGACAGACTGTCTACAAATGGAGAAAGTTCAGCACTGTTGCTACTCTCCCTAGGCGTGGTCGTCCTGTAAAGATGACTGCAAGAGCACAGCGCAGAATGCTTAATGAGGTAAAGAAGAACCCTAGAGTGTCAGCTAAAGACTTACAGAAATCTCTGGCACATGCTAACATTTTTGTTGACACATCTACAATAAGGAAAACATAAACAAGAATGGTGGTAGTACATGGAGGACACCACGGAGGAAGCCATTGTTGTCCAAAAAGAATATTGCAGCGCGTTTGAAGTTTGCAAAAGAGCACCTGGATGTTCCACAGCACTACTGGCAAAATATTCTGTGGACAGATGAAACCAAAATTGAGTTGTTTGGAAAAAACACACACCACTATGTGTGGAGATAAAAAGGCACAGCACACCAACATCAAAACCTCATCCCCACTGTAAAACATGGCGGAGGGAGCATCAGGGCCTGGACGGATTGTTGTCATTGATGGAAAAATGAATTCCAGAGTTTATCAAGACATTTTGCAGGAAGACGTAAGACCATCTGTCCGCCAACTGAAGCTCTGCAGAGGATGGGTGATGCAACAGGACAATGACCCAAAGCATACAAGTAATTCAACAAAAGAATGGCTTCAACAAAACAAAATACGCCTTCTGGAGTGGCCCAGTCAGAGTCCTGACCTCAACCCGATTGAAATGCTGTGGCATGACCTTAAGAGAGCGATTCACACCAGACATCCCAAGAATATTGCTACACTGAAACAGTTTTGTGAAGAGGAGTGGTTCAAAATTACTCCAGATCGTTGTGCAGGTCTGATCTGCAACTACAGGAAACGTTTGGTTGAGGTTATTGCTGCCAAAGGAGGGTCAACCAGTTATTAAGTCCAAAGGTTCACATACTTTTTCCACCCTGCACTGTGAATGTTTACATGTTCTGTTCAATAAACACATGAAAACATATAATGTTTGTGTTGTATTATTTTAAGCAGACTGTGTTTCTCAAATTGTTGTGACTTAGATGAAGATCAGAGCACATTTTATGATCAATTCATGCAAAACTCCACGTGATCCCAAAGGGTTCACATACTTTTTCTTGCCACTGTAGCTATACCAATGGTGCTCAAATTTGACCCTTCAGATGTTTCAGAACTACATTTCCCATAATACTCAGCCACTCATTAGATGGAAATGTAGCTCCAAAACATCTGGAGAGCCAATGTTTAACACCCCAATCTAAATTTTTATTTGTTAGGAACAGTATTTGAGGGGTTTGTAGAATTATTTTCACCGTATCACTACCATGATTTTGGGGTCTTTGGAAGAATTCCATGCATGACATTTTTAAATATAAAATGCCAGCTGCAGTTCATATTGACTTGGAGAATGTTAGGCCTTGAAAAGTGCTTTGTGTTTCCTTAAATAACTTCACTATATACTGAAAGCGAAAGGGCATTAATAGCTCTTTTGCCTACCTGGGTGTGGGAAGTTGTCTTCGGAAGATACTTTCTTTGACTTATCTGGAAAAACAATGTGACACAAAATTAAACCTTGCCCTCGTTAAAAATAATAATACAAAATGTGCAAGTGCTAGTGCTCTTTAGAAAGGATGGGCGCCAAGAAAAAGAGATTTCCAAAAAATTTTTGCTTGAGGTTTGGAAATGACTCATTCTTAAACTCTTCAACTGTCCGTCCGTAATCGCAGAAATTTATTTATAAAGCGCCAACATATCTGACAATGCTATACAATGGGTAGGGGGAAACAAAGAGGACCGTGCTCAAGCTTACAATCTAAAACAATTATCAACCAATACATGACAAATCATTCTATCTGACATTCATTCATTATTTACAGCTATGAGTTTCTGACCAGAGAAATTTAAACAAAGACTCCTCCGATCACCTTGATTTGGTGTCCCAAGTGTCCTCTTCTACACCTAATACATCACCAATACTAAGAAAAGCTGATCCTTGCACCACAAACCAGATGACTGGGACAGCAGGACCTTCCTAGATGCCACCAGGAAAGAGACCTAGCGCCGCCATTAAGATCACTAAATACCAGCTATATGAGCCTAAACCTCCTTCCAGGCTCCTACTCAGTTGACTGTAACTCCAGCATCTTTGCATTTCACTGTATGTGCTTGTTACCCTATGAGCACCTTTGCTTGTGTTTTTGGAGGAAAAGTGGACTAGGAGACCCCACAGTGAAGGACTTGTCACCCCATTAAGCGGTCATCTGCTTTTACACCAAAGCTGATTTCTGTAGGCTCAGTCACATGGTATAGTGGTAGAGGTAGTGGTATACTTACTACACGTGGCTGAGCTGTTATTCTGGACATTTTTATTTTGCTTGAAGAAGATTTCGCTCTCTGTATCTGGTTTTGTATTTTTGAGGTATCCCCTGCACCCACGTATAATTGTTGTTTATATTTTGTACACATTGTATATATCTCCACATTACCTCTTACTATCTAATGTTTCAACTCTATCTTGGTTTTTGTCTTTGGATGACAGAAGGTGAACTGCAGTCAATTTGGGTGGTTTTCTTCAAATGCCAAATTTATTTGGAATAATAAAAAAAAAAAGCTATGTTTCAGCTCTAGCACAAAGCCTTTATCAAAGCAGGTCTCTGGATTAATCTGGCTGTCCGTTCGCCCGTCTATTTACCTAGCTGCCATTTTTCTATCAATGTCTTTAGTAGACAATATGAGCATAGATCTGTAAGTTTTCCAGATCTGACAATCCCCTGATCAGGAACAACTGTGCCAAATATAGTACTTTTTTTCACCCCTTATGTTTGTGTTTAATCTTTTTAACTTGTTCACTTTTTATTAAATCATCGACAGTTTACATTAAGCAGCAATTTAAGTTTATGAAACTCAAGTGTGCGGTTAATATGTCACTGTGTAAAAAAGATTGATATGACGGGTGCGAGAAGGTCACCGACATTTCTGTGCTCTCTCGATCTCTGCACTTCAGGGAATCAAATTCACCACAGGGTTCCCAATGCACAGGGAAAAGATCAGAAAAATCATGAAAAAAAAAAATCCCACCGATACGATCCAGAAAAAAAAAAAAAATTGTATCAATCCGAAACGCCACAGAAAACCCACCGAATGTACCCAATGAGCCGCCGCAAACCCGCCGAATAAGACTGAAGAATGTAGACAATACGGTCAGCACAGCGCTGACCAGCCGCTGGAAAAAGCCAACGTACAGGGTAAAAATAGAAACTGGAAAAAAAAAAGAAGAAAAGATTGACACTCACAAAAATACTACTCGATTAAAATGTCTGGAATTAACATATAAGGTCCTATGAATAATAATAAAAAGCACCTTTAAAAAAAATAATATCGTACCTTTTTTTTTTCTTAAAAATCCTGAAAATTGCATAAAGAAATCATAAAAAAATATATAAATAAACAGACTTTTTTCTGCAAATTAAAAGAATAAACGGTTTAAAAGATATTGGCTAAAAATGGAAATATTTTTAATATTGAAACCTATGGGATTCGCTTGATTAAACCTGCCGAATGAAACCACCGAACATCAAGGCATTTCACTGACATTTCTCGGCTGTTCGGTGTTCTCTGAATAGGTTAACCATTGCTTCTCTATGGGGGATTTCATTGCTGCCGAACAGGCACCGTATTTCGCTGGCAATTTGCCAATATTTGGCGAATTGACAGGTTTTGAATAGATGAATGGCCATGAAGTTGCACCATACAGGAAAAGTCACCGTTCGGTGCAATTTCAGGGCCAGTCCGGCTCTCTCTGAATAGCCCTGATAATCGTATTGAATTTCAATCCTTTCCTAAATAATCTATATGTATTTATAAAATATTTTTTACACGTTGACATTAAGAGTAAATAAAAAAAACCTGTTAATGATACAGAACGACACATGAAATATATATATATATATATATGGTTTTTTTTAATCTCCAAAACTACATCCCCTTACTATGATCATGGCCTTATGTGCCATCCAGAGTCTAATTGTAAACGTTAAGTCATTTTATACACTGTGCCGTAAATTAATAAATAACTTTGGGGCTTAATTCCTTTAAGTGCAGAGAGCAGACCGAATATTATGCATTTTTAATGTAGTCTGATTAGAGCTAACACGATGGACAGTTACTGGAGAACTTGAATCTCACGTCCACATGTTTCCTTTACGACCTTGGATGACCTTGTGCCTCTATAAATCGCCAGTGTCAGCTGCATAAGTCTTTTAAAAGAGAAATACCAAACTTTGTGATATTGGATAGAAATCTAAGTATTACTGACATACGGGATTGCCAGAAGCATCAATGTTCTCTCGCTCTGCATCTATTTTACAGGATGCATTTTAATTCCTTGTTATCTATTCTTAAGGCTAGGGTCAGACCAGCGCATTTTTAACGTGCGTTCTGGCGCACTTAATCACGGCCGCACTAGCAGCAAATGACGGGCAATGACAGCCAATATACGAAGTACGGTCGCACGAAAGTCCGGCCGCGCAACGCAAGTGGAAAATGAACGCATTTTTTCGAGAACGCAGAACCGCTAGTACGGACGTACAGAGTGCGCTGCGCCCGCTAGCGGTGTGTGTGTGTGATTTGGAGACGTCAGACCCTGCTCATGTCCGGCCAACATAACGTCTAGACGCAAAAAGTTTCCTGGTTTGGATTCGTAAAACATCACGCATGAAAATGCGCATCGTATGACCGTTTTCGCATATTCCGTGAAAAAATACATCAATGCGTTCGGACGCACTTTTTTACGTTCGCGTGTAAAAATGCTTTCGTTTGACCCTAGCCTAAAGAGTTTTGATAAAAAAAAAATATTATTAAATTTTTTTAGCGTCATGCTTGTGAGTACTCTTATTTCAGTTTCTTATGATTTCTTAGTGGGGTTAATTTCTAAAATCCCAAAAACTATTTTTTGCAGGAGATCCTTAAACACAAGAAAAGATGCATATTAAAACACACTAAAGGGGTTATTTGGAGAGAGACGATCTGGCCCCAAAATGTCACTGAATAGGGAATTTCCCCGTACGGTGACATTTCGGGGCCATTCGGCTATTCAGAGAGCAGGCAGTTCACCAAATTTTGGCAAACTGCCAGCAAATACGGTGCCTGTTCGAAGGCAGTGAAATCCCCCATAGAGAAGCAATGGTTAATCTATTCAGAGAACACCAAACAGCAGAGAAAAGTTGCCGAAGTGCCCTGCTGTACGGTGTTTTTCATTCGGCAGGTTTATTCAGGCAAACTCTATATGCTTCAATGTTAAAAATATTCAGTTTTTATCCAATATCTAATAAACTATTATTTTAATCTGCAGTAAAAAGTCTCTTTATTGATATTTTTAGGAACTTTTAGCCATTTTTTGGGATTTCTTCGACCAAAAAAATTCTGCTTTTTTTAAGTAGCGTTTTTTTCTTTTTTCTGTAACAGATCTTTTTATTATCATTCATAGGACCTTATTTGTAAATTCCAGGCATTTTTGCTTAGTAGTTTTTTTTGCAAGCAGCGTTTCAATTTTGACACTTTCAATCATATTGTCTTGGGTTTGGTTTTTTACCCCGTTTGTCAGCTTGTTGACTTTTTCCGGCGGCTGGTCTGTGCTGGGATCGGCGGCTTTTTGGCTTTTCCCGGCGTGTTCTTTTGTGGGTTTTCGGCTGGATTGCGGTGGGTTTTCCCTGAACGCCGGGGTCCCTGAATTCACCGCACGGTGGGGAACTTTGATTTACCGAAGTGCAGGGAAGTGGGGGGGAACAAGAGAGCACCAAAATATCAGCAACATTTTGTTGCTCTCTGAATAACCCCCATATTCTACAGTTTCCGTTTTTGGAAACCAGAAAAAATTTCACTTCCCTAATAATCATCTCTGCCGGCATCTATGGCATTGAGTAACCAGGAGCTTACCATTAAACTCAAAGGTTAGAAAGCAGAAATATGCAAATATACTAAAGGTTCACATTCTTTTTTTCTGTGTATTGATCCTATTATAAACATTCTGTCTTTAAGTTGACAATTCCATTACATGTTTTTGTTATATATGAAATCCGTATTTAAAAAGGAACATAAATCTAATAGAATTATTAAAAACCTAAACCAAAAAAAAGAGCATTGCCAAGGTGAGATATATGTATGATTTTTGCACTTTAAAAATAGAGACCACTATCTTATACTGTATATGTAATAGATTTGACAGTTTTAAACCAGTGGTTCGACTCACATACCCTTGCAACTAGGACAGTTAACGATTACCGATGGCTGATCCTATAGGACATCGGTTCCTACGTAAAATTACAGATGCTGTCTCTGATGTCCAATGTCTTTCTATTTCCATCGCTTAAGAAAGCTAAGAATAGAAGACTGACACAGGTAGCATGCAATTTATGGTAGGTTATGGAAGCACCAATAACGATGGATCACTGAGCTCCAGCAAGATTGAATATTCTGACACATTTTAGGTTTTCAATCCATTAGTTTCAGCGTTGTGTTGAAGAAACACCTATGTATGTTTTAAACATAAACTGTATATACAATAAAAAAATTAAAAAGAAAGACAGACCACACTTGTTACAGTTCCACTTTCGAAAGCCAATGAAGCATTCGTAGAGAAGCACAATTAAACAATATTTTGGAATGAACTAGTGAGAACTTGTTCAACTGATCTTTCTGCCAATAATTCGTAAAACAGATTTATTCAGCGTTTTTATTTTTTGCATGGATGATTTGAAAAGCCTAATGGTTTTACAAGCCTGTATCTGTGTCCCATGCAACACAGCCAATTTTTCACTTGCCAGATTAGATGTCAAGGCATCGAATATGGTGTGGAAAGTTCTGACTCCTAGCCATGTTATAGGGACTATTTCACATAAATCATTCTTACAGCATGAAAGATGTAGCATTCAAAAAAAATCATTAAATGTGCATTATGTTTACAGGTAATTGCACTGAGAAAGTGAAACAAAGACATAGTTTGTGAAACTCCAAGCTTCAAAATTGTAATGATGCGAGAGCTGCGAGTTCCCATGAGTAAATTTGAGCTGGAAACAGATGAAGATCACCAGGAACTGGGGCAGCACCACAGAGCCGTAATCTCCTTGCCAGTGTAAGCATAAAAGCACACACCCATGGCGGGTGCAAATTGACTGTACACACCACCCAAAATGGGATTACTGTTAAAACAACAAGATTAACCATTTCCAGCCACAGCACATACTATTCCATCCCTTCGGTGGGTGGGCGGGCGGGCCTTGAACACACGGATGGCATAGTATACCACGCTAGCTTAAATGGGCCTTATTCTCCCGCCAACCAGTCGGCACACCATTGGCTGCAGTTGAACCCCCTGCAGCCAATGACGCGTGCCGTGCATCAGCTTTGTTGGTGGGACGGAGAAGGGGCCCCCTGCAGCAGCCCGCAAATGGTCATAGTACACCTTGCCAGCTTTAACGCCTCGCCATCAGGCACCCAGCGGCAAAGGGTTCACCTAGTGAAGCTGAAACAAATGTAAATAAATCTCAGAACAAAAAACAACACCTATTGCTCAGTCACATTTGCAGAAACACCCAAAAATTCAAACGTAATAAAAAAACATACAATTACACGAAAAACTGGCCACATTGCCAACTCCAACGTGCCCAACAATGACCATGAAACCAGGCCCTTCACAAGGCAAACACACACTTTAGTGAATATCGAGACCAATTAAATTAATGCTAGAAAATGCAGAAAGCCCACAGAGCATCTATGCTCTTCCCATCGACAAATCCACAGCTATGGTGAACCTGCATCCACAAATGAGTATGAGACACCCAGAGCAAGCAAAATGGATGTGAGAAAAATGGACAGACATGTCCAGTTGAAGATATACACAGTGCACATGTTGCTTTTTGACACGCTAGTCAACAAAGTCACAAAAAGAAAGGTCTGTAAGAACATACAAATTAATTTAACATAAAGATAACATGAGTGATAATGGTTCACTGGGTGTGAAATCATGCATCAGTCACCCAAACTCTTGTGGCAATTGGTAGGCTATAGTGTGTAATGCGGTCACTGTAGCAGTGTTTTTTACTGGCAATTATGTCAATTAACAATTAGCTCACACATTAAGGACGGTGCACTCTGAATTTGGAGAGTCTTCTTTCACTATGTACAAATCCTATCGTAACTATGATGACCCATAGAGAATCTTAGCCATAGTGACATTGGTAACTATGATTAAAGACCAATACAGGAAAACTGTCTAACCCAGAATTGAAAATTCTAATGAATGTGTTCATTAACATCTCAAGGCAGTAAACGATAATTCTTTTAATAAAAAAAACAAACAAAACACAATTCCAGCAATCTGTTAATACAGAACTTCAACAATCTGGTGGGAAAAATCTCATTCAGTTACAGTTAAATTTTGTGCTGGTGTGAAATAGAGCACTCCACCCAAGGCTCCTCTACATCCTACACTCATTTGAGAAGGAACATCTACAAAAGCTCAGGACATAGTTTTGGGAATTTTCCATACCTTTTTCCCTCATTCACCTTCGAACCAGGGCAAGCACTCAATAGGCAAACTGGTATTTATGCAAACCCAAGTTTGGTAGAACCTTTGCCAGATACTTTCCTTGCCAAGAAACATGGAAATCCTGGCAAATGATACCTCTTGAAATCCCACCAAGATGATGACAAATTGATGCTGATGGTGCGTTGTACCATTGAACTTGGGAACCTTGTCAGGGAGATTCTTCCTAGTGCTCAAAGCCACCAGGATATGATCCAGAACTAGGCGTGCTACCGAGAACAAAAAGAAGCCAACCATAGACTCAATGGACTCAAAAATAAAACTAGACAACCTGTGGATTTTGAAAGGATTCCATAACTTTAAAATGCATTCACCTATTTTCTGCAGCAATGTGCCATCATGACAACTCAGCTTAACGGCTATAAAATATTTTGCTCGGAGAAACTAAAATATGTCCCACCCCCAAGGCAACCAGCAACACTGAACACAATGATTAATGAGATGGTTTGAGAATCTCACCTGCTATGTCATCAGGAGATGCTGGGTGAACGTCGGGAAGGTTAAACTTAAGGTTTTCAAGACACCCACTGTTTACAGACAGGCTCTGTGATATCACTAAATCTAGCATTTCCTTACACCTGGAAAAAAAGACAAAGAAAATTTAATTTATTCTGCTATTATGCATGCTTAGTAATGTTTTTTTTCTTCTAGCTGTATAAATATTAAAAACAGATTACCTAAATCTCATCATTTAAATTTCACATAATAACATTCAGTAAAGTTTTTCCACCTAAGAGAATGCTGTATTAAAATGAAGACGACTTTTCCTTGGAGACTCAACAGATTTGATTGCTATTTTTTTCCCTTTATGTCATTTGTCATAAGAAAATTATTGCTTTTATTTAAGTCTCTAGTTAATGCAATTCCACTCTTCCATGTACAGAATTCAAGGAATAACAGAAGAGAAGATTTGTCAGTTGGTGCCACAACTGGAGGTTTTACCATTGGGCTTTTTACAGTAGATGGTGACAAACTGGCCCACTGAGTTTAATTCAACATAAAAAAAAGGTTATATCAACACTTGTGTATCATTATATAAAGAATCAAAGTTTCTTGCTGGTCGAGGTAGAGATATTAGTGGAATTGTCAAATTAAAGTAGTACCATTCAAAATAACAAAAAGACCACACAGTAGTGAAATCACGGGACGTGTAACCCTCTGAATACTTGGTTTTGGATTCACGAGATTCCTTATCTGATTGTATGTTTCTGGGACTAAAATGAATATTTTGTAGGATAAAGTGTTTTTGTCCTCAGCTACCCTGTATGATTCTACTATTTTATTTAGGAAATTACCAACTTCTTTTTATGTAAAACGTATGGTTTTCCACAGATTTTTCATACTTTGTTTCCATACTACAAAATGTTGGGAAAGGTCTGTAGGTCCTCCACGCCCACCATAGGTACCGTATGTTGACGTGTTCGAAAGAAAAATTAGTGGTTTAGGAATGAAAGATTGGGTTTGCTGCACCTATTGTGCAGAGATGACGTCCTTGGAATTTCAGTTCTGGCCTCCCTTTTTGAGGGATAGCAGCCTGATTTGCATATGGAGTAATCTTCTCTGTAATGGCACCATCAAGCTAAAAACTTCTAAGACCTCAGCAGGGACCCCACCATAGGTCAGGTCACTAGTATTGATGCTAGATCTCAGGACCCTCACAAACTGTGTTTTTGCTCACTAGAAATAAACAGGGTAATCCAGACATGGACCTCTTCCTTGTGGTGCCTAGAGAGGTGTCAGCTACACCCAACTGATGAGACCAAAATGATCATGGGGGGTTACTGCACTTCTCGTGCTGAGATTCTGTCCTTGGTATTTTGGTACTGGACACCTTTTGTGGGTGATAGCACTAATGGCACCATCAAGCTAAAAGTGTGTGAGACAAGAGCAGGCCCCACCATAGGGCAGGTCACTAGTGCTGTTGCTCATTCTTATTTTTGCTCACTTAGGAATGTAGGCTTAAATACTATTTTATAGAATATTTAGAAGATCTCAGACTGTTACTTCAAGGACTTGACAAAGGACAGTTGCATGGTTGAAACATTGCCACTGTTTACACCATAATAGACCGGTTTCATTGAACAGCCGTAGGCTTGCCAGATTCCTTTACTCTTTGTACTTCAAGAGACAAGGAGATGCTAGGGAGAAAAACCTGCTTGATAAATGTCCTTTGCCGAGTTGAAATGTCACGTGTTTAAATAAATTTGCAATCTGTGGTGTCCCTAAGGGATGGTTGTCCTTGTTAGTTTATCAAGTATAACTGTTCTAGGAAAGGAGCATGGCAAGGGGCAGGAAGTGGCAGGACACAAATATTGTATGCATGGAACAATCATGAGTAGGTGTGGGTCAACAATAAGAACACCTGCAGCTGTTAGTGGGGTTTGTGTAGGGCATAGGTGGGAATTGTTTTGGTCATGGGAAGGGTTTGTGTGTGAGTGTCATGGGTGTGGTGTATTGCTGCCTTACAACTTTAGCCTTCTCTGCACACCTGATATTTGCCTAGTGTGCCCATTATTATGTGCCACACTTGTTTTAGTTTTTAAAGAAAATAGCTCTAGAAACATCTTTAATGACTTTTTAAAGGATAAAATCGGTGGATAAAAAGGATAAATAGGTGCATGGAATAGCCATCTGACATACGTACTAGAATCTAATGAGTAAAGAGAAAATCATGGGTCCCCTACCCGTAGGCAATTCAGGAACACACCATCAAAATACAAGCTTGCTATTGGAGGATAGAAAAGTGCTTTATTTAAGGGGTTATTCAGAGAGATCTCCTGTTCGCCGCACTTTGGCGAGTTAAATTCGCCAACCCTGCGGTGAATTCAGCATTCGCCGCAGGGTCCCCGAAGTGCGGAGAATCGACCCACTGACCGCATCTTTAAACCACCACAAAACCGTTGAATCGGAAAATCGCCCAACATTTGGCGAATCGCCAGCTTTTTGAATAGCCAAATGGCCATGAAATTGCACCATACGGGGAAATTCACCGTTCAGTGCAACTCCGTGGCCAATTCGGAGTTCTTTGAATAATCCCTTTAGTAGGGATGACGCCATCCAATTGTGCCACCTAACAGCCAGATGTTAACAGATGCTCTGTGCATTATTATTCTTCTAGTTGATCATGCATATGATAAATACATGCTTTCGTCCAACTGAATGAAAAGAGTAAAGTGTCTGTGTGGGTATAAATAATAAGAACAAAAAAAAGCAGAGAGAATTCCATGGCAAAAAGGAAAATTGCAAGGCTAGTTAGAGCATGTTATAAGTACACGGGACCGATAATACCTAGATGAATAATGACCGAGGATAATAAGCAAATGCCTAGCATACCGTTTTATTTTTTAAATTTTTGTCATAAAGGGCACACAGGGTCTTTAAAATGATAAAGAACAAGTACAACATAGATAAAAAAACATGTTATGGTGTCTCCTCTCACCCTTCTCATGCAGACATTATAATAAATAACCGAAAAAACCTGCAGTTTATTACCGTGAAAAAGACACATAATAGGAACATGTACAAGTGAGTGAGACTCCGGGCGAAGTGGCCAATGTGGCAGAGAGAGAGTGAATAATCTGTTGCTTTGAGAGAGAAAAAAAGCAGTCTGAATCTGTACCATTTGTTAGGCCTGTCGTCGCTCAGAACCCCTTGGGGCATGCAGCATTTAGGGAAAGCATGACTGCTTTTAAAGCAATGCTCCATAGCAGTGTCAGGGAGCTGAACCCAAGAGATGACAGCTGGAGGTAAGAGAAGGAGGGAGAAGGGGAGACTTCAAAGTTTCCCAGTGCTACAAACCGTGCAGCAGCATATGGAACATTCAAAACGCTGCATCCACCAGATATCCAGAACTGTATGCATCTGTACCAAGGTGTCAGGCTTCCAAAAATTATAGGTGAATATCTGGATTGTTGTGGACATAAACCACGGGATCATATGCTACCAGATGGTATAAAATTTACTTTTATTTCAGCCAGCAAAAAAACAATAAATGGGGTCTGAATGCACTGTACTGTGTATATGAGCGTATCAGAGCTCTACAGCAATAAAACTCACAGTAATGTGCAATGTATATGAGCGTATCACTGAGCTCCACAGCAAAAACTCACAGTAATGTGCACTGCAGTGTGTATGAGTGAATCACAGACCTCCACAGCAATAAACTCACAGTAATGTGCAGTGTATGAGCGTATCAGAGCTCCACAGCAATAAAACTCACAGTAATGTGCAGTGTATATGAGCATATCACAGAGCTCCACAGCAAAAACTCACAGTAATGTGCAGTGTATAGGAGCGTATCACAGAGCTCCACAGCAATAAAACTCACAGTAATGTGCAGTGTGTATGAGTGTATCATAGAGCCCCACAGCAATAAAACTCACAGTAATGTGCAGTGTGTATGAGTGTATCACAGAGCTCCACAGCAACAAAACTAACAGTAAGGTAATTTTTAGTAATACGAATTTTTATTACATAAAATAACTACAACAAACATGGCTTTCTCATAGCATCTAGTAGAATAGTCAGGTCTATAAGAAGTGTGTAGGCATCATGAATATGATCTCTTTGGCACTGGCAAAAAGCCAAGAAACTATTTGTGAAGGAATCAAGGAAATGCACCCCAGTTTTATTAGCCTTAAAACAAAAATGGACATATCACATTTATTTTTCTTTCTGTGTGTGTGGAAGACGTCGAAAAAAAGTACGAAGGAATGGAACGTTTTCATTACAGAAGACGGATTGTTATCGATTTCATCCCATGGGCTGCATTCTATTAACTGTGATGGATATATCATTGTTTCTATCTCCAGATTTTTTCATTCACCAGAAAAAAAATAATATTTGAAGATCTAAAAAAAATATTTTAACAGGTAATAAAATCCAGCCCTTTGTGACATGTTTTGCCATCTGAAAATAGTCCTAGACAGTGGGCTTGAGTGTGTTCAACATTCGCTACACTCAAATGCCGCAAAACCCTTAAAATCCAGGCAGGTAGAAAGGGCATCTACGTGCCAAAGACATGTAAACGTTCCTGAGGCTTTAATCGGACGTTCTAGCTCCAGTGCAATACTCTGATTTATTAGATGTGCTGTAGTGGCTTGCGAACTCATAAAAAGTACATTATGCTGATCTGCATCAGCAAAAAAATATAAAATAACTGAAATGACATAACATACGAACCAGATGTCCGTAGATCTCTGAAAATCAAAGCACTCGCTGAATCGGGCTGCACTTTTTAATGTAAAGAGCTAGAAGTACTGGATTTCGCTGACAGTCCTGCTGTAGTATGGATTTCTATGGGTTAACTTGGGACTCTTCATTTATTTGATATTTTTGCCTTGTTATGCAGCACTGCCAGGTACATCGTAACCTATGGTTTTCAGTAAACAAATGTATTCATTTTATTATTTTTAATCTAAGCGCTGTCAGTTTTAATTTTCCTTTCTTAAACCCAGAGGTAATAATTAATTTAATCCCAATTGATCTCAACAAATTAAATTTCTATCCATTTTTGGTTTTTGCTCTGCCGTTTTCTGATGACAAGAGTTTTTTTTTTTTAACATTTTTGGCCACCCACGTAAATCAATGATATGAAACAGTGGACATTGGTCAACAGGACCATCTCAAAGGGTTTTGATGCCACATTTTGAACAGGATGACCATACTTGTATTCTTAGACCAAACCAGAAGTTATTTTTTAGAGCAACTCAATTAATTCCTGGCACCTTCCATGTTAGTTAGGGCTAAGCATATGGTGGCTTTCAGGAAAAGGGACCAAAAAACATATCTTTTCCAAGGTTGACCAGTCAAACCAGTGGTTTTGAGAGGTGGGGGATTGCATTTTCCAATGCAGACAACTCTCACAAGAGCAGTGCAAAATGAACTCCCACTTCATTCTTCTACTAACTTGGCCACCAGGGAAAAAACACAGTGCATATTGAGTAGTAATTGTCCACTTTGACAGTTACCCAAAGAATCTAGGGCTTTATCCCAAATGGCATGCCTAACGCAGGTCAAACTACTGCTTCTGGACATTAGGCTTCTTCTGAAAGCTATAGGTAGCTACTTCTATAACTAGGCCACCATGTTTGAACTGACTGTCCACCCTGGTCATTTAGGAATGCCAAACTGGGAAAAGAAGCTTACGAGCTAATGTAGTGTCACCATTATTTATCTTTGTTGCGTGGACTGATCTAAGGGTAAAGCAACCAGCACATCTTGACTGATTTAGTGTGAAATAGAAATAAAATAACCTTTTAAAAGGAAAAAAGAACAATCCGACTGAGCCTGAAGGCATTTTTGGACCATAAATATAAAGCAAAGCATTCGTAAAGGCAAATGGTAGTCATCTTTCAGTGAAACGTTACAAGTGAAGATAAAATCAGCTGCACATGCCTAGCATTAGAAAAAAAAATAGGAAGTAATATTCTGAATGAGACAGACAGATGGTCTGTTTGCTCATTTATCCTCCCGAGTCCAACATAACACTTCATATGAAAAGAATGTAGGTCAACACTAGGAATTTTTAAATATCTATTATTTTTGTAATTTTTTTAATTTAATTTATTTAGAGAGGATATTCAAAGATGTCTTTTATTACAGATTTCCTAATCTTTTCTTTAAGACCTGTTGCACATCGACTTGAGATGAGCTTCTTATACACTGATGACCCTTTTATTAATCTACATATCTACAATATGGAAGCTGTAGATGTCATTGTAGGTGGAATTTGATCAACTTACATGTCCGTTGGTCTATCTAAATGCCCCACATTCAGGAAACTGTTGAAGGACATGGCTGGACATCACTGGGGGAGTCTAAATGAATAAGAAATTTAAGAAAAAGGAAATCTGGGTAAAAACAAAGAAAAGACACTAGTAAGACAAATTTTCCCGTACGCATTTTGTAATTATTTATAGTTCGGGGAGGAATGGGGGAAAAGCGTTTTATTTCGAAAACTGTGGCAGGACATCCCTGGTATAGCCAAATTGTCAAACAAATATGAGAAAAAAATGTAAATAGGTATGAGTTCCGACAATACAATAAAGGGTAGAAGAGCATAGAAGTTGGAATATGTATCGCTCTACATCAACCATACACAAGTACCCTCTATGCCAGGTACATCAAAGTTTATCCAAAGTTCTCCCACTGATGGAGCTACTTACTCTTTTCAATGTTCTTTTAGATTGGATGGCCTCAAAGAAAGCACAAAAATATATAGTGTAAACCTGTTAGATGCTTATGGTTTCCCAGAATTAAAGGGAAGTCCCACTCACGTGGTTAAGGCCTAAGTATGACAGGCTCAAATCTTCACACTTTTGGATCCGTACAGGCGATCCCCCTTCTTGTTCTTTATCTTCCCTCCTATTCTTGGAATCTTCTCCCATAGGAAGGTTATATCCCTCAAAGATAGAGAGAATTCTTAGTGCAGACAGCCTGGACAGTTAAAACAATACCAAAACACGTTTCGCCCTCTAATGTGACTTCCTCACATTACCGACTGAGGAAGCCACATTAAAGGGCAAAACACGTTTTGGTATTGTTTTAACGGTTTTAATTATTTTATATGTCTAATTCTTATGAATACATTTTTTAAAATGAACATGTCCATGGAACTAATTGAAGAGGTGGCTGTAGCTGTATAGAGGTCCAGTGCTCTCTCAGATCACTGCCTGCCTGCTAACAAGTGCCAGGACAGGCACTTTAACATGTGAGTAATCCACTTTTCTGTGCTCTGCACCCCTTGTTAAGATCCAGGCTGTCTGCACTAAGAATTCTCTCTGTATCTTTGATGGATATAACCCTCCTATGGGAGAAGATTCCAAGAATAGGAGGGAAGATAAAGAACAAGGATAGCCTGTACAGATCCAAAAGTGCTAAGATTTGAGCCTGTTAGACTTAGGCTCTTAACCACATGAGTGGGAATTTCCTTTAATTCTGTGAAATCATATGTGTCTAACAGTTTTGCACTATATATTTTTGTGCTTTCTTTGAGGCCATCCGATCTAAAAGAACATTGAAAAGACCAAGTAGCGCTCCATCAGTGGGAGAACTTTGGATGAAATATGAGAAAAAGACAGTTTGGTTAATACCATGAAAAACACTATAAAGACAAATTTTCCCATACACATATGTATAAATATATATAAAAATGTCTGTAGGGAGGAGGGGGGCATTGAAATCAGGAGCTTGTTTAAAGACATGGCTGGACATTCCAGGAGTAGGCTGTAAGGGAATAGAAAATGGTAATGAAAAGCAATCTAGCAAAAACAAAGAAAACCACTATATAGTACAGATAATTTCCCCCTTCGGTTTATTTGTAATTATTTATTTATACAAGGGGGTGATATTCGGGATACTACTGAAAGACATGACTGGACATCCCTGGTGTAGTCTAATTGACAGATACGATCTGGGTAAAAACAATAAAATCTGTTTAAAAACAGCTTTCCCCATACATATATTTGTAATTATTCATAAGGGAGGAAGTGGGAGGGCTGCTTCCATAGGTTTAGCAATAGGGTTAATATATTTCTAGAGATTGTTGCCTTGCAACACATAAGGAACATATTGCAATATGTTTTTGGAATAATTCTACCAACAAGCAATTTGGGTTCGTTCCAAACAATCTTTAGACAGCCCAGAAATCAGGAAATGGTAGGAGACGTTGCCTTCCTGGATTATTAGAACAGCTTCTGAGTTTTGCCTCGATTGCAGGAGGACTGTCTGAACTAGTTCATGGTGAGAACACTATGAAATATTGATGGGGGAGAATATATTTAAGAAATATATTTTTTTAATTTGGACTTAAACGCCATAAATCTAAGAACACTTTAGCTTTTTCTGTCGTGTTATATATTAAACAGGGCTCCAGTTTAGCCTAAGATCTGATTTGGTTCAGACCAATATAAAACAAGAAAAATTAACAACCAAAAACATTTAAAAACTACTTTAACTTGAAAGTATAATGCACAAAGACAGCAAGAAAGTAAACCCACTTGCAACCTGTATGTTAGAACAGAATTTACACTTAGCGCTAGGGTGGGGTGATATTCTCAAATTAGCCCGATTTAATCTTGGTTGGCTTAGATTTTGCTCTTGTGTTAATTGAGGACTCTGGATTCATTAATTGACAGAGGAACCATCTAAGCATCGTCAGATCAGAGTTAACAGGTTCAGCAGGGCCTTTGGAACTGGTGGCTCTGCTTGGACAGCCTCTCTGATCCACAGCCTTCAAATAGCGCAAGAGTTAAATCATAGTGACCTTCGACCTCAGTTAAATTGAGCTAAATCAAGGACATTGCGCAGCCCTACTTAGAGCAGGAACATAAAAAAACAACAGCAGGAAAATAAAATATGTGAAGTAAAAAATATATTTGAGCAACAACTTCTAAGCGTTAAAAGGCCGTGGTCTACAGTTTTGTGTTTTAAGATTCATGAAGTGGAAGATTGTGTTCGAGTACAATTAAGGGCTTATGTTGGGTTGCAGCTATGTCATAGGAAGGGGGCTCATAGCCTTCTTTGGTCGTATAATGAGTCCATCCTTACCCCACCAGGATCCGTTGTATGGCACCGAATAGTTGTATAATGATGTAACATACACAAACCTCTCATGCAGAACCTAAACTCTATTATTATTATTATTATTATTATTCTTTATTTATAAAGCGCCAGCATATTCCGCAGAGCTGTACAATAAGCACAGTACAGACAGGGTTACAATACATTGAACAACATTTGACAAACAGTACAGGAGGAGATGAGGCCCTATTCACGTAGGAACTCACAATCTAGAGGGGTTGGGGTTGGAAACAGGAGGAGAGGACTGCAAGGTGAGAGTGATTGATGGTTGTGTCAGTGAGTTGGGTGGTAGGCTTCCCTAAATAGGAATGTTTTAAGGGAGCGTTTGAGGGAAGAGAAATTAGGGGAAAGTCTGACCGTACGATCATACCAGTCTTTATAAGGCTGGGTTATGAAAGCCAACTAGTAGAAGGATGGTCACATAGCTCAAGGTCAGGATAACAGAAGTACATGATAACGAGAAACTATGCATATGTAGGCAAATGAAAAACAATCTGGCTAAAACAAAGAAAAACACTATAAAGATAAATTCCCCCCTCTTCTTATTTGTAATTATTTATAAGTGGAGGTGTGGTATTCAGGAAACTGGTGAAAGATATGATTGGACATCCCTGGGTAACCCAATGGAAAGTTGCACGTAAAAGGCAATCTGGATACACAGGAATAAGAGAGAGCTAGAGGTCGGAATACCAGCAGTCACACTAGTCAAGTCAATGGAAAACTGGGTCAAAACATTGAACAGATCGGAATGCACTGTTGGCTAAACAAATCAGAAACCATGGCATGGCGCCAAGTGGAGATGAGGATATACATAGGAAAAAGGGGTAGCATCACATGTACATCAAGTAGTTCATCAATTTACAAGGGTTTTCGAAACAAGGCTTGGATCTCATGCTGCTTGTGTGACGCAGGTGTACATAGACAAATTCTGGAGTTTCACAGCGATCAGCGTCAGAATGGCTGTCTGCAAGAATAACATTCTCATACATCTGTGTCATTGTTTGGACAACAGATTGAAGCAGGTTCACGTCATAAAAGATGTGCAGGACAGGTAGGCATCAGTCCAGTGACCATAACAATTCCTCACAATTGTGCTTTCAAGAGTGGATAAACAAAATATTTGGAAGAATGACAAAACCCCATAGGAGAAAACCAGTATGATGTGATTTTACTGCTCAGAGAAAAAGGTACAGACTCCTCTAGGCTTGGTTGTTTCTGCACTCTTGGCAACCCCTACAGTTACCGCTCAGATCAGGAGTTTCTGCTAGAGTACCCAATCTAAACTCATTTCCTATAGTGCTATTTCTCAGTCTAATATAGCCATAATTGCTTAATAGCTAACATACATAAAGAGGCTTTTCATAACTCTCAAATATGTTTGCAGACATTTCCACAGGACGACAGGATGTCAGATCTGTGGAATGGTATTTTTTTTCCTCATTAGACTGGAGGAAATCATTTTTCCTATGCACCTGATTTTGAGCTATAAAGATAACATGCTGAGTTCCACAAGGTTCATCACTTTCCCCTGCAATGTTTAACACCTGGATCATGCCTTCTAAATACCTCTTTAAAGATAGAACCTTAATCATTCACCTAACTAAACTTCACTGCATTCTCCTTGAAGTTGCTATCAGACCATCATGCTTGAGGAGATTGAAAGATTTATTATGGCTCACTTTCTCAAAAGGGATTTATGATCAAAGACATAGACGCAAATATCTCACGTGAACACCTTCCGAAGAATAGAGTGGTGTCACAAACCTCCCTAGAGCCCCAATTCCCCACATAACGTGGCATTTTCGGCACATCTTACCCTGCTTGTCTAACCATAATCACAGCTCATATGGAAGCAAGAACTAAATTGACAAAGAATACTCTTCTTCACAAAGTGTAGTGCATAACTGTTGGATGACAAATACGTCAAGATGGTGGACTAATTATTCTCATAGCTCTTCATACAACAAGAGGCGTACCTAGGGGGGGGGCAGGGCGGCCCGCATCGGGTGGCACCACCCCCTAGTATTTTACCCCTGCAAAGTATTTTACCAGGAAGGATACATTGAGATTTCCCTAATTTTCAAATATGTCCTGGGTAGACAAGGCCTAGGCTGGCACTTTCCAGGGGGCAGCAAAAAACCTCACCACTAAAGGGGTTACTCACAGAGCACCAAAATGACGGCAACAACTGTTGTTCCCTGCACTTCTGGGAATAAAATTTCCCCACCCTGCAGTGAATTCACCAGGGTCTCCAAAGTGCAGGGAGTCGGCCGCTGAATGCCGCCACCGCAAACTGGTGGCCTGCTGTTTTAAATAAAAACTACTGAACAAAAATGTCTGGAATATACATATAAGATCCTATGATGGATAATAAAAAGTTCTGTTACAGAAGAAAGAAAAACCGCTATTAATCCTTTCGCTGCTGAGGCATTTCACGCCTCTGTGCTGGGCTAATTTTTACTGGTTTCGCTCATCATGTTTAACCTCGTTTTGAAGCCTTATTTTAATATATGACCCAGACATATTATATATCGTTCTTTCCAGTAGACTCGGCAGATTCATAATATATCATTATTATACGTATACGTCATGTCCTGTCTGTATATCATAACAAAAAATGCAATAAAATTTTAAATAATTTACAATGTGTAAAGTGTTTTTTTTCACATTTTAACATGCGGGCATTTGCGGTTATATTTTCTATGGGGTGCGCTTGTTAAAAAAATTTGAAATGGGGACTTGTTATATTTTTTTGTAGGGAAAATTTCGCTATTTTTAACAAACGCACCGCATACAAAAATCGTTAGTGCAGCATCATTGTTCACATCACATCATTATTGAAAAGGGAACAATATTGCTGCATTAACAAAACAAACAAAAAAAACCTTTTTTTATTAATTTTTCTTAAAATATTTTTTTATTTTTTACTTTTACATGATCATGTTTGGTATCGTTGGAAAGGCCATGCTCTGGCCGATCCAGCAATACCAAACATTACTAGCTGCCATGGATCGGGAGATAGGGGGTTCATTGGAACCCCCTATCTCCACCATTGGTGGCAGTTAGGGGTTAACTCCAGGAATGGCGTCATTGTGCTATGCACGATGACGCCAGTCATCAGGGGGCATTCCCGGAAGCTTGGCCGACATCCAAGATGTCGGCCTGTTCCGGGAGAGGATCACGATTCGGTGCTTTTCAGCGCCGAATCGTGATCTGGCACCCAAGGGGTTAAAGGCAGGCACGGTTTGGAAGGGCAGGCTGTGCCCTTCCAAACCGTGCCTGCCTTCAGCCGCTGGAGCCCTGTGATCGGGAGGGAGAGAGGTCTGAAGGACCTCCCCCTCCCTTTCAGGCACCTCCTCCGCACTCGCGGGGGGGAGGCGCCTGAAATAGATGTCATCGCGCCAGGATGTCAGCCCACACCGGGGGGCCAGCAATCAGCCGGAATCCCGGCTGATTGCTGCCTCCTGTGCATGGACGCGCTCCATAGCACAGGGGAAGCACTTGGCAGAATGCACTCAGCGCGTCCGCCGCAGCCAGGTGGTTAAAAAACAGGGGGAAAAATTTTGCTGAAAATTTTTTGGGAAAATGACTAAAAGGTACTAAAAAAAAAAAAAATCTATAAATAAAGACTTTTTACAGCAGATTAAAATAATAAATGGTTTATTAGATATTGCACAAAAACGGGAATATTTTTTACAATGAAACCTATGGGGTTCGCCTGAATAAACCTGCTGATTGAAACCACCGAACATCAGGGCATTTCACTGACATTTCTCTGCTGTTTGGTGTTCTCTGAATAGATTAACCATTACTTCTCTAGGGGGATTTGCACTGCCTTCGAACAGCACCGTACTTGCTGGCAGTTCGCCAAAATTTGTGTGTGAGCATATCACAGAGCAGTGGTGTTCTTAGGGGAGTGGTGGGCGGTGGGTCGCCCCAGGTACCAGTGATTATTGGGGTGTCATTAGGGGGTACTAGGAGGTGCCACTGTCACTGTGTGTCAGCTTTGAGCTGTGTTCTCAAACAACGAGCAGCGGAGCAGCGCGTATGCATTAGTAATAAAATAGAATAGAATAAAAATCCCCCTCTCCTCCCTCCATAGCTCCTCCCCTGCCCCACAGCAGCTCTAGGAGAGGGGAGGCGGATGTTATTTGTATGTAGAGAGAGAAGATGACAGTAAATGGCAGGTAAAGGGGGGTATAAGCAGAATATGAAGTCCTGTCTGCTTACTGCTGATTAAAGTGGAACTTTCCTTAACCAGAACTGATAGAAATTTGTCATTGAGCTGCCTGGCTCTTGAGGAGGTCCTGCATAGAGGGGGCCAGGCTGCATTCACTGCATCACCAGTGAATAGGCAGCCCAGGGTAAACAGGGACAGGGAAGAGGGAGTCTTAAAAACTGGAACAGTAAAGAAAAAATACCATAGCAGCATCCTATACCTGCAAAACACACACCCATTCTCTGCTCAGCAACTCCAATCCACAAAACCAGCCACCCAGCACACACACACAACTCCAATCACACAAAACCAGCCACCCACACACACAACTCCATAACACAAAACCAGCCACTCACACACAACTCCCATCACACAAAACCAGCCACCCATACAACTCCATCACACAAACCAACCAACCCACAACCCCATCACACAGCAGCCACCAACACACAACTCCTAGCACACAAAACAAGCCACCCCCAACAGATACACAACTCCCATCAACAAAACAAGCCACATGTGTACTTTTGTTCATAGCATGAGGATTGATATGTTGTGAGTTTGCAAAATCACTTAAAAATAAAAATTATTAAAAAAATCTACACTCGCCTCTTATTGCACAGCACAGAGGACACATGATTCACCATCGACAGAATCATAATATATCATTATTATATGTATACATCATGTCCTGCCAGATTGCTATAACTAAAAATATTTTTGAAAACATTAAAAAAGTGCATCTGATTTAAAAATTTTTTTTTACATTTTAAAGTTGGGGAGGGGGTGTCAAATATAGGATCCACCCCGGGTGCCAAATGTTCTAGGTACGCCCCTGCAACAACCCCTTCTCCCTACAACAGGCTTTACACAACACCTCTGCACAAATCAAAAGGAAAATTGAGATTCTACTACACCTCAATAGGACTGTATGGGGCCAGAGCGATCCCGTTCACTCGTTATGCTTCTTTTCTATGTGCCGATTTCAGCTGTCGGGCTGAAATAAATCAAGGCCTCAGTTGGCAAGTGAACTTTTGTTAAAATACAAGATGCAACACATATATGCTTAAATTTATATACTCAGATTTAAATATAGATATTTTTACAGAAATCAGAATGAGGATTTGCAACATGTCAATGTAAATGTGCATTTTATGAAATATGTTAGGCGTATCTGTACATGGACTCCTCCCCTTTACTGGCTGCTAAAAGGCTGCCTTGTACAGGGCTGTCAAACTCTAACTGCCAATAAGGTGATGACCTACAATTGATAAAATAATGGGTAGAGTCCTCGCGCTTACGCCAAGTGTCCAGTGAGTAATACTTCAAGATAATTTTTTTCTGAGCCCCATAAAGTCGGCTCTGGACTATATAGGCATAAATCTGTGGATATGATCTCACCAGCCCGTCCTACCAGCAACCATCCGTGGTGATAACCTGGTCCATAGATGAAATATTGGATCCCCGGGATATGTCACAGACGAAAAGTCAGCAGGATAAAATGAAGTAAAAAAAAAAGTTCACCACGGTTATCACCACGGATGGTTGCTGGTAGGACGGGCTGGTGAGATCATATCCACAGATTTATGCCTATATAGTCCAGAGCCGACTTTATGGGGCTCAGGAAAAAAATTATCTTGAAGTATTACTCACTGGACACTTGGCGTAAGCGCGAGGACTCTACCCATTATTTTATCCATTGACTATTCGCACTTGGGAGTGTGCGTTTGTGCCCTTGCTGCTACCCAAGACCGACCATCTACACATTATCTGCGCCATTTTTTCCACCTTATTGTTTTTTCTTGATGACCTACAATTCCCAGAAGACTGAATGTAATAGATAGCAAGAGAATCATTGGAATTGTAGTTCTGCAACCTTTTGGGGGTTAACGTTCGACAGCCCAACTCTGAGACTTAGAGGGAAAAATAATTATTTTAGCCCCTTAAGGACCAACGACGTAACGTTTACGTCATAAATGAATTGACTTTTAAGACCCCGGTCCTTAAAGGGTCTTAAAATCCGTAGTCAAGACAGAACAATGAAGCAACGCATAAAGTGCATTAGAATTTAACAAAACATATCTGCATTATAAAGCATTTGTAAAAGATATCTAAGCTGCACACAATAGGTTTTTACTGGAAGATTTTAAAGAATACGTGTGCTTCAAAAGAAGATCTCATACTCTTTCTGGCTCATCTAAAAAAACGAGGGATGGGAGAGAAAAAAAAATGTTAATTGTGTTCAACCAAAAGAAAACAGATGTTTTAAGTGATTTCTGTCTAATGATTTATAAAATCCAAATTACATCATTGCTCTGGGATTTCATTAGCTTCAGTGTGATTGATTATTTTTCTATCGTTTAATGGTTTTAGTTTTGAAATTCTGAAAACACAAGGTTTTATTTGTATTCCTCCATCTGCTAATTGTTACCACCACCTGTTTCATGTGCTGCATTTACTTTAATTTATTTAGTAAACACATATCTTCTATCTCACTATAGTCTGAGATGATCACAGAGAGGAGTGTTTGCAAACATAACACTTTTTTCACCAAAATGCTTTTTGATTCGTAAAAGTAACAGTGAAAATAAGAATTGCATATATGACTTGATTCCCATTTTCTGTAATACTTTACCAATTGCAAAAAGTATTTTACACCATCTCAACATATAGAAAAATATGTTAAAATAATGCAATTTCATGTGATAGAATGTAGAAGATAAAGAACAAGAGAATATGAAATAAAACCTATAATCATAGAAAAACATTCACTAAACAAAGAATTGCAGAATTTGTTTTGTGCACCAACCCCATTAATCCTGGCCAGCACCATAAGGCTAGCAGTCAGCCACACATCAGCTCACAAATACACTTTAAGCCTTTCGCTGCTGAGTCATTCACCCCTGTGTGCTGAGCTCATATTTACCGGTTTCGCTCATCATGTTTAAACGCGATTTGAAGTCACATTTTATTATACGACCCAGACATATTATGTATCGTTCTTAGTTTCCGGCAGACTCGGCAGATTCAAAATATATCATTATTATATGTATATGTCATGTCCTACCTAATTACTGTACCAAAAAATGCAATAAAATTTGAATCTTCAATCATCTACAGAGTGTAAAGTGTTTTATTTTCACATTTTATCATGAGAGCCTTTGCGGTTATATTTTCTATGGGGTGCGCTTGTTAAAAAAATTAGAAATGGGGACTTGTTACATTTTTGGGGGGAAAATTGTGATTTTTAGCAAATGCCCCCATAGAAAAAATCGTTAGTGTAGCATCATTGCTCACATTATAATTGAAATGGGAACAATATTGCAGCATTAATAAAACAAAACTAAAAAAACCAAAAACTTTTTATTTTTTTTATTTATATTTAACATGGTCATGTTTGGTATCATTGGAAAGGCCATGCTCTGGCCGTTCCAATGCTATCAAACATTAACCCCTAGCTGCCACAAACCGGGAGATGGGGGTTCATTGGAACCTCCAATCTCCACCATAGGTGGCAGCTAGGGGTTAACTCCCGAACTGAAGTTATCGCGTCCATGCGCAATGATGCCAGTCGGCAGGGGGAGATCCCGGAAGCTTGGCTGTAAGATCTTGATATATTACATAGAATTGGGTGAAAATGAAAAGCTTAGGGCCTTTGGATATTTTGTGCCCAGAAACGATGACAAGCCTTGGAGGTCCTGAGCTTGACAGCCAATTGATTGGATTTAACAATCTCCAGCTCCAGTACTGGTTGCTAACTCCATTTTATGGTGCTAACTAGACATGTGCATTCGTTTTAGTACTAAAACGATTTAGTCAGAATTTTGGGATAATTTAGTTTTAGTATGACTCAAGAGAAACGAAACTGCTGAGTACAAAAAACGAAAGAAACTAAAATAAAATGCACTACATTTTAGTTTCAGTCCTTTTTGTGATATTACATTGATGAGTGAAGGAGACCAGAAATGAAGAGCGCAACATCCGAAGTTCTGCACCCTCCACATGCCAATGCAGTAGGATGTTCTATACAGAGAGGGGCATTAATTAATGCAGGAGGATGTTCTATACATTATACAGAGAGGGGTATTAATGCAGGAGGATGTTATATACATTATACAGACAAAGGTATAAATTGAGGAGGATGTTCTATACAGAGAGGGGCATTAATTAATTCAGGAGGATGTTCTATATATTATACAGAGAGGGGTATTAATTAATGCAGGTGGATGTTGTATACATTATACAGAGAGGGGTATTAATTAATGCAGGAGGATGTTCTAAACATTATACAGAGAGGAGCCTTTTTTTTCAGCAGTTTAAATCCAGTGGCTGTGAGCGCTGAGATCGGCTGCTTGTTACATTATCTCTCAGTACAATGTATCAGGCTCAGTTGTTACAGTAACTGACTGTAACAGTGCTCAGAGTTTCAGTAAAACAAGGAAATAATATTGTTCTAACCTCTTATATATAAAATATTATTTACTAGTTTTACTGAAACTCTGAGCGCTGTGATGAGCAGCAGTCAGTGTAACAGCTTTGCCTGACATGGGGCAGTATTACAATGTTGGTGCTAACTTAACCAGAGCTGTTGTAAACTGAAACCCTCCATAGGCTACAATGGCTCTGGGAAGTTTACAACAGCTCTGGTTATGTTAGCACCAACTATGTAATATGGCCCACATTGTGCTGAGAGTGAGAGATACTGTAACAAGCAGCGATCTCAGCCCTCTGAGGAGCCACTACAATAGTAATTGTATCCACTGGTTTTCGGATGAATGAAATTAGTTTTCATACTAAAGAACTGAAAACGAATTTCTTTAGCAACTAAATAAATTGCATTTTAGGACTAATCCATTAGTTCAAAACGAAATTTTGTGCTGTGCACATGTCTAGTGCTAACCAAAGAATTTTTGCTGTTTAAGACAAATCATGAGCATCCCTTCCCATTGCTGTACTGTTCCACACATGTTTTTAGTTCCCTCCTACAGTAGGGGTCCTGCCCATTTAAATGTCCAAAAATGCCTTATGGAGTTCTTGTAGCATAGAAGGATGAAATACCTCAATACAAGAAACCTCACAGTGCTCTCATTGATCCACTTTGGTTTTTGGTGGATGTGGTCACAGGTTTGGCTACTCTTACAAGTTTGATGAACGTCCATAAAAATTCGGGATGCCTACAAAGAAGCATCATAGATCGCAACACTCTCCAGACCCTGTAATAATTAGAATTATCTCAATAAAAACCTGAAACTCTGCCCTCTATGCTCTCCTCAATTTGCGATGGCTCAAAACACGTATCTGTTGACTATAACATAAAAGTTTAACAAATATCTTAATGCAGGAATTACATAGTTGTTACAGAGTCCAGAGATAGCATAATTTATAGAACCTCTAAATAAAATTATCAAATCATGATTAAAAAGTAATTCAATAAAATCAGCTAAATTAAAAGGGTATAAATTGTAGAGGATCTCAAAGATATGTCACAAAGTTAATCCTCAAGTCATTGTTGACTATAGAATAAATGATACCTCCACAGTCTGACCAGTCATTCATCAGATCTCCATTAACAAGGCAATGGTGACTCACCAGAGTCTATAGATACACTCTTTTATTATTAATGGCTGAACAAAAGCTAGACTAAATATATAAAACATTTAGGCATATAGGAGAGGAGATAGAGCTATAGCAATATTTATGTTGTCATTTATTGCACCCTATATCTTTTGCTTTAATGTTAATTTAACATTTTACACGAAGCAGCCTTGGGACTCGAAGACAAATTGTTGAAAAAATATATTTTGTTCTTCTAGCTTTAGTCATTGTGTTACAAATACATGTACAAATCTATAAAAAAAAATATAGATATGTATGTGTTCGAGGCGATTAGCGGTTATGAAACAAGTCAATAAAATTGGTTGAAATGTGTCGGAACAACAGGCCTGAAAAAGAGGACCCACCAGGGATGAAAGAAAGTGAAAAATATAAAAACGGTAGACTGATGGCGAGGTGTGAGGTTAACAACTAATGGCCAGCATCCACAGCTGATGGCCCCTGCTTACACGCCTCCCACAACTACAGGCCTCACTACTAAACATATACACACTCATAATATATTCCGATTATTCAATATAGTTTAATTTTCCTCAATGAATGGTCACGTTAGATTAGTAAATACCCTTGAGTTTAATCAAATTGGCATATAATTGATAACTTATACTTTTAGCCTACTTTTAACAGTACTTTTTTTTATTCCGTGCCATAACTGAATCCTCAATCCTGCAGGAAATTTGTTTTGCACCTAGGTCCCACAGCTGCTACATTTAACAATTAAGCTACCTTTGTGACGACATAACCCTGCGAAGCTAGCATGGTAGTCCAGACAACGATACAGAAATGTATTTCTCCTCTTATAAGCTTACATAGATACCCTAATGAGTTACCCATAACCAAATCATACACAATAATTTGACTTAGCATTGTAACCCAATAACTAATGCAACAGTCCCTAGCTGCATTGTGGAATCTCAGGCATTTAATGCTGGCATAGCAGAGAGCATTCCTTGCCTTTAACATTGGCAAGGTCTGCATTAAACATCCTGCCATATCAGCATTTACTGCCAATTCCCTTGAATCAACATAGGAATTACCCGAGCTTTACAATGTTGCATTTCAAACATTTGTTCAAGGGTAAGGCAGTGAAAAAGGAAAGGAGGGGCATCATCTGAGCTGAGAGTATATAATTCAGGGGTAAGTATCAATTTAGGAGGCAGCAACAAGGGTGGAGAGAACCTTATTGCCTAAGGCTGGACGTACACTGGATCCGTAGTTGTTCGACCGACTCGGTCGTCAGACAAGAAATGATATCGGGGGTTGCTGCACCTCTCGTGCAGGGCTGACGTCCTTGGCAGTCAGTACTGGCCACCCTCATTGGGTGAGAGCAGACTGATTTGCATATGGAGCATTCATCCCTGTAATGGCACAAGTAAGCTAAAACCTTGTGAGACCTGAGCGGGCCCCACCGTAGAGCAGGCCACTAGTGCTGTTGCTCGTCCTCAGGGTCCTCACACCCCCCTTTCTCTCACTATAAGTATACAGGGTCATCCAGACGTGGACCCCTTGCTTGATGTGCCTAGAGGGGTGTCAGCTATACCCTCCTGACGAGGCCTAACAAGGCCGAAATGATCGTTGGGGGTTGCTGCACCTCTCGTGCAGGGATGACGTCCGTGGCAATCAGTACTGGCCACCCTTTTTGGGTGAGAGCAGACTGATTTGCATATGGAGCATTCATCCCTGTAATGGCACAAGCAAGCTAAAACCTTGTGAGACCTGAGCGGGCACACACCGTAGAGCAGGCCATTAGTGCTGTTGCTTGTCCTCAGGATCCTCACCCCCCCCTTTCTCTCATGATATCGGTTGCACGACTTGGTCTGATTAGGATCGTCCATTGCATCAGACTAGCGGTCAGCGACTATGGACGACTATGGACCCAAAAAACTGTTTATTCTTCTTTTCCTTTTTTCTGAGACTATTGCATATTGCATTCTGGTTTTGTAAACACTGCGATCCTTTGTGTGCGAAAATGGATATGGAGGAGCTGGATGCCCTAGTTTGGTGTGTGAATTTTAATTCCTTTGCGCAGCTGAAAAAGGACCAAAAATTGATCCTCCTTGTACCCTACCCAAACATGGCTAGTCCCACCCATCTCCCAAAATATACATTTAAATATCAAAAAATTTAATATAATAGTGTTTTTAACTCCCCTAATCAACTTCTCAGAATCCATCTCCTTCCCTGATCGTCTGACTGTCTGAGTTGCTTGTGCGGTATCTCCAAAATTTTTGGTCTGATCGCTAGTCTGCAGCAGACTTCAAAAGTCGCTGGAAGTCGCAGGTCGCAAGTCTGACGCAATGGATGACAGTACATTCACAATAGTGTTGTTGGATTGGTCTGACAACATGGACGGTTTTGTGCGATGTCGTTGTCGCACGAATACGGATCCAGTGGATGTCCAGGCTTAAGGAGCAACAGGGGTTGGAGAGATAAGACAATTGGGGGTAATTTATGGAGGCGTAGAACACACGTAACCAATTGCATGTCTATTATTATATTGTTCACAAAAATATAGTATGTTCTGAAATGTATGAAGGGTAATATAGACCTGCAAATAATCGCAACAGGTAATTGTGATCTTTATCGTAATGGAACAAGAGGCGACGAGGGCTCTGACAATACAAAGTCGCATCCTAATCTCTGCCCGTCTGCCTGTTTAACATATTATCCATATAAAACAGATATCAATCTGTCTATATTTCTTAAAGACTAATAACAAGTCTAAAACTGCAACGAGTTCAAGTGTTACACCCTCCATTTTTTGTGTGTTCACCCTAACCTCTCCTTGGCTTTTACTTTCAAAATACATCTGGGAAGCAAATGTTCCCAAATTACACTTTCAGACTGCTGCAATACAAAATTATAGTGGAGCTAGGATAACAAATCATTAGCACTCAAATCCCAGATACATTTGTGAAGAAGGATTATCATTGCCATGCTGTTGTGATTACACGAACATTACTGTCCTGTGACAGCAGATTTACTGGCTTAGAAAAAGTATGTCTCGTTCCTGTAAACTGAAGTTCACAAAATTCAATGTACGTCAGGTGTGAGATGGTTAAAACAGCGTCTGTCAAACTTAAATTCTCAGATTTATAAGTATTTTTGTTTGGTATAAAGCACAGGAAATCTATGTGCTCTTATCTATGTGTATATACATATAAGCCATATGTATATCTATTGGGTTATTCATAAAATCAGCTTTTTGCGGTTATAGCAAACACTGTCAAAAACAGGCTGGATTGCAGTGCTGAGAAACACCAGCATTTCACAAAACTAGAATCCAAAGAGCTACAGAAGAAGAGCTTTTTTGAATTACCTCTCTAGTGTTTGTGTAGATGTATGCTTAAACATATGATAATAGGTATATACTATGTATGATTGTTGATGCTTATTTACATATATGTGTTGGTTTATGGTTCCACATATACATTTGTGTGTGTAGTTTTGTCACTAAGTATATTAATATATTTTTTGTTAATCAATATATGTGTATCTATATACAGTATCTCACAGAATTGAGTACACTCCTCACATTTTTGAAAATATTTTATTATATATTTTCATGTGACAACACTTTGCTACAATATAAAGTAGTGAGTGTACAGCTTGTATAACAGTGTAAATTTGCTGTCCCCTCAAAATAACTCAACACACAGCCATTAATGTCTCAATTGCTGGCAACAAAAATGAGTACACCCCTAAGTTAAAATGTTCACATTGGGCCCAATTAGCCATTTTCCCTCCCCAGTGTCATGTGACTCGTTCGTGTTACAAGGTCTCAGGTGTGTTAAATTTGGTGTTGTCACTCTCACTCCCTCATACTAGTCAATGGAAGTTCAACATGGCACCTCATGGCAAATAACTCTTTGAGGATCTGAAAAAAAGAATTGTTGCTCTACATAAAGATGGCTTAGGCTATAAGACGATTGCCAAGACCCTGAAGCTGAGCTGCAGCATGGTGGTCAAGACCATACAGCAGTTTAACAGGACAGATTCCACTCAGAACAGGTCAATCAAAGAAGTTGAGTGCACGTACTCAGCGTCATATCCAGAGGTTGTCTTAGGGAAATAGGCGTATGAGTGGTGCCGGCACATGAAAAAATATAGTAAAATATTTACAAAAATGTGAGGGGTGTATTCACTTCTGTGAGATACTGTATCATTATCCATAATTCCTATTACTAAAACTAATCATACAGAGTCACGTGTGCTCATGCATCAGGGACGTGCGGTCAGGGGTCGCAGGTAAGGGGCAGCAGGTCAGGCAGAGCTGCAGCTGAAGACAAACTCAAGTTGCTCCGCATTCCCCCGTCATCGGCTCTGTCCATCCTCTGCCGCACATGCTTTTTTTTTTTCTTCCCCTTCAGCAGCCTGGCTGAGCCTACACAATTTGCATACCGGGACGCTACACAAATCACGTAGGCTGCCAAGAAGTGTGCAGTGTGGCACGTCTGTTCAATGAACAGACGTCTGAGCGTTGCCCACTTTCGGAACATTGCTTTCCCAGTGCTTCAGAATCACTGGGAGAGCAATGTAATAGCTTGGACCAATATCAAAGCACTATTGGTCCAAGCCATTCAAAAAATGCCTGAATGGGAGGCAGGCCTCCCATGCATTGATTGGCGCAGGACAGTCATGTGACTGTCCTGTCTCGCACAATCAGTGGGCAGGGTGTGCTCAAGGTGTGGCCTCAGTGTCGCACTAGGCTGCTTGCCTGGAGGACAACGCAAATCCTGGGGAGCACAGAAAGCTGCCAGATCATGGGGAGCACTGAAAGCTGCCAGATCATGGAGAGCCCTGAACAGCCAGATCCTGGTAAGCACTGAGAACAGCCAGATTGTGGGGAGCACTGAACAGCCAGATCCTGGGGAGCCCTGAACAGCCAGTTCCTGGGGAGCACTGAGAGCAGCCAGTTCCTGGGGAGCACTGAGAGCAGCCAGTTCCTGGGGAGCACTGAACAGCCAGCTCCTGGGGAGCACTGAGAACAGCCAGTTCCTGGGGAGCACTTAACAGCCACATCTAGGTAAGCACTGAGAGCAGCCAGATTGCGGGGAGCACTGAACAGCCAGTTCCTAGGGAGCTCTGAACAGCCAGTTCCTGGGGAGCACTGAGAGCAGCCAGTTCCTGGGGATCACTGAGAGAAGCCAGTTCCTGGGGATCACTGAGAGAAGCCAGTTCCTGGGGATCACTGAGAGAAGCCAGTTCCTGGGGAGCCCTAAGAGCAGCCAGATCCTGGGGAGCTCTGAGAGCAGTCAGAGCCTGGGGAGCACTGAATCTGAACCTACGTAACCTCTGTATATCTGGCTCTGATACTAGCCAGTGCCTCACCAGCCACTGACCTCACAAAACGTCACTGTCATGCATGTGGTAATATTCACTAAACCAAAATATAGCCACATTTTATACTTTGAATATTTGAAATATAAATTCAGAGGGTGATCAGTGCTCAGAAAATGCAAACGAACATACATATATTTTTTTGTTAATGTGGGATCTATTGGAGGAGAACCCCATGAAGTTATTTACAAATTATTTCTTGTCCCAATGATGCGTCACCTGCATATTTGTCGCTGCACCCTAGTTTGCCAAGATTTCATGTTACCTTCTTATGAGCAACTTCAATTAATCTGATAATTATTAGTACTACAACATAGACCTCCTAAAATTCAAATAATTTCTCTACATTTTGTGCATCTTTCCCTCTTCAAATAAATATACAGAGAACACCACTTAAAAAAATATATTGCATCCTAATAAGATACTGTCAGGATACACATAAACTATGAGTCCCTGTGGAACGTATGAGGAATAGCGTTGGTAACTTTTCATAATATTATAATTACCCCCAAAATGAGAATAGTACAAAAGGTTAATATGCTGCATTCATACAACTCCTCTCCTGAGTCTTCTAGCTACATCTTGTCCCTGTCAGAAGTTATCTTAGTAGATAATTGTAACACCTTCCAGCCATGCTCCTTCCACTCAGAGATTGTATCCACCTACATTATAGGCCAGATCACAACTCAGACCTTAACCACTTAAGGGCTGCTGACGTACCCTGTACGTCCTGTCCTCGGGTCTCCCTTAGACCCGCCGACGTACAGGGTATGTCAGCGGCGCCTAATTCCCTTCCCGCCCGATACTCACCTCCCTCGCTGGATCCCTCGGCGATCTGGCAGGGAGGAAGTCTGCCCATGTGATTTACATGGGCAGGCGAGGCTGATGTGGCGACGTCATCAGCAGGCGTCCCCATGCAAAGCAATGGAGGGGAGGGGGGGCTCCTTCGGAGCCCTCTATCTCCCCAACCATTGCAGCTAGGGAGATGCTTTTTACACCGCTGAAAAGGGGAGAGTCTGTGTATAAGGGGAGAGGTGTATAGCATTAACTGTTTCGCCGCCGGATCACGTTTCGGCACCAATTGGCACCAAAACGCGATTCGAACCTGGGGGGGGCTTACATCTTGGATGTCAGCCAAGCCTCCTGGTCCCCCCCACCCACTGACAACCTCACCATATGTGTGAGGATGTCAGTGGGCCAGTTAACCATCTAGCTGCCATGTAGAGATAAGGGGATCCTAAGGATCCCTTTATCTCCCGATCCATGGCAGTTAGATGGTCATATTTGACATCATTTGAAAGGCCTGATTATGGCCTTTCAAATGATACCAAACATGACCAGGTTGGGTTTAAAAAATAAATAAAAAATAAATAAATAAATAAAAAAAAATAATAAAAAAATTAAATAAAATAAAAAAATGGTTTTTTTTTTAAAAAAGTTTTTTTTGTCTGGGGGGGTTTAATTAAATAGGTCCTAGTCTGTCATCTTAAAATAATTAGCACAAAATGGTCAGAATGAGCGCAGTGCACATAGGTGAACTGTTTCAGCAGTGAAGGGGTTAAAAAGCAAACGCATGTAAAAATTGGGTATTTCTAGTCTCGGGACAAAATTTTGAACCTATTTAGCCGGGGTCTTTTTGGGTGGTTGTAGATTTTGGGGATTAAATTACGAAAAAGTGTGTTTTTACCATTTTTTCCTCATATTTCATATTTTTTTATAGTAAATTATTCGATATGATGGAAATAATGGTATTTCTAGAAAGTCCATTTAATGGCGGGAAAAACTGTGTATAATATGTGTGGGTTGAATAAACGAGTAAGAGGAAAATTTGACCTAAACACTAACAGCGCAGAAACATAAAAACAGCAGCGGTCACTAAAAGACGGATTTGTGTAAAACCGCCCGGTCACTAAGGGGTTAAAGGGACGACTCAACGGAAAACTTGTGCGCAGTCATTTTCCATTTGTGGCTTCCCTTTAATGTCTGCTTTATGACAGAGCTGGTTTCTTAGCAGCTGGAGTCATAATACTTTTGAGAAGCAACATGAGCAGTGCTAAGCGCCCACATTGTTATCAGCTGCAGGAGTCCATAGGACTCCTTGGAGACATATTCAAGAGAGGTCCAGCTGGGACTGCTGAAACATTTAAGGAGGAACACTGGGAACTATTTGTTTGTGGAGTTCAGCAGCCATAGGAGCAAGAAAGTAGAGGATTACATTGCTCTCTCCACCGAGGGATTTTAGGGGAGCATGGGATTTTTTGGTTTAGTTAGCTTAGTATTTTAAGAGATTGTGCTGATGCACAATCACTTAACACCAAGCTTTGAACGACATTCATTACAAAATAACGTCAGATGTAGTTGGAAAACAAACTGGTAGGAACAGCTTGTTCCCCATCTGCTGGGGAACATTAACATCTTCCAAATATAGGAGCTCTTAATGTACAGTACCAGACTCAACATCCAAGACGAAAACTGAGCTGGTGTCTCAGATGGAATAGGAGAAGGTAAAAATAAGGATAGCGCTCGAGTCGTTATGCTGTGCTTGGTGTCCCAATTGTGATCCGGCCCTATATTTCTTAACTCGAGCTACAAATTATCCCTACACACCCACACACCAGCACATGCACACATCCTAACAGATTCACCGCAGCCTTGATTCCTTGCCAGCCTTCAGTTCCCTCAGTCTAGATATTTTTATCCTTTATTTTCCATGAAACCCCACTCACGTGATTTTGCTTTTTGCTCCTCAATGCTTTCTCTTTAGCAATTTTTATAGATGAATATTTTTCTTCATTCAACACACACTTTTTCATTCCTTCCATCACATTTTCTCCACTTTTTCCCAGTCAAATTTTTTTCCTCCACAACATTCTCTCCTTTACGACAATACCATTTTCACCTTTTTCCCCAATGTCCCACATATATTTTCTTGCACTTTCCTCTGACGCGCTTCCCTCACTTGTTCTGCTCCATAGTCATCACTCCCCATGTATAGTTTTGTATTTTCCAGATATATCTTCAGTCCATCACATTATGCTCGACAATCTCTTTTGTAGATACCTTATCTCCCCTCTTCTCCTGGACAGATATAGCTCTTCATTCTCTAGTTATATTTTCTCCCTCATTTTCCTTCACACAAATTCTCCCTCACACCCTACATACATTAATATATTCAAAAATATGAGTTTCTCCTCACACTCCTTCACAAACTGATATCCTCCTACATAGAATACAATTTTTGCTCATATCCACAAAGACCATTTTTGGTGTTACGCGTGGCTTATTTCTGGTGGACCAGATCAAATCAAAAAAAGAACTGGACTGAACTTCACTCACAGATCACCAACTCTGCTGCCATTCATGAGGTGTTATTCAGAGAGAGCTGATATAGCCCCGAAATGTCACCGAACATTGAATTTACCCGTACGGTACCATTTCGTGGCCATTCGGACATTCAGAGAGCAAGCAATTCGCCAAATTTTGGCAATCTGCCAGCAAGTACAGTGCCTGTTTGAAGGCAGTGAAATCCCCATAGAGAAGCATTTGTTAACCTATTCAGAGAACACCAAACAGCAGTGAAAAGATACCAAACTGCCCTGATGCTCAGTGCTTCCATTCGACAGGTTTATTTAGACGAACCCCGTAGGCTTCAATGTTTAAAATATTCCCGTTTTTGTTCAATATCTAAACAGCGTTTAAATTTTGACACTTTCAAACTTTTCTTTTTTCTTTTTACCCCGTTCGTCGGCTTGTCGGCTTTTTCCGGAGGCTGGTCAGTTCTGTGTTTGGTGGCTCGTTGGCTTTTTCCGACGTGTTTGGCGTGCTTATTGCGGTGGTTCCAGTGGGTTTTCGGGTCTGTTCCCTTCACTCCTGGGACCCTGCGCTGAATACTGAATTCACCGCAGGTTGGGGAAATTTGATTCCCCGAAGTGCGGGGAACAAGAGAGCACCGAAATGTCGGCAACATTTCGGTGCTCTCTGAAACAGACAAACTGTTTGAAGCATTTGTAACTCAATTTTTTTCCTCATTCAAGTGTTCTTTACTTTTTTTTTTAATGATTCGACATTAGTTCTGGTCATCTACTGAGATAGTTTGATAAATGTTGAAGCCAAATCTTTGTGTGACAATAAAACATAACTGTTAACGGTTGAAAACAATAGAAATATAATATGCTTTCCAGACCGTTGCATGGACAATCACTTCCAAGGATATCATAAAAATTACTGCAGATTGGAACTGCAGGGTAAGGAAAACTTGTTCAAGAATAATATGTAAAGTATTTAAATATTATTATGAGGTGACAGGGACAGGAATCGATTAAAAATAAATATTAATGTTAATAAATGTATTGTTTTTTTTAATCTCGTCCTTGAGTGCGTCCTCTCTGCTAATATATACCTTTTTTTTATTATTTCCAGACAAAATACATGTGGAAAAACAATACAAATATAACTCACAGTGCAATAGTACAAAAGACTAAATACCAATCGAAGCTTAAAATCTGCCCCCTCATTAAAATTGAAGTTCTATTTTTTTATGAAAAGTATATGCAGAATATAAAAATATATCATTGCCCCTACCTTCTTTGATTTCTTGTGATCACCTTCCAAAAAATACTTTTTTTTAAAAAAAAAAAAATTTAAAGTTACATTTTTTTTGGGGGGAGTTATTTCATGCACCATCTAACAGCATCTCTCAGCGGGCTAGCAGAGGAGGTTTTAGTTACATGGCTTTGTGTGAGTTCCTGGCTATCCTATTCTGACTATTGGACTTCCCCTCATGTCCTCATGCAGTCACTCACCCCCCCCCCCAACTAGGCACAGATGAAGAATTGGAGGCTATTCATTATGAGAGGCAACAGCTGGGAGATGAACCTCCCTGAAAACTTCCTGCAATTAACAAGTGAAAGAGATTAGAGGAGGATGGCCATAAGGGCATCCCTGGAAAAAAAAAAGTGTATTTTTTTCACTCTGGCTGCTCAGGTATCTCCTTGATTATTTCAAGCTCAGTAGAAGCATGAAACATTCTTTTCATCGGAATTAACCTTGTACTGAACAAGGGACTCTTATTTTTCCAACGGGTGAATGACCATATTTGAAAAGAATTAGCAGAAGGAAGACTGCACTTAATTAAAAAAAAAAAAAAAAGGATTGTGAACGTTTAAGTGCCCTGGGAACGAAAAAAGTGAAGAGCTGGCAGAGGACAAAAATAAGCTTTGTTCTTAAAAAGAAATAAAAAAAATCGTTATTTTTCTTAAACGTTAGGACGATCTTTTGGATGGTCTGTTGGAAACAGGTAATTGTGTGTAGTGTTATGAGGAATGACAACCACGGCTCAAAGTTACCTCGATGTGCCAATGCATAGGGCAGGTGCCAATAAGTATGTTGTCTTGAAAAAGACAAGCAACGTAACAAAAAAAATATTTCCATGGTTTTCACATTCACAGTCAAACAATGTCAAGGTCATTGGGGAAATAATAATAATAGGGTTTAACCCACAAGATGCCGGTCCAGGTGGGTTCTCCAAATTAAGTGGAGTGCTAAAAAGATTACAAAAATTGTTAAAAGAGAAGCAGGTGACACTATACATATAGATCTGGACTGGTTCTGAGGCAAACTGGGGAAAAGTCCTAGTGGGCCTTGATGGCCAGAGCCCAAGGGCTAACGGAGAATTCCAAGGATTCCCCACTTGACTCAAACATGGCTGGCATGGTGCTCATTGTGGTTCTAATCACCATAGTAGAGATGATGCAAGGGGTGGAAACAAAAATTAACAAAAAAACTAAGTTTTGACCTCATATAACTAGAGATGGTGAACCGAAAATTACTATCCCTTTGGTCCCTCCGAATTTCATTGGATCTGGTTCATTCCTAAACTAGACAAAATTATTTCAGTACATTAAAAATGTAATTCTGGTCAGTAAATGAGCCCAAGTACTTTTTTTTTATATAAAGTATTTTACCAGGAAGGATACAATGAGATTTCTCTCGTTTTCAAGTATGTCCTGGGTGGCGAGTATGTACCATTAGGTGTCTTGCCCAAGGACACTTACTGGAGAGGTGCTCTGGCCAGGATTCAAACTTGTGTCTCCATGGTTATAGAGCAGTGATGTTACCTCTATTCCATCCAGCCGGTACTTGCATGCGGTCTTGTTACTGCAGGACTAATTAAGTAGAAATCTCAATTCAGTCCAGATGCCCTGAAATATAGGAGTGTCATCTTGCCAGGTTATCAGGGTAACGGTCTTACATAGTTAGGCGCATCTGGATCATTGAGGCTCAGACTACTTGCTCCATGCAGTCACCTTGTGGCCTCATCCATCTCTTGACAAGGATGAGCAAAAATTCTAATTTAGTGCTGCAGAACCAGGTCCCCAATATTTATGCTTCAGACCAAACATCCACTTTGTCAATACAGTGGGAGACTGAAGTATATACTGACGTTTTACATGTGACTACTTGGCCAACACAGAAATGTAACTTCGCTGTAGAGCATGAGATTACAAAAGGATGGAGAGAAGAGCTCGTCCGACACTGGATTTACAGCCCATACACTCATCAATGTAGGTAACTCTTCAACCTGGTGTTCACTAAACTTAAGCCCATGATATACCTCACCCTACATCCCTACATAAACTGTAATCCAAAAGACTACATTTAGGAATACTTAGGAAGCCAGCTCCCTTTCAGCTTTTCTTTTCTCCCCGCTCAGAAAGGAAAAGAAAAAGTAACAGATGATTATGTGAAAGCTATGCATGATTACATTTCTTTTAATAAAAAGTTTAAAAGGGCACTGTTCATTGACATTGCTTAAAAATGTAAAGCGCTCACAGGAGGTACAGTTTAAATATAGTTCTAGATGTATATTGGTAATTTTAGCCCTACCCTCTGAATAATGTGAGCTGGTGCGCATTTATAAATGGCAAATGCTGAATGCCCGACATACCAGTAAAACATTCTGTTGTGAAATGGAATCCGGCGTACAAATCGCTATAATAGAACGCCACAAATATTATCATTTTGGTATGGAAGATTGAGATTTTAGTTTAATTTCAGAAAGCCACCAAATTTCTTTACAACCTGAACGTCAACAGTTTGTAACGGGTGAATATTTTTATTTATTTTTACGAATACAAAGTTTTCCCTCGTTTTTTTTATTATTATTCCTTATGCCGTTTTTGCTTTCTGTCAAGAATTTGTAGCTTTTAGCTAAAAAGGAAAATAAAAAATAATGGTAATCTAAATTAATATCAGTCGTCAGCTATGGGGCTTAGACAAACACATGGAAAAAGGATTCAGTACAAATCTAGATTTCTAAAACGTTCCGGTTTCTACTTTGTAAAATTTAATAAGAACCTTTTTACTGTTCTTTAATGTATTTTTCGAGCAGGTTACAGCCAATATCTTAACAAAACTAACTGAAAATACCACTTTATTGGTATATTCTTAAAATCATTCTTGATACATTATTATTTTGCGCAAACAGGAAAAAAGGTAGTTGATTAATTAAGGTGATTGGTGTGGTCTGCAAATGGCATAACTTGAAGAGCAGTCGCAGAGATAGGGAACATATAAACCAAAAAAGAATATTGGTTTTAGCTTTGGAGTTAAGCGAAAGTGAACGGATACCCATATGGACTACTCTGATGCCATGCGGATATTTTGTGAAGGGAGAAAAAAAATTAAGAAAAGAATCGGAAAAATATTATTTCTCTTTCCACAATAACCCTAATAGAAAAATGTAAAATATTTTCTGTGTAACTCTTTATATTTCTGTTATTTTTAATATCTTGCATTTTATTACTTTGTATTTCTGTACCCCATTGTGAAAATGTAATGTTCTTGAAACAAGGACATACTTGAAAATTAGAGAAATCTGAATGTATCCTTCCTGGTAAAATACTTTATAAATAAATAAAATATATACAGTATATATGAAAATAGAACTACAGGGAGCTTTGTCTGATCCAACTCAAAACCAATTTAAATAAACTATAGACCAGTGACCTTCATTGTTATTCTCCTCAATGATTGTCCGTTTACTGATGTCAGAAGATAAAACATTTGTGGACATTTTCAGGAATCCACCTTGAATTCTGAACAGACAAGATAGATAGCCTATTTACCAACAGAGCTACCACAAATGTTAATTGGAGGGAGAGGGATTGGGATAAATCCTAACGAAAATAAGAAAGTGAATCTCATCAACATTTCTACCCCCTAAATTGAGCATTGCTATCTCATATGTATCCTCCCATCCCAAACTCTGAGTGATACATATAGAAAAAAATGAGATGGGTTTTAAGGAAACATTATAATCATAAATATCATGTTAACGGTGAATTAAAAAAAATATATGACAGATCCCCTAAATAAAATCTTTGGTGTGTGGGGCAAATGGGACCAGCCAGTACCACTGGAAATATAGTGGGGAACTGCATTCTCACATGTTCCCACTCCAAGTGACCTGTCAATAGAGTCAATGGCTGATGTCATAGTCCATTCTTGGGACTTCTTTTCTACTTTTTGACTAATTGTGGGAAGAAAATGTAATGTAGCGGAGGAAATCAGAAACATGAGTAGTCATATATTCAGTCCATGAGAGCCCTAGGAGATCTGAGTAGGGATACACTGTAGGGGAGGCCCACTAGTGTCGTTGTCGGTTCTCCTCATTCTCATAGGCCTGTTTTTGTTTGGTATGTCACGCCCATGTTCGATTTCCTGTTTTTCTGAGTTGATTCTGTGAACCATTGTGTATTTCAGATGATATTTGTAATGTAAGGGTCCTCCTAGTTACCACACATAACTATAAGCATAGTCAACACGGTGGATAAAAAGTGATTACTTATATATTTTTTTCAGAAGAAAGAGACTCCACGTTCCAGTCTCTGATATAACCAAATGAAAACAAAACCAAGAAGAAAACATACAGCCTTTCAGAATGCCATATCTCTTTCTTACGTTCACAATTAAGGTGGAGTTTTGGCCACTCCGGTCAATGGAGCACCCATCTATCCAAAGACACTCTAAATACTTTGTGAGTCCATAACCCCTTCTTCTCAGTTAGAATTTATATACCATGTAGTCTTATGTATAGCTATACCAATGTCAAAGTTCTAAAGAAAGGGGGTCCAGTCCTTATAAAGTACTTTTGCAGCACAAAGAGTGAGTTCTGGCTTAGAATATTCCTTACCAATGATCAGCAAGTCCTATCTATTAATCTCACCACCCCCACATATTCATCAGAAGTTGTCTGAATTCTTATAGCCATGTCTGGCAATAAATAAGCTACTGCCTTTAAATCTAAGTCTTTCTTACGCAAATAAATAACCTTAACTTTTTTCCCCCATTTTCGCTTTAAATCAATTCCATCGACTTTAAGCTCTTTCCAAGATCAAGGGTTCTGTATTTTTTTTTCTTTTCAGTGCGGAGGAAAATAAAGAACGTGCTATTCAGAGCAAAGTCCAGGAGATGAACTCAAAGCCAAAAACACAATAATTCAGGAAGTAGATTTCAGGAAGTGTGGTGTCAGAATATGTTACCATCGGGGATGGAACCACAAGCCCCTGTTGCAGTGAAGGAAGGAGGGGGGGCATGGGAACTTTAGCCTTACCATGGTGAAAATAAGCACATTATAGAGTCAATGAGATGCATTTGTTCCATTTTTTTTTAGAACGTCAAAGAGCTTTTTCCTGCGCAAGAGTAAAAGTAAAAACAGACACAGAAATTAATTATCTAGTAAAAAAAAGCACAAAAATATTAACGAGTACCATAAACAATACGTTCCCTGGCATACCGGTTTGCAATTCTTCTGGGATTTGTTGACAATTTTATACATGGAATAGTTCGAAAGTTGCATTCTATGGTTTCCCTTGTTAAAATGTTTCTTTCCTGAATATTTATTTAATAGAGCACGAGTGGGGAGACCAGGCTGAATTCTTCCACCGTGTCTAAACTTGGACCATCTCCAACCATTTGCATGTTGTGTTCGACTATTGTGCAGCCCTGCTGAAATATTCAGCGCATGATTGAAGAAATAATTATAATTTTTTAGAGGCTTTCTATGTAAAGATTTATTTATAATATCAAGATTTGTCAGGTTGACTTATTAAGGTTTTGGCAGGGGAAAGAAGAGATATAGGGACTATACGAGTAATGAGTTGACGAAAAACAAGGCTTAACAAATGCGTTGCTTTAACCTTACGTAGTAGCTAATATTTGCAGATCTTTTCCTGAAATATGGCCCTTGAACTGATTTAGAGGTTTGGAACATACCATATACCTGCTGCTATAGTTATATGAATGTTTGGGATCCCTTCAATTTAGAGACCCTTTCTCTGTGTTCTCAAAGTAAGAGATACTTGTACAAATCTGTCACTATCGATCTAGGAGTACCTGGGATCTATTTAGAATCCGATGATCTGGCTCAGAGTCATGGTAGCAGAGTATTGCCCTATTCTAGATATGGAACCATAAAACATTTACCCAAATTATCCAGCAATTTCAGCAATGCTTGTTTTAAAAAATTACAAATACCTCAAAAATAGGGATGGCACAAGACAAATTTGAACCAATAAACGCAAACTCAAAAATCTGTTACTTTTTCCACAATTTGGATATTCCTGAATATATTTGTTCATGCAAGTTACATGAAGTAACCTAGTAATTTATCAATGAGCATCTAGTTACAGACCTGCCAAGTCACATGTTTGATCATTGGAAATGTTTTTTGCTCAATCCTCCTGAACAGCCCTAGGTCGTCACCTGGTTTTCAAGAGGACGGAGGCAAATGTGCCGTTACACAGACCGCCGTGGTGCATTTCCTGTAGTCCTCCCAAATTCCTGTTGAATAATATTTAAAATCAGGGCTTTGTAAACCCATACACAAGTGCTAATGTAGTGCCCGTGTAGGAACAGCCCTGACTGACTGCTTGCACCAGGCATTCTGGTGCTCTGGGATGACATGCTCCCTTTTGGGCATGTTTATCATTGATTACACAAATCATGGTCCAGCACCCTCGGCAGCCAAATCACCATCCTCCTGTTCTCAGACCTGCCCAAGTAGGCAGGTCTGTAGTCATTTTTTGGATGAAAGTGGTCTGTGCAGATTGTGCTTCCTCACAGAATGCCCTATCTATTAGGCAATAATAGTACATCCCGGCTGTCATTAATGGAGGAATTTACGCTTTCAAATACCATATTAAATTTTTAATGACAGATTTGCTTTCCATCCCTGGTGCTTAGAGGTCTTAACATGCGGTCTTACACTATATTAATCAGATTTTATTAAATTATTATTTTGATCATATTTACTATTTTTCGTTCCTCTGTGACAAAACATCAAAATAAAATACTACTGTTAATATAAATATATAACATGAATATTAATTCTTGGATTTTCTGTAGAAGATCAGCTTTCCTAAAACATTATAGAAGGGAAAGTACCTGGCAAACACTCGAAGGCTTTGGATTCATCTGAGCCAGGTTCAAATCTTAATCTTGTTCTTCACCCACTGTGATCTAAAATTTTTTAATTTCCTCCAGCCGGAAAGCTGTTAACGTTGAGGTGAAAACTGTTAGAATTAGATTTTGCTGAAATGTATATTTATTCTTTCTATCCTTCAAGGTCTCCTTGCAGAGACATGAAAAAAATAGTGAAAGAAATTCAGTCTAAGGAAAGGCGGCCTTTCCTCGCCGCCGGTCACGAAGAAAAAGACTGGAAAATGCTTAAAGGGATACTTTAGGGTTAAAAAAGGAGGGAGAGGAAATGGTGGGGATAAACATTAACCCACCTATACACTCTCACCTCCTATTTTAATCCTTAAGAACTCATCTTTATCCAGTGCTGGTCTCCTTCTGAGCCCTGAAGAATATAACATGCTGCTGTAAGAAACATGTCATGTGACCACAGAGGGATATGGATGCTCTAGGTATTGTTGAGATTTATTTCCCAAAAGTCCCAAACACCAGGAACCGGAGTTCACTTTCTGGCCAGAACTAAGTCTCTGCACTATGAAGGCTGTATCAGAGTATAGTGTCCCTTTCAGTTTTAGTCCCATGCAAACTAAAGAGTAAGGTTTAGGTCATAATGGGTCTCAAACTCTGCGCCCCCCACCCCACAGATCTTTCCGAAATATAACTCAGATGATTTTGTGGCCATCTATTGTATTTAAAGAAATCTAGGAATTTTAGGGCAGAGTTTGAGATCCCTGGTTTGGGGGTCTCAACTTTACAACACTCATAGACACTGACTCCATACTGGGATATACCAATATATCTATACCCCCATAATTCCTAATGATCTCCTTTCCCTCTGCAACTTGATCACCAGAAAATATAATTTCAAAGGGACGTTGTCCCAGCTAAAGGTACAAACTCTGATTCTAATTGCTATTCTACACTGATCTAACTTACCCTGTTTATTTGGTTTTAGAAAGGTATATTAAGTTGGTAGATGGTAAGTAACCTAGAGGTGCTACTCTGTGATTAAATATAAACACCCATCTAATGGATGAACTTACTGCTTTATCGAACCATACTCTGCCGTCTTATTATAGAATTTGGTCCCCATGGATTGCTCAAATGGGAGACTGAGGGGAGTTATGCATATCACTACTTTGTGTTGATGTTGTGGGTTGCCTTAGTATAATGTGTTTGGGCATGGAGGATGCTCTGCTCTTTTCTCTTTACCTTTCTTCTCTCTTCCCTTTCTTTCCCTTCTTTTCAGGGCTTGGGTATGCCCTGTTCTTCTTCTTCCTTACCCACTTCTTGCGCTTTCATTTCGTTATATTTTCTCTACTAAAATTGGAAGGTATTGTCTGTCCTTGATTTGCATTACTTACGTTCGAGTGTATTTACTGCTTTCCAATTAATTTCATTTACAAAAAAAAAATATCAACACCCATCTATAGCTTAATATGAATAACCCAAAAATCCCTACTTTTGAGCATCATACCGGTGTTTCTTCCTTGGGTTCTCCCCAGAATCCAGAAATGGTTACCAAAGAGGACACCCGGCATGGTGGAACAGGAACCTCTCTGAATGTGGTATGTATAATTGCATCTAATAGTTTATCAAATTATCTACAGAATCAAAGCTGTACAATAAGATTTTTTAATGATTTTAAAATGCTTAAAGTGAACTTAATATGAACCAATGGCAAAAGATAAATAAATCAGTTTTATGATCTTTGACATCATCATCCTTACAGTTATTTAGAGCAGGGATCTCAAATACTGGTCCTCAGATGTTGATGGCCTACAATTCCCAGAATTCTTTTTTGCAGTAGATAGCCAGAGAATCACAAGTTCAGAAACATCTGCAGGGCCAGAGTCTGAGATGTCAGATTTAAACCATGTTTAAAGGGATACTCTAAGGTTAAAACTGGAGGGGGAAGCTGGGGTGCTAAACATTAACCCCACTTGGCCTCGTCTGAGTCTCCCTCCTGTTTTAATCCTTCAATTTGATTTTAGAATACTCTTCTTTACAGCTTTGGGCTCTTTCGGTGCTTGTTCGGATAAGACATGCTACCATCTTTCTCTAAATCTGCACAGTCTCCATAACCATAGAAGCTTGAGGTAGCAGGCGAGCACATTGAGAGCCATAGATGGGAGTTGTGCCACAAAGCCCCAAATTCCACGAACCTGAGCTTAGAGCTCAGTTTCTGGGTGTCACTGTTCTCTCAAACTCAGAGGACGGAATCAGCCCAACAAGAACCCCTTTTCCAATATAGTGATGAGGGCAAATGGATCACTGCAACCACTCATGTTGAGTAGTCACAGTGCATAGAGTGTCCATGTCATGCCCCATGATTTAGGATTTATTGTATATTTTTCTGTTTTGTGTTGAATTTGCCTTTGCTGCTTACATGCTATTGATTTCATAGCTATTTTGTTCCTGCTGGGTTTCCTTAGCTTTCTGTATTCAGCTAGTTTCCATTCCTTTGCTCAGTGTCTTGTTCTAAGGGACTTCCTGGTTACATAGCAGCCATTCTGTGCTCACTGCTGGACAATACTAATATCTTTTTACCTGCATTGCTGTACACTATTACAAGATTGTCAGTCTGATCATTAAACTCTTCAACTGGTCTGGATTCATCTTTCTACGTGTCAGTTTTGCTGAGTTGAAGCTATCTGCCGAACTTCATCGTGTGAGTACTGGTCAAATACAGACTTATCTAGTCTAAAGCATCCATGTCTCACAGCTTTGCTTAGGGAAGCAGAATAGTCCAGATAAAGCTAAAAAAATATTTTCCTTTATTGTTGCAATAAATGAAATAAAGCATACATTTGAACACTGCAATGCTCAAAAACCATTTTATTCTCTTTTGCACTTTTCTTTTAAAAAGCATTACTCTCTCCAAAGATCATACACGACACATGTAGTAAATGAATGGCTGCTAATAAAAATGGCTATAAAATACACCGGAGCACTTTATATGATATGAGTCATATGAGATTTTATCTGTGACTGTAGGGAGACGTCCTGATGCTCTGCTCAAATTCCTTACTGACAGTTGTATTTTTATCAGACTGCCAGTCGGTTCCCCCTGACAACACGGTTTCAACTTTCAGCAAAGTACTTTGCAACGCTAATCTTGAGAGGATACCATTGTGGAACATGGCGGAGGACCGGGTCTTCCAGCGTACCGATACCAAAACTGCAGACTGTAAGCAAGGACAGGAAATTCATATCTGTCAGCCGAGGAAAGGCTGATTTAATGGGTTTAAGCCGTGATCAAAAGCAAATTACTATGGGCCGTATTCCTGCTGAGCCAGTAATACAGAACTGCAAATGGCAAAAATGAGAGGGTGCAGTTATCCATTTGTGGCTCTCTATTACTGCCTCTATTACAAGCCAGGGGTTATGTTAGCGGCTCAACTGGTAATATTAGAGCGTCACTAAATGATATTGGCAATGCGGTGAAGCACCTGCCGCTGGTATCCTCTCCTGGAGTCCACAAGTGTGAGAATAGGCAGCAATAATATATACAGTGACCTGTCGTAACAGCTGAGAAGCAAGTGGAGTAACACTGGAGTTGCTTCTGGCTCACTTGCTAATGCTGATGGCTCAGCTGGAATAACGACTTACCGTAATTGTTTTTGTTCTTACTCCTGTATCAAAGCTTTACATTACTGTGTTTATTGCTGTGGAGCTATTCAATATGCCCAATCCACATTGTGTATTATTGTGAGTAGAATTGCTGTGTAACTCTGTGATATTCCTACATACTGCAATAATATCACTAGTATTAAATAAAAGATCATTTTACTATCATTAAATTATATAATGCAAAATTACGTTGCTATTAGTTTTATTACCGTGGAGCTTTGTGATGCAGTCATCCACAGTGAACATTGCTGTGAATTTTATTGATGTGGACCTGTGTGTTATGGTAACTTGTAGTATGTAGGAGTGTATCATAGAGCTCAATAACAAATCTCTTGGTAATGTGCAGTGTGTATGAGCATATCACAGAGTTCCACAGCAATAAAACTAACACTCATACACCCACAAGATATACAGGGTTATTCAGAGAAAGGTGAAAATCAGGAAAATTGGCAGGAGAAGAGAACAATCTAGACCAAGTAGTCGATTTGGAAAGTGAGATAAATGGAGAATTTTTCTGGTTTGGCTATTTTGACCTAGAATTTTCACTTCTCCAGTCATTCTCCTGATTTTCACCTTTCTTTGACTAGACCTGTTATTGTTGAGCTCTGTGATATTAGCGCTCTGCAGCAATGAAACACACAGTAATGGAAGTACATGTTTTTTTGCTGTGGAGCTCTGTGTTATACTCATACACACGGACATTTACTGAATTTTTTATTGTTGTAGAGCTCTGTGATATACTCATACACAATGCACATTACTGCGAGTTTTATTGCTGTGGAGCTCTGTGATATTCTCATACACAATGCACATTACTGCAAGTTTTATTGCTGTAGAGCTCTGTGATACTCTCATACACACTGAACATTACCGTCTAAAGAGGAGTTCTGTGATACACTTGGCAATAAATATGTAGTCAACATTCTTAATAAGAACACGTTGTACAGGCGACAGGGGATGTACACGGCAAAAATAACTATTCAGATTTTTTTCACATTATCTGGCAATGTGTACCATTTACATCAGTCCAAGCTGATGTAAAAGCTAAAGTGTGACATCATTATGTAATGAGAAATGTTACATGAGAATTTATATAGAAGAGGGCCTCAACTATAATACATTACATGACAAATCAAAAAAATCAGCAAGTAAATAGCACTGACCCGTGCTAAAGAAATTCCTAAATGTTTAAATTGTTATGTGATAATTAAACCGCATCACACTCCACAAGTCAATATCAATTACCAGTGTATTATTAATCTAATGTTTTAAGAACACCTATACAACTGGAGTTATCCATTACTTTTTATTAAAGGTGTAAGATTGGAAAAAGATGTTTGTACAGATAACATTTTTGGTAATTTTTTTTATTGCCAAAACTATTTATTATTTATTGAATATATTCCTTTCAATTTAAGATTTTATTTTGTAAATAAAGTCAGCAGAAAATCAAACAAATGTAAGCAAGGGCCACGCAGGACCAACAACAGCAGAATTATCACTTATGAAAAATAACAAACATCTCCCGATATGGGGGGGGTCTTAGCATATAATAGCGATCAGTGAAGGGGAGGGGAAGGGAGGGGGTATGATGTGGTTAAAAAAAAAAAAAAAAAAAAAATAGGCCGACCGTCCATCAAAAATGCGAAAGCGTCTTCGCACGCAGGATCAGAACTTTTGCAGGTGGGGGGGGGGGGTGGGGTCGTAAAGAAAAAAGGGGGGGGAACAAAAAAAACATCCTCGAGTAGAGGGGTCTCATCTAAAACTCGGGCAATGGCGTCAAAAAGAGAACGACAAATACTCAGTGGAAGGGGGTATGAGAGGAAAAAAAATAAAACTGTCTCTAGGAATCAAAAGCGTCCCCAGCCGGGGATCAGTGACAAACAGCATTTGGCAGGCAGGGCGATGCAGCAACCGCTAAATAAAAACACTCAGGAGGGGGTATCGAAAGTAAGAGGGGTGTCTCAAAAAAGAAGAGGGCAAAATAAGGTCAGCCGGTGTCCAACAAAGGAGGCTGGACCGTCACAGGCAGGTACATGCAGGATTGTCCAGATCTCTGTGTCTCCTTGGATGGGTAGGCTCGGCAAAGAAAATAATTCTGGGGCATAACCTCACGGCACCTCGGTGCGTACATCCGCGCCATCTTAACTGCTAGCTGGGGGTTAAATCCGCGGAGAGCCCAGACCGTTTTGCGATCTCCAATTCTCCTCCGTAGATCTACTCGATGTTGCTGTGTGCGCATCTCACCAACCCGGGTAGCTACCTTCCGAACCGATTTCACACGTTTCCGCTTGGGTGTAGCTCTTGCTGTAGCCTGCGTACGAAAAATCACTCGTGGCCCCAGTGGGTGCTTCCGCACCCTCTTATCAGCCAGCCGGGGAGTGTGGGCTTCTGCTCCGAGTCTCCGTCGAGGGGTCACTGACTTCGGGTTTGGTGTCCCCGTCTCTCCTCGGGGCATACAAGGTGTGCGTCCTCCTCCAGCTCTCACCTTCGGGGGTAGGCTCCGGGGCCAGAATACACGGACTGGCATCTCCTCCCGTCCACAGTGTGCCACGGAGCTCCCCACGGCAGCGCCCGCTAGCAGGCAGGTCTCAGCAGAGTACTGGGCAGGAACCGACCCAAGTGCAGCCCTCTTCGAATCCGTCTTCCCCCTGCAACCTCTCAGCGCGACCATCACCTGCCTCCAGACTCCCTTGGTGAGAGGGCTGTCTGCATCTTCCGCCGCCAGCCATATTAAGCAGGCATCCAAGCCTGAGAGTACTGCGTCTTCACCGTCGGCGGGGGGAGGGGTTCCATCCAGCCATCGACCCGGAGATCCGACCGCTATCCCCATAGAACCGTCTGTCATGGTATGTGAGAGACACGGGCCCTGTGTCTCCACTGTCTCCATTTAAGGATTCAGGCCGGGTGGGAGCGGTCAGTCCAGGGAAATTGCGAGTCATCCAGGAGATAGGCCCCAAAATGGCCACCGTCTTCACACTTCAGCCACGATGCAAGAAGCTCCAGAGCCTTCTCCGGTCCGGAGGGGGGACTAAACGGTCTCCGGAGTGCTCAAAACCGGTGGCCAGCCTTTCAGGAATCATAAGCTGCATAAAATGCCACAAGCAGAATCGTCTAAATGTCCCAAAAAAAAAAAAAAAATCGATTGAATATATTCCAATATCCATTCCATTCTAAGATTATTTTGAATAACTCACACAGACCGTTCACAAGACGGATGGTAGTACGTATGTTTCTCATTAACAATGGCTCATGTGTATGGTAATAGAGAATGAAATGGAAGCTCCGTCCGACTGGGTACAGACGTTGCTGCCCCCCCTCGTAATCACAGCTGTCACCGTATACACCAATATGGTACATGCACGCTCCCCTTTCATAACAAACAAAGGCGATATTTTAAACAAAGAGGCTTATTTAGAAGGCACTCTTTATCTGTTAAATTAATGCGCGCGGTGGAAACAAGATAGCTCAATGCGATCAAACCCATCTCAAATGTAAAAATTGCAAACGTAAAATAAATATATTGCTTTACATGGCACAAAATCACTGTTGAAAAGACAAAAACACCCCTAAAATGTGTATTGGAATGACTAAGGCTGCTTTGGAGAGGTGCGACACTCTACAAGTGTCCCCTTTAGAAAATTCTAACGGGGTCAAATGAAATGTTCTTTCCAAGAATTATAATAAAAATAATATCACAAGAGATTACTTTATTTTCCTCTAACCAAGCTACTGTAGCTACTGTAAGCCTAACATTAATTTATACCACCCAGCTTTGGAACGAATGAGATTGGGATGGGGTGGGCAGGTCTAGAGGGGATGACATGCCTGTGAAGCAACTTGCATCTCTGGTGATGCTCAAAAAAGGTGAGGCCACCAGTCAAGGGAGGGTGTCAATCTCCCAGGGCGTATCCTGGTTGCCTCACCAAAACAAGCTACCTTTTCACAGTCTTCAATGAAACAACCCATCAAATTCAGGATGGTTTCACCTAAAGTAGGTCAGTGGACAATTGCTACCCCTTGATTTATAATTTTTCCATCTAAAAGGCGCCCATCTTGAAATTGCATCAAACTTTTCCCAACCCTCAGCCACAGTAATAAAAACAAGTAGAAAGTACAGAAAGCACAGGATCCTGAAATGGAATTAGTGTCTGACTTTTTCGAGATTTCCCTGCATCCTACTGAACAGGAAACAGGAAGTAGTTGTTTAACATTTCTGATTATGCTCCATGTGCAACTTAAAGCTCAGCCTAAAACCTTGCATTACATAAAATGTCAGCCATAACTGAAAAAAAAGAATCGACGACCAACACATATCAGAAGGAAATCATATGGTACTATGGTGCATGGACTAATCTGGATGGCAGTTAGTCACTGTTCTGCCCCGTTTAAAATATAAAAAAAGTCTTCAAAAATACTCTTGGGTTTGTTTATTTGTACACACCGACATTCCATATAAATACAAGCCTGCGTTGAATTTTAAGAAGGCGGGTTACATTGCCCCCTCAGCTTGGGACTTTACCAGTCACCACTGCATATCGATTATTTCTGTTCACACGGTTTCCCACATGACAGTACCATCAGATGGCTACATAAACAAACCCAAATTCTATTCACTTGATTGACAATTTGGGGCTAACACTATGGCTGAAAATGCGGAAACATTGTGTAAAAAGATATATACTCATACCTACAGTAATAGAAACATAGAAAATGTCAGCAGATAAGAACCTTTCAGCCCATCTAGTCTGCCCAAATATGCATTATTAATAAAATATATATAGGATATATAACTACCGTATAAAAAGATAAACCTAATAAGCCACTATTTAGTTTGGATGAGCAAAACACAGGATATTGATGCCAAGTGAACTATCATTTTTGTTTTAAAGTACATATAGAGATGAATCTGGCAGTTTCCATTATACATCATTGACTTATTAAATTATTGAGCATCATTGTGCAAGAATGTGCTCAGGACCTGGAGATTACCTATCATACTACCGCTATTCAGATTTATAAACTCATGCCTTAGGATTCCTAAAAGCTTCATCCCTCCCCACCACCACCCACCTCCTGACTATGACCGACTGCAGGGAAAAGTTCAATTCTATTCATTTTGGGTAGCATGCATGCATGCTGGTTATTGTTGTACAACGTATTACGTACAAATACAAACTGACAGTTTAATCAGGATCCTAATTGGAAACTCTGCCGCTAAAGAGAAGTCAGGGACTCCCTGCATTCCTCTAAACTGAGTTCTTCTGCTGCTAACCAAGATTAATTAATATTACATATTTAACGCATATGGATTTCAGGGACGGGTGCATTTTCCTTGGTAAAAGAAAAGTCAGACACGTGATTATCCTCATTAGACTGGAGACATGGTAATATAAAACAGAGTGTATCTGTTTTCTCCAGCCTTTTCACGTTCTCAAACGTCAAAATGGCCTATGTTCAAAGGCATTTCTCAGAATTCCTTTTCATATTCAGACCTTTTCTGTTCTGTTTTGTGTTTTAAGGGATTTTATTTTGGGGGGTTTTAAGCTCATGATCAAGAATACGTAAAATTCAATGCATCATTATGTTTGACCCTCACGCTTCATGGTGCCCTCTTCCCAGGTGGCACATGCTCTTCAAAGTTTCTAAGTCCCAGGTTCTGGCTCCAGTTTCATTCAAAAAATGATGGTTGGCATTGTTTGCAAGTCGAAGGACATCAGCTACAGCAATATCTCCATGTTCTTCTTGTCTATTGGATGGAACCTTTCTTAAACTATCCATACATCTCTTAGAGCTCCCTGCAGAAGCTTGAATGCATATAGGAACTAGTTTATTATTGTAAAATTGCCAACTTAAGGCCGTGGCTGTAAACAATCTACAGAAAAGACAGAGATAGAAAAGGTTTTCGAATATTCAGACACTAAGTAAAGTCCTATTTAATGTGAATAAAAATGGGCATTTGCTTTCTTTGTTTATGGTGCAAAGAGACAAGAGTGTTAATATTGAGGTTAACGCTAACCAACAGAGTCTGCTACACTTTCAATTCATTTTTAGTCAACAGATTCTGCTCCTTCATATTTAGACACCTGCTACATTTGCATTAAAAGAAGCAGAATCTGTTACCTAAAATGAGGTAAAAATGGTGCAGAATTAGTTGGAAAGGGTTAGGGGTACACTTAACCCTAAAACAAGCACAAATAGTAACCTTCATTACGAACCTTATAATTAATAGTGTCAATTTCACACCGTAATCACATCAGTAAAATTACACTAATATGGTACCAAGTTCCACTGGGAGAAAAAAAATGACAAAATTTCTTTATGTGGAATAAAACTTTTTTTTTAATCCAGCTTCGTAAAATCAGGAAATCTTTTCAACTGGCAACTTTTCTGCACATCTTTTTCAGCCGTGATCACAAGGTGTTGACTTTCCCATAGGACACCTTGAAAATATGTATTTTGGACTTCTTATTTCACTAACAAAATGTGTTCATTACTTGGCTAACCAATAAAAAATGAAACCTCATAGTTTTTCATTACAGTGGTTTCTCCAATGGAAGCAGAAACAAAGTTCTACAAAAGTTTGCATTCAATTAATTCACGCAATTGATCTTTGCCTCTATTTGTTTTCAAACTGCAGCCTTTCCTGACATATATTAGATTGTTCTTTCCCTTAAGACAGTGGTTCCCAACTGCGGTCCTCAAGATATCTGGAAAACATATCAAGTTTTCCAGATATCTGAAGCACAGCACAGGTAATATGAGTTTCTGTTCAGTGATTGCAGGATTCAGTCTGCTTTTCTCCAAGGTAATCCTTAAAAATCTAGCCTGTTAGGGGTTGAGATCCACTACCTTAAGACAATGCTGAAATTGTGTTGCATGGAAAATAAAATACTAGACACCCATTGCTGGGAATTACATGGGAGGTTGTACTAAAGAGAATGGACCCTATTCCCTAGTCCGTGCTAATATGGGGTCACTAACAGGGAAAATATGTGCCTGCAGATTTTCCTGTAGTGTCCCTATGTTACCACAATATTCCAGGGCAGGCGCTAGCCGAGCACCTCGACATGGAATGCCTCGCTAACCTCTGGGATACTCTCAGAAGTGCCACCATGGGTTTCCGTGCCACCACGAGTATCATCTACTGGAGTTCATAGGACTCCATGGAGGGTTGTGCTGCCAGGCTGTGAGCCTTACACAATTTCACTATAGCCACGGAGTGATTGCGGAGGGAGACTGGGAACTAATTGAACCCAGTCTCACTCTGCTCCCGTCAACAAAAAGCAGTGGATCGGGCCACCACTGTCGTCGTGAGCTGAGAGGTGAGTATCAGATTTATTGAGGGGGTATAGGGGGCGCTACATGATTCTGAAAATTTAGAAACCTGTAGCACCAGCTTTTAGAAGGTGCTAACTTTTGGCTGGCCGCATCTCTGCGGTAATTAGCGCTAGCACTTTGTAATGCCTTACTTATCGAAATGCTAATGGACGTTTGCGCTCCCCATGTTGAGTATAGGATGTGCAAACTACAATAAGCTCGTAGAAGATAGCACAAAAAATGATGGGCTAACGGATTACTAACAGGGGTAGCGTCAGGAATGTAAAAGGAGGGGCTTCGGTAAAGTGCACTTATCTTGGCGTGGATGCTTCCATATTGAGGCGCTAACGTTAGAAACATAGAAACATAGAAAAATGTCGGCAGATAAGAACCTTTCGGCCCATCTAGTCTGCCCAATTACATGGATACTTTACCTGGATTTATCTTTTGTTTAGGATAGCCTTATGCCTATCCCATGCCTGCTTAAATTCAATTACTGTTTTGGCCTCTACCACTTCAACTGGAAGACTGTTCCATGTATCCACCACCCTCTCAGTAAAATAATGCTTTCTGATGTTACTTTTAAACCTTTGCCCCTCTAATCTAAGACTATGTCCTCTTGTTTTGCTACTTTGTTTCCTTTTAAATATACTCCCTTCCTCTACCTTGTGGATTCCCTTTACGTATTTAAATGTTTCTATCATATCTCCTCTGTCTCGTCTTTTTTCCAAGCTGTACATGTTAAGATCATTAAGCCTTTCCTGGTAACTTTTCTCCTTCAAGCCGTACACCATTTTAGTAGTCCTTCTCTGAACTCTCTCTAAGATGTCTATATCCTTCTGGAGATACGGTCTCCAGTACTGCACACAGTACTCCAAGTGAGGTCTCACCAGTGCTCTGTACAGTGGCATGAGCACTTCCCTTTTCCTACTGCTAATACCTCTCCCTACACAACCAAGCATTCTGCCAGCATTTCCTGCTGCTCTATTACATTGACTACTTACCCTTAGATCCTCTGAAATAATAACCCCTAAATCCCTTTCCTCAGATGTTGAGGTTAGAACTGTATCAAATATGCTATATTCAGCCCTTGGGTTTTTACGTCCCAGGTGCATTATCTTGCACTTATCCACATTAAAACTCAATTGCCACAACTCCGACCATTTTTTTACTTTACCTAAATCATTTGTGCCAAAATGTGCACAATTATACACACAGACACGTCACAATTTAAAGGAAATTTCATAATGGCTGCTATATGAAGAGGTAATGTATGGAAACAGAGGTCATTGTTGGACTGAGATTTGTATTTACATACAGAGTACAGTATATAAATACACCCTGTAAATCTAGATATATTTGGAAACCCAGGAGGTGAGAAGTATTTTGATTTTAATGAAATAAAACTGAATCCCTTTGGCAGTCTAATATTTCTGGGATTGCATTATCTTATATTACCAGAGAGACAGGTCATAGGTCAGATACAAATACTAACAGAAAATCTCTTTGGTGCTCTTAGGTGGCTAATTAATGGATTGCGGACAACTGAAATATTGTAATTTCCCTCAATATGATCAGTAATATAGCATATTCCCAAAAATAGAGAGATATGACGAGGAAGGGCCATGTTCTTGGTGCCCTGGTGACACGATTCCCCCTAGGGTCCGTGGTGTTGGTCCCTATACACAGTATTCTATATACCCTTCCGATCATTAGATGGCCGGCAAAGTTAACGTATTTTTTTTATTTAAAAGAAAGAAAAATAATAAATATATATATAATACATGAGAAAAAAATTATATATAAAATATATATAATACATGTATAGTGTATATTTGATAAGCCATGTTAGTCCTCTCTCTCTGGAGCCATTTTCAACCTTGAGAATGGCTCCAGAGAGAGCCAAAACGCCGGTTTGACTTTTAATTACATAAATACATTTTGTTATTTTATTTTTCAAGTGCAGCCAGTCCTGTTTAGTTATATATGCAAGTATAATTGGCTACAGCACTGTCCTATTTTTGGATTAGCTCAACTTTGAAACAGGTTTAATATATATATATAGTTTATTATTGCAGAAGCCATTTGCACATCACAGCAATTCAAAGAACTGCATCATTCATATATACACACATACGTTTCGGCTGATAAAAAGCAAATTTTTGGCCAGCATGATATTGATTTTCACTACTATGCATGCCTAAAAAGATTTATATAATGGTTTCAGACTTTTTTGTTTCCCTGCTTGAAACTACATCCATCAACCCCTTTGACCACTTGGTATCTTTTTTTTTTACATCTTCTAACTAATAAATTTGCATCAAATCACTAAAGCCGAGATTTCCATTAGTAAGTATAAAGGCAGAGTGCCTATAACAGATAGATAATTTTTTAAAAGTGAAGTCAAAATGCCAGTATACCTTTAACCAAACCTGCGTAATCCATAACTAGCCAAGTTGCAGTAGAAGAATCCGTAAATTTAGGCGACTGAATTAAAATAGAGTCCTTGATGAAGAAACAAACAAAGGCACTTTTACTAGTTTGTATTTCTGTACACTGAATGTAACAATTCAATGCACTTGAACCCAGGACATACTTAAAAACGAGAGAAATCTCAATGTATCCTTCCTGGTAAAATCCTTTATAAATAAATAAATAAAATAAATAAGTAAGAGAAAGATAAATAAATATATTTTCACCATGCAGGACTTTCTTGCATATTAAAAAAAATAATTAGGCCTTCAATCCTTATACATTGAAATCAAAAGGGACACATACCCCACAGGCAGCAGACAGACCTCCAGCAATACAAATTTTAAGCCAATTATTGGTATCCATGGAACAAAAAAAAACCTTATGTTTTCTCTACATGGGCCATATATTCTTTCATCTTTCAGCAATCAAGAAACTTTAAAGGAGCCAACATTGTTGACGTGACCTTTTGAAATTGTGTCGGAGTTTTTAGGCCACACCAAGAGAAAATGGTTAACACAACAGTAGTGCATCAAAGTGGCGCAGTAATTGCAGAGCCAATTTGCATCAAAATTCGCTGGAAACTTACAACGTCCTCACAGCAAGTTTGCACGTTCTTATTATGTTGTATCCCATGGAAAATATTGTTAATGCTGTCAAAACAATAATCAAGACCATTCAACGTTTATAAGCTTATACAAATAACACCCCAAAACAAACAATCATGAAGAACAGGAGTAGAATATATAAAGCACAAAGGATTTTTATTTCTTAACATCTGACACCATAGTATTCCATTAGATTTATAAAAAGTACATTGGTCAGTTCTTTAGAAGACAAGATCCACTTGGTACTGTGCCGAGTATCTCCAAACTTTAGGGTAAAATGTGAAGGCTGCTCTGGCCAACTCATTACAACGACTCAGTAGAGGGGACCCTTTGATTTTTTTCTGTATGAATTTCCTATATTAAATATTTTTTAAAAAAGCAAAAGAATATTGAAATCAACGTTTATAGGGACACTCTAGTGTGATCATTCAATCTTATCTGAGCAGTCACACTGGTCAGGTCTTTAATCATTGGGTCCCACCAATGGCTCTCAATGATTTCCGACATCGATAGCCTTTGAATTGGCTGGACGCTTGCTCTAGTGTCCTGCTTCCCCATGATCGCTTGGCATGCTGCAGCTGCCGCGTCAATGTTTAACCCCTTCATCTTCCCCTTCTGTTTTAACCCTAAGGCTAGGGTCAGACGAACGCATTTTTTGCGTTGTCCGTGAAAAAGTGCGTTCGAACGAATGGACGTATTTTTTCACGGAATACGCGATACCGGTCATACGATGCGCATTTTCATCCGTGAATTTGTACGGATCATCAATAAAACACTTTTTGCGTCTGGACGTTATGTAGGCCGGACATTAGCAGCGTCTGACGTCTCCTAATCACGCACACACGGCGCTAGCGGACGCAGCGTACTCTGTACGTCAGTACTAGCGGTTTCACGTTCTCAAAAAAAATGTGTTTGTTTGCCGCTTGCGTTGCCCAGCCAAACTTTCGTGCGGCCGTACTTCATATATTGCCCATCATTGGACGTCATTTGCTGCTACTACGGCCGTGATAAAGTGCGGCTGCACGCGCGTTCGCACTGCGTTCATCTGACCCCAGCCTAAATTATCTCTTTAAATTTACTTTGACTCAAAGTTCAAGGGTTGCTACAAGCGGTTTAATGAACACCAGCAGTAACAAAAATAACAACCTTCAAAACATGTAGAAACCACTAGTAAATAGTCTTATATCCATAGGATAAGGCAGTCGACGAGGAAACCTTAGTCTTATAAGTAAAGCTGTATGGGATTCTCCGTATAACTTGTACAGCTGCCAGAAGAAAACATATGCCCAAAGAATGATGTTAAAAAATAAAAATTACACGTGACACGGATAAGCACGGTTTACTGGTAATGAAATACAATCAGCTAAGGTTTGTTTGACAATAAAACAATGTCAGGATCCAAACACAGTATACTATCCACTGATTATAGGAAAAAAAAAAACCAAAACATGTCAACATGTTTTCCGGTAGCGTGAAACATTACTTGATGTTCTTACAGCATTTGAAGTCTAAAGTATAAATACGTTTTATGCGTTCTGATTCCCTTGAGATTCCAGTGAGGGTATGGACATGTCGAGGAGATCATTTGTCTTTAAGCACAAAACTTGGGGCAACGTCTTGATTGCCTTCACAGAAATCATTACATCGTTATCTAGATTCCAGCCTTGGCGTGTGGAAAAACAGAGAATTCTGCCAAGGCAGCTTGGATACTCTTACTTAGGGCTTTATTTTGATCTTGCCTGCGACGGCTGGGCTGCTATTCCTATCTCGCAGCTTGGAATGAGCAACTGTCCACTGTACATTAACAGCTCCTATGCTTTAGATAGTTGACCCTAAGGCTAATGTCAGACGAGCGCATTCTGTGCGGACTGTGTGTCCGTGCACAACGGACGTACTTTCTGACTGACAAGGTAGTGGCCACACAGTCCGTTTTTTTCACTGACCTTTTTTTGACTGATGTAGAAGGGAAATAAAGTTAATACGAAAAACATTTTGTCCGTCAAAAATGCAGTCTGTCTGACTTCGTTCCATCACTCACACACAAAGCTATGCGGATGTTGCGGACGCAGCGCACTCTGTGTGTCCATTCTAGCGGATTTACGTTCTTGCCTGCCTTGTGTCCGTTGTTTGTCCGCAGTACGGTGCGGACGTACTTCGTGTGTGGTGCTCCATTGGTCGTAATTATATACTATAACGGACGTACAAATGTGCGGCAACGCAGCCGTGATCAGTGCGCTCATCTGACACGGGCCTTAGGGCCTAAATTGAAACGACGCTTGTAAAACTCAGATTTGTATTAGATTTAAGCCCAAATAGTGCTACACCCATGTGTACCCTGCATGCGGTTTACCCAAACAATGTCAAAGTGGACTATAGTCCTCGTGAGGGCACACAATCACACAATTTGTGTGAAATTATTAAGTGATACACACATACTTTCTCTTTTAATCATAAATTGGGATAATTTATACTGTATTTCAGGTTTCCAGATACAAGCTTTTCACCAACAGGTCTTAGAAATCAGTGCTAGCAAACATTAAAAGACATACATGGTTATTCAGAGAAAGGTGATACTCTGGAGAACTTTTGGAGAAGTGAAAATTCTAGGTCAAAATAGTCAAACCAGAAAAATTCTCCATTTATCTCACTTTCCAAATCGGCGATTTTGACCTAGAATTTTCACTTCTCTAAAAGTTATCCAGAATTTCACCTTTCTCTGAATAACCCTGATAAAATAGACACATAATGGTGCAATATCTTAAGTTGAAAATGACAGATCTTCGTATACAATATATATATCAACTCACAAAAACAGTTGATAGACATATTGTATATGAAGAAGATCAGTCATTTTGAACTTACAATACTGCACTATTATGTGCCTATTTTATGTCCTTTACTGTTTGCTAGGACTGATTTGCAAAACCTGTTGGTGAAAAGCTGTAATCTGGAAACCTGTACCCCAGAATAAATTATCCCAATTCATGATTTAAGGGAAAAGTGTGTGTATCACTTAAAAAAAATAAAATGGGTGTAAAATTATTAATAAAGTATTTTACCAGGAAGGATACATTGAGATTTTCTCTCATTTTCAAGTATGTCCTGGGTGGTGAGTATGTACCGTTAGGTGTCTTGCCCTAGGACACTTACTGGAGAGGCGATCTTGCTGGGATTCGAACTTGTGTCTCCACGATTACAGAGCAGCGATGTTACCTCTACTCCATCCAGCTGGTATAATTATTTGATCGTGCACTCTCACGAGGACTATAGTCCACTTTAACAACTCCTTTGCTTTGCCTAGGTTCTATTAATGGCTCAAAATAAAAATAGTGCTCCTGCAACGTTGCACTGGCTCCCTAGAGTCCTATATCTAATTGTGGTCCCCAAATATTCTGACTCGAGGCACTAAGGCAGCAGCTGCCGGGTGGAATACACCCTGAAATAGGGAGCCTGTAAGGGATATCAGCTCAACACGATTTTTTTCCTTAGTGGTTCCCTGTCAGTGGCATGAGTGAAACAGAACCCTTTGTGTCCTCCGTACCACGGATTTCCACCGCCCCAATTTAAAGCAGTCTTTGATAATGTTGAAGTATGATGTAAGGGTATATGTTTTCCAATCCTGAAGGCCTCATCAGATATCACGGTGCAACTGGTTGTGTGTTAATCACTATCTGTTATTCCAAAAATCCAAAGGACCTATAAACTGAAGAACAATATAGAAGGCATTTTAAAACTCCGAATGCTAGTACTAAAGAAATTAAATCTGTACCTCGATCTTCTGAAACCATGATAAATTAGGCCATGGCAAACACTCTACACAGAATATGATGTCAACACGAGACTAAAGGAAGGTTAAGAAGTAGAAATCATGTTCCAGGAGACCATGCACGTCTACTCAAAAGCAAAATGGAATATGACGCTCTGAAGGATAGGATAGAATTTTAAATAACGGCTGTTGCTTCAGCATACGTAATGATACGGAATCGCTCTGTCTCAGAGTTTGTAACACTCTAGAGATACTGAAATGATTTCTAATTTTTAGGTGATCCAAGTCTGTTTACAATACAATTTCCAGAACGATTTATACTTTTGCTAAGACAGTCTTGAAGGATAAGAGCAAAACCCGTATGGAGATCTGTAACAGACAGAAGGGAAACTATACGCAGCTCGAGCTGACAGAGGAGACTCTAGGGAGGTAGGACTGAGAAGTCACAAAGGCCATGGTCATCAAAGGGAAGGACATCAAAGGGAAGCGTTCTTTTTCTTTTGATTACGACAGTCAGAGATTGGCCAAAAGTTTGTTTTTTCTTTTTTTAAAGTTGAAGGAATGTTTTCTTTTTAAGATTAGAATATTACCATTCTAATCGGATTCCATCTTCTTCATTCCAATGCATATGTTTTATGCATGCACAGCTATGCACACCTCTCTTATGCCCTTGATCTCGGGAGGATAGGCCCGTTGTTCGGGGTTGAAGATCTCTTATCCTATTTGTCTCTAATACTGTATAAAATCAATCTGTAAAAAAACACAACCCCCAAACAACAACAAAACACAAAAACATACATGGAACTTTACACGTCACTTGTATCAATTGGAAGTAATCATTTGTGGGAGAAGAATTTCAAGAGGATAAATTCAATGATTGTTAGATAGATTATTATTGTGTTGTGCCTAGTATAGATGCACAATGAGACCACCGATGGATTAGAGACACAAATGTTAGGATTTAGAACCATTTTAAAATCAAAATGCATATAAAACATACCCCGCTGTTAACATACAGATTTCTAGATTTACATAGTGGTATGACAGGCGAGAAGCGTTTTACCAATTTAAGCTATTTATTTTACAATGCGTTAATCCTATTTCTTCATGAGCTTCCAGCATACTGCCTACTCCTTCACTGTATAGCATGCTTTTCCTGACTCAAGGGACGAGGATTGTAGGAGATTTTGCAGATGCTTTATGGATTTCTTAAATCAGCTGATCTGGGGCGAATGACTGGAGAAGATGATTGAGATTAGCTGACAGTGATAGAAGGCCCTTTTGTAAAGCACTATCGAAGCATGTTCTGTGACATTTGTCTCCGTAAAAAAAGTTAGAACAATTCATCCATTGGCATCAAAAGTCTAAAGGGACTCATGATGTAGCTTTGTAGCAGATAGAATGTAATTACCGTCACAATTAAACACTACATGATGCATTTTCTGCATTTTTTTAAACTATACATTTTGTGTGTGTGTGAATTCCTTGTTTTTATATTTTTAGAAACAGAGCTCACTTTAGTAGAACCACTGTTAAAAAAAATAAATGTTAGGGTGTGTATTCTAAAATGTGATAAATTGTTTTGAGTGGTATTGAAAATCTAGCATAACTCGTAAAAAGCAAAGGTAAGACAAAAAATATATACCTGATGTATTCACAACTCACAAGACCATAAATCAAATAAGAACTATGCCATCATCTACGAATGATTGAATATGGGACTGATGGCATACATTAACATTGAAAGCCTTTGGACTACCCCTATGCAGTTACTGATATTGAATGCAATGGAGAATAAAGAAGAAAAGGTGAGAATGCACAGGTGGCCCATGACTCAATAGTGGTAGTCGGAGTATCATCCACAATTGGTAAGTGGTAATGGTTTCTTAGGGTTGAGTTTTTATTATCGTTGGCCATGTCGGTCGTAGGTTTGCCATGAGTTGAGCTACTCATGGCAACAAGGACAAATTACAAAAGAGACAAAAGTGAGTTTGGCACATGACACTGGTCTGTGGATGTTTATAATTTCTGGGATTACTGGTTCTTCTCGCTTGTATACAGCCATGAATAACCACATAAATCAGGTGACTCTGAACCACTGTAGTCACCTCTCTCCTACCTTAAGTCTGAGAGAACAGACCTGTTCAAAAGGATTAATCCTTCAACCATTAGAACACTAAACAAGAAAACTCAAAATGAGGGACCCCTGACTAAGGGATACACCTCGAAGAACAGGAGTGCCGGAAAATCTTGAATTGATCAACAATTTTCCCATGTGTCTTTTGTATCTTTTGATTTTATAATTTTCTGGTGTTCACGTTGAATGTCTCTTATTTATACCAATAAAGTATTTACGATTTTTTTTCCAGCACTCCTGTTCTTTGAGGTGTATCCCTTAGTCAAGGGTCCCTCATTTTTTTGTTTTCTTGTTTAGTGTTGTATACAGCCATGGATACTTATGACTTTAGAACAATCCTCTGAATTACTCCATTAAGTATATATCTATTTAGTCAAGAATTATTTGGTATAGTCATTTTCAATCCACAATCGACTAGCATGTTCAAGGTCAGAAAGCTCCATCCTCCAGGGTTACTTGACCAGAATGCTCACTACAGTGTCATATCAACGTTAACCTCCATTTCTACTTTATACACTATTCCACACAAAAAATCTGTAATATAACATTTCTCAGAAACCTACAGAAAACGGCTGATTGAATTTATGGTTTTTCATTTTCATTTTAACATACCACTAGAAGTTGCCATCTTTCAAACTCTTTAACTCGTCTTATGCCACTTTATTTCCATTTTTGAAATTGACCAGATGGCTGCGTAGGGCAAGAAACCCAAACATCAAATATACTAATCATTATGCTCCAGTGACAATAAAGAAAAACTGTGCTGGGATCTACAGAGCTGCTTTCGATCAATCATTATCTTTGCCATGCACTCCCACCATCGAATGAGCGTCCAGCCAACCCAGTGGCTATAAATGAGGGAGCATTGAGAGCTATTGGAGGGTGCAGGTTCCTCCTGGGCTTCAATCCATAAATCCAATATCAGCTCTTGCTGATCTGAGCTTTGCCTGGAGTTAAACCCTGCATTCTCAGGAGATCCCATTTCCCCCGAGACAGAGGAGAGGGATAAGGGCACTGTGACCACTTAAATTATATTGAGCAGTTGCAGTGCCTAGGTGTCCCTTTAAGACATAAAAAGATAGCTCAATATGATAAACATCCCAATTACTGTAATTGTTAGACTTTGAGTTATTTACAAAGCAAAAATGATTTCTAGAGAAAGGAGCTTTATAAAAACAATTAAAATCCAATTACTACATTTCAATGTACGTAATCCACATCAACGTATTTTAATTTTGTTCAAAGATTTGAACAGTCCCTCCAAGGCATCGCTTACCTCATTCGAACGTTGTACACAACCCTGCCCAAAAGCATAATTAATACATTTTAGAGGTAATCATACAAACCTTTGTGCAATGAATCATAAGTGTATATGTCTAAAAACAAATGTAAATAATGCTACAAGGGTTTCAATTTCATGCAGGTGTAAAGGTGCACACAAAACATTTTTACAACAGAAAAATGGAACAAATATAAAAATATATATACACACTCACTGTATATATTTTTCTTCCAAAGAAAATATTTTTATGGAAATAATTGCTCTTATTGTAGAGTAACCAAATATTCCCGATTTTTTTCCTTTGTCTGTGAAAAGTCAGATCAAATTGCAGACATTTCCACTCTAGTGCATTAAAGAATTATGTGAGCTAAGCGCTAGAAATATTCCGCTAATTATCCGAGCTTTAGTAATATTTGGCTAATTATCTGATTTTTATTGCTTTTGCATTGGACACTTTGGTATTTTTTAAGTCAAGAAATTAATATTTATTTCTGTAACCTTTTATTCAATAAGTTCTGCTTTTTAACATAAAAAAAATTCAAATTTCTGGAGTTTCTTGAGCAGAGTTTCAGCAATCGATTTTGGTAGTCTCAATATGGTCACCGAATTCATTCAAGTGAAAACATCTTTTTTCTTTTCAGAGGCCTATTTTGGTTGGATTTTTTTTCCTCCACTCAATATGGCGTCAATATAGAAGACACGCTCAGATAGAAGCTTCTGATAAATCCCTGCCATGGAATATTTCTGCTGCTGCTGGAAATGAAACCCCCAAAAAAGTCAACCATGAGCATAATGAACTTTAACTCTTGTTATCCCGCAGTATGGCCAATAGGCTTGCGGAACAAAAGGTCGCCGGAGCTTCTGTAAAAATGAGCGCAGTTAAATTTCCACTCGCACAAAAAAACAAACAGGAGAGTCTGTCTCGGATATCACATTTCTTTTTTTTTTTTCTTCTAAAAAAATAATATGAAACCCGCTGGGAGAGACCAAGAGAGCGGCTGTTCTGGTTTCTTATCCTTTAACTCTTTATTGAGCCAAAAAAACAGTTTTTAAGGTTGTTGTCCAAGTTGTTGATGTAACATGGGCCAAAACCATGGCTGTAAGGAAATAAATTATTGAAAATGACTACATACACCATGTTTTATTCAGTGTTTATAACACATGTAAAAGATGGCAAATCACATGAGCTTTCAAAAAATATCTAATTTACAGCAGGATTTATAGAGAATTCCAATAACAATTTGGGAAGTGCATCTACATTTAGATTTATGCATTTTTTTTTCTATACAGCTATGCAGACATTTAGCTGGTGTATTATCTTCCCAATATTTTGATTAATATTTTGATTATTTTTATTCCAAAAATTCAGTTAAAAAAAGGGAAACCTTTCTAATTGGCTACTTTATTTTTTTGGAAAAAAAATGCAAATACTATGTCATTCTTCCCAAATACCCTGTCAACAAACAAGAAGTACCAACAACCAATGAGATACAACCCCCCCCCCAAAAAAAAACTCCATTATTAAATGTAAAAAAATTAAAGAAACAAATTCCCTTAGCATACCGATCAGCGTTTACTATAGCATATCAATGTTTGGCCTCTAGGTCTGAAAAACCTCACAGGCCACTGATGGAAATGGAGCAGGTGAAAATCTCAACGTCAACATTTTCACAGCTGGCAAAATGTTCTTTAATTCCGTGCCTGAGGTTGCAGATTGAACTTTAGATAATCTCTAAAAAAAGACAATAATTATTGCAAATCAAGTTCACAGGCCACTTGCGTAGCACTTTGTATCCGAGTGCTACAAATGTTAGATTAAAGCCCACTGAGTGAGAGTCTCTGCTCATTTACTGAACACCACTAGATCGAAAGATGCACATCTCCATATGTAACCATACTGATGGTAATTTACTACAGCTGTGAAATCACAGAGGCTGGTTTTAAGCATTTAATGTTTGTCAAATAATGAAAATCACTAATTCACATTGAACTCATAAAATATAAAAAACATTCTTTCTCATTTTTCCCTTTTGAATTGCTTCCAGTTTTTAATGGTGAGAGTTCAGTTACAACCCTACTGTTAATGTGATATTGACAACTTATGTTCTTTTATTAATATATATTTATTTTTTAAATGTAGTGTTTTATCCTCCTTCTAATGCAGCATGTTTAATAGGACACTTTGCAAATTGAGTGGTCACAGTGCCCGAGCATCCTCACCCCTCCAGGGAAACTCTGAGGGCTGATTCAGCCCTCCAAGACCAAGGGCTTTTCCATACCTGATCTTTAAGCTTCTGGACCAGGAAGCTGGAACCAATTTGGGTCCCTCCCATCCATTGGATTGGCTGGACGCTTGATGAAGCATATAGCGACTATGGGATATACTCCGGACTTGCAGGAAGCAAGCAGCAGGTCACGTCTGTGTGTGATTGGAGAGCCAGTGCTATGCTGGAAAGATTGTACGTAGATTAATGATTGAAACAGGAGGTGGGTACAGAGGGGATCAGAAGAGGTTTCCATCCCTCCCATTTTAACCCCAGAGTGTCCCTTTAAGGCAAAGGTGTCAAATTCTGTCCCCCCCCAGATGCTTCTGAAAAACAATTCCCATGATTTTTTGGCCATCAACATCTAAAGGCCCGGAGTTTGACATCCCTGCTTTAAGGTGTATATAAAGCGCCAATAGACTGTAAGTTCACTTGCTTTTTCCTTATCATGATCCATTGTTGTTTATCTGTATCGAGTCTATGGTAAACTCCATATGTAATCTTTTCAGAACAGATTTCAGAGGTATTGCATTCCTCCGGAGTTTTGCTCGTTCACCATTTGTGCACTCTTAACCTTTTTACTACCAAAACCACGTACACACAATTTTGCATTGTAAAACAACAAAAAACAAAAAACTTCAGTAAACCAAATCCCGCTTGTATATTGTTTATGCAAGTTTAGGGTGCTCCCTGTGGAATAACAGCATTCTCTGTGAGATCTTACTCCTGCCATCCTGTACTACTGTAAATAAGCTAGAAGGAGCTTCAACAAACTATAGTGCTGCGTAACAACAGCCAGGGAGAGCTCTGGGGTCGCTCACTGCTGTACAGGTATAAGATTCACGAGGGTTGTAATTGCTGAAAATCCCTGTAAAGTACAGGTACAAGGTGTTACTGTAAATTCTATTCACACGTATTATTCCAAATACAGATAGTTTTTTAATCTATTGGTATTTTGGGAAGCTGCCCTGCTGATAACCTCATTCTGATCACTACAAATATCCATAAGCAGGCTATACAACCATTTTTTATTGTCTTTATCATATTTACTGTATTTGACACAGAGGCCATTTCTGCCTGTATGCTGAAAATGCAAACCCAGTGTGAAATTTTGCAAGGTAAGGGACACCATTTAGAGTGCAGAACCTTTTATTCCAGTAAAATATCAGACAGTCATGAGTCATCCATGAACACATGAATAAACAAATTTAAAAATGAGGAAATTTACAGGACTTTTGCACAAAACTGCTATTTTCACTATATAATTGCAAAGCCCCAAAGTTGGCCAAATCAGTTTATTGACTAACTTTCTTTGCAACTCTAAATTATGATAGGGGGTTTGTCTTATCATGGGTTTCTTTCGGTCATTACAGGAGTCTTCTATGGGCTATTTTTTCTTGTTGCATTAGTATAAATATTATGCATATTTTTCCTTATTTGAAATCACGTAGGCATCCTCCATTGTTGTTATTAAGGAAAATCTAAGACAAGGTGAAACACAATATTTCACATATTTTAGGTTCTATTCGGCCCTAGTAGGTCAGAACATTTAAACACCTAAAAAAAAAGCCAATGAAGAGTTAACCTTTCAATTAGTGGCATATTAGATCTTTGCTAATATTTACATTTCCAGGATTTGCTATAAGAAGCATATTTTTTCCTGACAAAAATGTAATGTGCACAAGTGACAAACTCCAAATTATTAAACAAATAAGTCACAAATAATTAATTTAAAGAAGCTATAAATAATGGTAAAACATGCAATTCCATTAATACTAATAAAAGCATATATATATTTGGAGAATTTCTAGGGCTATATTCCCAGTGAGCCAGTAATATAGAGCTGCACAAGGCAAAAGACAGCGCCAGCCACACATTGATGGTGGAAGGGAACTATTTGTTACGTTTGCTCCGGATTGTCCTGTCCTCTTTTCTGCAGAATGAAAGGCATTACATTTTCATTTTCCTCTATTTTTTTCAGTATGAAGAGATTTTGCTGGAACAAAAAAGGCTGTTTCTTGCAGCCGGTAATTATTTTTCATTACCGGCTGCAAGTGAGAATAACAAACGACTTGTATTTGCTAGTTATTCTCCATCGCACTCTGCATCAGCACTTCCCATACAAAGCATAGGAAGTGTTAAACTAGAGTTGACAGCTGCAACAACCAATCCACAAGGGAATTCCATGACTTTGCCAGAATAGCACGTTAGCCATTAATGTTAATGAGCAAGACCATTACATTTAACTGCTCACTCGTTAATAATAATGGCTGGGTTGGAATAGGGTCTCTAGCTTATTATTTTTCAAATTAATCCTATTGTGGCAATCGTCTACATTCCTCACATTATTTTATTGTGCTATCAAGAATGACAGATGACAACAGACAATTATACAACGGCATAATGCTAAAGGTAGCTATGGGAGCATGTGCACTCCCATCTTAAAACAAAGCAGAGCTGTAAAGAGTTTTATACTAATTCCTGGACTAGCAACACAAATCTCTGGAAGAAAAAAAAAGAATTCACTCCACACCTTGATGTTACTCAAAACCAAAATCTTATGCACAAAAGTGTGGTGGGGTGATGTCTAATTTTAGGCCAAAATATTTTCAATCAAACGCTGCAGGTTATTTACCAATCTGGTATTCAACGATTTGTCCTTTTTGTCCCCCACAAATATGGTTATATTTAGCATTCTTCACCTATTTATGTTTATCCTTCATCTCCAACAAATTAGTTAATGGTTTACTCTGGATTAAGATTTCATGATACAGACTGTTTTGTATAGTTGTCCACCTTCCACTTTTTGTGTTTACAAAAAGAGGAACAAAATAGAATTTTTCTTTTTGATTTCCTACTCTAGAATTTGGTGTTTATGGACATTAAGAACCTTTCTGTTGGTCTGTTCTCAGCCAGGAACCAAAGACCAATAATTGACAGTCCCTTAAAAATAATAATAATAAAAAAAGATGCAGAGTCAGACTACCACGCCATCACATCTGCTCATCAATGAGTCAATGGATGGATTGTCCATCACCTGGTGGACAAAACTGGGCATCAATGTTCTAGTGGAGCCTCATTGCCAAAATACAACTTTTTATCTACTATTATTGAATATGGCATTTTTTATTTCCAAACTCTGACTTTTGCACATAACTTTTTTTATGCATGCAATCCAAAAAAATTCTCATGACACATTTACAAGTCAACGTGATGTTACACAAGAAAACCAAAAGGGTTCAAAGATTGCAGATGGTCTTTTTCTGTACAAATTAAACGTTACAATTCTGATGTGTATCGTTTCCATATGAAATAAAAAAAGAAGTCAGTCGTGTAGTCACTTATTTGTGGACTCAATTTGTTTTGAACCGATATTGTATCAGTTTTTAATAACGGCTTTAAGCATAAGGATTTCATGTGCTTAAAACTACACACTTAAGCCTTTGCTACTTTTGGCTGAATTGAGTCATGGGGCCAACAGCAAAAATAATTAATAAATTCTGCACAAGAGACTGGACTCAATCTTCTAATATTAACTGTATAATACCAACGAGGAAATTGCCAAGACTAAGCATTTTACCGGTAAAGTGACGGAGAATCTCTGTATATTAGAATCATAGAATATGTCGGCAGATAAGAACCTTTTGGCCCAATTATATGGATATGTTCCCTGGATTTATCTATTATTTAGGATAGCCTTTTGCCTATCCCATGCCTACTTAATCTCAATTGTTTTAGCCTTTACTCTATGGAGAGAGAGACAGAGACAGAGAGATTCCTCATTCTGATATCTGATCATTCATATTTTAAACCAATAAAGATCCACAAGAGGCAGCCAAGTTTCAGATCAAGAAGTCCTGAATTAGTATTCATACAAGAACGCTCTGATTTGGATTGGACTTGTGTGGATAAGAAATTCAGCATCTATAACAGATACGTGTTACAGTTGGTCAAAGTCAGTGGTTTTACGATAATAAAATAATTGTATAAACAGCAACAACAATGTGACCGCTTTGTATAGTTTATATAAAAGGTATACATGTCTGTACATTATTACAAACAGGAATCTGAACAACATTCTGTTTATGTAAGAAAATAGTCTGGATATGCAATGCCATAGTTTACTGGACAGGGGCATTAATGTCTCATAGAACTTCCTCTTTTAATATAATTAGAGGGTAATTCTTGAGGAAGAGCTTTTCCGAACATAAAACTATATTTTAAATAAAATGTTTTACACAAATATTAAGGATACTAGAATATTACTGACAAAATTGTGCTCAACCCGTCATGTATTCCCTGCCACCACTTTTTTATTTACTTCCCTTGTCAGCCTAATTGATATTTTGCATCTTTATTTCTTGCAAGGCTTTAAATCATAATTTGGCACATGTGGTGAAAATAGTTGGGTGATTCTACAGCAGCTGTAAAGCAACAGTGGGTCTGTTCTAATTTTATCAATGCAATTTATTACTGAGAGCACGGAAATGCGTGTTTAGGACAGGTTTTACTACCTGTACTACTCGGATACATTATATGAGCCATATAGTTAGAAAATACTGATGGTTATCCTACTATATACCAATAATATGCAGCTGGTAAGATACAATGGGGTGTTTAAACCTTTGAGTCATTTTTGAAAACTCAAGATCGGTCTCCTGAAGAGAGCTGGGAAGGACATTTTACCAATATTGATATTCTCTTGGTGACATATGGAGGAAGGACGTTTTATCATTATTGATCTTCTCAATGGTAACATATGAGCAGTAGCTTGGGTTCATATGGTTTAAATCTGAACTGTCAAGTTCATACTGAAAAACTAAATGCGATGATGAACCACTTGCAAAATTTTCTGCAATAAAATTTTATTAAATTATGGAGTTTTATTCAACTAAAAAAAATTATTTAATACAATTTCACATTGTCATAGCTAAATTGGTCTAAATTATCAAATTTGGTGGACAGCTCAAAGCAATGTATTTTGTAGTATATAAATTGCATCCTTCATGCACCATAAGGGATCTTTATAGTTTAATATCGTTCGCAATTCTAACAGTTGTAACTGAATTGTGTGAAGGCTTGACAGTACGAAAGACATCCAGTCATCCCATCATGTATTGTATTGTCATATTTTAAAGATAGCTCATTATTTCATTCTTCAAAATTGACCAAGGAGTGCACTTGTTGGGTTTAGAATTCCACACTCAACATACAAATGCAAGCTGGAAACAACGTATCAGTTTTTTCTACCCAAGTAAACTATAGGTGTGATTGTCACTAAACGCACACATATTCTTGATGCTACACAACCTGAAAAGGAAGAGTCGAAATATATGTGCAGTACTATATAGTGAAATAAGTCAAATAATATAAACTAGAGAACTGGAATAAGATTAATTGATGAAAGATGTAAAGACATAGATAGCCACGGATAGATCGATAAATAGATCGACAGATCGATCGATTGATAGATGTGGATAAACAGACTAAGTAACATAAGAGAGTTGCTGGGTTCACTATGTACAACAATTCATCAATGGTTATTTGCAATCCATCCTTAAAACGTCACATTATCAATGATTGTGCTAGCTAAACCATATTTCAAATATACTTTAGGTAAATTAAACGTATGTGAACATGGGATTATCACTTCATAAAATATTTTCGCTTTGGAATCTAAAATATAGCACAGGTTGACATGCAAAGGATAAACCTCAGTATTCTCGTCAGTTTCTGTTTTCTGTTTTTTTTATAAATTCCTAGTAAATTATTTGCATGGATATAAATGTATATTCATTCTCTGAACACAGGAGGAACATATAACACACTGAGCTGGAGTCCCATGGGATTAAATGCCAAATTGATCATTTTAAACGGATTGTAAGGGAAACCAATGCAAGGAAGTCACATTTAATTCATCATAATATTTACCATAATTATTTTACATTAGTCAGAGCACAAAACAATATATAAAAATACAGTTCTACTGGAAAGCATGGTTGGAATCTCAATTTACGTAAACATAAAAATCTGAAATATGAAGGGTGTGACCCTTTGTTGAACATTTTAATTCTAATTAAATCACAAAATATAACAAAACTTTTCTGTCATAGCAGACAATTATTTTTTAGCAATTTTGGATAAAATGTTATAAATTTATTCTCCTCTCATTAGTGCTCACCATTTAGTTAACAAATCCCTCGCTATATAGTTAGGGCTATATTCACTAAATGCTAAGGTTTTTTGATTCCAATAATATGCCCAAAATAAGTACATTAAAAGTATTATATTTTGACATTTAATATTTATTTCTCCTAAATTATTAATCTTCATAATTTCAGCAAGTCTCTTTTTCACCTCATTATTTCTCCCATTAAAACACAATTCCTTGGATAGCCAACAATGGTGAGTTCTGACTGAAATTAGAAAATATTAAATAGTCAAGAAAAAAAAACAGTCAAGAACCCTCTAAGTTGACTGGATCTTGCTTTCGATTGAAAATTTTGGCCTTGCATTTTATGTTTCTGTGTCCAGCCACCATATGTCACTGCTTAGTTTATAGACTCCTAAACCCAGTCACTAAACAGCAAGTCTGTTTTTCTGTGAATTCAGTACTTACTTCAGAAAAAAATTTAATGGGGGGGGATCTTTCTCTTAAAGGCATAATTTTATACAAAGGCAAATTTTTTGGTTCTCAGGTCACCATCAGTCCTGAAAGCTTTTGTTAATAATAATTCACTTAAAATTTATAACTATTTATTTTTGGGGCTCGAAAAATTCAAATTTTTAGCTATCCTTAGCTATTTTACTGCCACCATGTTACCTTTCCGTATAATTATCACTGTGTACATTGAACAGTTACTAGAAAGTATCTAGTAGTGGATATAAACAGTTCTCCACCATATGTCCTTGGACTGCAACTCCCATTATGGGCACTGTAGGCCAACATTGTCTAATGACTACATTTAGACAATCCAGATCTCAAAGTCTTGCACAAGACTGATACACGTGCAAAGAAGCAAGACTAAAGTACTTTTTTTGAGTGTCAAAACCCTTTAGAAACAAAGCGTGGTTGTCCATTGTCACCACCATGTCACTGAAGTTATTTGTCACCTAATTGGACGGTTTATCGACCCTTGATTAAAACAGGGTGTTGTTTAAACACCATTAGACGAGTTAAGATCTCTAAATTGACCCAATGGAGTATTGTTTCCTTTGAATCATTTGTCCTTTTTTTTTCTCTTTAAAACTCTCAGCATCATTCAGGACCATCTGAACTCTGGAGAGATTTTACGTTTGTCCTAAGGATTCTTTTCTGTCATCAGCCTACTGTTTGCTAAATCCACAGGATTTCTCCACATTGGTTTAAGCATCAAAGCATTTGTTTTACCAAATCCAGTATTTTCCTCTTTTGACAAAGAACCCATTCTTCTGAAATCGAACGTTGAAACATTGTTATAAAACAGGTTCTTCAATACATTTTCTAAGTTGTTGCTAACCATTGAGTAAAGAACATATTATTCTGACTTTTATTCTTTTTTCTATATATCTTAAATACAAAAAGCCGGAATCACATATCATTTTTGTGCTGTGTTTTATGTATATACAAACTAACCTCAAAAAATCAATAAAACATATGAATCAACACCATCACACCTAACGGGAACTATTCTTTTAGTAAAATGGATTTTACTTAAGGGTTATAGGTAACAAATATAGCATGCAGAACAAATAATTATTCCATACCTAACATACCCAATTATAAAATATGTGTTTGGACTTATTTTTTTAACTACCAGCAACACACCATGGGTAATACCATACATCCCTCAAATGCTATGGATGTGTTTATGTTTTGAAGTTTTTATTTTAAAAAATTATATATATATATATATATATATTTCCACTTCTAGAAAATGCTATCAATTTGCCAAAAAACGTATGATTATGGTAATAAACTAATAGAGTTTGTTTTGGTATTTATACCATTTACTTTAATTCTCATACTAAAATCTTTTCACTTAATTTTATTACTTAAACATTTTAATTTTGTTAAATCATTCAAAGCACCTGTAAGTCGCTGTATAATATCATACATTCCTGGCATCGCCTTTTAAAATACATCATGCTATAAATGGGCCATTTGTTTGAATATAATTTTTTTTACACGAGATTCAATTTCAGAAAATTTGAAATACTGAAGAATTTTCTTCTTTCATAAATTAGAGTATTGCTCTTATCAAACACCTGTGTAATTATATCCTCTGATAGAGAGATCTATTTTTAGTTGCTTTAGCTAAATAAGTACCATCACTTTTTCAGACAAGTACTTTATAGGAAGGTGACTTACATACGCATATAAAATGATTGCATAAAACAAGACACAATATTCTTCTGTCTATACTATCTATTAAATATACATTTTTGGAGTTTTGTTAAGTGACCTACTAAATATGTTCTTAAATAGCCGAGTAAGATAAAATTTTGATATTTATTTATTTATAAAGTATTTTACCAGGAAGGATACATTGAGATTTCTCTAGATTTCAAGTATGTCCTGGGATATCAACGACATTTCTTTTTCATTCAAAATCTGCTCTTTTGGTCCTAATTTTACGCATACAAACATAACCTAAGATTTAGTGCCTAGATCAGTTAGAGATATATGTATATTCATCTTTATATACACAAGTGTTAACAAAATCATAAAATATTTGAATTTCCCAATAAATTAAAATGACTGGAGATATTGAGCTCAGGGTTTGTTGTTTTTTTAACTAGGGACTTAATGCAGTGCATGTGTTTTAACTGCTGCATTTAGTCCAATGGGATATCGTGAAAATTAATGGATTTAGTATGAAATACAGCAGCTATGAAAGTGGAACAGTAATAACTTGCTCGTAAGGTTCTGTTGACTGCCTAAAACCTCTTGTACAACTTCTGTGCCTATTTAAGAACAGTAAATCACTTTACTAAAAGTTCTGTTATGAACAGCTGTTAATGCATTTTTATTTTATTACCTTCATCGACTTAAGCCCGACTTATAAAAAGATGATTAAAAACTGCTGCCATGGATTAAAATATAACAGCTTTATCCAATACTGCCTGATGCAAATTAACTAACATTATTCATTCCTGTATGTTAATTGGGGTTTAACTCAATCAGGTATGCACGCGTGCCAGTGTAGTGTTGTGTTTTGTGTAATTTATGTATTATTTAATCATAAATATTAAAAATGCTTTATTCAGTCTGAATTGGCTGTGTAAAATGTGACGCTGATTAGGATTTTATTGCTGTAAATAAAGACTTTATTAAATCGTCTCAGTTGTGTTTTGTAGAATATTATATATTTTTATATATATATCCATTAAAAATATAATTAAAATTCACAGTGCAACAATTTGGAGATGATCCCAGGTCTATAGTCTCCGTTGGTGTAATAAAATTAGAACCTGTTAAAATCAGATATTATGCTTGATCACAAATTTACATTTTTCTAAAAAAAATCCAAGAGCTGTGCCATGAATCAGAGCACTTTTATTAATGATTAATATAAACAGTAAACCTTCAACAGTAAAATAATTAAAGTGATTTAAAGATAACCGCAGAGATGCATACAGAGACACTGTTTACAGTTCAAGAAACATGTTTTCTGTGCTACGTTAAAAGTTCCATGAAAAATAATAAGCGTATTTACACTGTGAAAATGTTTGGGAATATTTCATGTGCACCGACCAGTAAAACAATTATAAAATATTAAATTCTCTTACGATAATAGTAATGTATCATTACGGTAGGATTTATCGTTTACAGTTATTGATGTATTAAATTGGTCAACTTAATCGAACAAGTAAATAATAAACTACTAAGACTCTGTTTTCTCCCTTTACGATTCCATATCACGATTTAGATCGATTATCGTTTTATATCCACAAAGATAAGACCGCACCAGGAACCAGGAATTCAGTACCGCATCCTGTACACAGAATGGTATCGAAAACAGAAAAAAAATAAGCAAATAAAAGCGATCATTTAGAACTTACCCAATGTCTTAAAGATTTCCAGTTTCTCTAACCCAGCGCTGTCTGTTTCTGTGCGGCTGGACAAGTCACTAAATAGAAGTGAAAAAGAGAAGCTGGGAATACAGGCTGATGCAGTCCTGCCTCCCCTGTTCCACACAATTAAGCAGGGAAGGAGAGAGCCTGGAGATTATGGAGCTTCCTAGATTGGGTTCAAAGACTGCTCTCAGTCATGAAGTTTGTTTGATTTCATCACTGGAGAGGAGTAAGGAGAAAAAAAAACAACCCTCAGAAAAATTGGGTTTAGGTGAGCCTCCTATCCAGGTACTGTTGTAGCAGTGACTGCCCTTTACTCAAGTTTTGAAAGGAAGGGTAAGGACAGACTTGCTTCGGAGAGAGGGGAGGGTGTGTGGGAGAGTAGAGAGAGACAGAAGGGAGGGGGTGGCTTGACTAAGCTTCTCAATTCCAAACAGACAGGTTTCCAATTCCATTGTACAAAGAGTGGTTGTAGCAGTAAGACCAAAGAAAAAAAAAAAGTATTTGGAATAATTTAAATCATACTTTTTTAAAATCTATTTTTATTCTGTAAAAGTTTTATGTTTTATATGACAGTTCTCATATTCAGCCAGAAAATATTGCATCTTCTCGTATAATGCATGTTTTTTTTTTTTACTATTTTTTAAAAATAATAATAATAATTTTTTTTATTAATAATAGTCTTTAAAAATAAATAAATACAAATGTCCTGAAGAACCATCAGTTACTTATTGATTTTTGCTTGCAAATATTTAACTTAAATTAGCTTATTAATATTAATAAAAAAGAAAATCAACCTATACCCTCCCATTTAGCAGCCCAAAACATGCTATATCGCTGGATAGCTTATTAAAGTATTATGCTTTTTTTATTTTTTTGTCAAGTTTTCTGTTTATAAATATTATATATATATACTGTATATATATATATATATATATAAATCACGAGTATAGCAGTCTGTAGTGATACCTTTTTTACAGACTGCTATACTCGTGATTTTGGCATCTGGACTAACACGGCCTACCTAATCTATATATATATAATATATATATATATATATATATATTTATAAAACAAAATATAAAAATGTAAACTCTTTAATAGTCATCACTGAGAAAATAAGTGTATGGAGCACAAAACAATACTGAAATGAAAATATGCCTTTATCATGCCTTTTATAGGAGATTCATAATGTGTTGAAGTTATCCATCCTTGGATAGTACACAAAGTTATCATGGCCCACTGACATTCACACTTATGCTTGGCTCAAGATTGTACTCTGTCCATCCCTTTCTATTTCTAGACCTCTCTTGGTCTAGGTCAGACTCTTTTTATTGCCTGTCTGGAATTTATGTATTAACTCAATGGTAGAACTCACTATGTTCGGAATTTAAACATTTAAAATGGGGGATAATTCTGAGAAGCTAATTTGGGACAAATTTGAAGGCAAAATTTAGGAGGTTATTGGATTACGCTCATGACTTGTGTATGGGTGGGGTGGAGGGGTTTACAGCTCCTGCTATAATACAGATTCTGAATTACTAGCAGCATACATAACCTTAAACAACATGAATGAATTCCACAAGAACAGTGGCCTGTACCAGGGGTCACAAAGTTTCAGTGGGTGTACCGGTTCCCCCTGTAATTTGCTATATTTATTTTCTTTATTATTACAATCATAGCTGATAATTCTAGAGCTCAGGTGACACAATTAAAGGGACATTCTGGACACTGACCAATGTAATTTGAGTGGTTACAGTGACCAGAGTGCCCATGGTTAACTATAACCGAGTTGCCCCCTTGTGGACGTGGAGAAAAACAATGTGATAAAGTCACTGGTAGCAAAAACACAACTGAAATTTAGACACTGCTAAAAAAAAGTTACATTTGAACCAAAATAAAAATAAAAGAAACACACCCTCATAGATTTTTTGTGCAACTTAACAACATCCCTATGTCATTTTTCTGACGTGAGCATTGTGCATAAACGATGCTTGAGTTAATGTTAGTGTTATATTTAGGGTTAGGCAGTGTTAATTACATCAAATAATTATTTCCACAAAGACTTGGTCGACTAAATGTAGACAAAAACTAATTAAAAATGAATTAAAAAGTTAATATTTGTTTTCTGTTAATATGTATATTTGTGGTTTTTTTTGTTTTTTTCAGTATCTTGCATAGTATTACTTTGTATTTCTGTAACAACTGTAACATTTCAATGTTCTTGAACCCAGGACGTACTTGAAAACGAGAGAAATCTCAATGTATCCTTCCTGGCAAAATACTTTATAAATAAATAAAATAAACTACTAAAACTATAATGAAAATCCATTGACATTTTAGTCTACTAATCTATCTAGACTAAAATGTTAGGGAGGGACTTTGGGAAGAGATTCAATCAGAATTAATCTTGAGTAAGAGAGAAATTATGAATTTTCCATATACAGATAAGTTGTTTACTCCAGGAGATAAGGAGTGCGGCAATTAAATTCTAGAGAAATGCTTAAATAATTTGTTACACTTTAAAACCATTCGATTTTACTCTCGATTTAGTCGACTAAAACTAGACTAAAACAATTCAGACAACTAAAATATGACTAAAACTTAAGAGCATTTCTGTTATGTCTTGGCCCCCCGCGGCGTTTCCTGGGGGGTCAGGGCACCCGGCGGCATCGCTGGTTGGCCGGGTGCCAGGAGCACATGCTGGCAGATCGGTTCTGAGGGGGCGGGGCTTGGCGTGATGACAAGGAGCCATCGGCCTTAAATACAGGGCGTGAGTCTTTGCTCGTCATCCTGACGTGGAGTTTAGTTCCTGTATCGCCTACTGTCTAGCACCATTACTTTTGATTACCCAGTTGCCGACTTGCTTGTTTGAGGACCCTGTTTACATTTTGACCCGACTTTCCTTATCGACGATTCTCTTGCTAATCCCCTTGGTGTTTTGTCTGAGCGGCGTTCAGTATTCATGTTTATGTTTTACCGCTTGTGTGCAGTTTGGAGGTTTGCCCGCCCGTTTGGTAAACTCATCTCTTGCCCAAGGTCTCTGTTGACTTATCAATCCGGTTTGAGTCCTAATCACAAGGCTTCCGATTGTGTGTCTGCCCGCCAGGTCGAGTGTCACGGATTGCTCTGTTCTGGGGCGCCTGGCAGCAGCTTCCTCGCTGCTCGCTGGCCAGGCGCCGAAATATAACGCCACCGGGTGCGCTCACGTGGGACGCCGGGGGGCGGAGCCTGGCGTATGACGCGGACCCGCCGGGTTTAAAACCCGGCTTCACTAGTTCACCGGTGCCCTGACGTGGTATCATTTTCCCGCAGAGCTCTCGTGTGTCTGGTGTTGTCAGTTACTGACTTTCTGCTTCCTACCAATTTATTGATCCTCTGTATATGAGCCTTGGCTTTGGCAAACGAATCACCCTTGTGTATGACTCCTGGCATTGGCAAACGAATCACCCCTGTGTATGACTCCTGGCATTGGCAAACGAATCACTCTTGTGTATGACTCCTGGCATTGGCAAACGAATCACCCCTGTGTATGACTCCTGGCATTGGCAAACGAATCACCCCTGTGTATGACTCCTGGCATTGGCAAACGAATCACTCCTGTGTATGACTCCTGGCATTGGCAAACGAATCACTCTCGTGTATGACTCCTGGCATTGGCAAACGAATCACCCCTGTGTATGACTCCTGGCATTGACAAACGAACCTCATTGTATATGTTCATTAGCGTCGGCAACTACTCCGTTACGCCTCTGCTCCTAAACAGCCTTGGCTCCTGTGGTAGTCTGTGTGTAACCATATATATACAGCAGACTACCTTTTCTGTTTCTGGAGTCCTAGGGAGAACGAATACTCTATTCTGTACATCTGTCTGGTGTTTACCCTTTTTTGTATATTGTCTGGTTAATTATCTGTCTAGTTGTGCCGACCATTCAAGGATCGGAAGGTTAGAGATCGGTCTACGTATAGGGACCACTATTCTGGTATTCAGGGGGATACGTGACATTACGTCAGGGCCAATGGATCCCGCAGACCTCTCTAATCAGTTGGCACGTATCGCCGCCAGACAAGAAGAGCAGGACCATAGGATGGACCAGTTTGCTCTTGCTCTTCAAACCCTGTTAAATCGGTCCAGTGGAGGAACCACAAGCCCTCCGGACCCAGTAGTGCCTATTGTCAGCTCAGCCTCTCCCGAAAGAAATAGGCTTAGTATGAAGGCACCATTACGTTATGATGGTACACCAAGTTTATGCCAAGGTTTTTTGACCCAACTTGAGATCTTGTTCGAGAATAATCCAGGGTCCTGTATGTCTGATAAAGCTAAAGTAGGATATCTGATCAATCATTTGACAAAGAAAGCTTTATTATGGGCTACACCCTTGTGGGAAAACAAGAAGCCCATCATTTACGACTATGAGGGTTTTACCTCAGAGCTCAAACGTACCTTTGATCCCTCTAGAAGGGCTACTAATGCGGGTAGATCTTTGTTCCACATAAAACAAGGTAATAGGAGGGTCTCTGACTACGCAATAGATTTTAAAACCCTGACTTCAGAGGTTCTCTGGCCGAACGACGTCCTAACCTTAGCCTTTACGGAAGGTCTGAACGAGGCTTTTATGTTCGAATTAGCTCCTTTGAAATTGCCAGAGACTCTGGATCACCTGATCGATTTTTGTATTGCCATGGATGATCAAATTAGGGAAAGGAGACATCCCAGAGATAGACCTAGAAGGCTCTTGCCTTCCCTACCCCCTTCATCCAGAAATACCGGTACACCAGGTGCCCAGGAAAATGTGAAAACAGATATACCAATTGCAGAGCCTATGCAGATAGGAAAAACTGGTATATCAGAAGCAGAGAGAGCTCACAGAAGGGAAAAGGGGCTCTGTTTCTACTGTGCAGGGGCAGACCATTTCCGCCTTCAATGTCCTCAGAGACCTAGGGGTGGTAGGGGTGAGAGTGGCAGATCGAACCAAAGACCAGCCAATACCCAGGTTATAGGGTCTCTTTATGCCTCCTTTGTGAATAACGAAAAAAAAAAATCCAGGATTCTGGTACCAATCTCATTAACATGGGACAGGGTTCACCTTAAGACCGAGGCCTTCTTGGATTCAGGGGCCTCAGGTAATTTTATGGACAAACATTTTGCTGCTAAATGCCTCATACCTCTGGTTCTCAAAGAGAGGCCTTTAATGGTAGAAGCTATAGATGGAAACCCTCTGTCCTGCCCTCATATTACCCATGACACTATTTTTGTCTGTATGGAAACAGGAGTATTGCACCATGAAAAGATATGTTCCAGATCATTGAATCCCCTTCATGTCCTGTCGTGCTTGGGTTTCCGTGGTTGGTAAAACACAACCCGGTTATTGATTGGGTCCAAAGAGACATAAAAAACTGGAGCCCTCATTGTCAGTCGAATTGTCTGGGCAAGGTCGACTTAATCGGTAGCCTCAATGTTGCCACAGCCCCTCCTTTATCCACAGAAGTTCCTGACCATTATCTGGATTTAAAGGAGGTCTTCTCTAAGTCCAGGACTGAGGTCCTACTGCCACACCGCCCGTACGACTGTGCTATAAACTTACTCCCCGGTACTATGCCTCCTAGGGGACATGTCTACCCCTTGTCACAAAAAGAAAACGATGTTATGGAGGAATACATAAGGGAGAATCTAGACCGAGGATTCATCAGACGCTCCTCCTCTCCTGCAGGAGCGGGTTTCTTTTTTGTCTCCAAAAAAGAGGGAGATCTGCGGCCTTGCATAGATTATAGAGGCTTGAACAGGATAACCATAAGGAACGCATATCCCATACCTCTCATCACCGAATTATTTGATCGATTAAAGGGGGCCAATGTTTATACGAAACTCGATTTACGCGGAGCCTACAACCTAGTAAGGATTAAGGAGGGCCATGAATGGATGACGGCTTTTAATACACGAAGTGGACATTACGAGTATCTAGTGATGCCCTTTGGTTTATGCAACGCGCCAGCCATTTTTCAAGACCTCATAAACGATACCTTACGGAATTCCTGCAAGTGTTTGTTATAGTATATCTGGATGATATCCTGATTTACTCCCCTGATATTGTAACCCATCATGTTCACGTGAGACAAGTACTGAAAAAACTATTGGAGGCTGGGTTGTATTGTAAACTAGAGAAATGTTTATTTGACATAAGAACAGTACATTTCCTTGGCTACATAATAACTCCCGAAGGTTTCCAGATGGATCCTAAGAAACTTACAGCAATCCTAGACTGGCCTCTACCCCAAGGGCTGAAAGCCATCCAGAGGTTTCTAGGATTCACTAACTATTATAGGAGGTTCATTAAAGACTTTTCAGTTTTGGTATCTCCCCTCACGGCTATGACAAAGAAAGGGGTGTGTGCTCAGAAATGGACACCCCAAGCCAGTCAAGCCTTTGAGGCACTCAAACAAGCGTTTACTACTGCCCCTGTTCTCAGACATCCAGATCCGGCTCTGCCGTTCCAAGTGGAAGTTGACGCCTCCGAAATAGGTCTTGGTGCAGTATTGTCCCAAAGGGAGGCACCCGACAAACCCTTGCATCCATGCGGCTTCTATTCCCGGAAACTCTCCCCGGCAGAGAGAAACTATGATATAGGAAACAGAGAGTTATTAGCGGTCATATCGGCCTTGGCAGAATGGAGATACCTGCTGGAAGGGTCTAAAGACCCCATCATTATAATTACTGATCATAAAAATCTCACATACATTGGAGATGCCAAACGGTTAAATTCCAGACAAGCAAGGTGGTCATTGTTTCTTTCAAGCTTTAATTATGTATTAACCTATAGACCTGGGTCCAGAAACGTTAAAGCAGACGCTTTATCAAGACAGCATGAGTCCTATGAACATAACATCCAAGATCAGCATCCCATTGTACCCCAAGAAAGGATTATAGCCGCTACACGATTAACGTCTCGTCTCCCTTGATGAAAAGGCTGCAAACAGTTCAGGGATCAGCTCCTGAGGGGAAACCCCCCGCGAAACTCTTCGTACCTGAAAGTGAAAGGGTAGAATTACTAAACGTTTATCATGATAATAAAACCTCTGGGCATATGGGGATTACCAAAACGGTGGCCAGCATCAGTAAGGTCTTCTGGTGGCCCACGTTGCGCCGAGATGTAAAAGATTACATAGCCGTGTGCGAGGTATGCACAAGACATAAAAATCCCAAAACAGCACCCATTGGTCTACTCCAGCCTCTGCCGATCCCAGAACGACCATGGTCACATTTGGCAATAGATTTCATAGTGGAATTACCTGATTCAAGAGGGAATACAGTAATACTTACTATCATAGATCGGTTCTCCAAGATGGGTCACTATGTTCCTCTTCGTAAACTACCTTCGGCAGCCGAACTGGTGCCTATTTTCATAAACAACGTGGTCCGCATACATGGTATTCCTCTTGGGATTGTCTCCGATAGGGGTACCCAATTTGTCTCCAGATTCTGGAAAGGGTTCTGTAAGAATGTGGGGATAGACTATCCTTCTCTTCGGCCTATCACCCCCAGACTAACGGAGCAGCAGAACGCGCCAATCAAAACATAGAGAAGTATCTCAGATGTTTTATATCAGAACAACAAGATAACTGGTCAGATCTGCTACCATGGGCAGAGTATGCCTTGAACAGTGCAGTAAGTGAATCCACAGGACATTCCCCTTTTTTTCACTGTTTATGGGTTCGATCCTCCCGTACTCCCTGCTACGTTTCCGGATACCACTATACCTGCTTTAGATGAACATTTAGCGTCCTTGAGGGAGACTTGGGAGAGAGTTAAAAAGGCACTAGAGAAAAGCAGTGTTATCCAGAAAATTAAGGCTGACAGACATAGAAGGCAAGCACCTGTGTATCAGGTTGGGGACAGGGTTTGGCTTTCTTCCCAGAACATCAAGCTCTTAGTGCCCTCCATGAAGTTGGCACCTAGATATATCGGTCCCTATAGGATTCTGCGGCGACTCAACCCAGTCTCCTATGCTTTGGCATTGCCCCCCCATATCAGGATACACAACGTGTTCCACGTGAGCCTTTTGAAACCGTTGTTATGTAACCGGTACACCAAGGCCCGTGCTCCACCTCCTCCTGTCTCTGTGGAGGGCGAGGAGGAGTTCGAGGTTAAGGCCATTCTGGATGCCAGGATGTCTAGGGGGTCCTTACAGTACTTGGTCGACTGGGTGGGTTACGGTCCGGAGGATCGTTCTTGGATTCCGGCTGCGGAGGTCCATACCCCTCGGTTGGTGAAGGCCTTCTATTTGGCGCACCCCCGTGCCCCTGGGGGTCGTCCAGTGGCCGCCCATTGAGGGGGGGGTTCTGTCACGGATTGCTCTGTTCTGGGGCGCCTGGCAGCAGCTTCCTCGCTGCTCGCTGGCCAGGCGCCGAAATATAACGCCACCGGGTGCGCTCATGTGGGACGCCGGGGGGCGGAGCCTGGCGTATGACGCGGACCCGCCGGGTTTAAAACCCGGCTTCACTAGTTCACCGGTGCCCTGACGTGGTATCATTTTCCCGCAGAGCTCTCGTGTGTCTGGTGTTGTCAGTTACTGACTTTCTGCTTCCTACCAATTTATTGATCCTCTGTATATGAGCCTTGGCTTTGGCAAACGAATCACCCTTGTGTATGACTCCTGGCATTGGCAAACGAATCACCCCTGTGTATGACTCCTGGCATTGGCAAACGAATCACTCTTGTGTATGACTCCTGGCATTGGCAAACGAATCACCCCTGTGTATGACTCCTGGCATTGGCAAACGAATCACCCCTGTGTATGACTCCTGGCATTGGCAAACGAATCACTCCTGTGTATGACTCCTGGCATTGGCAAACGAATCACTCTCGTGTATGACTCCTGGCATTGGCAAACGAATCACCCCTGTGTATGACTCCTGGCATTGACAAACGAACCTCATTGTATATGTTCATTAGCGTCGGCAACTACTCCGTTACGCCTCTGCTCCTAAACAGCCTTGGCTCCTGTGGTAGTCTGTGTGTAACCATATATATACAGCAGACTACCTTTTCTGTTTCTGGAGTCCTAGGGAGAACGAATACTCTATTCTGTACATCTGTCTGGTGTTTACCCTTTTTTGTATATTGTCTGGTTAATTATCTGTCTAGTTGTGCCAACCATTCAAGGATCGGAAGGTTAGAGATCGGCCTACGTATAGGGACCACTATTCTGGTATTCAGGGGGATACGTGACATCGAGAGACCTAAGAATATCTCCAGCTGTCTGTTATATGTTCATTCTATTTGCAACCATAACCGCAAGTTCTCTGATTGTGTGACTGCCCTGCAGGCTGCTCAATTCACCAACGTCGCAAAAAACAACTCTAATATTCACAACGCCTATCTTGTACCAAGTCATGCTCATGTATCCATGCAATGTATCTTTGTGAATAGAGTTATTGTGTTTTCACTAAGTGGCCTCTTGGTCTCGAAACCAATTGGGTTTAAGTGGTACTCAGGATTGTGTACAAATTTCCTGGCTTGGGAGACTAGGCATTACAGTTCTCATTTCTTTTCATGTTATAGAAATCTGTTCATTAAGATCCAAAACACGCTGGCCTGGGATGAACGCAGTAGCATTCGTTACATTACATCAGGGCCAAACATGGATCAGACAGATTTATCTGTACTCATGTCTAGACTGGGTGATATTATTACCAAACAAGAGGAACAGGACCTTCGAATGGACCAGTTTGCTCAGGCCTACTAATGAATCAGTTCAAAGAGTTCGGCGTGGCTTCACAACCCTCTTCTCCTGAGGTTAATGTGTCCTCTCAGGCCGTGGATGTTTCTTCCTTGATCGCTGCTGAGTGCGCTAAACCAGGGAGCTTAAAAAGCTACCAATCTACTCCCTGGTGATGTCCTTCGAATACATCCCACACAATGCAATGATTTGTGTCAGTGATCAAGCAATAGGCTTCATTCTCTGTCCAAAGCCACCAACTGAGGAGCAAGTGATGTAAATACACTGGGGGGGGCAGTTTACAACACAAAAGATCACAAAATGGATGCATACAGTGACACACAGAGGGGGAAAAAAAGCACGGTTTTACTCTATATAAAAAAAGGTGGGGGCTACTCACCATAAAGCATCAGGAAGCGAGCAGCCAATAAAAAGATGGTGTACGCTCGCTTGAAGCTAATAAAGGGCACACAGCAGCGTGCAGCCAATGAATATAGTCCATGGCATTATGTTCCCTGGGTCCAAAAATGGAATGCTGCTATCCCCCTTAAACTACCCCCAATAAAACACATCCAGATTTGTCAGAGCTGCACAGCAATAAAACTCACATTTGTTTTGATGGCAAACCGTGTTCTTGCAGAGGGTTTATTACGCAGATTGATATTACGTTTGAACTCAATCCTGGGATGTGCCCCACAGACAGAGCTAAGGTGGGTTATGTTATTAAACACCTAACAGAAAAAGCTTTGCTTTTGGCGACTCCTTTATGGGAACTAAAGAGACCAATTGTATATAACTATGCCGAGTTCATGAAAGACCTTAAGCGCACTTTTGACCCTGAAAGGCGGGCAACTGGTGCTACCAAGGCTATATGGCGTATCAACCAGGACAATCGCAGAGTGGCTGATTACGACATTGAATTTAAAACCATGGCAGCAGAATTGCAATGGCCAAATGATACGTTTACTACGCTTTTCTGGAAGGCATTAGCAATGCTTTAATGTGCGAATTAGCTCCTATGTCGTTACCAGAGGAGCTAGAAGACCTGATTGATTATTGCATAGCACTCGATGACCAGATTCGTGATAGAAGGTCTGGCCATGAGAAACCCAGTAAACCTCCCCAAGGTACCTCTTCCACTCCTCGCAATGTTCGCAGCCCTTCAACCCCTAGGGTGGAACAAACTGACCCTGAACCTATGCAATTAGGTTGGTCCAGTATCTCGGGGGAAGAGAGACAATATTGCCTCAGAGAAGGTCTGTGCTTCTACTGTGCAGGTAGGGGACATTTCCGGTTACAATGTTCCAAATGACCTAAAAAGGCTTACTATGTTGGGGGAGGAGCATGCCTAGAATCCCCTGAGAGACAGGTTCTAGGTACTACTGTAGTGTCTCACGTTTCTGAAAAGAAAAAGAAAAGATCTCGTGTGGTGGTTCCAGTGTCAGTTGCTTGGAAAGATATCAAGCTTGACACGGAGGCACTTATAGATTCTGGTTCTGCAGGAAATTTCATGGATTCTGGTTTTGCTGCTATTCACCAAGTACCTTTGGTTGAGAGAAAAGTTACTCTCCTCATTGAAAGGCGATGCAGGAACTAAACTCCACATCAGGGCGACGAGCAAAGATGCACACCCTTTATTTAAGGCCGGTGGCTCCTTGTCATCATGTCAAGCCCCACCCCCTCAGAAGCCGATCTGCTAGCTTGTGCTCCTGGCACCCGGCCAGCCAGCAATGCCGCCAGGCACCCTGACCCCCCAGGAAATGCCGCGGGGGCCCAAGACGTAACAATTTCAGTCAGAAGACTATGACTCCAGTCCATTTGTGTTTCATTTTTACACAACAGATTCTTCTTTTGACGCTTGCTATGCTCATGTCAAAAGAAGGAGCAGAATCTGTGTCCAGACTCCCTGCAGTCACGTGACTGGTGCGGCTTACACCAATCACTCACCATGTCTTTTCTGGAAATGTGTATCGGTAGCCCCGCACAGGATAGGTTATTTTATACCCTAACTCGGTGTTTCCCAAACCTGTCCTCGGGACCCTCAACCAGGCCAGATTTCGCAGATCACCTTGGGGAAATGCAGACTGAAACCTGCAATCACTGAGCAGCAAATCATATCACTTGTGCCCTTCATCAAATAGAAGGGTACATGCAATGTATATGCTGCACTAGCCAGGATTCTGACAGTCCAAAGTTGCCAGCCCTAATGTGGTCAACAGAAGGAAGAGAAGCTGAAAACGGCTTGAGAAAGGTCCTGAGTGCAGGACCGAACGTTACTGCTGCTACTACTAAAAGATATCTCCTGCTAAACCCAAGCCCGGGATGGCCGGTCCTTCTTCTGTTGTACTGGATATTTGGGGCAACCAATAAATACATGATCATGTACCCCCCTGAGGGGGCTGATTATCTGAAAAAAATGGTGAATGCATGTCAAGGAATATGAGTTGATCAGAGAGATTAATGGGACTTTGAACCAACTCAAGCAGGTTGCGTGGCAACCACACTATTGGCTTAAGGGCAACTGATAAGATCTTTGTGGTGGACAAATGTCTCTTTACTGGCAAGGTCCAGTCACTCTGATAGGTCATCCAAGATGTGCCCTGATATACTTTAGAGCAACTGAATTTGGGGGCAGTGTTTGTGGCTAATTGGGGATGAAAACCACTAGGAACATCCTCTAGCCCTGCCTTCTACCCATATATTCACTGCTCCCCCCCCCCAGGTTCAGGCCAGTGGTGTGGTCCTCCTTGTCTAGAACTGAATTCTTTTTAGCAATGGCAATAACATTAGATAATAATAAGCCTTATGTCTCTTTGGTTCGAAAACCGAAGTTGAAAACTAAAGTTGTAGAGCTATCTTTTTAACAGATAAAGAACTCCTGTTATACAAGCCATTTGAAGAATTCTGCCAAAAGTGGCAGTAAGTGCTTTCGTTGCTGTTTAATATTCACTTTTGTTGCTAATCTCTCATCCTCCATCCCTTTATCTGCAGGTGTGACAGTAAACACTCCGGTGTTATTTTTACTTAAGGCTTTGGTGGTAGCTCTCTTGGTGTTTACTTAAAGGATAGTCTTCAGAGCCTTTGTAAAGGACACGTTTATTAGCTCCAAGCTAATGTGATAAAGGCTATAAAAGTAAATAACAGAGAGGGGAAAATAATGGGAGCTAATGGTAGAGTGGTTCACTCGCCTTTGTTTGAGGGGAGTGCGATTCTTTTATGCAGTTTAAAAAATTCACATTGAGTTATTTGCTACATGTAACCACCAAGAGCTGCTCAAGGTTCTTGGCATCCTCGATAAGATACGTGTTTTGATTTCCTTTATCAATCTCTTTCGGTAAAATTCCATGGATTTAGTACATTCATGAATTTGAACTTGAGTCCACTCTTAACTTTACTTTTTCTGTGTGTAGAGGAACAAGCAAGAAAAGCCACATGTGTTACTTAGCTATGAAGTGAGTTGGGTCTGTGCTGATGTCCGAAGTAGCCGTTTGGAACCAAGGATCACTTTTTGCTAAGAAGAGGTGAATGCTTTGACCTTTAGTACAGCAGTAATCAAGTATAGAACAGGGAGAAGTTCTGGATTTATAAGAGAAATTAGCATTTGTGCTTTTCTAAGATCCCCTTAGTCACCAATAGGGATGAGCCGAACACCCCCGTGTTCAATTCGCATTCGAACTCGAACAATTTCAACAGTTCGAGTTCGAACACGAATACGAAAAGAACTCAATGCAAGTCAATGGGACTCAAAAGTTCGGTTTTTTGAGTGCCCTGTAAGAGGGCATATATGCAAGATATTATCCATAAAAGGTGTATGGGGGTCCGGGTAGTGCCCTGGGGGACAGGAAACAAGGACAAAAAGTAAAAAAAAACAAAAAAAAAAACATTTTAACCCTTTCGCTGCTGAGGCATTTCCCGCCTCTGTGCTGAGGTCATTTTTACCGATTTTGCTCATCATGTTTAAACGTGTTTTGAAGGCTTATTTTAGTATATGACCCAAACATATTATATATCGTTCTTTCCATCAGACTTGGCAGATTCATAATATGTCATTATTATAAGTATACGTCATGACCTGTCTGTATATTATAACAAAAAATGCAATAAAATATGAATTTTAAATAATTTACAACGGGTAAAGTGTTTTTTTTCACATTTTAACATGCGAGCAATTGCGGTTATATTTTGTATGGGGTGCGCTTGTTAAAAAAATTAGAGATGGGGTCTCGTTCCATTTTTTTTTGGGGAAAATTACGCGATTTTTAACAAACGCACCGCATACAAAATTGTTAGTGCAGCATTATTGTTCACATTATAATTGAAATTAAAACAATATTGCTGCATTAATGAACCAAAAAAAGAAAAAAAAACTTGTTTATTTTTTTTTATAATTTTTTTAAAAAAAAATTTTTTACATTTTTTTTTTTTTTTTTTTAAACTTTTTTCATACTCATGTTTGGTATTGTTGGAACGGCCATGATCTGGCCGATCCAACAATACCAAACATTAACCCTTAACTGCCACGGATCTGGAGATAGGGGGTTCATTGGAACCCCCTATCTCCACCATTGGTGGCCGTTAGAGGTTAACTCCAGGACTGGCGTCATCGTGCTATGCACGATGACGCCAGTCCTCAGGGGGCATTCCCGGAAGCTTGGTCGACATCCAAGATGTCGGCCAGCTCCGGGAAAGGATCACGAACCGGCGCTTTTCGGCGCCGATTCATGATCCGGCCCCCATGGGGTTAATGCCAGGTACCATTTGGAAGGGCAGGCTGTGCCCTTCCAAACGGTGCCTGGGTTAACCCCCTGCACGCCGCCGAACGGGAGGGAGAGAGATCCGAAGGACCCCCCTCCCTTTCAGGCGCCTCATCCGCACATGCGGGGGGGCGCCTGAATTAGGTGTCATCGAGCCCCCACGATGACACCTAATTACTCTGGCGGCGGTTCCGGGTCCTGGGCTGACATCGAGGATGTCAGCCCACACTGGGGGGCCAGCGATCGGCCGGAACCCGGCCGAACGCTGGCCCCAAAGGGAGGACGCGCTCAGCACGTCCTCCGCAAGGAACGATACTGCGGGTGGACGCGCTGAGCACGTCCTCCGCAGTGAAATGGTTAAAGGGACAGTGAGTTTTCCATGAAATAAGGGTTAAAAATAAAAATGAAAAATTCCTTCAAATATCGTGCCTAGGAGATCCCCATAACCTGCCCGTGAAGTGGCGGATTTGTAGGATGTATAGAGACATTTAAAAACAAAAAAATGACATTTCAAATGATGGTAAACGGTTTTCCTTTAATCTATTCATAAACAACTGCATGGGGTGGCAGTCTGTAGTAAAAAAGGAGACATTTTAGGACACGCAGAACAAGTTTAGTGATTTTTTTGGCTAAATTATTGTGAAACTTATGCAGGCTTTGGATGAAAGTAACAATAGGGGCTTTAAAACTGGGCCTTTAGTGTCGGCAACAGTGACGTCACACCGTAACCCCTCTGTGGTATTGTGGAAGAGTGCAGGGTTGGACCATGCTGTCAAATATTAAAATGATATGAATCTGGTATAGGCGTCAGTGGCAGTGCAGCCAAATATTGTGCCTTTGGTGGCAGCAAGTGCCTTCACACCATAACCCTTTTGTGGTATTGTAGAAGAGTGCAGGGTTGGACCCTGTGGTTCAAAAAACTAAAATGATATAATTCTGGTACAGGCGTCAGTGCAGCCAAATATTGTGTCTTTGGTGGCAGCAAGTGTCTTCACACTGTAACCCTTTTGTGGTATTGTGGAAGAGTGCAGGGTTGGACCCTGCGGTGTAAAAAAATAAAATGATCTAAATCTGGTACAGGCGTCAGTGCACCCAAATATTGTGCCTTTGGTGGCAGCAAGTGCCCCTTCACACCGTAACCCCTTTGTGGTATTGTGGAAGAGTTCAGAGGTGGAGGTTTTGTGAATGCAGAAGACATCCCGATCTATTCCGTTACGTCAGCATCAGGGGATTGATAGCTGCTGATCCAGGACTGATTCATTTTTATAATGTCAGCCGGTCTACAAAGTCAGTGGACAGACGCACTCTTTTGTCTGTGACAAAACCTCCAGTGGCACTGAATGTCCTTTCAGAAAGCACACTGGATGAGTAGCTGCATAGCATATTGGCTAAGTTCTGGCCAGTGATCCAATCTCAACACCCAGTAAGCCAGTGGATCATCTGCTGGAAAGGTATCCAGGTCTGCCCTTGCCCCTAGGTAGTCCTGCACCACACGGTGAAGACGCTGGCAATGGGTGCCTACATTTGACGTCCCTGGGCGTCGTGGACTAAAGAAATTTAGAAAGGCATCAGTCAAGCGGCCCCGGCCTTCACCACTATTCCTCTGATCATCCGCAGTCACAGAAGCACATGTGTCATCACTCGGTAACCTACCAGTGCCTGGAAAGGTGTTACACAAGTGTCGCTTTAGAGCGTCCTCAAGTTGTTTCATCCTGTCCTCACTCTGTGCAGGCAGGATGAGCTCTGCAACTTTACCCTTGTATCGTGGATCAAGAAGGGTTGCCAACCAGTAATGATCCCTCTCCTTGATAGCACGAGTCATGGGGTCCTTTACCAGGCTTTGCAGGATAAGGGAGCCCATGCAGCGTAGGTTGGAGGTGGCATTAGCTTCCGAGTCTTCCTGGTCAATGAGGATGAACCCATCATCCACTTCCTCCTCCCAGCCACGTACTCGTTCTTGTGTTTCTGGGCACACAAAACCCTCCCTTGAGGGATCCCCACCTTCAATGCCCCCACTACTTAAATATTCCTCCTCCTCTTCCTCATCCTCCGCCTGTCTGATCTGAAGAGGACCCGCTGGAATGCTGTCTGCGGAAAGACTGGGGCCTTCAGAGGTAGGGAAGGCCTCCTCTTCCTCCCGCTACTCTGCCTCTAGAGCCACATCAATAATTCCCAGCTGAGTGTGCTCCAGCAGGAACACTAAAGGAATTGTGTTACTGATGCATGCACTGTCCCTGCTCACCATCCTCGTTGCCTCCTCAAATGGTGACAGTACAGTGCATGCATCCTTGATCATCAGTCACTGTGGGGGGAAAAAAAAACAAGTTGACCTGAACCTGTCCTTGTGCCATACTCACACAGGTACTCGTTGATGGCCTTCTGCTGCTTGTGCAGACGCTGCAGCATTGCTAATGTCGAGTTCCACCTGGTGGGCATGTCACAGATCAGATGGTTTGTGGGAAGGTGGAATTCTCTTTGAATTTCTGCCAGACGAACACTTGCTGGGAATGACTGTCTGAAGTGGCTGCAGACTTTTCTGGCCTGGCTGAGAAGCTCTGCCAGCCCTGGGTACCTGGCTAGGTAACGCTGTACCACCAGATTTAGGACATGTGCCATTGTGCTAGGCATGGTACATGCGTCAATTTACCGAGGCGTAGGGCGGAGAGAGGGTTGCTGCCATTATCACAGACGACCATTCCCAGATCAGCTGGCGTGGTGTTAACAATCTCTGCCCCTGCCCCTGCAGAGCTGACAGAATTTCTGGCCCGGTGTGGCTCCTGTCCCCTAAACAAACCAGCTCAAGCACAGTATGGCATCTTTTTGCTTGAGCCATTGCGTAGCCCCTGCCACTTAAACTCGGTTTAACTGCCACTTCGCCAGAGACAGAGAAGGAGGAGGAGGAGGAGGAAGAGGGAGAGGTGGTGGTGGACCAGACAGACCTCATACAAGCAGCTTTCTGGAGGCGTGGTGGATGAACAAGCTCCAGCACAGAGCCCCATCCTGGATCCCTCCCAGCTGCAATCAGAGTTACCCAGTGTGCCATGAAGGAAATGTAACGGCCCTGTCCTTGCTTGCTGGACCACGTGTCTAAAGTCACATGCACCTTGCTGCTGACTGCCTTTCCAAATGACTCCATAACATAGTCTTCCACGTGCTGGTATAGTGCTGGAATGGCCTTCCATGAAAAGTAATGGCGTTTTGGAACCTGCCACTGTGGTACAGCACATTCAGCAAATTCACGGAAGGAAGCAGAGTCCACCAGCTGGAAAGGCAGCAGCTGCAATGTGAGTAATTTTGCTAAGCTGGCATTTAGACGCTGTGCTTGGGGATGGTTGGGACTATATTTTTTCTTATGCTGCAGCAGCTGGGACAACATAATCTGACTGCGTAAATCTTCAGCTGATGGGATGCTGTCACATTGTGAGGAAGGACCTGGTACATCCATTACTGTAGCATCATTCCTGTAAGTGGAGGTTGGAGTCAATGATATGGCAGGACATATAGTGGGGGTAGAGACAGGTCAGGAGGACCTACACAAAATTTTGCGCCAACGTGATGCGTGGCAGGTGGTCATATGTCACGCTTGAGCCTCATCTGACACAGATTACAAATAGCAACGGTGCGGTCTGCTGCACATTTCTTAAAGAACTCCCAGACAGCAGAGTTCCTGCATGTGTGCTTTGAGACAACAGCGTTCTGAACCTGAACAGCTCTGACATCTGATGCCTTGGACTGGCTAGTGCTACGGTTGGTCATAGAGGACGTTGTGCCTCGTGTTTCTTGGGCCTCCTCCTCACATGACTCCTCTGTTCGATCAGGCACCCAGATGGAGTCAGTGACCGCATCATCATTGTCATCACCCCCTATCTCCTCGTCACTGGAGCCAACTTGGCAGTATGCTGCAGCTGCTGGGGCAACATGAGTGCCAGTTATTTGTGTGTCACTGGCACCCCCTTCCTCTATGTTGATTATACTCCCTTCCTCAACCTCAGAGATTGAATCAGAGCACTGTAGTTGCTGCGCATCCTCAAGCAGCATGTCACTGTCATTGTAGTCAAACAATTCAGCTGACTCCTCCATGTGGGATAGTGAGGCTATGGCAGGAGTAGCTGTGGACATGGAGGCTGCATTAGATGCTTTGGCAGCTGAGGTGGACTGTAAAGCACCAAAAGCACTAGAAGCCTGGCTGGCAGAGGACTGGGAGGATGAGGATGGCCTGGTTAGCCAATCCACCAAATCCTCTGTATGTTGCTGCTGCTTAAGACAGCACCAGTTAGAAAGGACAAACGTGCCCCTGCAGAGGATGCACCACGTCCACCACGACCAGAGGCACAGCCTCCCGACACAGGGGCTGCTTGCCCTCTTATCTGTACCTGGGAGCGTCTGCCTGTCCTTTTTGGTCTTTCTGACATGGTGAGTGATATATAGATTAAAGATATAGAGAACTCTGATTCAACTCTGTTATAAAAATTGGAGATATGCTGCAGAACTCTGATTCAACTCTGGAATAAAGATTAAAGATTTCCAGAACTCTGGTATAACTCAGTGAGACACCCTGATAGCTGGCAGCCAGTGACAAGACACTGATTAAAATTCCCAGAAACCTCCTATAAATCAGTGAGACCCCCTGATGGGTGGCAGTGACAAGACACAAATTACAATTCCCAGAAACCACCTACAAATCAGTGAGACCCCTTGATAGGACCCCCTGATAGCTGGCAACAGTGACAAGACACAGATTACAATTCACAGAAATCTGCTAGAAGTATGTGGGACCCCCTGATAGCTGGCAGTGAGAAGACACAGATTACAATTCCCAGAAACCTCCTATAAATCAGTGAGACCCCCTGATGGGTGGCAGTGAGAACACACAGATTAGAACAATTCCAGGATATTTTGTAGAAATGAAACCCCCACAATTGCTGGTGGCAGTGAGAACACAAAGATTACAACAATTCCCAGATATTTTGTATAAATGACTGACCCCCAAAATAGTTGCTGGCAGTGAGAACACAAAGATTACAATTCCCAGATATTTTGTATAAATGACTGACCCCAAAATAGTTGGTGGCAGTGAGAACACAAAGATTACAACAATTCCCAGATATTTTGTATAAATGACTGACCCCCAAAACTGCTGGTGGCAGTGAGAACACAAAGATTACAACAATTCCCAGATATTTTGTATAAATGACTGACCCCCAAAACTGCTGGTGGCAGTGAGAACACAAAGATAACAATTCCCAGATATTTTGTATAAATGACTGACCCCCAAAATTGCTGGTGGCAGTGAGAACACAAAGATTACAACAATTCCCAGATATTTGTATAAATGGCTGACCCCCAAAACTGCTGGTGGCAGTGAGAACACAAATATTAGAACAATTCCCAGATATTTTGTATAAATGACTGACCCCCAAAACTGCTGGTGGCAGTGAGAACACAAAGATTACAACAATTCCCAGATATTTTGTATAAATAAATGAACACTCAAAAACAGAAGGCAGGATGTAAGAAAAGGCGCTTAGATATTAATTCGTATCGCTACACGTTCAGGCAAATATGGTGTTTCCCTCACCACAGAAACAATTGAAAAATGTAGGCCGAGTGCAAGAACAGCGCTCCTTCCTAGTATACACTCATGTGCCCCTCACAACACCACAAAAGTGTACAAAGAGATGGCAAGATTCTTACGTTTCCGTGGGGGGATATAAACTCCGAGGATAATCCTCTAATGGAGATACGTGGTTGTACAAATAGATCAAACCTCCAATAAACAAAAAAAAGAGAAGAAAATGCAATAGTGCAGATCAACCAATGTTGAATTTATATATACTGTATCCAAAGTCTCATGCACTCACGCTTTTTAAGAGCTCCCTAGCTCTATTTTAATCGCCTTTCGAACTGTTTTAGGCCAGTCCGACAGCCAAGGGCAGCCCAGCTTCTTTAGTCCTTTGATGTCACTCTCCTTTGGATCTCAAAAGAAGAGGAAAAGCTTACATGGCATGGCATGGCATGAAACTATAGTTTGAGTTACATACAACACCCAAAGGTGTGGTAAATGGTCGCTGAGCGCTTGAAAATATAGGTGTTGATGTACCACTCATCCAACACAAATATATATATTGCACAAGACAGGTTCGTCCACTATATTAAGCATTTATTAGGAATTACACACAGCACACTAAATCACATACAGTATAACACATATGTACAAGATTTACAAAGCAGCCAATATGAACAATAACAAATAGGCCTAGAGGGCCAGCAGCCCACAGTGTGTATACTTATCAACCAGGAGAGCAGGGAGACTGTGACACAGTCCACAGGACAGGGAGAGAGAGAGAGAGAGAGAGAGAGAGTGAACTGCAGAGATTTCATATAATAGAGTAGGTGTGTCTTCCCAAGGGAAGGGCATATTGTAATTAACCAAAGAGTCTAGTGATATGTAAATGAAGGCTATAGAGCAAAGAGACCTGGCTAATTCAACATACAGGAGAGAGATGTCTAATGTCCCCACAAAAGGAAAGAGTGTTACTCACCCTCTAAAGAGCTACACCGAGCTTACAATTATATAGAGTCCACAAGCTGCCATGCTCCGGCGTGGCTTAGGAGTGTCCCTAGAAGCCAATTTACTAGATTGAGAAGGAATTGCACAGAAAGGGAAGTATTTGACCTTCAGGCGAATAAATTGATCGGCGACTTTAAAAAAAAGGGTTATAAGGAGGAAGGTCTAATGGATGTCCTGAAAGACATTCAGGGTAAAGACAGGAGGACTCTTATCCAATATAGGAAGCATGAAGAGAAAGAGAATTTTTCCATTCCCTTTATTTATAGTTACAACAGTAATACACGTGCGATCAATCACTCGATTCGGAAATATTGGCATATATGACATTCTGGACGATAATCCGAAAATTATCAATAGAGGTGCACGAACGATAAAGCAACAAATTGTCAGAAGCCATATTCGTCAAGAAAAAATAACTTTAAAACAATAGCAGTAAAGCAAGGTTTTTACCGATGTGGCTCGTGTTCTGCCTGTAAGAAATTAAAACTAAAGAGAAAATTTTGTCCGGTTTTTGGTGTTAATGACACATTTAAAATTAAAAAGGTTATCTCGTGCCATTCTACCAATGTTATTTATGCCCTTGTGTGCCCTTGTGGGAAGATCTACATTGGTCGGACGACCAGACCCCTCTATATAAGGATTCTAGAGCATGTACGTAACATTCAACGAGGGTTTGATAAACATACAGTATCATCCCATTTCCTCTCTATACATAATAGCTCCCCCGAAGGCATGGTCTTTTACGCCTTACGTAAGGTTGAGAGAGATTGGAGAGGAGAGGATTTTTTGAAAAAGATTAATCAAGAGGAGATGAGACTTATTTTTCTTTTTGATACTTTAATTCCAAAGGGCCTAAATAAGGATTTTGAGATATGTCATTTCTTGTGAGTCCGTTGTTTTAATCTGGTAAGGCTCTGTAGCCAGTGATCTTTCCTTTGTAGCAGTAGATCTTTATTTTACGTAAATGATGTTTTTTATGGATATTATCCAAACCAACTATTAAAGATGAGATGTCGGGCATTCTCTGTCTTTTATGGGATTAATTATGCCCATGAATAGCTAGACATGTGATGGATTTGTACAATGCTACTTTATGTTGGACTCAGCCCGATATGGATGATACATTGTATAATAATGAGTTCAGGACCTACGATTGTACAATGTTATAAGATTATTTAACCCCTTAAGGACGGGAGTAATTTTACGACTTTGGCGCTCTTTCGGAAGTGAAGTTTGCTGATGTTTTTGCTCATCATGTTTAAACGCAGTTTTAAGTCACGTATTATTATACCACCCAGACAAATTATATATCGTTCTTTCCGGCAGACTCGGCAGATTAATAATATATCATAATTATATATATACGTCATGTCCTGCCAGAATGCTATAACAAAAAATGTAAAAAAATGTGAATTTTCAATAAAATTTCAATCATCCACAGTGTGTAAAGTGTTTTTTTTTCACATTTTATTATCCGATCCTTTGCGGTTATATTCTATGGGGTAGACTTGGGAACCCATTTTTTTTTTTTTGGGGGGGGGGATTACGTGATTTTAGCTAAACCCCCCCCCCCAAAAAAAATCATTGGTGAAGCATCATTGTTCACATTATAATTGAAATGTGAACAATAATGCTGCATGAAAAAAAAAAAGCACGTTTTTATTTTTTTATTAATTAATTAATTGTTTTTTAATTTTTATTTTTTACACTTTTATTTTACTTTTTCATTGTCATGTTTGATATCGTTGGAAAGGCCATGCTCAGACCTTTCCATCGATATCAGGCATGACCCCCTAGCTGCCACCGATCAGGAGATAAAGGGGTTCAAAGAACCCCCCTATCTCCTGCAAGGGATTTCCATAGGAAATCCCTTTGCAGCTAGGGGCTTCCCCAGTTAACTGACATCATCGCGCATGGCGCGATGAGTCAGTTGACGCGGGGGGGGACCCAGAGGTGGGGGCTGCCATCCAAGATGGCGGCCCCCACCGGAAATAGGCCGCGATCGGGCACAAATTAGTGCCCGGTCGCGACCTGGCAACTCATGGGTTAACCCCCATACATCGCTGGAAAGGTCAGGCTGTGACCGTTCCAGCGATGCTGGCCACAGCCGCCTAGTCCCCGGCGATGGGGAGATAGAGGGATCCGAAGGATCCCTCTCCTCCCCTCCAGGCGCTTCCCCATGCTCCGGCGGGGGGGGGGGGCCTGAAACTGACGTCATCGCGCCAGCGCGATGACGTCAGTGCGCCGGGAGGCTTGAAAATACGCAGATCAGGCTTCATCGAAGCCAGATCAGCGTGGGAGCCGCCGGGGAGGTAAGTATTACCGCCGGCTGGGCTCCTAATGCCGAGGACGTTCCATGCCGTCCTGCGGCATTAAAGCCCGCCAAATGCAGGACGGCATGGAACGCCCTGCGTCGTTAAGGGGTTAAAGATATTAATAATAACATAAACTCTCTTTTATGTATGTCTGCTGTCCGTTGGGGTCTTGCTCTTTGCTTTTCTTGAGTGGATCCTACGATAAAGGACTTGTGTGCCCAAGATACTACGGATTATGGACAGCATCAAACGAGATTAAAAGGAGACCTCTACGCATGCGCGCAGGACCCGGAAGGTAAACCCCAAACCAACGGAGTTATGCTCCGGAAGTGAAACTCGGCCGCTCACTATTGATGGGACGAATCGAAAGCGGAAGCTCCTCATGGTGTGGATGGAATCCTGACCCGGAAGTGAAATCCGTCCGTCGTCTGCCGTTTTGTGATGGGACAAATCGAAAGCGGAAGTTCCCCATGGCGCGAAAATTAGCGGTCTATTACCTGGTACCACCCCAGTTAAGAGTGGGACATATATATATATGTGTTGTGTTATGAAGTGTAACTTCTTTCTTTTTGCCACTGAAGAAGTGCTTGATGCGCGAAACGCGTTTGGCCCTGTAGTTTTTTATATATATTTTTTTATTGCTTTTCTTATATTAAATCCACCTTTTACCTGATACTTCGGTATTTTTATGGTACTACCTATCTCTGAAAAGTGGCTTTCCTAATTGTGCCTTAAACAATTTACACGCGCTGGACCCCTAGAGCTCGGTGTAGCTCTTTAGAGGGTGAGCAACACTCTTTCCTTTGGGTGTTGTATGTAACTCAAACTATAGTTTCAGTACTATGCCATGCAAGCTTTTCCTCTTCCAGGATATTTTTTAGAAATGAAACCCCCACAATTGCTGGTGGCAGTGAGAACACAAAGATTACAACAATTCCCAGATATTTTGTATAAATGACTGACCCCCAAAATTGCTGGTGGCAGTGAGAACACAAAGATTACAACAATTCCCAGATATTTTGTATAAATGACTGACCCCCAAAATAGTTGGTGGCAGTGAGAACACAAAGATTACAACAATTCCCAGATATTTTGTATAAATGACTGACCCCCAAAATTGCTGGTGGCAGTGAGACCACAAAGATTACAACAATTCCCAGATATTTTGTATAAATGACTGACCCCCAAAACTGCTGGTGGCAGTGAGAACACAAAGATTAGAACAATTCCAAGATATTTTGTATAAATGACTGACCCCCAAAATTGCTGGTGGCAGTGAGAACACACAGATTAGAACAATTCCCAGATATTTTGTAGAAATGAAACCCCCACAATTGCTGGTGGCAGACTGGCAGTGAGAACACACACTAACACAACAATCTCCTCTCAAAAAACACGTGCTGAAGGCTGTGTGAAGCCTTATATAGTGTGCTGCGGGACTTAGCTCTGTGAGCCCATGATTGGGCAAAATTTGCCCAATCAGGACTCTGAGCCGTGATTGACATAGTCTTGAATCTGTCTTGCACCTGACCTGTGGTCAGGTGCAAGGCTGTAGCCGATTACAAGCTTCAGGCCAGTGGAAAAGTGCATTGTGGTCCATTGTGATGCATTGTGGGCGAACATGCAGCGAACACGCGGAAATGTTCGTAGTATGCGAACAGGCGATGTTTGAATCGAACTCCGAACCGATCGAACCGAACAGCTCATCCCTAGTCACCAAGGGAGGTACCAATAATAAAGTCATTTTCAAAATACTAAAAGATGTTTCAAGAGGTATGGAAAGTTTTTCATAATTTACATTGGGTGTGTGGGCATCGTTCTGCCATTCCTGTCAAACTACATCAAGTGGCTGATGTTGGGGATACTAGTGTATCTGTATCTTTTTTACAAGTCTTTGATGCCAAAATGACACTTACCCTGCCATCTATTCAGGTGCATGTCACTGCACCTCATGTCATTCTCCTGATACCTGTCATACTTTCTTACAGTGGATGCTGTGTTCTTGGCATCTATATAGATGTTTGTGCCTTCTCACTTTTATGGAATGACGCAGAGAGGCACAAGCAATGTCATTTGGGGCTAGTTGCTGTATAGAACCGACCTTTTACATTATTCCATTTTTATCTCATGTATCATACTTACTTTTGTGCTTCAAGAGTTCTCTTTTGCTTTTTCCATGTAACAACCTGACTTTTATGACTTTGCTGCTCTTTGTGTTCTTGACCTTGGCTAGTATGCTCGATCTATTGTCCTCAGTTATCCTATCCTGGCTAGTTTCTACACTCGCTCTGTTCTCTCTATTCTTGACCTCAGCTTATATCTGATTTCGCTTTACCTTGGATCATCACTCTGGTGTCAATCCAGCCATTATAGAGATTGGTACAGGTCTTATTGCTCCTATCTACTCTGCCCTCAGGGTCATCTGCTCAACCCCAGCAGCTAGACACTCAAAAAGGATTGCCTTACATCCAAAGGAGCTTATAAGGATGAAAGACACACTTCCACCTTGTCCATCCTGAGAAATATGTATTCTGCCACACTGTCACTGACTCCAAAATGACCCTTTTCAGTGTTAGAATATTCATATGGGTTTCTTACAAACACATTCCTAGCGCTACGGAACGTTTTGGAGCTTTATAAATACTTGTAACTGTAACGGTTTTGTATGTCTGATGAGAGGGATGTCCTATATCCTCAGGAAATGCATAGTATCTTGTCCTTCACAAAGGACAGGACTGCGGTTGCCAAGAAAACCATTACCAAACCCATTATAAAGCATAGGACACACAGTTTGACGGATAATCACCCACACACTCCAAGTGACAAAACCAATACAAAAATCGGTATGTTTTAGTGCAGGGATCTAGAACTCTGGCCCCTCAGTTGTTTCTGCATTCAAAGCATTTTGGGAATTGTAGGTCATCTATATCTAGGAGTGGTGGTCAGAGTTTGTGATCCCTGTGTTAGAGAGCATATATGCCAGTTTGGAGGAGCTCAATGTGGCATAAATTTATACTCATTGATCATTCAGAGTTTATGGAAATTCCTTCTAGGATAATACGAATAAATGAAAGCGGAATCATTAACAAAATCATTAATTCTGAATAAAACGCAGATCTCGTTTGCTTTCATGGAGGCTGCGCAGAGTACATCTTACAGATATTGTAAAACAGCTTGTTCACTGCATCTTGCAAAGCAATTCTCAGAAGCCAAAATTTCTAGGCTGTTCCAATAAAATAGTGTATGCGTATATGTGTATCTCTAGCAAAAGCATACATTTACAAGTATTTTTAAAGCACTAACAAGTTCCGTAGCGCAGTGCAATGTGTGAGACAGAATAACAAATATACATACAAGTTAAACACACAGAACAGTAGGAGAGAGGACCCTGCTCAAGCACTTACAATCTAAGGCTAGAGTCAGACAAGCGCATTCTGAGTGCACTGTGCGTCCGTGCACAATGGATGGACGTTCTGACGGAAGACGCGGTACATGCCACACGGTCCGTTTTTTTTTGATGGATCTAGTAAAAAAATTGAAATAGGAGAAACCAAAGTAATTGCGAAAGTGGAAAAATAAGGGACAAGGATATAAAAAGCCATTTTGTGGAAGCAGGATTTTTTTCCAAGATGGATGCAGGAGAAGTCGTTTGGTTCCTAGGAATGTGCTACCTGTACCAGAAGAGAAAAAAGAAAAGAAGGTGTTGGGTTCATCAACACTGCCAGACACGACCATGGCCACTTCGTCACACTGTAAAGGCCACTCTGAGAGAAGTACCCAGTTAAGTTCTTTAACTATCTGCGGATGTCCGTCAACTCCTTCAACGAGCTGCTGTCCAAAGTACGCGAGCCGCTGACAAAGAGGGACACCAACATGAGGGCCGCCATATAACTGGAGGAGATGCTGGTCATCACATTGCGGCAAGTACTCTCAAACACCAGCATTCAGGAGCTCGCTGCCAGGCAGCAGACATGTGCTCGGTGTGCAGAGCCCCTACTATCGGTGTGCAGGGATATGCCCACTAGGCCATTCGCACATGGATACACACACACACACACACACTCAGGCATCACACGTACTAAATAATTTATGAACACAGAATAGACAAGTATCTGGCGCTCCCTAATGGATATAGTTAAACAATGCTGTTTGTACACAAACTATTCTTAAGTCCAAAGGACATAGAGCATTAAATTGCAGTTTAAAAAGTCAGCAGCAGATGGTTCACACACTGATAGTTCACCTCCAACCACCAGAAAGAGTCAATAATGGAAAAATGTGGTGACAGTCCGCGCTTCCCTCTCTTTTTTCCTTTCCTTTTCTCCCCCTGAAATCTTGGTCGAGGATCTTCTTTAAGCAGTTAATTGCTTTCTTTTATGCAGTCCTCAATTCTCAAGATATATGGGGATAGAAATGAGAAACATAGTGTGATCCATAAAAACACATCCAAGTCCCCAAAATACAATAGTTCAACTCACATTTGGAGGTGTCATAAATCAGACACTAGATGTATCTCACAACCGATATTTTTTAGGAGATATCGGGCTCCCCTTTTCCTCCTCTGTCCGATGATGTTGCTCCAAATGAAAAAATAAGGTTGCAGGATATCGATGAACAAAATTAAAATTTATTAAAATTTAAAATTTATTCCATAAAACAATAAATAGACAAACACCAATACGCGTTTCGCGATGCACTCGCTTCATCAGTTGGCATGTAAATCAATTCCTTCACAATCTCCTGCAACCTCCTTATATACCCTTTAAAATGTGTTGTGATTGAGTGGGAAACGCCCGTTCTCCTTCCCTCAAAATTACAATTACTCATTCTGCACCTGCTGCCTCGTGTTACTCATTACAATTACAATTACTCATTCTGCACCTGCGTGGGGCATTCCAAATATCAGATCAACCCAAAAGATGGTGGTGATACATCTCGTAGTGCCCTCTTGCATGTTCCTTTTAAGATCTCTAGTGTTTAAACTCCTAAAGTTTCTGCTCCACCTTCTTTCTACCCACAAGGCACAGGGTACAGGGTACAAAGAGATAGATTCGGTGGGAATATACACACTATAACAGAAGAAAACACTTTGTTATCAAGTGATGTAAATAAAAATGTATACAGCTTAGAAAATCTGTTGGTTAAAGAATTTAGGAATAAAATGGATATCAGAATGATGGAAGTCTACATTAAGGAGGGACTCACTCCGAGAGGTTTGAGGCTGTATAAAAATCCCACCTTTGATAGGAGCGACACAGTTTTATTTAAAAGATGGAAAAAACAATTGGAGAGTTTTTCCTTTAGTCTTATGGAGACAGTGATAGAGAGGAGAAAAGAAATTTTGGAAGAACTTAATACCACAATAGAGGATAAACAAAAAGAGTTAGAGTCAATATTAGATCCGGAAAAGATGAAAATGGTGGTGGAACAGATGGAGGAAAAATTGGAGAAGTTAGAAATAGATATCACTGTAAGAAAGACCTCTAAATACATTAGGGATAAAAATGATTATGCCAGGGGTGATGTCTGGAAATTGGACTCACGCCCTCCACCACCCCAACGTGGATGGGCTGACACTCAAAAGAACACCTATAAACATAGTACCTATAGGAATAGGAGATTCTCTTATAATAGAGAAAGAAGGGAACCCTATTATCAACAAAGGAGACAAGTATGGACACCTGGGAGGAATGTAGAGCTAAAAGAACAACGAAACAGTTCCCATCAAGATGACCATATCCAGAATACAATAGTGCAAACTGCGGTTTGTCAAGGGAATGAATGAAGTAGGGAGGAGAAGAATTCCCCCCCTCCCCTCAAAAGTGCTTCCCACCTAATCAACAATATAAGGGAACGAAAAGGGGAAAGAAATCCCTGCCAGTATGCTGGAAGAGGTCAGGATCGAAGAAGTACCCAAAGAAAATATGATCAAGGATATTCTATCCCAACCAGAAATAGATATGATACACTGGAGGATCACGATTATAATGAAGTCTTCCGGGGGGTAGATACAGGGAGAGGTACAATAGCAACGAGGATTTTCAAGGGAGCAGACCAAGGGTCAGATACAGAAGTCCTGTAGTAGTGAGAGAGGAACCCCGTCAGAGATTGAGAAGCCCAAAAACGAATAATGGAATTCTAAGAACACAGGAAAATCAAGAACACGGTATCCCATTAAAGAGAAGAGCTCCAGAAAGAGGGGAAAGCGAGGAAGGAGAGCACTGCATAGACGAAGGAAGAAACAAGAGAGAAAGAAGATAACCCCACAGGGTATCTTCAATCTAAGTAGAAAGACCTTGGAAGAAAAACATATAAGAGTACTTAATAAAGGATTGAAGTTTGCACCTACGAAAAAAATTGACAAATTTGGAGTTTTTGTTGATTACAAAAATTAAAAGATCATTGTGCCTAAAAAAGTACTGCATGAAAGATCCTGTCACTCGACAAATAGTAAGCGAGAATGACGAATGGAAACACACAGAGCTGAAGAAGAGGTCACATTTCTATCCCAGACACCTCATCAGTAAAGAGATAACAACCTTTGAAACAATGGTGCTGGACGAGATGGAAAAAATCCAACCAAAGAAGTCACATAATTTAACCAAAGAAGAAAAAGAGGCCTTGAAAGAACTGGCGGATGACAAAACAATAGTAATAAAACCGGCTGACAAAGGGGGGGGTATTGTCATTCAGAATAGGGAGGATTACCATGAAGAATCATCCAGAATCCTTAACGATATAGGGGTCTAGCAAAGGATACCGCACAATCCCCTAGAAGGAATAAAAAAGAAATTTGATGATTTTATTCGAAAGGGGAGGAAAGGGAATTCCTAAATGATAAGGAGACGGACTATCTCACAGTGAAACATCCAAGGATACCTGTTTTTTATCACTTACCTAAGATCCATAAGAATATGGAGAGGCCCCCAGGAAGACCAATTGTATCGGGGATCAATTCCGTTTCGAGTAAGATAGCTGAATATTTGGACCACCTCCTCCAACCAATTGTTAAAAGGATCCCCTCCTATCTTAAAGATACTGGTGATATTATTAGAAGCCTGGAATCTGTGGTATGGGAAGAAAAATTCTTTCTCGTTACATGTGATGTACGATCCCTGTACACAAACATTCCGCATAATAGGGGTTGTGAAGCAACAAGAACAATGCTCCTGGAAGACGGGGAGATTAAGAAAGATCAAATAGATTATATTGTGGAAGGAATTACCCTCATTTTGGAGAACAATTTTTTCTGGTATGATGACCAATATTTTTTACAACTAATGGGAACCGCTATGGGGAGCAAAATAGCACCCAGTTACGCCAATTTGTTTATGGCCTTATGGGAAAAAACTTGGATTAAAGATCAGCATGAGTGGGATAAGAACATTTTAATTTACAAACGCTACATTGATGATATCATATTTATCTGGAAAGGATCGGAAGAAGACCTCGTTTGTTTTTTGGAGTTTTTAAACCAAAATGATTGGGGAATCAGACTTGATAGCCATTTTAGTCAATCAGATATTAGCTTTCTAGATTTAGAGATCTATATTGAAGACCTTCGGATTAAAACTAGAACCCATTTTAAAAATGTAGACGTAAATAGCTACATAGAGAAGACAAGTTGCCACTTTTGGCAATGGTTGGAAGGTGTACCGAAGGGACAATTCCTTAGGTTAAAAAGAAATTGTACTGAGGACGCGGAATTTCACACCCAATCTGAAACGATGAAAATACAATTTGAAGAAAAAGGCTATGATGGTCAGGTTCTGGAAGAAGTGAGAAAAAAGGTGTCACAAATAAATCAGAAACAAATTCTCAATAAGAAAAAAACATCGAAGGGAGGATTGAGTAATAAGGTTCCTTTTATTTGTCAATACAGCAGTGAACATAAGGAGGTTAAAAGAATCCTTAGAAAGTATTGGCCCATCCTTCGCAAGGATGAGGACCTTCGCCAGATATTGGGGAATTCTCCTACCATTATCTTTAGAGGGGTTGAAAACATCAAAAATCGTGTAGTAAGCAGCCATTTGAGAAGCAGGAAACAAAAAAACCATTTCGGTTTAGAGAATGGTTTTTATGGATGTGGGAATTGTCTTGCATGTAGAACAACAGGGAACCAAAAAAGACATATAAAAGAGTTCAATAGTATGTCTGGCGAAGGATACAAGATATACGACACACTCACCTGTTTTTCAAAAAATGTTATTTATATTTTAATTTGTCCGTGTGGGAAGATGTATGTTGGTCGCACAACAGAAGCTTGAATGTTCGCATTCGCGAACATTTGAATAATATTAGAAAAGGCGTAGATTCACATACTGTACCTCAACATTATAAAGATAAACATAATAAAGATCCTAATGGGACAAAATTTCTGGCGATCCAGCAAGTAGAAAAGGAATGGAGAGGAGGGGATTTCATCAATAAAATTAATAGGACAGAGATGAGATGGATATATAATTTAAAAACACTAGTACCTAGGGGTTTGAATCAGGATTTTGAGGTCTGCCACTTTTTAGAATAGGTCAAAACTACATATTAGGAAGTACACAAATCATTGCATAAAGGTTTTACAAAATGAGGTTTGTATTATATTAATTAGAATTGTGTATTTATAAAATATCCATTTAGAAGGGTGTACTGAAGATGTTTGTATGAACTAGGATACACTGTAACCAAACATGTATTGAATATGGAGGTTATAATGTGTTTGACACTAATGTATCAATTAACCATCACCCTATAGGCATACTGTTAGGTAGGCACAAGCACTTTATTTCGGTTTACACATTAGCACTCTGTATAGGGGTATAGAAACATATGGGTTAGTTTTAATTCGGTATACAACATTGTAAGAGTAGCACTTTAAAGAGAGCACTTTATTGAATGACATTATAAATTCTTTACGCATATAAGGAATCAAATTTTCAGTTCTGATAATAGTATTCATATACATTTAATTAAGATTAGCATATTAAATTTTGCAGAAGGCACTATAAATTTAGCACTTTAAAAATCAGCATCTCACGCAGAGGTTTTCAGAGGATGGAAAAAGTTCCACACTCCCCCTTGTGTGAGATTTTTTCCATCACGGTAAAATATTGATATAGAGCACATTATTGGATTTCCAATGGTGTGGCAATACATGTGTATCTAGAATTGCAGAATAACCTATTTAGGGATGAACATGAAGGTAGATAATAATAAGCCTTGTGGGTAGAAAGAAGGTGGAGCAGAAACTTTAGGAGTTTAAACACTAGAGATCTTAAAAGGAACATGCAAGAGGGCACTACGAGATGTATCACCACCATCTTTTGGGTTGATCTGATATTTGGAATGCCCCACGCAGGTGCAGAATGAGTAATTGTAATTGTAATGAGTAACACGCAGGTGCAGAATGAGTAATTGTAATTTTGAGGGAAGGGAGAACGGGCGTTTCCCACTCAATCACAACACATTTTAAAGGGTATATAAGGAGGTTGCAGGAGATTGTGAAGGAATTGATTTACATGCCAACTGATGAAGCGAGTGCATCGCGAAACGCGTATTGGTGTTTGTCTATTTATTGTTTTATGGAATAAATTTTAAATTTTAATAAATTTTAATTTTGTTCATCGATATCCTGCAACCTTATTTTTTCATTTGGAGCAACATCATCGGACAGAGGAGGAAAAGGGGAGCCCGATATCTCCTAAAAAATATCGGTTGTGAGATACATCTAGTGTCTGATTTATGACACCTCCAAATGTGAGTTGAACTATTGTATTTTGGGGACTTGGATGTGTTTTTATGGATCACACTATGTTTCTCATTTCTATCCCCATATATCTTGAGAATTGAGGACTGCATAAAAGAAAGCAATTAACTGCTTAAAGAAGATCCTCGACCAAGATTTCAGGGGGAGAAAAGGAAAGGAAAAAAAGAGGGAAGCGCGGACTGTCACCACATTTTTCCATAAATAATTTATGGCCCCAAAAACAATGTAAGCAAAATAAATATTTTATCCACAAACCTGGGGAAAAAAGTTCAACAATATATTTACAGCATATATTGTTGCAGTAAAACGACTATCACATAACGTAACAAGAATAAAAAAAGGGAAAAAACACAAATCCTCATAGTGAGGCGCATCTGGGTCTTGTGGACCTTGCATGTACCTGCGCTGGTACTTAGTGTCTGGGTGTGGTTCGGGCACAGCACCAGGAGACAAGGGTGGGTGTTGGTTGGGCCGGTTTTCTCAGCTATTGTTACTGGCACCTGTCCAGCAGTATCGTCCTCCTCCAGTTGTGACTCTGCCCCGCATTACTCCACATCCATGGAGCAGCTGGCTGAAACACTTGGCAGCATGGGTTGGTGCTCCTGTGACCCCGATGTGCATCGATTCATGCTTCTGACGGTGGTTCTAGGCTCAGGGTCCTTCATAGAAATGAAAGTTGCTCCGCATATAGGTAGCTGTGGGGTTTTTTGCTGCCGATTCAGACCGCGCAGATTCCTAATTTTTCTTCAAATTAGGGACATAATTGTCCCAGACTGTCTGCCATTTGGCAATGGCTTCTTGTGCTGCAAAACATGACAAGAATGACATAGGTTAGGTTCATTGAATGTGATTATAACACACACTTTGTCCTTTTTTCTAGGTATCTTGCTAGTGGATGCAGTCTGCAGGACCTGCATTACAATTTTCGCATTGGCAGATCGACAGCTGGCGAGATTGTATGCAAGGTGTGCCAGACAATTTGGGACACAATGAAGGAAGAGTGTATACCCACACCCACAGAGGACGCCTGGGCAGGCATTTCTGCTGAATTTTGGGATAGAGCAAACTTCCCTAACTGCCTGGGAGCCGTGGATGGCAATCACATTCGTATAGTGAAGCCACTGCAGAGTGGGTCACTGTACCAAAATTACAAACATTATTTTTCTATAGGCCTACTGGCAGTGGCAGATGCCAACTATAGCTTTGTCTATGTGGATGTGGGATCCTATGGCAAAGACTCTGACTCCACATTGTTCCAGAACTCAACACTCTGGAATCTGATTGAGAGACCCACACCTTTGCCTGGCAGTGACGTGACAGTCCCAAATGCCTTTGTGGGGACGAGGAATTTGGGCTGTCAACACATTTGCTACGCCTATACTCGGGGACACACCTGACTGTCAAGAAACGTGTGTTCAACTATCGCCTGTCGAGGGCGAGACACTACGTGGAATGCACATTCGGCATCCTGAGCAACAATGGAGAATATTCCATAGGCCACTGGATGTAAATGTGGCGTTTTGTGTTCATATTTTCAAGTGCTGCTGTGTTGTGCATAATTTTGTTCGTGGGAGGGATGGTTTTAATTTTGACAATTCCTTGACAGTTATGGGTTTGGAGGAATATGAAAATGATGACATTATGCCTGTTAAGAGACACAGCAACAGGTTTCGTGATGCATTGGCAACTTATTTTACTAGCGGGCCGGGTCAAGTGCCCTGGCAGCTGGGGAGCATTTGAAATCTGACAACTATCATTTTGTTTGCCGTATACATAATTTTATGTTCGTTATGCTTTTGATTATGAATAAAATAATCGTATACTCACTTTGCAGCTTCTGCTCATGATCTGACCATGTATCGTAGGCAGGGAACACCACTCTGGCCACTTCAGCCCATGCGCTCACCTTCTTCACATTGTCCTTATACAGGTCACAGGCTGTGTCCCACAATTCAGGGTGCTCTCGAACTGCAGTGGTCAGTCTTTAAACATCCATGGCTGCAGCAGGTAGACAGGTAAAGTCAGCCACACCAGGAAACCTCTGGAGTCTGGATGTGATGTAGGCCGCAAACACACTGCGTCTGACCTCCTCTCCTCACGCACACAGGCTGCTATGCAGATGTGGCACACTCTGCGCATCTGTGCTAGCGGATTTATGTTCTTGCCTAACTTGCGTCCATTTGCCGCATGTGTTGTACATCCGCACTTCGATGCGGACGCACTTCGTTTGTTGGTCTCTATTGCTCATAATTCTATGCTACCACGGACATTAAAATGTGCGGCAACATGGACGTGATCACTGCGTTCGTCTGACACGGGCCTAAGAGGGCATCTAAAACAAGTACCATTAAAGTATGTGTCACGGTTCCCGGATCCCACCACACAGCCCTTAAAGCCCAACACTCCACAGAGCCAAAAAGCTACCAACAGAGTAGCCGTAGAACAATCCCTAACTTTCTGGTCCTTAAAAATTGGCCAGGTATAAGTATACTAGCTAGACAGAAAGGGTTAATCAAAGACAATGTCGTAATACAAAACCAGGTCAGCAACACGAGGGTAGTCAGACGAGCCAGAATCAGGAATACAGAGTATAGAATAGTCAAATGGAATAGCCGGGTTGATATCAGTGCAGTAGCGTAGTACAAGGAAAATAGTCTAGGGCAACGGAAGGCAGAATGGGTCAGAAAACAAGCAGAGGTCAATAACAGGTTAAATCACGAGAGAATTCAGGTACAGGGAGCTCAGGTATGGATAACCACGATCTGGCACTGCTTAGAAGGAACTGTGGGTTTTTAAAAGACCTTCACCAGACCGCGTCCCCCTCTCAAGCCGCGCCTCATGCAGCCACCTCCCTGCCTGTCTCTATTTAAACCGGGCATTGGTCAGTGAGCAGCATCAGACATGCTGTCTTCAAGCACAATGGAGAGGCTGGAAGCCCTCAACGTTATAGTATGTCTATAGTGATACATTATTTTTAAATTAAAATAATAATTAACTGAACAATCAATAGGTCAAAGTGACAAATCCATTTCTTAAATAATTACACAAATTAATTGCATTCATTAACCTCTCTGGCGGTATTCCCGAGTGTGGCTGGGGGTTAAATTTCAGTGCCGAAAACGGTAACCCCGAGCCACACTCGGGCTGATACATACCTTGTCCCTGCGTTCCCTCAATGTCTTCTTGCAGTCTCCTCTGGCCAATCGTGGTGTCCTGCTTCCGGTTATCCTTCCCTGTGCGTGCCGTGTCACCACGGGCGGGACCCAGAGGGAGATACAAAAAAAATAATTAAGAATCCTATCCAAAAAAATGTACCTCTTTGACAATAAAAATAATGTCATAATCAGACCGCCAGGGAGGTTAAAATGTGTATTTCTTCATTTACCAATTATTATCTTACAAAGCTGGACTTGAAGCAACACACATATTTGCTTTTGTAAATGCCGAATACAGTGATGGGTCCTGTTCCTCAAATTTTATCCTACGATAGGCTCATAAAGATTTGGTGGAGGGGGGTGCCAATACAGACTTGCACAAGAGCAGGTTTACATACTTGCCTGGAATACATAGGTTCTTTTGAATTCTCTGGTATATTTTTTGAAATTGTCCTCTAGAAGGTAGTTTATTGGTGAAATCGCCATGCAAGCTCACACGCTATACATAACAGGAAACAAAATAAACTTTCCAATCACAACAGGGATGCCCATACCAGTGGCGTAGCGTGGGTTGTCAGCACCCGGGGCAAGGCAAGATTTGCGCGCCCCCCCAAACCTGTGGACACGTTGGCATGCCCTGATTCCCTTCCACCCACCAGTAAAGTGTATGTATGTGAGGTGGTGTGCACTGACTGCAGGTTATTCTCATATTTCTATGTATTTGTGCATGCCCCCAGGCTTTGCCCTGGGCAGTCGGCTTAAACATCACAGCAATAAACTCACAGTAATGTGCGGTGCATATGAGCACATCACAGAGCTACACAGCAATAAGATGCACGGTAATTGCAGTGTATATGAGCGTATCACAAAGCTGCGTAGAAACAAAACTCAGCAATATGCTGTGTGTATGAGCGTATCACAGAGCTGCGTAGAAATAAAACTCAGCAATATGCTGTATGTATGAGCGTATCAGAGAGCTGCGTAGAATTAAAACTCAGCAATATGCTGTGTGTATGAGCGTATCACAGAGCTGGTTTGGAATAAAACTAATAAAATAATAATAAATTAATATAAAATATATTTAAAATTAAAATATTCAAGTAATTACACAACAAATTGAAATTGATTAAATTATTGATTATAATAAATTATATATATTAAAATTATAGAATCCAGATCTCCACACTCCGTCTCTGCTGTATCTATTGCCCCGGTGCTGGGAACCGGCTGCTCACATAGAAATATTCCCGATATCATTCAGGATACCAGTCGCCGTGTGGCGGGATATCGGGAATATTTATATATTAAAATTATATATTAATAGTCTATAAATATAGTACTTATATTTAAATATTAAAATAAATAAATTTAAAATTATATTAAAATGTATTAAATTACAGATTATTAAAATAAATTATTATATTTTAATATATTAATATAATTATACAAAATTTCAAAACAAAATATATATTACTATTTATTACTAGTAATAAGCCCCTGTGCATGCTGTGAGCGCCAGGTGGGGACAGGGTGACAGGAGAGTGTGACTAAGCGCTGGTAAGGAAGCAGCTTGTTCTCTGGCTGCCCAGTGCTGTCTGCGATCAGTCCAATGCCTGGTACCTCAATTTTTGATTAGGACCCCCACTGCAGAACCTGAGCCCAGTGCCAGCTCCTTCATCTCCACTGTCTGGAGAAAAATAGCCAGTCCCTGTGTCTCCTTTCCCCAATCATCCCATGTTTCAAAAAAGCAAGCCTGATTTCTCTGAGGCAGTTCATGTCCCCCCCCCTCCATTTTACTCACTGTCTTGGCTGTCATGATGGGGCTCGTGATGTGTCTGCAGCCTGTGACAGTCTCCTCCTTCACACTGTGTGCAGAGGCTGTGCAGTCACACCAGGAAGAGGATGGAAGTGGGGGAGGAGCCATACATGTGAGCTGCCTGCACTCAGCTTGTGTGACCTCATGACCAGGAGGCTGCAGGCAGCTCCTCCTCCTCTTAGTCTCCTCCAATCCCTTAGAACTCTGGAGCAGCACACGGAGGGAGCCAAGCCACACCCCCTCCCTCTCTCTGCCGCCGCGCTGGAGTCTGAGTGCAGGCGCTCGCCCAGAAATTAAAGAAAAAAAAATAAAATATCGGAAAAAAAACGCTGCACTTCTTCAAGCCTGCGGTACCTGGACATTATTAGGGGCGCAAATTTCTTTTGAAATTTTGCGCCCCTAAGTAAATTGCGCCCGGGGCCATGGCCCCCCTGGCCCCCCCCCACGCTACGCCACTGGCCCATACAATGCTAGGCACTGGTTTTACATGCCAGGTACAGGATAGGCCAAGTAAAATCTATGCAGTTATCGGTTATGAGCATCAGGTTGATATTTTTCTACATATGTTTAATATTTAAAATTTGTGAACTCAAGAGTGCAATTTCCAGAGGAATAAGGGACACTTAGGCCTCATTCACACAGAATTTTTTTCTTATTTGAATATTGCGTATACACACGTATATGCGCACACATAGGCGTGTATACGCAATATTCCATTTTCCCTGGCCAAGTGTGGCTCAGGGTTAACTTTCAGTGCAAAAGCGGTAACCCTGAGCAACACTCGGGTTGTCGCTGCATACATTAACTGGCCCTGCGCTCCCTTGCTGATCCCCGCTATCTCCACTGGCGATCACAGAATTTTACTTCCTGGTTCCCTTCCTAGATCCCTGGTTTTACTTCCTGGTTCCCTGGAGCAGGGAACCAGGAAGTAGAACTCCGCGATCGCCGGAGGAGACAGCGGGGATATACATATAAAATTTCACAAAACACAAATTCAAACAGCAGCATGAGAAGCTTCGTTGATGATGCCAAAGTTTAAATTTCTCTTTTTGAAAACACCCAAGTTTGTCACAGTTGCAACAAACAATTTTCAACTTCGGCAAACAGTTAATCAGGTGGAAGGGGGAATGTTTAGAGAAGGCAGCAGTGGATGTAATGTGTTCTCAGGGCTACTCAAGATAAGCGATGATAGGTGAATGAGATAAGACAGGGAGTTTAAAATTAGTTTAATCTACCACCTGGTGATGTCCTTTGAGGGTTTGGGTCAAAATCCCTACAACCAGGTTCCCTAATGCCAAAATCCCGATGGTCATCCTCCAGACAGGACAAGTGCCGGACATACCAAGTTCCCTACACAGAGAACTCCCTGACTGCCAACTTCCAAACATCCAAAATCCCACCAGCTAATCCTAACCCTACTCCCTAACCCTAACCCTAACTCCCCTAAACCTAGCCCTAACCCTAATCCCCCTAAACCTAGCCCTAACCCTAACCCCCCTAACCTAGTCCTAACCCCCCTAAACCTAGCCCTAACCCTAATCCCCCTAACCTAGCCCTAACCCCCTAAACCTAGCCCTAGCCCTAACCCCCCTAAACCTAACCCCTAAACCTAACCCTAACACCCTAAACCTAACCCTAACCCCCCTAAACCTAGCCCTAACCCTAACCCCCTAAACCTAGCCCTAACCCAACCCCCTAAACCTAACCCTAATACCCTAAACCTAGCCCTAACCCTAACCCCCCTAAAACTAGCCCTAACCATAACCTCTAAGCCCAACTCCCTAAGGGTTAGGGTATTAGTGTTAGCCACTGGAATTTTGGAGGTCTGGAAGTTGGCCGTGTAGGGAAGTTGGGATGTCCGGCACTTGTTCTGTCTGGAAGTTGGCTGTTGGGATATTGGCATTAGGGAACCTGGTTGTAGGGATTTTGTCCAGCACCCGTCCTTTGAATACATTCCACACAATAAAGCTGAGAACAATAAAGCTGTGGAATTCTCTGCCTGTTGAGGTGGTTGGGTCAGAGACTGTACAGACTTTTAAACAATGACTGGATAACTTCCTGCAAAAACATATTATGAAGGGTTATAATATATTATATGTGGGTAAAAGTAGAAATCTGACACCATTCTTGGGTCAAGAAGGATTTTTTTCCCAGTGTGTTGCATATTGGCAAACGTTTCAGACTGGGTGTTTTGCCTTCTTGTGGATCAACAACAGTAGGTAATGTGTGTAAGGCTGAACTTGATGGACGCATGTCTTTTTTCAGCCTATGTAACAATCATGGGCGTCCGCAGAAATTTTTACAGGGGGGGCAAAATTTTAATGGTATCCATATTCTGCCCTTTTGACAATGTCATGACGGAGACAGTCATAAAATAAAGCGTAGTAATACCCAGCAGGTGCAAGTGCTAAGTTAGCAACTTGGCACTGAACGCTATGATGTGGTTCAGCGCTCAGCTCTGCTAACATAGCACTTTCAGGCAAGTCGAGAGGTGCTGCGGGGTTAGCTGAGTGTGATGTGGGAAAGATGGCCGCCTCCACGCACCAAATAATCCAATAAGGAAAAGTTCAGTTTGAGGTTTTGTTGGATTAAAACACTCACAGGGTTATCCAAAGAGATTCGAATTGCTTGAGAAAAGTAACCGAACGCTGAAAATCAGCCTTCGGTTACCTTTCCTGGCCATTCGTCTATCCAGAGAAGCAGGCAATTCGCCAAATCCTGGCGAATTGCCTGAACATACGGTGCCTGTTCGGTGCCTGTTCGAGGGCAGTGAAATCCCCATGAAAAAGCACTGCTTCGGCTATTCAGAGAAACACAAACCAGCAGTGAAAGGTTCCCGAAATGCCCTGCCATTCGGTGGTTTAATTCGGCAAATTTATTCAGGAGAGAATCCCATAGACTTCAATGTTAAAAATATTCCCGTTTTAATTCAATATCTAATAAACCGTTCATTATAAAATTCTGCAGCAAAAAGTCTCTTTATTTATAGATTTTTTAGGATACTTTAAGCATTTTTCTGAATTTTTTAAAAAAAATGTAAAAGTCCGATTTTTTTTTTATTTTTTTTCCAGTTTGCTTATTTTTTCTGTAACAGCCCTCTTTATTATCATTCCCTGGACCTCCTGTGAAAATTTCAGACATTTTTCGCCTCAGTAGTTTCTTTGCAAACAGCGTATTCATTTCCCAGATTCATACAAATGGTTTTTTCTAATTTATTCACTGCCTCCTCTACGTCACAGCTGCTTCGGCTCTGTGTGATTCGGCTCCTGTTCGGCTCCTGTTCGGCTCCTGTTCGGCTTTTTCGAAGGTTAATCCAGATGTTTTTGCTTGTTTTCAGCGTGCATTCGGTGAGTTTTCGTCAGGTTTGCGGCAGCTTTTCCCTGCAATTCGGGGACCCTGTGGTGTTTGCTGAATACACCGCAGGGTCACCGAAATGCAATCGGCAAAAGGAACCGAATTGAAGAGAACGAAAAGTCACCGAACGTGCGGTGACTTTTCGAATCTCTTTGGATAACCCTGTAAATCTTTATTGGAACATGGTAAACATTAACACTAAAGTGGTAATAAAATGGACAAAAGTGGATATTGCAGAAACAGCAGCACCTTTCATTAAGCATTCCTCTGCCCTTTCACTTCCATATTCACAGCGAAAGCGTTCAGTGAGACGGCTGCAGCAAACTGAACTGCTGCAATGAAACAATTCAGCAGCTGCTGAGGAACTGAACGCGCCTCTGATTACTGACTGCACACTCAGTCACCACACACCAATTAATCCATCCAGATTCATTCATTAAATATATAAATAAATTGCCGCCCGCGGCCCCACATACCGTGTGAATGTCTGTGAGTGATGACTTGAGTTGTGACACACTGCAGTCTGCAGGCAGCTGCTCAGCTGGCTGATAGTGATGCCTGAGCTGAGCAGCCTGATGTGATGGGCAAGGCTGAACTGTCCTCCTGTCCTGGATGGATCATCAGATGCTGCCTAGCCTGGATGATGCTGCTTGGAGGGGAGGCCGTAGCCCGCAGGCCAGACGCCGACTGGAGGCTGCAGCTGTCTGGCTGGACGTTGGACTGGAGGCTGCAGGGCAGGGCTGCTTGCCTCTGCTTGGATGCAGGAGGGAAGCCAGGGCCGGGATGGATGTCGGAGCCGCCCGGAGGCCGCAGCGCAGCTGCCTCAGCCTGGTCTGGATGTTGGAGCGGAGGCCGCAGGGCAGGGAGCATCAGCCAGCCTGCAGTGCTCAGCCCTGCCTGGATGCTGCCTGGAGGGGAGAGTGGACCGCAGGGGCTGGACTGACACCCAGTCAGAGGCCGCAGGGGCAGGGGCTGGAACATGGAAGCATGGAAGCCCCCCAATGACACATATAGAGTAAAATATTTTAACTAAATGTACAAGCTAAAAACAAAGCACATGTACGATATCAGCAACATATAATAAACAAAATCAGGACATTTAATTTTTTGGTGCTAGTGGCCCTTTAACCAGAGCAGGGACTTCTTGAGACCAAAATATGTCTTATGCCTATATTCCTATGTCCCTCCTCCAGAGTTCAAGGCTCAGAATATTTGGCTGGCATTGAATATATTGCAAACCACTACAGGAGGGATGTCAAACTCCAGCCCCCAGATGTTGATGGTATACAATTCACAGAAATCTTTCACTACGATAAATGGACAGAGAATAATGGGAGTTGTAGTTCAGCAACATCTGGGTCTCTACAGAAAAGAGCTAGGTGTCAGAAATCTGGGAGCAGTAGTGAAATCTTTTTTAAACAGCTACTTTGTTAAATCAGCATAAAAGAATGACGATTCATTACTTACATGGCTGTGAATGTGGCTGTCAAGTCAGAATGCCTTTAGTCATTGACTCAGATACGTTTCAAAGTACCATCCCTACAGTAAAATTACAATAAAATTTATTTATTAAACAAATTTACAATAAAAAACCTATAAAAAAAAGAAGTATGTGACACCTAATTCTCAATTTTGAGGGTCATACATTCTTTAGAAAGCACCCCGATATCCAGGGCCGGATTAAGATCTCTATGGGCCTGGAGCTGAAGTTTTTGGAGGGCTTTTTTTGGAATTTAGTGAAATGAAAACATATTGGAGGTTATTTAATAGTGCAGATACGTGTATATCTAACCAGGCAGATTTCAATAATTTAAAGGTTGTAAAATAATTTTTTCCCACTTTATCATCCAAACCTTTGTGATTATATATTCTATAGGGAATTCTTGGTTAAAAAAAAAAAAAAAGTGGATGGCAACCTGTTACTGCATTATTCTGAGAAAATATACAATTTTAACCAAAATAATGAAAAACCTGAAATATTTCCCTTGTGTTTTGGAAGATGAGGTTTTATGGATAATATGACTATGTATAAAACACTGACTTTGCTCCCAGATTGGGAAATTAAAAGTTGAGTAATGGCAGTGATATTGCTCATTTTATATGTGACAAATGGACAACGCCATCGCTTTGGAACTAAAAATAAATTTTAAAAAGTTTTTTTGTTTTCTTTTTAGATTTTACATGTTCATGTTTGGTATTAATGCAAAGGCCTGACCTGTCCAATGACACCTCACGTGACCTTTTGAGGTGTAAAGATTAGTGACGCAGGGGTCCAAAGTCCCCCAGCGCTCTTCGCTGCAATGCGACGGTTTAGGTATTTGATGTAAAAATTCGTAACAATGGATTGTGCCATCACCTCCACACTTGTTGGTGACATGAGAAATGTGATGGTGAGTTAGTTCAGCATGATTGTTCACTTTATAATTGAAAATATTGCTGTGCTAGAAATAAAAATAAAAGTTTTGAAGTATTATTTTATTTTTATTGTTACATAAAACCTGGTCACATTTGGTATCATTTGCAAGGCCATGATCTGGCCTTTCCAGTGATACATAACATGACCCTGTAGCTACTACGAAAATGGAGATACAGGGATCCAAATGCCCATCAATGAAGACATACATGGTTATTCAGAGAGCGGTGAAAAAGCAGGAGAATGACTGGAGAATGGAAAATTCTAGGTCAAAATAGCCAAACCAGAAAAATTCTCCCATTCATCTCACTTTCCAAATCGGCTATTTTGACCTAGAATTTTCCATTCTCCAGTCATTCTCCTGCTTTTCACCGCTCTCTGAACAACCCTGATAGTAATCCTTTCTCTGGGCCTATTCTGGGGCATGGGCCTGGAGCTGCTGCTCCATAAGCCCCTATGTTAATCAGGCCCTGCCGATATCCAAAAAGACACATGTAAAAAAAAAACATGCTTTAGAATGGTAAAGTCTACAGCAGAACTTACATTTTCTGCATAATTAACAAACATACAGAAGTTTACAAATCCCATAATGCTGTGACATAGAGATGAAAGATTAACCCCTTCACTGCCAAGATCGAGTATACTCGATCCCAAAAAGCACTTCCTGGTACGCCAATGTCGACTATACTCAATGTGGTCTAAAATGAAAGTCATTTATTGCAAACAAATTCTTGTATCTCTGTTGCATCTGAGCTAGATGCCTGAGCTGCCTAGATCCTGTGTGTTAACCCTTTGTGGACTGCTAATTGAATGTGTGACATATCAATTCTTGTACAGACATTATCTGAAAAGCATTGAGATCTGTTTTTCCTGCATGAAATCAAGGAGTTCAAACTATAACGTACATGTAGCAGCACTTTTTGTCCAGGTGAGGGAGCCCTGTCTGTCAAATAGGGCTTACCTACAGTAAACACTTCTAGTGGGACGTTTCTGTAATTATTTTAAGTGTAGATAATAGAAAGTCGTTTTCCATAAAGCCACTGTGTCATGTCAGTGGTTATATGGAAAGAAAAATAAATCATTGGATATTGAAGGGGTTACGATGGTTCAAAAGTCAAAACCCAACAATGAAAGTTTTTTTTTTAATCACATGGCTAATGGTGGGGATTTAAGTCTTTAATGATTGTTAAACAATTTAAAGGTGGATTTGCGGCATTCGTGACATTTTTATTACCTTCTTGTGAGTTATATCCAGTTTTACCTACAAAATGAGGTTATATATGGTTAAAAAGGAGCGTTCACTCCATTTTAGATTCTGTTATTTTTGGGGTCTTTTTGCGAATGACTTTGAAGGTGGTTAACCGATTTGGCCGAAATGTTGGATTCCTGGTTGAATTTCAATTCCCTGCAAACCTGCCAGATCTCATACAAAAATCCTTCAACATGCTTTTGAGGGCAAAGGACCTGAAAGCTAAGATTACACATTTTCAATGTTTTTTTATTTTTATTTTTTAAAAACGACATATAGTTCTTCAATTAGTTACTCGCATGATCCCGAAGCTGAAATATGGAAATAAGATTATGTTGTTCTAACACCCCTTCAGATCCTGAGAAACAAATGGTTTCTTTGAGGACTAGTATAAGTAATATCCATTAATCAGCAGTTGATAGAGTTCAAAATCTGATAGCATACGCTAAAAGCACTTTGTGTCCTCATGGGAGGAAAAAACATACGGCACAAAAATAGATCATTTTTGTTATTAACAATATTTTTTAACCATTATTCTTCTGTCGCTATGTGAAATGTTGGGGTCAAACTATTAAAGTTTATAATGTTTTGAAGAGTGGCTGAGGCCTGCTCAGAAAACGGAACATTTTTTAAAACTGGTGAATTTGGATGAACTTTGCCTTTGTTGTCTTAATAGGGACGTAGCAAGTCTTCGCCTCGGGGAAATTCCACCAAACCATAATTGATGGTGAGTTTCCACACGTTGAGGCAGACTTGAGATCTTTCATGTAATTCAACAAGGATCTCGCCTTGATGCAAAAGTTTAAAATGTTCCTGGTACGTTTTATTCTTAAGATGAATAGGTGAGGTCCGCATCCTAAAGGCATAATGTGTTTCACTCCTCTACAGTTTTTGTTCAGGCCAACTTGACCTATGCTCGACAGATACAGTTCTTCTGCTATACGGTTAATTCTCCTCCAGCTGAGAGTAGCAGAGCTGAATGAAGTGATTGCAGCCGTATTTCTATTGAAAGTCAGATGAACTACAACCAACCAGGTATTACTTTCTAAATCATAACATTAACCATTGCAATGATACAAGTACCACCTCCCTAGACTGTAATGGCTCAGGGAAGTGTACTAGAGCCCTCGTTAAGTTTACAAATGACTTGCCTATAGCTTTACATATTACTTCAAATTTTTTGAGTATTTTCTGTTTCAGTGTATTCAGGTTTTCCAACAGTTTCCATGCTGGCTATTGGTTTTGATTAATGCTTTCAATTGACAATCAGTTGCATTTCTCCCCTTTGTGAGTGGCAGACATGTCAATCAACCACAGCAATTTTACAGTCAACTGAATCAGAATTAGCCAAATATCTCTTTAGAAGAATGCCCCTTTGGTGAACAGATGAACCGTAGCCAAGCAAGTGCAATGTAGTTTATCAAAAACGACTTGCACCAACTAGGTTATGACTCAACGTTTTTTGAATAGATTTATCGTATAGGATGACAGCTCAGCTGAAAAGTTGAATATGCATTTGTAAACAATGTACGTGAACTTCCACAGCCTTATTTAAATTATAACTTTGCATGGTACAAGGTGGTGATCTGTCTTGTCTAACTTCATCCTCAGACCTTCTAAATGTCAAAAGGTGCCCCAGGGGCTGTGATTTCATCCCAGCCCACCTGACTGGTAGCTCTAGTATTACTATGTATCTATCCTGAGGTAGGGAGGTGCTTTTGCAAAATTCCCATGAACATCAGTTGAATAATTGACAGAGTAAGAAAAGTAATGATTTGTATTGGAGTTATCCACCAGTGGTGGTAAGCGTCATCGCATCACATGCTGTTGCAGCTACAAATTTGAAAATGTAGTGAGGTATATTATTGGCAAATTTGTGTGGGCATCCAGAAGTCTATCCTAGATAGTGGTGGGGCAGTGTGCCAAGGTGAAAGGTCTGATCCTGTAATGAATATAGAAGAGGGGTCAGGGAGTAAGAAAGGAGGAAAAAAGGAAGGTAGTGGGGGAGAGATGGGGAGCCACACACCACAGAATCCCAGTCCCTCTGCCCAGAGAAACCTTAGAATGAAGGGAAGGCTACCTGGCTGAGTTGACAACCACATCTTGCACCATGGGATCGGTCTTGCATCCATCCATTGTCTTGCTGGCTCCCCAGGGCCATGTCACCATCAGTTGTCGCCACGTACTCCTTCACTCTTTTACACAGAAACAAACTTACACCAGGTAGACTTGTGAGAAGGTACATGGACTTCTAGTGATGGGTGTTACATTTCTTTCCCTATTATCTGAAAACCAAATATTTATTTGTTTTAGCTGTTCCAATGAAAGCCTTTCTAGGTTTCTATTAGTGGAGATTACACATACCAGTGGGTTGTCACAAAGCGCCATTGTATTCCAAAAGTAGTGAAAACAAGATTTGTAAGGGTCCCGAGAACTGGCAACTAGACACGAGTGGCCTGCCCTACAGTGTGTCCCTGCTCAGGCCTCACAATGGTTTAACTTGATGGTGCCATTACAGAAAAGGCAAAACCATGTGCAAATCAGGGAGCTGAAAATCACCAATGTTCCAACTGCTATAAACGTCAGTGTTCCACCAAAGGGAAATCCAGACAGCCACATGAGCAGCTTCGCAGTGAAGCTTCTCCTATTGCAATTTGCACTCCCTTTTGTGAAATCCAGACATCGGTCGTCGTTGTTTGCAACTTCTACAAACAAGGCTACTTTGAGAATAACTCCAACTAGCATCTGGGTTCAGGTGGAGACCAAATACTTTGCATAACATTTAACACCAAGCCCATCTATACATTACGATGTGCCCGTTTATCAGCATGTTGGGGGATTTAGGATGTCTAGACTCATCTGGATTTCCTCCACAAACATCAATGTAGGAGGAGAAAAATAATTGAGGGAGGGCCTCAGAATATCTCAGGGGGCTCTCACCGCTTAATTCCATCACTGAGAAAATTAAATGTAACCAACAAAATTGTTTTATTTCTTCAGCAAATAGTAACCTAAGCTGTATAAGATCTTCCACTTCCATGAGGAATATAAATCTGTGTAAAAGATGTCAAGCAGTGAAAGAACATCGATGTTGACATGAATCTGGAGTAATATTTTATATAAACCTCGCGAAAATGAACGAGCCGTTCATCATCTAACAGACATGTTGAAAATGTTGTGTAAATCTTCATCAAGCTGAATTTGAAACACAATAAATTTTAACACATGTACTGAACCACATCCTTCGAGGCAATCTGGGGTCTTTTCAAGGGCGTAGCCCCTCAGGAATTCTGCAAAGCACTTTATAATTTCCACATTAAAGGATTTGCTCGTAATCATTTTCCTGTCATGAACTGATTTTTATTTCACTCAAGAACTATAATCATTGTAATAAATGCGTAAGCAAAATTTAATTGTACCTCCATTCTCTTATATTGCTTTCTGGTTATTTAACATTCTTTTAACCGAAATACATTTGCGGACTTCTTTGATCCGTCATAACAGTCTGACTTTTATAAGAATTTAAAAAAAATTATGAATAAATTCCTTCAGCTGAGGGATGGATGCCTTTACAAGCTAGATCTGCTGCAAACTGAACTTCTTGGACTGCAGATCAGCAGTCACTTTATACCATTTATTTATGCCTACATTCTGGGTAAAATGAGGCAAAATAGTGAAGGTGTTAACATAAGTGGATTACGAACATTCAAATTATGTCCAGTAGCTATGTATGAAATAGTATCTCTGAAAACTATTCAAACCCAGTTTTTTTTAAAAAGGATTTTACCAGGAAGGATACATTGAGATTTCTCTTGTTTTCAAGTATGTCCTAGGTGGCGAGTATGTACCGTTAGGTGTCTTGCCCAAGGACACTTACAGGAGAGGTGCTCTTGCCGGGATCGAACCTGTGTCTCCACAGTCCCTCTCCACAGTTATAGAGCAGCGATGTTACCTCTACTCCACCCAGCCGGTACATTGTTAGACTAATGGCTTGATCCGTTAATAGCTCAAACCAAGCCACAAGATTTGCTTGGGGCCAGACATTGTGACTGCAAGCAGATCTTATACTCTGTATAGGAGCCATTAATTTGATGCAAGCCAGAGAAATACAAGTTTGCCCAATGTAGCTGCTTCTTTGCAGAATACTGGCTCTCATATCACCATCTTAAGCATTTTTCCAAAAAAACGCTAAAATAAATAGATAGAAAAATTCCATATCTACCCCTGATTTGTAGTACAGTGAGCAGCACATAAGTCTTATGGTTCCAAGCAGAGGAATACTGAGAACAAATACTTTGCAGTATCCTTCATTGGCTTTGACACAACCCCGTATTGTGAGCTTACATAGGGTTGTGCTTCTTGGTGATGCGGTTGATATCAACAAGTGATTTGCTTATACAAAAGATTGAGCCACTCATTCAGCAGCTCATATGAAATAGTCATAACAGGAAGTAGCTAATGGTTATGGGAATGTGCCAATTTTTTCCCTTAGTGGCTCCCTGTTACTGATTAGAACAGGAGCCTATATGTCAGTCCCAGATCTTATTATTTTGGGTGAACACTTCATGAGTTGTGAAGGTTGTTTGATGTAGGCATGACTAGTTTGCTAGTCCAGTCTGTCCTTCTATAAATTAAAGTATGACCCCAGTTAGTCCATGGGCCTAGTTGTTCAGACACAAACTGTCTCTATGACAGCCTCAAGGAGGACTTTGTACTGCAGTTCAGGCATTCACTACTTGACTCACAACCCTACCAACGGCCAACCTACAGAGAGCCAATCGAAATGTGCACTCTGGCCTTGCCAAGGTGGAAACATCCAAGTCAACCAAAGAAAGAGATGGAGAGGTTGAAGACTCGCGTTATGCTATCATGTCGAACACTGTAATATAAACAGATTTGGTATCTTTCCAGTCTCCTCTTTTTTGGTCTGTCTTCATGGTTATGAAGTTATGCATCTGTTATGGTGACCAAAAAAACCCCATGGAAAAGAATGGAAATCTAGCATGCAAATAAAAGACCATAAAAACCTGACAACTAAATTCCTGCAGCAGATTAAACATAAATAAATGTGTAAATCTAGGTTGTCAACATTGTCTTAATTAAATGATCCTTGACTTTTGTTTTGTACATGTGACTCTTTAATGAAGGTTTAAAGACGAAAGCATAATTTTGTTAACAATGACAAAACAGGTTTTCATTCAATTACACTTCTAAATCCTGGTTGTTTCCACGACTTTCCTCTCACACACCCTCTTATTGTGTTCTGCTTATTTTGTTCTTGTAATTCTAGCCCTTTAACTTTGGTATGAAATCCAACACCAATTCTATAATTACTATAGGAGACACTTTCTTGACTGCATGTAGGAATTGAGGAAAATAAAAATAAAAATGAATTCTCCCCAAATCAGTGGGAATAAATTCATGTGTCCGTCAAACAAATTCATTTAAAAATCATAAGACCATTCTAGGTTGCTCTATAGGTCTACAACAGGAACGAAAGAGTAAAAAGAATTAATGTGTATGCTTTCACCTGTTTGGTACAATAGTGTTATATGTTGAAGAACAGAAGTGGTAGCTTAAGACTTCTTAAAAGTCTTGTTACAGCTACAGAATTTTGATGGGTTGTAGTTTTTTGTCTTTGTGTCTTCTGGGATTATTATAAGTGACCAACAAAGTGATGGGCCTGAGAATGGGCAACAACACCAGGTCTGTGAAGGTCCCTAGAAGGGTTTCATCTATATCCTCCTGAGGAGGCCTAACAATGCCGAAACAATGGTGGGGGGGTTGCTGGATCTCTCGTGCAGAGAGGATTTCCTTAACATTTTGATACTGGCCACCCTTTTTGTGCAATCGTCTGATTGGCACGTGGAATGGCTCCATCGAACTACAATGTTATGAGACCTATATGGGAACCCACCATAGGGCAGGCCACTAATGCTGCTACCCATTCTCAATGCTCTCATAAACCTAGTTTTTTCTATCTTTTGGGATTAGTACTTTCAATAGAAAGATTTAGCAATCCTCCACAAAAAAGGCGGTTTATTGTTTGGGATCATTCAAAAAGCTATCTGTCTTTCCTTTAGACACAGGATAATATTTTTTAACCAAGAACTTCAACATAACTCTTCAGGTTACTGTTACCGTGGCTCCAATTCTTTGTTAAAGTGTTAGAGTGGCTTCCTCCAGGAAAGCCTAAATTTGCAGGTGTGCAGGTCACACATACAATATAGCTCATTATATACTATCTATACATACAGTCAAAGGCTGTAGGCCTGGAGGTGTCAGAGGGATGGATTCCACAGCTTAAGCAACTCTGCAGCTCAGAATGGGGATTTCAGTGCATCATGGTCTATCCAGTCACTGGGTATTAACTCCTTCATTACCATGCACTTTTTAAAATAAATAAGAATTGAAATATGGGATCCGAAGTTAACATATATACGGTAAAATGGCAATTTTTCATTAAGATTTTTTCTGAGATAGTTAAAAGATTAAAACACTGTAAATTTTCATGCATTCGGTTATCCTTTACTGTTGGGATAAAAGGTTCTGAACGATATATAGTGTCCCTTATTTTGTACACATTTTATATGGGGTCTGTTATTAGCATACAGGCTGAAATGACCTGTGTATCAAATACAGTAAATGCAATAAAACCATCAGATCTTCTGCTTATGGGGACTTGTATTGATGATAATGAGGTTATTAGCAATGCAGCTTTCCAAAACTCCAACAGAATATAAAAATATCTGTATGTGACATAATGCCTGTATATATAAGTACAGTTTCCCAGTGTATCTGTACTGTACAGGGATTCTCAGCAGTTATAACCCACTGAATGTTATACATGTACACTGGTGAGTGGCTCCAGAGCTCTCCCTGTATTCTGTCCTCTCCTGGCTGTTCCAATGCAGCAGTATAGTTTGTCGAGGTTCTGTTAGTAGGGGTAGGAAGCGGCTCCTTACAGCTTTTTAAGAGTAATGCAGGGTGTCATGAGTAAGATCGCAGGGAATTGGTTTTCTACTAATCTTTAATCATTAAAAACCTATACAAATGATGTTCTTTATGCTGGGTTTTGTATATAAATGTATTACAATGCAATATTGCGTTTACACATTTTTGATAGCGAGAGTGTTACAGCCCTTTATGGTGGTATAGACCGTTATTCAGACCTTAACTGATTAAATTATTTTTTTTGTGTAGAGTTTGATGTTTGGTTTTGAAGAAAGATAGACAAGTAAGATATTTTCAGAGATAATAAATGTAGAATTGCAAAATTTATACAAAGTTCAAACAAAATGTTCGGGGCATATTTAATTATCAAATTATTATTATAATATTACATTGTTCTGCCATTTAAAGGAAAGATACAATATACAATATGTTATAATAACTGGACATAACATCTACTCCAGACATGTTCTAGCATGTTCAGTATGTTGTCCTCTCAATCAGCTTATAATAATGTTATAAAACTTGTTTGGTTCTCGTTTAGAATCTGTCCGCTGCCCCCACTAGTAACATGACACATAATACTAAATTATTTAAAGCTCAGGTCTCCAAAATCATAAACCCTGATCTTTTTAATCGTAGTATCCAGAGAGGGAAATTCTATCTTGGATAACTCACCTTTTTTGGTTTCTATGAGCAAATCTCACGATGCAAGTGATTTGAAAGAATATCTCATGCCAATGAGTGGTGTAAGGATGGGAATTCTTGAAATCACAAACCCAGAACTAGTCTTTCTCTTTAGCTTTTGGGCACAGGCGAAGGTGACACTTTTGGCATTCATGAGGCTCAAGTGACTATAGTGAAAAAAAAGTATAAAACATTGTAATGAGATACTGTTACAAACAAGAGACTAAAGAGGGTGGTAATTGCTCAAGAAACAGGGGTCACCCATAATATTGAGAGAATACGCTTGAAATGAGCCCAAAAATAGTTAACACTTACCTTTTACTAGACATAGATAAAACCATTGAAAATATTAATAGAGAGCCCCAAAACACAGGATAGTAATTAATGCTATTCACTGAGCTACTATAGTGGTAGTAATAAAAAAGAAAAATAACAATACCGTAGAGTCATGCAAACCATGCAGCAGGGCTCAAAATTTCCACTCGCCTACTCGCATTTGGCCAGTAGAAATTAAGTGGAAATGCACATGCAGGCAGCACAATAAATTATTTTGTGCTGTGTATTCCGGCAGTGCCACCGTGTAGCCCCCCATTTCCCAGGCTGCACGGTGGCAGGAAACAGCTGCCTAACCTGACCCAGCTCATCTCTGTCACTGGCAGGGGGGTGGAGAGGAGCTTCCCTGCCTTCTCGCTCTGCTCACACTGGGCTCTGATGACTGAGTATACATGTATCTGGGTTCTGATGTCAGGGTATTAATGTTAATTTTTATAACTTTATTCTAAATAAAACCTTTAACAGTGTAATTTCATAAGATAATTTAAGGGTGTGTGTTTAGGGCAGAGTTAAGGGCTGGGTAGGGGTTAGGTGGAGCAACTGGTGGCGAGTAACTCTTATGACCTGGTTAGTAGCTTGGGAGTTGAAATTTTGAGCCCTGCCATACAGCACCTCAAAAAAAAAATAATTAAAAAAAAATGATGAGAGAAAAGAGACCCCCCCCCTAAATAGGAACCTGGCCTTCCATGGTCCAGCTGGATAGCAAAGTCCCGAAAAGAAACTAATGAGTGTGCTGTGGTAAATGTAATATATCAAACACAAGCATATAGCCTAAGAGACACAGGAGTACAAATTCACTTGGCCATGCTAATTGTGAGTTAACAGAATAATTGTGCAAGAGTAACACCAATTCCCAGCTCTGTCATATAATACAAGAGAAAAATACCATGCACGCTCACGTAAATGGCCTAGAGAACACATGAAACCACAGCATTTCTGTTTTGGACTGCAAAGCAGTAGAGGACTTCATTTGGTGGTCATGCTCACATTATTTGAGCATTATTTTAGTATATATATATATATATATATATACACTCCTTCATTTTCTAGGGGCATATTGAGCACATAAAGGAATCTTCACTCCAAAAAGAATGTTACTAGTATACTCCTCTGTAAATAAAGGGCAACACTCGTGGGCCCACTTATACACCAAATGCTCCTGCTTTTTTTCCCATTGACTTCTGAATGGCTGTTCTCCTTGGCATTATCGTTCTGAAAGCCTGATGATGAGTTCTTCAACTAGATTCTAAGTGGTTTACGATTCATGGGAACAAGGTATTTGTGTCAAGAAGACCGTATATGTTGGCCACCTTGGTTAATTTTCTACATCTTTTCATGCATGTTTACATTTATTAGAAAGCATGTGCATGGCTGAAAAATTTGTTTCATTTAGTTTCGTTACGTTTTTAAATCGTTCCGTTTTCGGAATTTCGTAACTAATTTAGTTTCGGATCGATTTGAAATTTGGAATCGATTCGAATTTCATATATCAATTTGATAATTGATATCAATTCAAATTTTGGATCACTAGATAAAAACCCAATTAATCAAATTTTGCTGGTAAAAGAAAAGCTAGGGTTAAATTTTAAGCTGTGTCTCAGATTTAGTATGAGTCAAATTAAACAGTTAAACAAAATTAATTTGTTTCATAAAGTCTTTTGCTGACTATTACTTGTATTGTAAGTTAAGATCAATTCGATAGTTGATATCAATTTGATAGTTCATTTCAAATTCAATAGTTGATATCAATTTGATAGTTCATTTCAAATTCAATAGTTGATATAAGTTATTCAAATTTTTCTTTTATGATGGCACAGTGTAAAACTAAATAAATTTGTTACATACCGTTTCGAATTCGTATCATATCGATTTGTTATACAGAAGTACTTCCAAATACGAATTATCAAATTTCGTTCCAAAATCTGAATTTTTCTGAAACAAATGCACATCTCTAGAAAGCAGATACAAATTAACCATGATTTTAAATACTATTACAATCACTTGGGTTTCCTTTAGATGCAAATATGTACTATAGATTCCACACAGCACTTTTTGTAACATGCACGCTACAGTTGAATGCATATGATACAATAATTGATGCGGCTCTCTACAGAAGGAATCTCAAACGTTGGCTACCAAGATGTTTATTGCCTACAGTGCCTAGAATTATTTGAATGCATTAAATGGCCAAAGAATCATGGGAGGTGTAGTTCAGAAACATCTGGGGACCAGAGTTTGAGATCCCTGTTCTATACTTTACATCTCGTGGATCGCCATCTTAATATAGCTCTGTATTCTTGTTCATATGCAACACCGTCCATACTATAAAATTTACAGAAATGAAGCTAACAATATAGGGCTGTATTAGAAACATAGAAACATAGAAAAATGTCGGCAGATAAGAACCTTTCGGCCCATCTAGTCTGCCCAATTACATGGATACTTGACCTGGATTTATCTTTTGTTTAGGATAGCCTTATGCCTATCCCATGCTTGCTTAAATTCAATTACTGTTTTGGCCTCTACCACTTCAACTGGAAGGCTGTTCCATGTATCCACCACCCTCTCAGTAAAATAATGCTTCCTGATGTTACTTTTAAACCTTTGCCCCTCTAATCTAAGACTATGTCCTCTTGTTTTGCTACTTTGTTTCCGTTTAAATATACTCCCTTCCCCTACCTTGTGGATTCCCTTTACGTATTTAAATGTTTCTATCATATCTCCTCTGTCTCGTCTTTTTTCCAAGCTGTACATGTTAAGATCATTAAGCCTTTCCTGGTAACTTTTCTCCTTCAAGCCATACACCATTTTAGTAGCCCTTCTCTGAACTATCTCTAAGATATCTATATCCTTCTGGAGATACGGTCTCCAGTACTGCACACAGTACTCCAAGTGAGGTCTCACCAGTGCTCTGTACAGTGGCATGAGCACTTCCCTTTTCCTACTGCGAATACCTCTCCCTACACAACCAAGCATTCTGCCAGCATTTCCTGCTGCTCTATTACATTGACTACTTACCCTTAGATCCTCTGAAATAATAACCCCTAAATCCCTTTCCTCAGATGTTGAGGTTAGGACTGTATCAAATATTCTATATTCAGCCCTTGGGTTTTTACGTCCCAGGTGCATTATCTTGCACTTATCCACATTAAAACTCAATTGCCACAGCTCCGACCATTTTTTTAGTTTACCTAAATCATTTGTCATTTGGCTGATCCCTCCAGGAACGTCAACCCTGTTGCAAATCTTTGTGTCATCAGCAAAAAGACATACTTTTCCATTAATACCTTCTGCAATATCACTAATAAAAATATTAAAGAGAATGGGTCCAAGTACTGACCCCTGAGGTACCCCACTGGTAACAAGACCTTGCGCCGAATAAACTCCAGTATTAACTGCTTCGCGCAAAAGCGAACCCGCAGCGCTATTTTTTTGCGCAGCATTAAACGTTAACGTGCATAAATTAACACTGATATTAAAATCCGAGTGCATTTTTCCATCCGTCAAAAAATAACGCGCGTAAAAAAGACGCGCAAAAACAGAAATCGGTGGGCGAACTGTTTTTTCACGCGATTCAGCCAATCAAAATTAAGAACCACAATTGTCTCCCGTTAAGTTTTTGCGCCTGTCAAAATCAATCTGAGTATATATGTTGCAGCAATAATAAAACCACGCGCAACCACTCAATTTTATTGTTTGGGTATGCGTAGAATGTGTAACTATACCGTGCTGTATTTTTTTTTTTTGGACTGTTCTATTTGGGTTCGGCCAGGACGTTCAGATTTGCCATTACCACCAGCTTTTAAAAGACGTTAAAATTATGCGCGCAAACGCTGTGCGTTAAATTTTGCGCATAGATTGTAATACCATCCGCGTACCAGAGCACAAACGCATTTGCGCTCACATTGTTAAGTATAGGACGCGCAAAGTACAGTATGCTCGCAAAGGGTTCTCGCAGGTTCACCCACGGTAGACGTTAACGTGCATTTTTTGCGCGGACATTGTAATACGACGTTCTGCGCAAAGGGTTTTTCCCCTCACGTTAACGTTTGCGCAAAGCAGTTAATAGAGCCCATAATCTTTAAAAAGCTAAAAAATCCCATTTTACTAGAGAATGTGTTTTTGTGCAAAGCTGTAACCAAGCCTTTAGTCCTTTTATTTTTTAATCTATAAATGATTTGCAATTGCACGAAAATGGAAAATAATGATTTCTCACAGTACGCGTTAAAAAGCTCAGAATTAGTCTGGCACAAAATACAGAAAGGAGAAAACTGATATCTCCAGAGCTCTCTTTTAGCCATATGGCTTGTAGTCTTCAACGCAAAGTCTGCATTAGGACAGAGCCGGCTTCGCTCTACAAAAAACATTTCCCGAACGCTGTTGAAACGTTTATTTTTCAGATCCCTTGTTTAGGAACTGTTGCTCCAGGATCCCAAATTGTAAATTACAACTAATCACCTTAATGGCGATGGGTAGGGTCGTAACTTCCAGCCACGGCTTAATTGGGTATCAGTCTACCAAGTGCGTTGTCATTGAAACTCTGAAGGGGAACAGATGGGGATCGCTAAATAGTTTCCCTGTGGGCCCCACCATTGGCAACAAATTCCTGCAATAACAAGGTATGTCTCACTATATTTTCCTACATTTGCCAAACCTGACTGTTTGGAAAGAACAGCAGGGTATAGAGGTTAGAAATCGGATGGGTTTCACGGGGTTTGTCAGATTGTTCTAATTATTCAGCATCAGAAATTATTAACGTGGTCCTTTATCCCCCAAGTACAGATGTGAAATCTAAAAAATGGCATTAGGCTGGGTTCACACCTGGGCGTAGCGCTGCGTCGCGCAATGCGCGCGTTTTTTTACGCGCGTTCGCGCATACAAAAAAACGCGCGAACGCGCGTTGCAGTGCGTTCACGGCTATGATATGGCCGCGAACGCGCTGCTGTATGCCCGAAAAGAAGCTCCCGAACTTCTTTTTGGGTCGGCCGTTTTAACGCGCGTTCCTGCGCGCTCTAAAACGCTTAGGTCTGAATGGGGCCCATAGCAAAGCATGGGATTTCCCCGTTCATGCGTTTTAAAGCGTACACGAACGCGCGTTAAAACGGCTAGGTGTGAACGGGGCCTTAAAGTTATAGAATGAGATTTTCTATTATTTGGTTAATTGTCTAAGTGACAAATTAATACATTCCTTTTTCATCACTGGAGTCCAAGAAAAAATTCGTATATTTCATATTAGTTTATATATTTAACAAAAATTGTTTTGATAGTAACAGGCAGGGTCAGAGAGAAAATACTTTTCAACTTTTGATACATTGCCTGGGTACCATGGACTGTATGTTATTTGTGATTGATTTTGTTATTTTTTAAACTAAAATTCATATTTTATACTATATATATATATTCACCTTTTCTGTCTATGGGGGATATTCAGAGAGAGGTGAAAACCAGGAAAAGAGAACAATTTATACCAAATACCCGATTTGAAAAGTGAGCTGAATGGGACAATTTTTCTGGTTTGGCAGTTTTGACCTAGAATTTTCACTTCTCCAGTCATTCTCCTGGTTTTCACCTCTCTCTGAATAACCCTGTATGTGTCAGGCTGCTCCTCTTTTGCTCAGGGCTTCTTAAATGTAGAAATCCTTGGAGATTATTATGCAATTTGAGTAGCGTATGCAAGTTTCATATATATATGCTATCAAACTTATAAATCTATTGCAAAAAAGAAAGCAAGTTGTATAAGTTACGCGAGTGCCGGCACATAAAGATGAATTGCTGCTTCACAAGCAACACCAGTCCTCAGCTGCCGTATCCCAGAACACTAACCGGGTTATTCAAACAGAAACGAAAAGTCACTGTACGATCGGTGACTTTTTGTTCCCTGGACTTCGGGCGATTCGGCGATCCTATTTCGCCGACCCTGTGGTGTATTCAGCAAGAACCGCAGAGCCCCTGTAGTGCAGGGAAAACTCTACACAAACCCGCCGAACACTGGCCACAAACCCGCCAAACACTCACGGAAACCCACAGAAAACAGCTGGATTAACCCCACCGAACACGCCAGAGAAACCCGATTAGCCGCCAATCACAGCGCAGAGCAGCCGCTGGAAAAACCCGACACGCAGACGAATGAGGTGAAAAAAACTAAAACCGGATGCTTGAAAGTTTGAAATATGAAACGTTGTTTGCAAAAAAACTACTGAACAAATTTCGTGAATTTACTTAAAGGTCCAATGAATGATAATAAAAAGGTGTTTTACAGAAAAAAGAAAAGATGATTAAAAAAAAAGAACGGAAAAAAAAAACAAAAATTGCCTAAAAGATCCTAAAAAATCTAAAAAGAGACTTTTCACAGCAGAATAATATAATAAACAGTTCATTAGATATTAAAACTGGAATATTTTTAACATTGAATTCTAAGGGTTACGCCTGAATAAACTTGTCGAATGAAACCACCGAACAGCAAGGCATTTCGGCAACTTTCCCCTGCTGTTTGGTGTTCTCTGAATAGACGAAGCATTGCTTCTCTATGGGGATTTCACTGCCCTCGAACAGGCAACGAACAGGCACCGTATGTGCAGGCAATTCGCCAAGATTTGGCGAACTGCCTGCGCTCTGAATAGCCGAATGGCCAGGAAAGGTATCCGTACGCATAATTTTAGTGTTCTGTTACCTTTCGGCCACAATTCGGATCTCTTTGAATAACCCCCTAAGTATTTGGACACAAGATAATGTCAGCGGGGAAAGTGTGTTCACATCAACACCCAAGTTAGCGGGATATTCAAAATCCCATCTGCCGAATGACAGGTGTGTGGTCGTAGGAACACGGTGCTGTCAGCAAAACGGGACTGTAGGGAAGAAAGAGGGTAAGGTTGGGTGCACAGGAGCGCACCTAGTGCACACGCACTTAACAGCGCCCGTCGCAGCCATGTGATGCTGCGATGGGGCCGGGCACACGCTTTTGTGCGCTCACTAAGTGCGCACGCAGCAAACGTCTGCCTAGAAAGCCTCCCCGTCAATGCGCTAGGATGTGCGTTGACGGGGCTGCAAAGCCGATCCTTTGCAGCGCTGAGGGGGGCAGTCGGGCTTCGAAGTGCGCTCGTGTGCACCCGGTCTAAGGGCCGCTCCATGCAGCCTGACCACATTTAATTAGCTAGTGTTCCTTTAAGTCATCTGAAATTCATGATATAAATTACAATTGTAAGGATTCCCTAAAACCCAGCCTATCATTTCATTTAAACATGAATATCAAATTTGCACATGGAGTGGTGGGTCAAGTGCTATATGTCAAAGGTTTATTGAGGAGCGTGAATCTTGGAGAATTCCCACTTAACAAGATCCATTCCAAGCCATCATTCTCACACTCACACACAATATATATATAAACAACCAAAGGTAGAACTGTTTGCAAGGTTTAAGAGATGTGAAAACTACCTACCCTTTGGAAAAAAAATGATGGGGATTTGGTCACATATTATGATCATATGATGCTTAACCCTGTCACAACATTGATGTACTACATCTTTGACCAGTCCTACACCCAATAACCTAATGACTTCAAACTGGATCACTTACTGGAGCACCCTGCAATTCAATGTTTAAATACAACCTGTCATAGAGTACCTCTGACAGGGATGGTGCAAACCAAAGAGTGTGGTCTGTTCTCAATATATAAAATACAGCAGAGGGAAAGGTTGCACTCATCCTATACTAAGCATAGCAACTATGAGCTTCTTAAAACCAGGTGACCTGAATGTCTGTCTTCAGAACCCTAGCAGTTACAGCACTACATTACTTATGCACTGCATTATGAAATATGAGAATGCTTTTCTTTAGGCAGATATAAACAATCCCAGGAAAAAACACTTACATATAGGCAGTTTTGTAAAACCTGAGAAATGTGTGGTATTTTTAACAGCATTCTGAAAAGGTTTTATTGTCAGAAGTGTCAACACATCAAAAGCTTTAGTGTCTAGTCTGAATAGGAACGGTGTTCCCCCTGCAAAAATTGTGGAGGAACAGCATTCCGTTGTGTTCCAGCTCTACTTGACCTCTGTTTGTACCTAAATTGACCGTAACCGAACAATGGTAGAATTGCACGTCTTAATCGGATTTACAAGGGGGTGGACAAAAGCAGTTCCAAAAGAATAAGTACCTCAGCAGATTTTGTGAGGTTGCAGAGATTAAATGTTTGTTTATCGTGCTTGATTTTTGCTTATGTATCTATTTGTAACAATTATAGTAAGGTTGTGTGCTTGCTCGGAGAGAAAGTGTGGTTCAGCCGCAATAACAGCATTCAGAGACTAAAACAGTGATAATGATGAAAAGCCATTTATTTTGAATTGATCTCTTTTTTTGAACCAAATACTCCCAGTGGGATAATACATTTTATAAGGATGAGGAACCAGCTGCTTCGAAAATAAGTTGAGTTTTTATAATCACACGGAACGAGATGACGTCATCACTGGTCTTAAAATATTGGAGGTCCTGTTCCTACCCAGCCGTTATGTATAACAACTCGAGCTGCCATTCTGATCCCATGCAGCTTGCAAAGGGTTGCACTGCAATCCGTGGAGTTCTAAGGACTCTAGGAGCTGTTACCAAGCAGTTGCACATTGCACCGCCATCATTATCAATTAGTGGCTCCCTATTATTCTGATACAGCAGCTCAGTTGAAATATAGTTGGTAACACAAAGCCAATAAAGGAAGATATTGGGCGAGATGATAACCCTTAATGTTTCCCTGTTACAGACTATGGCGGAATAGGGGCTTGTCATTTAAGGGGCCCAGAGATCTTAGTATTTGTTTTGATTCAAAAGTTCTAAAGGTTTTATATAAATGTTGTTGATCCAGGAGAGTGAGATCTGCCTCAGGCGGCATGGAATATTCACATGTGTGATCAGGACTTTATTTCATGAGTTTCTTATTTTAAAGCAACTACAGTGTGGAATGACTACAAGATTATCAGTGGCATAGCATTGTATCACATTGGTCTACTGCATAAAGGCATAAGAAGCTCTGTTCTACCTTAGCCATATGTCATGACTCGTACCTTTGTACAGCATAATCATCCTCCCAATTTGCCTCACTCGTCAATGTCATTGAATAGGCATCGTTCCCTACGTTTATTACAAGTAGCCATCACGTTCTTTCAGCCTGGTCTGATCTTAGGCTGGTGTCAGACGAGCACACTATGTGCACCCATACTGACATGCTTGCCAGCGTCCGTCTCAGCATTGTGACGCTGCAACGTGGCCTGTCACACGCTTGTGCACACTTGTGCGCGCGCATGAAATGACCGCACAACAAGCATGGGCGCGCTTTGACGGGGATGCAAAGCGTGATCCTCCATAGGAGGATCGCACTGAGTTCGCTCAGCGAGGTGGCCAGACAGGCGTCGACTGGAAGGAACGTCCACTCTCAAGGACGTTCCGTCTGCTCCCCAAAGACGCTCGTCTGACACTAGCCTTTGTCTCTACTGAGCATCATGTTGCCAGTCATAATGACGCTGAATACTCATTGTCTGCATGTCTTTAAGCAGACCTGATACGGCCTCACGTTAATGACATGGCTTCAGCTCATTCTCAACACACACACATTCTAGCACTCGGATCCAACGCCCTCCAATAGGTGTCATTCACTACTAATTTAATCTTGTCCTAGTCAATTGTTCCTCACCCTGTCTTGTCATTGTTGTCTTCTGTGTCCCGACCTTTTGTCTTTACTTGCTACTATCCGAATTTCTACAATCCTTGACCTGGTTTATGTTATTGGTTTCTGTGTTCTTCTGGCTAGTTTATTGACTACTCTTTTCTAACAGTTACTGACCACTTTAAAGACCACCTGTCAAGATTTTCTGTATCTGCATACGTTTGCATGTTGGACTGATAGTCCATTCGGACACCATGAAAATGAGACATTTCCTTAACTTACCTTTACAAATATTAATAGAAGTTAAAAAGTTTGCCATTTGTGCTCACCATTGTAGCTCCATGCGAAACGAAGCACAATCAGAGGTTTTGGTTTACTTGAATGCCCATTGAAGTGTAAGCCCACCCACCACGTCATGTCACCTCTGGGTCAGGTGGGTCCCACCTAATGAACCAAGAGCTGCTTTTCTAAGCAACCACATATCAGGCAAAACTGATGGGGGTTATATTTATACCCTCACCAGGAACAATTCCACTTTGGGATTAAAAAGAAAACATGGAAAGGGGCAGCAGCAATAATGACTTGGCTGGGGCTACAACAAAATATACATATATGCAGAAAAAAGGGTATTCCCTATTACGGCGTCTGCGTAGACTATATAAGTTGGCTGCAACAAATAATATCTATGTATTGCATGGAGAGTATGCCAACATAACATGAGAGTCCTTAGAGATAGTATGTGCTTTTATATGTTATACTTTTGTATTTTCTCTTTATTATCCATCTAGATGTTAGATTTACATTTCACATTGGCATATACATTTGTTTTAGAGACTTCTTTGGGATAGTCCTCTGGGAAGACTATCCCTCATCCATCAATATAATGTGCTTTTTGTTTCACAGTACTTTATATTATTACTTTTTGAACTCACATATGTTTTGTCACTTGTTATTTATCATTTTATTTATGTAGCACTCCACTCATATTTTAGAGGCATGCTCTGTTTAGACATTGTTAATTTAAATACATACTCCGATTAGTTACTTAGTTTTTTTCCCTTTAAAACAGAATTATCTCTGGATATCATTACCTGTTAAAAACATTATAATAAATCAACCCAAATTTTTTTTAAAAGTTTACACCATAATGTTTTTTTCTATTTTACTTATGTTTGTATAAATCATTTAAATAATGAGTATATTTAGTAATTACACCTGGAGTTTTACCTCTTGCACTCAGCATTCTGTAAAGCTCTTGATAAATAGTTGCACATTTGTCAAGAGAGTAGATAAAAGCCAATGTTTTCTTCTGTGTCTGGCTGTCAGCATAAAACATTGCATTCAAATACTCTCCGATTTTAAATTAGGTCATGGTGAAAAACAAGAGATACACATAAATCTTTTCTTTTTGTGTCTCTCAGAACAAATGTTTTCCAACAATCCATTCAACTTTCATCAATCTTGGGGCAGGAAGAGAGTTACATTTGCTAATAGTATGCAAGCTATGGAAAGATTGGGGTATATATTTTTTTGTATATGCTAGTGATCTGGGAGATAAATTGGTTAAACCATGGGTGAGAATCCACTTCATCTTTTCTCAAAACCATTACGCACTTCATCAAGTAGATGAGGATGAATTATCAAATGTTACAAATAGAAGCCACTTGTTATAACTTCAGTTTTAATTATACTTCATTATTACCAGAATAAAACAAGAATCTAAGCAGAAACAGAATAGAATACTAGTTTACCATGTGGAAAGTATGTCTGGACATTTTCTAATTTCTGTAGTTATGCAATAATTAGTTTGATCTCAACACGCCGGTATTGGCATTATGTGCAATCTTCTTTTTTTATGCAATAATTAGTTTGATCTCAACACGCCGGTATTGGCATTATGTGCAAACTTATTCTTTTTTTTTTTTTTTACATTTGTTGGTACTTTATTCAATAGCAGTTTCCAGGTACAGACTGGTAATAAAAAGAAAAGTTTACACCAAGAAGCGTACGCATTATACAAAATTGATTGTTTCATCTTTCGCCTGGTTTGCTCTTCTGAGTTACTGCTTGCCATTTCCATTGATGGGGCGGTTCTTGTGGGTATCACTAGACAGGAAGGCCTTGATCTTGGGATGCGAAGAAATGCGCTCTAGACATGTGCATTCGTTTTAGTACTAAAACGATTTAGTCCGAATTTTGGGATAATTTCGTTTTCGTATGACTCAAGAGAAACGAAACTGTTCAGTACAAAAAACGAAAGAAACTAAAATAAAATGCACTACATTTTAGTTTCAGTCCTTTTTGTTATATTACATTGAGTGAAGGAGACCAGCAATGAAGAGCGCAACATCACAACATCTGAAGTTCTGCACCCTCCACATGCCAATGCAGTAGGATGTTCTATACAGAGAGGGCCATTAATTAATGCAGGAGGATGTTCTATACATTATACAGAGAGGGGTATTAATGCAGGAGGATGTTATATACATTATACAGAGAGGAGCCTTTTTTTTTTTTTTAGCCCTTTAAATCCAGTGGCTGTGAGCGCTGAGATCAGCTGCTTGTTACATTATCTCTCAGTACAATGTATCAGACTCAGCTGTTACAGTAACTGACTCAGAGTTTCAGTAAGACAAGGAAATAATATTGTTCTAACCTCTTATATATAAAAATATTATTTACTAGTTTTACTGAAACTCTGAGCGCTGTGATGAGCAGCAGTCAGTTACTGTAACAGCCTTGCCTGACACGGGGCAGTATTACAATGTTGGTGCTAACTTAACCAGAGCTGTTGTAAACTGAAAACCTCCATAGGCTATAATGGCTCTGGGATGTTTACAACAGCTCTGGTTAAGTTCGCACCAACTATGTAATATGGCCCACATTGTGCTGAGAGTGAGAGATACTGTAACAAGCAGCTCTGAGGAGCCACTACAATAGTAATTGTATCCACTGGTTTTCGGATGATTGAAATTAGTTTTCATACTAAAGAACTGAAAACGAATTTCTTTAGCAACTAAATAAATTGCATTTTAGGACTAATCCATTAGTTCAAAACGAAATTTTGTGCTGTGCACATGTCTAATGCGCTCAACATAGGCAGAGAGAAGTGAGAATTCTTTGAAACACTCTGGGGCCAACACGATGTGATTGTTCAGAAGATCCACAAGGTTATAATCTGCAAACGAGATCTCGTCGCCAACAATAAAGCTCTGCCCATTATTCTCTCGCAAGGCACCCTCAAAGCGCTTGAGTTCAGCAGGCAGACTCTGATTGTAAGGCTCCTTCCCCTCTTCAGAATTCTGATAAACCATGCAAAGGTATTTCACCCGGAGATCTTCTACCCAATCATTCATCAATGCAAACTTCTTTTAAGATGAGAAGAAAGATTTACGGAATTCACTTCGGAATATTTGGGGAGCTGGAAACTAATGGCTGGAAAGTAGACTCTGTAGACCAAGGATCAGCGATCTTGTCCCCCCCCCCCAAGGTTTGATCTCTGTCTCCTATGATTCTCAGATACCTGTTAGGTTGGCAGAGCCTCATTGGAAATGTACTTCCAAAATATCTAGGGGGCCAAGGCTGCTGACACCTGCCATAGCCATTGCTAATTTCCATCGATTTACAGGCAAAACAAACATTGAACAAAGTTCACATCAATGATCACCCTACCACTTTATGGTTATATGTGCAATGTTGCCAGATGTGCTAAACAGTGGACTCCAACAAGATCCAGATAAGCCATGAGATGTGCAAATCGTCGTGTTGTGCTGGTCAGTACTGGCTTTACTAAACACATACAAGGTTATTCAAAGAGAATCGAAAAGTCATCGCACGTTCGGTGACTTTTCGTTCTCTTCAATTCGGGCCGATTCGGCAATCCCATTTCGGCGACCCTGCGGTGTATTCAGCAAGCACCACAGCCACAGGGCTGTCTAAGAGCAGGGAAAAGCTGCTGCAAACCTGACGAAAAGTCACCGCAAAAACCCGGCGAATGCACGCCGAAACCCGCAAAAACATCTGGATTAACCCGCCGAAGACGCCGGAAAAACTCGAGCAGGTGCCGATCACACGCAGCGAAGCCTCCGGAAAAAGCCGACACCGCAGACGAGTGAAGTGAATAAATAAAGCAAAACTGTTTGAAAAGTGAAACGCTGTTTGCAAAGAAACTACTGAGGGAAAATGTCTGAAATTTACATATAAGATCCAAGGAATGATAATAAAAAGGGCTGTTACAGAAAAAAGAAGTTTAAAAAAACTGACTTTTTTGAAAAAAATAAAAATCCAGAAAAATGCTTTAAATATCAAAAAAATCTATAAATAAAGAGACTCTTTACTGCAGAATTTTATAATGAATGGTTTATTAGATATTGAATTAAAATGGGAATATTTTTAACATTGAAGCCTATGGGATTCTCCTGAATAAACCTGCCGAATGAAACCACCGAATGGCAGGGCATTTCGGGAACCTTTCACTGCTGATTTGTGTTCTCTGAATAGCCGAAGCAGTGCTTTTTTATGGGGATTTCACTGCTCTCGAACAGGCACCGAATGTACAGGCTCCAGTGTCATTTCCAAGTGGCATTCTTAAGTGGACGTTCAGAGTTGATTCCTGGAGTTTTATCCAAGATCCCCTACGCCATCACGATCCCTAATTCCTGTGTCTCCTCTCTCCACAGGTAGGCATTATCACCCATCATCCACAGACACCCACATCTCAACTGATCCCCTGCATAATTTTGCTGGTAGGCATTATCACCCATCATCCACAGACACCCACATCTCAACTGATCCCCTGCATATTTTTGCTGGTAGGCATTATCACCCATCATCCACAGACACCCACATCTCAACTGATCCCCTGCATATTTTTGCTGGTAGGACCCCCATCACCCAGTATTCGCAGGCACCCACATTGTAACTTTACCTTGGTTTTTTTCTGTTTTTTTATTTATTTTTGTTTTTCTCCACCATTTGCTTTGCTAATTAGCATGTGAATCTCCTGCCCTATTGACACAGCCCATCCAGCTTCAGGTGTTGCCTTTTTAACTGCCTGAATGCAATCAGTCCGCCCTATATAACAACTATACCAGGCTCCATTGAGCCAGTGTCATTTCCAAGTGGCATTCTTAAGTGGACGTTCAGAGTTGATTCCTGGAGTTGCGGGACTGGAGGAAGGAACTGCAAAACTGCAAGGCCCACTTTTTACTCCGGGTAAACTCACGTCTATATTATGCTTTCTCTCATGCTTCTGCTCTTTACTTCTACCTTTCTCCTTAAATGGAACTCCTGCCCCTCTACTACCGACCCCTACACAATCTGCATCTCTCCCTCCCTCCTCTCGTCCCACATGATGGCCTCGCATGAGCTCCTTTGTTTCCTCAGAACATGGTCTCCCTCTAACTCTCGTGCTGCCAATCACTCCCACAAATCCCATTCCCACCTTCTCTTTCTCACCCTCCTGCTGTTACTCTATTCAGGTGACATATCCCCTAACCCTGGCACCACAACACATCCAATACTTCCCTCTCATCCTATCTCCATCGCACATAAATCACCTCCCTGCAAGCCCAGCAACCTCATTCCATAATCCCTCAGTGCCTGTCCTCTTTCTCCTGCGCCCTCTGGAACGCTCGCTCTGTGTGCAACAAACTCACAGCCGTCCATGACCTCTTCCTTTCAAACTCCTTCAACCTCCTAGCTTTAACTGAAACCTGGCTAACTCCCTCTGACACGGCCTCCGTTGCTGCTCTCTCACATGGCGGTCTACACTTAAGCCATACCCCCAGACCGGGTGAGAGAAATGGTGGCGGGGTCGGACTCCTGCTCTCTCCCACCTGCACCTACTAGCATCTCCCTCCACCCCCATCCCTCTCCTTCGAGACACACTGCATCCGCCTGTTCTCTCCTCTGGCTCTCAGGGTGGCAGTCATCTACCGCCCACCGGGACCAACCTCCCAGTTCTTTGACCACTTTGCTACCTGGCTTTCTCACTTCCTGTCTTCTAATCTTCCATGCCTAATTCTCGGGGACTTCAACATTCCCATTGACGATCCTTCCGCTCCTGCTGCCTCCAAACTTCTTTCACTCACGTCCTCCCTTGGACTCACACAATCCTCCCTCCTCCCTACCCACCGCGATGGTCACGTTATTGACCTGGTCTTTTCCAACCTCTGCTCCATTTCTGAGTTCAAATGTCGCCATTTCCCATCTCTGACCACCACCTTCTCTCTTTCAACCTATCTGGACTTCCTAAACACCCTGCTCCCCCACCCCGCACACACACTCGCAGAAATCTACATGCTGTGGACCCCCATCAATTCTCCAACCTACTTCACCACCTCTCTCATACCTCATCCTTCACCTGCCCTGATGCTGCCACTAATCACTACAACACTACGCTTATCTCTGCTCTAGACACTCTTGCGCCTCTTCGACTCTGTAAGGCCCCACGCCGCCAGCTTCAGCCCTGGCACACCCTCCAGACTCGCTACCTGCAAAGATGCTCCCGTACCGCAGAGCGTGCCTGGAGGAAATCCCGCTCTGAAGCTGATTTTGTTCACTTCAAGTTTATTCTCCGGTCATACACCTCTGCCCTCCACTTGGCCAAACAATCCTTCTTCTCATCTCTTATATCTACTCTGTCCTCCAACCCTAAACGGCTCTAGTCCACCTTCAACACCCCCCTCTACCCACCTGCACCTCCCCCTCAGCTGCCTTCAGCGCTCAAGACCTGGCAGACTACTTCCTCAGTAAAACTCTAACTATCAGAAGCAACATCCCAACACAAGATAGTTATCTGCCCCTCCACTCCCACAAGTCCCCTCTGCCACCTCTGCCGCTTCCTCCCAGCCACTGAGGAGGAAGTCAATTCCTTATTGTCCTCCTCACATCTCACCACGTGCCCGCTCGACCCCATTCCCTCACATCTAATTCCTCCCCTCTCCTCCTCCCTCACCCCTGCTCTCACACACATCTTCAACCTATCTCTCTCCACTGGCTCCTTTCCATCTGCCTTCAAACACGCGCTAGTTACCCCTTTACTAAAGAAACCATCCTAGACCCCAACTCTCCATCCAACTACCGCCCTGTTATCCCTGCTTCCCTTCACATCAAAGCTCTTAGAAAAACTAGTCTTCAACCGCCTCTCCCTCTTCCTGTCCTCCAATTCCCTACTTGACCCCCTGCAATCTGGCTTCCGTCCCCTACACTCAACTGAAACTGCCCTCACCAAAGTCACCAACGACCTCCTAACTGCTAAAAAACACGGCCACTATTCTATTCTCATCCTGCTTTACTTCTCGGCTGCTTTTGACACTGTTGACCACCCCCTCCTTCTACAGACCCTCAACTCTCTGGGTCTCGGTGACACTGCACTTGCTTGGGTGGACTCCTATTTATCCAACAGGTCCTTCTGTGTGTCCTTTGCTGGTAACTCCTCTTCATTGCCTCTATCTGTTGGTGTACCTCAAGGCTCTGTCCTTGGTCCTCTGCTCTTTTCCATCTACACCTCCTCCCTGGGCAAAATCATCAACAGCTTTGGCTTTAATTACCACCTCTACGCTGATGACACTCAGATCTACCTCTCTACCCCTGATCTCTCTCCCCCTGTCCTTTCAAAAGTCAGTGACTGTTTATCTGGCATCTCCTCCTGGATGGCCTCCCACCACCTAAAGATCAACATGTCAAAGACTGAGCTCCTACTTATTCCTCCCTCCAATGCCTCCCCACCTCCTGACTTCTCTATCACGGTGGAGGGTATCACCATCTCCCCATCAAACCAAGTTCGCTGTCTTGGAGTTACACTTGACTCTGCTCTTTCCTTCATCCCCCACATCCAGTCTCTTTCCTCCTCCTGCCGATACCAACTGCGTAATATTTCCAGAATTCGGCCATTTCTTACCGCTGTCAACACAAAACAACTCATACACTCCCTGGTAATCTACCGACTCGACTATTGCAATAATCTCTTATCTGGCCTCCCTCTGTCCCGCCTCTCCCCCCTACAATCCATCCTGAACGCCTCCGCCAGGCTAATTCACCTCACCCGCCGCTCTGTCTCTGCCGCTCCCCTCTGCGAGTCCCTTCACTGGCTCCCCATCCACTGCAGAATTAAGTTCAAAATCCTTATCCTTACCTACAAAACCCTCACTAACTCAGCGCCCCACTACCTGTCCTCACTAATCACCAAATACACCCCAGCCCGCTCCCTAAGGTCAAACAGTGACCTGCGCCTAGCTTCTCCCCGCATCACCTCTTCCCATGATAGACTGCAGGATTTCTCACGCGCAGCCCCCACTCTCTGGAACGCTCTCCCTCGTACTGTCAGACTTTCCCCTAACTTCTCTTCCTTCAAACGCTCCCTTAAAACATTCCTATTTAGGGAAGCCTACCACCCAACTCACTGACACAACCATCAATCACTCTCACCTTACAGTCCTCTCCTCCGGTTTCCAACCCCAACCCTCCTAGATTGTGAGTTCCTACGGGAATAGGGCCCTCATCTCCTCCTGTACTGTTTGTCAAATGTTGTTCAATGTATTGTAACCCTGTCTATACTGTGCTTATTGTACAGCGCTGCGGAATATGCTGGCGCTTTATAAATAATGAATAATAATAATACAGGCAATTCGCCAGGATTTGGCAAATTGCCTGCTCTCTGGATAGCCGAATGGCCAAGAAAGGTAACCGAAGGCTGATTTTCAGCCTTCGGTTACCTTACTCCAGTCATTCGGATCTCTTTGAATAACCCTGATTGGGAAATATCAGCTAGATCAGGAATGTTAGCCGACTTCTCACCTATGTGATTTGCTGAGACAATGCTGACCGTACAATTTTGAGCTTAGTGAATAGCACTCATTGTGTAGCACCCTAGTGTAAAGGAAGGTCTAGTAAGCAACAACAATGTTACAGTTTGCTTGAAAACTAGTAGTAAAGTTTCCAATAACTATAACTTATCATTATACAACAGATGAGAATGTAGGCAACATCATAATGAAGGATACATCGTTGTCATGATAACTGGAAGAACAGCCAAGCCCAAGTTGTATATTTATAGGGAGAGCGGGTTTGACGAGGATATTATGGTTAGGGCGATATATAGTTAAGGGCACCTGAAAGTTAATGATAGCTTGGGACTAATATTACATAACCTAACCTTATGCGTATCGAAACCTAAATGCCACCACCCCAGAATACTCTATTCCTAACCTGCAGGTTACCTTATTCCAAACGCTTCCTGCCTTTATCACTTGTTAATTGCATTCTGACCTTACCTCATTAACTCTAAACCACAAATGCAACACTATCCAAATATAACTTTACTAATTGATGATCTAAACGTCCATACATTACACAGTTCTTAATATAACTGAAGTGATGTTTCAGTCTTATGCATGTGACAACATTGTAAAATGCCAGTTAGCTGGTAAATCACCAATTAAACATGGTATTTTTAAACATTATTTAGAATATTTAAATAGAAAACAGAATTGTGATCACATAAAGAACTTTCTGATCATTTAAAATAGAGAACATTTGTATTGATAGACCTTAACTTGAAGATCAAAGGAATGCTTCTCCCACAAGAGAATAGCAGCTGTATCTCACACAGGTGTTCTATCCCATACCTGTTCCACCTTTATAGTTCAATATAAGTCCATCATACGTGAGTCCGGTGCTACAGGTATATCCAAATGTATTCCTTAGGTCTACTCCTAGGTATGTAGGACTTTCAAAAAAGCAAAAATATCAATAGTGCAGATCAACTAGGCATGTAAAGATTTATTTAATTCCACTCACCTGGTTCTGAGTAGGGATGAGCTGAACACCCCCCGAGTTCGGTTCCGGCCCGAACCCGAATTTTTCCAAATGTTCCGGTCCGAACCCGAACCCCAAGCAAGTCAATGGGGCTGAAAATTCGGTTTTTAGAGTGCCCTCCAAGAGGGCATATATGCTACATATTTGCCATAAAAGGTGTATGGGGGTCCAGGTAGTACCCTGGGGGACAGGAAACAAGGACAAAAAGTTTAAAAAAATACGTTTTTTTAAAGGGACAGTGAGTTTTCCATGAAATAAGGGTTAAAAATAAAAACGAAAAATTGCTTCAAATATCATGCTTAACCCTTTCGCTGCTGAGGCTTTTCCCGCCCCTGTGCTGAGGTCATTTTTACCTGTTTTGCGCATCATGTTTAAACGTGTTTTGAAGGCTTATTTTAGTATATGACCAGACATATTATATATCGTTCTTTCCGTCAGACTCAGTAGATTCATAATATGTCATTATTATATGTATACGTTATGTCATGTCTGTATATTATAACAAAAAATGCAATAAAATATGTATTTTCAATAATTTACAACGTGTAAAGTGTTTTTTTCACATTTTAACATGCGAGCAATTGCGGTTATATTTTGTATGGGGTGCGCTTGTTAAAAAAATTAGAGATGGGGTCTCGTTACAATTTTTTTGGGGGAAAATGACACTATTTTTAACAAACGCACCGCATACAAAAATCGTTAGTGCAGCATCATTGTTCACATTATAATTGAAATGGGAACAATATTGCTGCATTAACAAACCCAAAAAAATAAAAAAAAGTGTTTATTTTTTTTTTTTTTCATTTTTTTTTTTTTTTACAAAATTTTACACTTTCATGTTTGGTATCGTTGGAACGGCCATGCTCTGGCCGATCCAACCATACCAAAATGTAACCCCTAACTGCCACGGATCGGGAGATAGGGAGTTCCAATGAACTCCCTATCTCCACAGTTGGTGGCAGTTAGGGGTTAAGTCTAGGACTGGCGTCATCGTGCTACGCACGATGACGCCAGTCCTCTGGGGGAGTTCCCGGAGGCTTGGCCGACATCCAAGATGTCGGCCAGCTCCGGGAAAGGATCGCGAACCGGCGCTTTTCAGCGCCGATTCGCGATCCAGCTCCCCAGGGGTTAATGCCAGGCATCATTTGGAAGGGCAGGCTGTGCCCTTCCAAATGATGCCTGGGTTAAGCCCCTGTGCGCCGCCGATCGGGAGGGAGAGAGGTCCGATGGACCTCCCCCCCTCCCTTTCAGGCGCCTCCTCCGCACTTGCGGGGGGGGGCGCCTGAATTAGGTGTCATCGCGCCCCCGCGATGACACCTAATTCTGGCGGCTGCTGGTCCGGATGCCGGGCTGACATCCAGGATGTCAGCCCGCACTGGAGGGGCCAGCGATCGGCCGGAACCCGGCCGAACGCTGACCCCAATGTGAGGACGCGCTCAGCGCGTCCTCAGCACACCAGCGGGAATGCTGAGGACGCGCTGAGCGCGTCCTTAGCATTCAAGTGGCTAGGAGGTCCCCATAACCTGCCCGTGAAGTGGCGGATTTGTAGGATGTATAGAAACACTTAAAAACAAAAAAATTATGTTTCAAATGACGGTAAATGCTTTTCCTTTAATCTATCCATAAACAACTGCTTGGGCGGCAGTCTGTATGAAAAGAGACATTTTTCGGAAACGCAGAAAAAGTTTACTGATTTTTTTTGGCTAAATTATTGTGAAACTTATGCAGGCTTTGGATGAAAGTAACAATAGGCGCTTCAAAATTGGTCCTTTAGCGTCCCCAACAGTGCCGTCACACCGTAACCCCTCTGAGGATATGAATCTGATACAGGCGTCAGTGGCAGTGCACCCAAATATTGTGCTTTTGGTGCCAGGCCTGCAAGTATCATCATACAGTAAACCCTCTGTAGTATTGTGGAAGAATGCAGGGGTGGACCATGTGGTCCTATATTGAAAAGTTTTTTATCTGGTAATGGGCGTCAGTGCACCCAGATATTGTGCCTTTGGTGCCAGGCCAGCAAGTATCATCATACAGTAACCCCTCTGTAGTATTGTGGAAGAATGCAGGGGTGGACCATGTGGTCCTATAATAAAAAGATATGATTCTGGTCAAGGCGTCAGTGCACCCAGATATTGTGCCTTTCAAGGCAGCTAGTGCCTTCACACCGTAACCCTTTTGTGGTATTGTGGAAGAGTGCAGGATTGGACCCTGCGGTTCAAAAAATTAAAACGATATAAATCTGGCACAGGCGTCAGTGCAGCCAAATATTGCACCTTTCATGGCAGCAAGTGCATTCATACCGTAACCCTTTTGTTTTTATTGTGGAAGAGTTCAGTGCTGGAGGTTTTGTGAATGCAGAAGACATCCCCGATCTATTCCGTTATGTCAGCATCAGGGGGTTGATAGCTGCTGATCCAGGACTGATTCATTTTTATAAATGTCAGCCGGTCTACAGAGTCGGTGGACAGATGCAGTCTTTTGTCTGTGACAAAACCTCCAGCGGCACTGAACGTCCTTTCAGAAAGCACGCTGGATGAAGGGCAACCTAGTAGCTGCATAGCATATTGGCTAAGTTCTGGCCAGTGATCCAATCTCAACACCCAGTAAGCCAGTGGATCATCTGCTGGAAAGGTATCCAGGTCTGCCCTTGCCCCTAGGTAGTCCTGCACCATATGGTGAAGACCAGTGGCGGAAGTACCAGGGTCGCAGCGGTCGCAGTTGCGACCGGGCCCTGGCCTTCCGCCTGTAACGGGGAGCCCCCTATAGGGTGAGGGGGAACCCCCAATCTGCAGAGATGAAGCCTTAAGGACAGGTATACAGCTTCCAGGGAACAAACCAAGATATTAACAGAAACTAGAAAGATCCCTAAGCCCTGACTGAGATCCTTGAAAGATGGTCTCGAAATACTAACTAGGCTAGGTTTGCAAGATGAATAAAACATAAACCAGACAGACAATAAATGCAGGTATACAGATTCCAGGGAACAAACCAAGATATTAACAGAAACTAGAAAGATCCCTAAGCCCTGACTGAGATCCTTGAAAGGTGGTCTCGAGATACTAACTAGGCTAGGCCTGCAAGACGAACAAAACATAAACCAGACATACGATGAATGCAGGCATACAGATTCCAGGGAACAAACCAAGATATTAACAGAAACTAGAAAGATCCCTAAGCCCTGACTGAGATCCTTGAAAGGTGGTCTCGAAATACTAACTAGGCTAGGCCTGCAAGACGAATAAAACATAAACCAGACATACGATGAATGCAGGCATACAGATTCCTAAGCACGGTACAGTACAGGGGACAGACAGAAGAGAGATCCAAATACAAGAGCCAAAGGTCATACACGGAATATCATAACTAGAGGGGTCAGACAAGAGAGGGATCCTAAATACACGAGCCAGAGGTCATACACAGCAAATCAAAGTAAACCAGCATACAGGGACTAGGCAAGAAAGACTATCCTGGTCCAAGGATCAAGGGGAGTCCTGGTCGTACTTATAGGGCAGAACAGGTCATGTGACCGCAGACCAATTGGCCCAACAGATGGCCTGCAGGCTGAAAACAAAAAACAAACAGGAATCCCTGCTACCACCAGCAGGGGGCAAGGCCGAGACGTGACATAACCCCCTCCCTTACGGGTGACCTCCTGGGCACCCAAGAAAGAAAACATGGATGGCACGAAAACGGATAAGACCAGTCACCAGTACCCATTGGAATCCCGCTCAGACTCAGAGTAGTCAGTTTGTGCCTGAGCAAGCAAAGCTCTTTCATAAACCCCCAGGTCCTCTCTGCAGATCACTGCACCGTTAGAGGCCCGTACACAACCTTCGGTAACCGGGCTAGAGTCTCGTACCGGAGGATCCGACGGCATGAGTACCTTGGACCTGGAACAGAGTGAATCTTCCGTCCCATGTTGTTTACGGTTAGTCCTCTTGCGTCTCCTGGACCGTGATCTAGGAGTTCCGTCCACACTATGGTACATAGAGGTATTAGAGGTACTGCCAGATCCAGTGACGGTAGTCGTGCCCTGAGATTGTATATTACAACCCACAGTGGAACCACTAGACACAGTGGACTTACTGTCTACCCCAGAGACAATAACCTTGCCATTAAACGTGGCCCCGACCGATACAGTACAGGGTGTGTGCATGACTGGTACACTCTCGGGATATGGGACATCACCAGGACATGGTACAGTTGGCGCCACAACAGTCTTACACCTTTCCCCAGGAGGAGTATATTGTGGATCATCTGAATCAGAGTCTTCCAACAGCCCTTTCAGAATGTCAGGGTGTCTCTGGAGCACTACCCAGTGCCTCTCACGCATCCAAAAGCCAGAAGGCGTCCGTATATATTCCGTGGGAACACAATGTGATTTAGGGATCTCAATACCCTTTAAACCACCAGCTTGCTGAATTTCCCTGATTACTGTGCGGAGTAAGGCAACCTCGGACTTAGAGGGTGTAGTATCAATGGAACCAGAACAAAGTGTGGCAGTTTCAGAACCAGATTGGCTAGGGTTGATCACCTTTTCTTGTCTTCTCTTAGAGCAAGACATAGACTTTGTGACCACCTCACAAGGCTTGACAATGGTGGGGACAACACTGGACTCACTGTGGGGCAAGGGCACAGTGGTCTCATGTGCCAATCCAGGCACGTCGGCCTCATAACAAAACGTGGTCACAGCTGTCTCGTCTAACCTGGGTGCAGCTGTCATTGCTGACATACAGCTTGTCCCGGACACCACTGGCAAGGTACCAGCCTCAGGCATCACAAATGACATATTGTCAGTACCCGACATGGCTGGCTTCTCATTACCAGTACCCGACATGGCTGTCTTCTCATTACCAGTACCCGACATGGCTGGCTTTGTGTCAGGGGAAGCAGACGTGGCTGGCTTCGTGCCAGGGGGAACAGACATGGCTGGCTTCGTGCCAGTAGATACAGACATGGCTGGGTTCATGCCAGTAGATACAGACATGGCTGGCTTCATGCCAGTGGATACAGACATGGCTGGCTTCATGCCAGTAGATACAGACATGGCTGGCTTTTTGCCAGGGGAAGCGGACATGGCTGGCTTTTCATTGCCAGTGGGAACAGACATGGCTGGCTTCGTGCCAGTAGCTACAGACATGGCTGGCATTTCATTACCAGTAAGAACAGGCATGGCTGGCAGCGTGCCAGTGGATACAGACATGGCTGGCTTCGTGCCAGTAGATACAAACATGGCTGGTTTCGTGCCAGTGGATACAGACATGGCTGGCTTCGTGCCAGTGGATACAGACATGGCTGGCTTCGTGCCAGTGGATGCAGACATGGCTGGCAATTCATTGCCAGTGGGAACAGGCATGGCTGGCTTTTCATTACCAGTGAGAACAGGCATGGCTGGCAGCGTGCCAGTGGATACAGACATGGCTGGCATTTCATTGCCAGTGGGAACAGGCATGGCTGGCTTTTCATTACCAGTGATAACAGGCATGGCTGGCAGCGTGCCAGTGGATACAGACATGGCTGGCTTCGTGCCAGTAGAAACAGACATGGCTGGCATTTCATCGCCAGTGGGAACAGGCATGGCTGGCTTTTCATTACCAGTGAGAACAGGCATGGCTGGCAGCGTGCCAGTGGATACAGACATGGCTGGCTTCGTGCCGGTAGATACAGACATGGCTGGCATCTCATTGCCAGTGGGAACAGGCATAGCTGGCTTTTCATTACCAGTAAGAACAGGCATGGCTGGCAGCGTGCCAGTGGATACAGACATGGCTGGCATTTCATTGCCAGTGGGAACAGGCATGGCTGGCTTTTCATTACCAGTGATAACAGGCATGGCTGGCAGCGTGCCAGTGGATACAGACATGGCTGGCTTCGTGCCAGTAGAAACAGACATGGCTGGCATTTCATTGCCAGTGGGAACAGGCATGGCTGGCTTTTCATTACCAGTGAGAACAGGCATGGCTGGCAGAGTGCCAGTGGAGACAGACATGGCTGGCATCATGCTAGTGGATACAGACATGGCTGGCATCGTGCCGGTGGATACAGACATGACTGGCTTCGTGCCAGTAGATACAGACATGGCTGGCATCGTGCCAGTAGATACAGACATGGCTGGCATCGTGCCAATAGATACAGACATGGCTGGCATCTCATTGCCAGTGGGAACAGGCATGGCTGGCAGCGTGCCAGTGGATACAGACATGGCTGGCATTTCATTGCCAGTGGGAACAGGCATGGCTGGCTTTTCATTACCAGTGAGAACAGGCATGGCTGGCAGCGTGCCAGTGGATACAGACATGGCTGGCATCATGCCAGTGGATACAGACATGGCTGGCATCGTGCCGGTGGATACAGACATGGCTGGCATCGTGCCAGTAGATACAGACATGGCTGGCATCGTGCCAGTAGATACAGACATGGCTGGCAGCGTGCCAGTGGATACAGACATGGCTGGCATTTCATTGCCAGTGGGAACAGGCATGGCTGGCTTTTCATTACCAGTGATAACAGGCATGGCTGGCAGCGTGCCAGTGGATACAGACATGGCTGGCTTCGTGCCAGTAGAAACAGACATGGCTGGCATTTCATCGCCAGTGGGAACAGGCATGGCTGGCTTTTCATTACCAGTGAGAACAGGCATGGCTGGCAGCGTGCCAGTGGATACAGACATGGCTGGCTTCGTGCCGTTAGATACAGACATGGCTGGCATCTCATTGCCAGTGGGAACAGGCATAGCTGGCTTTTCATTACCAGTAAGAACAGGCATGGCTGGCAGCGTGCCAGTGGATACAGACATGGCTGGCATTTCATTGCCAGTGGGAACAGGCATGGCTGGCTTTTCATTACCAGTGATAACAGGCATGGCTGGCAGCGTGCCAGTGGACAGACATGGCTGGCTTCGTGCCAGTAGAAACAGACATGGCTGGCATTTCATTGCCAGTGGGAACAGGCATGGCTGGCTTTTCATTACCAGTGAGAACAGGCATGGCTGGCAGAGTGCCAGTGGAGACAGACATGGCTGGCATCATGCTAGTGGATACAGACATGGCTGGCATCGTGCCGGTGGATACAGACATGACTGGCTTCGTGCCAGTAGATACAGACATGGCTGGCATCGTGCCAGTAGATACAGACATGGCTGGCATCGTGCCAATAGATACAGACATGGCTGGCATCTCATTGCCAGTGGGAACAGGCATGGCTGGCAGCGTGCCAGTGGATACAGACATGGCTGGCATTTCATTGCCAGTGGAACAGGCATGGCTGGCTTTTCATTACCAGTGAGAACAGGCATGGCTGGCAGCGTGCCAGTGGATACAGACATGGCTGGCATCATGCCAGTGGATACAGACATGGCTGGCATTCGTGCCGGTGGATACAGACATGGCTGGCATCGTGCCAGTAGATACAGACATGGCTGGCATCGTGCCAGTAGATACAGACATGGCTGGCAGCGTGCCAGTGGATACAGACATGGCTGGCATCATGCTAGTGATACAGACATGGCTGGCATCGTGCCGGTGGATACAGACATGACTGGCTTCGTGCCAGTAGATACAGACATGGCTGGCATCGTGCCAGTAGATACAGACATGGCTGGCATCGTGCCAATAGATACAGACATGGCTGGCATCTCATTGCCAGTGGGAACAGGCATGGCTGGCAGCGTGCCAGTGGATACAGACATGGCTGGCATTTCATTGCCAGTGGAACAGGCATGGCTGGCTTTTCATTACCAGTGAGAACAGGCATGGCTGGCAGCGTGCCAGTGGATACAGACATGGCTGGCATCATGCCAGTGGATACAGACATGGCTGGCATCGTGCCGGTGGATACAGACATGGCTGGCATCGTGCCAGTAGATACAGACCTGGCTGGCATCGTGCAATAGATACAGATATGGCTGGCATTTCATTGCCAGTGTGAACAGGCATGGCTGGCAGCGTGCCAGTAGATACAGACATGGCTGGCATCGTGCCAATAGATACAGACATGGCTGGCATTTCATTGCCAGTGGGAACAGGCATGGCTGGCAGCGTGCCAGTGGATACAGACATGGCTGGCAGCAAGCCAGTGGATACAGACATGGCTGGCTTCGTGCCAGTGGATACAGACATGGCTGACATCGTGCCAGGGGAAGCAGACATGGCTGGCATCGTGCCAGGGGAAGCAGACATGGCTGGCATCGTGCCAGGGGAAGCAGACATGACTGGCATCGTGCCAGGGGAAGCAGACATGGCTGGCATTTCATTGCCAGTGGGAACAGGCATAGCTGGCAGCGTGCCAGTGGATATAGACCTGGCTGGCAGTGTTCCAGTGGATATAGACATGGCTGGCAGCGTGCCAGTGGATACAAACGTGGCTGGCAGCGTGCCAGTGGATACAGACATAGCTGGTAGCGTGCCAGTGGATACAGACATGGCTGGCAGCATGCCAGTGGATACAGACATGGCTGGCAGCGTACTAGTGGATACAGACATGGCTGGCATAGCATTCCCAACCGGAGACACTGAAACCTCACTGGGAGACGAGGGCATAGTGATCCCATGATTCACCAGATTTGAGGTGGCTATTCTGCCAGTCTGGATGCCTATGGAGGACACACCAGTACCTCCATAGCGATACCTGGATATATGGTTCCCCTGCCATTGCTTAACAGGTTTTAATACACAATGCTCAATAGTGTGATTTGGATCTGCACAATAAAAACAGAGACCATACAACCTGCGTCTTTCCTTCTCATACATGGATGTGCAAGTAGTGCAGGGTGGTGCTGCATCGTTAGCTGCAGCAGGTGATAGGCTCAGAGCCTCCATTAACCTCTGCAGCTCTTTCAGCATAGCAAGCACCAAGTTCAATACAGCTTCATACATATGAGACATACCTGCCAGCTTCTATTCTGGGACCAGGATAATGTAACGGGGAGCCCCCTATAGGGTGAGGGGGAACCCCCAATCTGCAGAGATGAAGCCTTAAGTACAGGTATACAGCTTCCAGGGAACAAACCAAGATATTAACAGAAACTAGAAAGATCCCTAAGCCCTGACTGAGATCCTTGAAAGATGGTCTCGAAATACTAACTAGGCTAGGTTTGCAAGATGAATAAAACATAAACCAGACAGACAATAAATGCAGGTATACAGATTCCAGGGAACAAACCAAGATATTAACAGAAACTAGAAAGATCCCTAAGCCCTGACTGAGATCCTTGAAAGGTGGTCTCGAAATACTAACTAGGCTAGGCCTGCAAGACGAATAAAACATAAACCAGACATACGATGAATGCAGGCATACAGATTCCTAAGCACGGTACAGTACAGGGGACAGACAGAAGAGAGATCCAAATACAAGAGCCAAAGGTCATACACGGAATATCATAACTAGAGGGGTCAGACAAGAGAGGGATCCTAAATACACGAGCCAGAGGTCATACACAGCAAATCAAAGTAAACCAGCATACAGGGACTAGGCAAGAAAGACTATCCTGGTCCAAGGATCAAGGGGAGTCCTGGTCGTACTTATAGGGCAGAACAGGTCATGTGACCGCAGACCAATTGGCCCAACAGATGGCCTGCAGGCTGAAAACAAAAAACAAACAGGAATCCCTGCTACCACCAGCAGGGGGCAAGGCCGAGACGTGACACCGCCACTGGAGGGGGGCCCAGCGCCGCCACCAGATTCCGGCAAAAAGCGCTGGAATCTGGGAGCCGCGCCCTGGCCGTCCCTCTCCCTACGCGAGCGGTCGCTGACATGCAGCTTGGCCGCTCACGTGGGAGAGAAACCACCTGACCAGCGCACGAGACCTCGCGCTGATCAGGTGGTTTCCGGCGAGCGGCCAAGCTGGATGTTTCCAGCGGCCGCTCGCCAAGGAAGGAGAAGACGCCAGAGAAGACGCCGGAGAAGACGCCGACGGAGCCTGCCCTGGGCCTGGGGCCCCCCCTGAGCAGGTAAGAGCTAGGCTGGGGGCAGTATATCCATGAGCTGGTGGGGCAGAGCTGGGGCAATATATCCATGAGCTGGTGGGGCAGAGCTGGGGCAGTATATCCATGAGCTGGGGGTCAGAGCTGGGGCAATATATCCATGAGCTGGGGGTCAGAGCTGGGGCAGTATATCCATGAGCTGGGGGGCAGAGCTGGGGCAGTATATCCATGAGCTGGTGGGGCAGAGCTGGGGCAATATATCCATGAGCTGGGGGTCAGAGCTGGGGCAATATATCCATGAGCTGGGGGTCAGAGCTGCGGCAGTATATCCATGAGCTGGGGGGGCAGAGCTGGGGCAGTATATCCATGAGCTGGTGGGGCAGAGCTGGGGCAGTATATCCATGAGCTGGGGGGCAGAGCTGGGGCAATATATCCATGAGCTGGGGGTCAGAGCTGGGGCAATATATCCATGAGCTGGGGGTCAGAGCTGGGGCAATATATCCATGAGCTGGGGGGCAGAGCTGGGGCAGTATATCCATGAGCTGGGGGGCAGAGCTGGGGCAGTATATCCATGAGCTGGGGCAGTATATCCATGTGCTGGGGCAGTATATCCATGTGCTGGGGCAGTATATCCATGAGCTGGGGCAGCATATCCTTGTGTTGGGGCAGTATATCCATGTGTTGGGGCAGTATTTCCATGAGCTGGGGGCAAATATATCCATGTGTGAGCTGGAGCAATATATCCATGGGTGGTCTTGGGGCAATATATGTCCATGTGAGCTGGGGGCAATATATGTCCATGTGAGCTGGGGGCAATACTATCTTTTTTATATTGCAGAAAAAAAAAAAGGTAAAAATATGGATCTTTTTTGGGGGGGGTTGGGGGGGCCCTTCATGGATTCTTGCAACGGGGCCCTCAGGTTTCTAGTTACGCCACTGGTGAAGACGCTGGCAATGCCTGTAAAGGTGTTACACAAGTGTCGCTTTAGAGCGTCCTCAAGTTTTTTCATCCTGTGCTCCCTCTATGCGGACAGGATGAGCTCTGCAACTTTACCCTTGTATCGTGGATCAAGAAGGGTTGCCAACCAGTAACCTCTCAGGCTTTGCATTATTAGGGAGCCCATGCAGCGTAGGTTGGAGGTGGCATTAGCTTCCGAGTCTTCCTGGTCAATGAGGATGACCGTATCGTGCACTTCCTCCTCCCAGCCACGCACTAGCCCTTCTGTTTCTGGGCACACGAAACCCTCTCTTGAGGAATCCCCACCGTCAATGCCCCCACTACTTAAATATTCCTCCTCATCCTCCTCCTGTCTGATCTGAGTAGGACCCGCTGGAAGTTGACCTGAACCTGTCCTTGTGCCATACTCACACAGGTACTCGTTGATGGCCCTCTGCTGCTTGTGCAGACGCTGCAGCATTGCTAATGTCAAGATCCACCTGGTGGGCATGTCACAGATCAGACGGTTTGTGGGAAGGTGGAATTCTCTTTAATTTCTGCCAGGCGAACGCTTGCTGGGAATGACCGTCTGAAGTGGCTGCAGACTTTTCTGGCCTGGCTGAGAAGCTCTGGCAGCCCTGGGTACTTGGTTTGGAAACACTGTACCACTAGATTTAGGACGTGTGCTAGGCATGGTACATGCGTCAATTTACCCTTGCGTAGGGCGGAGAGAAGGTTGCTGCCATTATCACAGACGATCATTCCCAGCTCAAGCTGGCGTGGTGTTAACCATCTCTGCACCTGGCCCTGCAGAGCTGACAGAATTTCTGGCCTGGTGTGGCTCCTGTCCCCTAAACAAACCAGCTCAAGCACAGTATGGCTTCTTTTTGCTTGAGCCATTGCGTAGACCCTGTCAGGCATCGGTTTAACTGCCACTTCGCCAGAGACAGAGAAGGAGGAGGAGGAATAGGGAGAGGTGGTGGTGGTGGAGCAGACAGACCTCATACAAGCAGCTTTCTGGAGGCATGGTGGATGAACAAGCTCCAGCACAGAGCCCCGTCTTGGATCCCTCCCAGCTGCAATCAGAGTTACCCAGTGTGCCGTGAAGGAAATGTAATGACCCTGTCCATGCTTGCTGGACCACGTGTCTAAAGTCACATGCACCTTGTTGCTGACTGCCTTTCCCAATGACTGGATAACATTGTCTTCCACGTGCTGGTATAGTGCTGGAATGGCCTTGCGTGAAAAGTAATGGCGTTTTGGAACCTGCCACTGTGGTACAGCACATTCAGCAAATTCACGGAAGGGAGCAGAGTCCACCAGCTGGAAAGGCAGCAGCTGCAATGCGAGTAATTTTGCTAAGCTGGCATTTAGACGCTGTGCTTGGGGATGGTTGGGACTATATTTTTTCTTACGCTGCAACAGCTGCGGCAATGTAATCTGACTGCGTAACTCTTCAGCTGCTGGGAGGATGTCACATTGTGAGGAAGGACCTGGTACATCCATTACTGTAGCATCATCCTTGTCAGTGGAGGTTGTAGGCAATGACATTGCAGGACATACAGTGGGGGTAGAGACAGATGAGGAGGAGGAGGACCTACGTAAAGTTTTGCGGCAACGGGATGCGTGGCGGGTGGTCATATGTTGCCTCAAGCACGTGGTACCCAAGTGTCCGGTGTTTATCCCACGCTTCAGCCTCATCTGACATAGATTACAAATAGCAACGATGGGGTCTGCTGCATATTTCTTAAAGAACTCCCAGACAGCAGAGTTCCTGCATGTGTTCTTTGAGACAACAGCGCTCTGCACCGGAGCAGCTCTGACATCTGATGCCTTGGACTGGCTAGTGCTACGGTTGGTCACAGAGGATGTTGTGCCTCATGTTTGCTGTACCTCCTCCTCCCCCTCCTCCTCACTTGATTCCTCAGTTCGATCTGGCACCCAGGTGGAGTCAGTGACCTCATCATCAATGTCATCTTCACCCCCTATCTCCTCGTCACTGGAGCCAACTTGGCAGTATGCTGCAGCTGCTGGGGCAACATGAGTGCCAGTTATTTGTGTTTCATCACTGGCACCCCCTTCCTGTAGGTTGATTATACTCCCTTGCTCAACCTCAGAGATTGAATCAGAGCACTGTAGTTGCTGTGCATCCTCAAGCAGCATGTCACTATCATTGTAGTCAAACAATTCAGCTGACTCCTCCGTGTGTGATAGCGAGGCTACGGCAGGAGTAGCTGTGGACATGGAGGCTGCATTAGATGCTTTGGCAGCTGAGGTGGACTGTAAAGCACTAGAAGCCTGGCTGGCAGAGGACTCGGAGGATGAGGATGGCCTGGCTAGCCAATCCACCAAATCCTCTGTATGTTGCTGCAGGTTAAGAAGACGGCCAGCACCAGTTATAAAGGACAAGCGTGCCCCTGCATAGGATGCACCACGTCCACCACGACCAGAGGCACAGCCTCCCGACACAGGGGCTGCTTGCCCTCTTATCTGTGTCTGGGAGCGTCTGCCTTTCCTTTTTGTTCTTTAAGACATGGTGAGTGATATATAGATTAAATATATACAGAACTCTGATTCAACTCTGGTATAAAAATTAAAGATTTACAGAACTCTGGTATAAATCAGTGAGACCCTTTGATGGGTGGCAGTGAAACCTCTTATAAATCAGTGAGACCCCTTGATGGGTGGCAGTGAAACCTCCTATAAATCAGTGAGACCCTTTGATTGGTGGAAGTGAAACCTCCTATAAATCAGTGAGACCCTTTGATGGATGGCATTGAAACCTCCTATAAATCAGTGAGACCCTTTGATGGGTGGCAGTGAAACCTCCTATAAATCAGTGAGACCCTTTGATGGGTGGCAGTGAAACCTCCTATAAATCAGTGAGACCCTTTGATGGGTGGCAGTGAAACCTCTTATAAATCAGTGAGACCCCTTGATGGGTGGCAGCCAGTGAAAACACACGGATTATAACAATTCACAAATGTTTTAAAGAAATTAGTGAGCCCCAAAATACTGCGTGGTACTGGCTGTGTGACAAGACACAGAAGATCACCTCAATTCACAAATGTTTTAAAGAAATTAGTGAGCCCCAAAATACTGCGTGGTACTGGCTGTGTGACAAGACACACATCACCTCAATTCACAAATGTTTTAAAGAAATTAGTGAGCCCCAAAAAAAACTTGCTGGCTGTGTGACAAGACACAGAAGATCACCTCAATTCACAAATGTTTTAAAGAAATTAGTGACCCCAAAAACACTTGCTGGCACAGTGACAAAACACACATATCAATTCCCTGATATTTTGTAGAAATGAGACACCCCCAGACCCCCCCAGTAGCGTGGCAGACCGGCAGTAACAACACACAACAATCTCCTTTGAAATTTCCTCTGAAATGCGTACAGAATCGGCGCGTGGAAATGTTATATATTGTGCTGCGGGACTTAGCTCTGTGAGCCCATGATTGGGCAAAATTTGCCCAATCAGGACTCTGAGCGGTGATTGGCATACTCTTGAACCTGTCTTGCACCAGACCTGTGGTCAGGTGCAAGGCTGTAGCCAATTACGAGCTTCAGGCCAGTGGGAAAATGCATTGTGGGCCATTGTGATGCATTGTGGACTCAAACATGCGCCGAACACCCGGAAATGTTCGGAGTTCGCGATCTACCCGAACAGGCTAAGTTCGGGCCGAACTCTGAACTGTCCGAACCCGAACTGCTCATCCCTAGTTCTGAGCCCATAAACATGTGGCTTATTAGATTGCACGGTAGGATCCGTCAAGGTGATTCCCCCTTCTTTTCATTTAGGAGTGCTCTGTTTTCACCTCTCCTGTGTTATATATATGTATGAATAAAACATAGTACAGATTACCCCAATAACACCATGATATCAATCATACAGAAGGGTTCTACCCACATTTTGTGGTGTCCTTATCAAAGACGTCAAATCATGTACCCTGTGGTTTTCCCAAGGGCACCAGATCCCCTATCACTCTCAGCCAGATCCTCAATAAGGAATCCACACAAAACCCCAAATACTACTTTAATGGTATAAATTTAGAAACATACTAAAACATTCTTCGCTTGTTAAATTAAGCTTCCTTAGTTGGCAAAATCAATCAATATTCCATTTCTCATTTCTTAGAGAGTTTGTCCTCCAGTTTAACCCACTGTTCACTTCCGGGTTCCGACGACTCCTGACGTCCTGCGTCCCACAAAATAGTTTTTTATTACCTCTTAGGTTCCCAATTTTAACGTATTCAGTTTGTAACCAAGATGTTTTGGGAGAGACGTCCGGGATACCGTGAGGTTGTACACTTTTTTACCTTCCAGCCACACCACAATTTTTTTGTTATTGTCCTGCGTTCCGCCACAGGTGTAAAGCTCTCCGGAGAAAACTATTTTTGCTACTTTAGTAGTATTATTCTTTTGTAATGACGTGCAACAATAAACTCAGGAAAGAACACATTTTCAGATCATCAGCATGCTTATGAAAATTCAGGACGAACAGAGTCTGGATGTTGGTATTTAGGGTTACGTGTCGAAGACCTTTTTCTCTTGTTTGGACTTTTAATATAGTGCCAACAACTTACTCTTTGCTGTACCCCACCGCTTTGCCCCCTTTCCAAATTTTGGGGCAATCGTACATCTTCCATAACTATTATTTCTCATTTCTGGATCCACGTTGTAACACTTTAAATTTTAATAACACTTTTAAGTTTTAATGTAAGCATTAAGGAATCAGAATGGAGCAAATCCATAGGAATCATTCATTCTGTAATTTAACAGGTTAATCCAGTAACTATGAGGGGTAAATTTAAATCTGATGTCAGCATACAGAAGAACTGTTAAATTCTGGCATGTAATTGTAGGATTTCTCCCCAAATGAATATAATGGTTTCACAAAGGAAGCGGTTTGGCAGTTAAACTAGACTACTCCTTTATGAGCATATTAATTCAGTTTCATCATTCCATACATCTATAATGTGGTACCAAGAAAAAAAAAATCCAATTTTAATGGATTTAAAATTATAGTGTAAAAGTCTGCTTCACTACCAAAAATGTGTAAACTCGATTTCGCACTGTGATAAAATGAATATCAAAAATGTGCATATTATATCCTTTTGCATACCATTTAAATGGTGGATCAGTGTGCCCCCTGTAGAGAAATGGAAATCCTGCTGAGACCTTACACCTGTCAACCTATATTACTGTAAACAAGATACCAGCAGCAACCTCCACATTCACTGTAACAAAAATGTTAGACAAACTTTGCTGCTACATTCAGCAGCCAGGGAGAGGACAGAATACAGGATGAACTCTGGGGTTACTCACTCTTGTACAGGTATAAGATTCAGAGGGTTACAATTATAGAAAATCTTTGTACAGTACAGATACAAGGTGTTACTTTAATATCCATATAAGCAACAGATAGAATTCTATTCGTATTTTTGGATGCTGCATTGCTAATAACCTGTCATCACAACAAATACCCATAAACAGGATACCAAACCATTTGTATTAATTTTTTATCACGTTTATGGTATTTGAAACAAAGGCAATTTCTGCCTGCATGCTAGTAACAAAAAATAAGCCGCAATCAATAGGGATCCACCAGCCGGTATGTATAACTTCCAGATCCTGGATACATGAAAGAAGAGTAGTAACCGACTCCAAATCGTGGTATTTTAAAGGATCTTTATTCCACAGTGAGGATAAAACAAGACAACGTTTCGACCAACCGGTCTTTGTCAAGTCTGAATACACAATACACACATAAATAAGTGAAAAACAATGATTCAATTAAACCTGAATGAGAGAAACCTGCAGCATGCTTAAGGAATCCTAATTGATTCTCTCTACATTAATTACAAAAACGGATACTCCCATAAACCCTGGAAGAAAATTTAATCAATATCATATACCTATAGTGATAAAGGAAAAAATAAAAATAAAAACAAATCACCAGAAATTATCTATTATCCAATACTTATATTAAATATAGCATTTATCCAATCTTATTATATTTATTTAAAAAGTTATTCTCGGTGTATCAAAAACTGCCTGTGATGAAAAGATAGAACCGCAACTTGCCTCTGAGAGCGGCTCCAATTCTAAACGAAAAAATCTCTAAGAAAGGAGACAACTCAAAGTCTCTATTCAGTGCACGGGGCTCAATAGTATTGAGCCGATGTATCCAAAAAAGTTCTTTCCTCTTTAAAGCCCGTTCTCTATCACCACCTCTGATAGAATTGTTTACTGCATCAATCACTTGAAACCTCAATTGAGAGATTTCGTGACCTGCAGAAACAAAATGGTTAGGTATGGGTAGTTCATTTTTTTTTAAACGAATATCTGACTTATGTTTAGTGATCCTATTTTTAATTTTCTGTTTGGTTTCTCCTACATAAATCCACCCACATGGGCACTTAAATAAATTTAGTTCCCAATGTGTAATTTATCTTAAATTTATGGCCTGAGCGGAGATGTACAAATGAATCACCTTTGATTATGTCATTACAACAACAGCAGTTCAAACAAGGAAAAGTACCCTGTCTAGGACTGCCAAAAAATGGATTAGTACCACTAGTGTCACAAAACTCGGCTTGCACCAATGTCTGTTTTAAGGAACGTCCTTTCTTATAGGACATTAATGGTGGCAAGCGGAATTACGGGACATGCTAGTAACATAGACCCTGTGTGAAATTGTGGAAGATGAGGGACGCCATATAGAGCTGAGAACTTTCCATCCCAGTAATATTTCTGTAAAAGATAAATATTTGAAAAATGAAATATTTGCAAAGTTACATTATTTCAATCTTTAAACTATGTTGGAATAACAATCTATACAAAATTGCTATTTTATCCTGTATTTTTTAACTATGCATCCCATGTTTTAAATGTTATGATAACCCCCCTCCCTAAACAGAAAGCTCTTGGTAGTGAAGGGATTATAAAAAGTAAAAAAAAAAAATTGTACTTTATGCTACATAATTATTTTGCATTTATGTGGTCACAGGACATTGAATCAGCGACCAGTATCAAAAGAATCTTTACAAATGAAAATAAAAGGCAATAAAATAAAAGTTTGTGAATTCCAAAAAAGAAAAAAAAAAAGAAATGTAAATTTCAGTGTTGCTTTTGCTCGTGCTGGAGACAGAAAATATATTTTCATGCCATAATTCATTCCTTCTCCTCCCCCCCCCACCTCTTCTGCTACAGACTATGAAAAATGAATGTCAGGAGAAGAGACCAAAGCAATATCCTCCAGGGGGCAAGAAATAGACTGAAGGTACATACAAAACAAACTTTTGCTCTGCAAGCTTCTCACCCCTGACCTGAGATATTCTACTCATCCTGCTGCTTGTACTTCAAGAGTGACTGTTTCTCCCCCTTCTGAAGGAATAATATGTGTGTGAAGACTTCTACATCTGATTTATTGTTCAGTTCTTTAGTGCTGGAGGACAAACATGCCTAAAAAAATAAGATAATTATAAAATAAAAAAGCAGCACACACTTTTCTGCCTGAGGGGGCTGTAGAGAGTAGGGATGAGCGGTTCGGGTTCGGACGGTTCGGAGTTCGGCCCGAACTTAGCCTGTTCGGGTAGATCGCGAACTCCGAACATTTTGCCGTGTTCGGTTCGGGTTCGGGAAAAAAAAGAAATTTTGAAAAAAGTATAAAAAATGCTTAGAAAATACTAAAAAAATCTAGAAATAAAGAGACTCTTTACTGCAGAATATTATAAGCAACGGTTTATTAGATATTGAATTAAAAACTAATGTCTAGGTGCAACGATTTTCACCTTTAAATTACCTTTTTTTCCAAACATAACAACAACAAATGTTTTTGTCTGGTCTAATCAATTTGATACATTTTATGTAGAATGAAGGTGTGGTGTCTGCTTCTGTTCTGAGTGAGTAATTCCCCTCCTAAGGCTAGGGTCAGACGAGCGTGATTTCTACGGACTGTACGTCCGTGCAGTACGGACATCGTCAGTACGGATGACGCAGTAGTGGTCACACAGTCCGTTTTTTCACTGAAGTTATTTTTGACGGATGTAGGAGGGAAAAATAAATTACAATGAAAAAACATTCTGTCCGTCAAAAATGCTGGACGTATAAATGTAGTCCGTCTGACCATGCTCCATCACTCACACACAAAGTTATGCAGACGTTGTGGACGTGGCGCACTCCGCACGTCCGTTCTAGCAGTATTACGTTCTTGCCTAACCTGCGTCCGTTTGCAGCGTCCGTCATGCGTCCGCAGTTCAGTGCGGACGTACTTCATGTGTCAGGCTCCAATGGACTTTCTTTCATGCTATCACGGACGTACTTTTAGGCGCAATCACGGACGTGAACACTACGCTCGTCTGACAGCAGCCTAAAACGTCCTAATATGCGGCATTTAACTGCTGTGTGAAAAAAATACAAAATTTCCTCATTGCCTGATTTTAACATCTAAAGCAATGTTATTTTTCACTTTGGGATTAAACATTCGCAGGGTTATTCAGAGAGCGGTGAAAAGCAGGAGAATAACTGGAGAAGTGAAAATTCTAGGTCAAAATAGCCAAACCAGAAAAATTCTCCCATTTATCTCACTTTCCAAATCAGCTATTTGGTCTAGATTGTTCTCTTCTCCTGCCAGTTCTCCTGGCTTTCACCTCTCTCTCAGGGTTGTTCAGAGAAAGGTGAAAACCAGGAGAATGGCAGGAAAAGAGAACAATCTGGACCAAATAGCCGATTTGGAAAGTGAGATCAGGCTAGCGACTGTCAAAAAGTGCGTCCGAACGCAATGAGGTGTTTTTTCACGGAAAGCGCTTAAACAGTCATACGATGCGCATTTTTGTGCGTGATTTTTTACGAATCCAAACCAGGAAACTTTGGGTGTCTGGACGTTATGTTGGCCGGACATGAGCAGAGTCTGACGTCTCCAAATCACGCACACATGTCGCTAGTGGACGCAGCGCACTCTGTACGTCCGTACTAGCAGTTCTGCTTTCTTGAAAAAATGCGTTCATTTTCCACTTGCATTGCGCAGCCGTACTTTCGTGCAACCGTACTTCATATATTGGCCGTCATTGCCTGTCATTTGCTGCTAGTGCGGCTGTGATTAAGTGCGCCTAAGGCTAGGGTCAGACTGAGGCAGTGCGAACGCGCGTGCAGGCGCACTTAATCACGGCCGCACTAGCAGCAAATGACGGGCAATGACGGCCAATATACGAAGTACGGTCGCACGAAAGTCCGGCCGCGCAACGCAAGTGGAAAATGAACGCATTTTTTCGAGAACGTAAAACCGCTAGTACAGACGTACAGAGTGCGCTGCGTCCGCTAGAGGCGTGTGTGCGTGAATTGGAGATGTCAGACGCTGCTAATGTCCGGCCAACATAACGTCCAGATGCACAAAGTGTTTTATTGATGATCCGTACAAAATCACGGACGAAAAATGCGCATCGTATGACCGGTATCGCGTACTCCGTGAAAAAATACGTCCATTCGTTCGAACGCACTTTTTCACGGACAACGTGAAAATGCGTTCGTCTGACCCTAGCCTAAAAGCACGTTAAAAATTCGCTAGTCTGACCCTAGCCTGAATGGGAGAATTTTTCTGGTTTGGCTATTTTGACCTAGAATTTTCCATTCTCCAGTCATTCTCCTGCTCTTCACCGCTCTCTAACCATGACAGGGTTATTCAGAGAGCGGTGAAAAGCAGGAGAATAACTGGAGAAGTGAAAATTCGAGGTCAAAATAGCCAAACCAGAAAAATTCTCCCATTTATCTCACTTTCCAAATCGGCTATTTGGTCTAGAATTTTCCATTCTCCTGTTTTTCACCACCAAAAAATCAGTAAACTTTTTCTGCGTGTCCGAAAAGGTCTCCTCTTTTCATACAGACTGCCGCCCCAAGCAGTTGTTTATGGATAGATTAAAGGAAAAGCATTTACCGTCATTTGAAATGTCATTTTTTGTTTTTTACATATTTCTATACATCCTAGAAATCCGCCACTTCACGGGCAGGTTATGGGGACCTCCTAGGCACGATATTTGAAGGAATTTTTCGTTTTTATTTTTAACCCTTATTTCATGGAAAACTCACTGTCTCTTTAAAAACATTTTTTTTTTAACTTTTGTCCTTGTTTCCTGTCCCCCAGGGCACTACCCAGACCCCCATACACTTTTTATGGCAAATATCTAGCATATATGCCCTCTTGGAGGGCACTCTAAAAACCGAATTTTCAGCCCCATTGACTTGTATGGGGTCCGAGTTCGGTTTCGGGTTCGGACCAGAACATTTGGAAAGGTCAGGTTCGGCTTCGAACTGAACTCGAGGAGTGTTCGGCTCATCCTTAGTCTGCAGCCACTACAGACGGTCATTCCCAGCAAGCGTTCGCCTGGCAGAAATTCAAAGAGAATTCCACCTTCCCACAAACCGTCTGATCTGTGACATGCCCAACAGGTGGAACTCGACATTAGCAATGCTGCAGCGTCTGCACAAGCAGCAGAGGGCCATCAACGAGTACCTGTGTGAGTATGGCACAAGGACAGGTTCAGGTCAGCTTGTTTTTTTCCCCCCCGCAGTGGCTGATGATCAAGGATGCATGCACTGTACTGTCACCATTTGAGGAGGCAACGAGGATGGTGAGCAGGGACAGTGCATGCATCAGTGACACAATTCCTTTAGTGTTCCTGCTGGAGCACACTCTGTGGGGAATTATAGATGTGGCTCTAGAGGCAGAGCAGCGGGAGGAAGAGGAGGCCTTCCCTAGCTCTCAAGGCCCCAGTCTTTCCGCAGACAGCATTCCAGCGGGTCCTACTCAGATCAGACAGGAGGAGGAGGAGGAGGAGGAGGCAGAATATTTAAGTAGTGGGGGCATTGAAGGTGGGGATTCCTCAAGGGAGGGTTTCGTGTGCCCAGAAACACAAGGGCTAGTGCGTGGCTGGGAGGAGGAAGTGCACGATACGGTCATCCTCATTGACCAGGAAGACTCGGAAGCTAATGCCACCTCCAACCTACGCTGCATGGGCTCCCTAATGATGCAAAGCCTGCTAAAGGACCCCAGGATTCGTGCTATCAAGGAGAGGGATCATTACTGGTTGGCAACCCTTCTTGATCCACGATACAAGGGTAAAGTTGCAGAGCTCATCCTGCCCACACAGAGGGAGCACAGGATGAAAAAACTTGAGGACGCTCTAAAGCGACACTTGTGTAACACCTTTCCAGGCACTGGTAGATTACCAAGTGCTGACACACGTGCCTCTGAGGCTGCGGATGATCAGAGGAATAGTGGTGAAGGCCAGGGCCACTTGATTGATGCATTTTTACATTTTTTTAGTCCTCGACGCCCAGGGACGTCAAATGTGAGCACCCATTGCCAGCGTCTTCACCATATGGTGCAGGACTACCTAGGGGCAAGGGCAGACCTGGATACCTTTCCAGCAGATGATCCACTGGCTTACTGGGTGTTGAGATTGGATCACTGGCCAGAACTTAGCCAATATGCTATGCAGCTACTAGGTTGCCCTTCATCTAGCGTGCTTTCTGAAAGGACGTTCAGTGCCGCTGGAGGTTTTGTCACAGACAAAAGAGTGCGTCTGTCCACCAGCTCTGTAGACCGGCTGACATTTATAAAAATGAATCAGTCCTTGATCAGCAGCTATCAATCCCCTGATGCTGAAGTAATGGAATAGATAGGGGATGTCCTCTTCTGCATTCACAAAACCTCCAGCACTGAACTCTTCCACAATATCACAAAAGGGTTACGGTGTGAAGGCACTTGCTGCCATGAAAGGCACAATATCTGGCTGCACTGACGCCCATTAAAAAAATAAAAAAAACACTTTTCAATATAGGACCACATGGTCCACCCTTGCACTCTTCCACAATACCACAGAGGGGTTACTGTATGATGATACTTGCTGGCCTGGCAGTCTTGCACCAAAGGCAGAATATCGTGGTGGCTTGGAACATGAGATGAAGCCCTTAAGGCAGGTGAGTAACTAACTGGACACAAGGACAGATGGATTTCTCCAAAACCAAGGAGCACCAAAAAACAGAACAGAATTGCCACTAAGCTCCGAAGGCTTCAAGACCGACAGACAACTTAGGACACTCAGAAACACAAAGATACACTTGACAATCCGTGAAGGGAGCAGGCTGCAGGACAGTAAACAAAACAGACAGACTATACTAAAAGAGGTCCTTATAAGCGGCCTCTGAATATAATACTAAACTAAGACAGACAAGGTACATAAAACATGAAACATACAAGAATCGTCAATCAGGCAGAGGTTGGCAACAGATCAGAAATATACGGTACCAGGGGGGAGTAGAAGGGATAGTCAAAAATAAAGCCGAGGTCAGAACCAGAAAACACTTGAACAGGAATGCTTTGCAGCAACTCAGGAAACACGAACCAGACAGAACCACCATCAAACTCCACAAACAGTCAATTAGGCTCTGTGCTGCTGGGAATATATAAGGAGTGGGTCTGTGTGATTGGGCCATGTGACCCCAGACCAGGAGATCACAACAGAACCCCAGATCAGCCCTAAACAGCACAGCCAGACACACCATAGGGGAAAAACAAACATGAAGACCCTTCACCACCAGGGGGCAAGGCCGAGACGTGACAATTACCAGATCAAAAACTTTTCAATATAGGACCACATGGTCCACCCCTGCATTCTTCCACAATACCACAGAGGGGTTACTGTATGATGATACTTGATGGCCTGGCATTAAAGGCACAATATCTGGGTGCACTGACGCCCATTAACAGATATTGTGCCTTTCATGGCAGCAAGTGCCTTCACACCGTAACCCTTTTGTGGTATTGTGGAAGAGTTCAGTGCTGGAGGTTTTGTGAATGCAGAAGAGGACATCCCCTATCTATTCCATTACTTCAGCATCAGGGGATTGATAGCTGCTGATCCAGGACTGATTCATTTTTATAAATGTCAGCCGGTCTACAGAGTCGGTGGACAGACGCACTCTTTTGTCTGTGACAAAACCTCCAGCTGCACTGAACGTCCTTTCAGAAAGCACGCTAGATGAAGGGCAACCTAGTAGCTGCATAGCATATTGGCTAAGTTCTGGCCAGTGATCCAATCTCAACACCCAGTAAGCCAGTGGATCATCTGCTGGAAAGGTATCCAGGTCTGCTCTTGCCCCTAGGTAATCCTGCACCATATGGTGAAGACGCTGGCAATGGGTGCTTACATTTGACGTCCCTGGGCGTCGATGACTCAAAAAATGTAAAAATGCATCAATCAAGCGGCCCTGGCCTTCACCACTATTCCTCTGATCATCCGCAGCTTCAGAAGCACGTGTGTCAGCACTTGGTAATCTACCAGTGCCTGGAAAGGTGTTACACAAGTGTCGCTTTAGAGCATCCTCAAGTTTTTTCATCCTGTGCTCCCTCTGTGTGGGCAGGATGAGCTCTGCAACTCTACCCTTGTATCGTGGATCAAGAAGGCTTGCCAACCAGTAATGATCCCTCTCCTTGATAGCACGAATCCTGGGGTCCTTTAGCAGGCTTTGCATCATTAGGGAGCCCATGCAGCGTAGGTTGGAGGTGGCATTAGCTTCCGAGTCTTCCTGGTCAATGAGGATGACCGTATCGTGCACTTCCTCCTCCCAGCCATGCACTAGCCCTTGTGTTTCTGGGCACACGAAACCCTCCCTTGAGGAATCCCCACCTTCAATGCCCCCACTACTTAAATATTCTGCCTCCTCCTCCTCCTCCTCCTGTCTGATCTGAGTAGGACCCGCTGGAATGCTGTCTGCGGAAAGACTGGGGCCTTGAGAGCTAGGGAAGGCCTCCTCTTCCTCTCGCTGCTCTGCCTCTAGAGCCACATCTACAATTCTCCGCAGAGTGTGCTCCAGCAGGAACACTAAAGGAATTGTGTCACTGATGCATGCACTGTCCCTGCTCACCATCCTCGTTGCCTCCTCAAATGGTGACAGTACAGTGCATGCATCCTTGATCATCAGCCACTGCGGGGGGGGGGAAACAAGTTGACCTGAACCTGTCCTTGTGCCATACTCAATCAGGTACTCGTTGATGGCCCTCTGCTGCTTGTGCAGACGCTGCAGCATTGCTAATGTCGAGTTCCACCTGGTGGGCATGTCACAGATCAGACGGTTTGTGGGAAGGTGGAATTCTCTTTGAATTTCTGCCAGGCGAACGCTTGTTGGGAATGACCGTCTGAAGTGGCTGCAGACTAAGGATGAGCCGAACACTCCCCGAGTTCGGTTCGAAGCCGAACCCGAACTTTCCAAATGTTCTGGTCTGAACCCGAACCCGAACTCGGACCCCATACAAGTCAATGGGGCTGAAAATTCGGTTTTTAGAGTGCCCTCCAAGAGGGCATATATGCTAGATATTTGCCATAAAAAGTGTATGGGGGTCTGGGTAGTGCCCTGGGGGACAGGAAACAAGGACAAAAAGTTAAAAAAAAACGTTTTTAAAGAGACAGTGAGTTTTCCATGAAATAAGGGTTAAAAATAAAAACGAAAAATTCCTACAAATATCGTGCCTAGGAGGTCCCCATAACCTGCCCGTGAAGTGGCGGATTTCTAGGATGTATAGAAATATGTAAAAAACAAAAAATGACATTTCAAATGACGGTAAATGCTTTTCCTTTAATCCATCTATAAACAACTGCTTGGGGCGGCAGTCTGTATGAAAAGAGCAGACATTTTCGGACACGCAGAAAAAGTTTACTGATTTTTTGGTGGTGAAAAACAGGAGAATGGAAAATTCTAGACCAAATAGCCGATTTGGAAAGTGAGATAAATGGGAGAATTTTTCTGGTTTGGCTATTTTGACCTCGAATTTTCACTTCTCCAGTTATTCTCCTGCTTTTCACCGCTCTCTGTATAACCCTGTGAATGTTTAATCCCAAAGTGAAAAATAACATTGCTTTAGATGTTAAAATCAGGCAATGAGGAAATTTTGTATTTTTTCAAACAGCAGTTAAATGCCCCATATTAGGACGTTTTAGGAGGGGAATTACTCACTCAGAACAGAAGCAGACACCACACCTTCATTCTACATAAAATGTATCAAATTGATTAGACCAGACAAAAACATCTGTTGTTGTTATGTTTGAAAAAAAAAAGGTCATTTAAAGGTGAAAATCGTTGCACCTAGACATTAGTTTTTAATTCAATATCTAATAAACCGTTGCTTATAATATTCTGCAGTAAAGAGTCTCTTTATTTCTAGATTTTTTAGTATTTTTTAAGCATTTTTTAAACTTTTTTCAAAATTTCTTTTTTTTCCCGAACCCGAACCGAACACGGCAAAATGTTCGGAGTTCGCGATCTACCCGAACAGGCTAAGTTCGGCCCGAACTCCGAACCGTCCGAACCCGACCTGCTCATCCCTAGTAGAGAGCAAACATTTCTTCCTGAGAGTTAAAGAGTTAATTTGAAAACTCTTCATGCTGAAGTTCACAGCATGGATCTTTTGGGGCTTTATGGGAGATTTAAAGACTGAATCGTAAATTTTACAGCAAATAGATGAATTCTCCAACACACCTCTATGTTCCTGCTTTTAATTTTTGCATAGTGCACTAAACTATAATTCCCATATCACTAAAATCAATGACATACTAAAAAACGAGAGAAATCTCAATGTATCCTTCCTGGTAAAATACTTTATAAATAAATAAATGAATAAATACAAATAGCAGCAACATTTATAGTTTATGTTATTTTGACTTTGGGACTAAGGAAGTCGCAGTAATGGTGAAAAATGTTTAAGGCTAAGGTCAGACTAACGCAGTATTAACGTGCGTTTATCCGCACTAAGGCTAGGGACAGATGAGCGCATTTTCTGCGGCCACCGTCAAAATGTACGTCGATGCGTGCGCACGCATTTTTTCACGGAATACGCTTAAGTGGTCAGACGATGCGCAATTCTGGACGTATTTCATGACGATGGGGTGAAAAGAAGTCTAGGGAAATCCGGCTGTTTGAACGTTATGTTGGCCGCACACTAGCAGCGTCTGACATCTCCTAATCACGCACACACGCTGCTATGCGGCCGCAGCGCACTCTGTACGTCAGTACCAGCGGTTTAACGTTCTCGAAAAAATGCGTTCATTTCCACTTGCGTTGCGCGGCCGGACTTTGTGCGACCGTACTTCGTATATTGGCTGTCATTGCCCGTCATCTGCTGCTAGTGCGGCCGTGATTATGTGCGCCAGAACGCGCGTTCGCACTGCCTCAGTCTGACCCTAGCCTAAATCACGGCCGTGCTAGCAGCAAATGACATCCAATGCTGGGCAGCATACGAAGAACGGCCGCACGAAAGTTCGGCTGCGCAACGCAGGTAGCAAACGAACGCATTTTTTCTAAAACATCAAACCGCTAGTACTGACGTACAGAGTGCGCTGCGTCCGCTAGCGGCCTGTGTGTGTGATTAGGAGACGTCAGACGCTGCTAATGTCCAGCCAACATCACGTCCAGACGCAAAAAGGGTTTTATTGATGATCCGTACAAAATCATGGACGAAAATGCGCATCGTAGGACCGCTATCGCGTATTCCGTGAAAAAATACGTCCATTCGTTCAACGCACTTTTTCACGGACAACGCGAAAAATGCGTTAGTCTGACCCTAGCCTTAGTCTCCCATTTTTTATTCTTCTGAGAGAGATTTTTAATAGCAGTTTTTATTTATTTTTACAAGTATATTATTTGTATATCAAAGCTTATAGGCATCCGGCTTTCATTCTATTGGACGTATGCTGGGTGGGGCAGAACTCCAAACATCAGTGCCTACCATCCCAAAAAGGGGTCAGAGGTGCTATATATAAAGCCACTATAAGACCATTAGAAGAATATTGTCGTATGCTGGAATTATTCTAAGTTTGTGGTGATTTTGGGCCATGCAGTGAGGACCCTCTGGCAGCAGCCCGAAGGTGGGTGCGAGCATCAGATATATTGAGCTACACTATATTGCCAAAAGTATTCGCTCACCCATCCAAATAATCAGAATCAGGTGTTCCAATCACTTCCATGGCCACAAGTATATAAAATCAAGCACCTAGGCATGCAGACTGTTTTTACAAACATTTGTGAAAGAATGGGTCGCTCTCAGGAGCTCAGTGAATTCCAGCATGGAACTGTCATAGGATGCCAACTGTGCAACAAATCCAATCGTGAAATTTCCTCGCTCCTAAATTTTCTACAGTCAACTGTATTATAAGAACGTGGAAGTGTTTGGGAACGACAGCAACTCAGCCACAAAGTGGTAGGCCACGTAAACTGACGGAGCGGGGTCAGCAGAAGCTGAGGCGCATAGTGCAAAGAGGTCGCCAACTTTCTGCAGAGTCAATCGCTACAGACCTCCAAACTTCATGTGGCCTTCAGATTAGCTCAAGAACAGTGCGCAGAGAGCTTCATGGAATGGGTTTCCATGGCCGAGCAGCTGCATCCAAGCCATACATCACCAAGTGCAATGCAAAGCACATTGTGCCAAGTGTAAAGTTTGGTGAAGGGGGATTTTGGTGTGGGGTTGTTTTACAGGATCTGGGCTTGGCCCCTTAGTTCCAGTGGAAGGAACTCTGAATGCATCAGCATACTAAGACATTTTGGACAATTCCATGCTCCCCTTCCTCTGCCAACATGACTGTGCACCAGTGCACAAAGCAAGGTCCATAAAGACATGGATGACAGAGTCTGGTGTGGATGAACTTAACTGGCCTGCACAGAGTCCTGACCTCTACCCGATAGAACACATTTGGGATGCCAGGCCTTCTCGTCCAGCCTTCTCATTCCAGCATCAGTGTGTGACCTCACAAATGCGATTCTGGAAGAATGGTCAAAAATTCCCTTAAACGAACTCCTAAACCTTGTGGACAGCCTTCCCAGAAGAGTTGAAGCTGTTATAGCTGCAAAGGGTGGACCGACGTCATATTGAACCCTATGGATTAGGAATGGGATGGCACTTAAGTTCATATGCGAGTCAAGGCAGGTGAGCGAATACTTTTGGCAATATAGTGTATATAAATGGGCAAATTTAATTTTGCCCATGACCGATGCACTTCAACACTTAGAGAGTGTTTCCGAGGATACCATTTTGAAAGTTTTAGAAATATTTCAATTTACGTGTTGAATTGGTGGAATTTTTTTTTTTTTCACACTGTACTCTTTTCTCTCAACAATCTTTCACTTCTTTTGTTTACAGTCATGAAAACACAAATGGAATTTTTGAACCTCCATAAGCAAATTCTTCAATTGGTTTCCCTGCCGATATGATTCAGTTCACACAATATTAGAGAGGTCATTATTTTAAGGTAAATCAGAGTATTTTCAAAATGTGGTTTTATTAATAGATAAATGACTCACCTACTTAAAAAAAATTAGGTACTTTTACACGATGAATTAAACCTGTTTATTGCTATCACAACACAGTATAGAATGTTACTCCGTCACAACAAGCTCAGTGTAACAGTATCATTACTTGTTCTATTCTTCCTCTAAAGAAAATCATTTCCCGGAGCTGTGCCCCTGGTCTGGGAGTAGCACATAAACTAGAACCGGAACACGAAGAAGAAATGTGATCTGGAATAAGCCCCTGAGCCTTGAAGAAAGAAAAACCTTTATTTCTTCCCTGAACAAGCCCAGGTTATGAGAAAGTAGTGACATTTGCTTCTGAACTGTTGGAAGAGAAGGCTGTAGTTAGAACTCATAAGATTGGTTTGTGTAGATTTATATTGAATACATGATGCCGTATTTAAAAGCACTCACAGTTTTAAATTTATCAGACTTTAATGAGAAGGAAGATCATGTCGGAAACATGAACAACTTTCTGACCAAGGTTATTTGGGTTTGTCAAGGCTGGAGATATTCTGTAATATCTAGAATGGATAGTATTACAGGTAGACCCCATTATCTGGACTGATCAGAACCCCGAGCACTCTGGATTCTTCCAGATTTCAGAATCCAATGTCTGAGAAGAAGGAGAGCCACAATCCCAGAGAGTTATGCAGAGTTTCTCCATGGACATGATGCATGGACAGATGGATTCCAAGCAGCATGTGACATGCTGGTGCTGCATGGAGTCTCCTGGTGTATCCCGTGGTCTGCTGTAGCATTCTGGAGCCTGATTCCCAAGTGGCAGGGCCCATCCGGAGTGCCCCAATGTGAAATTACTAAAATGCACAAGGCTCCAAAAACTCCAGTTTTCAGAGTGCTTGATAGGGGTGCTCAATCTGCATCTCTACACTTTGCTTTAGGCCACAACTATTGCAGACCCCATGAATGTAACTCAAGGATACTGCATAGTATGGACCACTAGCTGGGGATCCAAGATACTGTCCAATAATGTTCTAAAGTGGTGTTTCCCAATCCTGTCGACATGGACCACTAGCAGGCCATATTTTAAAGATTACGTTGGGGAAATGCAGACTGAATCCTGCAATCACTGAGCAAAAAAATGATATAATCTGTGTTTTGCTTCAAATATACTGCAAACCTGACCTGTTAGTCCCTGAAGACAGGTTTGGGAAACCATGTTCTAAAGTATTACTATATTGCCATCATGCTTGAGTTAGACAGGCAAATAAAGCAATGTACATTTAGGCATAAGTATAGCAAAGTTGTGCCGGCTGGGTGGAGTAGAGGTAACATCACTGCTCTATAACCGTGAAGAGAGACTGTGGAGACACAGGTTCGATCCCAGCAAGAGCACCTTGTAACAGATCAGCTACCCTGCAGGGGTAGCTCCGTCTGCGGCGCCGAGTCTTGCTGGAGAGCTTAGCCCGGTAGCGAGCTAGCAAGGTGGGAGAGAGATTGGCAGCAGTCCCTGGATGGTCTGGAAGCGAAGGATTCAGTGATTATGCCCTCCCAAATACTCGTCGAGACGCAGTATAGGTTGTAGGTAAATCAGAGTGTATTTAGAATGGGAACAGACAGTGCTTATATACAAAATACAGCCATGCACATTCAGACTTCCCGCCCACCGCAACAGTTCTGATTGGTCGGTTCCAAGACCATTGCAGGCTTCTTTCAGGTCCTCTTAAGTCTTCACTTTGGTCCACTGGTTGTATGCAGATGAAGTCTTGACCCCACAGTGACCACATACAGTGATTTACATAACCCATTGTAAACGGAATCAGATAGTGGGTGGCTGAGACAATGTGACTCCCAACCTTTTCAGACAGGTAAACAGATAACAGATACCCAAAGAGAAAGCACTTTTGCATAATCCACAAATTACTCAAACCTATTGTACATTCTATACAAAGGAAAGCATTTGCCACTAGCGGCAGGTAGTATCTTTAAAAAAACCACATTTAACTAAAGAAATATAAGTCTATTTAAAACTAAAAATGAGCAATTGACAATACATTTAAAACCATACAATATAACTGAGCATAAAGTATATTGGAGTTTGAAGCGTGGTGCGCTACGTCAGTGATGGATACATTGTAGCACGCATGTACTCCGTGGTTACTAGCAGGATGGTGCTGGGGAAAAACATGATTAATTAGAAGTCTAGCAACAGTTTTACACTAAATCTAACGGAAATTAGTTCCTATAAATAAAGGGTAAACAAAATCTAACAAAATAAGAATGAAATTAAACTAAATAAATCCTGTGGCGGCCGATCTGTCACACACCTCTCCAGTAAGTGTCATTGGGCAAGACACCTAACGGTACATACTCGCCACACAGGACATACTTGAAAACGAAAGAAATCTCAATGTATCCTTCCTGGTAAAATCCTTTCTCGAAAAATATTTTCAAATTGGTACACATATCTTGTGTCTCTTGAACACATACAGGGTTATTCAGAGAGCGTGAAAAGCAGGAGAATGACTGGAGAATGAAAAATTCTAGGTCAAAATAGCCAAACCAGAAAAATTCTCCCTTTCATCTCACTTTCCAAATCGACTATTTTGACCTAGAAATTTTCATTCTCCAGTCATTCTCCAGTCATTCTCCTGCTTTTCACGCTCTCTGAATAACCCTGTCTATTTAATAAAGCCTGTATGGATAGTCTACCAATGACCGGAGCTGTAGTCTGGCTGTGGTCGTGCTTGTTTTTTCTTGTTTTTTCTTGTTATTTTCCCCTTTTATCTGTCTGTGAAGACCTTAAGGATTTTTACTAGGCCATGCTGAAGACTGTTTCAGTAGCAAGACCCCATTAAAAGTCTCATATGGTTCAGCAGAACAAAGCAACATAATGAGGGTCCCACAGGAATATTCACCAGACATTTGATTTGACTGGGATTCCTGGATGCTGTATCATCAAGGAAACTAGACCTCATGCATCACCACAGGTTGTATTGGTGGCAGAAGCATTGGCCTAAAAACTACCAATACCTTTGAACCGCACAACAAAGCATTGCTAGGCAAGGGGAAGACAATCCCATGTATATTTTGCTATCCCACACAGACAGCTCCTTACATGCACTCCCATCCAACACATTCCAACCCCATGCTATTCTGCAAGCACTTTATGTTAAAGTCACCCTTGCCTACAATTCTAGGTACAGGGTGTTTGTGCTTTCTGTGCCCTATCCCCTGATGTGTTATATTATTATTTCCTGATGTATTCATTGTATGCACTGTAAGTAATTGACTCCTTTGTTTCTTCTTGTTTCCATCCAACCCCCCAAAATCTGGTTTAAACAGGTCTCTGTGCCCTTTCCCCACCATTTGTCGGTTACGCCAGAGCGTGTGTGTGGGAGGGGGATGCTATTTAGTATGGAAACGCTGGGGTGTGTTTTATCATTGTTATCTACCCATCCTCCTGTGTTTGTAATTGTTAACAATAAAGTCATTTCCCATTTTGTTTCCCGCCCTGCAAGGAGCTCTGGCTATTGATTGGGTGGGTTTGGGCCAGAATCTGTACTTCTTTGGGATACTGACAGCAAGGGGAGCCTCTTTTTATTCTTCCACCCAGCGGCCTGTCCATCGGCCGATTTGGGTCATCCGCAGATGCTTCCAGTGGACGACCCTGATCGGCCGATGGCGTTGTCCGTATTTGCTTGACCACGTCAGTCACCTGACTATGGTGCCAGTGGACGGCCAGCCTAAGGACTGACCCAAGAGAACCACTGCCACGATCAGGAGATTTTCAAAATAGCAGCTACCACACCATAATTTTGCTATCTTACTTCTGTAAAAGAGAGATCCTTTTTAACACTGTCCAGTTTAAAGAAAAACAGTATATAGAGAAAAATACACACAGAACACATCTTTACCTATAGTTCTATGAAACATCACTTTTCATTGTCCAAATGTCACAATTTATATCAATTTCTATGTATTAGTGTAATATTCATTTTAATATTTATTATCTGTGAAAATTTCCCCTGGGGTGTATAGATTCTGCGTGTGTGGAGTTAACCTGACAATTAACTCTAGTCAGCCTGAAACTTATACTATTTTTTTTTATGATTCATGGCCTCACATAATGGATGAACCTCTAAGATTTTTTTTTATACATTTAATTTTATTCCCTTTTCTCACATTTCCTATTAAAAGAAGATTTATTTTACAGTTTCTTTTCTCTAGAAGTGCTAAATGCTACATGGGTGATAAAAATGAGATATGTTTGCTGGGTTTTTTTTCTGTCCAAAATTAATATATACTTTTTCAGAATGCTGCTAGTGATGTTTTCTGTGGTCTGGTCAGTAGCCAATAATATTTAACCCCAGGAGTGCTGGGGCAATAGTGGTGAAAAGCCAATGTCAGCCTAGGTATATGGTGTTATGGGGGTCGTTATGACACTCCTCCAACATGTATTTTTTTATTATAGATTGTAAGCTCTCGAGCAGGGTCCGCCCTCCTTCTGTTCCGCGTGTGTAACGTGTATGTTTATTTGTTATTCTATCTCACCCATTGTACAGCGCTAAGAAATTTGTTGGCGCTTTATAAAAACTTGTAAATGTCTCCAGTAGAACTACAGGTAGTCCATTATAACATAGTAAAGTGGGACAGCTGTGCATCTAAAATCTAGTGTTAATCCTTCAGCTGGATTTTTAAGTACAGTATGGTGGAATACAACAGTGTTGAATATTCCACCATACTGTGCAGTGAAACTCTGCTGGTGGGTTTCCAGTATAACTTCTTGCGCATGTACTCACTAATGGAAATTTTGAATTTAGTGATTATTGGTAATGTGATACTTTTTAAAAAAAATTAAGTCCTGAAATGGGTTGATAAATTAATTTTAGGGCAGAGAAACTGAAAATCAGACCGAAACCCTTATCTAAACATTGGATTATCAAATGCGCATGCCTAGTAACAATAATCATTATGCTGCTGGACAAAAATATGTTTTTTGAGTCTTTTACTGACCATCCTATTCATTTTTGGAACAGCAGTGTTTTTCGATATTGGGCTGTGGTCAATTTTTTTTTTCATTCTTCGATTGCGTCAGCTGATATTTTCAAAAATATCAGTCAAAACTAGCCAATATTTATTTTTTTCAATAATGTCCGAAAGAATTAGCTCAGACCTATTATTTAGGATATTAGCTATAATGAAAATATGGAAAATAACCTGAAGTCCAAATATCTGCATTTCTAAACATAGCCCATAGCATGTGATTAGTAGCACGTCGGTCTGAGAAGTATCCTTTTACTGTGGGAGGGCATGTTCATTCATAAACAATGAGAGGGTTCTTAGAAGATATACAGCTTGTACCAACTAAAACAGAATATTGTTCTGTGTACATCGCTAGGGGGTGCACACTAGACGTAAAAGTATGCGCTCTAACATGCGTTACGGCGGCGTTACTGCCTACAGTTAACGCCGATAGAGCACAACACACGCTACCGCGCGCTGCGCATAACGCGCGCGGCGGGACGTGCGTATAGAGACACCTAGCTTGTACGCTAGGATCAACGCGACGTTCGCGCGTCAAATTCTTCGCGCATGCGCACAACACACAATTAATGTCTGCGAATACGCATACGCCAACAGAGTGAACAGAACTGCATCTATCCGTCCATCTTGCAAAAAACACCTCACAAACCCTTTTTTTTTTTTTTTTCAACATATAATTGTCTACAACTTTATTGAAATCTATGCCAGCCCAGCTTTTTTTTCACAAAATTCACGTTTTTAAGACGTGCGTCAAAATTAACGCATGTCTGATGTCTACCATCTCCTCCGTCAATTTTAACGCATGATCCGTCATTGTTAACGCGCGTTAGTCCGTTAAAAAAACGTCTAGTGTGCAGCCGGCCTTAAGGTCATTTGGAGGATTTTCTTTTACAACATGGTGAGAAAATACTTTATGCATGATGAGGCAACATAAATTTTTTACAATTATATCCATCCTAGAAAGATATCAATATTAACACAAATAGTTAAATGATTAGCAAATGAAATCTATTGTAACTTTGAAAATGTGTAAGACCCCGCCCCAGACAATTTGTTTTCTGGTTCCTCTGTAAAAAAAAAATAAATCTCTTTTAGAAAGGATTTTACCAGGAAGAATACATTGAGATTTCTCTCGTTTTTCAAGTATGTACTGGGTGGTGAGCATGTACCGTTAGGTGTCTTGCCCAAGGACACTTACTGGAGAGATGCTCTTGCAGGGATTCGGACCTGTGTCTCCACAGTTATAGAGCAGCGATTTAACCTCTACTCCACCCATTCGGTACTTGTCCAGAGAATCACTGTTACATCCTCAGCCCCCGCTGTACTCCCTGGGGGGCCCAGGCAAGAAGGTGCCGGGTGCCAGCACTTTCTGCTGGCAGATGAGTATCTGAGGGGGCAGGGTCAGGTGTGGTCACCAGGAGCCGCCAGCTTTAAAACAGGGCTCAAGGAGTTGCCTCGTCGCCCTGTTGTGGAGTTTGTTTCATGCACGCTACCTCTTGTATCTGATTGAATTTACTGTTGACGACCCTGCTTTGTATGAGATTCCTGCTCCTGTTATTTGACCCGGCTTGGCTTTGACCAGTCTTTCTCTAACGTGTGTATTACGCTGTTTGCGTGTTTTAGTGATTTAACCCCATGCTGGTTGCTGGGTTGATCGCTCGCTGTTTGGGTTCTGTCCCATCACGTTTAGGGGTATCATTTGTAACCCTCCGGGATCCCTTTACCCAGGCTACTACTCATGTTAATGTTGTTGCAAAGACCACAATAACAAACGATTGTTTATTTCTGTTTAATGTTATTTCTAATCGCATCTCTGTACATATTAGCAATTACAATCCTGTATGCAAGCTAGTACCTTCTGAGAGTCACCAGGTATCTACTAATCTCAAGTATTTACCAGAATGATTGGTTTCTGCATATCTGACTGCCCTGCACCTTGAATACTTCACGGACTGTCGTCCCACGTATTGTGTTTCTGAGCGTGTCCTAGGCTTTCTGTCGGTCTCGAAACCCTCAGAGCCTAGAGGCAATTCAGCTAGTCCTTTGAGTCCCCTGGCTCTTGAGTTACAAACTGTATTTTGTGCTATTTCTGTGTTAATCAAGAAAGTATTGTTGCCCCTAAGGATCTCAACTCCGCGACTATCTAGTGGGCGCTACTCCCCCCGTTACATCACAACAGGGCCAATGGATCCGGCAATGATATCTGTACTCATGTCTAAACTGGGCAGTATCATTAATAAGCAAGAAAATCAAGAGCAACGTATGGATCAATTTAGTCAGGCCTTGGGCCTACTCTTGAAGCAGTTTTCAGAACTTGGTCAGGCGTCGCCTCCTTCTCCTGCGATTGACAGGTCTACACAAACAGTCTCTGTTTCCTCTATGACAGCTACTGAGGTATTGCACGTTTACTTAAAGACTCCCACAAGTTTTAATGGGAGTACTGGGTCTTGTAGAGGGTTTGTAACTCAAATAAGTATTATGTTCGAGTTAAACCCTGGCATGTGTCCCACAGATAGAGCCAAGGTGGGATATGTGATCAATCACCTGACTGATAAAGCTCTCCTGTGGGCAACCCCTTTATGGGATCTGGACAGGCCAGTGATATACAATTATGCTGAGTTTATAAATAGCCTGAAGCGTACGTTTGACCCCGCTAGAAGGGCAACAGGGGCAGCCAGAGCTTTATGGCGTATTTTCCAGGGCAACCGCCGAGTTGCTGAATATACTATAGAGTTTAAAACTTTGTCAATTCGAACTTCTCTATCCGAATAATGTGCTTCTTACGGCGTTTCTTGAAGGATTCTCAGAGACCATTATGCATGATTTAGCGCCTCTACCATTGCCTGAGGATCTGGAAGACCTCATAGATTACTGTATAGCACTAGATGATCAGATGCATGACAGGAGGTCTGTTCGTAGCAAGTCACATAAGCCTGCCCAGGCTGCCTGTTCTACTACCAGGTCGGTTCATGCTGTCTCCCCTCCCAGACCGGTACCCTCTGAACCAGAAGCTATGCAATTAGGTCATTCTGGCATATCTGGGGAGGAGAAACAATTTCGCCTTAGAGAGGGTCTCTGTTTTTACTGTGCAGACAGGGGATATTTTCGTTTACAATGTCCTAAGCGACCTAACAGATCTAATGTGTCGGGGAAACGAACAAGCCCAGAGTCCCCTGAGAGACGGGTTCTAGGTACTACGATTGTGTCTCTCATATCTGATAAGAAAAGAAAGAAAAAATCTCATGTGGTAGTGCCTGTAACCATTGGTTGGGAAAAGGTTAAAGTTGACATAGAGGCATTACTAGATTCTGGGTCTGCAGGTAACTTTCTGGACTCCGGGTTTGCAGCCATCCACCAAGTACCTCTGGTTGAAAAAGAAGTGCCACTTCTCATAGAGAGTATCGATGGTAGGAAGTTGACAAGACCCCATGTTACGCATCAAACAATTCCTCTTTCTGTTAGCACTGGTGTACTGCATAAAGAAAAAATTCAGTTGCAAATCATTGAATCACCCACTGTACCGATCATATTGGGTTATCCATGGTTATCAAAGCATAATCCTGTGGTGAACTGGGGAAAAGGGGAGCTGGAATCTTGGGGATCTAAATGTTGGTCCAGGTGTCTGGGTATGTCCGCTGCTGTTGGTAGCTTGAATGTCGCCACTGCTCCTCCGCTCTCTACCGAAGTACCCAAGTGGTACATAGACTTAAAAGAGGTGTTCGATAAGGGTAAATCCGAGATCTTGCCACCTCACAGACCGTATGACAGTGCCATAGAAATCTTACCAGGCACCATGCCTCCAAGGGTCATGTGTATCCACTATCTCAGAAAGAAAATGCTATTATGGAGGAATATATACTAGGCTTGTGCACCGATTTTTTTCAGTTCGATTCGGTTCGATTTGTTCGGATGTTTAAACTTTTCGATTCGGCTCGTTTCGGTCGATTTCTGTTTCGATTCGGTTCGGCTCGACTCGTTTTTCGTGTACATTTTTTTTTCGGAATATCGACCATTTTTCGTATTTTCGTGTCACTTTGCTCGTTTTTTGTATCGACTTTTCGGAAATTTCGGAAATTTTCGTTTTTTCGGAACTTCTGTTCTCCTCATTTCAAATTGTCTACGATAATTCTGGCGATTCTATCGTGTTTTTTTTATTAAATAAAGATCCTTTTTTCTTATGAATAATTGAATATACATTGAACAAACTTTATTTAATCATATTAAAATGGTATGAAAGCCAAGGAACAAAAAAAATGAACAAAACGATTTAAAAAACGCTAAACTGACCCGAATGCCACAAGAAACAAGTGATACGTATTTACAAATACAAAATTTACAGAATCAACGATATAACCGATAATAGTTAAATATACGATGTCCAGAATTACCGAAATGGAACCGAAATCACGAATGGAACCGAAATCATGAATAGAGCGAAAATAAATTTCGATTTGACACATTTCAAGTCCATTCGAAAGTTCTGAAAATATTTCGTTTCGGCTCGGAAAACTTTTCGGATCTGCCATTTTCGGATCTAAAAATTTTCGGAAAATCGGCCGGATCCGAAAACACGAATCGGGAAATTTCGTGAAAATTCCGAAATTCCGAAACCCGAAACGCACATCCCTAATATATACGTGAAAACCTAGCCAAAGGGTTCATACGTTGTTCTTCCTCTCCTGCGGGAGCAGGGTTTTTCTTTGTGTCTAAAAAGGAGGGGGATTTAAGACCTTGCATGGGCTATAGAGGGTTAAACAGAATCACTATACGTAATGCCTACCCCATCCCTTTAATATCCGAGTTGTTCGATCGCTTAAGAGATGCCAAAATATACACAAAATTGGATCTTTGTGGGGCGTACAATTTGGTGAGAATCAAGGAGGACCACGAGTGGAAGACTGCCTTTAACACTCGCTGTGGTCATTATGAGTATTTAGTTATGCCTTTTGGTCTATGCAATGTGCCTGCAGTCTTCCAAGACTTCATAAATGATGTCCTGAGGGACTTTTTGCAAGTCTTCGTAATCGTCTATTTAGATGATATTCTGATTTATTCCCCTGATGTTGAAACACACCATGTCCATGTGAGGACAGTGTTACAAAGGTTGTTGGAGAATAAACTATACTGTAAGTTAGAAAAGTGTCTGTTTGACATAACTTCAGTACATTTCCTGGGTTACATCATCACACCAAATGGGTTTGAGATGGATCCAAAAAAGCTATCTGCCATCAGAGAATGGCCACTACCTCAAGGTCTTAAAGTCATACAAAGATTTCTTGGTTTCACAAACTATTATAGGAGGTTTATCAGAGGGTTCTCTTCTGTTGTGTCTCCCATCAAAGCCATGACTAAGAAGAGTGCTCAGAATCAGGTTTGGAGTGACCAGGCCAAGCAGGCATTCTAGTCACTTAAAGAAGCGTTTGTCTCAGCACCTATCCTAAGGCATCCAGTACCAGGCCTTCCATTTCAAATTGAGGTTGATGCATCTGAAATAGGGATTGGTGCAGTTCTGTCTCAAAGAGAAAGTCCTGAGGGACCTGTACATCCTTGTGGGTTTTTTTCTAGAAAGATGACACCTGCTGAGAAAAACTATGACATAGGGAACAGAGAATTACTAGCAGTTATAGTGGCCCTCAAGGAATGGCACTATTTGCTAGAAGGCACTAAAGATCCCATGATAATAATCACAGACCATAAGAATCTAGTGTACATGGGAGATGCCAGTCGCCTGAATTCCAGGCAGTGGCGTCACTAGGGTTGGTGTCACCCGGTGCGGTAACTTATGGTGTCACCCCCCCCTGAGTTTTACGGATTTTTTTTTAAATACTCTTACTCCTAAATCAGTACTCCCATATAACACTGAATGTTCATACACACAGCACACATTACTGTGGGGTTTATTGCTGTGGAGCTCTCTCATACGCTCACACAAATTTTTGCCAACTGCCAGCAAGTACAGTGCCTGTTCGAAGGCAGTGAAAGCACACATGGATATATATTGCTCCCAGCAGCTCTGGATATATTGCCCCAGCAGCTCACCCATGGATATATCTTGCCCCAGCTCACATATGGATATATTGCACCTCAGCTCATATATGGATATATTGCCCCAGACCAGCTCACACATGCATATATTGCCCCAGACCAGCTCACACATGGATATATTGCCCCAGACCAGCTCACACATGGATATATTGCCCCCAGACCAGCTCACACATGGATATATTGCCCCCAGACCAGCTCACACATGGATATATTGCCCCAGATCTCATGGATATGCCCCCAGCACACATAGATACTGCTCCAAGCACACATGGATACTGCCCCCAGCACACATGGATACTGCCCCCAGCACACATGGATATGCCTCAGGAGCGCTCATGGATATGCCCCAGGAGCTCTCATGGATATGCCCCAGCAGCTCTCATGGATATGCCCCAGCAGCTCTCATGGATATTGCCCCCAGCTCATGGATATACCCCAGCAGCTCTCATGGATATGCCCCAGCAGCTCTCATGGATATGCCTCAGTTCCTCTCATGGATATGCCCCAGCTCCTCTCATGGATATTGCCCCAGGTCCTCTCATGGATATACTGCCCCAGCTCCTCTCATGGCTATGCCCCCAGCTCCTCTCATTGATATTGCCCCAGCTCATAGATACTGCCCCAGCTCATGGATAATGCCCCAGCTCATGGATATACTGCCCCAGCACATGGATATACTGCCCCAGCTCATGGATATACTGCCCCAGCTCATGGATAATACCCCAGCTCATGGATAATGCCCCAGCTCATGGATATACTGCCCCAGCTCATGGATAATGCCCCAGCTCATGGATAATACCCCAGCTCATGGATAATACCCCAGCTCATGGATATACTGCCCCAGCTCATGGATAATGCCCCAGCTCATGGATAATGCCCCAGCACATGGATATACTGCCCCAGCTCATGAATAATGCCCCAGCTCATGGATATACTGCCCCAGCTCATGAATATACTGCCCAGCTCATGGATAATGCCCCCAGCTCATGGTTACTGCCCCAGCTCATGGATATACTGCCCCAGCTCATGGATAATGCCCCCAGCTCAAGGATAATGCCCCAGCACATGGATATGCCCCAGCTCATGGATATTGCCCCAGCTCATGGATACTGCCCCAGCTCATGGATACTGCCCCAGCTCATGGATAATTCCCCAGTTCATGGATATACTGCCCCAGCTCATGGATAATGCCCCCAGCTCATGGATAATGTCCCAGCACATGGATATGCCCCAGCTCATGGATATTGCCCCAGCTTATGGATACTGCCCCAGCTCATGGATAATGCCCCAGCTCATGGATATTGCCCCAGCTCATGGATACTGCCCCAGCTCATGGATAATGCCCCAGCTCATGGATATTGCCCCAGCTCATGGATACTGCCCCAGCTCATGGATATATTGCCCCAGCTCATGGATATGCCCCAGCTCATGGATACTGCCCCAGCTCATGGATACTGCCCCAGCACATGGATACTGCCCCAGCTCATGGATATACTGCCCCAGCTCATGGATAATGCCCCCAGCTCATGGATAATGCCCCAGCTCATGGATATACTGCCCTAGGTCATGGATAATGCCCCAGCTCATGGATAATGCCCCCAGCTCATGGATATACTGCCCCAGCTCATGGATATTGCCCCAGCTCATGGATATTGCCCCAGCTCATGGATACTGCCCCAGCACATGGATAATGCCCCAGCTCATGGATAATGCCCCCAGCTCATGGATATACTGCCCAGCTCAAGGATACGAACCCAGCTCATGGATATTGCCCCAGCACATGGATATGCCCCAGCTCATGGATATACTGCCCCAGCTCATGGATACTGCCTCAGCTCATGGATACTGCCCCAGCTCATGGATACTGCCCAAGCTCATGGATACTGCCCCAGCTCATGGATATTGCCCCAGCTCATGGATACTGCCTCAGCTCATGGATATATTGCCCCAGCTCATGGATATGCCCCAGCTAATGGATACTGCCCCAGCACATGGATACTGCCCCAGCTCCTGGATATACTGCCCCAACTCATGGATATACTGCCCCAGCTCATGGATAATGCCCCAGCTCATGGATAATACCCCAGCTCATGGATATACTGCCCTGCTCAAGGATACGACCCCAGCTCATGGATATACTGCCCCAGCCCATGGGATATTCCCCAGCTCATAGATAATGCCCCAGCTCATGGATAATACCCCAGCTCATGGATATACTGCCCCAGCTCATGGATAATGCCCCAGCTCATGGATATGCCCCAGCTCATGGATATACTGCCCTGCTCAAGGATACGACCCCAGCTCATGGATATTGCCCCAGCACATGGATATGCCCCAGCTAATGGATATACTGCCCCAGCTCATGGATACTGCCTCAGCTCATGGATACTGCCCCAGCTCATGGATACTGCCCCAGCACATGGATAATGACCCAGCTCATGGATGTTGCCCCAGCTCATGGATACTGCCTCAGCTCATGGATATATTGCCCCAGCTCATGGATATGCCCTAGCTAATGGATACTGCCCCAGCACATGGATACTGCCCCAGCTCATGGATATACTGCCCCAGCTCATGGATATACTGCCCCAGCTCATGGATAATGCCCCAGCTCATGGATATACTGCCCCAACACATGGATACTGCCCCAGCACATGGATATCCTGCCCCAGCTCATGGATATACTGTCCCAGCTCATGGATAATGGCCCCAGCTCATGGATATACTGCTCCAGCTCATGGATAATGCCCCAGCTCATGGATAATGCCCCCAGCTCATGGATATACTGGCCCAGCACATGGATATGCCTCAGCTCATGGATATACTGCCCCAGCTCATGGATATTGCCCCAACTCATGGATATTGCTCCAGCTCATGGATAATGCCCCCAGCTCATGGATATACTGCCCCAGCTCATGGATAATGCCCCCAGCTCATGGATATACTGCCCCAGCTCATGGATATACTGCCTCAGCTCATGGATATTGCCCAGCTCCTGGATAATGCCCCAGCTCATGGATTTGCCCCAGCTCATGGATACTGCCCCAGCACATGGATATGCCCCAGGTCATGGATTTGCCCCAGCACATGGATAATGCCCCCAGTTCATGGATTTGCCCCAGCACATGGATAATGCCCCAGTTCATGGATTTGCCCCAGCACATGGATAATGCCCCAGTTCATGGATTTGCCCCAGCACATGGATAATGCCCCCAACTCACCTCCTGCACCGTGTGTTCTGCTCCCTCTAAGCGTCCGGCGGCATGGCGCTTGGGCACTCGCCTGGGGGAGCCATGTGACCAGCCACGATCTCGCGAGAACTCGGCTGGTGACGTGTTTCCCCCAGGCGAGCGCCGAAGCTGCATAGCTTCGGTCGCTCGCAGGGAGCGAACACGCGTCGCAGGGTGAGACACCCGCCCTTAGGGTGACGGTGTAACCCTAAGGGCGGGTGTCACCTAGTGCGGGCCGCACCCCCCACCCCCATGTAGCGACGCCCCTGATTCCAGGCAAGCCAGGTGGTCACTTTTCTTGTCAAGTTTCAACTTTTTGTTAGCTTATCATCCTGGTTCTAAAAACACAAAAGCTGACGCTTTATCTAGACAGTTCGAGTCATATGAACAGCACACGTTTGACCACAGTCCAATCATTCCTCACGAGAGGATCTTGGGTACCACAGTCTTGACAGTGTCTTCTTCTTTGCTGGAGAGAATCCAGGCTGGTTAGGGTGTTGCTCCTCTTGAAAAACATCCTGGGAAAATGATTATACCTGAGGAGGAGGAGAGAACACAGATGATGATGATTTATCATGATTCCAAGCCCTATGGGCATATGGGAATAAATAAAACAGTGGCCACGATTGAGAAACAGTTCTGGTGGGATGGTATGCGAAGGGATATTAAGGACTACATAGTCACATGTGACGTATGCTGTAGAAGTAAAAATCCCCGGTCCTTACCTGTTGGTCTCTTGCAGCCTTTACCAGTGCCAGAGAGACCTTGGTCCAACCTCTCGATGGACTTTATCACAGATTTACCACCTTCCAAAGGCCATACTGTAATCCTTACAGTGGTAGATAGGTTTTCTAAGATGACACTTTATACCACTGGTAAAGCTTCCTTCAGCCAGTGAGCTGGTACCAGTATTCATACAAAATATTGTTAGAATTCATGGGGTTCCTCTGGGAATAGTATCCGACAGAGGAACTCAGTTCGTGTCTCGTTTCTGGCGAGGATTTTATCAAAACCTCGGTATTGAGTTGAGCTTCTCCTATGCTTACCACCCTCAAACTAATGGGGCAGCAGAGCGAGCCAACCAAAGTGTTGAGCAGTACATGCGTTGCTTCGTGTCTGAAAGACAAAATGAGTGGGGCAGACCTGTTACCCTGGGCTGAGATTGCTTTAAACAACTCAGTAATTGAAACCACAGGCCACTCACCTTTCCATGCCGTTTATGGTTATGATCCTCCTATGCTCCCTTCTGAGTTCCAGGCAACTGATTTGCCGGCCTTGGGTGACCATCTGAAAGACCTGAAAGGGACATGGGAAAAAATGAAAGAGATTATGAAGGTCAATATCGATAGACAAAAAATCAAAGCAGACAGACGCAGAGTTCCTGCACTGGTGTATACGATTGGGGACAAGGCATGGTTGTCTACCGGGAACATCAAATTATTGGTTCCATCCATGAAGATGGCTCCCAGGTTTATTGGGCCTTATAAGGTGTTAAGACGTATTAATCCTGTCTCTTATGCGCTGGCTTTGCCTCCTTCTCTACGTATACATAACGTGTTTCATGTCAGCCTAGCTGAAGCCTCTTACCTATTTATAAGTACACTAAAGTTGCTGTTCCCCCTTCGCCTATCAAGTCTCAGGGTGAGGAGGAGTACGAGGTCCGTGCCATCCTGCGGTCCCATCTGGTCAGGGGTGTCCTGCAGTACCCGGTGGACTGGGAGGGTTATGGTCCTGAGGATCGTTCCTGGCAGGATTCCAGCGATATCCATGCGCCTTGTCTGGTTCGCCTGTTTCATGAGGTCCATCCTTCAGCGCCTGGTGGTCGTTCTGAGCCCGACCATAGACGGGGGGCTTCTGTTACCTCCTCAGCCTGCGCTGTACTCCCTGGGGGGTCTGGGCACATTCTGCTGGCAGATCGGCATCTGAGGTTGGCGGGGTCAGGTGTGGTCACCAGGAGCCACCGGCTTTAAACCAGGGCTTGATGAGTTGCCTCGTCGCCCTTTTGTGGAGTTTGTTTCACGCACCGCTACTTACTGTATCTGATTGAATTTACTGTTGACGACCCTGCTTTGTATGAGATTCCTGCTCCTGTTATTTGACCCGGCTTGGCTTAGACCACTCTTTCTCTATCGTGTGTATTACACTGTTTGCGTGTTTTAGTGATTTAACACCATGCTGGTTGCTGGGTTGATCGCTCGCTGAACGATTGGTTTCTGCATCTCTGACTGCCCTGCACCTTGAATACTTCACGGACTGTCGTCCCACGTATTGTGTTTCTGAGCGTGTCCTAGGCCTTCTGTCGGTCTCGAAACCCTCGGAGCCTAGAGGCAATTTAGCTAGTCCTTTGAGTCCCCTGGCTCTTGAGTTACAAACTGTATTTTATGCTATTTCTGTGTTAATCAAGAAAGTATTGTTGCCATTAAGGATCTCAACTCCGCGACTATCTAGTGGGCCCCACTTTCCAGTTACAATCACGGTGGTAAGGGAAAATGAAATCCAGAAGAATCTGAAAAATACACAGTTGAGTGTCTTTCAGATTTCCTAATTCCGGTTAAGGCTCGTGTCAGACGAGCACACCTATAGGAGGATCACGATTTGGACAGCTGAGGGCAGTCAGCGGCAGTGGAGAGTAGAAGGAACGGCCACTCTCACAGACGTTCCTTCCACTCTGCAGTGCACTCGTCTGACACGAGCCTAAAGGGTGTCCAACGAGTGCACAAAATTATATATCTATATTTTTTCAATTTAAAGTATAGCGGCACTACTGTGATGCTAAAGTATAACATTGGTCCAAATAATTTGTGACAAGGTCCCTTTCCCTTTTTTCTACATAAGCAATTTATATAGTTATTTGATAGGATATTAAATCTATCATATTGTCATGGCTGGTGGGTCCCGCGTTGCTCGGCGACCCGCAGTGCTGTCCTCGCTACTTCCTGGCGGCCGCTGAGTGATTTTGAAGGCTACCGCGGATGCCGGCCAATGGTGCGGCTTGATGGTGCAGAGCGCGCAAAAGTCAGGAAGCTCTGTTGTCATTGTTCTGTTGTGGTTCATACTAGATAGCGCATTCTTATTCTCTAGTGTACGGTTTCATTGTGTATTGACCTAGGTTCTGTTCTGTACACACCCTTGTCATTATGCATTGTTATTCCTGCCTTTCCATGTATTGACCTTGGCTCCATTACTGACTAGATATCCGGTCATTCTAAAGCTGGCAGTGTAGGCTGTGCATTGATCAGAGGAGTGTAAATGTTTCAGAGTAATCTTTTAACAAACCAAATTAACAATTTTCATTCAAAAAGGACAAAACAACAAAAGACTCTAACCTTTACAATTTCTTTGTATGTTAACCCATATATCCTCGAACATTCTCCAAAAAATAAATAATTGGGTTGAATTATACCACTTATTTTAGAAATATCTATTTTGCGTCTCTTCTTGAGTAATCATAAGCTGTAGCATTTCTTGCATTTAGTGGAAAGCCAGTTACTAAGCAAAAACATCTGCTATGATCAAGCACAATGAGCTAACATGACTGTAAAGAAATTGTATTGGTGCCACCATGGACATTATAGAAAATAAAGAACTTTTATACAAACACATTTTGTGCAAGCACAACACTTACAGAAATAATTTTTAACGTGAATAATGTACTTAAGTGTAAAAAAAAATTTTGAGAAGGTATTTTACCAGGAAGGATACATTGAGATTTCTCTCGTTTTCAAGTATATCCGGGGTGCTGAGTATGTACCGTTAGGTGTCTTGCCCAAGGACATTTACAGGAAGGGTACTCTTGCCGGGATTCAAACCTGTGTCTCCATGATCATAGAGCAGTGATTTATTTATTTATTTATTTATTTATAAAGGATTTTACCAGGAAGGATACATTGAGATTTCTCTCGTTTTCAAGTATGTCCTGGGTTCAAGAACATTAAAATGTTACAGTTGTTACAGAAATACAAAGTAATACAATGCAAGATATTAAAAAAACAACACAAATATACAGATTAACAGAAAATAAATATGTAGGAAATAGTCATTATGTTACATGTTTACAGGTGCATTCCACATTGAGGTATGTTAATAGGGAGCTCTTGAGAGACTTTAGACTGAGGGAAGATTTGACGGCGTCTGGGAGGTTATTCCATAACGGTGGTGCTCTGTAGGAAAATGAGGATCGAGCCACTGTCTTTTTGTATTGTGGTATTGCAAGTAAGGTGCTGGTCCTGGATCGGAGGCTTTAGGATGAGGGAGCTGCTGGGGGAAGCAGTCTATTCAGGTAGGGTGGCAACTTCCCGGAAAAGCTCTTCAACACCAGGTTGGAAAGGTGAAGGGTGCGTTTAGACTCCAGCGATGGCCAATTTAGCTCTTATAACATGTCAAAATGGTGGGTAATGTAGTTGCATTGTAGCCCAAATTGGCAGAATGAGTTATACAATGTAGTAAGTTTCTGAAGGTGTGATTGCGGGGCTGCTGCATACACTACATCTCCATAATCAATAGCCGGCAGAAGCATTTGTTGTACAATTTGCTTTCTTACCGTGGGGCTCAGGCAGGATTGGTTTCTGTACAGGGCACCTAGTTTGGGGTAAAGTTTAGAGGAAAGTTTTTCGATGTGGGGCCAAAGGATAGATTTGGGTCCAACCACATACCTAGATATTTGAGAGAAGTGACTGTGGTCAGTGTGCCATTTGATTTCATCCCAACACATATATGGGGATTTTGCAATTTATGTAGTTTAGGTGCTGTTCCAAAAAGCATCGTTACAGTTTTGTCAGTATTTAGAAAAAGTTTGTTGTGTTTGATCCACTTTTCTAACTCTGTGAATTGTTCTTGCAGCACGGCCTCCAGCTCCGGGAGATTTGGTTTTCTGGTATAGATTACGGTGTCGTCTGCGTACATGTGTACAATTGAGGCTTTGCAGAGGTTAGGCAGATCATTTATGAATATTGTAAATAGCAGGGGGCCGAGTATTGAGCCTTGGGGTACACCACAAGTGACTGGGATGCTACCTCTACTCCACCCAACGGTACTGTTTATAACAATCCCTTTGTAATTAAGCTCTTGTATGGATTTATTAGAATTAATATTCAGTTTCAATATTTGAGGGAATGTGTTTTCATGGGTAAATGTTTTGCTTTGTCAATGCATGGGTACACCAGTCCCCTTCATTCTGGTTGCAGAAGAGGTGAAGGCTGGAGTTGGAGGAGTTACATTTAGAATGGCCGAGACTTAATTTTAGTCCAAGTACAACATAATTTGTGGTTATAAAATGCAACATCACTCTCTCTGGCCAGAATTTGAAGCACTATCCTTTAAGAGCAGAAATTAGTAGTATACCTAAAATCTTCAGGGTATACATAGAACTTTTGGGTCAGATTGAGATAAATGCTAATTTACTAGACTATTCATTTGAAATGTGATTCCGCTAAAGAACACCTCGAAGAATGAACCCAAAAAAAAACACCGGAAACAATTTTATTTGCGTGAATAATTTCATGCAATTCCTATCCAAATATACCTGTAACCCTTAGATAGTAGGCGAGGGCTTTAGTCAGAGCAGGAGAACAGTTCAATCTCACATGATGTGACCCCCTCACCCACTGGATGCAGTCAGCGGAGAGCCTTGGTTTTTAAGATATGGTTGGACTTCAGGTAGCTGCCCACATGAATTTTCTAGTTACTGACTCAGGAAGTAAATTTTTATAACCATCTTCAGCTTGTGACATGTTATGGAAGCCTTCCAGGGGTTTACTTTTGAGACTGTAATGGCACTTTACGATCATGGAAGAGGGTAATCCCAGCATGCAAACCTAACCATTTATTTCCTACCTAATCTTGCCCTTAGAGGGGCAGGCTAAAAACTAGAATAGTCTATAAAGTGAGCCAAAGTCAGGGATAAGAGGCGTACACATTAATGGTAACACAAGGTCACTGAACACAAAGACAAGGTATTCCAACAAGTAGGGCCCAGGAGCGTAGAGGGAACATTAATGTCAAGAAACAAAGCGTAGGTCAAAACCAAAAACAAAATACTAACACAAAAGGAGTGCGCTAAGAGGTCAGAAATAGGGATGAGCTGTTTGGGTTCGGATGGTTTGGAGTTCGGCCTGAACTTTGGCAGTTCGAAAGTTCGCGAACTTCGAACTTTTTGGGTGTGTCGGTTTGAGTTCGAAAAAAAAAAAAAATTTGAAAAAAGTATAGAAAATGCTTAAAAAATACTAAAAAATCTAGAAATAAAGAGACTCTTTACTGCAGAATATTATAAGCAACGGTTTATTAGACATTGAATTAAAAACTAATGTGTACGTGGAAAGATTATCAACTCTAAATGACCTCTGTTCACAAACGGGCATAACACCAGGTGTTTTTAGTCTGGTAATCAATTTGATACATTGTACACTATACTGAGGGGGTGGGGTGGTGTCTGCTTCTGATTGAGATTTGAGAATTAATTTCCCTCCTAAAACATCCTAATATGCTGCATTTAACTGGTGTTTGAAAAAAATTCAAAATAACATCTAAAGCAATGTTATTTTTCGCCTCGGGATTAAACATTGACAGGGTTATTCAGAGAGCGGTAAAAAGCAGGAGAATAACTGGAGAAGTGAAAACTCTCCCATTTAACTCACTTTCCAAATTGGCTGTTTGGTCTAGATTGTTCTCTTCTCCTGCCAGTTCTCCTGGCTTTCACCTCTCTCTCAGGGTTGTTCAGAGAAAGGTGAAAACCAGGAGAATGGCAGGAAAAGAGAACAATCTGGACCAAATAGCTGATTTGGAAAATGAGATAAGGCTAGGGTCAGACTAACGCATTTTTCACAGCGACCGAAAGTGCGTCCGAATGCATTGCCGTATTTTTTCACGGAATGCGCGAAAACGGTCATACAATGCGCATTTTTGTGCGTGATTTTTTACAGGTCCAAACCATGAAACTTTGGGTGTCTGGACGTTATGTTGGCCGGACATGAGCGCACTCCCTACGTTCGTACTAGCGGTTCTGCGTTCTCGAAAAAATGCGTTCATTTTCCAATTGCGTTGCGCAGCCGGACTTTCGTGCGACCGTACTTCGTATATTGTCCATCATTTGCTGCTAGTGCGGCCGTGATTAAGTGCGCCTAAACACACGTTAAAAATTCGCTAGTCTGACACTAGCCTAAATGGGAGAATTTTTCTAGTTTGGCTATTTTGACCTAGAATTCTCCATTCTCCAGTCATTCTCTTGCTCTTCACCTCTCTCTGAATAACCCTGACAGGGTTATTCAGAGAGAGGTGAAACTCAGGAGAATGACTGAAGAGAAAATTCTAGGTCAAAATAGCCAAACCAGAAAAATTCTCCCATTTATCTCACTTTCCAAATCGGCTATTTGGTCTTGAATTTTCCATTCTCCAGTCATTCTCCTGCTTTTCACCGCCAAAAAAATCAGTAAACTTTTTCTGCGTGTCCGAAAAGGTCTCCTCTTTTCATACAGACTGCCGACCCAAGCAGTTGTTTATGGATAGATTAAAGGAAAAGCATTTACCGTCATTGGAAATGTCATTTTTTGGTTTTTACATATTTCTATACATCCTAGAAATCCGCCACTTCATGGGCAGGTTATGGGGACCTCCTAGGCACGATATTTGAAGGAATTTTTCATTTTTATTTTTAACCCTTATTTCATGGAAAACTCACTGTCCCTTTAAAAACGTTTTTTTTTTTAACTTTTTGTCCTCGTTTCCTGTCCCCCAGGGCACTACCCGGACCCCCATACACTTTTTATGGCAAATATCTAGCATATATGCCCTCTTGGAGGGCACTCTAAAAACCGAATTTTCAGCCCCATTGACTTGCATCGAATTCAGGTTCGGGTTCGGATCCGAACATTTGGAAAGTTCGGGTTCGGCTTCGAACCGAACTCGGGGAGTGTTCGGCTCATCCCTAGTCAGAAACCATGACAGGTAAATAAGTCAGGAAGAGAAAGAATATAAAGGGGGAAGTAGGTCACCAATTGGTGCAGTGACGGAACAAGCATTAATATAAAGCTGCGCATGGAGTGACTTGCCAACTTGGTGCTCGTTACTGGAGATAATTTTTGTAACAACGAATGGCAGAGGAGGCCTCATCAGCACAACGCAGGACAGGAGAAGCAGTGTTAGAATGATGCATGGACTGGGAGGCGAAGCCAGCATGACACGAAACTGGGGAGATGACACCAGAATGATGCACAGAAAGGACAAGGTTGGTAACGTGGTCATACCTTCCACGGGTAGGTATGAGAGTCACTCTTTGAGAAAGGGTAACTGAGGAATAGTCGTCACGGATAACAAATGATAGGATATTCAATAGTGTCACAGAATAGCCCTGATTCTAGTACAAAATGTGCATATCGATTGGAAGTGACAAGTGAAAAGCAATTTATTATTCAGTTTACCAATCTCAACTAGAGAGATACCAGCATGAGATCATGTGTAAGATTAAGGGGTGATTATACCCCATACTGAATAGGGCTAAAATAAATAGGTTTACAACAAAAATAAACCACAAGGTAACAAAGCACACTTTCCTAGGTGAACTGGGGATTTGAATTCCTATAAACTAGATAACAGTAAAGAAGGATAGAATAGCCAATAATCCAGGCTGTGGTCTACCCTCCTGAACTACGATCGCGGATTAAAACATCTTCCTGTCATCAGTCACAGCACAGGTGGTTATGCAGCCTTTACCAAAAATATCAACTATCCTCTGAAAATATAAGAAGCAATTTAGTGATGATGGGAGATTTAAAAACAAGACAAGCCAAGTGCTAACAAAACCAGACACCGGCTTATTCCTGTAGAGGAGTCACTGGACGCTAGCATTATGTCATCTTGAAACTCATGTGCTATTTTAAGAAAATAGATCATCTATGTTATTAGTGCCGGCGCTCAAAAAAATTATTTATTTATTTTTTCTTAGAAAAATTAAAATATTTTCTATTAGTTTTCAAAAAGAATACACACAAAAAGCAATTTTTGCATTATGTTTAAAAAAATGCAAAGTATATTTTGCCACACATTGTAAATTTGTAAAGATGTGCTCTGAAATATACATTTACAGTGAACAACAAATAAGATCCGAGCACCTTGTTGCTGTAGTTAGAGCGATGAGAACAATGAGAATGACTGGAGAATGGAAAATTCTAGGTCAAAATAGCCAAACCAGAAAAATTCTCCCATTTATCTCACTTTCCAAATCGGCTATTTGGTCTAGATAGTTCTCTTCTCCTGCCAATTCTCCTGGTTTTCACCTCTCTCTGAATAGCCCTGAGTGCTTGTGACTCCTTTAAAAATATTTAAAGGGATGCTTTGGTGATTAAAACTGGAGAGGGGTTTGGTGTAACAGAGGTGTCAAACAATATCCCCTCCTGATCCATCTGCAATGCAACCCCTCCTCCTATTTTAACCCTTTAGACTTTAAAAACATATTTTAAGGCTCCCTTGATGTCATTCCAGAATGATATGCTCACTCAGGACAAGGTGACCGCTCCGGCTATATTTGTGCTTACAGAGCATAGTGTGTCACATTAATTTATTTTTGTTCTTTTTATTTTCACAGAATGAAGGCCAGGAACAACTCAGGTGGAGAGCCCTTGATGAGTCCCTGATGCCAGCATGCTAGGCGTTTTAGTCTGAGTAGGCAGTTAGAGCGGGAAGATGAGTGGGCGGGGCCATGGGAGCAGTTAATATGGCTCTGCGTGCCTTTTTTCCTGAGGTAACCCGGAGAACAGCAACCCACCCTCCCTCCTTTTAATTATAGGGATTAGTTTGTGTGTTTTTTAGAGCGATTGTGGGCTTTTAGGTATTCTCCTTTGTCACTGGGGGGGGGGGGTTGGTGGGCAGTGCTGAGGTAGGGTTCTTGGTAGGAGGTGTAATTTGTTGATTAGAAGTAAGTGAGATGTGAATGGAGTTAAGTTGGGTTTAGGTTTGGAAAGGTACAGGTGAGATGGAGAGAACTCATACAGCACTGTCTTCAATTTTTATTGTTCACTTGTTAGATTTTAAAATATGGAGGATATTGTAAGCTGTGGCCTATAATAAATATTATTCCACAGAACAAAGTTGTCAGTATTATTATTGCTTAGTAGGTTTCTTCGTCTCCTTGCAGGCGAATGGTCATCAGTGAGCAACTCAACCCTACTACACATATCATCTCCTAGTGCTTTGCAGGTGAGTACTTCCATTGGAAGTGTCAGGTAAAGGACCATAGTCCAGTAGGTAGATAAGCAAATAGCAGAAATACGGACGCTGAACCAGTCCCTAGCATCGTTGGGTTAGAATACCAAACCAAAAATGTCCAGATAGCAAGCAATGATAAGAATTACACAATATCAAGGAGAACAAAGGATAGGTCAAGGATTGGAGAGTCAAAAGGCAATCCAAAGTCAATACACAGAAAGTCCAAGAAGCAAAGCAATGCACTGAAGGATGAGCTACAATCTAGACTAAGTTCCTATGAACGGGGGCCCTCTACACCTCTTGTTTCCAACCTATGTTCGTTTATCTGCATCTCGCTCCCTTTGATTATTGTAATGCGCTGCGGAAACTGTTGGCACTATATAAATTATGATAATAACAGGGCAATGACGAAACAGTAGAGCGGGATATATAGTCAATTCTAGGAACTGAACGGTATAGCTTCCAGACCTGAGGAAGAGAGGAATCATCTCAAAAGCTTGTCTTCTAAATGTAACGTTAGTCCCATAAAAAAGGTATCACTACGTATGGCTATTCTCATGATAAATATATATATATATATATATATATACACATATTAGGCAGCTATTGGATTTTGATGCTGATAATGACGTCAGACTCCAAGAGCTTTGGAATACATGTGTAGCAACATGCCACAAATAGAGGGATATGGTCAAGATTAAGTTTGGTCCCATCAGCACCATTAGGCCCATGCACAACATCGCATTGCAGACAGACCGACACACAGGAATATCACAGTCAGCAAACCAATGCCCAATGTCAACAATATAAACAGCTTGTAATACATTGGATAGAGCAACACTGATTCAAATGGTACATGAACAGAAGTTGAGGCAGGTAAGGCAGTGAGTGGTCTCAGTCAAGATAGGAATTCTCTCAGGTCTTAGGTTGGTGTCAGACGAGCGCATTTTGTACGGACTGTGCGTCCATGCAGTACGAATGTACTTTCTGACAGAAGATGCGGTAGTAGCCACACAGTCCGTTATTCTGACTGACGTTATTTTTGACGGATGTAGAAGGGAAAATAAATTAAATGAAGAACCATTTTGTCTGACAAAAATGCTGGCCGCACAAATGCAGTCCGTCTGACCTCGTTCATCACTCACACACACACATATACACGCTATGCAGACGTTGCGGACTTGGTGCACTCTGTGCGCCCGTTCTAGCGGATTTACGTTCTTGCCTGCCTTGCGTCCGTTTGCCGGTGTCCGTTTTGAGTCCGCAGTTCGGTGCTGACATACTTTGTGTGTGGGGGCTCCATTGGTCATAATTATGTGCTATAATGGACGTACAAATGTGTGGCAACACGGACGTGATCACTGCGCTTGTCTGACACGAGCCTTAACTAGCCTTAAAGGCTTTTTTAAACTAGCCTTTCACATTTGCCCATTAATCCTCCCATGTCAACCTCTAGTCAGAGACATGGAGCGGATTTCCGTTTTTTAATGCAGTTTTACTAGGGTATACCGGAAATAGGCCAAATATCCCCTGTTTACCTACCATTTTGCGTGTATGTAGACTGCATTAACGCCTTATTGGACCAAATGGATAGTTTGAGTGGTTTCCAGAGATAATCATGCTATAAAATAATGCCCTTAAAATGAGACAACTTGCAAAACATCTGTTTTCTCAGAGCTGTTTTTTTTCTTCCTCTTTATCTTTAACACTTAGACCATTAAATGCGATGAAGCATGTTAAATTCAGCACATTACAACAATTTGTTGCCCCTGGCAGGAATGTTCAGCAGTTTACAGAATGATAAAGCCTCCCCACCTCTAAGTACTTGATAAAAGAGGGACTTCCATTTCTGTCTTAGGTTCATAGAATCCTGTCCATCATCACAGGCTGTTACCTTAACTCAAGTTAAGATTATGAGATGACATAACATGTCGTTAAGACTGGATATACCTACATTATGTAATGCTAAGGGAAGGATATAAAATATATCTACATATATTCCTAATACAGGATATTCATATTTGAGTGTTTATACACAATATTATATAATGTATATACATAGATAGCATGCACAAAATGTATTACTGGAAACTTATTATATTTTTATTTATTTATTCTTCGGGAAGGAGGTGCTAGAACAATGGAAAGTATGGCCAAAAAAAAAATGGCCACTGAAGTATGTGTGTGTTTTGCATACCACTTTCACTGTTTAATAAACTTGTGGTCTATACGTGTTGCCAAAAAAGTCATGTCTGATTTTTGTTTTCCCAGTTTAGTTGATAAAAAATATCTTAGGTCATAGAATTAGGTAATCACGGCATTGTGGTCCTGCCTGAAGAACAATGAATCACTGTTGGCCGTCTCTGTAAACACGATTGCAGCGTTTAGTTCTATGAAATAATCAAATCCGAAATCAGCCCCTGACAGCACAGTAATGTACAGAGACCCGAGGGACGTTCCCAAACATTAGCATGCAGTCATTGGACGAAATATTAGTGCTGCTCCCTTCGTGAGCCTCTGTTTTTAGGTTTTACATAGTAATAATAAACTACTTTTCCAAATATGGAAGCTGTCCTTCAATTAAACTTTTATTAATGCACTCAGGTCAGTGCTTGATGGGTCATGTGAGTTGCATGAATTCACTAGATATACTGATTTTGCTGATTAGTATTCAATCTGTTTCTTTGACAGTTCAGCATCATAGACAGGATTTATCAGGGTAGTTTAAAGCGACATTCTAGAGCTATTTTTCGTTAAGTAAGCCTTACTTATTACAGGCTGGTAAGAGAAGCATTTAAGAATTTTAAACCATGTCTTTTTTTTAGTCTAACAGGAGTTAATCCTATATATTCAGCTTTCAAGATACTGCAGACTCCACATCCTGCTACCTTCCTTGCTTTCACGGATCCCACTTGGGATTACGATATAGTTCCCTGTACACGGTATACTATCTACTCCTCCAATCCTTGGATGGTCCGTAAAGCTCACTACCATCAGGGAATTAATCTTGTAGCACCCAGCAAGGGTTAACAGGTCCCAGAATAGGAAAACACCCTTAGTCCCGCTAGCATAGATCTTAGGGTCAGAAGAGATGGTCAGCCTTATTATACCAAGCAGAGCGGCTGCAACAGCCAGGAGTAACAGCCCACTTCATGTATAAAGCAGAACAAAAAAAAATGAAGTCATCTGCGCTAGTTTCTGTACAATTAGATGTACAACAAAACACTATCAGAGGTTTTAGTTTGCTTTAATGGCCATTGAAACTTAAGCTCACTCGCCCCATCAAGGCGCCTCTTTGTAGAGTGAGTCCTAACCTATGTACCAAAAGCTGCTCTTCTGAGCAGCTGCATGCTCTCTTGCTGCTTTTTAGCTAAGGAGAGGCAGATAAATGGTGGGTTTTATTTATACACGCACCAAGCACTTCCCATTTGGGGTTGAAAACAAAAACATGGAAAAAGGAACAGCAGCAAAAATGACTAACTGGTGTTACAGCATAATATACATACATACATACAGAAAAAATTGCCTCGCACCTGTACTCACCAGAGCGGCTGCAACAGCCAGGAGTAACAGCCCAGTTCATGTATAAAACATAAGAAAGAAAGAAAAAAAATATGTCATCTGTGCTTGTTTCTGTACAATTCCATGTGCAACAAAACACTATCAGAGGTTTTAGTTTGCTTTAATGGCCATTGAAACGTAAGCTCACTCACCCCATCAAGGCACCTCTTTGTAGATACACCTCTTTCTGTACAGAAACGAGCGCAGATGACATTTTTTTTTCTTGTTATGTTTTATACATGAACTGGGCTGTTACTCCTGGCTGTATGGGAGCTGCTAATCTGTACCTTCAGCAGTGCTGCATAACGGACTAAAAAACCTATGCATCTCCTGGAGACCACAGGGTCCCCGAATTGCAGGGAAAAGCTGCCGCAAACCTGACGAAAACTAACTGCAAAACCCAGCAAATGCACATCGAAAACCCTCAAAAACATCTGGATTAACCTGCCGAAAACCACAGAAAAACTCGAACAGGAGCCGATCGCAGCCTTCGACACAGCAGAAGAGGCAGTGAATAAATTAGGAAAGCAGTTTGCATGAATGATTGAAAAGTGAAACACTGTTTGCAAAGAAACTACTGAGCGAAAATGTCTGAAATTTACATATGAGGTCCAGGGAATGATAATAAAGAGGGCTGTTACAGAAAAAATAAGTAAACTTAAAAAAAAAATAAAAAAAAAAAAAAATCGGACTTTTTAAAAAAAAAAAAAAAAAAAAATCTGAAAAATGCTTAAAATATCCGAAAAAATCTATAAATTAAGAGACTCTTTACTGCAGAATTTTATAATGAACAGTTTATTAGATATTGAATTAAAACGAGAATATTTTTAACATTGAAGCCTATGGGATTCTCCTGAATAAATTTGCCGCATGAAACCACCGAATGGCAGGGCATTAGGGGAAGCTTTCACTGCTGGTTTGTGTTCTCTGAATAGCCGAAGCAGTGCTTTTCATGGGGTTTTCACTGCCCTTGAACAGGCACCGAAGAGGCACCGTATGTTCAGGCAATTCGCCAGGATTTGACGAATTGCCTGCTCTCTGGATAGCCGAATGGCCAAGAAAGGTAACCGAACGCTGATTTTCAGCGTTCGGTTACCTTTCTCAAGCAATTCGGATCTCTTTGAATAACCCTGTTAATTGTATGTGCCAGTCAGAATAGCGAACTAGCAAGGAATAACTCGTCATTCTCGCACTGCCCATTGTTAGTGACTACTGTACAACGTATAGTAAGCTTAACATGCAGTAAGGAGCCCCTGCAAGCAAAGTTTTTGTCTTGGTCAGAATAGTGGCTTGAGTTGATAACTGAAAGGCTGAAGTTGGAATAGGGCCCAATTTATCTATAATATAATTGAGTAAGGCTTGGCGTGTCCATCGCCAAGCCTTACTCTGCGCATGCGCGCGCAACCAGCGGCGGTTGGTTGCGCGCGCATGCAACCGCCGCGGCACGAGCCGGCTGTGCGCTCGCCGCGGCGGTTACAAGATGTTCCCTCCGCCGCTCGGGGGTTGGATGCGCGCGGCAGCCGGGTAGAGGCTGCGCATCCACCCCCGAGCGGCGGAGGGAAAGTTCCCTCGCTTCCGCTCTTTGAAGGACCCAAGCCGCGGTCATGTGACCGCGGCTTGGGTCCTTCAACGACCGGAAGCAGTGAAACTTTCACTTCGCTGCTCGGGAAGGTAAGTATGAGGAGCTCATGGGGCGGCTGTCCGAATGCCGATAGAGCATTCGAACAGCCGCCCCATGTCTGGTCTGGGGTCTGAGCTGGGGGGCATATAGCCATGAGAGGTGGGGGGCAAATATCCGAGAGGTGGGGGGCAAATATCCATGAGCTGGGGCATATATCCATGAGAGGTGGGGGCCAAATATCCATGAGCTGGGGCATTATCCACGTGCTGGGGCAGTATCCACGAGCTGGGGCAACATCCACGTGCTGGGGCAGTATCCACGAGCTGGGGCAGTATCCACGGGCTGGGGCAGTATCCACGTGCTGGGGCAGTATCCACGAGCTGGGGCAGTATCCACGTGCTGGGGCAATATCCACGATCTGGGGCAGTATCCACGTGCTGGGGCAATATCCACGAGCTGGGGCAGTATATCCACGTGCTGGGGCAGTATCCACGTGCTGGGGCAGTATCCACGTGCTGGGGCAATATCCACGAGCTGGGGCAGTATCCACGTGCTGGGGCAATATCCACGAGCTGGGGCAGTATATCCACGTGCTGGGGCAGTATCCACGAGCTGGGGCAGTATATCCACGAGCTGGGGCAGTATATCCACGTGCTGGGGCATATATCCACCTGCTGGGGCAGTATATCCACGTGCTGGGGCATATATCCACGTGCTGGGCCAGTATATCCACGTGCTGGGGCAGTATATCCACAATAGACTGCCCTCTGGGCAGGCTTTCCACCTTGTTTAAAGTATAAATGAACGCTATTAGACTATCCCTTTAAAACCTGAATAAATGTGTCCACACTTAGAAATCAAGTTGATTATGGATACGTGGCTGAGCCTAAGTAAACAGAAAATATGTTGGATCAATAGCAAGTACCTTAAACTTAAAAGTACTATATGATTTAACTTTAAATTAAAAGTGCAGGGGGGAAATTGTTCCAGAGAATTAGTTTTGTCAAACTATAATAATAAATTCTAATGAGATTGCATCGGTCTTCCTCTTTAACAACAAAAATAAAAATGGAGATTCAAATATCTTGAAAAAGCAAATTGCCTGACCAGCTACTGCAATCAAATAAATAACACCACCCTGGTAAACAATAACTAGGATTGGCTAAAAAATGGATCAGATTCATTATGTACTATGCAGTTACAAACCACATTACAAAGTGATGTACAAGCTGTTGAATAAGAAAACAAAACTATAACTGATTATATATCCAGACACTCCAAGTCCATACCTGAGCAGTCACATTTTGAAATGCTTAATGGCAGCATTGAAAAATTAAACAACAAATGGTATGGACAACCCCAGTTTAAGAGGCATTGATGTGTTGACACAAGATAGTTTTACAGTATTTAAAATTACAATACTTACATTTATAAAGTGCTTCCATATTACATAGAGCTGTATAATGGATAGTACCAGCAGGATACCAAGGGGAGAAGGCTGACCACCACAACGGCATGTCAGGAGGGACGGTAGCGGGTAGCTGCTTCGCACTGATTATAATATGCTGTTGAAAATAACAAAAATGGCCACTGGTAAGGACAGACTGTCAACATGCATGATTGTCAGTCACTGCATATATGCTGCAAGAATGTTTGCTATTTTTATTATGGTCTCAGGTGTATATGAAATATAATGGGTTGCATGGGGGCCCTGTAGGAGACAAAACAGGATGAGTGAAATGAGCAGGTTGATTGCTGAGAGAGATCGAGGAACCAGGCACGAGCAGTGCCACTGACACCACGTTTGAGAAGCAGGAGGAGAGGAATCAGGTGTTCCATGGTTGCAAATGAAGCAGAAAGAATAAGAAGTAGTGACCTTTAGATTTGGCAGCAACAAAAATCGTTAGTCACTTTGGTGTGAGCAAAACCTAGAATAATGTGGGTCCAAAAAGGTGTTCGAATTAGGAAGATCAGAAAGCTGGGTATGGAACAGATCTAGATGCTTAGAGGTAAAGGGGAATAGAGATGGTAGGTAGATAAAGTAGCTTTACCGTAATGAGCGAATAGAATGTGGTAGCCCTATATACTGTATCTCTGGTTAGCCAAAATATTACCAGGTTTCCTCTCAACACATTCCAAGTGACATGGTATTATTTTATGATGTGACAGAGGACCTCTTCACATATTCAAACACACTGGCTGGCATAGTCACTCACAGACTTATTCAGAATTAAGACTTGTGTCTCTTTGAGCCAAGGGACTATAGGATAATCTGGTGGCAGCAATTTACAGGCAAGGTTTAACTCACTAACTGCCTCCATAGAGAAGTTTTACTTGACTATCAAGTATATATTCATGTATTGTGCTAACAGTTTACCATTGTTATCGTATTTACTCTGTGTCTGGGAGAAAAGGGTATAGTAGCCATTAGTGAACTGGATCTTGTTTGGTCATGTGTTTAAAATAATTGGTTAAAAGCTGTATAAAGTTTCCCAACTAATAAAACGGACTTCTTTTCCAACTCAAACAAGTGTCTGGCTGCTGGTTGTGAGCACTCTGTTTTTCCTTGGTAACATCTCTGCAGTACGAGGGAAACCAGCTGGCCCAGGGAGGGATTTTGGGTCTGAGAACGGATGGACAAAATAGTGAGTACCTGTAGGTCTGATCCAGGAGCTTGGACAGAATTCTGACATGTTCCCATTAAGTTTAGCAGATTGCAGTAGCATTTATAGTTGTGAGATGATTCGGGTTAGCTGGTCCATACACTCTTGTCTTTATATATACTACCTCTATGTTATAGTTACTGTACCTTAGAGTGACATGGCCCATATCTCCCTCAAACCGAGTGTCCTGAAGCCCATCATCAACGAGACTATGATCTTTAAAACTATATTGCTATTGTCTCCAGAATCTACGTAACAACATTAAGTTTTCTTGCATATGGACCTTTTTATTTTTCAAACATCTATAGGAATGTGCGGGATGATTAGATTTCACTTTTCAGCTTTAAAGAGATGTTTTTACAGATAATCCCATGAAAGACTAATTCTCAGTAAATTGCATCAGTTTCAAATGCTGTGATGTGGAACATACAGTACTCCAGAGCCTAGTGCGACCCCATAAATACACTCCATTAGTTTTTATTTATATCACAGGCCAAACCTTTTGACATCTATCAGTGTGCAAGTCATCTAAACACAACTGGGATTTCCTGCCTAAAGGTGTTGACTCCCTAGCAAATACTGGTGTTGTTTCAACAAAGCACTCAGCCATGACAAGGCTCCTCTGCTATTTCTTTTGTTCCTGCCTCACATTATTGCATACACTTGCAGGAAAAAAATTGTATTTGAAAATCAGCGTATGTTAAGATTTTTTTCTTTGTCAAGAGGTGGTTTCCAAGAATAATCTAATGTTCCGTTAACTGCCTTAATTTTCATAAAGTTGCATACATAATTTTACCTTGTAGCTTGAAGTATATTCCCGATGCTCTTGATTCTGTTCACTTTGCTTATCACAATTTATTTACTAGATTTTCTTTTATGTAGTTTGAACAACACCATGAAACACATTTCCACTTTTTAAGTAATAACTTGTGGATTACGCCTTTTGTATTGTATTCTTTTAAGTGCTATGTATGCCTCATAGTATTGTACGGCCAAATATAATGGTACCGGTTTCAGAACTCTCTTTGAATCCATATATTTTTGATTTGCAAGTGTTTCGGATTAAAACATTTCCAATTGGGACTGATCAGTAAATTTGGAGGTGCACATATCTCCCCCCATAGCACCATCTATACCCCTACTCACTTCAGCACCCTCCTCTTTACTTCCTCTATAACCCCATACCAGCAGTTAGCTATTGTTAGGAATACAATTCGGATTTGAGTTACCATTTCTGCTTAATTTATGATTAGGATTTACTTTAGAGGTTAAGGATTTTGCATTGCACAATGCAATTTTTTTTGTCATCCATATTAATCTGAATCGATCAGTTCATATCTTCAAATAGGTAAGCGTTTTTTTTGGAGAAACTATTTTACCAGGAAGGATACATTGAGATTTCTCTCATTTTCAAGTTATGTACTGGGTGGTGACTATGTACCGTTAGTGTCCTTGGACAAGGCACCTTACTGGAGAGGTTTTGTAAGAGACTGTTCGGTGACTCGGCTACTCTGAATTTTAGATACTTCCAAATTGCTGATGTTTGGCCAAATTTATATTTACGTTGAATTGGCTGGGTGGAGTAGAGGTAACATCGCTGCTCTATGACTGTGGAGACCGTGTAAGCACAGGTTTGAATCCCAGCAAGAGCACCTCTCCAATAAGTGTCCTTGGGCAAGACACCTAATGGTACATACTCACCACCCAGGACATACTTAAAAACGAAAGAAATCTCAATGTATCCTTCCTGGTTAAATACTTTCTCAAAAAAATCAAATAAAATCACAAGCAGAGGCAGCTCTAGAGTCAGTGAAGCCTATGGCAAATCTCAACTGTGAGGCCCTATTATTCTGCAAAAATGCAGAAAAGGCTCGGGTGGCTGTCCTGGCAGATCTTTGGGTGGTATATCAGTACTCCCATGAATGTGTACATAATGAAATGTCACACACATACCATTATATGAGGCCCCTTAGCGAGGTCTTAGGCAACTGCCTATTTGGCCTAGTTAAAGTGCCACTTCTGCACACAAGTCTATAGTATAGCCATATGACAGAAAAGGTGACCTGGCCACATTGAACATGCTTTTCATGAAATAACAGCAACATGTACTAGAGTCAATAATTACAATATTTACAGTTCGCTTGCAAAAAAATGGAATTATTAAACATTTTCTGTGATAAAACCACAAGATCTGACATTAATCTATTGAATGCAGCAGGTGCAACGTGCGTAATGCAGGACAAGTTTTCAGTAAGTATAAGTTGGGAAAAAATAAATGTTATGCCAACAAGAGGAATATTAAACTGTATTATTAGTTTGTATTTTATTATAGATTAGTAACCATGACAAATGACATACTACCAACTCTTGACTTCTGCCTTAAAAACTTGATTTAGAGCATGATGCCCAGATAGTTGAATAAAATGTGCGAAAATCGTTTTTTTTATATCTGAAAGCAGCCAATAACGGGGTCAATTTCCAAAATGGGTCTCAATTGTGCTTTGGTCAGTGTTAGTGAGCTACAAAAAGATACAGGGTGGATTAAGATTGCGCTCTACGTTGGAAGGTCATTAGAGAATCATATGTTCTCCATGTCCTTCCATTTACTGTGATCAGAGGCAGTAGATCAAGTCCGCCAAGTCCATCAAGTCTACACAGGTAAGTCTTAAATTTATTCTTTAAGGTGTTGAGCTTAGCTGTTGCAAATATCACTTAACACGTGCTCTGTGGAGCCAGAACCTTTTGCAAACAGATTTGAGAAATGAGAGACTTACTCTCTGGCTGCCGCTACTGTAGGACTAAAAATGTACAATTGATTGCCACACAAGTGGAGACACAGCAAAACTGGCTTTGAATAGCAGCAGATCTATCGTTAATAGAAGCCATTAAAGTGCAGAATAAACTGCTCACTAGCTAGTGTTAGTAAGTCAGAATCAAGGCCAATTAGCTCATGGTTATCCTGGGAATGGATTCTTTAGCCAATGGAAAATGCAAATGATTTGGAAACACTGATATTATGACTTTATTTTTATATTTCCCATCTCTTACATATTCTGTTATTTTTCTTGCTCCTATATGGTTTCCACAAGGGATAATCAAATATAAGTCTATGTTGAGTTGAGTTGGGTTGGACCCTTGAGAGCCATTGCATGAATGTTTGCGAATCATGATCCATTATAGACTTTGAAAAACTTTCGCCTGTGCATTTGGCTGCCATCTGTTATTGCATGCTACAGCGTTTTTGCCTCTGAATACATTTCTGTTAAGTAGACGAATCAAAGAAAAACACATGTCGAGTTTTATATATTGAATACGTGCTGTGTTTTATAACTGATCTTATAACCAAGACCAGGAGAACGCAAGCTATGGCAGTCCAGCTGCTGTTGACCCATAATTGCCCACGGCTGACTGAACATAATCGAATTGTCCTTGTAGAACATCTGGAGCTTTCCCATAACTTGGAACACACAGGACTTTGCATTGTACTATAACCCCTCTGCTCTCCAAGTCTGCCCCATTTCTCCCCGTTGTGAAGCTCTCATCCATATCTGATTATTTCTTGGCCTTCTCTGGCTTCATCCCACCCCTATACTTTCAGCTTGACTACAGCAGTACCTCACAATGTTTTGAGCGCCATATGCAACTACTTATTTCTCCTTGTTTTCTTGATGGTCTTCTACAGAAACACACGGTTTTAGAAAACTTTAATCAAAACAATTTGCCAGTTCATTATGACTTGGTCTCCCAGATGAGCTTTTCCATGAACTAAATCCTTACAATATGCCTGGGGCTAATCAAATTCTTTCCCTATAAAAAGTGGCTCAGAATCTGGATACAGACCATAACAAACTCCTTGCTAAATCCCATATATTAACTCCTAAGGGAGGGAGGGAGAGAAAGTACAAACATGAGTAAACAAAAGGCTGTTTCATGCTGGTTGAATTTTGACAGTGCGAAAGGGAACATTTCAATTTATATAAGGGACTAATAATATGTGAACAGTATTTTTTAACGTGGTTTATGAAGTGGGGAATATTGGAGGCGAGCATCTAATAGATGTGGTGTTGGTACCTTTTGTGTTCTGTAGATATGGTTAGTGCTAACATGCACTTATTACAAAAAGCATTTGCTTTTTTTATTGTTTCCAGTGTTTGGCTGCTCTGAAAATATATTTATTTTGGATTTGGTAAATTTGTTTTTCTAAAACTAACTTGAAGTTCAGTATGTCGTTTTTGAAGATAAACACAAATAAATTATGTTTCCTGTGAAACAATCTGAAAAGTAGAAAAAGTGTTTAATAAATATTAGGAAAATCTTTCACTGTGTAAACTGTTAATATTTATTACATAACTACTATTATTATTGAAAGAGTTAAAAAGTGATACTCCAAGCATCATTATTATGCTTAAGAGTGCACATTTTCTTAAAAATTACTTTTTCCGCAATATTAGTACAGTACATTAGAATGATACACGACCAAAATTTCCCGAAAGACCAATAAAAGTCCAATACCAAGTCTTTTTAGGTCTAACCATGGGTCACACTGAGCACAGAGAAGAGCAGTGCAAGTCAAGAACAAAATACAACAAAACAAATCAGAAAAGGAAGCAGGGTAGAGTGGTACCACATCCTTAATCCAGGGACCAGTTATGGTAATCCGGTAGATTTACCCCAAAGCCAGTAAAAGGATGGCATTGGCAACGGATCATTTACAATAGCCCATAATTTGACGGTTATCATATGCTCACCAATTTGCATGTATACTGTAGCTGGGGAATGGAAGACAGGGTGTCACTATACCCCTGCATCAAATATTTTTGCAGATCAGTACAAAAGGCAAAGCCCTACACAATACATTTAAACAAGACATAAATTGAGTTGGGAAAGTAGGAATAGGCCATTACTAAGGAGATTTACAACCCAGAAGGGGAATCTGGCTATAGATGCAAAAGAGAAGGAAAGTGTTGGGTCAATGTATCAAGATTCTTTGTATAGATTATGCTGTATGGTAAATTCCGGTCTTGACTCCTTTTACATAGTTTATAACCGCGGAAGACAGTATGGCCAGTAATAGCCATTTAGGCAAACTAAAAACCTCTGTTTTTGTTCAGTGTTGATATATGGGATGCAAAACATAAACAGCAATTCTTTGATTAACTATAATCAACCTCCATTGACCATTATGAGGGCTTGCTGATTGGCTAATCCAATTCATGGTCTGAACAGAACTCCATACAGGTAAAGTAATTCCTTAGGAACTTCAGGATTAACATTTTGTTTTACTTCCTTTCAGCAAATTTTGTTCTACAGTGCATTAACAAACCGGGGGGGGGGGGGGGGAGACCGCCATACATATGTATACAGAAATATAAATTTCCCAATGCCAGGTTGGTAAAGGAGCTGGAGATGCTGGTTTTACCAGATGCATGCTCCTTAGCTCCGCCGTTCGGCGTGTACAGTTTTGGCAGCTGCTACATCTATTTTTTATGATGAAAGGAATAACTGAAAAACATCAAGTTACAAATTCCATAACCCCATGCTGGGAGGACATAATCTACTAAACATGTGCATTCATTTTTAGATGAGTTGAGATTCGTCTGAATTTTGAATGATTTGTCAGAAACCTGAATCAACGAATGAACACTACAACGAATGAACCAAAATACGAAACCCATGAGGATTCATGTCACCTCATGCCAGTGTATCCTCCAGTACAATTTGCAGGTTCATTATATTCAAGTAAAATCAGAGCTGTTGGACTGATTAGCAACCCACCAACATCCTACTACACAGCTTCCACCCATGGCAAACCGTTGAGAGATTAAATCAGAAGGTAGGATGGTTGTCCTCCAATTTAACCCTTCACCTGCTTGCTATGGGTGAGTGGTATTGGAGGAGGTAGGATACCCATATCTTTAGTGCTATTGGGTTCAATCTCCTAACAGCCCACCTGCTCTTCTGTTACAGAATTACAAATAAAATGGTTTGCCAATGCATATGTCTATAATCGGCCTGCTGATTCACTGATCTGCAATTATCAACCTTTTTCTGTTGTTTTCAAATGAATAGGTATATCTGAATGGATTTGTTGCGCAGATTCCGAAAATGGCATTCCAAATTCCGTATCACGTCAGGTTTTTCACAAATGATGGAAATGTGAAAATTTTAAAAAACTTAATTTTTTAACGACATTGCTATATGGCAACATTTGTAACGTGTGAAAATGTTCTCTGGATGGGCGGAATGATTGTTTAAGGAATAGATAAACTTAAATACATATTCAAAAGGAAACATACCTAACATTCGTCACTGGGCTCCCCTTCAAACTTCCTCTTTTTGGATGGTCTACGGTGTGCGTCCGTACAGTCTCTGTTCAACATCCAACAATAGTCGGCCATCATATGTACACTGTATTTACTGTCCCTGCTTAAAGCTGTCACGAATTGCTTCATTAAGCCAAGTTTGATGTGTAAAGGTGGCAACAGTATTTTCGAGGGATCAACCAGTGGAAGTGAAACAATGTTTTTTTCGCCAGGTGTGAATGTACTTCTGACTGGCCACTGCTGCCGAACCCATTGTTCTGTCCTTGCTCTGGAGTCCCATTCACACAAAAAGCAAGGAATTTTGGTGTAGCCTTCTTGTTGGACGAGCAATATTCCAATCACCTTGAAATCCCCGCACAAAGACCATTCATGAAATGTTGTTTTAAATTTTCACATTTCCGTCATTTGTGAAAAATCTTGACGTGATACGGAATTTTGAAGGTCGTTTTCGGAATCTGCGCAAGAAATCCATTCAGATACACCTATTCATTTCAAAACAACAAAACCTTGCATATTTTTATTTGCATTAGATTAGGATCCACCTTGAGTGGTTGCCTCTATGTTGGCAGGTGGACTAAAAACCTTAATAGTCTTTTAAGCAAACTAAAAACCTTTATGTTTTTGTTCAGTGTGGATATACGGGATGCAGATAGCAGATGGCAAATCTTTGGTATGTTTTCTTTAATCAACCTCAATTGACCAAAATGAGAGGTTCCTGATCCACTTATCCAATTTCTGATCTGCACATTACTCCTTACAGGCAGAGTTAAGCCTTCGGAAACTCAAGATTAACATGTTTATTATTTTCAACAATATAGTATATTTTACAGTGCATTAACAAACTGTGGCCACTACCATATACACCTGTATGCCAATAAGGATGTCATATTATCACGCCCAGGTTGTATTTTATTTATTTTACATTCTTATTTCCAAAAGCATTAAGCAAACATAGTACATATTTAAACCTGAAAAAAATGATACAAATGTATCCATTTAAAATTAACTTTGAAACCAGGGTCATATTGGGGCTGGTGAAGATGCAGTTCCAGGCCCATGACATGCCCAACCTCTATAGGTCACAAGCATTGCTGAGTGCACCTACAGTTGTGTTCAAAATGATTCAACCCCCACTGAAATTGAGTGTTTTGGCCAGTTTGACATTGATTTTGATCATTCAGTCATCTTGCTTACAATTAAATCAAAGAGGCACGTGTAGGTCAGACAAATATAACATAACATTTATAATGAAATAACCACAAATGTCTTTTCTGTGCTCACATCATTATCAGTTTTATTCAACCCCCAAGTGACATTCAATCTTAGTACTTCGTACAACATCCTTTTACAGTTATAACAGCTTTTAAACGTGAAGCATAGCTTGACACAAGTGTCTTGCAGAGATCTACGGGTATCTTCGCCCATTCGTCATGGGCAAAAGCCTCCAGTTCAGTCACATTCTTAGGCTTGCGCACTGCAACTGCTTTCTTTAAGTCCCACCAGAGGTTCTCAATCGGATTTAAGTCAGGTGACTGCGATGGCCACTCCAAAATGTTCCAGCCTTTAATCTGCAACCATGCTCTAGTGGACTTGGAGGTATGCTTGGGATCATTGTCCTGTTGAAAGGTCCAACGTCTCCCAAGCTTCATGTTTGTGACGGACTGCATCACATTGTCATCCAATATCTCCTGGTACTGAAGAGAATCCATGGTACCTTGCACACGCTGAAGCTTCCCTGTACCTGCAGAAGCAAAACAGCCCCAAAGCATGATTGACCCCCACCATGCTTCACAGTAGGCAAGGTGTTCTTTTCTTCATAGGCCTTGTTCTTCCTCCTCCAAACATAGCGTTGATCCATGGGCCCAAACAGTTCTAATTTTGTTTCATCAGTCCACAGAACACTATCCAAAACTTCTGTGGTTTGTCCACATGACTTTTGGCATACTGCAGTCGACTCTTCTTATTCTTTGGAGACAGCAAGGGGGTGCGCCTGGGAGTTCTGGCATGGAGGCCTTCATTACGCACTGTGCGCCGTATTGTCTGAGCTGAAACTTCAGTACCCACATCTGACAAATCTTTTCTCAGTTCCTCAGCAGTCACACGGGGACTTTTCTCCACTCTACACTTCAGGTAGCGCACAGCAGTCGAAGTCAGCATCTTCTTTCTGCCACGACCAGGTAGCGTTTCAACAGTGCCCTTTGCCTTGAATTTGCGAATGATGCTTCCTATGGTCTCTCTTGGTATGTTTAACATCTTTGCAATCTTCTTATAGCCATTGCCCTTCCTGTGAAGAGTAATCACCTCTTCTCTGGTCTTCATGGACCATTCTCTTGACTTCACCATGTCTGTAACCACACCAGTAAATGTCTAGAAGGAGCTGAGTATCACAGTCATTTTAAACCTGGCTAATTGGTGCTTATTATGCTTTATTGCTGCTCCGTGACATCCACAGGTGGTTTCAATACCTGATTGAAAACACTTGAATGAACCTCTGTTCTTCAGAGTGGTAGTCTTTAAGGGGTTGAATAATTGTGTCAATGAAGAATTCACAAAAGAAACATTTACTACTGTATTACAAAACCAATTGATGTCATTTTAGTTGCATATGGTTCTTTAAAAAGTCCTTGTAGGATTTCATTCTGAATAGAATTACAAATGTACACTAAATTCCCTAAAACCCTTTACAGCATTGGGGGTTGAATAATTTTGAACACAACTGTATATATAGAGAATTCCTTATAAATTAATGTAAATGGAGTAATACATCTATAAGAAAAGACAACTTTAAGAACATGCTTTAGTAAATTCAGGTTAATAAGCGGCTAAAAAAAACACTGGTGTGAGCAAGGTGCAGAAAACCCAAAGCTTGAGATGAATGCTCAGATTCTGGGAGGGACTAAGCCCTCTGGGACAACTTCAGGAAGGGGGAGAGGGCACTTACAGTTGTGTTCAAAATTATTCAACCCCCAATGCTGTAAAGGGTTTTAGGGAATTTAGTGTACATTTGTAATTGTATTCAGAATGAAATCCTACAAGGACTTTTTAAAGAACCATATGCAACTAAAATGACATCAATTGGTTTTGTAATACAGTAGTAAATGTTTCTTTTGTGAATTCTTCATTGACACAATTATTCAACCCCTTAAAGACTACCACTCTGAAGAACAGAGGTTCATTCAAGTGTTTTCAATCAGGTATTGAAAACACCTGTGGATGTCACGGAGCAGCAATAAAGCATAATAAGCACCAATTAGGCAGCTTTAAAATGACTGTGATACTCAGCTCCTTCTAGACATTTACTGGTGTGGTTACAAACATGGTGAAGTCAAGAGAATGGTCCAGGAAGACAAGAGAAGAGGTGATTACTCTTCACAGGAAGGGCAATGGCTATAAGAAGATTGCAAAGATGTTAAACATACCAAGAGAGACCATAGGAAGCATCATTCGCAAATTCAAGGCAAAGGGCACTGTTGAAACGCTACCTGGTCGTGGCAGAAAGAAGATGCTGACTTTGACTGCTGTGCGCTACCTGAAGCATAGAGTGGAGAAAAGTCCCCGTGTGACTGCTGAGGAACTGAGAAAATATTTGTCAGATGTGGGTACTGAAGTTTCAGCTCAGACAATACGGCGCACACTGCGTAATGAAGGCCTCCATGCCAGAACTCCCAGGCGCACCCCCTTGCTGTCTCCAAAGAATAAGAAGAGTCGACTGCAGTATGCCAAAAGTCATGTGGACAAACCACAGAGGTTTTGGGATAGTGTTCTGTGGACTGATGAAACAAAATTAGAACTGTTTGGGCCCATGGATCAACGCTATGTTTGGAGGAGGAAGAACAAGGCCTATGAAGAAAAGAACACCTTGCCTACTGTGAAGCATGGTGGGGGGTCAATCATGCTTTGGGGCTGTTTTGCTTCTGCAGGTACAGGGAAGCTTCAGCGTGTGCAAGGTACCATGAATTCTCTTCAGTACCAGGAGATATTGGATGACAATGTGATGCAGTCTGTCACAAACCTGAGGCTTGGGAGACGTTGGACCTTTCAACAGGACAATGATCCCAAGCATACCTCCAAGTCCACTAGAGCATGGTTGCAGATTAAAGGCTGGAACATTTTGGAGTGGCCATCGCAGTCACCTGACTTAAATCCGATTGAGAACCTCTGGTGGGACTTAAAGAAAGCAGTTGCAGTGCGCAAGCCTAAGAATGTGACTGAACTGGAGGCTTTTGCCCATGACGAATGGGCGAAGATACCCGTAGATCTCTGCAAGACACTTGTGTCAAGCTATGCTTCACGTTTAAAAGCTGTTATAACTGTAAAAGGATGTTGTACTAAGTACTAAGATTGAATGTCACTTGGGGGTTGAAGAAAACTGATAATGATGTGAGCACAGAAAAGACATGTGATTATTTCATTATAAATGTTATGTTATATTTGTCTCACCTACACGTGCCTCTTTGATTTAATTGTAAGCAAGATGACTGAATGATCAAAATCAATGTCAAACTGGCCAAAACACTCAATTTCAGTGGGGGTTGAATCATTTTGAACACAACTGTAGGTCATTGTGACCACTCGATTTGGTCAGAGTGCCTAGAATGTCCCTTGAATTTATTTCTCGAAAATAAACCTCTTACTATCTTACCTTACCTCTACCGGCTGGAGAAAATAGAGGTAACATCACTGCTCTGTAACCAGAGACTCACAGGGTTATCCAAAGAGATTCGAATTGCTTGAGAAAGGTAACCGAACGCTGAAAATCATCGTTCGGTTACCTTTCCTGGCCATTCGGCTATCCAGAGAGCAGGCAATTCGCCAAATCCTGTCGAATTGCCTGAACATACGGTGCCTGTTCGGTCCCTGTTCGAGGGCAGTGAAATCCCCATCAAAAAGCAATGCTTCGGCTATTCAGAGAACACAAACCAGCAGTGAAAGGTTCCCCTAATGCTCTGCCATTCGGTGGTTTAATTCGGCAAATTTATTCAGGAGAATCCCATAGACTTCAATGTTAAAAATATTCCCGTATTATTCAATATCTAATAAACCGTTCATTATAAAATTCTGCAGCAAAAAGTCTCTTTACTTATAGATTTTTTAGGATACTTTAAGCATTTTTCTGAATTTTTTAAAAAAAAATTAAAAGTCCGATTTTTTTTTTTTTTTTTTTTCAGTTTGCTTATTTTTTTTGTAACAGCCCTCTTTATTATCATTCCCTGGACCTCCTGTGAAAATTTCAGACATTTTCGCTCAGTAGTTTCTTTGCAAACAGCGTTTCTTTTTCCCAGATTCATACAAATGGTTTTTCTAATTTATTCACTGCCTCCTCTACGTCACAGCTGCTTCGGCTCTGTGTGATTCGGCTCCTGTTCGGCTCCTGTTCGGCTCCTCTTCGAAGGTTAATCCAGATGTTTTTGCTTGTTTTCAGCGTGCATTCGGTGAGTTTTCGTCAGGTTTTCGGCAGCTTTTCCCTGCAATTCGGGGACCCTGTGGTGTTTGCTGAATACACCGCAGGGTCACCGAAATGCAATCGGCAAAAGGAACCGAATTGAAGAGAACGAAAAGTCACCGAACGTGCGGTGACTTTTCGAATCTCTTTGGATAACCCTGTCAGGTTCAAATCCCGGCCAGAGCACCTCTCCAGCAAGTGTCCTCGGGCAAGTCGCCTAACTGTAACTACTTGCCTACCACACAATATCAGCTATGGAGTCCAGTGGTAACGTCTCTCTACCTGTCGACCATGGAGAAGCAGGTCAAAATACCAGTCAGCACATCCCACCAATACAACTGTGGAGAAGTCACAACTTTACGAGAAGTGGGTTCATCCTAAACACCAGGTCGCTGCTCTACAATCATGGAAAACCGGCTTGATCCCACTCAGAAGAAGCCACCAGCGAGTGTCCTTAGGCAAGACACCTAAAAATATGGATGCGCCTACCTCACAAGATACTTGTATATCTCATAGATTGTAAATTCCCTTGGAAACAGTGTCCTCCTGAATCAGGTCATCATCCATGTGTGGTATTTTAAAATATCATCTCCTTGTACACTGATCTTGTAAAGCGCTGCTGAATATGTGGCGCTATATAAGGATAATAATAATAATAATACCAGTTTTGGTTCCTCTGAAGAATGTGAAATATAAGGAATGGGGATTGGAGGCAGAAGCATCTGCTGTGAAGGAGGTTATTCAGACTGGTACAGCTGTATACAATCTCCTGGTTGGTTGCAGTTTCCATCCCAAAACCCTGACACATAGTTAATAAGTGATATTTTGTTAATATAAATAACCCACAGCAGATCATACTAAAGGGAATAACTTATACAATGTAAATCCACAGGCATCTTGTTATTGGCTGCAATGCCTCATTGCCACCGACTGATTTTGGACAGCCCTAAATAGTGAGGTATGTCGAAAAATGCACGCAATAAAAGAATTGGCCGTCGAACAAAGAAGGTCTGAGGTTTTACACCAGGTAGGAAATTGGCCGACTAATGGAGACAAGGGGCCCCTGTTTGCCAACAAATTCTTTACTCCATGCCCCTGAATTATTATTATTATCGTGTAGTCCGCATTTTTTCCTACATTTCATTAAATTTCTATTTATGGCATAGTTTGGGGTTATATCTGATTCATTCGCCCTTGCTGCTGTTTTAAGATAAAAACACAATGATTTGCTTGGACTGTGGTTTTAAACGCTACACATGCCATACAAGCCTTAGTGTGGTCCAAGACCAACAATCAAGTGTAGTTTAAACCACAAGTAAATCAAAAAGAAAAAGAAAAAAATAATAATCTTTTTCTTGAGGCAAAACCAAAACCACAGGTGTTTTGCACAGATTTAATGAAACCATATGCCCCAGTTCAGTGATCACTGCTTTTTGGAGAATAAGGAGTAAGAAAAGTGCTGGGCAGCAAGAAATGCTCCAAGTCATTAAAAAGTTCCGGACATAAAGAGAAGTGCTGGGATGTTATTTGTGTGATGCATAAGGTTTACAACACCACATATGGAAGAATGTAAGACTGAGGATGTTATTTGATGGATGTAAATCTTCTACAGTGTGACCAAGAGGGGCTATTAAGGGGATACAAGATGTTCAATAGGGCAAACAAATGCAATATATTGAATTAATTTCCTTTTTATTCAAATCTGTTTTCATGACAATATACAGGCATCAAGGTGTGCAGGAATGTTTGGGAAACCATCCACCCCAATACTTTTGGAGATGGAACAGCGTTCCCATTTGTCCCACACACTGTAAAGTTTGTAAAGGTAGCCCGACAATAGGTTACCTTGTCAAGCCGCAACCATAAGGGTGCGCAGCTCTTGGTTTTGGGTGGACAACCAAGATACATTAGTATTAAACTCTAAATAGTCAAACTTATTTTTTTCTTCTGGAGCTAAAACAAAAAAAAATTAAGATGAACATCTAAAATGTCTAAAGTATGTTCAGTTAACCGAGTTGCGTGCCTATGGTCACCCTCACAAAAAAAATATTCTTATTTTAATCACCATCAGGATTTCCTAAAACTCACACAAGATTTATATTTAAATATATGCACTGGGTGTGTGAATTGGTGAATTTAGGACTCCCTTTTCCGAGGTCATACTGCATTGCTCTGGACCAAAGACACATGTTGATATGCATGGACAGAAACATTAGAACCCAAGTACATACAAAAGAGCTAAGATTACTGTATATAACATTTTGTTGATTATGCACAAGATACTTTTTGAATATACTGTGAGTGTACAAATTACTTGAATATATGCACACACAGAAAACTGGGTGAAACTGCACTACCAATAGACCAACAAATAGAACAAGCCATGAAAAGAGCAATCAAAATATCAGAGCTTGAATATTTAAGTGAAGTGCTCTGTTACTGACATCTTACATACAGGTTGAGCACCTTTTATCCGGACTGCTAAGGTCCCAGAGCAAATCCCAAATTCTTCTGGATTTCAGAATCCGTGAGAACCCAATGTTTCAGAGGAAGGCTACTAAGGCGGGATAACCGCAATCTCCTTCCTGCTTCAGCTCTCAGCATTTATACACATTGGGAGCGCTTTGCAGCAGTTCTTCACAGATATGCTGCCTGAAGTCATTGTGACTCCAGGCAGCATGTCACATGCTGGAGATGCCCAGAGGATCCTAGGATGTGTCGCTGTCTGCTGCAACGCAAGTGGCAGCGTATGTCTAGGCCACCACGATTCAGAATTAGTAAATTCCAGACGACTCTGAAAATTCTAGTTTTGGAGTCTTCTGGATTTTAGACTTCTGGATATGGGGTACCCAACCTGTATGCACTTTAAAATTCAGAAAACCTAATTTTATGAATGAAAGAAATTGTGTTCTACATGAGCAAGTAAATTAAGTCCATTTCAGGTGCTCTATACATATCTCTGTCTTTAACCTCAAGTATATAGCTTCTTCCTCCCTTCTTTGTGTTGCAATAAAGTGGTCCCGACACAGGAAACTGTGCATGCACCAACACTGAACATTCACCATTTTAAAGATTACCAATAGTTGTGTGTTGTTTATAAATTAGTTTAGCAAGTTTTAGGGCAGTATTACAATGTTGGTGCTAACTTAACCAGAGCTGTTGTAAATTTAAAACCTCCATAGGCTATAATGGCTCTGGGAAGTTTACAACAGCTCTGGTTAAGTTAGCACCAACTATGTAATATGGCCCTTATATTGGGAAACTTAAAAATAAAACGAATAACCTTTGTGAGGCCATCTTTTGCGAATTAAATCAATTTACTTGTCATTTCGTCTCCCAACTGCCATTTAGGGCTTATGTTGCTTTCAATTAAAAAGATACATGTATATCATTGCAAACAGGATTTTCATTTCATTCATTTTGTTGTATCCGATTTATTTTCTGATTTATTTGCATGCATAGCCCAGATCAGATTTTTGTTAAAATGTTGAATTTCTAACATTCAAATATTTTTCTTCAGATTAAGCTACGTGACACCAAGTGATATATATTACATAGTTATGGCTCGTAGGATTATAGCCTCTTGTTTTGAATGTGTTGCAATTAATTCATATACAACACTGCAAACATTCATATACAGGTTTGAAGTCTCTGCCTCAATGATGTCATATTCTTCCCAACGCCAAACAGTATCATATATTCATAAGTTTACTGCTGCATTCATTTTTTGGGGTTTTGAAATGAGCCCAAATTACTGTTCAGTCATAGTTGGATTTGGAGTATACCCGTGTCTTCTTTCATATATAAAAAGAGCATGTTGGGAGAGATTAAATATATTTACATTTTACAATTAAAATAAATAAATAAAATTGCTCCAGTTTATTGATTAAAAAATCTGGGGCGCTATTACATTCTTCGCGCACAAATGTGCGCGTGCGCAAAAACGCATTAACACGAGGGGAAAAACACTTTGCGCTGAACATCAAATTACGACGTTCGCGCATACGATACGCGTTAACGTCTAACGCGAGTGACCCTGCGTGAACGCAAGTTCGTGCGTGCATCCCATACTTAACATTGTGAGCGCAAATGCGTTCGTGCGCTGGTTCGCAGCTGGTATTACAATCGATGCGCAACTTTTTACGAACGATGTTTGCGCGCATAATTTTAACGTATTTGAAAAGCTGGTGGTAACTGCAGATCTGAACATTCTGGCCGAAACGAAATACACCAGCACGAAAAAAAAAATACAGCACAGTATAGTTACACATTCTACACATACCCAAACAATAAAATTGAGAAGTTGTGCGTGTTTTTATTATTGCTGTAGCATATATACACAGATTGATTTTGACAGGCGCTAAAACTGAACGGGAGACAATTGTGGTTCTTAATTATGATTGCCCACCGATTTCTGCGCGCAATGTTAATGCGCGTGCGTTTTTGCGCGTTTTTTTTCCGCGCAATATTTTTTGCCGGATGAAAAAGTGTGCTCGGATCGTAATACCTGCGTTAATTTACACGCGTTAATGTTTAACGCTGCACGCAAAAAAAATTGCGCTGCGCGTACGAATTTGCGCGTTGAGTGTAATAGAGCCCCTGATGTCCAGGAATTATTTATTTATTTATAAAGAATTTTACCAGGAAGGATAGACTGAGATTTCTCTCGTTTTTAAGTATGTCCTGGGTTCAAGAGCATTGAATTGTTACAGTTGTTACAGAAATACAAAGTAATAAAATGAAAGATATTAAAAAAACAACACAAATATACAGATTAACAGAAAATAAATATGTAAGAAACATATTCACTATGTTACATGAGTTAGAGACAGAGAGCAAAGAGACGTAACATTTTGATGGCTGCCTTAGATACCTGGTCATTTAACATCTTCCCGCTGCGGGCATGCAATGCCGTCCTTGTGGCGGGTGGGTCTTAATGCCGCAGGACAGCCTAGCACGCCCTGCTCTCTCCCATTGTACGAATCCTGGCCTACCTCCTTTGCATACACACCTTGCACGTCATTGGCTGCCGCAGGATGGCCTGAACTCACTGCGGGGGGGGGTCTTATGCCGTTCCACGGCTTTCAGGCCCGGCTGTCGATCACAATCTTCTCAGCGTTAAAGGGTTAAACCACTCTCCATGCTTTACAGTGAAGTGGTAAGCCCTCATTAAGGTTTCAGTATGATTTTCCCCATTTCCCTGCCTGTCGAGCTGTTTATCAACCCCTTCCAGCAATTGATATGTTATCGGAATTCGGGTTACCAATAAATCTGAATTGAATCGCTAAAGTCAGGATTGCCAATTATGCTAAAGCTGGAATGTTGAATTTCCAGGCGCGAGTGCCGATAATTGAGATTACTCTTTATTGTTATTTGAAATGGCGGTATGCCCTCAAATCTACCTTCAGAACAAAATATGACCAAATTGCGGCCAGAAATATGCTAAAATTCAGCGATTGGGGAAATTAAATTGAGAAGACTGTTACTAAAAACAGTAGCTTGATTATGCATGACAGGTTGCATGGATATCCTGCTGATAGCCTTGTGGATAATGTCTCCACTTTTATGACCTTAGAACTTCATATGAGTCAGCTATGAATAATATGTCTGTAATTAGTTATGGTCAGCCATTAAAAAGAATTTAGCTGGAAACGGTAGGCCAGTTAAAATAATGAAACTTTAGGTTATGTGCTCAGAAAGACCACAAATCTTGATTACAAAAACAGAAATGAATGCCGATGCTCTTCTCCCATTGGAATTTATTTTATGGTTGAACTTTGACAATGCCAATGGCAAACTTTGGGATTTATTTATTATCAATGTGCATTTGAAACGCAAAAACTGGGAATAACATCCAATTTTAAACCTAAGGGGTTATTCAGAAAGAGTCGATCTGGCCCTAAAATTGCACCGAATAGGGAGTTTCCCCATACGGTGCAATTTCGGGGTCATTCGCTTGTTCAGAAAGCAGGCAGTTCGCCAAATTTTGGGGAATTGCCAGCGAAATACGGTGCCTGTTTGGCGGCAGTGAAAGTTCCCGTAGAGAAGCAATGGTTAATCTATTCAGAGAACACCGAACAGCACCGAAATGTCAGTAAAATGTCCTGCTGTTCGGTGGTTTCATTCGGCACGTTTAATCGGGCGAATACCATAGGTTGCAATGTTAAAAATATTCCTGAAAAAAGTGCACAACCACCTATATCTGGAGCACTGGGTAGGTGCCTTAGTGAATGCTGCTAATAGGTGAATGTGTTGACGGAGTCAATCCCCAAAACACACAGTCTAAAGGATACAATTGGGAGGAAAAAAACACACTCTTAAGCACAAAGGGTACCTATAAAAGGTAGGATAGTTGTCTATTTACAAAAATAAAGAGTTTGCCGAGGCACTTCATACTAGAGCCGGTTACCAGGGCTCTAAACCAGGTGAGCAGGAATTTACAGTTTGTGGACTATACAGTCCAATAGAGGATGCATTAACATACTGCACTAGATTGTCTCTGTTACCATTTGTCCCCAGAGGGACATCGAAATAGACTACCCAGAATAGAGAACAGTGTCACTCCTTAATAAGCTGACACACTACGCTACCTACAGAGCCAACAGCAGGGCTCCACCATTGTGAGTTGAATACCATATGTTTATTTTTGACTCACTGGCTTGAACTGTCTGGGCAATACTGCACTATATTTTGTTTTCTGCTCTTTTTGAGATAAACAGATCCCAGAGACACCCAAACGCAGACAATTATACCCACAAGAGTTAAAGGTTCACCTGCTCATAAAATACATCACCGAGTACCCTTCGCCACTATATGGTGCTATGCACACTTTGGACTACTTCTATGCAACATTTATTATAGGCTTTGGCTGTCTTTTATATATATATCACCAAATATGTGTTCTATGCAATCCTGTTTCAAGAAATTTTCCACAAAGTGAGATCAATAACACCCACTGTTCTGTTTGTAGATCGACAACTATCCTACCATATAGGTACCCATTTGTGCTTTAGAAATATTCCTGTTTTTATTCAATATCTATTAAACTGTTTGTTGTTTTTCAATCTGCCGCAAAAGGCCTTTTTTAAAAAAATTGGCATTTTTTTTCCGATTTCTTTTTAAACAGTGTTTTTTTTCTGTAACAGACCATTTTATTATTATTCATAGGACCTTATATGTTAACTCCAGACATGTTTGTCCAGTAGTTTTTGTGCAAAGAGCATTTCAAATTTTTAACTGTCAATCTTTTTATTTAACCCCGTCGGCTTGGTGGCTTTTTCCGGCAGCTGGTCAACATCTTTTTTCGGACACTTTCAGGGTTTTTTCGTGGATGGTCGGCTTTTTTCAGATGCGTGCAGTGTTTTTTTCCAAATTTTTTCAGCGGATTTTCCGTGCACGTTCGGGGATTCTGCGGTGAATGCTGAATTCACCACAGGGTCAGGGAATTTGATTCCCCGAAGTGCAGGGAACGAGAGAGCACAGAAATGTCGGTGATAGTTACATTCTAGAAATGAAAATTTAGATAATCATTTTTGAATTGAATTCGATGCAATTCAGGATTTTAGAACAAATTATAAAGCTGTACCTGTTATGTAAAGAACAGTATACAATATGTGGGGTGCACTAAAGAAGTGGAAAATTACCAGGTGAACTGAGCACGCAGATAGCAAAAATGGCAAATTTAACATACAGCAAGCCTAATAAGCACTGGCTCTTAAAGGAACACTAACAAAAAAATCACCCCCCCCCCGTTTTTTAATCCTAACCTATCCCTATTCCCTTAATAAATAGTTCTTTTTTGTTTTTTTTCGTGTAACTGTAATACTTACCCTAAAATCCTCTTGTTTCCAGCGGTGTTTTTTTTTTTTTTATACTCACCTCCCTCCTCTTCCGCTCTCGTCCTTCTTCTATCCGACTTGCCTTCTGGTTTACGTGAGAAGCGCGCATGCGCGCCTCTCACGTAAGCCAGCCAATCGGCAGGCTTCCTCCCGGCTCCCTCTGAGGATTAGTGTTGCGCGCAAGAGGATGCGCGCAACACTAACCCTCAGAGGGAGCCGCCAGCTTCTGCGGTGAGTTGGAGACGTCATCGCGCTGAAAGCGCGATGACGTCTCCTACTCGGCAAAAGTCGGCAGAAGCGGGAAATATGATTCCCGCTCTGCTGACTGACAGCTGGGAGGGCGCAGTAAAGTTCTCTGCCTCTCTCTGCTGTTTTCAGCATTTACAGCTGAACCGCTGAGTGGAGGGAGGGGGGACAGAGAGCAGGATACTCCGGGCATCATGACCACCTAAAATAGCTTAGGTGGTCATGTTGCTTAGAGTATCCCTTTAAAGGGGTAGAATTCTGAATGATAGGACAGTAGCCACAGAAGACTTTTCTTTCGGAAAATAAGTAATGATTTATTTCATGTCAATATTTTCTGAATGACAAACGTTTGATTGCGCCCTGTATCAGTCATCAAACCAAATGTTTCTTTTGCCTTTGAGGGTGGCACGAAAAAACAAAATTAATATGTAGAAAAGCCAAAAAAACTTGATAACTAGAATCATATCAGAGCAAAAACATGACAAAAAATATATGGCTGCACCACTTCAATACCATTACATTCTCAGGATTAGAATATATTTATACAGTATATATTTGTTATTATTTTTTAACTCAACTTTTTTTGAATTGTAAAATATTTCTATCTGTCAATATTCTGTTACTAATAAAGTTCTAGTAGATACTTCGGGAAAATATCTGGAAAATATTTTGGTTGTGTACACTGGAGACAGAATACTCAGAAAAGCCAACAATATTCTAGGAAAAGGAACCTTTTTTTGCCCATTTCCGAGCTAAACTGGTTTCTCCTGCTGTCTTTTAATACGTTGAATGTGCACGGAGATAGCCTGCTGGTGGACTGGATTGACAGACAGTTTCTGGAGAGAACACTAGGACTTTATTTGCACATATACTGGCACATTCTGCAAGTTTTACTACTGTGCTTCCTGTTTAGCTTTTCCAAAGGTCAACATCAAGACTACCGAGGGTACACATCAGAAAGGCCACAAAAATTGGGGTGGGCAAAACCTTTCAACTGCTCTCATAAACACTTCCAGATTTCACTGACATTACACACAATCTTATTTCTGATCCGCAAGAGAGGGTGGTTGGGGAGAATTCACAAAGAACAGGCAGCAGACATTGTGAAGTTACTTCGTTCGGTGATGATAGCCCAGATGAAAAGCACAGAGACTGGAGGACTTTTTCTTCACCAATATCTCTTGATGTGAGAAACACCAGTGATCTGGATTCACTCCAGAATATGAAAGTCTACTGTTCCAGAAGATATGAGCAGATTTGTGCAGTCGTGAAGCCTGTTAATCTGCTCAATTAACCTTTGGGTCCAGCTGCCAGAGTTCATCCTAATTGGCAATTTAACACAATGAACCTGGAGAGCATGGCATCTCAAAACCACTTTTGACACAAATACATTGTCTAAAAATGCATGCTTTCTGTGTTAAAGAAGTTGTAGAAATGAAACCATAGGTGCTTAAAAATGTTCTCGCCATCAAAACCATCAAAAACTGGAGAAGCAACGAATAGCCATTATTTACTGAAGTTAAAGCTATTATTCCTCAGTTATCAAATAGAGCATCCCAATGGATATTTGTCCAATCAGTTCATATCGCCATTTATTTCATTAAAGATTTGGGTTTTCCCCAAAACTCATTAAATTGTATGCACAGGTTAGAGTGATGAATGAGCTTGGATTTTGGAGTTGGCAGAATGCTAAATTCAATTGTTGCAGTAAAGTAGTTTTGATGGTTACCATCCTACAGCTTCTAAAGGTCTAGGCCAGTGTTTCCCAACCACCCCAACAGGTCAGGTTTTCCAGATATGTGAAGCATATCACAGTTGATATGATTTACTGCTCAGTGATTGCAGGACTCAGTCTGCTTTTCTCCAATGTAATCCTTAAAATCTGGCCTGTTGGGGGTTCTTGAGGACCTCAGTTGGGAACCACTGGTCTAGGCTATGAATGGAAACTAAACGTTGTTTATCTTTACACAGGCCCCTATTACATTCCTCGCGCATCGGTTTTGCGCGCAAGCAAATGCGCATTTGAGCGAGGACAAAACCATTTGCGCAGAACATCGTATTTCAAAGTTCGCGTACACGATGCGCCTTATCGTTTGACGCAGATGGACTTACGCGAGCGTGATGAACTGTGCGCGTCCTATACTTAACATTGTGAGCGCAAATGCGTTAAGCGGATAGTATTTCAATAGATGCGCAACCTCCTACGAACGCAGTTTGCGCGCATAATTTTAACGTCTTTGAAAACCTGGTGTTAACTGCAAAATCTGAACGTTCTGGCTGAAACAAAATACACCAGCACGAAAAAAAAAAAATACAGCACAGTATAGTTACACATTCTACACATACCCAAACAAAAAAAATTGTGAATTCGTGCATATTTTTTTTATTGCTGCAGCGTGTATACTCAGATTTATTTTGACAGGCGCAAAAACGTTAGTGAGTCAATTAAGGTAAATTGATGTCAATTAAGGTTCTTAATTCTGATTGGCTGAATCCCGCAAAAAAAACAGTCCGCGCACTGATTTACATGCTCAACGTTACTGCGCCCGTATTACACTTTGTTTTGCGCGTTTTTTTTACTAATGTTATTTTTTGACGGATGAGAAAATGCGTTCGGATCCGAATATCACGTTAATTTTCGCGCGATAACGCTGCACAATGCGCGCAAAAGAAATTGCGCTGCGCGAGCGCATTTGCGCAGATAATGTAATATGGCCCACAGTTGGTTACTTTGTGATTTTATATGTTGGGATGAGATAATAATACATTACAGGTTATTATAGTCTTTTATATTATTTTTAACAATGGCTATGGTTGGAATGGGATGTCTAGCAAGTTCTTATAAGTGTCAGGTGTCCATGTTTCATAATACAGGGTGAGCCAGTCAAACCTGCATTTTTGAAATGACTGTAAAAAGTAAACGGATGGATATTTCAAAATTTTATTGTTACGATCTTAATGTACATTAAAAAGCATTTAAGAAACAACATTCACTGTTTAAAAATAACTCCAGTAAGATGGTGTCCTTCCCAATTGAGACATTCTTGTAGGCGATTTCTGAAACAGCCCATCGCATCACGGAGCATACGCTGAGGAATTCTCTCGATTTCCAACCGGATTCTCCTCTTGAGTTCCCCAAGCGTTGGAGGTCGTTGTTCAAAGACTTTACTCTTCAGGTACCCCCACAAGAAAAAAATCGCACACTGTGAGGTCGGGCGATCGGGGAGGCCAAGAAATTGCTCCATTTCGGGATATCACCCGATTTGGAAAAACATTGTTGAGAACATTCATGCTCACACGGGCTGTATGACTTGTGGCACCGTCTTGCTGGAATAAGGTTTCATTGTTCATTCCATGTTGACGAAGCTGAGGAATGAAGAACGAATGCAACATTTCCGAATAGCGTTGTGCATTCACAGTAACTGCTTGCTCCCTGTCATTTTCAACAAAATACGGGCCTATGATTCCCAATGAGGACATTGCGCACCAAACTGTTACCTTGCTTGAATGGAGTGGTGTTTGATGGAGTTGTTGAGGGTTTTCATCACTCCAATATCGGAAATTTTGTTTATTCACAAAACCGGAGAGATGGAAATGTGCCTCATCGCTCATCCACAGGTTGTGAACAAGGTCCTCGTTTTCATCAAACATGTCCAACAACGTTTGACAAAAACGCCGTTGAGCTGCAAAATCGTTTTCATTCATAGCCTGAACAACCTGAATTTTGTATGGGTGTTGGTGTAAATCTAACCTCAAGATTCTTCGGACGCTCGTGTTTGCCATGCCAAGCGCAGCACTCTGTCGACGCGCCGATCTCCGAGGGCTTCTTTCCACAGCAACTCTCACGCGGTCAATATTCGCGGGAGTTCGCACTGATCTTGCACTGCCACCCCTTCTGCTTCTCGTTTCACCAATTGCTTCAAAGTTTGTCACCCACAATTTGATTGAATTAACAGACGGCACTGGCTTATTTCAATTAATTTGAAAATTGTTCCGGAAACGACGCTGAGCGGCTGCATAACTACCACTTTGGTAAAACGCTTTCACAGCGAATGAACGTTGTTGTTTAGACCACTGCTCCATGACGACTGAAATGCTTAGTTGTGGGGGACACAATGGTAAACTTGCTAACTCGCTCCGCCCACTTTCACGGCTCTCCCGCCCTTTTCATAAATACAGGTTTGACTGGCTCACCCTGTATAATACCCAATGAGTTTTAGATGCGAAGCGTCAAAATACTGTATGATGGATAACACAGACCCTGGAATGAGCAGAAACCAATTATAACCTCACTTTTTAATGCAAGATGTAAATTGAATTATGATATGCAATTTGCCTACAATTTACCTGGGGAATTCCCTGTGTGTAAGAGTTTAAGACAATTGTATTAACTGAAATATTCCATAATTTAAATGGACGTAAACAGTGGTGACTCTAGGAGCAATATATGGGGGGGGCACATAAGATACCACAGTCAAAACAGGGGGCATTAATAATTTTTGCCACTAAATCATACCACTGTAAAAACTAAAGCATATGTAAAATAAATACGATTCCAAAATCCCAGAGTAATGTGATGCAATGATATCTGGTTAGTAGAACAGAAGGTGCTTAAATTCAATATTATTTTATTTGACACAATTTGCCTGTTTTTCGCTGGTGTCCAATAACTGCTTCAGTGACTCCAATTTTTGCAAATTACGGTGACCATTCGCTAAATAGGGAATTCACCCTATTTTCATATTTTCAGCGATTCTCTGAAATGTGGCGAAAAGCAAAGGGTCTAAAGGCGATTACACCCTTTAGTTTGTAACTTCCATAATAACCCCTAAAATGCCATAACCCATGGAAATAGAATAAAAATAATAAATAATGTGGCATGTAGCCTACCCATTAACCCCTAAAATGCCATTAACCTCCCTGGCGCTCTGATTCTGACATATTTTATATGTCAGAATCGGTCCAATTTATTCTGGGCCCCTAGTGGTATAAGTGTGGCTCGGGGGTTAACTTTCAATGCTGAAAGTGGTATCCCCGAGCCACACTCTGGCCGATACTTACATGTCCCTGTGCTCCCTCGCTGTCCCCACGGTCACACTGCAGCCGATCGCGATGCCACACTTCCTGGTTCATTCCTCGCGAGAAGAGAACCAGGCAGTGTGACGTTACGAGCGGCTAGAGGAGACTGTGGGGATCAGCGAGGGAGCGCAGGACATGTAAGTATCCAGCCCGAGTGTGGCTCGGGGATACCGCTTTCGGTACAAAAAAGTTATTCCCGAGCCACACTCGGGAAAACCGTCAGGGAGGTTAAACCAGGGAAAACTTGAAATGAACACACTGGGCATGTAGCTTACCCATTAACCCCTAAAATGCCGTTAATCAAGGAAGAAAATTAAATGTGTACTGTGAGGGATGAAGCCTGCCCAATAACCCTTAATATACAACTAAAACAAGGAAAAAATTAAAGTAATATAGTGTGATATATAGTCTGAAAAAGTTATGTATTTATTTATTTGAATATTTATGATATATTCTTAAACTGGATATGGTCCTATTGGTTATCAATGGAAAGGCCAGACTCTGCCCTTTCCAATGACTTATAGATTGACCATGTACAATTCACGGTGACCGAGATACAGTGGTGCAAAGGAAGTGGGGGAAGCTGGATGCCGGTCCCTGGCAGGGGGCACACGGGGAAGGGGGGCAAGGAATAACCTAGAGGGACAATTGCCCTCCCTTGCCCCCCTGTAGTGATGCCTATGGATGTAAATAGATCAGAAAGTTCATTCAAGAGCACAAGAAAAGGCTTTACCTACCGTCCCTTAAAAGCACAAAATATACAGTAAGCACATAAAATACAAAAAAAACTTTTGCACTCCTAAACGTAACAAGGAAAAGTGAAAAAACATACTATTTTAAAATAAACTCAGCAGTGAAGATTGTGACTGAGATAAGATCAGATCTTTAAAGTGTGAATATTTAGAAGGCTTTGAAAAAAAAAATAGGAATCTTAACTCTGCGGTTTTTAAAAGCAGGAACAATGTCTGCAGGATTTGTTATTTTTTCTGTGTTCTTTGGACTTGTGCCCACAATGTCGAATTTCACAAACTATTTTTTTTTTATGTGCTACATTGAGTGATCAAAATTATTGTGAGTAACTTACACAACAGCGTACTTGGAAATATTTGTGGATTTTAATTAATTTGACGTGTATGCAATCTCCTATCGGATTTTAATCTTCAAATGAAATTACAAAACAACCAAACTACAATTGTGCAATTGGCCAATATCTTCAGCTACATAGTAATTCATATAGACCCCAACCCCATTCGTTATAGATCATAGAGGAATTAAAGGAAATTTTGAGGAGAGTTTCAGGAAACTTACCTCCACTTATGTTGAACATATCCCATCACAGCAGGTGCTGAACGTAGCCAATAGGTGGCTGCACAGCATGACAACAAAGCCCTAAGAATAGATCTCCCATGTAACAAAACTGCTTACTGTTTGGAAGTGCCCATTTTTACTTCCAGAAAGATGACGCTAAATGCCACACATCACATGAGTAAATTATTTATTTATTTATTTGACAAATGACAAAAATCCTGATTTTTTTTGAGGAATGTGTCATCTTCAAGGAAGTCAGACCACTGCGGGACCTCAGCCAGAGAGGTAAGTATAGGGAGTGAGAGCCCCCTAGCTCCAGGATGTACAGGGTACGTCCTTGGTCATTAAGCAACCTTTTTCCTAGGACGTACCCTGTACGCAATTGGTCGTTAAGGCTTAATTTCATTTAAGATCTAAAATAAAAACCTGGTAGACTTACTAGAGCCAATAAAGTCTAGGAATTGGTTTGTTTATCAGAGTATTTAAGTTTATCCCGGACTTGGTATTTTTTATCTGCTTAATCAGTGCAGTTTCATCAAGGTCCTAAGCATCTGTTCAGTCACGTCTATGCAACAGAATTCTAATGAGCTGTCGCAAATGTCTATATTTATTCCCTTTTCTTCATGAAATTTTATGTGCAGGTTTCTCCTTAGTTTATCAAGATACAGCAAGCAGTACATAGTTTCATCTATGGCGACACTTTGTTATTTAAAACTTTATTCATGGATTGGACAGTACTACAAACAATATCTGTACATTTGTACAAAGTGTCAAAACAGGTACCAGAGCAGCTCAGATTTTTTTTTAACACAATAAAGACTGTTATGTCTGATAAGCATGGGTGGCAAAATAAGGTTTCAAAAACTATTATGGGGAAGGGAAAGGATAAGAAAAACAAGGGGGGGATTCCCCACCCATTGCACTTCTAAATAGACGCAAACATTAAAATAAAAGTGTAATTAAAAGAGAGTCCTGACATTCCACCCACGGGTCCCATCTTTTATAACAAGAATTGGGTGTATTTGGAACCAAAGATGGTAGCTCTTCCATGATTCTCACATCATCAAGAGCGCTTCCCTGATTGAGATGATGGTAGGTTTTTACCGATTTTTAGTTACTGCTAAATGAGTGTAGCCCAATTGGTGTGTCTGTGATGAAAGAAGAAAATGGCCAAGGGCCAAGTATAACATACATGTGAGAAACATAGAATAAGCTGTCTTCATCTCCAAAAATGTAACCATCTAGGCAGATCGACCAAATGTGTATGCTGGTAAATACAGCCTCCATCAGGATTCACAGTTTTGCCCATCTCAAATAATTTGACAGGGGTGGTGTAGCATCGGAACAGGAGTCTGAAGGCCTGGTCTTTGTAATACATAAGGAAGGCCTAGCAGAAGCCTGCAAGATATCCTTCCAGATGTCACCCTCCAGGTTCTCTTATAGACCCTCTTTACCACCGTTGGTATACAGATGTGGACCCCGTTCCCCTGACTCAATGTTGACCAAAGACTATTGTTGTGAAATCAGGCCTTCACGGGGGGGAGGGGGTCTCATTTTTCAAAATGAGGAATGACATATTTCGGTGATTTTACCAACCACACGATTTCATGCAGAGTGGTGAGTGTATATAGCTCTAAATGTCAGGGAGGGAACCAGAGGCTTAACATCTCAAAAGTTATTAAAAGGGAACCACCTCAAAATTCTTCTAAAAATCTGAATATTGTACTAAACCAGTTGTAGCTTAAAGAAGACGAGAAGGTCTATCGAAAGGAGGTAAGCTCTGGTACACGAGTCAAGAGACAAGGTCAAGTTGAAAGGGAGGATAATGAAAGCTACCTGTCCAATATCCGTAACAAATTGCAAACTGTTGGACATCTGGTAAAAGATATATCTGTACTGTAGGGCTCAACATGGGAGGAGTTCTTCATACTCCAGGGATCCATATATATACCTGCTTGGGCTTTCTAGCCACAATAGATCGGTCTTTACTTTGACCCATTTCTTGGCTCTTATTGGAGCATGCCCAGCTACTAGTGGTCATACCCTGGCAGCTTGCTAGTACAGAAAATGTTTATGTTTAAAATTGCCTTTTAAAACGATGAAGAATTTGTCTAACTCTATACCTCTCTCCCTGTCATAAAGGACACCCTTCGTGTGGTCAAGATGGCTTTAGTTACTGGCTTAGGGAGGATCTAGAAGAGATTCAATAGATTCATTCTTACACAAGATTAACTATATCCATCTATAAATCAATATCTCAATCATGTTCTCTTGGGCTCTTTGTTCGGTCTTTGCACTGTTAAGCCACGGTCATTACCAGGAGTTTAACTTCTGATGAGAATTATTTGACTACTCACTGTGCATCTTTGGTCATTCCCTTCATCGTGCTGAAAAAGGGAGGTCTCCAGTTCACCAAAACACTTATGTCCCCAAGATTTATTTGTGAGGCACGAGAAGGTCACATCTTGAGATCAAAATGTTTCTCCATCAAACTCTACTGCCTCAGCATGCCAAGAAGACAGCTGGGATGCCAATCCTTAATTCTGCAGGGGGTACATAAAACCGAATAACAACAAAAGTTTGCTCTTTTAAGTATGTGGTTTAAAATATTTGGTTGTCGTGTCTCCTGTACAGAAAAGTATGAAAATCATACAGGACTTAAGTCATGACCAACAACAATTTATAGAATGGACTACAACAGGGTTGCCCAGAGAATTGTGGAATTCCGAGAATTGGCAGCCCGCAACAGCTGGGCTGATAACTTAGCCCACTCCCTGTAATACTATGTACCATTTATGCCGAATACATTGTGTATTTGACCTCCACCAGCACTGATATACACCACAGTGAACAGAAACTAAATAAAATAGAAAATATTACCTTGTGATTAGACAGGAAACAAGTCTTTATAACATATTAGATCAGCGTAGCACACCTCCGCTGTATGTCAGGTCAATTTTTGTCCTTTATGTACCAGTCGTACAAATTCTCATATTATTGACCTTGCGGTTAAGGTCTTTTTTTTCCCCAGTATCATAAAATATCAGGTTGTAAAATTCATATTGTAAGTTTAACAACCACATCTGTTTTAAACATTTTTGTTTTAAGAACTCAATGTGAATTTAACGACCAGGTAATAAAAACTAAAAGTTGAAGGAAATTATCACAGATGTGTAAAGCCATAAGATAGGTTCCTGCACTTATGTGAGCAATCAAATTACAAAGAAACTCTCCCAGTGCCTTTATTAGGGTAAAATATCCTGTTTAAGCATCTCTTTGGTTAATCTGCTAGCTAAACACACACGTTTTGGGAACATTTGTGTACATCAGGGATCAAAATTGTTAGTCACCTCAGAAATTATTATTTTAACGTGTAATCCATCAGAAAAAAAATATGGAAATATTTTTGCTAAAAAAGGGACCTTGCAACACAGCATGCGGGTATGACCATTTTAGAATAAAACAATTCAAAGTATGACAACAACAGCCACTTCTGTTGAGATTGATTACTTTCTGTGTATATAGCAGATGATGCAATGGTTCTATATTAAGTTACCTCAAGATATTGCCCCTGTAACAGGAGATACCCATTATGGACATTGGGACACTTTGAATATGCAGCATCCCTCTTTTTTTATATATTTTTGTGCATTTTTACCTCAAAGTAACCACTAAATTAATGCTCCACATTTTTCTATTAATACGCATTTATTCTGCTGAAGCTTTTTGATTGGTCGCCGATATGTTGCAGAATCACCCATTTGGCTGCAGGTTGAAACTGGCAGGAACTGTGAGGAGGAGACAGGGAGGCACCAGAGTTGTTCCCCTGGATGTGGCTGGGTTTTCTCCACCAATAACTTTGTATACAAGTTGAGAGTTGGATTAAAGATTTGCTCCGGTTTCAACATTGACTGGAGTTCTTCTTCATTCTTGGCCATGGCTTGTTTCACACTCTTGGTTCTTTTAAGAGTGGATGCTGCTTCTAATAGAAGCTTATCCATTTTAGCCCTCGTCAGAGCTCCAGCAGACTGAAGCTCTGATTACCATTAACGCAGGTGGCAGAAGGTCCTTTTTAGGACCTGGTACTTCTGCCAGTAATACCTTGCTCTCCTATAATCACATTTCTAAAGACCTTCATGTTGAATATCCTCCTCAGGATCTGGTAGTTCTGCTTTTTTTTCCATGCACTCGTCACTGACTTTTGTCTAGGGCCAATAGAGGTTTCCCTAATGGAGGAGCTCTTGTCAGGGCCCAGTGAGTTCCATTACAGCCCCTTCTTGTGGCATGGCTAAATATGAGATGGGAAAACCATTATGTGGGCGTTCTGATTAGCTGGCTCTCAAAGACATCCAAAAATCAGAAGTGTTATCTGCATAATTGGGCAAACTCCAGTGAAGGACCGATTCCAACCAAGTAATCAAGCCAACGGCTCAAGACACTATTCCCTGGCATTTTTTTTTTTAAATTAGCTCTCAGATTGTCTTTCCTCTCCCAGACGGAGGAGAAAGGCGAAGGTACTCTGGGCACTGTGACCACTCAAACAACATTGGTCACAGTGCATAAATGGTTTCCTTCTCCCCCGTTTACTAATGTACAGGTATATATATAACATTATTACTGCGTATAATTAAACTAGTCTTCATTTTTCCAGTCTTTGAAGCTATTTTAGTGTCTATATGAAGTTAGCTACTGGATTTTATTCCATATGCTGTATAAGCAATGTTTTCAGTAAAGTCTTCAGTAATTTAATGGCTCGACTGTGAATAATGTGGTTTGTTCCCAAGTGAACATTCTTTCAGGCTTTCTTCGTGGGTAAAAAGGCTTGCGGAATTTGTTCAGGTGACCACTTTGATAGGAAAATATTGACCATATTTGATGTTATTGGCATTCAATCAATGTACAGAAACTCAGAGTTTGCGGTCTAAGTCCCAGTGGGTGCAGCAACAAAATGTTAAAAAATTAGAAAACAAACATATGCGAGTCAGACTGTATAATTATGAATGATTCCAATTCAAGCCATTCCCATGTTGATCATTATTTTTTTTATTATTATTTTTTTAAAAAGCTACTTGAAGTTTAACTAAACAGTTTGAACTCTGAGGGTTTTTTAGCCTATCCTTGCTGTTTTGTTTTACTTATTACTCAAATTTACTTCATTTGCATATTATAGTGGAAAAAAAAAAATCGCTATTAGGGTACTAGATCACCAATTACTACATATATAAACTTCTAAAGCAGTGAAAAACAGCTGTAATGTATTTGTAATGTTTTATTTATATACACAATGTAGATCTACAATCTCTTAGAAACAATTTAGATAGAAAAATAAATTAAAATTATATTTTGAAGTAAAACATTTCCAAATGATGTACTTTGGGTACATCACCTCCGATTCCTCATAATGCAAGAGGCGTTTTATGTGCCATTAATACAGTAAAATCTCATGTGTTGAGGGAATTCTAGAAACTGTTGAAGTCTGGGACCACTCCCAGCTCCGATAATTAAAAGGGAAATTCTAGGGTAAAAAAAAAAGCAGGGAGCAGAGGGGTTAAATTTTGAATCCACCATCCCCAATTTTAAAGAGGAAGCTGAAAATTTCCTCAATTTCCACCACCGGGGTCTCCTGGTTTGATAGTGATGCTCCTTCCATTACAGCAGAGTTGGATGGATGAACACAAATGTCTTGCTGACTTGCTTTGCTTTGCCAAAATTAAACACTGGAAGGCTGGCCTCTGCCTGGCTACTTACAACCTTTTGGGCAAACAATAGGCCTTCAGTAGGCTAAATCATCACAAAGTGCCACTTGACTGAGAGGATGTCATGGTCCCTTTAATAATACAAGGAGAAGAATAAGAATAGAAGAGGAATATTAGAAGAATGTCCAGAAGCCGAGGGGAGAAGACATTTTCAGGAATACTTTAGAAGTGAAATTCCTGTAAGCCATGGCACGTTAGCAAAATTATGATGCTCAGAGGTAAAGGTGTGCGTTTCATTACGAAAAGCAATTCATCTAAAATTCTGTCGGTTTTGGAAGTATTTCTGAAATTATGAATCGATTTTGTCCAAATCACACAGGTTTTCTTGGTTCATATTCGGAATCTCAGGGTCAAGGCCAAGATAAATCAGATCTGTGCATGCGCGCAACTCAGATCTATTGTTCTGCGTAGCTGCTATGGGATTTGCATATGTACAGCTCGCAAGTACCGCTGTGGTGTGCGATTTGCATTTCCTTCACTATGCAAATAGCGAGGAAGCACAAATGGCGTAAAAAAGCCTCAGACTTCAGGGTAAATAAATGGGGCAAAACAAACTTAAAAAAATAATTGGGCAGAGGCCGTCAATACACTCAGCCTAATTATTTACGGGCAAAAAAAGAGTGAACTTCACTTTTCAGTGGAGTGTTCCTTTCATACTCCCAATTTTCGTCACCTTGATTGAAGGCAATGGTTTTCAGCTTCAGTCTGGGAAAATGGACCATCCATAAAAAGAAAATAAATCTATGAGAAAAAAATCTAAAAGAAAAACTGCAAATTGTGCACTGCAATGGGACTTGCAGACTTTTCATACGCAAGTCCCGTATTCACCCAGAATCTCTGGGTCTCTGGTTGCATGTTTAGAATCTCAGGGTCTCTGAACATACACCCAGCGCCCCTGAGACTCCCTGAACTTAGGAATCATTCATTAAATGGTTCTCTATGGGACAATTTTGCTGCCGCCGAAGTGTGCCAAACTGCACTGCACTTTACTGTCAACTGGCCTGTGGTGCTGAATCCAATAGATTCAGCACCACAGGCTAATTGATAGCAAAGTACGCTGTAGTTCAGAGCAGTTCAGCGGCAGAAAAATTGTCCCATAGAGACCATTGAAATAAATGATTCCCATGTACAAATCACTGAATTGCACCAAAGGAGGAAGAAACTGTAATTATTAACCCTAGCTTTTAACCCTCGTTGAACACTAAACAGCTTTTTTTTATTGTTTAAGCCATTAAAACTAGGAAAAGTAATACAATGTGAACAGGATGTTACTTCGTTGCAGAGGGATTTAGATAGATGAAATTTAATGTAGATAAATGAAAGTTATGCACTTTGGAGTGAAGAACACACAAGCAACTTATACCCTTAGGCTAGGGTCAGACGAGCGTGATTTCTACGGACTGTACGTCCGTGCACACGGACGTACGTCAGTACAGAAGACACAGTAGTGGCCACACAGTCCGTTTATTCACTGACGTATATATTTTGACGGATGTAGGAGGGAAAATAAATTAAAAAGCAAAACCATTTTGTCCGTGAAAAATGATGGACGTATAAATGCAGTCTGTCTGACCACGTTCCATCACTCACACACAAAGCTATGCGGTCGTTGCGGACGCAGCGCACTTTGTGCGGCCGTTCTAGGGGTTGTACGTTCTTGCCTGCCTTGCGTCCGTGGGCCGCGGCCGTTGTGTGTCCGCAGTTCAGTGCGGACGTACTTCATGTGTCAGGCTCCAATGGGCTTTCTGTCATGCTATCACGGGCGTACTTTTAGGCGCAATCACGGACGTGAACACTACGCTCGTCTGACCCCAGCCTAAATGGTACCGAGTTAGGGAAATCCAAGCAGGAGAAGGATTTGGGAATAATCATAGACTTCAAACTAAGTAACAATGTGCAATGTCAAACAGCAGCCGCCAAGGCCAGCAAGGTATTGGCATGCATTAAAAGGGGAATTCACTCTCGGGATGAAAACATAATTTTGCCTCTGTATAAATCAATGGTCAGATGCAGCTTGAATATGCTGTGCAATTTTCGGCACCTGTCTTAAGAAAGGATATTATAGTGCTAGAAAAAGTGTAGAGACGGGCAACTAATTGAATAAGGGGAATGGAAGGTTTAAGTTATGAGGAAAGGCTAACAAGCTTAAACCTGTTTAGTTTAGAGAAACGGCGCCTTAGAGGGGATCTGATAACCTTATATAATTATATACGAGGCCATTACAAACCATTGCCTGGAAACCTATTCATTAATAGGATACGAGGTCACCCATTTAGGGCCATATTGCATTCCTCGCGCATCGGTTTTGTGCGAGGACAACACCATTTGCGCAGAACATCGTATTTCAACATCCGCGCAAAAGATGCACGTTATCGTTTAACGCGGATGGACTTGCGGGAGCGTGATGAACTGTGCGCATCCTATACTTAACATTGTGAGTGCAAATGCGTTAAGCGGATGGTATTTCAAAAGATGCGCAACTTCCTACGAACGACGTTTGCGCGCATAGTTTTAACGTCTTTGAAAACTTGGTGTTAACTGCAAATCTGAACGTTCTGGCCGAAACAAAATACACCAGCACGAAAAAAAAAAATACAGTACAGTGCATGTTTAGACACATACCCAAACAAAAAAATTGTGAATTCGTGCATATTTTTTTTATTGCTGCAGCATGTATACTCAGATTTATTTTGACACGCGCAAAAGCATTAGTGGGTCAATTAAGGTGAATTGATGTCAATTAAGGTTCTTAATTCTGATTGGCTGAATCCTGAGAAAAAAACAGTCAGCGCACTGATTTACATGCGCAACGTTACTACGCGCGTATTACACTTCGTTTTGCGCGTTTTTTTACTAACGTTAAGTTTTTGACGGATGAGAAAATGCATTCGGATCCGAATATCACGTTAATTTTCGCACGATAACGCTGGACACTGCACGCAGGAAAAATTGCGCTGCGCGAGCGCATTTGCGCAGAGAATGTAATATGGCCCTTAGACAGGACGAAAGGAAATTCAGCCTAAAGCATAGGAAGGGTTATTTTACAGGGAGAACAATAAAGCTGTGGAATTCTCAGCCTGTTGAGGTGGTTGGGTCAGAGACTTTACAGACTTTTAAAAAATGACTGGATGACTTCCTGCAGACAAAGAATATTAAGGGTCATAATATTTAATATGTGGGTAAGTTTCTTGATCCAAGGAGAAATCTGACGTCATTCTGGGGTCAAGAAGGAAATTTTTCCCAGTGTGTTGCATATTGTCGAATGCTTCAGACTGGGTTTTTTGCCTTCTTTTGGATCAACAGCAGTAGGTGATCTGTGAGAGGCTGAACTTGATGGATGCATGTCTTTTTTCAGCCTATGTAAGCCACCTGTATCGATCAGAATTAATGCAATGAAAGCGGTATGTGAACAAATTCCGTTTGAGAAAATGTTTATTTTTTGCCGTGCACACCTCTAGTCAGAGGTACCACAAGAAAGACACCAACATAGCGTTATACTGACACAGATTAGGTGTAATTGCCCCTGCTACAAATTGGCGCTTACAAGATAAAAGTGAATATCATGTGTATCATAAAATACTCAGCCACACTTGTCATCAGCCGTGGATTCAATGGATATTCTTATGAATAGGCTCCCGGTTTTTACCGATCTGGTAGTGGGCCATATAAAAAGAAGCTCGAAGAGAAATAAAATAATAAATTTAATGAAATTAAAACAAATTAAACAATTCAGTTAAAATGTTGAAGTCCTTCAGTATCCAACATGTTTCGTCGTAGACTTCCTCAGCAATCAAATTACGGCCCATCAGTGCATAACAATCTAGCACATCTTTTAATTGGGAGATAATACCCTATGTATTGTATTGTATGTTTTTCTTGTTATAGAAATCTCCCTTTGTTTGTCTATATCCTTTGAAGCCTAGATGTGGCTTAGTGTAGAAAACTCGTACACTGTTGGGATTCTAGCTCCAACTCGTTGGACAGCATTTGGCCAACACCATCATAACTTGTGTAAATGGAAGATCTGCAATTATGCCAGGAACGAGACTTGAATGCCTAAGCAGTGTTAATTTGACAATGTAGACAGCCTTTAATAAACAAAAAAAATTACAGAACTGCACTGAATAGATGTGCCTACACAATATTTGAAAGACCACCGACATTTAAGCTTTTTCTATAGCCATTTATTGCATGTAGACTAGTGATATGAAACAAACCACCATATGGCTAAACTGCAACATATAAATGGGCTTTTGGGGGCATTTTTGAACAATGCATTTTTTCCTTCATCGTTGATTGAGCTTATACGCTTATTTCCTGTAAATCCACTGGAGCCCTGGAACAGACTTGGTAAAATGCCACCAAAACCAATACATGTTTTGTGTTTTTTTTCTGCATGCTATTAACTTCACATGTAAAAGGAAAAAGTAAAAACAAAAAAAGCATTAAAAAAAACTCACACACACACAAAAGAAATCTAATTGTTGCAATTATACATTTTTTCCTGCCAGCTTTGTTGAATGAAAATTAATGAAAATTGCCAAAGCTGTTTGGGTCTTAAAAGCAGATTGAGGTAGAACAGGACTTGCATCTTCTGCTGATACATTCTTGGCATTGCAGACCTGGCAAATCAATTCCTCTGGCACAGTTCATAAAATTGACACCTCACCTTTATTGCTGCAGACATAATTTACAAGTAGCCATACAGAGACATAAACAGCTGCGAATTGGGGAAAACAATGTGATCCCAGACAGCGCAGACGCTTTTACTTTTGTGATCCCGGCTAAGCCTAGTTTTATTTCCTTATGCTGTTCTGGGGTTTTATAAAGTGCCAATGTTCATTTTAAAGGTATCAACCAAACTAATAAAACACCTCGCATTTTAAGGTGTGAGGGTAATGCACCTCTGACTCAATATTGACTATCTCTTCCCACGTTCTGGGATCTCAACAAAAAGGTCGATAAAAGGTAGTCGGGCACACTGGCTCTCCAAACACAATAATGAGGATTAAAGATCCCCCATAAGGGTGGATGAGCAGTGCATAGCTGCCCTGATGTTACATGAGAAGTCCCTAGCCTTGGATTTCTATCAAAAAGCATTATCCAAACGCTATGCATAGTTTGAAGCTGGTAGTTCCAGATCAAATTCTCAATGTATGCAACATTCAAGTATGACTATGTGACTATTAACCACATTTTCCATAAAACCAATGGCAGTACCCAACAGATTTATGAGATATAAGAAAACTTTTTCATTGTGTACAGTATAAAATGGACACATCATAAAATACATTTTAGAGCCAGCAAGCTTCTTGGTTAGGTAGTGGACACCACCTTCTGGCCAAAAAAAAAAAGTAATAATACAGCCGGATCTCAGTCCTGTAAAAAAGAAACGGAACTCCAAGTTGTTCAAACAGCTTCAGCACCTCAGCTGCCATGTCCAAGGTGCTGAAATATATGGAGGCACCTTCTGGAGTGCAATGCTTTGCATTGCTCCAGAATATGACTAGAGTGACTTTACCCAATGTAGGTCTCCTGCAAGAGTTTTAAAACATCAAGTATACTCAACCATTGTAGTGAAGGGGTTAAGAAAAGGTCATAAGAAGTCTAGTGTTTAAACCCTAGAGATATTTTCCAATGCATGCCTCATTCTCCTGTTGGATGAAGAGGCCATTTATAATTTAATACTGATGTTTTTATTCCTTTTGAGGTAGTAAACAAATATTCCTCAGTTCACAGTGTAGGTTCTTAGAACACACCACATCTAGATTTAATATTTATTGTTGGTAGAAGAAAAGTAAAACTACAAGAAAATCACATCTTCAAAACCACAACAATCTATGACTTTAGAGATGTTACAGATATTACAAGAAATATCTCAATGCCGCTACACTGAAAACTGAGCTGTCAAGAAAATGTGCATGAGGCCCTACACTAATCAACAAACTCTCAATGTGCTCGATGGAAAAACCCACTAATGTTCCCTGAACACCCCGGTATAGCCTCTTGCTAGTCCAATTAAGACTTGCAAGAGCAATATTTCAAGTAATCAATCAAAGGCAAATAAAAGATAAATAAGCATTTTAGAATTTGATTCCCCTATCATTTTTTAAGAAGGGCACACGTTTAAGGGAGTGTTCAATCCTGAAATAGCAGTCCAGTTTCCATTTTATCCACTTTAGACAATGATCGTCGGGGGTTGCTGCATCTCTCGAGCAGAGATGATGTCCTTGGCATTCAGGGCGGGTCACCCTTTCTGGGTGATAGCATTTGGTTTGCATATGGAGCATTCACCCCTGTAATGGCACAATCGAGCTAAAGCCTTGTGAGACCTGAGTGGGGCCCACCGTAGAGCAGGCCGCTAGTGCTGTTGCTCGTCTTCAGGACCCTCGCAAATCTCTTTTTTCTCACACGTTTACACGGTAATCCAGACATGGACCCCTTGCTCAAGGTGCCTAGAGGGGTGTCAGCTATACCATCCTGACGAGGCCAAAACGATCGTTCTGGGTTTCTGCATCGCTCGTGCAGGGATGTCATCTGTCACGTACCTCCTAGATATATAATGCCTGATCCCTGTTCGCAGACGGGCTGTCCTACACGTTCGGTCATTGAAGTGGCCGGAATGTCCACCTATTACCACACATAGATAGAATAGCATACACCAGGGGTTAATGCCAGAGTTGCTCATGAGCCAGATACAAGGGTCGTCAGGGATATGCCAGGGTTTGTTATGCCAGAACGGGTAGTCAGAGGATTACCGGGGTCGTATGCCAGAATGGGTAAGTCAGAGTATTGTCAGGGGTTGTATGTCAGAGCGGGTTGTAAATCAGGAGCCAAGGGGTTAACAGAAGAAATATTGTCAGTCAAGCCAGAAGTCATACACAGGTAATCAAATCAAGAAAAATTGCAAGCGTGCACCGAGAGGAGAGAGAACCAAGGAACCAGGGCTCAGGCATCTCATTTTAAACTTGGCGAGCGCTGCTTCATCACACCATGCACCACCCGTGTCAGTGACCCGTAACCGCGATCTGCAGTTACATGGGGGCTAGCCAGCTAGGAAGCACTGCCCGTCACAAGCACTGCCCGTCACCGGGAACCCAGGACGGCACAGGCCATGACATCATCCTTGCTATTCAGTAATGCCCTCCCTTTCTGAGTGATAGTCTAATTTGCATATAGATCAGTCAACCCTGTAATGACACAATTGACCTAAAGCTTGTGAGACCTGAGCGGGTCACTAGTTCCGTTGCTCATCCTCAGGACCCTCATAGGCTTTTTTTTTTCACGTTCGACATTGTCACAGGCAGCTCGCAGCATGATATTTTACAACCACTAAATCCCAGAGTCAAAACCTGTTACTCCAGTGCACTGCTATGTGAGTTGCCGTATTTCTGCAGCTCATTATGGTAAATTTCTGAGGCACAGGGTGTTCGGCTAATGTCAGACGAACGCAGTGATCACGTCTGTGTCGCCGCCCAGTTTAACGTCTGTCGTAGCATAGAATCATGATCAATAGAGACCCACACACGAAGTACATGCGCACCGAACTGCGCACATACAACACCCGTGGCAAATGGACGCAAGTTAGGCAAGAACGTAAAACTGCTACTATGGCCACGCAGAGTGCGCCACGTCCGCATAGCATTCTGTGTGAGTGATGAGATGTCAGACGCAGCGCAATTGCGACGTCCAGCACCTTGACGCACAAAATGACTTTTCATATCATTTTCTAATTTTTATAATTTTTCATATTAATTTATTTCCCATAGTTCCCTTTTTTTTTATACGTTTGTCAAAAAAAAAGGATCCTGTGGTGACTACAGTATCTTCCGTCAGCACGTCTGTCCGTTATGTACTCACGCAGAGTGCGCTCAGACTGTGTTCGTCTGACATTAGCCTTAGTTGACATGTATAGAGTGTGTGCTTTTAGACAGCAACTTTCTAGTGATCATACAAAAATTTGTGGGCAATGTTCATTTTACACTCTAAATTGATTGAGCTAAAAACCCAAACTTGAATATGCCTTTTAGCAGAGGCCCACATTTAAAGAGAAAAAAAATAAAGACATATTTGTGCTAAATATTAACATTAAAATTAGCATAGGAAAAATGTAAACGGATATTTTGAAGTAACTTTATCAAATATACATACATACAGAAAAAATGGCGTCGCGCCCGTACTCACCAGAGCTGCTGCAACAACCAGGAGTAACAGCCCAGTTCATGTATAAGGCTAGGGTCAGACTAGCGCAGTTTTAACGTGCGTTTAGACGCACGAAATCACGGCCGTACTAGCAGCAAATGACGTCCAATGCCGGGGAACATACGACGAACGGCCGCACGAAAGTTCGTCCGCGCAACGCAAGTGGCCAACGAATGCATTTTTTCGAGAACGTCAAACCGCTACTACTGACGTACAGAGTGCGCTGCGTCTGCTAGCGGCGTGTGTGTGTGATTAGGAGACGTCAGACACTGCTAATGTCCGGCTAACATAACGTCCAGACACAAAAAGTGTTTTATTGACGATCCGTACAATATCACGGACGAACAGGCGCATCGTATGACCGCTATCGCGTATTCCGGGAAAAAATACGTACGTTCGTTCGACCGCACTTTTTCACGGACAACGTGAAAAATGCGTTCGTCTGACCCTAGCCTAAAACAGAACAAGAAAAAAAAAAAAATGATGTAATCAGCACCCGTTTCTATACAATTCCATGTGCAACAAAACACTAACACTACCTCTGATAGTGTTTTGTTGCACATGGAATTGTATAGAAACGAGCGCAGATGACATTTTTTTTAAAAACTTTATCAAGTTGAGCATTCATTAAGGGAATATGTAAGTGTTGGGCAATGTCTGAGCAAGTCACTTGCCTAGACACGGGCTGTTGACATTTGTCAAGGCTGGTGTATTAGGTTACGCTTAGCTGTGGGATAAGATTGCTTCATCAATTTAATTAAACCCAAAGACGTGATGTCAGAGTTTGCATTTTGTGCACTGAAATTTTTCTACCACTGTAACAGAGAGCTGTGCGTAGGGAAATTCAACATAGTGAAATAAAGGCAAAAGACACATTCTTAAAGGGACACCACTCTAAGCAGTGTGGCCACTTTAGCCAATTAAAATAGGCTGTGTGGAATGCACGGTCGCCTACACAGCTGTTATTCTGCAGATTGGATTTTGACTATCCTGCCTGCCAGGAATTAACTCTGACTGATGTTGTCAGCACGCCTTCTGACAGTCTGTCTCTGAACGCTCACAGCAGCGAGCTCTCCGGGAGATGCCAGCTGAGGACTGGTCTGTGTGAGCGCACAGCAACAATCCATCGCTCTGCGCAGGTGCTGTGTAACTGGTGTACAAAAGTACAAGTTCCGCAAGATATGTAATTTATGTAGCACATGCTTTGCTACGCAAATTGCTTAAGAAGCTGCATGGACTTTTGCATTTCTGGCACCCTGAGGTGAAGAGGATGAGCAGCCCAGCACCGAGGGCGAATAGGGTAGTATTTACACCTAAATATAATAATAGTATAAAACAATAATTAAATAATTAATAAAATAGAGCCAGCGGCATCTGTCCATTTATTTAAGGAGGGGGAGGAGAGGGGATGTTTTTTTTTTATATAGAATGTTCCTTTAAAAGAACAAAAGAAAAAGATAGGTTTTGTTTTTTGAGAAAGTATTTTACCAGGAAGGATACATTGAGATTTCTCTCGTTTTCAAGTATGTCCTGTGTGGCGAGTATGTACCGTTGGGTGTCTTGCCCAAGGACACTTACTGGAGAGGTGCTCTTGCTGGAATCGAGCCTGTGTCTCCGTGGTTACAGAGCAATAATGTTACCTCTACTCCACCCAGCCGGTCTAGTTATCAATGAAGTAACTATGAAGCATGAAAGGCTAATGTTTATTCTGAGAACTGCACCAAATTTATGCTTGATTATACTTGGAAATAAGTCTGAAAAATTATTTCTTAGTTTGAAAGAAAAAAAATAATCATTCATGAGGAGCATTTCAATCTATGCCCGGGAAATTGTATAAATACTAAAAGAGAGATAGACCGCATGCCAGGAATATTTGGCAAGTTTAACATTGAAGCGTCATAGAATGAGTAGCTGTAGATTTTTGATTTGACTCCATAAACAATTTGTCGCCGATTAACTTACGTAATTCCAAAATTGATAATTTATTACTTAAACATAAGCCACTTTAACTTTTCTCTCTCATCCGTGATGACAATTTCATCCACGTCTGCCCGAACGTACCAAGGACAGTTATGCAATATGGGTCATTCGCAAAGCGGTAGCCTTTTAGATACTGGTGAATGAATACCACAGGCATTGCCACGCTGACAAATGCCGGCATTTCACAAAACTGAAACCCAAATGACGACAGGAGCAGCTGCTCAGCGAAGCTTCTCCTGTTGCTCTTTGGAGGTCACTTTAGGAAAATCCATATATTTAGCATTTTTCAAATCTTAGTAGAAGATGTCGGGCCCTATTATATACTTAACCCAAAAACGCACGCAAAACGCGTGTTTTTTTGCGCGAAGCAATAAACGTTAACGCACGAAAATCACCGCTGGAATTACATTACTCGCGCATTTTTTCATCCGTCGGGAAATTTCGCTCTTAAAACCGACGCGCAAAAATGCGTGCAACGGTACTAGAAATCAGTGAGCGCAATGTCATTTTTGACACGAGTCCATCATTTAGTGCGGGCTGCGCACAACAGAAGGATGTTCTGATGGAAGACAAGGTAGTGGCCGTCATTTTTGACGGATCTAGTAAAAAAAAACCTGCGCATCGTCGTTTTCCGTTGTGAATCCGCAGTTTGGCACGGTCAGATTCTTACAATTTGCCGTTACCACCAGCTTTTCAAAGACGTTAAAATTATGCGAACAAACGTTGTCTGTTAAATTTTACACTAAGATTATAATACCATGCGCGTACCAGCGCACAAACGCATTTGCGCTCAAAATATTAAGTATAGAATGCGCGCATTAAATTGCGCTCGCAAAGGGTTCGCGCAGGGTCACTCGCATTAGACGTTAACGCGCATTTTGTGCGCGAACGTCGTAATAAGACATTCAGCACAAAGGTTTTTACCCCTCGCGTTAATGCGTTTTTGCGCAAGCACAAAATTGTGCACGAGGAATGTAATAGGGCCCGTCAGTTTTTGTTCTAAAATGCGTCTCTTCTAATCACACTGTATTCTGATGGTTTATTTGACACTTGTACCCAACGAGAACATGTTTCACAGTGCTGATGGAAGCATAGCTCTCATAATAATTTTATAAAGTGGGAACCACTTTGACAGGAGTAGACAGCTGGTTAGGATCATAGACCGTCCTGCCAGCAGGGGTTGCAAAGGTCAATGTGGGAAGCAAATTCAAAAATGTATTCACGTAGCCACAGGGTTTCTCTGGCTTATAGGACATACACGTAGGCTATAAATCAACGACAGAAGCGCAGTCATAAATAATCATCCAGGTTGCTTTGGGTCTAAAGAGTATTAAGATGGTCAGAAGCTGAATTCGTTATTTAAAAAAAAAAAATGAATGTACAGCCTACATTACAAAATTTGGTATAAATTTTTAATGAAACGAGATTAGATACAGCAATATCACAATGAAAAAAGTATGTATGTCCTAATGAAAGTTGTCATTACCTGAAAGGTCAAAAATAAACAATACAGTTTTTTATAGTAGAAAGTTTTTAATATATATAAAATTTAAAATTAAAGCCAAGGACAAAAAGCGAGATTGAACTCCTGCATAATGCAGATTGCAAGAAATAATATAAAGAATTTTGAAAAACATCTAAATGTCAAAGCAAATGAGTAAATTGGTTTCCCCACAGAGCTCATTCGCTACACTCCAGGTATGCAGCAAAGAACAATGGGTAAGACATACAAATGAAGTTGCAGCATTTATATAGTGCCAACAGATTGTGAAGTGCTTTACGATGGAGAAGCACAAACATGAGACATAATAGTACATAAGGAGCAGACGACCCTGCCTGTAGGATCATTGAAGTCCACAATTTCTCATTTTCTTACACCAAATGTCTACTTTTGAAGAATGTCTGCCCAAAACAGACCATTGATGGACAAAAAAGCAAGAAACAGGACTTCATTTGCATGTTCTATGCAGAGAGTGTTGCAAGTGAGGTCTGTGGACAAAGCAACGCTCAGATTTGTCTTATATATAAATATATATATCTTCCAGGGGCGACGCAGCCAAGATCTACAACATTCTTCGTGCCCCAATGCAAACAGCCGCTGAAACGTATAGTTCATAAGGAAGATGCACCTTGAGAAAAGTCCACAGAGGACTGAAACGTTGACGCTGTCGTAGGCACAATAAATACTTTTTTACAACACTCCCTGGAGTGCGCGCCTTCCTGGTGACTGACTAGTATCACAGCTGAAAGTGTGTGTGAGTCAGTTTTAACTTTCCTTCCAAAAGATTTGTAAAGTGAAGACAGCAGTCCATCCTACGGGGGATAGCAGAACTTGTGGCTCTAACCCCATTTGGGTGGCACCAGATGATCTCTGTGGGACATAGAAGATATGTCAGAAGAGAGGAGTGCAATGAACATCTAAAATGCTTGGGAAGACCATCAGGCCTCTAGTAGGGGACCCAAGAAAGAGGAATAGACTCAAAAATACCACAATGGGTGAGAAATGTAATTATATATAATGCAGCACATTCATCGTCAATGTGATATTTTTTATATTTATATATTATATTTTTTATAACCACCTGACTTGGATAAGACAATGGGGTTTAGTATTAAAGATTGTGTAACACATCACACAAACAGTCTCAAAGTGAATTTACTACATTTTACAGGTCTTACTCCAACACAACCTAGTGATTGCTCTTATAATATTAACCCACTTACTTGGAAAATATATATTTAAACCACAAACACACTTTTATATATGCACATTCAGTATATAATTATACACACGCATATATTTATGGATTTTTTTTTAAACCGCAGTACTAGTACATTGAAAATGCATTCTACCAGTCAAAAATAAGTATTATTTATATGTTATGACAAAGGCAATTTAGTGTCAAAACAATGTTGGACCTTCTTGTTGGACAGTAAATACATTTTGTTAAGCAACTCAATTGGTGGAGTCTGGTCGGATCATTTCTTTTAATTATATAACAGGTTACAGAGGTTTCCCAGTCCTCTTAAATAAAGTTACACTATAAACAAAGGGTTAAGACAAGCATTATAATTTGTCTTCAAGCCTTAATTGTGCGCAAAAAAACCAACAAAATACAAACAAACAAGGAAAGCCCATGTTATCTGTAACCATAACAGAGTTTCTATAGGTTGGTTGAACCGGCATTAGCAAGAACACAGGTGCAATTTTACCTGGTTTACCAGCGTGCCGCTCGACACACTATAGGAACACTGCATCGATTGTATTACCAGCACAATAAACAAAAAAAAAATCCAATTGACAGCTGCTTAGAAACGGCCATCTGTATATTCAAAGAGCAATGGGTGGGATGAAGAGAAACTGTGCTCAGAATAGGGTTTAGTTTAGGTTAGGCTTCATTCACGTGAACACCCATGACCCACCTAATTATACAAGATTGATTTCAGCAGGTGTTTTCCTTTTATTTCAGAGATAATAAAGATTTCTATGAAATTCCAGCTCAGGTGAATGCCACCGACAACCCTAAATGACATCAGGTGAATACCTAATACAATCCTCAGAATCATCACCTGATTTCTAGAGGAGGCAGCTGGCGGCTCCTCTGCACACATTTTTAATTGATGGATGCAAATAGAGATCGGTTTTAGATTTGGTTGCTGTCGTCAAGGAAATGTAGTCCATAGATGGTTGTCTTGCAATGACGGGGAATTATGATATTGGTGAGTAATACATGGGAAGGGTATAAATCAGCTACAGAAGATCGAAGGCATGATTTACACGTAGCTTAATTGGGTCACTACTGGAAGGTTTATCTACATCAGTGATTACCAACACTGCTCTTCAAGTACCCTTGGGTCAGGTCTTAAGGATTACCTTGGGGAAATGCAGACTGAATCCTGCAATCACTGAGCAACAAATCAGATCGCCTGTGCTGTGCTTTAGATTAGGGATGAGCTGTTTGGTTCAGACGGTTCGTAGTTCGACCCGAACTTAGCCTGTTCGATTAGATCGCGAACACCGAACATTTCCGGGTGTTCGCCGCATATTCGACCACAATGCATCACAATGGACCACAATGCATTTTCCCACTGGCCTGAAGCTCGTAATTGGCTACAGCCTTGCACCTGACCACAGGTCTGGTGCAAGACAGGTTCAACAGTATGCCAATCACGGCTCAGAGTCCTGATTGGGCAAATTTTGCCCAATCATGGGCTCACAGAGCTAAGTCCCGCAGCACACTACATAACGTTTCCACGCATAGCTACAGCACGCATTTTGAGAGGAGATTTCAGAGGAGATAGTTGTGTGTTGTTCCTGCCGGTCTGCCACGCTACTGGGGGGATCTGGGGGGGTCTCATTTCTACCAAATATCAGGGAATTTAGGTGATGTGTGTCTTGTCACTGTGCCAGCAAGTTTTTTTGGGGTTTACAAATTTCTTTAAAACATTTGTGAATTGAGGTGATCTTCTGTGTCTTGTCACACAGCCAGCAAGTCTTTTTGGGGGTTAAAAATTTCTTTAAAACATTTGCGAATTGAGGTGATCTTCTGTGTCTTGTCACACAGCCAGCAAGTATTTTGGGGGTTAAAAATTTCTTTACAACATTTGTGAATCGAGGTGATCTTCTGTGTCTTGTCACTGTGCTAGCAAGTCTTTTTGGGGGTTCCAAATTTCTTTAAAAATTTGTGAATTGAGGTGATCTGTGTCTTGTCACACAGCCAGTACCACGCAGTATTTTGGGGCTCAATAATTTCTTTAAAACATTTATGAATTCAGGCGATCTGTGTCTTGTCACACAGCCAGTACCACGCAGTATTTTGGGGCTCACTAATTTCTTTAAAACATTTGCGAATTGAGGTGATCCGTCTCTTGTCACACAGCCAGTACCACGCAGTATTTTGGGGCTCAATAATTTCTACAAAACATTTGTGAATTGAAGTGATCTGTGTCTTGTCACACAACCAGTACCACGCAGTATTTTGGGGCTCAATAATTTCTACAAAACATTTGTGAATTGAAGTGATCTGTGTCTTGTCACACAACCAGTACCACGCAGTATTTTGGGGCTCAATAATTTCTACAAAACATTTGTGAATTGAAGTGATCTGTGTCTTGTCACACAGCCAGTACCACGCAGTATTTTGGGGCTCACTAATTTCTTTAAAACATTAGTGAATTGTTATAATCCGTGTGTTCTCACTGGCTGCCACCCATCAAGGGGTCTCACTGATTTATAGGAGGTGTCTGAGATTTTTAATCTGTGTCTTGTCAATGGCTGCCAGCTATCAGGGTGTCTCACTGAGTTATACCAGAGTTCTTTAAATCTTTATACCAGAGTTGAATCAGAGTTCTGTGTATATTAATCTATATATCACTCACCATGTCTGAAAGAACAAAAACGACAGGCAGACGCTCCCAGACACAGATAACAGGGCAAGCAGCCCCTGTGTCAGGAGGCTGTGCCTGTGGTCGTGGTGGACGTGGTGCATCCTCTGCAGGGGCACGCTTGTCCTTTCTAACTGGTGCTGGCCGTCTTAAGCAGCAGCAACATACAGAGGACTTGGTGGATTGGCTAGCCAGGCCATCCTCATCCTCCGAGTCCTCTGCCAGCCAGGCTTCTAGTGCTTTACAGTCCACCTCAGCTGCCAAAGCATCTAATGCAGCCTCCATGTCAACAGCTACTCCTGCCATAGCCTCGCTATCACACACGGAGGAGTCAGCTGAATTGTTTGACTACAATGAGAGTGACATGCTGCTTGAGGATGCACAACAAGTACAGTGCTCTGATTCAATCTCTGAGGTTGAGGAAGGAGTATAATCAACCTAGAGGAAGGGGGTGCCAGTGATGACACACAAATAACTGGCACTCATGTTGCCCCAGCAGTTGCAGCATACTGTCAAGTTGGCTCCAGTGACGAGGAGATAGGGGGTGATGATGACAATGATGATGAGGTCACTGACTCCACCTGGGTGCCTGATTGAAAAGGGGAATTAAGTGGGGAAGAGGGGGAGGAGGAGGCACAGCAAACACGAGGCACAACATCCTCTGTGACCAACCGTAGCACTAGCCAGTCGAAGGCATCACATGTCAGAGCTGCTCCGGTGCAGAGTGCTGTTGTCTCAAAGAACACATGCAGGAAATCTGTTGTCTGGGAGTTCTTTAAGAAATGTGCAGTAGAGAGCAGCGTTGCTATTTGTAATCTATGTCAGATGAGGCTTAAGCGTGGGAAAGATACCGGACACTTGGGTACCACGTGCTTGAGGCGACATATGAACAACTGCCACACATCCCGTTGGCGCAAAACTTTGCGTAGGTCCTCCTCCTCCTCATCTGCCTCTACCCCCACTGTATGTCCTGCCATGTCATTGCCTACAACCTCCACCGACAGGGATGATGCTACAGTAATGGATGTACCAGGTCCTTCCTCACAATGTGATTTCATCCCAGTAGCTGAAGATTTACGCAGTCAGATTACGTTGCCGCAGCTGCTGCAGCGAAAGAAAAAATATAGTCCCAACCATCTCCAAGCACAGCGTCTAAATGCCAGCTTAGCAAAATTACTCGCATTGCATCTGCTGCCTTTCCAGCTGGTGGACTCTGCTCCCTTCCGTGAATTTGCTGAATGTGCTGTACCACAATTGCAGGTTCCAAAACGCCATTACTTTTCACGCAAGGCCATTCCAGCACTATACCAGCACGTGGAAGACACTTGTTATCCATTCATTGGGAAAGGCAGTCAGCAGCAAGGTGCATGTGACTTTAGACACGTGGTCCAGCAAGCATGGACAGGGTCATTACATTTCCTTCACGGCACACTGGATAACTCTGATTGCAGCTGGGAGGGATCCAAGATGGGGCTCTGTGCTGGAGCTTGTACATCCACCACGCCTCCAGAAAGCTGCTTCTATGAGGTCTGTCTGCTCCACCACCACCACCTCTACCTCTTCCTCCTCCTCCTCCTTCTCTGTCTCTGGCGAAGTGGCAGTTAAACCGTCGCCTGACAGGGTCTACGCAATGGCTCAAGCAAAAAGATGCCATACTGTGCTTGAGCTGGTTTGTTTAGGGGACAGGAGCCACACCGGGCCAGAAATTCTGTCAGCTCTGCAAGGGCAGGTGCAGAGATGGTTAACACCACGCCAGCTTCAGCTGGGAATGATCGTCTGCGATAATGGCAGCAACCTTGTCTCCGCCCTATGCAAGGGTAAATTGACGCATGTACCATGCCTAGCACACATCCTAAATCTGGTGGCACAGTGTTTCCTAACCAAGTACCCAGGGCTGCCAAAGCTTCTCATCCAGGCCAGAAAAGTCTGCAGCCAGTTCAGACAGTCATTCCCAGCAAGCGTTCGCCTGGCAAAAATTCAAAGAGAATTCCACCTTCCCACAAACCGTCTGATCTGTGACATGCCCACCAGGTGGAACTCGACATTAGCAATGCTGCAGCGTCTGCACAAGCAGCAGAGGGCCATCAACGAGTACCTGTGTGAGTATGGCACAAGGACAGGTTCAGGTCAACTAGGTTTTTCCCCCCCCCGCAGTGGCTGATGATCAAGGATGCATGCACTGTACTGTCACCATTTGAGGAGGCAACGAGGATGGTGAGCAGGGACAGTGCATGCATCAGTGACACAATTCCTTTAGTTTTCTTGCTGGAGCACACTCTGCGGGGAATAATAGATGTGGCTCTAGAGGCAGAGCAGCGGGAGGAAGAGGAGGCCTTCCCTAGCTCTCAAGGCCCCAGTCTTTCCGCAGACAGCATTCCAGCGGGTCCTACTCAGATCAGACAGGAGGAGGATGAGGAGGAGGAGGTAGAATATTTAAGTAGTGGGGGCATTGAAGGTGGGGATTCCTCGAGGGAGGGTTTCATGTGCCCAGAAACACAAGGGCTAGTGCATGGCTGGGAGTAGGAAGTGCACGATACGGTCATCCTCATTGACTAGGAAGACTCGGAAGCTAATGCCACCTCCAACCTACGCTGCATGGGCTCCCTAATGATGCAAAGCCTGCTAAAGGACCCCAGGATTTGTGCTATCAAGGAGAGGGATCATTACTGGTTGGAAACCCTTCTTGATCCACGATACAGGGGTAAAGTTGCAGAGCTCATCCTGCCCGCACAGAGGGAGCACAGGATGAAAAAACTTGAGGACGCTCTAAAGTGACACTTGTGTAACACCTTTCCAGGCACTGGTAGATTACCAAGTGCTGACACACACGTGCTTCTGAGGCTGCGGATGATCAGAGGAATAGTGGTGAAGGCCAGGGCCGCTTGACTGATGCATTTTTTAATTTTTTTAGTCCTCGACGCCCAGGGACGTCAAATGTAGGCACCCATTGCCAGCGTCTTCACCATATGGTGCAGGACTACCTAGGGGCAAGGGCAGACCTGGATACCTTTCCATCAGATGATCCACTGGCTTACTGGGCGTTGAGATTGGATCACTGGCCAGAACTTAGCCAATATGCTATGCAGCTACTAGGTTGCCCTTCATCTAGCGTGCTTTCTGAAAGGACGTTCAGTGCTGCTGGAGGTTTTGTCACAGACAAAAGAGTGCATCTGTCCACCGACTCTGTAGACCGGCTGACATTTATAAAAATGAATCAGTCCTGGATCAGCAGCTATCAATCCCCTGATGCTGAAGTAATGGAATAGATCGGGGATGTCCTCTTCTGCATTCACAAAACCTCCAGCACTGAACTCTTCCACAATACCACAAAGGGGTTACAGTGTGAATGCACTTGCTGCCATGAAAGGCGCAATATTTGGCTGCACTGACGCCTGTGCCGGATTTATATCATTTAAATTTTTTGAACCGCAGGGTCCAACCCTGCACTCTTCCACAATACCACAGAGGGGTTACTGTATTATGATGGCACTTGCAGGCCTGGCACCAAAAGCACAATATCTGGGTGCACTTACGCCTTGACCAGAATCATATCTTTTCAATATAGGACCACATGGTCCACCCCTGCATTCTTCCACAATACCACAGGGGGTTACTGTATGATAGTACTTGCAGATCTGGCACCAAAAGCACAATATTTGGGTGCACTGCCACTGACGCCTGTATCAGATTCATATCCTCAGAGGGGTTACGGTGTGACGGCACTGTTGGGGACCCTAAAGGACCAATTTTGAAGCACCTATTGTTACTTTCATCCAAAGCCTGCATAAGTTTCACAATAATTTAGCCAAAAAAATCAGTAAACTTTTTCTGCGTGTACGAAAATGTCTCCTCTTTTCATACAGACTGCCGCCCCAAGCAGTTGTTTATGGATAGATTAAAGGAAAAGCATTTACCGTCATATGAAACGTCATTTTTTTGTTTTTAAGTGTTTCTATACATCCTAGAAATCCGCCACTTCACCGGCAGGTTATGGGGACCTCCTAGGCACGATATTTGAAGGAATTTTTAGTTTTTATTTCTAACCCTTATTTCATGGAAAACTCACTGTTCCTTTAAAAATGTCTTTTTTAAACTTTTTGTCCTTGTTTCCTGTCCCCCAGGGCACTACCCGGACCCCCATACACCTTTTATGGCAAATATCTTGCATATATGCCCTCTTGCAGGGCACTCTAAAAATTGAACTTTTGAGTCCCATTGACTTGCATTGAGTTCGGTTCGTGTTCGAACTCAAACTTTCGAAATTGTGTTGAGTTCGAGTTCGGGTTCGGACCTGAACATATGGGAAGTTCGGGTTCGGGCCCGAACCGAACTCGGGGGGTGTTCGGCTCATCCCTAATTTAGATATCTGGCAAACCTGGCCTGTTAGTGGTTCCCAACCTGGTCCTCTGTTACCTCTGATCTGCAGAATAATTTCTTGAGGATAAGAACATTCAAAATAGTGATTAGTATTATGTATACATTTTTTAAGAATAATCCTCTAGTTGAGGTCAAGGGTCCTTTTAATATTTAGATAGCAAATTCTAGAGACCTTAAGGCGATGTCACAATTTATGTCAACATGGCTATGGACTCAACCTCTATAGAAGCAAAGTGAAGTCATGCTGTCATGGTACAAACCTGGTGTAATGTTTGGTTTTTGTGCTGCTGAGGCGTTTGTGCAAATGACTCTCGAAATAAGGATAAATGCGGTGCTGGTTTTATTATAATATAGCAGGCTGCTAAATAGCCATTGCTCAGAGAGAGGCCAACTGCCAACTGACTCAATCAGTTCAACGGTCACCAGACAATTTGAACACTAGCATATGATTGGTTAGTAAATGCATATGCAAATTAGGCTTGTGCACCGATTTTTTTTTCGGTTCGATTCGGTTCGATTTTTCGGATTTTTCAACTTTTCGATTCGGCTCGTTTCGACCGATTTCGGTTTCGATTCGATTCGGTTCGGCCCGTTTTTCGGGTACATTTTTTTTTCCGAACATCGACCATTTTTCGTATTTTCGTGTCACTGTGATTGGTTTTTGTATCGACTTTTCGTAATTTCGGAAATTTTCGTTTTTCGGAATTGCACATTTTTCGGAATATCGACCATTTTTCGTATTTTTCGTGTCATTTTGCCCGTTTTTTGTATCGACTTTTCGTTTTTTCGAAAAAGTTTTGTTTTTCAGAAAATTTTCGTTTTTACTAAATTTTTGTTTTTCGGCAAATTTTCGTTTTTCGGAAAATTTTCGTTTTTCGGAACATCTGTTCTCCTCGTTTGACACATTTCAAGTCCATTCGAAAAATCCGAAAATATTTAGTTTCGGCTCGGAAAACATTTCGGATCTGAAATTTTCGGATCTAAAATTTTTCGGAAATTCGGCCGCATCCGAAAACACGAATCGGGAAATTTCGTGAAAATTCCGAAATTCCTAAACCCGAAACGCACATCCCTAATGCAAATATTACACCTGGTCTTTCTGTGAACAAGGCATGTCACTGTTGTTAGTTTTTGGGCTCTTAGTATTAAATTTTAGTTAATCTAGTACATATACCACTAGCTTGGTTATATACTTGCCACCTGAAGTGGAGGCTCTAAAATGAGGCAATGTAGGCCTCACTCAAACAAGGGCCTTGCATAATTGTGGGGAATGTTGCCATGCACATAACCTCCAAACAACCACTACTACATTCACATACCCCCACCTATCAAGAGAGCTTCGTAAACAATCTTTTACATGTGTTGGGTTACCTTCAGTACTTTTGAACCTTGTCTTTGGACTTACAAAGAGCAAGCTCTACCCAATCATATATCAAGAGAGATATCCTTGAACGGCTTGCAGAGTGGAAACTGCTTTCAAATCTAATGTAGTCAGTTCAACATCCAGATGGGCTGTTTTCCTATATTTACAGCTGAAATAAACGGCCTTTGTTCAAATTATTTGTCTGAGCATCTGTGTTATCTATCCATTGTCAGTGCTAGAACTACATATTTAGAAACAATGGACAATAACGCAAGCAAGTTGCCACGAACAACGAGTAAGCCTTTAAGTGTAGCAGCCCCATCACTAAACAGAACGGTTACAGGTTTATTCTAGCCGAGTCAAAATACTTCCTTTGCGACTTGGCGGTTACGTCCCACAACTGTAAATTTATGCTTCCTATACTACGTACAGAATGAACTAATTTGTGGTCAACCAGAGAAGAGCTAGCTATACCAAGGGGGCTTGTTGCTTTAGTTTTAAGCTGGTATTCATAAAAGGGAAAAAAAATGCTAGCTCTCTGAACCTGGTTTTAAGTGACGCCGCAACTGCAAAACCACTTCACAAAAAAAAGTGTAAACAAAAAAAATCCATGCTCACATCTAGTCCCATGGTGCAGAGGACAGTGTGATCTATGACAAATAGTTCCAAGTGTCCTTCCACCATCCTTGTGAGATTGCAGCTCAAAGAAAGTTTGTTCTGTTCTCCATTGAGTTCTGTGGAATCCAGGAGATGCTACAAACAGAGGTGTGCACGTGCCACAGTGGCGGTTAGAAGCTCCTGTATAGGTCACGTCCTTAATATATACGTTCCCACTCATAATAGAGCTGTGCATGGTAAAGGGTCCCTATTACCTGCTCAGCCAGAATAGATAGATAGCATAGATGAAAGCCAAGATATGAAAGCCACAATGAATGTATTATTATGGGTTATCCAATATCTTGAGAGTCTGTTATCACGTTATATTGAACACTTAAACTGTGCCATTGCTGTGGCATTGACTTGTAAATAGTTATCTTTGAAGAGGTTCACGTATTAAAAAAGATAAACAAACAAAAAATTTTTTTGCAGATGCAATGTCAAGATCAGATTTTGAAAGATATCGGGCCCTATTACACTCTTCACGCAAAAACGCACGCAGAACTCGTCAATTTTTACGCGAAGCGTTAACGTGCTTAAAACAACGCTGGTATTACAATCCTCGCACATTTTTTCATCCATCAAAAAGTAACGCGCGTTATACGGACACGCAAAAATGCACTCGCAGCAACGTTGCAAGCAGAAATCAGTGTACGGACTGTTTTTTTCCACGTGATTCAGCCAATTAGAATTAAGAACCACAATTGTCTAACGTTAAATTTTTGCTCCTGGTAAAGTCAATCTGCGCATATATGCTGCATCAATAAAAAAAACACGCACAACTTCTACATTTTATTGGTTTGGTATGTGTAGAATGTGTAACTATACTTTGCTGCGTATTTTTTTGGGGGTTGGTGTATTTGGTTTCGGCCAGGTTGATAGAATTTGCCACTAACACCAGCTTTCAGGAGTTGCTAAAATTATATGCGCAAAGGCTGTGCGTTACAAACTGCGCATAGATTGTAATACCATCCGCGTACCAGCGCACAAACGCATTTGCGCTCACAATGTTAAGTATAGGACGCGCGAAGTACAGTTAGTACGCAGGTTCACCCGCGGTAGACGTATACGCGCGTTTGTTGCTTCTGAGATTGTAATACGACGTTCCGTGCAAAAGTTTTTCCCCCTCGCGTTAATGCGTTTTTGCGCGGGCGCAAACGTATGCGCGAAGAATGTAATAGGGCCCCAGAATTTTTTAGCTTAAATACCAGCTGCAGACAAAAATAACTTGTGTCCTTAGAATCACTTGTTATTCTCTGGCTGCCTCCACATTAACATCTCAATGTAAATTAGGAGCTGGAATAGTAGGGGAGCTATTAGTGTTATTGACTGGGACAGTTATATTTTATTGCTCACTCCTTAATACTAACAGTTCGTCTGGAATCAGGTCCCAGGTTACTTTAAACTCATTCATATGTTGAGAGGAAAAAATAGAACTGCTCTTGGCTCATTGTAACAGTGGGCATAGCAGAGACATCTCACCCCTAGTGCTTTTTTCTGTAGCATTTTGTTCTCTTTTATTGTACGAGACATTAATCATGCCAACATTGAGCTAAAAAGACATTTAAGAAACGAATAGGGAGCTGCATATTGATCAATTCTTGCTCTAATAAAATAAAACCATGTAGAGCCATTATAAAATATATTCTCCATGAATAGATACCGTTATAGGATGTAGTTCCTAATTATTTATTGACCCTTACAACTGGCTAAATGCATAAAGGCCATGTTGAATTCAATGAACACTTCCATGAAAAAGGTTGACTTACAGCTGAGTTGACACCTAGAACATCCCATTTTTAACATATCAGTATAAAAAGCAAAACAGAAATAAATTGTGATTTTGCTCGGACTATAACGAGGGCAGTTTTAATAACTCTGAAAATCCGATTTAAAGGGATATGCATGTCTAGAAATAGTTTTTTTAAAATGACATTTAAAACACTTTTTTACCAATAGATAAACTATAATAAATTAATATAAGTTTTAAAAAGGTGTAATTTATTTATTTATTTTTTGCTTTATACTCTGTCATTTCGTCTTCTCCGGTGCCGCCCCTCAGCTAGGGGTGTTTCTGCAGCTCCTACTGCCTGAATATGCCTGTGACGGAACGGCCGCCACAGGATTTATTTAGTTTAATTTCATTCTTGTTTTGTTATATTTCGTTTACCCTTTATTTATAGAAACTAATTTCCTTTGGTAGATTTAATGTAAAACTGTTGCTAGACTTCTAATTAATCATGTTTTCCCCTGCACCGATCCTGCTAGTTTATGCTTAGTTATATTGTATGGTTTTAAATGTATTGTCAATCGCTCATTTTTAGTTTTAAATAGACTTATATTTATTTAGTTCAATGTGTTTTTTTTAAAGATACTACCTGCCGCTAGTGTCAAATGCTTTCCTTTGTATAGAATATACAATAGGTTTGAGTAATTTGTGGGTTATGCAAAAGTGCTTTCTGTTTGGCTATCTGTTATCTGTTCTGAAGGATTGGGAGTCACATTGTCTCAGCCACCCACTATCTGATTCCCTTTACAATGGGTTATGTAAATCACTGTATGTGATCACTGTGAGATCAAGACTTCATCTGCATACCACCAGTGGACCCAAGTGAAGACTGAGAGGACCTAAGAGAAGCCTGCAATGGTCTTGGAACCAACCAATCAGAACCTGGGCTATGGCTAGCCCCTGTGCAGAATTCACTCCAGGGGTCTGGGGGTGGGCATGGGAGAGAACAATGGTTTCATTCCTCATAAATACCCCTGTATTTTCCATGTTAAATTAAAACTCATTCCTGTTTGAACCTTCACTCTTGCCTCGGCAAGTAATTGGGGATAACAGGGCTTGGGGAACCACGACGCTGCAAGGACCGTGGAAAGAAAGGCTGGATCACTGCCGAATCTCTACCGCCCGCTACCCCTGACTCTACACCCCCAGACCAGTTCGACGCTGACGGTGGATCTACCCGGGCAGGGTAGCGGGGATCCGCTACAATGCCCTGCCCACTTTTCCACCCATCAAGCTTCACATGAACTACATTTCTTGCTCCATGTTACCTACAGCCCCCATGCACCCCACTACTTCACATACTCAGCTATTACCCTCACCTAGCGTGTCACCCCTCTCTTCTTAGATTGTAAGCTCTTGGGCAGCTTCCTCTCTCCTACTGTTCTGTGTGTTTAACTTGTATGGACATTTGTTATTCTGCCTCTCCCATTGTGCAGCGCTGCGGAACTTGCTAGCGCTTTATAAATACCTGCGACTGTTTGAACTAATACAAGCTGTGCAGCTCAGGACCTCGGACTGGGGAAACTGAGGAAATGAATATTAGCATCTCTGCAACTGTGAAAACAAAACACACTCAACCTCTGACTCGCTCACGCTCTCACACACACAGACTCACTCACCCACTGACCTGCTCCCTTGCACTCTTTTCATGGCTTACATACGATCTCACTCAAAGTCCCTCACACAGTCCCTCGCACACGCTTTCTTGTGCTGTCTGTCTCTTGTGCACACTCTCTCTTTTCCTGTGCTTTCTCTGCTTTATCTTGCTGTCTTTCTCTTTATCATTTCTTGCTGTGTCTCTGTGCTTTTCTTTGTTGTCCCTCTCTGCTCTTTTTTTCCCTGTGTGTATGGATTTCTTTCATTCCCAGTCTCTGCAGTAGCTGGGGGTGAAAGTTCAGTCCCGCTCTCCCCTCAACTCACAGTGCAGGAGGGGGAGGAGCAACTCAGATGCACATGCTCAGTGTAATTTTTATGTATACCAAAGTATGCACACTGATTGGTTAGCTTAAAGTGCCTCCTGAGGTGGGCGTGGAAAACGGCAATATAGAAAAGCAGGCAAATATGAAAAAATATCATATTTACTTGCTTTATATGTCTACCGAATGGACTACTTACTCATTCAAAAGGCATAGCATGTTTTTAAAAGCACACTAGCAAAGCATGCATGTTCCTTTAAAGAGCACTGGGGCTTGCTGAAATTGAAATAATAGTGAACATCAACATTGTAGCAACAGTGACAAACACCAATTTTTCACTAAAAGGGAAATCCAAACTATAGCATAAGAAGTCTCACTGTGAAGCTTCTCATGAAGTTGTTTGGATTTCCCCTTATGTGAAACACTGACACATTTGCAACATTGGCAAAGACGGTCGTTCTTTGAAAAAACCCTCTCCCATATATTAAAGAATGGACGTGGCCATTTTCAGAATTACATAAGGATTGTAGTTACTGATAAAAAATCAAACATAAAAAAGCATGTGCATAACAGCAGCCAATTCAATATTGATCAAAACTCCCAGAATTCCACTGTACAAGGAGACGGAAATGGTTCCTCATGCTCTGTGGTTAGATTGCCATTGGCTGACTGATAAATTGTATTTGAAATTATCACTATAAGGTACAAATTGTTTAAAAACGGTATGTGATGCTGTATGATTGCGCATGCATGATTTTGGGTTATATACCATGTCATAGCGATGGTTTGATGGTTACAGATTTGTATGTTACAGCTTTATGCTAAAATCGTTTTAATTCAACCCACCAAACAATCTTCTTTCAAGTCCCCATATATGCAAAGCTAAACATTTTTTACAACACTGTAACTTCATGAAAATAAGTCAATGTGATTTTCAGTTTTTCATGAGTGTTCAAACACTTAACTCCGTGTTTGTTGACACACCATTGGCAGTGGTTACATCCTCAAGTCTTTTTGAATGTGATGTTAAAGGTTATTCACTCTTCCGACTGGATAGATTAAAGTAACATCCCTGCTCTACAACTGTGAAGACCAGTTAAATCCTAGTCAGGACTAGGGATGAGCTGAGCCGAACACCCCGGTATTCGGTTCGCATTCGAACTCGAACAATTTCAAAAGTTTGAGTTCGAATGCGAACACGAACCCAACTTCATTGCAAGTCAATGGGACTCAAAAGTTCAATTTTTAGAGTGCCCTGCAAGAGAGCATATATGCAAGATATTTGCCATAAAAAGTGTATGGGGGTCCGGGTAGTGCCCTGGGGGACAGGAAACAAGGACAAAAAGTTTAAAAAAGATGTTTTTAAAGGAACAGTGAGTTTTCCATGAAATAAGGGTTAAAAATAAAAATGAAAAATTCCTTCAAATATCGTGCCTAGGAGGTCCCCATAACCTGCCGGTGAAGTGGCGGATTTCTAGGATGTATAGAAACACTTAAAAACAAGAAAATGACGTTTCATATGACGGTAAACGCTTTTCATGTAATCTATTCATAAACAACTGCTTGGGGCGGCAGTCTGTATTAAAAGAGGAGACCTTTTAGGACACGCAGAACAAGTTTAGTGATTTTTTGGGCAAAATTATGGTGAACTTTATGCAGGCTTTGGATGAAAGTAACAATAGGTGCTTTAAAATTGGGCCTTTAGTGTCGGCAACAGTAACCCTTTTGTGGTATTGTGGAAGACTGCAGGGTTGGACCCTGCGGTTCAAAGAAATAGAATGATATAAATCTGGTAATGGCGTCAGTGCACTCAAATATTTTGCCTTTGGTGGCAGCAAGTGCCTTCACACCGTAACCCCTTTGTGGTATTGTGTAGGAGTTCAGTGGTGGAGGTTTTGTTAATGCAGAAGAAATCCCTGATCTATTCCGTTACGTCAGCATCAGGGGATTGATAGCTGCTGATCCAGGACTGATTTATTTTTATAAATGTCAGCCGGTCTACAGAGTCGGTGGACAGATGCACTCTTTTAACTGTGACAAAACCTCCAGCGGCACTGAACGTCCTTTCAGAAAGCACGCTGGATGAAGGGCAACCTAGTAGCTGCATAGCATATTGGCTAAGTTCTGGCCAGTGATCCAATCTCAACACCCAGTAAGCCAGTGGATCATCTGCTGGAAAGGTATCCAGGTCTGCCCTTGCCCCTAGGTAGTCCTGCACCATACGGTGAAGACGCTGGCAATGGGTGCCTACATTTGACGTCCCTGGGCATCGCGGACTAAAAAAATTTAAAAAGGCATCAGTCAAGCGGCCCCAGCCTTCACCACTATTCCTCTGATCATCCGCAGCCTCAGAAGCACCTGTGTCATCACTTGGTAATCTACCAGTGCCTGGAAAGGTGTTACACAAGTGTCGCTTTAGAGCGTCCTCAAGGTTTTTCATCCTGTACTCCCTCTGTGCGGGCAGGATGAGCTCTGCAACTTTACCCTTGTATCGTTGATCAAGAAGGCTTGCCAACCAGTAATGATCCCTCTCCTTGATAGCACGAATCCTGGGGTCCTTTAGCAGGCTTTGCAGGATAAGGGAGCCCATGCAGCGTAGGTTGGAGGTGGCATTAGCTTCTGAGTCTTCCTGCTCAATGAGGAGGATGACCCCATCGTGCACTTCCTTCTCCCAGCCTTCTCCTTCTCCCAGTCTGCTTGTGCAGACGCTGCAGCATTGCTAATGTCGAGTTCCACCTGGTGGGCATGTCACAGATCAGACGGTTTGTGGGAAGGTGGAATTCTCTTTGAATTTCTGCCAGGCGAACACTTGCTGGGAATGACCGTCTGAAGTGGCTGCAGACTTTTCTGGCCTGGTTGAAAAGCTTTGCCAGCCCTGGGTACCTGGTTAGGAAATGCTGTACCACCAGATTTAGGACGTGTGCTAGGCATGGTACATGCGTCAATTTACCCTTGTGTAGGGCGGAGAGAAGGTTGCTGCCTTTATCGCAGACGATCATTCCCAGCTGAAGCTGGCGTGGTGTTAACCATCTCTGCACCTGCCCCTGCAGAGCTGACAGAATTTCTGGCCCGGTGTGGCTCCTGTCCCCTAAACAAACCAGCTCAAGCACAGTATGGCATCTTTTTGCTTGAGCCATTGCATAGACCCTGTCAAGCATCGGTTTAACTGCCACTTCGCCAGAGACAGAGAAGGAGGAGGAGGAGGAAGAGGGAGAGGTGGTGGTGGTGGAGCAGACAGACCTCATACAAGCAGCTTTCTGGAGGCGTGGTGGATGAGCAAGCTTCAGCACAGTGCCCCGTCCTGGATCCCTCCAAGCTGCAAGCAGAGTTACCCAGTGTGCCGTGAAGGAATTGTAACGACCCTGTCCATGCTTGCTGGACCACGTGTCTAAAGTCACATGCACCTTGCTGCTGACTGCCTTTCCCAATGACTGGATAACATTGTCTTCCACGTGCTGGTATAGTGCTGGAATGGCCTTGCGTGAAAAGTAATGGCGTTTTGGAACCTTCCACTGTGGTACAGCACATTCAGCAAATTCACAGAAGGGAGCAGAGTCCACCAGCTGGGAAGGCAGCAGCTGCAATGCGAGTAATTTTGCTAAGCTGGCATTTAGACGCTGTGCTTGGGGATGGTTGGGACTATATTTTTTCTTTTGCTGCAGCAGCTGCGGCAACGTAATCTGACTGCGTAAATCTTCAACTGCTTGGATGATGTCATATTATGAGGAAGGACCTGGTACATCCATTACTGTAGCATCATCCCTGTCGGTGGAGGTTGTAGGCAATGACATGGCAGGACATACAGTGGGGGTAGAGACAGATGAGGAGGAGGAGGACCTACGCAAAGTTTTGCGCCAACGGGATGTGTGGCAGTTGTTCATATATCGCCTCAAGCACGTGGTACCCAAGTGTCCGGTATCTTTCCCACGCTTCAGCCTCATCTGACATAGATTACAAATAGCAACGCTGCGCTCTACTGCACATTTCTTAAAGAACTCCCAGACAACAGAGTTCCTGCATGTGTTTCTTGAGACAACAGTGCTCTGCACCGGAGCAGCTCTGACATGTGATGCCTTGCACTGGCTAGTGCTACGGTTTGTCACAGAGGAGGTTGTGCCTCGTGTTTGCTGTGCCTCCTCCTCCCTTAATTCCTCTGTTCGATCAGGCACCCAGGTGGAGTCAGTGACCATCATTGTCATCATTAGGGATGAGCTGTTCGGGTTCGGACGGTTCGCAGTTCGACCCGAACTTTGGCAGTTCGAAAGTTCGCGAATTTCGAACTTTTTGGGCATGTTCGGTTCGAGTTCGAAAAAAAGAAAGAAATTTTGAAAAAAGTATAGAAAATGCTTAAAAAAATACTAAAAAATCTAGAAATAAAGAGACTCCTTACTGCAGAATATTATAAGCAACAGTTTATTAGATTTTGAATTAAAAACTAATGTGTACGTGGAAAGATTATCAACTCTAAATGACATCTGTTCACAAACGGGCATAACACCAGGTGTTTTTAGTCTGGTAATCAGTTTGATACATTGTACAATATAGTGAGGGGGTGGGGTGGTGTCTGCTGCTGATTGAGATTTGAGAATTAATTTCCCTAAAACATCCTAATATGCTGCATTTAACCCTTTCGCTGCTGAGGCTTTTCACACCTCTGTGCTGAGGTCATTTTTACCGCTTTCGCTCATCATGTTTAACCACGTTTTGTAGCCATATTTTGATATATGACCCAGACATATTATATATCGTTCTTTCCGGCAGACTTGGCAGATTCATAATATGTCATTATTATATGTATACGTTATGTCATGTCTGTATATTATAACAAAAAATGCAATAAAATTAGAATTTTCAATAATTTATTATGTGTAAAGTGTTTTTTTTCACATTTTAACATGCGATCGTTTGCGGTTATATTTTGTATGGGGTGCGCTTGTTAAAAAAAGTTAGAAATGGGGTCTCGTTACATTTTTTTTTGCGGGAAAATTTCGCTTTTTTCACAAACGCACCGCATACAAAAATCGTTAGTGTAGCATTATTGTTCACATTATAATTGAAATCGGGACAATATTGCTGCATTAACAAAACAAAAACAAACAAAAAAACTTATTTTTTTTTTTTTTAAATATTTTTTATTTTTTATTTTTATTTTTTATTTTTTAAAAAACATTTTTCATACTCCTGTTTAGTATCCTTGGAAAGGCCATGCTCTGGCCGATCCAACGATATCAAACATTAACCCCTAGCTGCCACGGATCGGGGCTCCCCAGGGGTTAATCACAGCCACCGTTTGGAAGAGCAGGCTGTGCCCGTCCAAACGGTGCCTGGATTAACCCTCTGCCCCCGGCGATCGGGAGGGAGAGAGGTCTGAAGGACCTCCCCCCTCCCTTTCAGGCGCTTACTCTGCACATGCGGGGGGGGCGCCTGAATTAGATGTCATCGTGCCGCCGCGATGACATCTAATTGCTCCGCTGGGGTCCCGGAGTGCTGGGCTGACATCCAAGATGTCAGCCCGCACCGGGGGGCGCAGCAATCCGCCGGAATCCGGCGGATTGCTGCCTCCTGTGCATGGACGCGCTGAGCGCGTCCATAGCACAGGAGAACCACTGCTGAGCGCGTCCATAGCAGCCAAGTGGTTAACTGGTGTTTGAAAAAAATCTAAAGCAATGTTATTTTTCACCGCGGGATTAAACATTCGCAGGGTTATTCAGAGAGCGGTGAAAAGCAGGAGAATAACTGGAGAATGGAAAATTCTAGGTCAAAATAGCCAAACCAGAAAAATTCTCCCATTTATCTCACTTTTCAAATCGGCTATTTGGTCTAGATTGTTCTCTTCTCTTGCCAGTTCTCCTGGCTTTCACCTCTCTCTCAGGGTTGTTCAGAGAAAGGTGAAAACCAGGAGAATGGCAGGAAAAGAGAACAATCTGTACCAAATAGCCGATTTGGAAAGTGAGATAAGGCTAGGGTCAGACTAACGCATTTTTCGCAGCGACCGTCAAAAAGTGCATCCGAACGCATTGCCGTATTTTTTCACGGATTGCGCGAAAACGGTCATACGATGCGCATTTTTGTGCGTGATTTTTTACGGATCCAAACCAGGAAACTTTGGGTGTCTGGACGTTATGTTGGCCGGACATGAGCAGGGTCTGACGTCTCCAAATCACGCACACACGCCGCTAGTGGACACAGCGCACTCTGTACGTCCGTACTAGTGGTTCTGCGTTCTCGAAAAAATGCGTTCATTTTCCACTTGCGTTGCGCAGCCGGACTTTTGTGCGACCGTACTTCGTATATTGGCCGTCATTGCCCGGCATTTTCTGCTAGTGTGGCCGTGATTAAGTGCGCCTAAACGCACGTTAAAAATTCGCTAGTCTGACCCTAGCCTAAATGGTAGAATTTTTCTGGTTTGGCTATTTTGACCGAGAATTTTCCATTCTCCAGTCATTCTCCTGCTCTTCACCGCTCTCTGAATAACCCTGACAGGGTTATTAAGAGAAAGGTGAAACTCAGGAGAATGGAAAATTCTAGGTCAAAATAGCCAAACCAGAAAAATTCTCCCATTTATCTCACTTTCCAAATCGGCTTTTTGGTCTAGAAGTTTCCATTCTCCTGCTTTTCACCGCCAAAGAATCAGTAAACTTTTTCTGCGTGTCCGAAAATGTCTCCTCTTTTCATACAGACTGCCGCCCCAAGCAGTTGTTTATGGATAGATTAAAGGAAAAGCATTTACCGTCATTTGAAATGTAATTTTTTGTTTTTTACATATTTCTATACATCCTAGAAATCCGCCACTTCACGGGCAATTTATGGGGACCTCCTAGGCACGATATTTGAAGGAATTTTTGATTTTTATTTTTAACCCTTATTTCATGGAAAACTCACTGTCCCTTTAAAAAGGTTTTTTTTTAAACTTTTTGTCCTTGTTTCCTGTCCCCCAGGGCACTACCCGAACCCCCATACACCTTTTATGGCAAATATGTAGCATATATGCCCTCTTGGAGGGCACTCTAAAAACCGAATTTTCAGCCCCTTTGACTCGCATGGGGGTTCGGGGTGGGTCCCGAACAAATGGGAAGTTCGGGTTCGGGCTCGAACCGAACTCGGGGAGTGTTCGGCTCATCCCTAGTCATCATCACCCCCTATCTCCTCGTCACTGGAGCCAACTTGGCAGTATGCTGCAGCTGCTGGGGCAACATGAGTGCCAGTTATTTGTGTGTCATCACTGGCACCCCCTTCCTCTAGGTTGATTATACTCCCTTCCTCAACCTCAGAGATTGAATCAGAGCACTGTACTTGCTGTGCATCCTCATGCAGCATGTCACTCTCATTGTAGTCAAACAATTCAGCTGACTCCTCCGTGTGTGATACCGAGGCTACGGCAGGAGTAGCTGTGGACATGGAGGCTGCATTAGATGCTTTGGCAGCTGAGGTGGACTGTAAAGCACTAGAAGCCTGGCTGGCAGAGGACTCGGAGGATGAGGATGGCCTGGCTAGCCAATCCACCAAGTCCTCTGTATGTTGCTGCTGCTTAAGACGGCCAGTACCAGTTAGAAAGGACAAGCATGCCCCTGCAGAGGATGCACCACGTCCACCACGACCAGAGGCACAGCCTCCCGACACAGGGGCTGCTTGCCCTCTTATCTGTGTCTGGGAGCGTCTGCCTGTCCGTTTTGTTCTTTCAGACATGGTGAGTGATATATAGATTAATATATACAGAACTCTGATTCAACTCTGGTATAAAGATTTAAAGAACTCTGGTATAACTCAGTGAGACACCCTGATAGCTGGCAGCCAGTGACAAAACACAGATTACAAGTCTCAGACACCTCCTATAAATCAGTGAGACCCCTTGATGGGTGGCAGTGAAACCTCCTATAAAATCAGTGAGACCCCTTGATATGTGGCAGCCAGTGAGAACACACGGATTATAACAATTCCCAAATGTTTTAAAGGAATTAGTGAGCCCCAAAATACTGGGTGGTACTGGCTGTGTGACAAGGCACAGATCACCTCAATTCACAAATGTTTTAAAGAAATTAGTGAGCCCCAAAATACTGCGTGGTACTGGCTGTGTGACAAGACACAGATCACCTCAATTCACAAATGTTTTGTAGAAATTAGTGAGCCCCAATATACTGTGTGGTACTGGCTGTGTGACAAGAGACAGATCACCTCAATTCACAAATGTTTTAAAGAAATTAGTGAGCCCCAAAATACTGTGTGGTACTGGTTGTGTGACAAGACACAGATCACCTCAATTCACAAATGTTTTGTAGAAATTAGTGACACCCAAAATACTGCGTGGTACTGGCTGTGTGACAAGACACAGATCACCTCAATTCACAAATGTTTTATAGAAATTAGTGAGCCCCAAAATACTGCGTGGTACTGGCTGTGTGACAAGACACAGATCACCTAAATTCACAAATGTTTTGTAGAAATTAGTGAGCCCCAAAATACTGCGTGGTACTGGCTGTGTGACAAGACACAGATCACCTCAATTCACAAATGTTTTAAAGAATTTTTTTTATTTTTTTTAAATTCTTTATTTAGAGAATTATAAAACAAGTCTCATGAAATCAAACAAGGTACGACCACGCAGGGCCAGCAAACGTATATCAAAAAAGATAACCTTACAGTATGTAATAATATGCATAGAAATTATGGAAACGGCGTAAGTAAGGTCATATTCAAGTAGCAAAAAGTCCTCCGGCGAGAAAAAATTAAAAGAGGGGGGGGATTAAGAGGAAGGCTTAAGACCTCTGCATTTAAGAAGGCGTAATCGCCTATGTAGCTGAAGAAAACGGTCTGCGAAACTAAACAGGGTGGGGGGGGGAACTAGAAAATCGGGAAGTGGTCCAGACAACAGGAAAAAGCAGCAGACCGGGTGATCTCAGCTATCCCTGCTATATAAAAATAAAAATGAAAAACAGTGGTGACCCAGGACCGTCTGGAGACCGAGGGTAAAAAGGCAACAAAAATGTCTCATCCCGGCTGAATCTCCAGCGCGTCCGGTGAGATGCCCGTGACTGCTAAGGCGGTCCAAGCCGTATCAGGGTTGGTGACCGTGTACGGGATGTTAGCATGTGTCACCACCAAGGAGCCAGCCAGGCCCCATCGGTATCGAATCCCCCGACGACGTAGAGCGGACGTCACCTCTCGAAATCGGCGACGTGCCAACAGAGTCATAAACGGGAGATCATGATATAGGTCCAGCAGGACTCCCTCAAACTGCACAGGGTCCCATGCACCCGGAGCAGACATAAGAGCGACTTTCGAGGCCACATCACGAAAGACCACCACAACGTCTCTCGGCTTCCCTTTGGGGGCCGTAGCCGCCTTCCGGACACGGAATGGAGCTCCAACTAAGTCCGTTGTATCAGAAGGGAGACCTGAGGCTCACGTATGGCAACATATCTTCTGTGGAAACCGAGTCCGGGATACCCCTGACTCGTATGTTACGGCGACGATGACGTGACTCCAACGATTCCACTGAACGCGTTAGGACCTCCACCTGGGAGCGAAGACTGTCCACCTGGCCAGATAAGCCTGTTTGCTCCAATACGACCTCCTCCATCCGTAAGTGCGTCGCCAACACCCGAGTCTTGATCACCTCTACCTCAGCTCGAACAGCCGCCACCTCCGGTCTCCACATTTCCCTAATTTCAGCCATGATCTTGCGTAGATCCCCTTTCGTGGAAGGGAGATCATCATCTTCCACAGTATTCAGGGGAATAGCGGAACCGCCGGGTGCCCCCACCAAGGCTCCCCGTTCCTGGGGGTCCCGAGAGGAGCCATCACAGTCTGAGACCACGCTACCAGACGCTGAGAGCTGCGGTACTTCCAGCAAGTCCCCCTGCGGTAAGGTATGTGCGTCCGCTAGGGATGCCGCCATCTCAGCCCTCCGCTTCTTTTGCGCCCACTTCTTGGCAGCTGTGGACACAGGTCGCGATCCCAGTGGCTGAGACGATGGGGTGAGCCAGGACACCGCAGCCCCTGCATCTTGAAGCCAGTAAGCATTTTCCTCGTCGGAGGTTTCATATCCAGAGGGGAAGGGGGAGGGGGCAGACTCCCTCTGAGGAGCTGATCCATGCCTCATGGATTCCCTTATGTCCCGCTGTCGGGAGCCACTCTTCGAGGAAGCACCGGGGGGTTGTTTCTTACCCATACCAGCAATCAAATCCGACGTGGCACTGTAAAACTCCACAGAGGCTTCTGAGGAACGCAGAGGAGGTAGGCCCAAAATATAGTCCCAAACTTCCAGGGAGCCGAAATCCACCGCCGGGCACACCAAGCAGCACCAATTATGTCCCCCTGTGCTCAGGAAATAGTCCAGGGAGTTTAAAAAGCAGTTTTGTGAGGAAACGAGCGGTATAAAAACACCAAAAGTCAGAAAGCTAGCGGGAGCTCCGCAAAACGTGACCGCTCGCTTCCACAGCTAGCTCCGCCCCCCTTAAAGAAATTTTTAACCCCCAAAAAGACTTGCTGGCACAGTTACAAGACACAGAAGATCACCTCGATTCACAAATGTTTTAAAGAAATTTGTAAACCCCAAAAATACTTGCTGGCACAGTGACATAACACACATCACCTAAATTCCCTGATATTTGGTAGAAATTAGATCCCCCCAGACCCCCCAGTAGCGTGGCAGACCGTCAGTAACAACACACAACTATCTCCTCTGAAATCTCCTCTCAAAATGCGTGCTGTAGCTATGCGTGGAAACGTTATATAGTGTGCTGCGGGACTTAGCTCTGTGAGCCCATGATTGGGCAAATTTTGCCCAATCAGGACTCTGAGCCATGATTGGCATACTGTTGAGCCTGTCTTGCACCAGACCTCTGGTCAGGTGCAAGCCTGTAGCCAATTACGAGTTTCAGGCCAGTGGGAAAATGCATTGTGGTCCATTGTGATGCATTGTGGTCGAACATGCGGCAAACACCTGGAAATGTTCGGAGTTTGCGATCTAATTGAATAGGCTAAGTTCGGGTCGAACTCCGAAACGTCCGAACCGAACAGCTCATCCCTAGTTGTGTGGTCCGTTTCTGGTGTACAGGTCTTTTTACAGTGGGACGCGTGGATCCAGGTGGATTTTCCTTCAAGCTTTACTGATGTTGCTGTTGTGAGGTGGACCTGGAAAGGACCGTCGTATCTGGGCTCAAGTGGATTTTTCCGAAGAAACTTCTTCACTAGTACCCAATCTCCCGGGACTAGTTGATGAGTGCAGTCAATACTTTCAAGGTCTGGAATGCAAGAGAACACCTGACCATAGATATCAGTTAATGTTTTTGAGACACTGTTGACATATTTTACTAGGCTGTCAGATTGTAACTGTAATTGTTGAGGGAAAACGCACCCTAGTCCAGGGGCCGTGCCGAACAGTATTTCGAAAGGTGACAGATTGTGTAGACCAATGAGGGCATTCATCAATGTTTTTGAGAGGTGTGAGGGCCCATGTGCCCATTGTACTACAGCCGGAGAGAGTGCCTTAGGTAAGCACACTTTATTTCTTATGCAGAGGAGTCCGTGCATGCTTGTGGCCCCCCTTTTCTCCCAGTCTCCCTTCTCACTGTGTGATGCAGAGCCCTGCAACTGTGAGAGTTGTAGTTCTGAGACAGGAGTCTGTACTAGTAGTGGGACTAGCTGCTCGAGTTCCTTTTCCTGTATTTGAGTGGCAGCTTGTTTTGCTGCCTGTTCTGCTAGATGATTTAATATCAGCTTCTGGTGTATTAAGCTTTCCATGTTCTTTTAATTTTAGCACTGCAACCTGTTGTGGTAGAGGTAAAGCGTCCATAAGGGACTGTATGGATTTCCCATGTTTAACAGGTGTGCCTGCTGCTGTCAGGAAACCCCGATTTCGCCATAGCACGCCAAAATCATGGGGACCCCGTATGCATATCTTGAGTCTGTGTATATATTGGCTGTCTTTTGAGCACTGATTATGCAGGCCTGTGTAAGTGTGTGTAGGTCTGCTTTTTTTTTTTTCTTCAGGCAGAAAGGGTGGGGGCGAGGGGGGGGAAGTTGAACAGAATTGAAAATTCGGTGTGATATTTCTCGGACTCGTCTGCAAAGCGGGAGCCATACAGTGTCAGGTAAGGGGCTGTGAAGAGGAGGATTGGGCACCAGTATTGCACACACAGGGCAGGTGTGCTGTTTCTGGGAACTATCAGCAGCGTCACCTCATCACCATCCCCCTCAGGAAAATGAAAGAGAGCAGTGGGGTTGAGACACTGACATCTGGTGAGAGTGTCATTATCAGGGAGCAGGAGGAAACATTGCAGGTGCAGGTGCCTTGAGGAGGACAGTTATTTGTGCTGGTTTGTTTTTGGAGGCAGGCAGAAACGTCATGCGGTGCCAACACTCGGGGCTGCTCACGTCTTTATTTTTATTACTTTTTTTATGATTAATACTTAATCAGCAGGCATTATTAGATTGTTGTAACTAATATCTTGAGCTGTTAGAGAATTGGGGGACAAAACATTTCTGGCATTAGTAGCTTTATCATGAACATAGTTAGGTCACATTGTGTCTTTGTGGTCGTCTGTGTCTGTGTGGTCGTCATTAACTAGAAAATCCCCTAAATTAACTAGAAAATAAAAACCTGCAATCCTCTGATACCGACAGTTTGCATACTATCCATTTTAAACCAAAATAAGCTATTGCAGGAGGTAAAAAAAAACTTGCTCTACCTTTAAATTGCATAGAGTTGTATATCTCTTGTTTGTTTGTTTTTTTTTCTCTCTACAGGGTTAAAATATCTGCATGTTCATAGAAAAAAAGAAGAGGAACCAATTTAATCTTTTTAGTTTCACTTTCTGGTCTGCGTCCTGCTTCCTTTTTTTTCTACATAAAAAAACAAAAAACATAATACGGGATATTTTAAAGCTCACTTTTTTTTTCTTTTCTGAACACTTAATTCTACCGGGCTCCGTAGCACTCTGTCCTGCATAGCAATACTGATAGAATGCGTAGCCTCTCTATCCCGAGAATATTTTGTATAAAACAATTTTTTACTAAAATAATAAAACATTTGGGCATTAGCAAAAACTCCCTCCATTAATATAGACATAATAATATACTTCACATATACACTACAACAGTAAACAATGCAGAGTCTCTTGGAAAGCGCCTAACAATGGAATCATGTCACAAACAAAGCAGGTGTCATGTCTCATCTGTCTACTTTGCTTTTGGTCTTTGCTTACCGTGCTTTACATCTCTGACATACATACATACATACTGTACATACATACTATTCACCTACATGTCCTTCTTAATGCTCTCTACTGGAAAGCAACCTGTAGTTGCCATATCTAGGATAGGCTTTCCTAACCTCTTCTCACATTGACTCATAAACTATCATTCGCATCCTATAGATTATCAGATTCTGGTTTAAAATAACTTTCATCCCACTTATAAAAATTCATCAAACAGTTGTGTTCAAAATTATTCAACCCCCACTGAAATTGAGTGTTTTGGCCAGTTTGACATTAATTTTGATCATTCAGTCATCTTGCTTACAATTAAATCAAAGAGGCACGTGTAGGTCAGACAAATATAACATAACATTTATAAAGAAATAACCACAAATGTCTTTTCTGTGCTCACATCATTATCAGTTTTATTCAACCCCAAGAGACATTCAATCTTAGTACTTAGTACAACATCCATTTACAGTTATAACAGCTTTTAAATGTGAAGCATAGCTTGACACAAGTGTCTTGCATTGATCTACGGGTATCTTCGCCCATTCGTCATGGGCAAAAGCCTCCAGTTCAGTCACATTCTTAGGCTTGCGCACTGCAACTGCTTTCTTTAAGTCCCACCAGAGGTTCTCAATCGGATTTAAGTCAGGTGACTGCGATGGCCACTCCAAAATGTTCCAGCCTTTAATCTGCAACCATGCTCTAGTGGACCTGGAGGTATGCTTGGGATCATTGTCCTGTTGAAAGGTCCAACGTCTCCCAAGCCTCAGGTTTGTGATGGACTGCATCACATTGTCATCCAATATCTCCTGGTACTGCAGAGAATTCATGGTACCTTGCACACGCTGAAGCTTCCCTTTACCTGCAGAAGCAAAATAGCCCCAAAGCATGATTGACCCCCCACCATGCTTCACAGTAGGCAAGGTGTTCTTTTCTTCATAGGCCTCCTCCAAACATAGCATTGATCCATGGGCCCAAACAATTCTAATTTTGTTTCATCAGTCCACAGAACACTATCCCAAAACTTCTGTGGTTTGTCCACATGACTTTTGGCATACTGCAGTCGACTCTTCTTATTCTTTGGAGACAGCAAGGGGGTGCGCCTGGGAGTTCTAGCATGGAGGCCTTCATTACGCAGTGTGCGCCGTATTGTCTGAGCTGAAACTTCAGTACCCACATCTGACAAATCTTTTCTCAGTTCCTCAGCAGTCACACGGGGACGTTTCTCCACTCTACGCTTCAGGTAGCGCACAGCAGTCGAAGTCAGCATCTTCTTTCTGGCACGACCAGGTAGCGTTTCAACAGTGCCCTTTGCCTTGAATTTGCGAATGACGCTTCCTATGGTCTCTCTTGGTATGTTTAACATCTTTGCAATCTTCTTATAGCCATTGCCCTTCCTGTGAAGCGTAATCACCTCTTCTCTTGTCCTCCTGGACCATTCTCTTGACTTCACCATGTTTGTAACCACACCAGTAAATGTCTAGAAGGAGCCGAGTATCACAGTCATTTTAAAGCTGCCTAATTGGTGCTTATTATGCTTTATTGCTGCTCCGTGACATCCACAGGTGTTTTCAATACCTGATTGAAAACACTTGAATGAACCTCTGTTCTTCAGAGTGGTAGTCTTTAAGGGGTTGAATAATTGTGTCAATGAAGAATTCACAAAAGAAACATTTACTACTGTATTACAAAACCAATTGATGTCATTTTAGTTGCATGTGGTTCTTTAAAAAGTCCTTGTAGGATTTCATTCTGAATACAATTACAAATGTACACTAAATTCCCTAAAACCCTTTACAGCATTGGGGGTTGAATAATTTTGAACACAACTGTATTTTGTATCCATTTACATGAGTCGGAACAGGCGTCCCTGTCCAACCACCGATAAACTTTATACCTTTTTCGTCTCATACTTTATATACATACACATATACATCCATATATTCAAATACACACACTATATACACATATATATATTACATTTATAGTAGTTGCTTGGTCAGCTAATCTGTCCTTTGCCCACTCTCTGCGTTGTTCGCAAAATTCTATACCTGACTGGTATTAGACATCAGATACTAAGCGCGCAGAAGTAAATCCTTTTTCCATTATGGGCCAATACCCATCGCCTGCTTTTATTTCACACAAACTTAAAAGATCTCTCCATGCTGCAGAGTAAGTCTTCTGAATCTGAACTATGCATCTGTAAAAGGGCATAGGTTGTTTTTCCGGGTCAGGTAATGTGCCTACTAGGGAGGAGGCTTGAGATGGTGTGAAGGTGACATACATAATGGGGACATCAGGGGAAGTGAAATCTCCCAGTCGGGGAGATGGTCCCGGTACTCGGGCAGCTGGGAGCGTCCAGGTTACATTATTTTTGTGAGTCGGAGGGATGTCGTGGGTGTTTTGGTAGAAAGGGTACATGGTGTCGGTTTGGTGGGGTGGAAAGGTCATGAGATCTTGGTGCTGGGGTGGAAAAGTTGTGGGCCGGCTACGGGCGATCTGGGGCGTGGTTGCCGGTAACCCTATGTGGGACATTAGGGAATCATCAGAACGATTTACTGAGTCATAAGAATGACTGGAGAAAGGTGGTTGACCCGGGTCACCGGTCCGGTCTATCGTTTGGAGGGTGGTATCTAAATTGGGTAAGTGAGGCATAATAGGTGATATAGTCAGTGCCTGACTTGCGGTTGCTGATGGGGATGTGGCAGAACCGGGGGTGTAGTATGCCCCATCTGTACTTAAAACAGGGTAAAGACTCGTGGGGACTGATTTTTCTATTTTCCTTTTGGAAACCTCGCCATATGAAGGAGGCTCAGATCTTGGGGTGAGAAAATAGTAATTAGTTTTTCCTTTCTTCTTTTCCACTGATTCTATCCACCCATCGTTCTCAATTTCTTTTGTAACCCTATACCATGCCTGTGCTACATTCCATAATCCATTATCTATCAACATTCCTTTTTTATTCTTCAATACATTTCTCCATTCCTCTACCTGTAGTCTGGGACTATCTAATTCGCAGATCCTGCCTAAAATCTTTAGTTTTGTCACATTTCTTTTGCCTGTCCTTTCCTCAACTAACTTGCATGGCGACAACCAACCAGCATGGCTACTCTGTTCATTTCCCATTCTCGATTGTTAGCTCTTTTTCCCGTTCAATTTTTAAAACAATTTGCGTAGTTTATCAACAGTCAGAAATGAGGATAGACCTACTGTATATCTATCGTGTCCTATTTTAACCACGACAATAAAGCGTCTCGTCCTCTCCTATATTCCAAATATAGGACCCTGCTAGGAGGTGTAGCTAGCACCTCTCTATCGCAGCATATATTTCCTACAGGTGCTTCCTTTACCACGTCACCTGTTCCTACTAGATATATATATTCTTGTGAGTTACTACTAGATATGCCTAATGCATCATCTATATACCGGTACCCACAAAACCCCCTCTGACTGTCAATCAAACTATACTTCAATCAGAGATATATCGCGTCCTACTACCAAGCTTGTGTTCACCTGTTAATGTTAGGAAAGTCCTACTACCAGGTATGCGTCTATTACATCACATCACCTGTTACCGTCTGGAGATAGCTAACCAGGTACACCCCACTTGTTACCACAGGATCTCGATAATCTCTCTGACTAACAACCAAATCACAATGCTTTATCAGAAAATATGCTGTCAATTCAAAGAACCAGGAACAGACGTACAAACAATCAGACAACTGGCATGCGATTCGTGGGCCAGTATAACGGGCACCTGGGCAAAGTTAAATAAAACCCCACTTTTGATGCCTTTCCCAAGTGTCAAACTGGGGTTTCCCGGGGTAGGATCACAAACCAGAACACGTCACCGGTAAGATATCAAAAGCTATCTTACCTGTGAGGTTACGAAGTTGATCAGGCTCCGGTTCTGGTGTGGTCCCGCCAGGAAATCCTCGTTGGTGGCACGCTGGCTAAGGCGTTTAACCCAGGGCCCCACGTTGGGCGCCAAATTGAAGTGGACAATAAAGTCCTTCCTCGGATGCCAGCCTCTGGTCTAATCTGTGGAGAAACCAGGTAAGTTAAGGTGCACGCTTAAAGAAAGAAATCACACAGACAACGAAGGGGTCTATGCGGCCTCTCTGGTCAAAGCCAATGATCTCTCTGTTTAATGATAGGTTTCAATACATGTTTTATAGTAGTTTTCTGCGTAAGCAAGTGGGAGTCAACTTAACATTTTTGTCAACTTCAGCATAAAATTGTGTACATACAGATTTATTTTATTAAATAAATGAGAATCAAACATCAGCTATTTCCAAAGTATCATGCGTCATTGGCGTAGTCAGCCGTTTTTCTACATCATGGGTGTGTGGATGTTCTGTTCTGTTCTAGGATGCAGGATGGGCTTGATACCGGAATAAGACTCCTCATGACTTTGTGGTTAGCTTATTCTGTCGAAAAGCGGAGTTACGCAAGTTACATTTTGATTCTCTCTAAAATGACAATTGTATTAATCATCTTTTAAAGACATATTAAACTTAAATGAGCATTTTTCTAGGCCTTTGAATATTATTAAAGAAGATACATATTCTTGTCCATAACAGTGACAAGACACAGATTACCTCCATTCCCAAATATTTTGTAGAAATTACAGACCCCCCAAAATACTGGGTGGCAGTGAGAACACACGGATTATAACAATTCCCAAATATTTTGTAGAAATTCCTGACCCCCCAAAATACTTGGTGTCAGTGAGAACACACAGATTAGAACAATTCCCAGAAATATTGTAGAAATGAGACCCCCCCAGTAGCTGGTGGCAGACTGGCAGTGAGAACACACACAAACAACAGACACTAACACAAGAACAATCTCCTTTCAAACGCGTGCTGAAGCGCTGTGTGAAGCCTTATATAGTGTGCTGCGGGACTTAGCTCTGTGAGCCCATGATTGGGCAAAATTTGCCCAATCAGGACTCTGAGCCGTGATTGGCATAGTCTTGAACCTGTCTTGCACCTCTCCTGTGGTCAGGTGCAAGGCTGTTGCCAATTACAAGCTTCAGGCCAGTGGAAAAGTGCATTGTGGTCCATTGTGGTGCAATGTGGGCGTACATGCGGCGAACACGCGGAAATGTTTGTAGTTCGTGAACAGGCGATGTTCGAATCGAACTCTGAACCGATCGAACCGAACAGCTCATCCCTAGTCAGGACACCTCTCCAGTACGTATCGTTGGGCAAGACACCCAACAATACATACTTGTCTAACCCATAATGTCAGTTGTGTACCTTAGCGGTAACGTCTCTGCTCTTCAGCTATGGAGAAGAAAGTTTGAAATCCTGATAGGGATGTATCACCAGCATGTCCCACGTTTACAACTATGGAGAAGCAAGTCTCAATTTTATAACCATGGAGAAGTGGATCACGCAAACAGACTCTAATCCCAGTCAGAAGACCTCACCAGCAAGCGTTCTTGAGCTAGACACCCAATGACATGGATGCACCTATCTCACAATACAGGTAAAAATTATCCTATAGATAAGTTACCTCAGGAACAGGGTTACTCTGAATCACACTGTATTATCTATGTGATGTTCTAATGTATCAACACCTGAAAAATAATCTTTTACAGGTATGCAGAATCTCCTGGTGCTATATACTGTAAATAAAGCATAGTAATGTGGATTTGGGCAGTTTCTCCTAGTAATCTCAGCAGATCCTTCAAGCTCAAGTTGAATTGTTCCATTGGTGGACAGCCATTTTCAGGTCTCGAGAGATATTCACTTCAAGTTTAGGCTCTAGGATGTTCACAAAGTTGTCCTTAAGCCACTCTTGTGTTGTCTTAACTGTGTGCTTTGGGTCATTGTCTAGTTTGAGTGTGAACCTTTGGCCCAGTGTCGGGTCCTAGGCACTCTGGACCAGGTTTTCAATAAGGACATCTCTGTTTTGAGGCATTCAGTTTCCCCTCAACCCAAATCACAAGGCACGTAGATACCACCACCACCGTGCTTCAATGTATTGTGCAGGTGAGAAGAGGTGCCTGGTTTCTTCCACACATGCCGCTTTGGATTTAGGAGAAACAGTTCGATGTTTGTTTCATCCAGCCAGAGAATCTTGTTTCGCACAGTAAGAGTCCTTTTTTTTTTTTTTCAAAATACCAAGTGAGCTTTCATATGCATTGAAGTGAGGAGAGGCTTCTGTCTTACCAGTCATCTGTAAAGACCAGGTCTGTAATGGGGGGGATTAGCGCACACTAGATAGTCGCGGAGTTGAGATCCTTTTGGGCTGAGAAATCTTTTTGATGTTTAAACACCAATTGTCATTCACAGAATCAGACACTTGTGGCAACAAGGTTGAACAATATACTGAGTCGCTACTAAGCACTAAAAGGTTTTGAGACCGATAGACTACTTAGAGCACATGCAGAGAAACACAGATAAATCAGACAGTTGGTGAATTGCGTGGACTGCAGGGCAGCCAGGAAATAAGTTGCTTTAACATTTGCTGATAATCGAGAGCAGGTCACCGGTACCTTCAGATGGTAAGAGACAACAAATACACCTCGGGGTCTGTTGTAAATACAGTAACGAGTATTGTTGCTGGTGAGCGCACACTGACCATGAGCATTAAATAAGCAGTACCTTGCGATCGCAGATTTTAACAATATATGTGGCTGGAGAACATGAGCCCTCAGTTGGGTATAGACACCTATAGAGGCCACGGACAAGACCCACTGAGGAGAAGGGACACTTCCCCAGTAGCGTGTAAACACCTAAGCGGCAAGCATGGGGTTAAACCACCAAAACACCACTCAGACGATCCTAATCAAGCAGCTAGAGAATAGTCAAAAATCAAGCCGGGTCAAATAACAGGAGCAGGAATCGTATACAGAAAATGGGTTGGCAACAGAGAGACAATGTAAACGAATGGTAGCGATGCAGGAATCAGACTCCACGACAGGGCGACGAGGCAACTCCTCGTGCCCTGTTTTGAACCCAGCGGCTCCTCGTGACCATCTTAGGCCCCGCCCCCTCAGACGCTGGTCGGCCATTCCCCAGTGCTGGCAGCCGGCCAGCTCCTGGCACAGAACCTTGCCCAGACCCCCCAGACTGCGCAGCAGGGGCTGAGGACATGACAGGTCATGATGGCTGTTCTTCTGCAAGCTTCTCCCATCCACACATGATGCCTAGAGCTCACCCAAAGTGACCATTGGAGTCTTAGCCAAAACTCTCTCCAAGACCCTTCCCAGCTTCTCAGTTTACCCAAGTCACAAGTTTAAAGAAGTGTCTTGTTTCAAACTACTTCTATTTAAGAGATATGGAGGCCACGGTACCTTCAATGTAACCAAAAATGTTTTGTAGCCTTGCTCACATCAATGCTTTGACAAGATCCTTTCTGAGCTCTGCAGGCAGTCCCTTTTCGCCCAATAGCTTGTTTTTATCTCTGATCAGCATTTACAGCTGTAAGACCTGATATAGACAGGTGTGTTCCTTTCCAAATCACATCTAGTCAATTGAAACTGCCCCAGATGAACTCCAATCATATCGTAGAAACATCTCAATGATGATCCAGAGAAATGGGATGGATCAGAGCTGCAGAGGAAGGGTCTGAATACTTATGTCTGTGTTAATATTTTATGTCCCTTTTCTAAATTTTTTATAGAAAAATGTTTTAGTTTTGCGTTTGTGGAGCATAGAGTTAAAAAACATATGTATGTTTTTTTCAGCGATCTATACAAATTTTAGCATATGGCGGCAAAAGGAGAAAAATTTGAAAACGACTGAACGGGTCTGAATACACTGTAAACCATTTCTAAACACATGGAGAGTCCTCAGTCACCATAAATGTGAAGGAACCCCCCCTACAAAAAGTAATAAAAAAATAAAAAATAATAAAATAGCACCGGCGATGTTAGATGACATCCGATAATAGACCTGACAGCTACAGATGGAAATAAACCCTGGAAACAAAATATCTTGTGAATTTCATTTGACTCACTCACCCCACAAATGTTTTACTATTCTTTAAGCAATGAGTCACCTGTATACAAAATAAAACACGATATTATCTGCCTTGTTATAGAAGCCTTTGTGATATTGATCATATCTTCAATTTAAAGGCCATTCTCTTGTCCATATGTGCAAGGCACTTAATAAAATGAGAAGCAATGTGTAAAATAACAAGGCTGTTGATGTAAAGTTCTCAAATGGCCAGTGATACCATAAATAATTAATTGCTTATTGACATAAATTACGTATTGATGAGCAACTTACGTTTCTAATATCACCAATATGGTTTGCGTAGATTGAAACGTCTGTCTTCTCTATGGAAAGCCAATTGATTGTCGAGCCACTAAAAAGCAAGATATTGGTTAAAACAACGAAGGGGGAAAAAAAATACAAACTCCCTAAAGGATTTGCTAAATATTAGCAAAATACCCTTTCAAGAAACATTGGAAAAAAATGATTATTCTTTGAGAAGGCTTGGTATTAATAATTGATTAGTTAATTGTAGAAAATACATAAAAAGGAACTCGTTTATTATATGCAGAAATGACTAAAGCTTTAACTAATCAAGCATAATTAACTCCCGCTGTGCCAAATTTGCCATTTACGTGAATGTAATTATCAGAAGCTTTGTTGCTCCTGTCGCCGTGTTCTTTATTTATTTATAGTTATTCCTCTTTGCTTTCCCCATCCTAGTTCTTGTGTGGTTCAGTTTGTGGTTTTCCCCTCGCTGTGCTTTTGTTTTATGGTTTATTATTTTCTCTGTTGATCTCCTGTGTATGACCCTGGTTTGTTCAGACGTCCCTCTCTGGTGTGCAGATCCCTTGCAATTTGGACTACCCGCTCTGGCATACAATCCCTGGCTGTTATATGACCACGAGTTTGTCTTAACCCATAACATGCCGACTCCCTGATGTATGATTCATAGCAGGTACTGTTTGGATCCTGAGACTCTGCATGGCACTGTGGTATTTTCTATTAGCTCAGATCCGGCTACTCTAAAGACCAGCCTGTCAGTGTTAGGGTTCCTTGTGGTTGTGCCATGCAGGAGTCTATGCCTAGCGTTGTGGTGTTCTCTCCTGTCTTTATATGTATTGTCTGAGTGGTATCTTCTGCACTTTTAACCCTGAACATGGGCCCCACCACGGCTCACGCTGGGTGCTATCCTGACAGTGGTATAGTCATCTTATATTTTAATTAACCAAAGATAATGTCAGAAAACAAATCTCCCAAATACAAATGATAAAGCTAGAATTTCTGAGAAAATAAGGCTTTCCCTCTCAACTATATTAATTCTGTCTCGTCTACTCATAAATTGGTGAATGAGGGTTTTATCTATTAGGTAGGAACAAGATGGTGTGTATCCTACGAGTACTCTCTATGTCAGTGGTTATCTTTTAGTACAATAAAGGGAATGGAGGCATCAGAAATATCTGTCTTTCCATTACTTCCATGTCTCCATTACTATGATGGCCAATCTGCTACGGACGCTTCTAAAAAATTAAAAATAGTGGAAGGGAGGAGGCCACGGAGAAGTCACACATCTGTTTGTTGGCTGTAGGCACTAATACAATCACTCATCTGACCTCTAAGCTCAGTGTCACTCAGAAAGGAACTCAAATGCTTCTTCTCTTGGGCTCCTAATGAAATCTACAGCAAATGAAAAACGGGCTATTCTGAAATTGTTCAGTCGCAACGATGTATAATAGATGAGACTTCTACCAGAGCTACAGCGTCTCATTAATTATTGAACAGATATTCATTTGGGAGACATTTCATTATAGGATAATTTAATTAAACGATAAGCTAAAGGTATTTTAAAAAGACAAGCTCAGGAATCCCTGCATTTTTCCCCCCGTTTTTATATTTTTTTTATTAATTAGCCAAAAGGAATGAATGAATGATAACAGCATTGTCGGAATAATTTATTCATGGACAGAGATGTACCAATGACCAGTTTCATTATCTGGATAGGTGCCCTGAGCTTCGGTTTTGGATCCCTGAGTAAGAGAGGTTTGTAAATAACATAAGCCTTTAAAACAGAAGTTTAGAAATTATATAAATTAAAAATTCCAAAAGGAAAAAATAAATAAAAAAGAGGCAAGTATGTTTTCTCATCAACATGATCTTAACGCAACGGACTTTGGAAAATAATGTTAAAATATTTATTACTGAAATGTATTGTATTTCTCCATTTTATACATACATTGATATTGGACTGAATTTTGAGCATCATTTAAAACATTAAGACATATGGCCAGTACAAAAGGGAATTAAATGGTACAGGCTCCTAATCTATAAGTAGAATTATAATGTGTATGATGACTACACAATGATGTATCCATTGGATCGCATGACTGTATGCTGTAAGAGACTAATGGAAGAGCTGATCAGCTGATTACGCAGTTACATCTGATAATGCAGATGACTGTGAATCCTTTTTTTTAAATTTATTTTTGGTTTCTAACAAATAGGGATTTGAAAACCGGAAATATAAAAAAATCTGTAGACACAGGAGGCATTGGTTTCCTGATAGGCTGCAGACACTGGTGGTTTATTGCACATGCATATTTAGAATTTTATTAAGTCTTATGTTGTCAAAAAGGTGGGGATTAGATCTACTAAAATCACAATTAAACCTTAAATCCATTTGGCCCTATTCCAATATTGATGTAAATTTAACCCCATAGACCAGGGGTCTCAAACTCCAGCCCCTCAGATCTTTCTGAACTACACCTCCCACAATTCTCTGGCCATTTATTGCATTCAGAGAATTCTGGGAATTGTAGGCAATCAACATCTGGGAGGCCGGAGTTTGAGTTCCCTGCCATAGATATAGGTATGCACTGTATCCTAAAAATACAAGCTAGAGTCTGGTATAGAGCCGCAGTAAAAGGTAATTTTTTTTTAAAACAAATGGTATCCCTTCTTTAAAATGATACTCCTACTCAGGACGGCCATCAAGGGGTTACAGCTAGTACAAGTGTAATGGGCTCATCCAGGGGGCCCGATCTATTCTCTTCTAAATCCAGCAGCACTTAGAAAGCTGCTGCTGGGCTCCCTGAAGCCACTGGGCCCATGTACCGAATCCCTGGCGGGGTCCAATGTGGCTGCGAGTCCAAATTAGAACATTCCCTGGCTAGCTGGTTGTCCATGTACCTCACACATCAAGCACACGTTGCACATCCTATAGACATGTCACACACGTTACATACAGTCAGCATTTTATCCAAAATATATTTGTGTACGTGTTATCATGAGGGGGTGTCCGGGCCGATTGAGGGTGGGGGCTGCTGGGGGGCCTAACCAGTGATAAGGGGCCACAAGATTTCTGATGGTAACCTCACTTGCATTAAAATAAAAAAAATAACTGTGCTGCAGCACATAATCTGGATTTATATTGCATTTATTTATTTATTTATTTATTTATTTATAAAGGATTTTACCAGGAAGGATACATTGAGATTTCTCTCGTTTTCAAGTATGTCCTGGGTTCAAGTACATTGAAGTGTCACATTTCCCCTGTGATAATGTCATTATTGTTTAAGTAGTACTATACTACATAGGTTTCAAATTGTGTTTATTATAATATCCATTTTTAAAAAAGTAGCACTAGCCACACTTCATCTATACATGCTCGTGTCAAATAGATATAAAGATAAACCTCCTAAAGACAAAGCGCAACTGCCAACAAACACAGGAGGCCGCCATCTGCTGGATACATAAATATTACACACAATGAAAAGAAACAAATGCTGAATAAGGAGCAAACATAAGGGTTAGCAATTCTTAATAAAAATCCACAAATTAACAGCGGGTAATCATCTTTATCTTGTGAACTGAACAATATTCTTTAATGTTGGTTTCTTGTTCTGTAAACATACCAATATTTCAGTGTACAAAAGACTTTTAAGAGAGTGACCCAAGCTTATGGAATCAGCGAGGAGCCCTATTCCAAAGAAGCTGTTAGTGTTATAACGGCCCGACTTTTTAATGGTAGCGGCCTCCTATTTGATTCCAAGTCTGGGTACAGTTAGCCACTCACATATTCCAGTAAAATTCAGCACTCATCATACTCCAGGGGATCCTCATTTACATCATCCCCCAGGGGCAGGGTGGGTGCTAGACTATTTTGTGCCCTAGGCAAGACCAGCTACTTGTGCCCCCCCCAGAAAAGTTGTTAACTCTTGAAATGTGGGATGAACACGCATACGGTGCATGCGGGGGGGCACACACTGTGCACAGAGACACACACACACACACTGCTGGGGGCGCTCATTCCGTGTCCAATTTTCCCCTCTGCTGGTCGGGCCCAGGATCGGTCTGTGACTTTCTTTCTCCTTTTTCTTTCATCCACCCCTTTTTCTTTCCTTTCTTTCTTCTGTGCCTCTTTATTTCTCTCTTTCGTGCCTTTCTCTCTTCTGCCTCTTTTTTTCTTTAATCTGGTGGTGCCCGTACATCATCTGGTGGCGCCTGTGCGTTACCATAAGACGCCCACTTTCTTCACTGCTAGCGGGGGTCTGCAAAGCTGACAATGTTGGCTTTGCCAGCCGCCACTCCTGGCTACACAAGCCGCACAATAAAGAATGGGTACAATAATGGAACCCGGTTTGGGGCCGCCTGTGCCCATAGGTGGCATTGCGTCCTAGGTGGTTGCCTATCTTGCTTAATGGGAGCACCGGCCCTGCCCAGGGGATACACATATACACCAATAGGACCAGCGCACACACATGTCCCATACACCTATGTGGCCAATGTGATGGCACGGCTGCCATTTAGACTTGTTTGTTGCCATATTCTTACGTGCTTATAAATTATGTACTGTGACGGCTTGGCAGTTATTTACAATTATTTGTTCCAAGTTTATATAATGTATGTATGTATATTATATGACTTTAACCCCTACTCCTGGCTGGGCCTGAGTCAGGATCGGCTTGGACTATATGCCGGTAGAGGCCCAGCAGACCCCTGCTTGCTTTCCGCCCGGGCTCTCCATCGGCCCCTGATCCTACAACGGCTCTCTTGTAAGGATTTGTCCATCACAGGGGGAACCTGACCTGGGGTGATTCTTGAGATGGTGTTCCCTGTGGAGCTCTATCAACTGGCCTCCCTATTCCACCTGGGGAGCACAGCCACTACTATGGAGCTTGGTCCCAGGTACACCCAGCCAGTTGCAGGATACTTTAACATTGATGCCGCTCAGTCCTCCACTCATGGATTATGGCACTTTTTGGACAGTGGCATAAGTGGGGCCAGAGCTTTCCAGCGGCACCAGGAAAGAATCACCACTCTCCCGTAATCACCCTCAAAACATTGGTTGCAGAGTACCAGGCTGATCGCGTACTGCAAGCCGTCGCATATTATATTATATATTGGGCTCAAGCTAGAGGCGGTTTTGTTTCCATTGTATATCCAAAGTGGGCTTGAGCCAGGGGCAGTGCTTCACGGCGCTGGGATGTCTGGGGAGGGCAGGGTGTATGTGAAATGAACAATGTTATCAGATTTTCTACTTTAGTATAAAAATGCTAACTATGCTGGCAATAAACACTCCATTTTCTTCACCCAACACTTTGTCACAACGATTGGGGGGAATTAAGAACTACTTTATACTACTTCTTGGCATCTCCGGAGCAAGGAAGAAACCAGTGGCGGAACTACTCAGCTTGAGTAGCGGAATCAATCACAGCCAAAATTTGATCCATGTGAGCTACTGGGTCTGTGATTCTGGATCATCGAGAGGATCCCCTGCGGGAGAATTAGGGCTGAAATTTACTGGAATATTACACTTTTTTGTACACACGTACCTTGGAGTCCTATAAACTTTCAGAAAAAGATACGTCACAGTTTAGTTGCTGCTATAACCAAAGGTCATTCCCCTGCTTATTCTTCTTGACCTTTCCGCTTCATTTGACACCGTTGAACACCCTCTCCTGCTCCTCATGCTTCATCAACTTGGCCTCAGTGACACAGCACTCTCATGGTTTTCTTCCCATCTCTCGCTTTGCTCCTTCACTGGTGTCTCTTCTCAGATCCTCTCTCTCAATTGGGGTACCTCAAGGCTCTGTTCTGGGTACCCTACTCTTCACGATCTATACCCCCTTCCTTGGCAACCTCATCTGTTCCTATAGTTTCCAATACCATCTCTATGCTGACGACACCCAAATTTACCTGTCCTCTCCCTATCTCTCTCCACCTCTGTTGGACCATGTTCCTGCTTGCCGGTTAGCTGTCTCTGACTGGATGACTTCCCATTTTATAAAGCTTAACCTCTCTAAAACTGAACTTCCCAAAATTCCTGCACCCATTTCCCTTCAGGTGAATGATGCCAGTATTACGTCTACCTCACAGGCTTGTTGCCTCGGTGTCCTCTTAGACTCTGGTCTCCCCTTCACTCCTCACATTCAGTTGCTAACCAAATCCAGCTACTTCCACCTAAAAAGCATTGCACGCGTCCATCCTGGTCTTAATCAGGACTCTGCTAAACCACTCACTAAGCTCTTATCTCCTGCCTTGACTACTGTATCCTCCTTCTCTCTGGCCTTAAGAGATCCCAGATTCTTTCTCTACAGTCTAATGACCACCTCACCTCACCACTCTGTGAAACTCTACACTGGCACCCTGTTTCCTTTAGAATCCATTCCAAAATATTGGTGCTCACGTACAAAGCTCTCCATAACCGCACCTATCGGCTCACTCCATAATCCCCCACAGTCCATTTCTTACTCCATCTTCCCACATGCACATACTTCATGTTCTCGATTTACCCTCACCTAGTGTGTCACCCCACTCCTCTTAGATTGTAAGCTCTCAAGCAGGGTCCTCTCTCCTACGGTTCTGTGTGTTTAACTTGTATGTATATTTGTTATTCTATCTCACTCATTGTACAGCGCTACGGAACTTGTTAGTGCTTTATAAATACTTGGGTATGCTTTTGCAAGAGATACACCTCTACACATACACTATTTTCTTGGCACAGCCTTGGAACAGATATTTTGGCTTCGGGGAATTGCTTTGCAAGATGCAGTGAACAAGCGGTTTTACAATTTCTGGAAGATGAATTCCACGCAGCCTCCATGAAAGCAAAGGAGATCTGCGATTTATTCAAAATTAATGATTTTCATAATCATTCCTTTTTCGTTTATATTCGTATTATCCTAGAAGGATTTCTACATTTTAAATGGCAGTATATATGTCGAATACGTTATAATGTGAAAAGTTGCATTTTTGCATTCTCTAAAAATACAGGATTTCTCACATTCTTTCCAACGCCAACAAGTAGGAGCACTCCACATATAGTCATTATAAAATAAGGGAATTATTTTTACATTTTTTGAGGGGAGGGTGGATTCCTAAAACAGCTGTATGCACTGTGGGTTATGCAAAGTTCATTCATTCTTTGTGACTTAATTAATCTATTTGATTAACGATGGTAAAATAATTACTTTACACTTAGGGAAAGTAATGGCACAGAAGTAAACAGCCTCCAGCTATAATCACTCTGATCACAATATAAATTAGTTGAAAATGTAAAGGCTCGGGCTGGAGCTGGAATGTTGAGGATATTAATAAAAGAAGCAACTTATTCTTAGACCTACAAATGCAATCAGACGGTCGAAACATTGATTTTTTTAAAATTATCAAAATAAATATTACATTTTCTATGAAAATCCGGCAGAACATCCTCTTCTGGATTATAATTGTATTGGTACGTGCGGATTATGGCACCTGGACATCAATGCTTGGTGTAGCTACTTGGCGACAAGTACCTTACTCTCTGGTTGACACTGACACTGACTCACTCTATATGGACAGAGGTATTGGGACACATCTTGTTATTACTGAATTTAGATGTTTTAAAAGGTACACTACCACCAAAAACGAAATGTTTTTTATTTTACATTGCCGATATTTTACCTTACATGTGCTTTGTTTTTCTCTCTTATGTTTAGCTAAGAAAATATTTTACTCTAATCGTGTCCCTGGGTGCGTACTTTTGTGTTGTATACCACCCTTCCCTCGTATCTTTACTGCACTTATCCCACACTGTGTGGCATAGGGAATAGAATGGACTCTATGGTTGAGAAGCAGTGGCTTCTCTAGGAACAATGTATAGGAGGGGGGGCACCAAACTGTGCAATAATTTTTCCCCACTAAATTTTACCACTGAAAAAAACTAAGTACCGTATTTTTTGCTCCATAAGATGAACTTTTCTCCCCCCAAAAAGTGGGGGGAAAAGTGGGTGCGTCTTATGGAGCGAATGCCCCATGATATGCCTCAGCTCACCTGTCGCCGCCGCGTTAGGCTCCCTCTGAGCGTGCGTCCGGCGGCAGGAAGCTTGGGCACTCGCCTGGGGGAGCCACATGACCGCGATCTCGCGAGATCGCGGTCACGTGGCTCCCCCCGGCGAGTGCCCAAGCTTCCTGCCGCCGGACGCATGCTCAGAGGGAGCCTAACGCAGCGGCGACAGGTGAGCGGAGGCATATCCATGAGCTGCTGGGGCACATCCATGAGCGAGCTGGGGCACATCCATGAGCAAGCTGGGGCACATCCATGAGCGAGCTGGGGCACATCCATGAGTGAGCTGGGACAAATCCATGTGCTGGGGCAATATCCATGAGCTGGGGCATTATCCATGAGCTGGGGGACAGTATCCATGAGCTGGGGCATATCCATGTGCTGGGGCATATCCATAAACTGGGGGGCATATCCATGAGCTGGGGGACAGTATCCATGTGCTGGGGCATATCCATGAGCTGGGGGACAGTATCCATGTGCTGGGGCATATCCATGAGCTGGGGGACAGTATCCATGTGCTGGGGCATATCCATGAGCTGGGGGACAGTATCCATGAGCTGGGGCAGTATCCATGAGCTGGGGCAGTATATCCATTATTACACTATTTGATTTCAGAATATTTATTTTCCTGTTTTCCTCCTCTAAAAACTAGGTGCGTCTTATGGTCAGGTGCGTCTTATGGAGTGAAAAATACAGTATATATAAATAAGATTCCAAAATCCCAGAGTAATGTGGTGCAAGGATACCTTTTTGTTGTACTAACCTGATACATAAATTCAATATTTTATTTCCCCGACGTCCAATAACTGCTCCAGCGACTCCAATTTTTGCAAATTACGGTGACCATTCGCTAAACAGGGAATTCACCATATTTTTGGCGAGATTGATTCCCCGAATTGTGCCAAAAAGCAAAGGATTTAAAGATGAATAGACCCTTTAGATTCTAATTTCCACAATAACCCTTAAAATGCCATTAATCAAAGGAAACCCTGAAATGTATACACTGTGAGGAATGTAGCCTACCCATTAACTCCTAAAATGCCGTTAATCAAGGAAAAACAAATTATACTGTGAGGGACGAAGCCTGCACATTAACCCTTCACATACAATTAAACCAAGACAAAAACAAAAGTAATACACAATGTAAAATATAGTCTGATCATTAACCCTTTCACTGGTGAGCCATTTCAACCCTTTGATAAAAAATTGCTACGCTTTGATTTTATTATAATTTTTTATTTTGCACTGAATATGGTCATGTTGGGTATCATTGGAAAGGCCAGACTCTGTCCTTTCCAATGACAACTCGATCAACCGCGTATGGACAGAGATATAGCGATCTGAAGAAGTGGGGGAAGCTGGATGCTGATCCCTGGTGGGGGGGCACATGGGTGGGCAATTGCCCCTCTGAACTCCCTCTAGAGACGCCTATGGTCAGAAGTCCAGAAAACCATCTCACAATATTGTATTGTGTAGGATGTATGTGTCATGGCATATATATCTAATCCATGCACACAGACAATCTACCTACACTGCCGGTCTTTAGATAGACAACACAAAAGGAACCCAGAATGAATCATTAACGTGAGCCAGAATATAAACACCAGACAGAGCCAATAAAGCCAAATTGGGTAGTCAGACAATGCCAGGGGTTAATGCCAAATCGGATAGTCAGACAGTGCCAGGGGTTAATTGCCAGAACAGGTAATCAGTCAGAGACAGGGTCATACGCAGGAGAGCTTACACAGAAGTATATCAATGAACACTCTGAGGAGGAATGAAACACGACAGGGCAATGGGCTGGATTCACTTGCCTGTTTTTGAATTTTGCAGGCGCCCGCCCCACCCATGTCACCGACCTGCAGCCGTGATCACCAGCTACTTCACTCAGCATTTTTTCTTTGCAGAACAGTGTTTTTTTTTCTTTCCTATGGTCTGGCTGCGTTTGGCAGGGGCCCCGCGGAGCTGCTATCCATGGTGCTGAATAGGTTTCAGCAACAAAAATAGCTCCTGTCTTTGGTACTGAATAGGTTTCAACACCAAAGACAGGGGATATGTTTTTTACCCTAATCCAAGTAAATAATTCATCCGTTTGACATTCCGAAATAATAAAAATGAAATACGAATTGATCTGAGCTAATGAATCTATCCGAAATACGAATCACGCTAACAGAACAAATGCATCGAAACAAACTGAAAAATGGAACAAATCTATCCGAAACAAACTAATTTTTTTCTTTATGTACGTCTATTGACAATTGAACCTTTGAGTAGAATGGCCTCACTAGTTTATTATGACCCCAACCTATTCCAGCTGTGCCCCAAACCTTCTTTGCAGCTTGGCTGCACCAGTTTCCTATAAATTAACACTTTCTATACTTTGTCTATAATTGCAATTATAATATATATATATATTCTCTCAGGACCTCAAGACTTGAAATTATATGATTGTGTACTCATATTCCAAAAGGCAGTTTCCCCTCTTAACAGAAGGTTATAGAAGTCAATCAATTTTCAGTGTGAGGTTTAGCAGTTATGATACTGCCTGACACAACTGTTACCCTGTTAACTTTAAACATGTCAGTTCAATCTAGAAGCAACCTGTAGGAGTGATACAGCACCCATTTATGACCTGTATTTTAGGATTAGGTCACTGCTTAATTTTTCTAAAAGCAAGCTATGCCCTCCATATGTTTTGGTACAACATTTCCCACAAGGCTCTGTTGACCGAATGAGTGGCTGAGAGTCATGGTTGGTGTAGTTTTAAAATGTCTTTAGGGACATTGAGCCTTTAAGGAGACTTCTTCACAACCCCCCCAAAAAAAAGAATCAGTCTCCTCCTATATAATACCAAATCAAACTATGACATTGCATCAGAGACTGGTTGTAGCATTCTCCGCCCTCTTATGACAGAAGGCCCCACACTCACCATGTGCCACGACCCTTGCCCGACGTCTAATGGCTGGCCAGCCTGTTGCTGTGCCCCTCTTGGTCGAGCAGATGGAGGTGTTCTGGCTGTGCAGGTCTCCCATCTGCTATTCCCCTGCTGCAATCGTCCCCCGGTCGTCAGATAGTGTACATTTTATGCTAGTCTGCTCGTGGGCGCCTGTAGATGACCTGCACAGACGTCACCAACCAGTGACCCTCTACCAGCACTATATAAAGAAGACACCAAACGGTGGATCCTTGCTCCAGTATTTTGTTCTAGAGCTACCCCTATGTATTCTATTGATTAAGCATCCCTGTGTACCGAACCTTATTTTCTCTGACCCTCCACCTTGGCTTGACCCAGACTATGCTGCCTTCTCCAACCCTTGATTCCTTGCTTTGCGACCCGACCAAGTTTATGGATTATGATTATTCTACTATGCATCGCTTTTTATTCTGATCTCCTGGCGAGACAACCACTCGTAGACTGTGCTGATTGATTATATATCTATATATATATCAATCAATCATACTACCAGCTGGTCACCGGTGTTTGCACCGCACTGGTTATGTAGCCTGCACGACTGCTGTTCCTTCAGCTCTGGGTCATGTCCCCTTGACACTGGGCAGTAATTTGTGTCATAAGTTACAATGGAGTAACCATCCAAACTTTTAAATAGTTTACATATGTATCAAGAACTATATTGTGAATTTAGAATGTATCGGCCGATTGGAAAAAAAAGATTGTAGGTTTTCCTTTGATCAACGTGCAAGTAGCTATAGGTAGGATTGGGAATCTAGACATTCTCTTCACGCCAGTGTCAGACGAGCATTTTTCAGAGAGGACAGAACGTCCATGAGAGTAGACGTTCCTTCCACTCTGAAGCCCGTCTGACCACCTCGTTGAGCGCAGTTAGTGTGCTCAGCGCTGCAAGGCTCGATCCTTCTATGGAGGTTCGCGGTTTGCAGCCCTGAAAGCGCATTGTAACGTTTTGATGGGGAGGCTCTCAGCACGTCCGTTGTAGCGATCGCAATTCGCGCGCACGCTACAACGTGTGGCCGGCCCCATCGTAACTTCATAACGCTGCAACAGGCGTCAGACGGCACGTCAGTACGAGCACAAATAGTGCGCTCGTCTGACACTGGCCTTAGGCCTCAGGGGTCGCCAACATTTTCTGAAGACCTTATGTAGTGAAAACAATGTTGCAAATTATACACGATTTTAAATAATTGTATATTGTTGTACAGACTAATTTTTTTCTGACAATACGATTAAGAAAACATTTTAAATGGTGTACTACATTTTATAACATACTGTAGGTACTGGTCCCGCAGGTCCACATCAATACACGGACTGCGTGATAGGAATGTGTGGTGTGAAGCCAGAACTTTAATATAAAGTGTAGTCCAAAAATATAAAACAAATAATAAACATATCTGGCTAGTAGCCATCTATAACACAGTCCCCACCCACATGTAAAACTTCATGAACGCTAGTATTTATATTTAAAGGATGATAGAGATAACATGACAAACACATTTAAGTCTTTCACTACAAAGTGGTTTTTGCATAAAATCACTGTCAATGCCCAGTGAATTTATAGATAACCACTTTCCATTTATGTACCGTTCATACATAAAGAGACAGTGAGCTTGACAGGCAGAGGGTCCCTCTACTGGCCAAAAAAAGTTACTACATATATACTAATACAGCTGACACTCCTCCGCGCCTTGGTAGACATGTCGGAGGTGCTGAAAGTTTGGCACACATTCTACAGCCAGTGCACCAGAAGGCTTTGCACCACACAGTCTTTGCCAGATTTTCCATCAGACCACTGGACTCCCATCATACAATATCAGCCGCCGGAGCCAAGTAAGTCATGCATTTGAAAGTTATCACTGCTATTAAGCAACATTTCCGTTTTCAGCAATGCCTACTAGGCAAAGGTACAAGATTTCACATCTGTGAGGGTTACTACAGTCTTGTTACCCCTCACATAAAAGATCCTTCTCCATTTTCTCGCCACCCAAATACATATTTTCTATAGTTGTTAGTTATTTCTATCCTTCCTGGTAAAATACTTTATAAATAAATAAATACATTTCCTTGACTATAGTGTCTGTGTATACCATGTGCTGAAGAAGTAACATAAAATGGTTTGTGGATCACTCTTGTTGTGTTTGTGACCATGATAAAAAGAAAGCAGAACATTGGACAGAAGAGGAGAGTTCCATCTTCAAAACGTTAAGGTACACAATGCACCTGTTAACATTTTAAATATATGTAGTCCCTTTTGTTTTCATAGTATATATGATGTCCCTTTTAGATCTCTTCTGTCACTGTTAAGTGCAGATTCTTGGTGGATGTCACAGGTAAACACAGGTGTCCACATTTCATCAAGCTCACATTTTGTAACACTTTCCTAAATCTCTATAGATGTCTGTTGCAAAAAGTAGCACATGCAGTAGACATTTCAGTTTGTTACAACAGATAAAAAACGACTGTAAAGACCCATAAAAAAAAAAAGAAGTAATTTTCACTATATTTCCTCTGGTGCTCGAAAATTGACTTTTTTGTTACCTTTTCTGACCCTGTGACATTATTAATAGGAAACTTATTTTGTTTGCAGTTATTTTGACATTCTGAGACTTTTCTATCTTGACCTACTCGGTTCTAAATCAACCTAAAAGGTAAATAAACTGAGACAGTCTGCCACGGTCTGTGGCTAGTGGAATGTTGTGAACAACTTCAACAGGAAGCATCTTTGAAGAGAGTTCAAATTGTTCATTAAAACTATGTCATTTAATAGCAATTAATCCACAGTATTTATACCGTAGATACTCGAGTATAGCGCGACTCAAATATAACGCGATGGATAGAGATTTATTATGGAAATGCGAGGAGCAAAATTATACTGTACCGGTAAACAATTAAAATCCTTCCAGGTTCTCTTAACACAGTCCGGCTACCCCTCAGGCCAGGGTGTTCTGCTCTAGAATGATTGCAGTTGTTACTAAGTATGAAGCCGCCAGCCACCTGTCTTCTTTACTAGCGATTAGATGGCTGGCGGAGGCGAGCGAGGTGAATGCTTGGCTTAAACTGAGCGTGCACTCTGGCCGTGATGGATCCCACCTCTGCCGAATCCAGGCGTTCCTTAAGTGTTTGCAAGCATCAGGGAGCCCGCATTCACTTCAGCAAGACTACCAGAACTTACAGAAGACTTGGGATCCAGAGCAAGGCGATTTGTTTTTGACGCACGATGTAGAGGTCTCGAATATAGCGCGACCCCTCCAATTTTTGTCACCAAAATATGGCGTTATACTCGAGTATCTACCAATCTACCATCGAGTATGTACCAATAATTCTAATTGTAGAATTTCCTTTACCGTCTCCTTCACTGTTAAAATTTACCTCAGCGAATTGGAGTGTGGACTATGGATCAGCAATTTATATTGGAAACCGTAGTTAACATAGAGCTAGTGCTTGGTGTACAATAGAAAAGACACTATCTCCAGGTAGCTGGCAAAAAAGCAAAAAAATTAGGCCGGAATACAAGATGCTCCAATTTGTACATGAGTGAAAACAAGGCTCAGGACGGGTCTTTTGAGAACAATTGACAAGGGTTTAAGACCACTCAAAATTGTTTGATTGTTCCCGAATTGGGCAGTTTTTAGGGTTAGAGCTCCCTTCGAAAGCAGAAGCAGAATCTCTCGCCTAAGACGGCATAAATGGAGCAGAATGTTAGGGTTAGCTCCAACCCTAACCAATGAACAATAGTTATCCCAATTCCAAACCCTAAAAAACAGATTCCAAATATTCTCTAGGTGTAGGGCTATAGGGCAGTAGTTAGAGTTTGGGTCAATACAGGCTCTTTTTCGGATGGGAAGGGCATCCTAGCTGCATGCTTGAGAGGAGCCATGAAGACATCAGAAGATGCAGACAGGTTAAAATGTATGGGTCATGGTATGGCACAAAAGAAGGAGAGACTTCAAACATGGAGAGAAGGATGAGAATAAACAGAGCATATGTTGGGGTGGGGAAGACAGGAAAGAAGTACAGCAACCATGTCTTCACTGACTCTTCAGTTAATGGGAGAAAAGCATTGAGCATGGATCAAAAACCGTTTGAGAGTCAGGTTGTGTGGAGCATAATAGTGAGATTTACAGGGTTATACAAAGAGAGCCGATCTGGCTCCGAAAGGTAACCAAACACTGAAATTCAGCATACAGTTACTTTTCCTGGTCATTTGGCTATTCTGAGAGCAGGAAGTTTGCCAAATGTTGGAGAATTGCCTGCACATACGGTGCCTGTTGGGGGAGCAGTAAACTCCCCATAGAGGAGCAATGCATCGTCTATTCAGAGAACACAAAACAGCAGTGAAAAGTTGCCGAAATGCCCTGCTGTTCGGTGGTTTCATTCGACAGATTTATTCAGGCGATACCCATAGGCTTCGATGTTAAAATTTTTGCTGTTTTAGTTCAATATCTAATAAACCATTTAGTATTCTATAACAAGAGCAAAAAGCTGTTATCTGCGCTCATTTCTATGTATTTCCATGTACAACAAAACACTATGAGGTTTTAGTTTGTTTCAATGGCCATTGCAACGTAAGCTCACTCGCCCCTTCAAGGCACCTCTTTGTAGAGTGAGTACCTAACCAATGTACCAAAAGCCGCTCTACTGAGCAGCTCCATGCCCCTCCTGCTGCTTTTCAGCTAAGGAGAGACAGAAAGATGGTGGGTTTTATTTATACACGCACCAAACACTTCCCATTAGTATTCTATTCTGCAGTAAAAAGTCTCTTTATTTATAGATTTTTTCATAGGACCTTATGTAAATTTCAGACATTTTCGTTCAGTAGTTTTTTTGCAAACAGCATTTCAAATATCAAACTTTCAAGCATACAGTTTTTTTTTTCACCTCGTTCATCTGCGTGTTGGCTTTTTCCGGTGGCTGCTCTGCGCTGTGATCGGCGGCTACTCAGATTTTTCCGGCAGGGTTAATCCAGCTGTTTCTGAAGGTTTCGGTGACTGTTCGGCGGGTTTGGCGGTGAGTGTTCAGCGTGTTTGCAGTGGGTTTTCCCTGCACTACGGATGCCCTGCGGTGCTTGCTGAATACACTGTGGGGTCGGCGAACTAGGATCGCCGAATGGCCCTGAAGTGCGGGGAATGAAAAGTCACCGAATGTGCGGTGACTTTTCGATTCTCTTTGAATAACCCTGTATAATTTTTTTTTTTAGAGGTTTTATGTGTTCTAAAGAAACTTGGCAGGTTCTTGGATTTTAAGCTGATTTAGGAAGCAGCTTCAACAGGAGGAAAGTAGAACAATGATCAGGTTAAAGAGGTATTTGAGATAATAGTGAGTGAATGTCAGCTGTCGTCTGATGTATACTTTGTCATATTCCCATCTTAAGGCTAGGGTCAGACGAACGCAGTGCGAACGCGTGTGCAGCCACACTTTATCATGGCCGTAGTAGCAGCAAATGATGGCCAATGACGGGCAATATCCGTGCAACACAAGCGGCAAACAAACACATTTTGTACTGAAGTACAGAGTGCGCTGCGTCTGCTAGCGGCATGTGTGCCGGCTGGGTGGAGTATAGGTAACATCACTGCTCTGCGAGGAGAGAGCCTGTGGAGTCATGGGTTCGATCTCAGCGAGCAACCTCTCCAGTAAGTGTCCTTGGCAAGACACCTAACAGTACATACTCGCCACCCAGGACATACTTGAAAACGAGAGAAATCTCAATGTATCCTTCCAGGTAAAATCCTTTCACAAAAAAAAAATAATAATTAGGAGACGTCAGACGTTGCTAATGTCCAGCCAACATAACGTCCAGACGCAAAAAGTGTTTTATTGATGATCCGCACAAAATCACGGACAGAAATGCGCATCGTATGACCGCTATCGCGTATTCCGTTAAAAAATACGTCCATTCGTTCGAACGCACTTTTTCACGGACGACGCGAAAAATGCGTTCGTCTGACACTAGCCTAAAACCTCAGTATCTCGTCCGGCAAAGCTTGTGTCCATTGTCCTGTCACATTGCTAGCTGAATCATAGTTTAAGAATATTTGGCATGCTTCTATTAGTCTTCCATGTTCAAACTGACTATATGCCAAAAGGTAGCCTTCAATGGATGGAAAATCCAAAACACGTAGTTTATTTCAATGTATTTGGCATTTAGGGAGGTTTGTGGGAACTGGAAACGAATGAAGAATCTAAAAGACCATGATAACCTCAAGGAGCATACATCTTTTCATCTCCTGGAAATATAGTGCTAGTGAAGCTACTGGAAACCTAGAGGATGGGAAGAATGACATGGTGGGATAAGATCTCATTACATTTGACATTTTAAAATTAATCTATACTATACCAAGCCATATTAATTTAATGAGCTGTTTGGGAGAAAAAATACAAAAAACAAGAAGAGTGCAAGCCCTCACTAGTGAATTATATATATGTAAAACAGCTGTGTATATAATCCCTTACATTGCAAATTGATTTGATACCTCTATGGAAAATACGCACAAAGAAACTTTTCCACAAAAATTTATCCTATATATACACACACACACACACGACCAACACGCTTGTTTTAGGTCATGTATTATTTGGGCCATATGGATTGATTAGATTTTTGCCACATTAAAAAAAAAAGCTGTGACTAAGGTCCATGTTAACCACTTGGCTGCTAAGGACGCGCTCAGCGCGTCCTGCAAAGTGCACCTCCTGTGCTACGGACGTGCTGAGCCGATTAGCGCAATGACATCTAATTCAGGCGCCCCCCGCGTGTGCGGAGGAGGCGCCTGAAAGGGAAGGGGGAGGTCTTTCAGACCTCTCTCCCTCCCGATCGATCACCGGGGGCCACAGGGTTAAGGCAGGCACCGTTTGGAAGGGCACAGCCTGCCCTTCCAAACGGTGGCTGAGATTAACCCCTGGGGTTCCGGATCACGATTCGGCGCAGAAAAACACGGTTCGTGATCCTCTCCCGGAGCTGGCCGACATCTTGGATGTCGGCCGAGCCTCTGGGAACTCCTCCGGAGGACTGGCGACATCGTGCATAGCATGATGACGCCAGTCCTGGAGGTAACCCCTAGCTGCCAGCAATGGTGGAGATAGAGGGTTCCAATTAACCCCCTATCTCCCGATCTGTGGCAGCTAGGGGTTAATGTTTGATAGCGTTGGATTGGCCAGAGCATGGCCTTTCCAACGATATCAAACATGACCATGTAAAAAGTTAATAAAAATTAAATATTAAAATAAAAACAATATTAAAAAAAAATAAACATTTTTTTTGTTTTGTTAATGCAGCAATATTGTTCCCATTTCAATTATAATGTGAACAATGATGCGGCACTAACGATTTTTGTATGCGGTGCGTTTGTTAAAAATCACGTAATTTTCCCCCAAAAAATGTAACGAGACCCCATTTCTAATTTTTTTAACAAGCACACCCCATACAAAATATAACCGCTATTGCTTGCATGTTAAAATGTGAAAAAAAAACACTTTACACATTGTAAATTATTGAAAATTCTAATTTTATTGCATTTTTTGTTATAATATACAGACAGTACATGACGTATACATATAATAGTGACATATTATGAAACTGCCGAGTGTGCCGAAAAGAACGATATATAATATGTCTGGGTCATATACTAAAATAAGTCTTCAAAACGCGTTTAAACATGATGAGCGAAACAGGTAAAAATTACCTCAGCACAGAGGCGTGAAATGGCTCAGCAGGGAAATGGTTAATTGACTGGAAGCATAATCTTTTTCAGCATTGTCGCCGTTATTTCAGTTTGGTAGATTCAACTTTGGCCCCACCGTCATTTTGATTCCCAATAAAAAATTGGATCAAATATCGTCTCTTGCGGCTCTACATTTCAATGGAAGAATTGTCTTTAGTGAGTCAGTTTCAAGTTCAATCGGTGCGGATTTCCATAAAACGGTAAAGGGATGTAGAAAAAGGTCTCTTTGGATGCTTGTAGTGCCATTTTATGTATGGGTCCGGCTCTTACCACACAGAGATTTTGCTTTTTAAAAACTTAAATCCTCGACAAAATTTTAATTTACAGGCTTGAGCATTATAACAGTATACTCTTGACCCATGTGTCTGGAGTGTCCCATGGAGACAGGAAGTGTGATAGTAATTAGGGATGAGCTGTTCGGGTTCAGACGGTTCGGAGTTCAGCCCGAACTTTGGCAGTTCGAAAGTACACGAACTTCGAACTTTTTGGGTGCATCGGTTCGAGTTTGAAAAAAAAAATATTTGAAAAAAGTATAGAAAATGCTTAAAAAAATACTAAAAAATCTAGAAATAAAGAGACTCTTTACTGCAGAATATTATAAGCAACGGTTTATTAGATATTGAATTAAAAACTAATGTGTACGTGGAAAGATTATCAACTCTAAATGACCTCTGTTCACAAACGGGCATAACACCAGGTGTTTTTAGTCTGGTAATCAATTTGATACATTGTACACTATACTGAGGGGGTGGGGTGGTGTCTGCTTCTGATTGAGATTTGAGAATTAATTTCCCTCCTAAAACATCCTAATATGCTGCATTTAACTGGTGTTTGAAAAAAATTCTAAATAACATCTAAAGCAATGTTATTTTTCACTGCGGGATTAAACATTCACAGGGTTATTCAGAGAGTGGTGAAAAGCAGGAGAATAACTGGAGAAGTGAAAATTCTAGGTCAAAATAGCCAAACCAGAAAAATTCTCCCATTTAACTCACTTTCCAAATTGGCTATTTGGTCTGGATTGTACTCTTCTTCTGCCAGTTCTCCTGGCTTTCACCGCTCTCTCAGGGTTGTTCAGAGAAAGGTGAAAACCAGGAGAATGGCAGGAAAAGAGAACAATCTGTACCAAATAGCCGATTTGGAAAGTGAGATAAGGCTAGGGTCAGACTAACGCATTTTTCACAGCGACCGTCAAAAAGTGCGTCCGAACGCATTGCCGTATTTTTTCACAGAATGCGCGAAAACGGTCATATAATGCACATTTTTGTGCGTGATTTTTTACGGATCCAAACCAGGAAACTTTGGGTGTCTGGACGTTATGTTGGCCGGACATGAGCAGGGTCTGACGTCTCCAAATCACGCACACACGCCGCTAGTGGACGCAGCGCACTCTGTACGTCCGTACTAGCGGTTCTGCGTTCTCGAAAAAATGCGTTCATTTTCCACTTGCGTTGCGCAGCCGGACTTTTGTGCGACCGTACTTCGTATATTGGCCGTCATTTGCTGCTAGTGCAGCCGTGATTAAGTGCGCCAGAACGCACTTTAAAAATTCACTAGTCTGACCCTAGCCTAAATGGGAGAATTTTTCTGGTTTGGCTATTTTGACCTAGAATTTTCCATTCTCCAGTCATTCTCCTGCTCTTCACCGCTCTCTGAATAACCCTGTCAGGGTTATTCAGAGAAAGGTGAAACTCAGGAGAATGACTGGAGAATGGAAAATTCTAGGTCAAAATAGCCAAACCAGAAAAATTCTCCCATTTATCTCACTTTCCAAATGGGCTATTTGGTCTAGAATTTTCCATTCTCCAGTCATTCTTCTGCTTTTCACTGCCAAAAAATCAGTAAACTTTTTCTGCGTGTCCGAAAATGTCTCCTCTTTTCATACAGACTGCCACCCAAAGCAGTTGTTTATGGATAGATTAAAGGAAAAGCATTTACCATCATTGGAAATGTCATTTTTTGTTTTTTACATATTTCTATACATCCTAGAAATCCGCCACTTCACGGGCAGGTTATGGGGACCTCCTAGGCACGATATTTGAAGGAATTTTTCGTTTTTATTTTTAACCCTTATTTCATGGAAAACTCACTGTCCCTTTAAAAACGTTTTTTTTTAAAACTTTTTGTCCTCGTTTCCTGTCCCCCAGGGCACTACCCGGACCCCCATACACCTTTTATGGCAAATATCTAGCATATATGCCCTCTTGGAGGGCACTCTAAAAACCGAATTTTCAGCCCCATTGACTTGCATCGAGTTCGGGTTCGGATCCGAACATTTGGAAAGTTCGGGTTCGGCTCCGAACCGAACTCGGGGAGTGTTCGGCTCATCCCTAATAGTAATATGCCTCAGTAAACTCACCTATTCAAAACTTACGTAATTGTATATATTGTAACCTTGATATTTGCTCTTTGTGAGAACCGTAATGGTCTGTTATTTTTTATTGATGGAATAAACTATTATTTTATTATAAGACATAACAAGAAGAAAAAAAATTATGTTTATTTTGTTGTATCCCCAGCCAGGTCATTATTGGTGCTGCCCCTTTCCGTGTTTTTCTTTTTAATCCCAAAGTGGAATTGTTCCTGATGAGGGTATAAATATAAACCCATCAGTTTGCCTCTTATCTGATAAGCAGCATGGGGATATGGGGCTACTTAGAAAGGCAGCTCTTGGTTTCATTAGGTAGGACCCACCTGACCCAGAGGTTGCCATGACGTGGTGGGTGGGCTTAAATGTTAATGTCCATTAAAGTAAACCAAAACCTCTGTGTTTTGTTTCGCATGGAGCTACAGTGGTGAGCGCCTTTTTTTTGTTGTTGTTATGTTTAATACATAAAGCAGGCTGGATACTTCTGGTCCACGAAGCCGCCCTGATAGGGGATACGCGCGAAAACCGTTTCTTTTGCATATAATTATTTTTTTACTTCTACTCGATTGCACCCATCACTCTGTGGTTTAGTATACCTTTACCATGTATGGACTTACGCATTTTAATTTTTCCAGGATGGAGTTTGCAAGTCTTATTGTAATTCTGGACCGTACTGTTGTCTGCACATTCCATTTTTAATGTATTGGTACAGCAAATGCATTTTCAGAACATACCATTATCTCAACCATGATTAAAGGTCCCCTGACAGAAACGTTGCCACTTTTTTCTCCAATAAACCGCCCTTCAGTGCAACTTTGAGTGTCTCTCGTATTCATTGCTTCTATTATCTCGATCGCTAGCATTGAGACCTACTTCAGGACACTAAATTATCAAACAACGGACAAGAAGGGCTCCAATGTATTCGTGGTTAAGCCACTCCAACTAAATCTTATAAAACCATGCATGAATGCATCTTTATATAACAATGATCCTGCACTGTTATTTTCACCTAATGGGAACAAAAGGCGTCAAATCCTCAGGACAATTCCTTTCAGTAAATGCGTTCAGCCTATTGAACCACTGCTAAAGAGCCATTTGTAGAGTCTGTCACCTAGAAACGAACAAAAGATGTCAATCTGTACATCTCGTGTTCACACCTGAATATTTTCTTGGCACATAGTTTCGGGATTAATGTTGTGATATCGGCAATGTTATTATTTCTTTCAGCTGAACAGGTTATTTCCGTTGGTTCTGCTGTTGCCGAAGTCTGCCCCCTCTTGAGATCTGCGATTCACAACATCCTCAAAGTACAGACTCCCACATGGCAGATAAAATGTCTCCTATTTGTACGCATGTCGACGACCTTCCCTAATGCGCTTAGCAGATGTCGACTGCTCAGAGATGGCTTCCAAGATGAAACAGACAAGGTCAGGTGTTACACCCGCCAACTGGAGATATCGTGACTGCATATTTTGAAATGACAGGCAGAACCGGAGCAGAAAATTCTCATTTCTAACCAGATACATTCAGTATCTTTTTTTACCGATCTAGGAACCAAAATGTGCAGCTGTCCTGGTGGAACAAATATTTTCAGCAAGGCCAAGTAAATATTTTTTAACTTCGCTTTCACTATATATTATATAGAGAGAACTTTAAAGATAGAGATCCATGGTATACGAGGTTAAAAAATGTAAAGAAAAGGTAAATTAAAAAAGTGTGTGACTGATAAAAGTAATTTTTCAAGAAAAAAAACCTGATCTATTCCAACAAACCAATTAGATTACTGTTCCTCATTGCACGGGTTGCGGAGCTGGCAGTGGCAGTTAGTGGACCCCCACTAGCGGCGTAGAAGGTGGGTGCTTTCTGGTGATACACGGGCACCACCTGATGACACAGATGAAAGAAATAGGCGCAGAGGAAAGAAAGAGGAAGAGGAAAGAAATGGGCACAGAGGGCAAAGGAAAGAAAGAGGCAGAGGAAAGAGGAAGGAAAGGCAGAAGAAAAGGGCAGAGGGCAGAGGAAATAAAGAGGCAGAGGAAAGAGGCAGAGGAAGGAAAGGCAGAAGAAAAGGGCAGAGGAAATAAAGAGGCAGAGGAAAGATATGGGCACAGAGGGCAGAGAAAAGAAAGAGGCAAAGGAAAAAGAGGCAGAGGAGAGACATGGGCACAGAGGGCAGAGAAAAGAAAGGCACAGAGGAAAGAAAAAGAGGCAGAGGAATGAAAGAAAGAGGCAGAGGAAAAAAGACACAGGAAATAAAGACAGGAAAGAAATGCACATAAAGAGAAAAGAAAGCAGTAAAGAAAGAAGGACAGAGAGTAGAGTTTGCAAAGAAAGAAGCGGAGACAGTCAGAAGCTAAAAAAAAAAGTGAAATCTGGGAAGTCAAAAGCAGAGACAAAATTACAGTTAAGGCAATTAAAACATTTTTATGCTCATCTCCGTATTGATTAAAACTAGGATTTGTTTCTCCTTAGTTTCATTTAAAAAAGATATAGAAGTGTTACAGTTGTCTATATTATAGGCTTAAAATATACAGGTGGTTATTCAGAGAGCGGTGAAAACCAGGAGAATGGCAGGAGAAGAGAACAATCTAGACCAAATAGCCGATTAGGAAAGTGAGAAAAATGGGAGAAATTTTCTGGTTTGGCTATTGTGACCTAGAATTTTCACTTCTCCAGTCATTCTCCTGGTTTTCACCTCTCTCTGAATAACCCTGACAGTATTTCAGGGGAGGGGGGGAGCCAAATGGATAGGCCACAGGTATTTCAGTAATGCGGCTTTCCTCTTGACGGATCTCTTGCCGCTGTGGCTCCCCAACAAATAACGGTGAGGATCCCTGAACTAGATGATAAAAAGTGAGAAATTTAATAGAAATGTCAGATTTACACTGGAAACTGTTACTAATACATGACAGTCGATTAAAAGATGCAACACACTCAAATTTATTTAATTGCAGCAATGCATCACTCTACCATATTATTACAGACTAGGTGGAAAGCCTGCCCAGAGGGCAGTCTATTGTTGTTGTCGCCAGGTCAGAATTCAAGTCCACATAGTTTCTTTCCAATGTCCTATCCAAGAGTATCTCTCTATATAAATACGTTTGTAACGCGTCCATCGCCATCCCATCCGCAACAGGAGGGCCGACTGAGCCGCTGTGATGGGTGCGCACACAGCTGACAGCGCATTACAAAGGAATTTATATATTAGAGTAGGTTCCTCTTCCCTCTTAGATTGTAAACTCACGGGAACCGGACCCTCAGATTGTAAACTCTTGGGACCCCTCAGATTGTAAACTCGTAGGACCCCTCAGATTGTAAACTCGTGGGACCCCTTAGATTGTAAGCTCGTGTGGCCCCTTAGATTGTAAGCTCATGTGGCCCCTTAGATTGTAAACTCATGTGGCCACTTAGATTGTAAACTCCTGGGGCCCCTTAGATTGTGTTGGGCTTGGGCGAGCATTTTTTTTGTAGCGTATACATTATGCATATATTTAATGGCACGTGGTATGCATGGCATGGCAGGCTGGTATTTAGGCACACTGGTATTATGAGACACTGGTATTATGGCTGGCAGACTGGCATTGTGCATGGCAGACTGGCATTGTGCATGGCAGACTGGCATTATGCATGGCAGACTGGTAATATGTCTGGCAGACTGGTATTGTGCATGGCAGACTGGTAATATGGCTGGCGAACTGGTATTGTGCATGGCAGACTGGTAATATGGCTGCCGGACTGGTAATATGGCTGCCGGACTGGTAATATGGCTGGCAGACTGGTTTTATGGCTGGCAGACTGGTTTTATGGCTGGCAGACTGGTTTTGTGCATGGCAGACTGGTAATATGGCTGGGAACTGGTATTGTGCATGACAGACTGGTATTGTGCATGGCAGACTGGTATTGTGCATGGCAGGCATGGCAGACTGGTAATATGGCAGGCCGGGCATGGAGGAGATGCAGGCCGGGCGCGGAGGAGATGGAGGCCGGCAAGGAGGAGATGCAGAAAACAAATCCGATCCATTGGAGAGGCGCTGTGCTGTGCGCCTCTCCAATGGATCGGATTTGTTTTGTCCCTCTCGCACGCCGGCTGTGCGCGTGCCACGGCCGTTGGATGCGTGCGCAGCCAACCACCGCAGGTTGCGCGCGCATGCGCAGTAGGGTTTTGGCGACGGACACGCCAGCCCTTATTGTTTTATAGGATAGATGTTGACTAAGCACTGGTGTCTGCTGGTGTCACAAACACTGGCGAAAATTACATGTCTTGCAGAAACAACAAATGGCAGCATTTCAAAAAACAAGTCTATAGAGGAACCGGAGAAGCCTTATTGTGAAGCTTCTCCTGTGGCTCTTCAGATTCTACCATTAGAAAAAGGCAGAGTTTGTCAGTGCTGTAACACCGGCTCTTAGTGAGCAGCTCCTATAGTTTTTATACCCTTTCTAGGCACAGGGTAAAGCATGGCATGGGGTTCTCTTACCTTTTTCCCTAAAATTCCTAGGAGTGAGCAGGAGAAATTGTGGGCGAGTCCATTCTCATCTCCAGGGGAGGGGGGAATAAAGAGTAATCTGTACAGTCCTATGGGGGATTGTTTTCTCCTGGTACTGGAGCCAAGATGGTTGTGGTTTCCGTAAAATACATACTTTAGTTGTACCCCCTGGCATAATTTTTAGTTCTATATTTCTGTTATTTGCCATTTAGCATTCTGTTACCTTCCATAGATAACCTTGTTTTGTTCTTGCCATGTTCTCACGGCATGCTGGTTGTCACCTTTGTCTCATATTACATACAGAAGCATGTCTAATCACCTAAATCCTGCAATTCTCTCAAGCCAATATAAATCTTCAGTCTCAGCCAACTCTCTGATCAAACCCCGCTCTCAAACTCAGGGGGTTAATCAGCAAAGCACCAATGTTTGGCATAATTGCAAAGACCGGCGGCGATCAACACCAACCTTCCGTCTTTCAAAGAGATATTAAAACAACAGCAGGAGGAGCTTCAATGAATCTTCTCCAGCCACTGTTTGAATTTCACTTTTTTGAAACAATGAAATATGCTGCAAGAGATTCTGCTCTATTTTTCTCTACAATATAGACTACAATTCTATCATGCTTGTTTAATTTCTAGACAACGGATTATACTTGTGAGAAAAGCCACTACTCCGATGAGAAGGTCTGCCGTTAAGTCTTTCCTTGCTCCTGAGATCGAGAGAAGAGTTCATAAATGCTCCCAACCACTTGTCGAAACAGAGTGTAGGGTAAAGCAAAGTGTGTAATTTTGTATAAAAGGACACAATATTTTGTGGAATAAATATACCAATCAGTTAACATTGTTTCATACACCTGCCTGCCCCAAACATTCCGGTGTCTCAAGCCCAGTTTATCTCCATACAATGGGGCTCCTGCCTCCAGCTCGAGCCAATTTTGGAAAACAATGGAGGGTGACCTCCTCCAGCCTGAGCCCACTCGTGTGGAAAGTTTCCCCCTGGACCTATAAAGAAAGGGGAGCATGACTGCTGGGCTGAGCTGGACAGTAGGCTGGGGAACTATCACCTTTTTGGTGGAAAGGCAGCAAGGTTGCGCATGCTGGGTATATAAGGTGAGGTAGTGGGTGGGGCTTAGTCCAGAATTCTGTCCCACCCATCCACCCTGGTTTTTTTTTTGGTCGAATGGTTAGTTTGGATTGTTGGTTTAGGAGTTTCATTTATGGAGTCACAGCTGCAGAGTTCCTTGCCAGAGGAAGGTTTTAAATTAAGTAAGCCGCTGTAAGGTGGACTTTGGGCGAGACGAGCTCAGCCAGTTTTGGTGAGGCGGGCGAGGAGCTCCTGGCATCTTACGGTTAAACTGCCCTCTGCAGGTTTGGGGCGGAGAGGTCAGAGAATTAAGAGGGAAACGTTAATAATAAATGTTTGAGAGGTGCTAAATTTAATAAAGCTGTGGCCTATGCCCTTTCCAGTATGTATATTTCCACCTCCAGCGTGAGCCCACTTGGCCATAGGATAGGATCGATGCATTGGTTATGCTCTCCAAGCATCTTGATGTCCCACCAATGAGGTTTGTGGGTTTTTGGGGGTGATCCCGATGGAGAGGCAGCATATCCTAGGTTCTGTCCCCTGAGGATTTTGTGCAAGTGATACACAGCCCCCTCTAGCTGTTGATGCCTACAATTCTCAGAATTCCTTCAATGCAATAGATGGGAGTTGTAATTTAGAAACATATGGGGGGCCTGAGTTTGATAGTCCAGGTCTAGGGTTTTAGCAGAGGGACTCCTTTGTGTTCCTTCTTTTTTCTGTGTTTGTAGAAAATCAGAAATCTGGAAATGCTATAATCCTGCATGTGTGCACACATGCTGCTTGATCTTCTCAAGAGTACGTTGGTATTGAAAGGCCATCCATAAAATATATTTTGCTACTCAAAATAGAGCAGGCAACACCTGATATTAAACCACTCGCTCATTTCGGCACCACACTATTGACTTGGAGTTGGCAAGCGGCTAGAATTCCAATCAGTGTCACAACTTGCACATGAGACAGTCCGCTACACAGCTGTCACCTCATCTAATATTTACCAAAACCTCATTATTCTACTCCTATGTATGCCGAACATTCATATAAAAAGTGTCTGGATCCAAATTATATCATTTCATTAAACTGATTGCAAAATAACACACACACACACTTTATCCCTTTCTCTTGCATTGACAGCCCTCTTATAAATACTTTGTCATTTTATACTATTTTAGTCCCTGAATTGTAATCTATTGATGCAAACATTCAGGGATAGGTAGTAAAATGTTTTCTTGTGTACTGGGTGCTTCTTGTTTCTTTTGAGCAAGAATGAACTAAGAAGTATCTGCCCTCGATACTAGTAACACTTTCATGAAATAAAGTTTAATTTCCTTTTTTGTGTTTAGGCTAAGTGAGCATTGTGAGAAATACGATAAGTACAGGTTGAGCACCGCTTATCCGGAAATCTAAAATCCAGAAGACTCCAAAAAGTGGAGTTTTCAGAGGCATCTGAATTTTTAGAGATCCCGTACTAGTGGACGCCCCATAAGATTGCTGCTGCTCAAGAAGACAACTCCAGAACACTGCAGCAGATCGCGGCACACACTGGGAGCCTTCGAGCAGCCCCCGGATGTAATATTCTGCCCGAAGTCTCGCTGACTAAGGGCAACATGTACTCAAAAGGAAGGCTGTAGAGTCCTCTAGCATGTGTACACACTAGGAGTTGCAGCAGCAAGGTGAGATCGACTCTCCCTCCACAATCTCTTTCCTCAGAAACGTAAGAGAATACCGAGAGAATTCTAACTGCTTGAGCTGCTATTCCAACGGAGCCACTTACTTTGTGGCTCGGATGTTGCAGCTCCTTACTGTAAATAAGCTGTTTCTGTACTACCTAGGAGAGCCAATAACTTAAGGCCAACCAGAGAAGAATGAGCTATTCCAACATAACATGTTCTTCTCAGCTCGAGACTATAGGGGTTATTCAGAGAGAGTCGATCTGGCCCCAAAATATAATCAGACACTGAAATTCAGCCAACGAGGACATTTCAGGGCCATTCAGCTAGTCAGAGAGCAGGTAGTTCTCCAAATTGTGGCGAATTGTAAGCACGTAAGGTACCTTTTCGAGGGCAGTGAAATCCCCCATAGAGAAGCAATGGTTTGCCTATTCAGAGAACACCAAACAGCAGTGAAAAGTTGCCGAAATGCCCTGTGTAACAGATCAGCTACCCTGCAGGGGTAGCTCCGTCTGCGGCGCCGAGTCTTGCTGGAGAGCTTAGCCGGGTAGCGAGCTAGCAAGGTGGGAGAGAGATTGGCAGCGGTTCCTGGATGGTCTGGAAGTGAAGGATTCAGTGATTATGCCCTCCCAAATACTCGTCGAGACGCAGTATAGGTTGTAGGTAAATCAGAGTGTATTTAGAATGGGAACAGACAGTGCTTATATACAAAATACAGCCATGCACATTCAGACTTCCCGCCCACCCCAACAGTTCTGATTGGTTGGTTCCAAGACCATTGCAGGCTTCTTTCAGGTCCTCCTTCAGTCTTCACTTTGGTCCACTGGTTGTATGCAGATGAAGTCTTGACCCCACAGTGACCACATACAGTGATTTACATAACCCATTGTAAAGGGAATCAGATAGTGGGTGGCTGAGACAATGTGACTCCCAACCTTTTCAGACAGGTAAACAGATAACAGATACCAAAGAGAAAGCACTTTTGCATAATCCACAAATTACTCAAACCTATTGTACATTCTATACAAAGGAAAGCATTTGCCACTAGCGGCAGGTAGTATCTTTAAAAAAACACATTTAACTAAAGAAATTTATGTCTATTTAAAACTAAAAATGAGCAATTGACAATACATTTAAAACCATACAATATAACTGAGCATAAAGTATATTGGAGTTTGAAGCGTGGAGCGCTACGTCAGTGATGGATACATTGTAGCACGCATGTACTCCGTGGTTACTAGCAGGATGGTGCTGGGGAAAAACATGATTAATTAGAAGTCTAGCAACAGTTTTACACTAAATCTAACAAAGGAAATTAGTTCCTATAAATAAAGGGTAAACAAAATATAACAAAATAAGAATGAAATTAAACTAAATAAATACTGTGGCGGCCGATCCGTCACACCCTGCTATTCGGGGGTTTCATTCGGCAGGTTTATTCAGGTGAACCCCATAATCTTCAAAGTTAAAAATATTCCTGTTTTAATTCAATATCTAATAAATCATTTATTATTGTAACAGACCTTTTTAGTATCATTTTAGTATCCAGACATTTTCGTTCAGTAGTTTTTTTGCAAACCATGTTTAAATTCTGTAACTTTCAATCTTTTTTTTTTTTTTTACCAGGTTCGTCTGCTTGTTGGGTTTTTCCGGCGGCTGCTCTGTGCTATGATCGGCGGCTCGTCTGTTTTTTCCGGCGTGTTTGGCAGGGTTTTTCCGGCGAGTGTTCAGCGGGTTTTCCCTGCACTATGGGGGGCCCTGCAGTGCTTGCCGAATACACCACCGAGTCGGCGAACTAGAAGCAACGAATTGCCACAAAGTGCAGGGAACGAAAGGTCACTGAACGTGCGGCAACATTTCGAATCTCTCTGAATAACCCCTTAGATTCTGCCTAAGGCTAGGGTCAAACGAACGCATTATTCGCAGTGACCGTCAAAAAGTGCGTCCGAACGCATTGCCGTATTTTTTCACGGAATGCGCGAAAACGGTCATACGATGTGCATTTTCGTGCGTGATTTTTTACGGATCGTCAATAAAACACTTTTTGCGTCTGGATGTTATGTTGGCCGGACATTAGCAGCGTCTGACATCTCCGAATCACGCACACACGCCGCTAGTGGACGCAGCGCACTCTGTACGTCAGTACTAGCGATTCTGCTTTCTCGAAAAAATGCGTTCATTTTCCACTTGCGTTGCGCGGCCGGCCTTTTGTACGGCCGTACTTCATATATTACAAAAAAATGTGGAGAACGAACACTTAGAGCAAAAATGAAAAATACGAAATATAACCCCGTCGCCCAAAGCACCACAAGTGCGGTCCCAATCCGCACCAAATAAACAAAAAAAGGGGAAAAGTCGGTGTTCGGCGTGTCCGCATACGCGGTAGGGGGAAATATCTAATACTAAAACGAAATGAACATGCAATGATTGTAAGAGGAGATAACATACAATATAGACAGCTGGGTTAGATGACTCGAAGTTCGTCAAAATGTTCCTAAAAAGGAAAAAAGAGTATAATAGTGAAGTCCAGTCATTAAAAAATGAGAAAATGAAGGGGGGAGATGGATCCACTCACACTTTCCAGAGCCTCGTTAGGCTCGATCACCTCGCCTGTGGGTGTTTACGTGGCTCACCCAGTAGCTCTCAGGGGTAGACCCGTCTCACAGCCTTGGTGTCCTTTCAGGATCCTGGGTCATCCACAGGTTCTCCAATATTTAGGTGCCAATGGTTCTCAACAACTCACTTATCTCAGGCCTTGGCATTCCTTTGGGGTCCTGGGTGTTCACAGGTCGTAACTTGTAATAGCTTGTAGAAATCGTCATATGAAATGTCTTTTTTTTTCTTTTTAAATGTTTCTTGTAACGGATGCCGCTACTCGGAGGGAGTAGATCCACCTTAGATGCCGGGGTAGCGCTGCAATGAGCAGAGGTAGCGAGCCGGCGTCAGGTTCCTTGCTGGAATATATTGAGTCAGCCAGGAGGAAATACCTAGAAGATAATCACTCTTCCCAAATACTCGTTGAGATGCAGTATAGGTTGTAGGTAAATCAGAGTACTTCATATATTGCCCGTCATTGCGCGTCATTTGCTGCTACTGCGCCGTGATTAAGTGCGCATAAACGCACGTTAAAAATGCGCTAGTCTGACCCCAGCCTAAAATACAGGCTCTCAGGCCCCGAACTTAAGGGACTTTTGCAAACTCAACACTTAAATCCCAACCTTGCTTCCGGTCACACTGTGCAGAGGGCGCCACGATCTGCCTTCCCCGCTGGTTGTTTGAAGCAAAACACTGGGAACAAGGCGCTCCTAGTGATATTTCACACTTCTGACGTGACCACATTAATGAGATCCACCTCCATGGAGTCATATGAACTGCAACTGAAACGCTGCCGGTATCATTTATATCACTTAACAGCTACCTATTATTGAGACACAACCTAATATAGCGGCTCAATCATAAGCGAGTCGGTGACATGGAGCTCCTAATTGATAACAGCCGCAATTAGGACCTTTTTCAGTTCGGAAGATTCAAAATTCAATAAAAATTTGGTTTGAATAACTAGCATTTGCAGTTACACTTTCAATTGAAACTTGGCTTCAGCAATTCAAAAAAAACATATCAATGAAAATATCAAAAAGCTGATCTCTGGATAAAAATAAAATAAAAATCAAGTCCTAAAAGATGCTATTAAATGTACGCCCCCCCCCCTCTCAGGACCAGCATGACGTTTCAATTAAAATCAGCTGATTTTTTTTCTTAAAAAAAAAAAAAAAAAACAATACACAAAAAAACTGGCCAATAGAATGAAAGCGAGTCCTGTGCCAGAATAGGAGCCTTGGTGTATTTGCAGTTTTTGTGGTTATTAGGCAATTCCTTTAGTTCCCATCTTTCCTGATAAACACACACACAAAACCCCAAAATTTCTTATCCATAGTAGGCCAGAACAGTGATGTTAATTTGTGCTCGAGGTACATCTCCAAAGATTCTTTTAATCATTAAGGCTAGGGTCAGACGAGCGTGATTTCTACGGACTGTACGTCCGTGCACACGGACGTACGTTAGTACGGAAGACGCAGTAGAGGCCAGACAGTCCGTTTTTTTCACTGACGTATATATTTTGACGGATGTAGGAGGAAAAATAAATTAAAAAGCAAAACCATTTTGTCCGTGAAAAATGCTGGACGTATAAATGCAGCCCGTCTGACCACGTTCCATCACTCACACACAAAGCTATGCGGACGTTGAGGACGCAGCGCACTTTGTGCGGCCGTTCTAGTGGTTGTATGTTCTTGCCTGCCTTGCGTCCGTTTGCCGCGGCCGTGGTGCGTCCGTAGTTCAGTGCGGACGTACTTTGTGTAACAGGCTCCAATGGACTTTCTTTCATGCTATCACAAACGTACTTTTAGGCGCAATCACGGACGTGAACACTACGCTCGTCTGACCCCAGCCTAAGCAGAGAATATTGGACCGATATCACCCCACGCTAGGACATAAACAAGATTAGAAAAGTTTTACATTTTAAAGCAATGTTTCAGAATACTGGACGGTGGGAACAGCTGTAACTTATACCCACGGTGAATTGGTGCTTCACTGCCAAAAAACATACTCGATCTAAGATATAACAAAGAGAGAACTTCACACGTTGAAAACTCTGTTAAAACCGGCCAAAGCAGGTCAAAGAAACTGGTGGGGAAAGCACAGGCCAGCGATGACTAGGTAGGAATAGTAGCTTATAGAATTGGATTTAATGATTTCTGAGCTAACACTTTGGTGTGATTCCCGCTACACAGTCCTATAAAATAAAATAAAGGGTGGGTGAGGGGGACATTGAAACAGCTTTAATATTCCTTATTGAAAGCTGGTGGCTATGTAAATTCTAAGCAGCAATACCCAATAAGTAACTTATGTTACTTAATAAAACAGCAGGATACGACGATTATGGAGAAATAGAAGACTATAACTTAACAAAACTTATTTGAACTCATTTTAAATTGCATCCATTGCTCTGTGATGGGAGAGGATAACGCTGGCTGGTTACTTTGCACCACAAGAATAAGATTAATTATATTTATGAGGATTCATGAAAACACAGGAAAAAACAAGGGATGCACACACAAGATCTATTAAAAAAAAAAAACAGTTTTTGGAAGAAAAATACATTTTGGTAAAAAAAGAGTTAACGGCAAGTTCTTTGTGAGCTAGTTTTATCTTGACCACATGCAAAAATCCAAATTAGAGTATATATGGATCCTGGGGGGGGGGGAATCAACTCCCATGATTCTCTGGCTATTGAAGTGAAGGATTTCTGGGAATTGTAGGCCATTAACTTGGGGGCCAGAGCAGTGGCGTCCCTAGGGTTGGTGTCACCCGGTGCTGTAACTCATGGTGTCACCCCCCCTCAATTTTACAATTTTTGTTTTTTAACTACACCTACTCATAAATCAAAATTCCCATATAACACTGAATGCTCATACACAGCGCACATTACTGTCAGGTTTATTGCTGTGGAGTTCTGTGATATGCTCATACACACATTACTGAGTTTTATTGCTGTGGAGTTCTGTGATATGCTCACACTCTAATTATGGCGAATTGCCAGCAAATACGGTGCCTGTTCGGCGGCAGTGAAATCCCCATAGAGAAGCAAAGGTTAATCTATTCAGAGACACAGAACAGCAGAGAAATGTCAGTGAAATGCCCTGCTGTTTGGTGTTTTCATTCGGTAGGTTTATTCAGGCGAATCCCATAGGTTTCAATGTCAGAAATATTCCCATTTTAATTCAATATCTAATAAACCATTTATTATTTTAATCAGCAGCAAAAAGGTATTTATTGATTTATTATTATTTTCTTATCTTTAAGGCATTTTACAGAATTTTTTCAGCAATTTTTTTTTAAAATATAGCAGATTTTGTTTCTGTAACAGACCTTTTTTCATTATCATTTATAGGATCTTATATATTAATTCCAGGCATTTTCATTCAGTATTCTTTTTTTAAAACAGCGTTTCAAATTTGACAGTCAATCGGTTTTTTTTGGTTTTTTTAAAATACGTCCGGCGGCTTGTCAGCTTTTTATTGCAGTTGGTTAGCATTGTGTCCGGCGGCTCGTGGGCTGTGTTTGGTGGCTGTCCAGCGAGTTTGCGGCAGCTATCTGGCGGGTTGGCTGCGACGGGTTTGCGGCGGCACCGATTCCCTGCACTTCCAGGACCCTGCAGTGAATAGTGAATTCACCGCAGGGTGAGGAGATTTGATTCCCCGAACTGTGGGGAACAACAGAACACAGAAATGTCAGCGTCATTTCGGTGCTTTGTGAATAACCCCTTTAGTAGTGGGGTTTTTTCTGCCCCCTGGAAAGTGCCAGCCTAGGTCTTGCCTACCCAGGACATACTTGAAAATTAGATAAATCTCAATGTATCCTTTCTGGTAAAATAGTCTTTGTAAAAAAAATATATATTTTTTTAGGGTGTCACCTTAGGGGGTGGTGTCACTGGGTGCGAGCCGTACCCCCTGCCCCCCCCTCGGGACACCACTGGGCCAGAGTTTGACATCCCTACTCTAGAGAGAATCAGTTACTCTAGTTCCGAACATGACCGTCTATTGGACAAGTAAAGGCTTCAGTCGTCACAGCAGCTTTTCTTAGCATGGTTATTTTTGTCTTTCAATGGGTGGCCAGTTTTAGAATTTGAGAACCTGGCCATCTCTGACTGCCCATTGGATACGATTACCTAGACAACTTTAAATGAGAAAACCCTTGTTCCTAACGTAGACTTCTTTAAAAAGGTTGGATATGTACTCAAAAACAATACATCTAACCATGAAGGTATCTGATTCTGTTCTTTCTGGTGGCCAGTCAACATGGCACCTTGGACAGGGTTTTGTAACTTTTTTATACAAATCCTATAGAGTGTAAAAACTGAAAACAAACAGCAATATATCAATATTTCCAACTAAGCATTTCTACTGTGAATGAATTTGAGGAACTACAAGAATTCTAAGCTTGTGAACTCAAAAGATGAGGAGAGCTTTTCCGATATTTTAGGGATCAGGGAGCCTCATAAGGAAAAATATTGGCTTGAGACAATGGGATTAAAGGCAAGGTAGGTATTTTTTTGTGTATTAAGAGATTTTGAAAAAGCAAATGCCCTTAACACCAGGCTTTGAGACTCCGTATTATTTCAGGAAAACTGATTAATTCAAGCAGAGAACTGCAAGCTACTTTGGAATAGTTGGCTGTTCTCATGATGAGCCATTATGAACAACTCCTCTACAAAGAATAAAGAGTACAGGAATTATTAGCGTGCATTAAGGATCTTCTAATTCTAAGAAACAAGCAAAGCTTGCATTAAAAGGTCAGAATAGCATCACGAGCCATTATCTTAACAGCAGGGTCGGAATAATGCCAGACATTGGGAAACCCAGTGTATGACATCCAGACTAAATATCAATGACTCACCTTTAACATTGTTAAACGTAAACGTCATTCTATTCTCTGCCACCAGAATTATCTGATATACCTGGCTGACATATTTTATTCATATTGCTCTAGTTCTGTGTGTGTTTTTCTTTTGCCGAGCCAAAAACAACAATGTTCAGCTCGGGTAATGGAGCATCGTGCTTGTGATGCTTCATAAAAGGTTTTCGACTCATTATCCTCGATTCCCCGTGAATGCTGAAAATTTATTCAAAAATCGAATTGTGGGCGGAACTAAAAAAGGTGTAAAAAATATTTTTAATTTCTTGTGCCAAAATGTTTCATTCTGAAACAAATGATGCATTTGCCTGTGACATTTTAAACAGAGGTCATGTTCACTGTGTAGGAGCGTATAACAGAGGTCCACAGCATTAAAACTCACAGTAATGTGCAGTGTGTATGAGCGTATCGCAGAGCTCCACAGTAATACAACTCACAGTAATGTGCAATGTGTATGGGTGCATCACAGAGCTCTCTCCACAGCAATAAAAACCACAGTAATGTGTGATGTGCTTGTGTATATTACAGAGCTAATGTACGGTGTGAAGGAGTGTATCACAGAGATCAACAGCAATAAAACCCACAGTATACACACAATGGTACTGTTGCTATTTGGGATATATATTGCTCCCCTACTCCATCCAATTAATATTCCATACACCAGCATGGGGCAATATATTAATACAGCAGCAGATAGATACAAAGAGAGACTTATCTGATATATGCTCTGCTTCTTCATAATTTTGGTCCAGAGAGGACTGCCCACTCCAGCAGGCTTCAAGTGCGACCTTTTCCGAGCTTGTTGTTTTCTTTTGAACAACTTTTGTGGGCAAATTCCAAAACAAACACAGATTGCACTTTTTGAATATGTATTAAAAGTTATATAACCTGTGACACATCCAACGCGTTTCGTCTTTAGACTTTGTCAAGGATCCTTGATAAAGTCTAAAGACAAAAGGCGTCGGATAAGTCACGGGTTATATACCTTTTAATAAATTTTCAAAAAGAGCAATCTGTGTTTGTGCTGGAATTCACCCCCAAAAGTTTTTTTTTTGAACAAACACAGAAAAGGCCGCACTTGAAGCCTGCTGGAGTGGACCGTCCTCTCTGGACCAAAATTAGAGAAGTAGGGCATATGTTAGAGATGTCTCTTTTTGTATATCTATCTGCTGCCACATTAATATATTGCCCCATGCTGGTGTATGGAATATTACAAAACCCCCAGTAACCTGTTGTGCATACGATTGTATTACAGAGCTCCACAGCAATAAAACTCACCTTAAATGTCTGCTGTGCATCAGAGCTCCTAAAACTCAAAGTAACTTACAGAATGATCGATTGGATAACAGAGCTTCACAACAATAATATCCATAGTGTATACGAGCCTCTGCAATCTAGGTTTACCATTTTGTGCGGTTGCATTGGTTTTGGGTTCTTTTTCAGCTTTGGAGTGCATTAGCACACTGGTGTTTGTATTTACAACTCCTACATTGTGCAACAAACTTACCTTGAACTAAATTGCTCTTCAAGAACAGGATAAAAATACATTTAAATTCCTGGAGCAGATCTTCCATTTTTTCCCCCACTTTACTGGGTAGTTTTTTCCACCTGTAAAAAGACACATGATTTTTCTTGCATCATTTAGGAGATATCCTTCTGTACTAATGACTTCTAGTTAACCTCAATCAATTAACCTGTCCAGAGCTAGAGGGGTTAATTATATCATTGCTGGAAGCATTTGGGTACAAATTCCTTCTAAAACCCTCAATTACTCAACTGACAGTGCTCACAGTTGTTTTGAAGCCCATCAATCATTGAGACTTTGGTTTTACTGACTGATAAAGTAGCCTTAGCAGGAATTACTTGGCTCACTTTGCTACGTATGATAATTGCAGTGAAGCTGCCATTGACTTAAACAAGCTCAGATTTTCCTGGCTCTAATGACGGTTGTGGATTATCGTGCAAAGTGAGATTTGGCACAAATTTCTCTTGATTGGCCAATTATTGCAGGAGGTTTGGAATAAGTGGTTTGCATTTGTGAGATGTCTGTACAGGTCAAGTTAATAAGCAGCCGTTATGCTGTGTTTACAGGCGACTATACCCGTTTGTATGTTATTAAATTAAAAAAAAATAAAGAAGCACATTGCTTTCAGCCATAAACGGACCAATAATTCAGGGGCCCCCTGAATTCTCAATGAATCATGAGAAAGCAGGATGCCAGGACTTAGACTAATGATAATCTAGTGTTGCATAATCCGTTGTGTAAACATGGTAGGTAGGCTGATTATGTGTAAAATATATGTTATTAATGCACATATTGTAAACACAGAAACCAGCAACCTTGGGTCTTTAGAGGTTTTGGAACTACATTTCCTATGAGGCTCAGCCAAGCTAATGAGTGATTGATCCTTATGGGAGAGGTTTTTCCACATCATCTGGGAGGCCAACCCCTGCTTTAACAGGAACAGGGCAGGGCAGGGCTGGTCTTTGGCTTGAGGTCCAGACCTGACCCTGCTACACTTTTCATCCCTTTTCCCAGGTCAGCAAAACGTTCCTTCCTCCACAACCCCCAATGAGTCACTAGGGAGACTTTCAAGAAATAAGAAGACTTCATACAGGGAGACAACGCAGATCTCACCACCCCAACTTAATGACGGGTACAATGAAAGAGTGGTTATAGCATTCCCCACACATCAGATCAAGGAGGGACCTGGGAGACCAATGGGAGATGACACCCTGGTGTCCCCCTTTTTCCTCTGTCGATCCACAGCCTCCGGTCATAACCCAATTTAATTTTTAACTATGAAACAAGTTAGGCAACGTTTGGCAAACAGAGACCACTCAAACATTTCACAGCTGTAAAACATCCTATTATGATGGGAGGGGGATGGGCTGCAGTGACACACACTATTATTACCACTGTCTGTATGTTATAGTAATTCTAATAACGATATTAACAACAATACTCACACATGACAGAGATACCATGTAGCCTTACAGGTACAGGGTGACTTTGATATAGGAGAGGGCTGGGGAACAATATGAGGAGCCAGTGTAACACCTCCCAAAAGCAATCTTGGGTCCAAGTGCCCATAGCTCAAAGTGTCTATAGTGCATATATAAATCTTGCTGTTCTATCAAAAAAGCAGTCATTATTTACCTTGCACCATGCATTGTCTGGTCTGTAGGAAGAAGATTACAAGAAGGGACAGTCAAATCAAGGAATGAAGAAATACAGAAGAGACAAGAACAAGACAAAGTCAAATACCAGATAAAAGTTGAATTCCAAACACGCCAAGAAATCTTTTTGGTCCTACCAACAAAATGCTTGTGCCCTCTGTCAAAATGACTTGAATAGGGGATGTGCTTAAAGGAACACTCTAGGCAAAAATCCCCCCCCCCCTGTTTACATTAAAATATACCTCCCACCCGCCCAGGCCCGGTCCATAATTTAAGGGCTCCTTTACAGTTGTTTCCACTTCTCTCGCTAATTACCTTTACTCAGCCCCACCTTCTGGTCCTTCCCATGCAACCGTCACAACATTTCTACTAGCAACCAGCTTCACCTTCCCTCTGCTCCCATCTGTTTCACTTACCCCGTCCCTTAGATTGTAAGCTCACGGATGTCTGGCTGAGCACTTGGTTAAAGTGCTGTACTTTCTAGACAAGCTATCCTTTGGGCAGGGTTGTCTTTTCCTTATTTATCATGTATGTCTCATGTTTGTGCTGCCCCATTGTACAGCGCTACGGAATATGTTGGCGCTTTATAAATAAAAGATAATAATACCTATTCCCTACCTAGTTATTGAGTAAGTATTATTATTTTTTTTTACTGTAATACTTACCCTAAAATCCACTTGTTTCCAACGGCATTTTTTTTTATATACTCACCTGCCTCCTCTTCCGCTCCCGTCCTGAAAGTCTTGAACTTGGCTAATGGTTTACGTGAGAAGCGCGCATGCGCGCCTCTCACGTAAGCCAGCCAATCAGCAGGCTTCCTCCCGGCTCCATCTTCTGTGATTAGTGTTGCGCGCAAGAGGATGTGCGCAACACTAATACTCAGCCACTGCCGCCAGCTACTGCGGCGAGTTGGAGACGTCATCACGCTGAAAGTGCGATGACGTCTCCTACTTGGCAATAGCCGGGAGAAGCGGGAAATATGAATCCCGCTCTGCTGACTGACAGCTGGGAGGGCGGAGTAAAGTTCTCTGCATCTCTCAGCTCTATCAGCCGATCGGCTGAGCAGAGGGAGGGGGAAAGGTAAGGGCATACTCAGGGCATTATGACCACCTAAAAAAGCTTAGGTGGTCATGTTGCCTAGAGTATCCCTTTAACACATTATTTAGACCAAAGCTGGAGTCACTAAAGTGGCACAAGTGCAGAAAGGTAATGTCAGAGTGATGCAAAGCTATTGAAAATGCCAGTGCCAATTCAGCATTTATGACAACTTTGTTATGTGAGCCAAGGGTTAGGACCTATACTAGAGAGCTTTCAACTCATGGCCAAAATTGGGCAGGGTTTCTATTCTAATGTTGGGCATTTTAAGCTAGAACTCACTATCTACTAGGAAATCACACCATGAAAAGTTTGATTTGGTCACTAGGCCAATGTATAAAAAAGAAATATTGTAAAATAATACCTACTACACTGGAATCTTCAAATTTGCATCCCTACCCTTAGCAGATGGAAGCGGACGTACACAGGCATTTTCTTAAAAAGTAAATGAGAAGTGAGGTAAATGCAAAGTGGAGTAAAACATACATGATTGATATTTGCATTACTTCTTTAAACTCCAAGTACAGAGTTGTCCTGCAACACAACAAAATCAATCACAGCATGAAATTAGTCACTTGCTGCATTTTAAAGTCATTGACATGATAATGTAACAAAATTAGAAGATGTAGATAAAATGTATTTTTATTCTGCTGCTTGCGCTTGCAAATGATGTTGAATCCAACCCTGGTCCAATAGCTGACACCATTTTTAATCTCCCCACTAAAAAAGGCCTCTCCTTTGTGCATTGCAACATCCGCAGTTTACTCCCTAAACTGGATGAGTTTAAAGCTTGGTGCTTCTATTACAAACCTAAAGTCATTGTGCTGACAGAATCATGGTTAACCCCTAAAGTGCCAGACTCTGCCATAGCAATACAAGGGTATTCATGCTCTAGAAAGGACAGAGCTAAGAGAGGAGGGGGAATTGTTATCAGTGGCGTCGTAACGTGGGGGCGGGGGGTGCGGCCCGCACCAGGTGACACCCGCCTTTAGGGTGACACCCAGTGGGGTATCTAGTGGGACCCGCCGCCCCCATGTTCCGAAAAAACCCCGCAGCCAAGCGTTCACGCGCAGCTATTACTGTCTGCGCTGGGAGGAAGTGATATAACGTCACTTCCCCCCAAGCACTCCGTCTCCACCACGCAGATGCCGCTGAGGAGAGAGGTGGCGCGATGTGGCTGATCCTTCCGTGCCACCCTGACAGCCCTGTCGCCTCACACGCCTGAGCTTGCAAGAGGAGGAGCTGGGCTATGACCGTGGAGCAAGCAGCAACCCTCCCAGATGGTAAGCAGCGGCACCCCTTCCCCCGGGAGCTCCGGGGAATGTCACATACACCCGACCATTCCCTGCCTCCTGTCCTCGTTACCCGCCAGGCCCCGTCCCTCTCTGCCCATCATCGGAAGGAGTATGCTGGGAGTCCCTGGGCCCCCCTTCCCCTGCTGGCCGCTTGCTCTACTGGAGCCCCCCCCCTGTCTCCAAAAACTGACAGGGGGGTTGAAACAAAAAGAGTGGGGGGTTTGAATGAAATCAGGAGAGAGTGGGGGGGGGGGTTGGAATTTAATAAAGATAGGTGGGGGGCTTTGAATTTTTAATATAGAGAGGGTGGGGGTTGTAATGAAATGGAGAGGGGGGGGCTTTGAATTTAATATGGAGAGGGTGGGGGGCTTTGAATTTAACATGGAGAGGGTGGGGGGCTTTGCATTTATTATGGAGAGGGTGGGGGGCTTTGCATTTATTATGGAGAGGGTGGGGGGGGTTGGAATTTAATATGGAGAGGGTGGGGGGCTTTGAATTTAATATGGAGAGGGTGGGGCTTTGAATTTAATATGGAGAGGTGGGGGGCTTTGAATTTAATATGGAGAGGGTGGGGGGCTTTGAATTTAATATGGAGAGGTGGGGCTTTGAATTTAATATGGAGAGGGTGGGGGGCTTTGAATTTAATATGGAGAGGGTGGGGCTTTGAATTTAATATGGAGAGGGTGGGAGGTTGGAATGAAATGGAGAGGGTGGGGGGTTGGAATTTAATAAGGGGAGGGTGGGGGTTGTAATGAAACGAAGAGGGTGGGGGGTTGGAATTTAATAAGGAGAGGTGGGGGTTGGAATGAAATGAAGAGAGTGGGGGTGAGATGAAAAGAGGGGTCCGTTTGGAATGAAAAGATCTAGTCTCCCAATTACATGGATACTTTACCTGGATTTATCTTTTGTTTAGGATAGCCCCAGTATATCCATGAGAGGAGCTGGGGGCAGTATATCCATGAGAGGAGCTGGGGCAGTATATCCATGAGAGGAGCTGGGGCAGTATATCCATGAGAGGAGCTGGGGCAGTATATCCATGAGAGGAGCTGGGGCAGTATATCCATGAGAGGAGCTGGGGCAGTATATCCATGAGAGGAGCTGGGGCAGTATATCCATGAGAGGAGCTGGGGCAGTATATCCATGTGGGCTGGGGGCAGTATCCATGAGAGCTGGGGCAATATATCCATGTGTGAGCTGGTCTGGGGCAGTATATCCATGTGTGAGCTGAGGCGCAATATATCCATATGTGAGCTGAGGCGCAATATATCCATATGTGAGCTGAGGCGCAATATATATCCATGGGTGAGCTGCTGGGGGCAATATATAACTGTGAACTGGGGCAATATATCCATATGTGAGCTGGGGCAATATATCCAGAGCTGCTGGGGGCAATATATATCCATGTGTGCTTTCACTGCCTTCGAACAGGCAACGTACTTGCTGGCAGTTGAAAAAAGTTCTGTGAGCATATGAGAGAGCTCCACAGCAATAAACCTCACAGTAATGTGCGCTGTGTGTATGAGCATTCAGTGTTATATGGGAGTACTGATTTTAGGAGTAAGAGTAGTTAAAAAAAAAAAATCTTTAAAACTCGGGGGGGGGGGGTGACACCATAAGTTACCGCACCGGGTGACACCAACCCTAGTGACGCCACTGATTGTTATCTATGTTGACAACTCCATAAAGTTCACCCCATTGCAGAATCCTAGCTCCCCGGCCACATTTGATTTCCTTTCTGGTACTATTGAGATCCCATTCAGTAAAACAATTATTGTTGCTGGATTCTACCGCCCACCAAGTTCCCCAGTGCAATCCCTTTCTGACATAACCCAAATTCTTAGTAAATTAGTCGCTCAAAACCAAAAAAGCGAACTGCTGGTCCTCGGCGACTTTAATGTTGATTGGCTGAATCCTAAAAACAATAAACACTGCTCACTGTTTAAGGCTTTGCAGCTAACACAATTAATCTCCTCCCCCACTCGCATTAATATGAAAAGCCCTAACCACACCTTGCTGGACTGGATTCTCTCCTCATGTCCTGATCGAATACAGGAGGCAGGCGTTCTCGCTAACAGTTTCAGTGATCACTGCCTAGTGTACTGTGTACGCAAAATAAGGGCCATAAAATGTCCACCAAAGGTAATAATCACCAGGTCTTTCAAGAAATTTAATCTTGAATCATTCCTAAATGATCTCAAACAGCTCCCATGGTACAGACTAAACCTAATCCCAGACCTGGACTGTGCAATTGAATACTTTCAAGCCGAGCTCCTGAAAGTCTGGAACACCCATACCCCACTGCGCAAAGTGCGAGTAAAAGGGGCCCATCTCCCCTGGGTTACAGCTGACCTCACGCATATGTACCAGTTTAGAGACTCCCTGTGGTCAAAGTTCAAGAGTACTGGATCCATGAACGATCACTGTGAATACCGAAAATGCCGGAATGAATGCACAAAAGAAACAAAAATGGCTAAAGCCCAATACTTCAATGAAAATTTAAACAATAACATATCAAACCCCAGAAATTTTTGGAAAATCATAAGTAACATACAAGCACCCCCCAGCCACTCCCAACCAGCTACTTTAAAAGTAAACAACCAAACTGTACAACACCCCCTAGATGTAGCAAATGCTTTTAATAATTATTTTGTTGGATGCGCCACCACCCTGATTGCTAAGCTAGGAAATGACACGCAATCAGAAAGGCCGCACGCAGGTCAGGACCCACCAACAGTGCAAAGACCCCGTAACCCAGAGAAATTCCGTTTTAGGCCAGTGCCTGTTAGTGCCATCACTAAACTTCTCCGTAACCAAAAAATGAAATACCAGTCTGGACCTGATCAAATCCCAGCAATGCTGCTGAAAATCAGTGCACCAGCAATTGCAAAACCTGTCGCAAACCTGATTAATGAATCACTGGCGACTGGATACATACCCAAACTCTGGAAGACTGCAAGGGTGGTACCTATCCATAAAAGTGGAGACAATACTTTGGTATCCAACTACCGCCCAATATCACTGCTCCCTGTAATGTCAAAAATTCTGGAAAAATGTGTCTACACTCAATTACGTGATTATTATCAGTATCAGACCTATTTAACCCCAGATCAATCAGGCTTTCGTGCAAACCATTCAACAACAACTGCCCTTTTAAAAGTTTGTAATGATATCCAAGCTGGCACGGAACAAGGAAATATAACTGGAGCCATCTTCCTTGATTTTGCCAAGGCTTTTGACACAGTAGACCATGGCATCCTATTACAAAAACTTAAGAACTCTGGTATTGGTGATAGTACGTTAACCTGGTTCCAATCATATGTGTCTGATAGGTCTCAATTTGTGTCCATTTCTGACAGCACTTCCCTCCCCCTCCCAGTCACGTGCGGTGTACCACAAGGCTCGATACTTGGCCCCCTGCTATTCACAATATTCATAAACGATCTGCCCAATGTCTGCAAAGCCTCAACTGTACACATGTATGCAGACGACACTGTAATCTATACCAGCAAACCAAATCTCCCACAGCTGGAGGCAGTGGTGCAAGAACAATTCACAGGGGTAGAAAAGTGGATCGCAAATAACAAACTTTTTCTAAATACTGACAAAACTGTTACAATGCTCTTTGGAACCGCACCTAAACTACACAAATTGCAAACACCCCATCTATGTGTTGGGACAAAATCAAATGGCACGCTGACCACAGTCACTTCTCTCAAATACCTAGGTATGTGGTTAGACCCAAATCTATCTTTTGGCCCCCACATCGAAAAACTCTCATCTAAACTCTACCCCAAACTAGGTGCCCTGTACAGAAACAAATCCTGCCTGAGCCCCGCGGTAAGAAAGCAGATTGTACAACAAATGCTTATGCCAGCCATTGAATACGGCGATGTAGTGTATGCAGCCGCCCCGCAAACACACCTTCAGAAACTTACTACATTGTATAACTCATTCTGTCGCTTTGTGCTACAATGTAACTACATGACACACCATTGTGACATGTTAAAAGAACTAAACTGGCCATCACTGGACTCTAGACGCACCCTTCACCTTTCCAACCTGGTGTTTAAGAGCTTTTCTGGGAAGCTACCACCCTACCTGAATATGCTGCTTCCCCCGGCAGTTCCCTCATCCTATAACCTCAGATCCAGGACCAGCACCTTACTTGCAATACCGCAATACAAAAAGAAAATGGCTCGATCCTCATTTTCCTACAGAGCACCGCAAATATGGAATAACCTCCCAGACACCGTCAAATCTCCCCCAGTCTAAAGTCCCTTAAGACTTCCCTATTAACATACCTCAATACAAAATGCACCTGTAAACATGTAACATAATGACTTTATTTCCTCCATATTTATTTTTCTGTTAATCTGTATATTTGGTCTTGTGTTAATTTCTTGCATTTTACTATTTTGTATTTCTGTAACCACTCAATGTTCTCGAACCCAGGACATACTTGAAAACGAGAGAAATCTCAATGTATCCTTCCTGGTAAAATCCTTTTATAAATAAAATAAATAAAAATAAAATGTGGAAAAATGTATTAGAACTTTGACATTATGTCTTCAGACTGGGATAATTTTTACCCATGACGTTTGCAAATGAAAAACAGAACAAGTACTGTAGATATAAAAGGGAATCTATTGTAATATTTGTATATCCATATTCTAATCAATCATATGCGAGTGTTCAAATTGTCTGGTGACCTTTGCACTGTCTGTTGTCAGTTGGTAGTTTGCCTCTCTGTGAGCAACAGCCATTCAGCAGCTTTCTGTATTATAATAAAACCAGCACCATGCTTATCCTGAATTGTGCATCTGGGCATCATTTGTACAATCGCCTCAGCATAATGAAACCTAAACATTACATGGTGTCAGAAGTAGGGATGAGCCGAGCACCCCCGAGTTCGGTTCTCATTCGAACTCAAACTTTTCAAAAGTTCTAACTCGAACACGAACTCAATACAAGTCAATGGGACTCAAAGTTCAATTTTTAGAGTGCCCTCCAAGAGGGCATATATGCTAGATATTTGCCATAAAAGGTGTATGGTGGTCCGGGTAGTGCCCTGGGGGACAGGAAACAAGGACAAAAAGTTTAAAAAAAATGTTTTTAAAGGGACAGTGCATTTTCCATGTAATAAGGGTTAAAAATATAAACGAAAAATTCCTTCAAATATCGTGCGATATCCCCATAACCTGCACGTGAAGTGGCGGATTTGTAGGATGTATGGAAACATCGCCATCACAGCACAGACCCACACAAGACACCTGGCACCTCCAGTCTGCATACAATGTATCAAATTCATGAGACCGGACTAATTAGAAGCACATGTTATTTCCAAACACTATTTAAACACCTGTTGTTTCCGCCGTTTGAGAGCACAGGTCATTTAGAGGTGAGAATCTTTGCACGTAGACATTTTTTAATTCAATATCTAATAAACCGTTGTTTATAATATTCTGCAGTAAAGAGTCTCTTTATTTCTAGATTTTTTGGTATTTTTTAAGCATTTTTTATACTTTTTTCACAATTTTTTTTTTTTTTGACTCGAACCTAACACGCCAAAAAGTTCGAAGTTCGCGAACTTGCGAACGCCAAAGTTCAAATCGAACTCCGAACTGATCGAACCGAACAGTTCATCCCTAGTCAGAAGTAACGGATCTCCTCTATCAACCTGGATACCGCTGGAGTCCCAATGTCTGCAATGAATTGGAAAGGGTCACGGGGGCACCTGGCGTGAGCCAAGGTGGGACTTTTATTCAGAATAGGTAGCCTTTTTGCAGGATTGCTGCTGGCTGCATGATACACAGATCAGGAGATGGAGGTAGCCACTCAAGATACATAGAACAGGACAAGAGGAAGTGCAAGGGTTAAGGGAGAGAACAACAATATACTGGCACCCAGCAGCACACACAAGGACACCATAATCTAGGATATGGTTCTTAGAATGGCCGTTAGTTCTAAGGGAGGGGACCGCACTGCAGGGTTACACACACAACCAGACAGGACAAGAGGGACAAATCCAGAGACATAATAATAATAATAATAATAATGAGACCCCTACACAAGAGCACGGAGCACTGAGAGAGACTGGATATAAATAGGGAGTGGGGCAGAGCAGGCAGATAATATGATCACAGACCAGGCTGGCTAGAGGGGAATCCAGGAACAGAGGGAATGGAAGGAATGGAGGTCTGGGCCATCCCAGACAAAGGCAAGAGCCAGCCCGGATTGGCTCACAATGGGGATCAGGGCTGGAAACGAGACAGAAAGCAAGTAGCTTGCTTGACTTATGGCGGATGTTCAGACAACACGCAGATCACATTTTTGGTGGACCCCTGAAAAGTAAGAATGAGGATGAGAAAGATAATTACCTCCTACTATGGGCTGGAGAAAAGTGCAGAGACATTTTCAATACATGGGCCCAGGGGCGGACTGACAACTAATGGGGCCCCTGGGCAATAGGAGATTGTGGGGCCCCTTGTGCCATGCCCACAATAGGCCACACCCATACAAACCCCCACAATGCACAACCTACATGCACATTGTTGCGTTAAAGAATTTATTGCTTTACACAATTTTCAAAATAATAATTTTAACGAGTTAATACAATGCACTCAGGCCCCCAGTGAATTGGAGAATCCATGGTGCCCCCTCCAGACTTACAAACGCAATTGAACTCGACAGCAATAACACTCACAGTAATGGCTGGTGTGCATGAGCAGGCACAGCAGTATAACTCACAGGTAACCGTGGGGTGCATGGCAGGCACAGAATCACAGGTAACCATGGGGCGCATGGCAGGCACAGAACCACAGGTGACTGTGGGGTGCATGGCAGGCACAGAATCACAGGTAACCGTGGGGTGTATGGCAGGCACAGAATCACAGGTAACAGTGGGGTGTATGGCAGGCACAGAATCACAGGTAACCATGGGGTGTATGGCAGGCACAGAATCACAGGTAACCGTGGGGTGTATGGCAGGCACAGAATCGCAGTTAACCGTGGGGTGTATGGCAGGCACAGAATCACAGGTAACGGGTGGGGTGTATGGCAGGCACAGAATCACAGGTAACCGTGGGGTGTATGGCAGGCAAAGAATCACAGGTAACCGTGGGGTGTATGGCAGGCACAGAATCACAGGTAACCGTGGGGTGTATGGCAGGCAAAGAATCACAGGTAACCGTGGGGTGTAAGGCAGGCACAGAATCATAGCAATATAACTCACAGCCATGGTGTGAGTGAGCAGAGCAGGCACAGGATCACAGCATGCTTTTAAATATTTCCCACAAAGATGTTTGGGGCCCGTCCTCCTGTGCATCCTAGGTGACTGACTGTCACCCTCCACTGGTGCGCTGTAAGAGAAGGCTCTGGTTTGTCCACACTTACACAAGCGGGGGCGTGGCCTAGTTTGAGCACCACGCGGGCCCGTAATTATGACAAGTGAGAGGTGCCACGTGGTAGACAGTTGTGGCCCGCCCCCCCCAGCGCTCGGCAGTGGATCGGGGAGATTCACATCCGAGCGGAGGGAGCGCACCGCACATTCTGCTGGTGGTGCCCTCATCCACTGGATCCGGCAAAGTGGGCAAATTGAGACACCACACCAGCGCGCCCCCTTTTACCCATGGGCCCTCGGGCAGCGCCCAAGTACCCGATGGGTCAGTCCGCCCCTGCATTGGCCTTACCTACAGATGAAGCTATGTCACTAAAGTCATACTACTATCTTTTCGCAGCATATGTCGAGCCCAAAGCTGACGTAGTATTTGAATGATTTAAGTTCCACGAGAAAGTGCAGCAGGCTCAGGAACTTTTTGAGCAATTTGTGACAGTCTTACAGGTTCTTGCTTAGGACTGCAATTATGCTCAGAGCAATGAGATGATCCGAGACTGCATTGTCTTCAGCATAAACTCTCCATAGAGGAGAGAGAAATTATTAAATATCGAGTATCAGTTAAAAATAGAGAAAACAATAGAATTTGCCAGATCACATGAATTGGTCCAGGCACAGCTACGGTCAATTTTCAAAAGCCCAGGCTCTGGGCTCCGCGGGGTGACAATGTTCAAGAGGTTTCCCACCAAACAGACATTGACGTGGACTGGAGGCAAAATGGCACCTCTCACATACAATAGTATAAAAGGTTGTTTTCTATTCTCGTAGCTCTGACCCAGCGCGACCCACAAAGTGCAACTACTGTGGAAACATTCAGCATACTGCCCGCTGTCAATGTCCTGCAAGAAGGAAAGTATGTAAGTCATGTGGAATACCTAACCACGTCACCAAAGTGTGCCGCTCCTGCCACAGTAAAAATGACAATTCTGTAAACAAAGAAGGAGCTGACCTAGAAGAACAGGATGAAATAGTTGCAGACTCCTTGCCCCAAAACAGTCACCACCCAGACATGGAGCAAGCCTTTGCCCATCTCCAAGTCATTCCAAAACTAACTGGGATACGATTCAAGATCCTCCGCTAACATCATTCCCCTGTAGGAATACAATAAACTGAAAAGGTGCACTCTGCGACCAGCACCTTGCCACCTGTGTGGCTAAGGTGGGGGAATGCCTGGCTGTTATAGGAAAGTGTGACCAGAAAAGCCAGCAGAAAGACACTCAAATGTTCCTGACATTTTATATCGTCGACATGAGGGCACCTCCTGTCATAGACCTAAAAAAGCAACATAAATTTTGGCCTCATCAAACTGGTACTATCCATCATAAACAGTCCAAGGGCACTATCAATCATGGAGGAATTTGCAGTAGTCTTTAAAGGAAGAATTGGCTTATTCCCTGTTGAGTGTACTATACACTTGAACCCACAGGCATCCCCAGTAGTGCACCCACCAAGACGAATCCCTCTCGCATTACACAGTCGCCGTAATGAAGAACTTGAGAACATGGAGAGACAGGGTATAATCATTAAAGTTACAGAGTCTACTGACTGGGTTAACTCCATAGTTATTGCAAGGAAGCTCCTTACAGTAAAAGTACGGATTTGTCTAGACCCAAGAGAGCTCAATAAGGTGATCAAGGGGCCTCATTATCCTTTGCCTACTCTAGAACATATCACTCACAAGCAAGCAGGTGCTCAGTACTTTATTGTCCTAGATGCTAGATCAGGCTATTAGGCTCACTGAAAAATCCTTCAAAATCACTACTTTTAACACAGTCTTTGGGCGATACTGGTTCGAACGTCTTCCTTTCGGAATAATATCAGCCCAAGGTGTGTTCCAGTGGAAAATAGATGAAACTTATGAAGGTTTAAAAGGAGTAAGAGTCATGACATCCATATCTACAGAAAATGAAGGCAGCCTTTAACTTGTAAATTACAGCAACGGATGTTTTGTTGTGAAGTCTCTCCAGTTTGACGTATCTGCTGTAGTAGTTGACAGTTATGAGATAATGCATATTGTGCCAAGTGAAAAATCAGTAGTTACTATTGGCCACGGTCTGTCAAGTACTCTGTGGGTGATAATGGGCTCTCTAGATTTGGAAGGACGGTATGTCAGGCATATAGAACATTTAATGACTATTTCTTCAATTTCCTTTCCCATTCCAGGCCAAAACAATAGGTCACATGCTCTTTGCCTGCACTTTTCAATGCGTAGGTGGCTGTCGTGTATGCGTGAGAGCATTTCTGGGTGAATGCTTGAGGGAACAACGATTTTCTCACCTTTAAATATTATGCCCTGAAAATGTGAGAGTTCATCTCTATGATTCCAGAATTCCAAGATGCATTCCAGGTGCATTTCTTCCACTCATCGGGCCAGCCATTTTGTATAGTGTTCTTTAGTATTTGGAACTGTGGGTCCCTTTCAGTCTGAGCTTTGATTTCACCTAGCTTTGGGTTGTTGACAGAAAGACTGCTAAATACAGAATGCACTTTTATGTCCATACTATCCGCAAAGCAGTGAACTAGCTGAGAGAACCATACAGACCGCTAAATCAGTAATGGAAAAGGTCAGAGCAGACATGAAAGATCCATACTTCAGTATCCTGGAATATCGCAACAGTCATATTTTCAAGTCGTCAGCACAGCTCCTTATGTGTTGCCGCCTAAGATCCATGTTCACATCTTCTGAACCAACAGCTTCTGCCCAAAATCATCCATCACAAGAAAGTCATAATCAGCATCTTCAGAGGAGCTACTACAACAGGTCAGCTAGACCATTATCACAACTCGCTGAAGGGCAGACAGTTCACGTACAGGAACATGGTCAGTGGCATCCAGCAGTCATCACCAAAGCAGCTAATACCAACAGATCCTACCTTGTGCGCCCCGTGCTGTTCTAGAACAGGGTTTCCCAAACCTGTCCTCAGGACCCGCTGACACGCCACTTTTTCCAGATGTCTTAAGCACAGCACAGGTTATCTAATTTGTTGCTCAATGATTGCAGGATTCAATTTGCATTTCCCCAAGGTGATCTGCAAAATCTGGCCTGGTTGAGGGTCCCAAGGACAGGTTTGGGAAACATCGGGTTAGAATATCGTCGCAACAGGCGTCACTTCCTAGAAGCAAGAGAGCTACATAGTACCAACGAAAATGCAGACTCCGTACCAGAGAACATCAGTCCAGATACGCTAACATACGCTAACATACGCTGCGCACCATCTGAGGACATTACTAGTCTATCTGGTGACAGCGACTAACCATTCACCCTCCTCATCCACATCTTCTCCCTCCAGAACCAGATATGGATGGCAGATAAAGCCAAAAGACATTCTAGACCTGTGACCATGCAGAGGTGTACACGGACAGCTACTTGCTGCAATGATGGACATATTCTGCCTAGTTTTAATCGTGTGTTTAATATAATTATATTTTAAAATTTAACCTCCCTGGCAGTTCGATTCTGACATATTTTATATGTCAGAATCGGTCCTATTTATTCTGGCCCCCTAGCGGTATAAGTGTGGCTCGGGGGTTAACTTTCAATACTGAAAGCGGTATCCCCGAGCCACACTCGGGCCGATACTTACATGTCCTGCGCTCCCTCGCTGTCCCCGCAGGTCACACTGCAGCTGATCGCGATGTCACACTTCCTGGTTCACTCCTCGCGAGAAGAGAACCAGGCAGTGTGGCTTTGCGAGCGGCTGGAGGAGACTGCGGGATCAGCGAGGGAGCGCAGGACATGTAAGTATCCAGCCTGAGTGTGACTCGGGATACCGCTTTCAGTATTGAAAGTTAACCCCGAGCCACACTCGGGAAAACTGTCAGGGAGGTTAGTTGAGATTTCAACATGTTACATATCATGTATTATAGATTTTTTTAAATAAGGGAGATGTAATATTTGCATATGCATACTTTAAACAATCATATACCAGTGTTTAAATTGTCTGGTGATCTTTGTATTGTGTTGTCAGTTGGTAGTTTGCCTCTCTGTGAGAAACGGTCATTCAGCAGCTCTACAGTATTATAATAAAACTCGCACCACACTTATCCTGAATTGTGCATCTGTGCATCATTCGTACAAACTACTCAGCAGCACGAAACTCAAAGATTACATCTATTCAATCAAATATTGCACTTCAGCTGAAAATTTGTTTCCCTGACATTTCCCATTTCTTGCACTATAAATATTCCCCCTGCCCTGCATTTTCAATATATCTGTTTTTCTTTATAATCCTTAAAGTCACTTTGATCTAGGATATGGAAAATGGGATTTCTTATTCCCACAAAGTACTTTTACCAAAACGGCTCGTGTTATGTTTTTTTTTACAGATTGCAGTCTAAAATGCTTTAAAAACAAGACCATTAACAAAAACTGTACAGAAAATAAACACAGACAGCTATGGTCTAAAAAGATTAATGTAGCTTTAAAAAAAAGTTAAAGGGCAAATCAAAGATAAAGGTAGCATTTAAGACAAACACTTACAAGTCGGGAAAGATGATATTTATGACCACAAATCTAACCTGTGCAGTTAGAAAGATCTAAGAGAAGAGAGGACGCCATTTACGTTTATCGCTTACATCCATACTGGGCTGGCTGAGATACGATGGATAAGCCGGTGATTTGGTCATGGCAAATTCAATGGAAAATTAGCAATTAGTCACAGTAGAAAGCCGTATCTAAAGTCATCGAACATATGTTTAAAACTTGTCCTTTACACAAACATCTACTGATTTTTATGGTGCACATAAAAATTTTTGTAAGCCAGAGGTAAATTTGTTCAAAATTCTTCAATTTCTGTTTGAAGTGCTCAAATCATAAACTGATAGGCATTTGCTCTCACCTGCAATCAGTACTTTATTTTAACAAAACTTTTGTAATGTTAATTGGATAACAAAATATTTTTAAATAACTATTATCTCCCTTTCATTCCCATAGGGCTAGTCAAACATCAGTAAGTGAAGAAGAAAAAAAGTGGTAGACACCAACTACCCAATATCAATTTTAATAGGTGTACAAAAATAACTAACATAACCCCGAACGCATAAAAAACATAGGTCACAAATTGAAACCACCCATTGAGGGATAGGTACCTCACTAGGGCAATCCTGTGGTCTGTGCACTCAAATCAGATAAAACTGAGTAACACAATCTAGCTAATGTAGGCTACTGAGCGGCAATTAGCAGTATACCAGGCATTCGTACAATCAAATCAGAAAGCATTGGGTAATTCATAATCTTCGGAGGACCACCTTAATTAGATGTAGAGTTAGACCGATATGTAGATAATTATGCGCATAAAGTAGCAAGATGTTGCATAAACTTGTAAAGTATCAATGCTATGAAGGGCCTAACATGTGGCTCCTATATATGCCAGATATACATTCATTGAGACAAAAATTGTACTGGAAAATATAACTGTGCAATCATAGAAACTGCTAAATCGGCGATACAGCATAGGTTTATAACCATAGAACCATCAGGCAGCACAAAAGCCATACAACAAAGATAGCTACGCCCTCATTGTTAGGGGCAAAATTAAATAGGTGCCAAAGTGGGCAAAAGTGACCAAACCCAAAATATTAAACTGTTCAAAAAAACTCAATCCTCGACATGTTTCGCCGCCACAGAACCACAGCTTTTTCTTGAAAAAGCCGCGGTTCTGTGGCAGCGAAACATGTCGAGGAGTGAGTAACTCCCAGCAGCACAGTGCTTCATTGACCGTTTGTGGAGTTCTATGGTGGTTGTGGTCAGGGGTCAAGTCCTGGGAAAAAAAGTGAGGGAACTCACCCAAGAATTCCACAACCCCCTTTACCTCAATATATATAATCACGAGTATAGCAGTACGGAGTGATACCTTTTTTTATTGGACTAACGTTACATGTAAAAGACAAGCTTTCGAGAGTATAATGCCCTTCTTCAAGTCTGGAAGCTTACCGATCAGGGAAAGGTATCACTACGAACTGCTATACTCGTGATTTTGTCAACTGGACTAACACGGATATACAGTGGCAAGAAAAAGTATGTGAACCCTTTGGGATTACGTGGTGATTTGCATGAATTGGTCATAAAATGTGCTCTGATCTTCATCTAAGTCACAACAATTTGAAAAACACAGTCTGCTTAAAATAATACAACACAAACATTATATGTTTTCATGTGTTTATTGAACATAACATGTAAACATTCACAGTGCAGGGTGGAAAAAGTATGTGAACTCCTAGCCTAATAACTTCTCCAAGAGCTAATTGGAGCCATGAGTGAGCCAACCTTGAGTCCAATCAGTGTGATATTATTGGATGTGTTGCTGAAAGCGGTCCTGCCCTTTAAAAACACACACCAGTTTTGGGTTTACTGGTTTCAAGAAGCACTGCCTGATGTGAACCATGCCTCGCAGAAAAGAGCTCTCAGAAGACCTATGATCAAGAATTGTTGACTTGCATGAAGCTGGAATGGTTACAAAAGTATCTCCAAAAGCCTTGATGTTCATGTGTCCACTGTAAGACAGACTGTCTACAAATGGAGAAAGTTTAGCACTGTTGCTACTCTCCCTAGGTGTGGTCGTCCTGTAAAGATGACTGCAAGAGCACAGCGTAGAATGCTTAATGAGGTAAAGAAGAATCCTAGAGTGTCAGCTAAAGAAATCTGTGGCACATGCAAACATTTTTGTTGACACATCTACAATAAAGGAAAACATTAAACAAGAATGGAGTACATGGGAGGACACCACTGAGGAAGCCATTGCTGTCCAAAAAGAATATTGCAGCACGTTTGAAGTTTGCAAAAGAGCACCTGGATGTTCCACAACACTACTGGCAAAATATTCTGTGGACAGATGAAACCAAAATTGAGTTGTTTGGAAAAAACACACAACAATTTGTGTGGAGAAAAAAAAGGCACAGCACACCAACATCAAAACCTCATCCCCACTGTAAAACATGGCGGAGGGAGCATCATGGTTTGGGGCTGCTTTGCTGCCTCAGGGCCTGGACGGATTGTTGTCATTGATGGAAAAATGAATTCCAGAGTTTATCAAGACATTTTGCAAGAAAACGTAAGACCATCTGTCCGCCAACTGAACCTCCGCAGAGGATGGGTGATGCAACAGGACAATGACACAAAGCATACAAGTAATTCAACAAAACAAAATACGCCTTCTGGAGTGGCCCAGTCAGAGTCCTGACCTCAACCCGATTGAAATGCTGTGGCATGACCTTAAGAGAGCGATTCACACCAGACATCCAAAGAATATTGCTACACTGAAACAGTTTTGTGAAGAGGAGTAGTCCAAATTTACTCCAGATCGTTGTGGTCTGATCTGCAATTACAGGTAACGTTTGGTTGAGGTTATTGCTGCCAAAGGAGGGTCAACCAGTTATTAAGTCCAAAGGTTCACATACTTTTTCCACCCTGCACTGTGAATGTTTACATGTTCTGTTCAATAAAAACATGAAAACATATACAGGGTAATTCAAAGAGATCCGAATTGCTTTAGAAAGGTAACCGAACGCTGAAAATCAGCGTTCGGTTACCATTCCTGGCCATTCGGCTATCCAGAGAGCAGGCAATTCGCCAGATCCTGGCGAATTGCCTGCACATACGGTGCCTGTTCGGTCCTGTTCGAGGGCAGTGAAATCCCCATGAAAAAGCACAGCTTCGGCTATTCAGAGAACAAAAACCAGCAGTGAAAGGTTCCCGAAATGCCCTGCCATTCGGTGGTTTCATGCGGCATATTTATTCAGGTCGATTCCCATAGGCTTCAATGTTAAAAATATTCCCGTTTGAATTCAATATCTCATAAACCGTTCATTATAAAATTCTGCAGTAAAATTCTCTTTATTTATAGATTCTTTAGGATATTTTAAGCAACCTTCAGAATTATATACCCAAGCACTGGACCCCCCAAGAATAATATGCACAGGCATTGGACCCCCAGAAGAATATACGCAGGCACTGGACCCCCCCCCGAATAATATGCATAGGTACTGGACCCCCAGAATTATATACACAGGCACTGGACTCCTAGAATAATATACACAGGCACTGGAATCCCAGAATAATATACACAGGCACTGGACCCAGCGGCGTAGCGTGGGTTGTCAGGGCCCGGGGCAAGGCAAGAATTGTGCCCCCAACCTGTGGACACAGTAACACACCCTGATTCCCTTCTACCAGAAGAGTATTGACCCCCTTACCCCACAAGCACATGTATTGTGTATTAACAAAATACTGATATTAAAATATTAAACACACATGCCCCACCCATGCTGCACCACTGCTACCAGTCACCCTGTTCCATTATACCCTAGCATAGTTCCACTCTCACACTATACCCAGTCACTCTCTCCCAGTACCTCCCAGTCAATCTCTCCCAGTACCCCCAGTCACTCTCTTCCAGTACCCACACGTTCTCTCAGTACACCAGTCACTCTCTCCCTCCCAATACCCCCCAGTCACTCTCTCCCAATACCCCCACTTTCTCCCAGTACCCACACTTTCTCCCAGTACACCAGTCACTCTCTCCCTCCCAATACCCCCAGTCACTCTCTCCCAATACCCCCCAGTCATTCTCTCCCAGTACCCCCAGACACTCTTCCAGTACCCCCAGACACTCTCTCCCAGTACCCCCAGACACTCTCTCCCAGTACCCCAGTCACTCTCGCTCTCAACTATCTATCCAAGTACCCCCAGTCACACTCCCCCAGTATCCCCAGTCATTCTCTCCCTGAACCTCCAGTCACCCTCTCCCCGTACCCCCTCACTGTGTGCTGGTCACACTACTCTGGTGTCACACAGTGCCACCTACCTGCGTGGAGTTGCTGGTGGCCTGGGGGGAGCTGTCCAGGGGGCTTAGTGGAGACCAGATTTAAATGTGCTGCAGGGCAGGCGCCTCCCTCCCTCCTTCCTGTACAGCGGCTGCAGGGCTGCCAGTGGCGTGGCCTGGCACAGGGCTTCAAGGGGGGCTGACAAGCGTGGTACAGGGTCAGTGTTCTGTCGGATAATGCTGCACTGCTTCACGTGTCTCATGCGTTAAGGAGGAGTCAGGACAGAATTTCCTGTCCTGGTCCTCCCTTCCGGACACTGAGTGCTAAGTCACTGCTGGCACTGTAAAACTGGTGGCTGCCTGTGAAAGGGCCTCTCATGGACACCATTGTCCGTGAGCAGACACCTTGCTGATCCCTGCTGGAAAATGTTAGTGGTTCAAATTTCTTTTGAAATTTTGCACCCCCTCAGAAAATTGCGCCCGGGGTGACCGCCGTGAGGACCCCCCCATGCTACGCCACTGACTGGACCCCAATATACACAGGCACTGGACCCTCAATATACACAGGCACTGGACCCCCAATATACACAGGACCCCAGGATTGTATATATATATCCAGCCAGCAGCACACTCATTCAGACCTCAGATTCAGATGGGGACCCGCTTGCACCAGCGTGCTCCTGCTCCTCCACGCGGCCGCCGGCTACTGAAGGCTGCGACGAGCTCTCGCAAGATCTTGCCTGTAGGCCGTGTCACATCCTTTAGAGGACGGCGGCCGCGCGAGGCAGCACGCTGTGCGGCCAGCTAAACTGTGTTAGGCTCGGGCTCGGGTAGGGCTGCACTGGGACAAAAAAATTGGCCCTGGACCTCATCCATGAGAGTGGCCCAATCCAAGTATGCAAATACGCAGAGTCGCATTAAGATCTCTATGGGCTGGAGCAAAAGATTTTGTTCGGATTTTTTGACATTTAATGAAAATATATATTTTTTATGATTTTATATTGTGTGCAATTTCGGTGCTTTGCGTTTCCCGGCATTTCAGCGCTCTTTGGATGATTCCATTTTTCCAAAAATACAGTGAATTCATTATTTAGTGAAAATTCATTGTGTTTTGCCGAAAATGGAGTCACTGAATCAGTTTGCCCCAATTCATATTAATAGCCCCTCTATCATCCCAATTCATATTACTAGCCCCAATTCATATTCTATCGCCCCAATTCATATTAATAGCCCCTCTATCACCCCAATTCCATGTTAATAGCTCCTCTAACGCCCCAATCCATGTTAATAGCTCCTCTAACGCCCCAATTCATATTAATAGCCCCAATTCATATTCTATCGCCCCAATTCATATTCTATCATCCCAATTCATATTAATAGCCCCTCTATCACCCCAATTCATGTTAATAGCCCCTCTATCACCCCAATTCATGTTAATAGCTCCCCTAACGCCCCAATTCATATTAATAGCCCCAATTCATATTCTATCGCCCCAATTCATATTAATAGTCACTCACACTAAACACTCACACACTGTTATACTGTGCACACAGGCATATAAAATAAATCTTAATTTTATGCACTGAGTAAAGCATATCACACACACACACACACAGCAGGGCTGTAAACTAATCCCTGGGTGCACTAAGCAGATCACAAGATGTGCGTGATGCCAGGCAGACCTCCATGTGCTGGTACCCTGTACCGAGTATCTAGATATTCCTGTGTATGACCTTAGCATGTTCTCTGGATCTCTCTATTGCCTGTATTACTGTATGCCTGTTCAGTTGCCAATCTCTGCTAGTCTTGACCATTCCTATATTTCATGTTTTATGTATCTTGTTTGTCTAAGTTTAGCTTACTCAGAGGCTAACATACAAGGACCTCTTCAGTATAGGATTTCTGTCTGTCTTTTTAACCCTTGCCCTTCATGCTCCCCTTGTTCTGTTATTTCTTTCAGGTTTTTTTATAGAAATCATCCACAGCATAAGGATTCCTTTAGTTTTTTTCCTGGCCCTCCTGTTCCTTGTGTCGCAGTCTGGTTCCTATATTGCCCTGGAATCTGTATTGTATATCTGTCCTGTATCAAGCCAACAGCACACCTCCCTAACGGGCTACAATCCTTGCTCCAAGCCACCACGATGGCCCAAATGGGCCCCCAGCGTGACAGACCTGTAGAGAATCAGTCAAGGCCTTTTCGATTTTAAATTTTTGAAGGCCGTTAGATCCTCATGAGATTTCACAGCTTGTTTCAAGATTTAGGAGGAAGTTATTTGTGAACCTTACCTGAGTAACTTCCTTTGATCATTTTGTATCTATCTGTATATCTGCCCTATCATGTTCCATATTTTATAGTATTTATGTACCTCTAGAAACCACCTCGCTCTGTATGTATGTCCTCGACTGACAATTTTTTGCTCCTAGATCTCTCATTGCGACAATATGTAGAAGGAAGAAGGAAGACAAAAAAGATCTCCTTGTGCAGATCCAATGGTACACAATTTAAGGATAGATCATATAGCGATTTTAAACTCACTTTTGTTGGAGCTTATCCAAGCTCAAAGGTGAAGTGCGTATGGATTTGTTGTTGGTCAAATCCAAGAAAAGAGAAAGTTCCTGCATGTACCGTGGGTTTTCTTGGATTTGACCAGCAAGAAATCCATACGCGCTTCATCTCGAGCTTGGATAAGCTCTAACAAAAGTGAGTTTAAAATCGCTATATGATCTATCCTTAAATTGTGTAACATTGGATCTGCACAAGGAGATCATTTTTGTATTCCTTCTTCCTTATACATCTTGTCACAATGAGAGATCCATGCGAGTAAGGTGTGGGTTACCTGAGAAGACTCTTGAAAAATATACCCAGATGCATTGGTCCACTCAGAGCCGGTGATAGGGCTCCAATTTTGTGAGTGGATCTATGGTATACAATAAGATCTTGTATATTGTGCCAATATATGCTGTATCTTGTTTTGCTTCTTATGTACATCCATATGGGAGCCATCTGAACCCCAAAGTGTTGGGTTTCGCACTGACCAGATACGTATTACATTTCTATTTTTTGGTTTAGGGGAAACCACTAACCATCTGGTCTAGCTTGGGGATTCCGGTGGCAGCAGATACTGTGGGCGCGTACCATTTTTTTAATTTGTGTAATTCTAACTTTTACTGACCAAATTACAAGTGAAGAGGAAAACATTTAACACCTGATGCTAAGAGACAAATAAATAGTACTAGCAGCGATCATACACACTGCTGCTGGTTATTCACCCTTGCAGTTCATAAAATTCTATGGAGTGTTGCAAACACTCTCCCTTGGCCAGGTGGGAGGACACAAAATATCATTCGCATTATTCACTGCAGGATATAAGGGGGACATTGTACATATTTTTAATGATATTAAAATGGTAATAAGTGACGTACCTGCCACCAAACTGTGAATTTCACCATACGGGGCAATTTGGTTGCACCGTTCAGAAAGCTGTCAATTCGCTGAAATACGGTGCAGTTCGCCGTAATTGTCGCATAGACAAGTAATGGTTACTCTATTAAGAGAATGCCGAACTGCATCAAAGTGTCATTGAAATGCCCTGATGTTCATTGATTCAGTTCGACAGGTTTAAACAAGCAAATGCCATTGGATTCAATGTAAAATGTATTCTTTTCCTTTTCAGCAAACTGTCTGAGACATTTTGATTTTTTTTGGGCAAAATTTTTGATAACATTTTTTATTTTCCTTCAAAGGCATTTTATTTATTCTGTAACAGACCATTTTTATTATTTTTTATAGGACCTTTTTATTTTTTCCACACATTTTCATGCATTATATTTTGGTTTAAAACACCTTATAGAAGAATAGCAAAGTTGCAGTTTTTTTTCTGCAATTTGGCTTTTTTTGGCGGCTCCATTATCGGTGCACTTCAGGGACCGTGCGGTGAATAGTGAATTCACTGCAGGGTTGGCGAACTGGAAAAGCTGCTCTGAAGTACACTGAAAGAGAAAGCACTGAAAATTCGGTGCCTTCTGTGTAACCCCTAAAGTGATTTTGGGATTCCATAATTATTTAATGATAGGGGCTCGATTCTGACCTAGACGTTAACAGGGAGCTGGCAAGGGACAACATTGGCATGAGCCAATTTCCCTTACCGGCTCCCTGTTACTGATCTTATTCCGACATAGTCTCTGATTTTATGGCTGTGCTGTTATTCACTCCTGGAGTCGATAGGACTCTGGTGCCACACTGCAAAGGAAGGAATCTTACAATAGTTCCATGTGTGATTCCATTAACCCTGCACACGTGAGTTTGTGAAGGGCTCATGCTAGTCTCTATGGGCTACAGTATTTGTTAAGGAGTTCCAATTATTTGAAGTAGAGATGTTAACATAGTGGCTCACCCTTAATAGGATCGGTAATAGGGAGCTGCTACTGGTTTTTAAGGATCGTGCCAATGGTTTTCCATTAGTGGCTTCCTATAACCGGTTCAGCTAGAATAGGACCCATGATTTTCAGTAACCCCCAAACATCTTGACCTCTTAAATTTCACCCAAGGTTAGACAAATCAGCATCTTCCTTTGTCAGGTGTTTTCTGCAAGAATATACTGTTCATTGTTCTCAAGACAAAAAGGGTTTATACTGCGAAAACACCCAAAAAGTAAGGCTAGGGACAGATGAGCGCATTTTCTGCGGCCACCGTCAAAATGTACGTCGATGCGTGCGCACGCATTTTTTCACGGAATACGCTTAAGTGGTCAGACGATGCGCAATTCTGGACGTATTTCATGACGGTGGGGTAAAAAGAAGTCTAGGGAAATCCGGCTGTTTGAACGTTATGTAGGCCGCACACTAGCAGCGTCTGACGTCTCCTAATCACGCACACACGCTGCCATGCGGCCGCAGCGCACTCTGTACGTCAGTAGCAGCGGTTTCACGTTCTGAGAAAAATGCGTTCATTTGCTGGTTGCGTGGTGTCGGCGCACTTTCGTACGCACGTACTGCGTATATTGGCCGTCATTGGCCGTTATGTGCTGCTACTGCCGCCGTGATTTAGTGCATCTGCACGCGCGTTCCGACTGCCCCACTCTGACCCTAGCCTAAGCAGCAAAAAACACCACCCTGATATCCACCAATTCAGAAAGCATGTAACATAAAAACAAAAATTGGTGATGTTGCGCTAAATGAAGTAAAAAAACTTTTGTAAGTCTATATTATAAGCTTGCTAATATGCACAGCAAGAAGAGGAAAAAAGTTTTTTTCTTTTTCTCTATAGTTCGTTCAATAAATATCCAGTCTTGGTTGTAAAAGGAAAAATTGGCAAATTCTTCCAATACTTTAAAACGAACGACCACTTCTTTGGCGAATCTTCATTAAGGGTATATATCTCGAGAAAAAAAGAAATCTCAATAGTGTTATACCTTTTATTGATAGATATTAAAATACACTGACATGATATACGTGCAGAGTATAGGTAATGGGTATAGGAATAGGTCTCACCCACTGCCAGATAAAAACATCGCGTCCCGTCAAGCCTTTAAAAAACGAACCACCCGGAGCTCCCGGGCTGCTTCCAAGGTGGTCACTCAATACAAAGGTGGGTCCGCGATGGTAAAGTGACGTAGTGCTGACGCGTTTCGCCCCGCCCACGGGACTTCATCAGAGCACGTCACTTTACCATCGCGGACCCACCTTTGTATTGAGTGACCACCTTGGAAGCAGCCCGGGAGCTCCGGGTGGTTCGTTTTTTAAAGGCTTGACGGGACGCGATGTTTTTATCTGGCAGTGGGTGAGACCTATTCCTATACCCATTACCTATACTCTGCACGTATATCATGTCAGTGTATTTTAATATCTATCAATAAAAGGTATAACACTATTGAGATTTCTTTTTTTCTCGAGATATATACCCTTAATGAAGATTCGCCAAAGAAGTGGTCGTTCGTTTTAAAGTATTGGAAGAATTTGCCAATTTTTCCTTTTACAACCAAGACTGGATATTTATTGAACGAACTATAGAGAAAAAGAAAAAAACTTTTTTCCTCTTCTTGCTGTGCATATTAGCAAGCTTATAATATAGACTTACAAAAGTTTTTTTACTTCATTTAGCGCAACATCACCAATTTTTGTTTTTATGTTCATTGTTCTGCCATAATAGAACCCATTCCTTGCAGGTGCTTGTATGGCCTGCCAGTGAAACTTTTGACACGCTGCTCTGGGAAATCAGCCCGTTACATTCTGTTTAATGCATTCTCTATAAATGAGGAAGTCAAACCAATAAAATTTTCCAGTAAATGCTAGATACAGGAATAAAATCTTTATGCCATTTGACCTATGGGCACAACACATTTAAAGACTAGTCAAGATATTACATTGAGGTACAGAATTGATTTTATGGTCAAAGCGACTGCCACCATGATGAAATTCAGCAACATAAGTAGAAAAACTTGCGAATAATTTAATTTTTTCCATACACGGCTGATCTATTGAACCATGTGGGCTCCAAGTGCTGTGAATCTCAGATTTCCGTTTGTCAGCATCGACTCTACTAATCGCATATGGGTCCGGAGAATGTTGGCTAATGCTCCCGATTAAGGCCGGAGTCAGACGAACGCAGTGATCACGTCCGTGTCAGCGCATAGTTTAACATCCGTCGTAGCATAGAATCATGATCAATAGAGACCCACACATGAAGTACGTGTGCACAGAACTGCGCACGCACAACGCACGTGGCAAACGGACGCAAGAACGCGAAACCGCTAGACGGATGCGCAGAGTGCGCCACGTCTGCATAGCGTTGTGTGTGCGTGATGACACAAAGTCAGATGCAGCGTATTTGCGACGTCCAGCACCTTGGCGCACAAAATGGCTTTTCATATCATTTTCCGATTTTTATCATTTTTCATATTAATTTTGTTTCCTAGAATTCCTTTTTTTTCTACGTCCATCAAAAAAAACAAAACTGTGTGGGGTCTACTATATCTTCCGTCAGTACGTCTGTCTGTTGTCAGACGAACGCAGTATGAGCGCTGCCTGCGTGCGTGCATCTGACATTAGCCTAAGCCGACACTACCCTGTGTGGTTACGCTTACTGATCACACATTTGTCTACCAGTAGATTAAAAAAAGATTTAAATAGTCTTTTCTTATGATTACCAAGACTTAATACTACATCTAAATGCTATTATAGGAGTGTGTGAAACAGAAGGAGATGCCAAATACCACCAATATATTTTTAATTTGAATCCTCCGAACATGTGTATTTCCTTCCATTTTATTTTGTTAACTTTTCTTCAGCCCATATTTTACAAACTATCAATACCATCAATATTAGAGTCATATTTCCTTGAACCTGGTTCTCAGCTCGACATTTTGTCCTTAAATGTCATAAACCACAGAGATCAGATAGACAAATGGAATGGGTTTGACAACCACGATGCATGATGATAAATAATTTCACTCTTGAAATACTATACCTATGGATCGCATACATTGCCAGTAAATCCTTTACTTTGAAAGTCAACAATTTTTTCTCAAGATGAGAATGCTCACATAAGCATTATATGTTAAATTAAGCAATGACCTAGGACTAGATGCTTTGAATATTGGAGCATTTTAACACATTTTTTTATTCATATGGTTTCATGTGACACATAAGGTATTGGTTTGTAATACATGTGAAAAAAAAAATTGTCACAATATATAAAAAAGAGGGAAGAGTAATAAAATAATCTACATATAAAAAGGAACAGGAAATGAGGATATTGAACCAAAATGCAAAAAAATGATAAGAGGAAGTACCAGTCAACCAGAATGCTGGGTAGAGGTCAAACCAATTTTAGTGAGGGGAGGGATTGCTATATTGGGCAGGTAGTGATGGTGGAAAGTGACACAGTTGATCAATAAAACCATAGCGGAAGACGTGTATCAGTAGTCCTGTGGATTGGTGGATCGGGTCTTCTATGTATTGTGTTAGTTCTACTCCATGGTGCAAATCTCAAATGGATGAAAGGGTGAGATTTTGGGTTGTTTCCAGTAATTGGAGATGACTGCCTTAGCTGCATTCAACAATCGCATAACAATTGAAGATTTCTTAATGGACAGATCAGGCACGATGGGTGGGGGTGTCTTCGGGAACACATAGTGATGACCTGACTTCTATTGAGTTGTGGGCCTGGCACCAGAAGTAATGAATGAAAGTGCAGCTCCACTTTCTATGGAGTAGAGACTCAAGTAGTAATTGACACCTCCAGTAGGAGCTATCAATTCCCCCAGAAAATGTAGCGACCAGCGCTGCTGATTGTACAAGCACTAGAAGATCTTATACAGTATGTAACACCAGAGTGCTATCAGTACACGAACATGTGAGGGTGATCATTTTTACTAGGCTTGTGCACCGATTTTTTTTCGGTTCGATTCGATTTTTCGGATTTTCAAACTTTTCGATTCGGCTCGTTTCGACCGCTTTGGCTCGACTCGTTTTTCGTGTACATTTTTTTTTCGGAATATCGACCATTTTTCGTATTTTCGTGTCACTTAGCTCGTTTTTTGTATCGACTTTTCGTGATATCGGAAATTTTCGTTTTTCGGAATTGTACATGTTTCCGGAATATCGACCATTTTTCGTATTTTCGTGTCACTTTGCTTGTTTTTTGTATCGACTTTTCGTGATTTCGGAAATTTTCGTTTTTTCGGAACGTCTTTTCTCCTCGTTTCAAAGCAATAAATTTCGATTTGACACATTTCAAGTCCATTAGAAAATTCCGAAAATATTTCGTTTCGGCTCGGAAAACTTTTCGGATCTGCCGTTTTCGGATCTAAAAATTTTCGGAAAATCGGCCGCATCCGAAAACATGAATCGGGAAATTTCGTGAAAATTCCAAAATTCCGAAACCCGAAACGCACATCCCTAATTTTTACACTCTAAAGACAGTTGAAGGTCAGCATCCCAAGTGGCCATGTAAAAGGTCATAGAGATGTTAGGTAGGTGTTCAAAGGTCACTAGAGGTGCTATTTTATGAAAGGCAAGTCAGGCGGTGAAATAAATGAATGGAATGAGAAATTAATGTGGGCTTGCTAGTGGTATATTGCGCAGTAGTTTGAGGTGGTCATTATCAAAATAGTGACATGGGTGGGGTGTTTAGGACTCTTTGGCATTTGCGAAATCCCTTAATACACTTTAAACCCCTCCCTTCAAAAAACAAAACAACAACTTAACCCTCATCCCGCAGTGGAAAGGGAGACGCACTGAGTGAGCCTGGGAACAATCTCCATCTGCAGTACTGCACGATCCCGCGAGAGCGTGCAGAGCTCTCAGGCGGGGTACATAAAATCTGAAGGCACAGATCTGTACTTTTCTAGAAATTTCACTCTGATCACAGAATCTGTAAAAATTCACTTTTTGCATGTTAACAGAATACATAACCTGGATTTGGTTTGATTTCCTCTTACTTTTATTTTATTCAAAGTTAGCAACTTCAAAAGAAGGCCAGTGCGGAATACAAAACCCAAAATGAAATTGCATCTGTAATATTGAGCCTTATCCCTAGATGAGCAAAGTAAATCATTACTCCCCCCCCCATGGACAGCAGGTGGAATGCCATGGTCTACACCCCCATACATGCCACACCCTATCCTATGGCTAGGGAACTCCAGGCCCTGGTTTTGTTGTGGAGCCGTCTGTTCTGCTGGACGTGGACCCCTTGCTTGATGTGCCTAGAGGGGTGTCAGCTATACCCTCCTGACGAGGCCTAACAAGGCTGAAACGATCGTCGGGGGTTGCTGCACCTCTCGTGCAGGGATGACGTCCTTGGCAATCAGTACTGGCCACCCTTTTTGGGTGAGGGCAGACTGATTTGCATATGGAGAATTCATCCCTGTAATGGCACAAGCAAGATAAAACCTTGTGAGACCTGAGCGGGCACCACCGTAGAGCAGGCCACTAGTGCTGTTGCTCGTCCTCAGGACCCTCACAAACCCCCCCCTTTTCTCTCACTGTCTGTTCTGCTGTGGCCGAGTCCCTTTGTCCAAAATTAATTTTAGTATGTTTGATATACACCAATATATATAAAAATTGAGCACTCAAATTAATCCGGTTCTTAATTTAACCATCCTTGCCCATCGCAGCAGGGCAAAGTTAACTCCGCCCAAGCTACAGGAACAGCTTGATTCTGCTCCATTTTCGCTTCAGTTCTAGGAAACAGATCCTGCCCAGTCTTTTTATGAGATCTGATGCTTAAAAATTAAATCAAAAAATGGAACAGAACTGGTTAGGACATATTTTTATAGATGGAGTTAACCCCTAAAGTGTAGTTTTTCAAGGTGCTACTGTCAGAAAAATTTGAGAATATGGCCATGTTGCACAAAAAAACTACCACAAGTGCATCATTTTATTGTCATATCTGATAGGACTCCCCCCCCCCAAAGTGTATAAATGTAAGGAAGAATTAGCTATGTGTCCTTCCATAGCCTGGGCTCGGCCTCACTTACATGGGCTCACATATGATTGCGCTTCTCCACACAGGAGAGGATACCAGCAGGGCCATGAGGCACTGTCTTTGGTATTGATTAATGGTTTCCTAACATTACAACTTGAGCCACTAATTCGGTGGCTCAGACATAATAGCACGGGTTAAGAGGGAGTTGCTAAGGGTTATCTGCTTTTACAGATATTTCCCCTACTGGCTCTGTGTTACGTCAGAATAAGGGTCCTTGTAAGGCTTTTTCACTTACCAATGCTTGTTTACATCATAAATAAAGCCACCACGCTTGGTGTAACATTCTTTGCATTTTTTTTTTTTTTACACTACTTTAAAACCAGAAGCTCCTAATCCTTCATTACTGGTGTTTTAAAATAAGTGGTCAATCGTTTAGTTAATGTTTCAATGACAGGTTGACAGATGTGGGTCGTTCATGATAATCCTGGCTGCGGGCTTTAGCAACTACTGAACTTTTACTAAATACATGGAAAGGGAAATGATTACACAGCAATCAAGACTTGGAAACAGTCTCAATGCTCTCTTTGTATTCTAACAAGTGGAAACGAAACCTTTATAACCATTGGCTGGCACACAGGTACATTTTAGTAGTACATGTCTGAAATGATACAGGTAATTGGAAAGACTCTATGGTAGCATCAACGTCACTCATGTTTGAGGTTGTTTTTTTTTTTTTAGAAAGGATTTTACCAGGAAGGATACATCGAGATTTCTCTCGTTTTCAAGTATGTCCTGGGTGGCAAGTATGTACCGTTAGGGGTCTTGCCCAAGGACACTTACTGAAGAGCTGCTCTTGCCGGGATCGAACCCATGTCTCCACAGGCTCTCTCCACGCAGAGCAGTGATGTTACCTCTACTCCACCCAGCCGGTGGTTCATTTACACCTTATTCTTGACATTAATGTCAGGAATAAGAGATATAAAATTGTCAAAAAAAAGGTGACTTATCTTAAACGGCACGCTGCTGCCAACTATGCAGAACAGCAAATTTGCACCACTTCCTGTTCTTGGTTGGAAGACGGACATTCTGATTAGGGATGAGCTGTTCGGTTCGGAAGGTTCAGAGTTCGATCCGAACTTAGCCTGTTCGATTAGATCGCGAACTCCGAACATTTCCGGGTGTTCGCCGCATGTTCAACCACAATGCATCACAATGGACCACAATGCATTTTCCCACTGGCCTGAAGCTCGTAATTGGCTACAGCCTTGCACCTGACCACAGGTCTGGTGCAAGACAGGTTCAACAGTATGCCAATCATGGCTCAGAGTCCTGATTGTGCAAATTTTGCCCAATCATGGGCTCACAGAGCTAAGTCCCGCAGCACACTATATAACATTTCCACGCATAGCTACAGCACGCCTTTTGAGAGGAGATTTCAGAGGAGATTGTTGTGTGTTGTTACTGCCGGTCTGCCAAGCTACTGGGGGGGTCTCATTTCTACCAAATATCAGGGAATTTAGGTGATGTGTGTCTTGTCACTGTGCCAGCAAGTTTTTTTGGGGGTTACAAATTTCTTTAAAACATTTGTGATTTGAGGTGATCTTCTGTGTCTTGTCACACAGCCAGCAAGTATTTTGGGGGTTACAAATTTCTTTAAAACATTTGTGAATTGAGGTGATCTTCTGTGTCTTGTCACTGTGCCAGCAAGTCTTTTTGGGGGTTACAAATTTCTTTAAAACATTTGTGAATTGAGGTGATTTGTCTCTTGTCACACAGCCAGTACCACGCAGTATTTTGGGGCTCACTAATTTCTACAAAACATTTGTGAATTGAGGTGGTCTCTTGTCACACAGCCAGTACCACGCAGTATTTTGGGGCTCACTAATTTCTACAAAACATTTGGGAATTGTTATAATCCGTGTGTTCTCACTGGCTGCCACCCATCAAGGGGTCTCACTGATTTATAGGAGTTGTCTGAGACTTGTAATCTGTGTCATGTCACTGGCTGCCAGCTATCAGGGTGTCTCACTGAGTTCTTTAAATCTTTAATCTTTATACCAGAGTTGAATCAGAGTTCTGTATATATTAATCTATATATCACTCACCATGTCTGAAAGAACAAAAAGGACAGGCAGACGCTCCCAGACACAGATAAGAGGGCAAGCAGCCCCTGTGTCGGGAGGCTATGCCTCTGGTCGTGGTGGACGTGGTGCATCCTCTGCAGGGGCACGCTTGTCCTTAGGGATGTGCGTTTCGGGTTTCGGAATTTCGGAATTTTCACGAAATTTCCCGATTCGTGTTTTCGGATGCGGCCGAATTTCCGAAAAATTTTAGATCCGAAAATTTCAGATCCGAAATGTTTTCCGAGCCAAAACTAAATATTTTTGGATTTTTCGAATGGACTTGAAATGTGTCAAACGAGGAGAACAGATGTTCCGAAAAACGAAAATTTTGTAAAACGAAAATTTCCTGAAAAACGAAATTTTTTCGAAAAAACGAAAAGTCGATACAAAAAAAACGGCAAAATGACATGAGAAATACGAAAAATGGTCGATATTCCGAAAAATGTGCAATTCCGAAAAACGAAAATTTCCGAAATTACGAAAAGTCGATACAAAAACCGAGCACAGTGACACGAAAATACGAAAAATGGTCGATATTCCGAAAAAAAAATGTACCCGAAAAACGGGCCGAACCGAATCGAAACCGACATCGGTCGAAACGAGCCAAATCGAAAAGTTTAAAAATCTGAAAAATCGAACCGAATCGAACCGAAAAAAAAAATCGGTGCACAAGCCTACTTGTCCTTTCTAACTGGTGCTGGCCATCTTAAGCAGCAGCAACAACATACAGAGGACTTGGTGGATTGGCTAACCAGGCCATCCTCATCCTCCGAGTCCTCTGCCAGCCAGGCTTCTAGTGCTTTACAGTCCACCTCAGCTGCCAAAGCATCTAATGCAGCCTCCATGTCCACAGCTACTCCTCCCGTAGCCTCGCTATCACACACGGAGGAGTCAGCTGAATTGTTTGACTACAATGACAGTGACATGCTGCTTGAGGATGCGCAGCAAGTACAGTGCTCTGATTCAATCTCTGAGGTTGAGGAAGGGAGTATAATCAACCTACAGGAAGGGGGTGCCAGTGATGACACACAAATAACTGGCACTCATGTTGCCCCAGCAGCTGCAGCATACTGCCAAGTTGGCTCCAGTGACAAGGAGATAGGGGGTGATGATGACAATGATGATGAGGTCAATGACTCCACCTGGGTGCCTGATCGAACAGAGGAATTAAGTGAGGAAGAGGGGGAGGAGGAGGCACAGCAAACACGAGGCACAACATCCTCTGTGATCAACCGTAGCACTAGCCAGTCCAAGGCATCACATGTCAGAGCTGCTCCGGTGCAGAGCGCTGTTGTCTCAAAGAACACATGCAGGAACTCTGTTGTCTGGGAGTTCTTTAAGAAATGTGCAGTAGAGCGCAGCTTTGCTATTTGTAATCTATGTCAGATGAGGCTTAAGTGTGGGAAAGATACCGGACACTTGGGTACCACGTGCTTGAGGCGACATATGAACAACTGCCACACATCCCGCTGGCGCAAAACTTTGCATAGGTCCTCCTCCTCCTCATCTGTCTCTACCCCCACTGTATGTCCTGCCTTGTCATTGCCTCCAACCTCCACTGACAGGGATGAGGCTACAGTAATGGATGTACCAGGTCCTTCCTCACAATGTGACATCATCCCAGCAGCTGAAGATTTACGCAGTCAGATCACGTTGCCGCAGCTGCTGCAGCGTAAGAAAAAATATAGTCCCAACCATCCCCAAGCACAGCGTCTAAATGCCAGCTTAGCAAAATTACTCGCATTGCAGCTGCTGCCTTCCCAGCTGGTGGACTCTGCTCCCTTCCGTGAATTTGCTGAATGTGCTGTACCACAGTGGCAGGTTCCAAAACGCCATTACTTTTCACGCAAGGCCATTCCAGCACTATACCAGCACGTGGAAGACAATGTTATACAGTCATTGGGGAAGGCAGTCAGCAGCAAGGTGCATGTGACTTTAGACACGTGGTCCAGCAAGCATGGACAGGGTCATTACATTTCCTTCACGGCACACTGGGTAACTCTGATTGCAGCTGGGAGGGATCCAAGACGGGGCTCTGTGCTGGAGCTTGTTCATCCACCACGCCTCCAGAAAGCTGCTTGTATGAGGTCTGTCTGCTCCTCCACCACCACCTCTCCCTCTTCCTCCTCCTCCTTCTCTGTCTCTGGCGAAGTGGCAGTTAAACCGATGCCTGACAGGGTCTACGCAATGGCTCAAGCAAAAAGATGCCATACTGTGCTTGAGCTGGTTTGTTTAGGGGACAGGAGCCACACCGGGCCAGAAATTCTGTAAGCTCTGCAGGGGCAGGTGCAGAGATGGTTAACACCACGCCAGCTTCAGGTGGGAATGATCGTCTGCGATAATGGCAGCAAACCTTCTCTCCGCCCTACGCAAGGGTAAATTGATGCAGGTACCATGCCTAGCACACGTCCTAAATCTAGTGGTACAGCGTTTCCTAACCAAGTACCTAGGGCTGCCAGAGCTTCTCAGCCAGGCCAGAAAAGTCTGCAGCCACTTCAGACGGTCATTCCCAGCAAGCGTTCGCCTGGCAGAAATTCAAAGAGAATTCCACCTTCCCACAAACCGTCTGATCTGTGACATGCCCACCAGGTGGAACTCGACATTAGCAATGCTGCAGCGTCTGCACAAGCAGCAGAGGGCCATCAACGAGTACCTGTGAGAGTATGGCACAAGGACAGGTTCAGGTCAACTTGGTTATTCCCCCCCCGCAGTGGCTGATGATCAAGGATGCATGCACTGTACTGTCACCATTTGAGGAGGCAACGAGGATGGTGAGCAGGGACAGTGCATGCATCAGTGACACAATTCCTTTAGAGTTCCTGCTGGAGCACACTCTGCAGGGAATTATAGATGTGGCTCTAGAGGCAGAGCGGCAGGAAGAAGAGGAGGCCTTCCCTAGCTCTCAAGGCCCCAGTCTTTCCGCAGACAGCATTCCAGCTGGTCCTACTCAGATCAGACAGGAGGAGGATGAGGAGGAGGAGGCAGAATATTTAAGTAGTGGGGGCATTGAAGGTGGGAATTCCTCAAGGGAGGGTTTCGTGTGTCCAGAAACACAAGGGCTAGTACGTGGCTGGGAGGAGGAAGTGCACAATACGGTCATCTTCATTGACCAGGAAGACTCGGAAGCTAATGCCACCTCCAACCTACGCTGCATGGGCTCCCTAATGATGCAAAGCCTGCTAAAGGAACCCAGGATTCGTGCTATCAAGGACAGGGATCATTACTGGTTGGCAACCCTTCTTGATCCACGATACAAGGGGAAAGTTGCAGAGCTCATCCTGCCCGCACAGAGGGAGCACAGGATGAAAAAACTTGAGGACGCTCTAAAGCGACACTTGTGTAACACCTTCCACGCACTGGTAGATTACCAAGTGCTGACACACGTGCTTCTGAGACTGCGGATGATCAGAGGAATAGCGGTGAAGGCCAGGGCCGCTTGACTGATGCATTTTTTAATTTTTTTAGTCCTCGACGCCCAGGGACGTCAAATGTAGGCATCCATTGCCAGCGTCTTCACCATATGGTGCAGGACTACCTAGGGGCAAGGGCAGACCTGGATACCTTTCCAGCAAATGATCTACTGGCTTATTGGGTGTTGAGATTGGATCACTGGCCAGAACTTAGCCAATATGCTATGCAGCTACAAGGTTGCCCTTCATCTAGCGTGCTTTCTGAAAGGACGTTCAGTGCCGCTGGAGGGTTTTTTACAGACAAAAGAGTGCGCCTGTCCACCGACTCTGTAGACCAGCTGACATTTATAAAAATGAATCAGTCCTGGATCAGCAGCGATCAATCCCCTGATGTTGAAGTAATGGAAAAGATTGGGGAAGTCCTTTTCTGCATTCACAAAACCTCCAGCACTGAACTCTTCCACAACACCACAAAAGGGTTACGGTGTGAAGGCACTTGCTGCCATGAAAGGCACAATATTTGATGCCTGTGCCAGATTTATATCATTTTAATTTTTTGAACCGCAGGGTCCAACCCTGCACGCTTCCACAATAACACAGAGGGGTTACTGTATTATGATTGCACTTGCAGGCCTGGCACCAAAAGCACAATATCTGGGTGCACTGATGCCTTGACCAGAATCATATCTTTTCAATATAGGACCACATGGTCCACCCCTGCATTCTTCCACAATACTACAGAGGGGTTACTGTATGATGATACTTGCTGGCCTGGCAGTCTTGCACCAAAGGCAGAATATCTGGGTGCACTGACGCCTTGACCAGAATCATATCTTTTCAATATAGGACCACATGGTCCACCCCTGCATTCTTCCACAATACCACAGAGGGGTTACTGTATGATAGTACTTGCAGGCCTGGCACCAAAAGCACAATATTTGGGTGCACTGCCACTGACGCCTGTATCAGATTCATATCCTCAGAGGGGTTACGGTGTGACGGCACTGTTGGGGATGCTAAAGGACCAATTTTGAAGCACCTATTGTTACTTTCATCCAAAGCCTGAATAAGTTTCACAATAATTTAGCCCAAAAAAAATCAGTAAACTTTTTCTGCGTGTACGAAAATGTCTCCTCTTTTCATACAGACTGCCGCCCCAAGCAGTTGTTTATGGATAGATTAAAGGAAAAGCATTTACCGTCATTTGAAACGTAATTTTTTTGTTTAAGTGTTTCTATACATCCTAGAAATCCGCCACTTCACGGGCAGGTTATGGGCACCTCCTAGGCACGATATTTGAAGGAATTTTTCGTTTTTATTTTTAACCCTTATTTCATGGAAAACTCACTGTCCCTTTAAAAACGTTTTTTTTTTTTACTTTTTGTCCTGGTTTCCTGTCCCCCAGGGCACTACCCGGACCCCCATACACCTTTTATGGCAAATATGTTGCATATATGCCATCTTGGAGGGCACTCTAAAAACCGAATTATCAGCCCAATTGACTTGCATGGAGTTCGAGTTCGGGTTCGAGTTCAGACCCAAACATATGGGAAGTTCAGGTTCGGGCCCGAACCGAACTCGGGGGGTGTTCGGCTCATCCCTAATTCTGATAAGCTCATTTGTTTTTGGTGAATATTATATAATTATCTCTCTGCTCCTCCACCAAGAATCTGTCATGGCTAATGCCAGAATCCAACCTTCCTCTGTCCCAGACAGGCCTCATTCTGACCGGTGTCAATATACACGCTAAGTACCTGCTGTGTCAGTTGCCACTGTCCACATAGGCGCCAAGCATTGTTCCTATGTCAAAATCCCTCCAAGGCATCATTCTATTGATACCTCTGTTGAGGGTCGTTCCATTGACGATACTCCTACTGGGCATCGTTCCAGTGATGCGACTTCCAATAAGTGTCTAGACACAAATGGTTTAGACCGGGCTTCTTATACCAAGCTTCAGTATCGTGCACGCGTTTTTCAGCATCTGACATCTAGTGGAGCACTTCAATAGAAGGTTAGTTTGAGTATTTTGCTCTGGTATGGTCATTTCATTATTGCTCTGTTATGGATTCAGACACCCCTCAGCGGGCACTATATTTCTTGTATATCCTCCTGTATACAGACTTTAGATTTGCTTATAGGCTGCCTGCGCTTCTTTTTTGTTAGACCCTGCCTCTTTTTAATCGGCATTGTGTATTTCTGGTATTCCGATCTCCACTTATTTTCTATCAATATTTTGTACCTCTGGTTTCCTGAATAAAGGCTTGTTATCCGATGAATCTTTCTATAGATTAGTCTCTGGCAAGCCTAAATCAGTTGAGAGATTTCCTTTGTCTATATTAGTGGGCATCTGCATGTTAGGTTATCCCAGACTCCTGACAAAATCATCATGACTAGTTAATGTGGAGTTTTTAAGAATATGTAGCTACAGTTTAAGAGGTTAGAAGGATGCCAGAATTGCTCAACCTGGTGTAGGATAGGTTCCATGAAAATAATTATTTCTTTAGATATATGGTGTAATAGAGGACTAGTAACAACAGGATTAAAGAAGATGAAACGCTATGCCCACAAGGTGAACTTGTTGACCTTTTTGAGCCCACAAGAGGATCTTTATCAAGTCTTTAAGTTTCTTATTTAATACCGGCATTGAATTTGAACTATTGAGGGAATTGAGGAACCCTTTGGACTAGAAACATAGAAAAATGTCGGCAGATAAGAACCTTTCGGCCCATCTAGTCTGCCCAATTACATGGATACTTAACCTGGATTTATCTTTTGTTTAGGATAGCCTTATGCCTATCCCATGCCTGCTTAAATTCATTTACTTTTTTGGCCTCTACCACTTCAACTGGAAGGCTGTTCCATGTATCCACCACCCTCTCAGTAAAATCTTCCTGATGTTACTTTTAAACCTTTGCCCCTCTAATCTAAGACTATGTCCTCTTAATTTGCTACTTTGTTTCCCTTTTAAACACACTCCCTTCCTCTACCTTGTGGATTCCCTTTACGTATTTAAATGTTTCTATCATATCTCCTCTGTCTCGTCTTTTTTCCAAGCTATACATGTTAAGATCATTAAGCCTTTCCTGGTAACTTTTCTCCTTCAAGCCATACACCATTTTAGTAGCCCTTCTCTGAACTTTCTCTAAGATGTCTATATCCTTCTGGAGTGGAGATACGGTCTCCAGTACTGCACACAGTACTCCAAGTCAGGTCTCCCCAGTGCTCTGTACAGTGGCATGAGCACTTCCCTTTTCCTACTGCTAATACCTCTCCCTACACAACCAAGCATTCTGCTAGCATTTCCTGCTGCTCTATTACATTGACTACTTACCCTTAGATCCTCTGAAATAATAACCCCTAAATCCCTTTCCTTCAGCCCTTGTGTTTTTACGCCCCAGGAGCATTATCTTGCACTTATCCACATTAAAACTCAATTGCCACAGCTCCGACCTTTCTTTTTTCAGTTTACCTAAATCATTTGTCATTTGGCTGATCCCTCCAGGAACGTCAACCCTGTTGCAAATCTTTGTGTCATCAGCAAAAAAACATACTTTTCCATTAATACCTTCTGCAATATCACTAATAAAAATATTAAAGAGAATGGGTCCCAGTACTGACCCCTGAGGTACCCCACTGGTAACAAGACCTTGCGCCGAATAAACTCCATTTACCACAACCCTCTGTTGCCTGTCAGTCAGCCACTGCCTAATCCATTCAACAATATTGGAATCCAAGCTCAAAGATTGCAATTTATTGATAAGCCTTCTATGCGGAACAGTATCAAAAGCCTTACTGAAATCTAAATAAGCAATGTCTACTGCACCACCTATGTCTATTATTTTTGTTACCCAATCAAAAAAATCAATAAGATTAGTTTGGCATGATCTCCCTGAGGTAAACCCATGTTGTTTCTGATCCTGTAATCTATCAGGGTTATTCAGAGAGCGTGAAAAGCAGGACAATGACTGGAGAATGAAAAATTCTAGGTCAAAATAGCCAAACCAGAAAAATTCTCTCTTTCATCTCACTTTCCAAATCGGCTATTTTGACCTAGAATATCTCATTCTCCAGTCATTCTCCTGCTTTTCACGCTCTCTGAATAACCCTGTGTTTTTAGATGTTCAACAATCCTTTCCTTTAACATGGTTTCCATTAATTTCCCCACTACTGACGTAAGACTAACTGGCCTATAGTTCCCCGATTCCTCCCTACTACCCTTCTTGTAAATGGGCACAACATTTGCTAATTTCCAGTCTTCTGGGACAACTCCCGTTAACAAGGATTGGTTAAATAAATCTGTTAACGGTTTTGCTATTACACCACTGAGCTCTTTTAATAAATTTAGGGTGGATCCCATCAGGCCCCATTAACTTATTTGTCTTTACTTTAGACAGCTGCTGTAGAACCTCCTCCTCTGTAAACTCATATGTAAATGTCTCGTTAGTGTTTCCTCCTAACTGAGGTCCCTTTCCTTCCTTTTCTTCTACAAAGACTGAACAAAAATATTCAATGAGGCAGTCTGCGAGACTTTTATCCTCTTCTACATACCTTCTTACACTGACTACACACTCTGGTACAACGCGTTGCGATACCCTTCACTGATTTGCTACCTTGAGGAAAAGTGGTTAAGGCAAAAATCAAAAGTATATTCTATAAAGCACCCACGTACTGATTATTAAAAGGTGTTCATGCTAGGAAAAATCTCAAAGGGACAGACAAGGGAATAGTAACTCTGCTCACATTCTATTTCTGCATCTTCATCTATTTCAAAGAATCAAAAAGTGAATCAACCAAGTCAGTGATCATTACATGTGAGTAATTATTCATTAATGAAAACTAAATACGAAATAAATCCGAAATACCTGCCGTCCAAAATATGAATAATGGTAACATAACGAACGACCCAAATTGAAAAAAGAAAAAAAAAAACGGAATGAAATAATCTGAAACAAAACATTTTTTTTTTTGCCTTGCACATGTCTAGGGAATATAAAATTGGACATATTGTAACAAAAGGAGAACCATGTATGTGGACTTTAACAATGATTAAGGGGATTATTCAGAGAGCACCGAAATGGTGCCGACATTGCGGTGCTCTTTGGTTCCCCGCACTTTGGCGAAATCAAATTTCCCCACCCTATGGTGAATTCAGCATTCGCAGGGTCCCGAATGTGCAGGGAAACGACTGCCTGAATGCCGACGCAAAAATGCAGGCTGCCAAACCCACTGGACATCCTCCGCAAACACGTCGGACAGCTGCCAAACGCAGCCGACGAGCCGCAAAAAAAATAATTATATATATATATACACATTATAGAATGTCAGGTCCAGAAATATTGGGACATTGACACAATTCTAATATCTTTGACTCATTCCAACTCCATTGTGGTGGTGTATAGAAACAAACACAATATCCTTTAACTGCAGACTGTCAGCTTTAATTTGAGAGTATGTACATCCAACTCAGGTGAACGGTGTAGGACTTACAGAAATTTGCAGATGTGCCTCCCACTTGTTAAGGGACAAAAAGGTAATGGGACAGAATAATAATCATAAATAAAACTTTCCCTTCTTAATACTTGGTTGCAAATCCTTTGCAGTCAATCACAGCCTGAAGTCTGGAACGCAGAGACATCACCAGACGCTGGGTTTCATCCCTGGTGATGCTCTGCCAGGCCTCTACTGCAACTGTCTTCAGTTCCTGCTTGTTCTTGGGGCATTTTCTCTTCAGTTTTGTCTTCAGAAAGTGAAATGCATGCTCAATGGGATTCAGGTCAGGTGATTGACTTGGCCATTGCATAACATTCCACTTCTGTCCCTTCAATAACTCTTTGGTTGCTTTTGCAGTATGCTTTGGGTCATTGTCTATCTGCACTGTGAAGCGCCGTCCAATGAGTTCTGCAGCATTTGGCTGTATATGAGCAGATAATATTGCCCGAAACACTTCAGAATTCATCCTACTGCTTTTGTCCGCAGTCACGTCATCAATAAATACAAGAGAACCAGTTCCATTGGCAGCCATACATGCCCATGCCATGACACTACCACCACCATGCTTCACTGATGAGGTGGTATGCTTAGGATCATGAGCAGTTCCTTTCCTTCTCCATACTCTTCTCTTCCCATCACTCTGGTACAAGTTGATCTTGGTCTCATCTGTCCATAGGATCTTGTTCCAGTACTGCGAAGGCTTTGGTAGGTGATGTTTGGCAAACTCTAATCTGACCTTCCTGTTTTTGAGGCTCACCAATAGTTTACATCTTGTGGTGAACACTCTGTATTCACTCTGGTGAAGTCTTCTCTTGATTGTTGACTTTGACACACATACACCTACCTCCTGGAGAGTGTTCTTGATCTGGCCAACTGTTGTGAAGAGTGTTTTCTTCACCAGGGAAAGAATTATTATGTCATACACTACAGTTGTTTTCCGTGGTCTCCTGGGTCTTTTGGTGTTGCTGAGCTCACCAGTGCGTTCCTTCTTTTTGAGAATGTTCCAAACAGTTGTTTTGGCCATGCCTAATGTTCTTGCTATCTCTCTGATGGGTTTGTTTTGTTTCTTCAGCCTAATGATGGCTTGCTTCACTGATAGTGACAGCTCTTTGGATCTCATCTTGAGAGTTGACAGCAACAGATTCCAAATGCAGATAGCACACTTGAAATGAACTCTGGGCCTTTTATCTGCACCTTTTAATTGGGGTAATGATGGAATATCACACCTGGCCATGGAACAGCTGAGAAGCCAATTGTCCCATTACTTTTGGTCCCTTAACAAGTGGGAGGCACATCTGCAAACTGCTGTAAGTCCTACACCGTTCACCTGAGTTGGATGTACATACCCTCAAATTAAAAGCTGACAGTCTGGAGTTAATGCACATTGTGTTTGTTTCATTACAACTCTTTGTGATGGTGTATAGAGCCAAATATGTTAGAATTGTGTCGATGTCCCAATATTTCTGGACCTGACTGTATATATACATACATATATACACACACACACACACGATTGAAAGTGTCAAAATTTAAAAAATGTTTTTGCAAGAACTATTGAACAAAAATGTCTGGAATTAACATATAAGGTCCTATGAATGATATTTAAAAGATCTGTTACAGAAAAAAGAAAAACTGCTATAAAATTAAAAGAATAAAAGACTTTTTACTGCAGATTAAAATACTAAGCGGTTTATTAGATAATGTTAAAAATATTCCTGTTTTTACTCTGAAACCTATCGTATTCCCTGACTAAGCCTACCGAATGAAAACACCGAACAGAAGGGCATTTCTCCAACGTTTACTGCTGTTCAGTGTTCCCTGAATAGATTAACCATTGCTTCTCTATGAAGGATTTCACTGCCTTCAAACAGGCAGTGTACTTGCTGGCAGTTTGCCAAAATTTGGCGAACTGCCTGCTCTCTGAATAGCCAAATGGCCCCGAAATGTCACCGTACGGGGAAATTCCCTGTTCGGTGCCATTTCGGGGCCAGATTGTCTCGCTCTGAAGAAAGGCTAACAAGTTTAAACCTGTTTAGTTTAGAGAAACGGCACCTTAGAGGGGATCTGATAACCTTATATAAATATATACGGGGCCATTATAAACCATTGTCTGGAAACCTATTAATTAACTGGACTATACACAGGACACGGGGTCACCCATTTAGACTGGACTAAAGGAAATTCGACCTAAAGCATAGGAAGGGTTATTTTACGGTGAGAACAATAAAGCTGTGGAATTCTCTGCCTGTTGAGGTGGTTGGGTCAGAGTCTGTCCAGACTTTTAAACAACGACTGGATGACTTCCTGCAGACACAGAATATTAAGGGTTATAATATTAAGTATGTAGGTAAGCTTCTTGATCCAAGGAGACATCTGGCGCCATTCTGGGGTCAAGAAGGATTTTTTTTCCAGTATGTTGCATATTCGCGAGCGCTTCAGACTGGGTTTTTTGCCTTCTTTTGGATCAACAGCAGTAGGTGATGTGTGAGAGGCTGAACTCGATGGACGTATGTCTTTTTTCAGCCTATGTAACCCCTTAAGGCTAGAGTCAGACGAACGCAGTCAGAGCGCATTCTGCATGCGTGCACAACGGACTGACGTTCTGATGGAAGATACTGTAGACACCACGCAGTCTGTTTTTTATGATGGACGTAGAAAAAAAGGTAAGTATGGGAAACAAAATTAATATGAAAAAGGATATGAAAAGCCATTTTGTTCATCAAGGTGCTGGACGTCGCAAATGCACTGCGTTTAACGTCTCCGCAGCACGCACACAGAATGCTACGCGGACGTGGTGGACGTGGCGCACTCTGCGCGTCCGTGTTAGGAGTTTTACGTTCTTGCCTAACTTGCGTCCATTTGCCACGTGCATTGTGCGTGCGCAGTTCGGTGCGGATGCACTTAGTGTATGGTCTCTATTGTTCATGATTCTATGCTACGATGGACGTTAAACGGCAACATGGACGTGATCACTGCGTACGTCTGATACAGGTCTTAGACATCTGTTGTTTCAAGAATCTCTTTATAATACCATGACTGATAAAGTTACAACCAATAGAATTGGAGGAAATATTCCAACATATAATGTATATGATCAATTATTGATATAGTCAATAAAACTTCAAGATAAATCCACAAGAGACAAGAGTCATTTCCTTCCTTTAGTCTTCATATCTCCTATTACCATAGATACAGAGTAGTAATATACTTCCAAATAATGTGGTCACAGCCAAATACACACATAATGCATTTAAGATGTTAACTTTATATAGTACATTGAGCCATAGGAGTTGATAATAAATCACATTATATTTCACAGACGGAGTTAGTCACACTAATCTTTGGAGAAAAAGAAAAACACATTGATTGACAGGCCCGCTATGACCCAAGGGTTTATGGGGGATCAAATGGGATTAGCTCATTTATTTTTCTTTACCCATGAGTTTTTCTTACCTTTTTCGCTAGATACACTTATTCAAGATACTGTTGCCAAAATTAACAGATTTCATAAAGAATCCAACACGGCACTTTATCTGTTAAACTCAGCGGATCTCGTTCCTCCAATAAGTTTGTAACAGTTCATTGTCTGGTTCTGAAAGGCTAGAGCCTCTATGTTCCATTAAATGACGCTAGTCTATAATGTAATCACAGAAGGGGTTATTCAGAGAAAGCCGATCTGGAACCGAAATGTCACGAACAGGGAATATGCCTGTACGATGACATTTCGGGGCCATTCATCTATTCAGAGGGCAGGCAGTTCGCCAAAATTTGGTGAACTGCTAGCCAGTATGTTGCCTGTTCGAAGGCAGTGAAAGCCCCCTAGAGAAGTAATGGTTAATCTATTCAAAGAACACTGAAAAGCAGTGAAAAGTTGCTGAAGTACCCTGCTGTTCAGTGGTTTCATTCAGCAGGTTTATTCAGGCGAACCCCATAGGCTTCAATGTTAAAAATATTCCCGTTTTAATACATTATCTAACAAACCATTTATTTTTTTAATCTGAAGTAAAAAGTCTATTTATTTATAGATTTTTTTAGGATCTTTAAGGCATTTTTCTGGATTTTGTTCTGCAATTTTTATTTTCAAAAGCGTTTTTTCTTTAACAGACCTTTTTATTATTATTCATAGGACCCTATATGTAAATTCCAGGCATTTTCATTCAGTAGTTTTTTGCAAACAGCATTTTAATTTTTACACTTTGAAGCGTATTGTTTTTTTTTTTTTTTACCCAGTTCGTCAGCTTGTCAGCTTTTTCTGGCAGCTGGTCTGTGATCGGAGGCTCGGTGGCTGTTTCCGATGTGTTCAGTGTATTTTTACGGCGTTTCCGCCTGTACCCCAGGGACCCTGAGGTGAATGCTGAATTCACCCCAGGGTGGGGAACTTTGACTCCCTGAAGTACAGGGAACGAGAGAGCACCGAAATGTTGGCGCTCTCTTAACCTCCCTGGCTGTGTTACCGAGTGTGTCTCGGGGTTAAATTTCACCGCTGAGAGCGGTTACCCCGAAACACACTCGGACTGTATACATCACCTCTCCCTGCGCTCCCTCGCTGATCTCTGCTGTCTCCTCCGGCGATCATGGCATTTCACTTCCAGGATTACTTCTCGCGAGGAAGGAACCAGGAAGCATAAGGTCGCGGTCGACGGGGGAGGCAGCTGGGGACATCGAGGGAGCGCACGGAGAGGTGATGTATCCAGCGGCATCCCGAGTGTTGCTCGGGGTAACCGCTTCCAACATAGGAATTTAACCCCGAGCCACACTCGGGATGCCGCTGGGGGGGCAAAAAAAAAAAAAAAAATAGGCCACTTTTAGACGCGGTTTTTCCCTAAAATTAGACCTCCAGGGAGGTTAATAACCCCCATAGCATCCATAAAAATGCACCCTCCTTTGCGATATTCAGTCATTGATGTGGCAGCCATTCATGGGTTGCTGACATAATACATTGCCATACAGAGATATTGTCTGCTTAAAAACTGACATACATGTTTAAGTTAAAAAATTCCTGAGATTACTTTTAGACCAAGGAAATACTAAACAGTAATTAATAATTTGTCAATAAGTGTGCTTGTTTAATTTGTTTATTTATTGAAATTCTCAGTGTTCGCTTCTGGAGAAAACCTATAGAGGTTTTAGCTGCAGAGTTTTTTCATTTTTTTTCTGCCCATGCTAACACTAGTTTAAAAAACAAAAAAGTCAACAAACTTCACTGCTGCATTACAACAGCCAGGGAGATGGCAGAATACAGGGAGAGCTCTGGGGTCACTCACTACTGCACAAGGGTAAGTTTCAGGGGGTTATAATTGTTGAAAATCCCTGTACAGTACAGATTAGACATGTGCATTCGTTTTAGTACTAAAACGATTTAGTCCGAATTTTGAGATAATTTAGTTTTCGTATGACTCAAGAGATACGAAACTGCTCAGTACAAAAAACAAAAGAAACTAAAAAAAAAATGCACTACATTTTAGGCTAGGGACAGATGAGCGCATTTTCTGCGGCCACCGTCAAAATGTACGTCGATGCGTGCGCACGCATTTTTTCACGGAATACGCTTAAGTGGTCAGACGACCACAGTCGCACAGTCACAGGTACTCACCAACGCAATTCTAGGGAAATCCGGCTGTTTGAACGTTATGTAGGCCGCACACTAGCAGCGTCTGACGTCTCCTAATCACGCACACACGCTGCCATGCGGCCGCAGCGCACTCTGTACGTCTGTAGCAGCGGTTTCACGTTCTGAGAAAAATGCGTTCATTTGCCGGTTGCGTGGTGTCGGCGCACTTTTGTACGCACGTACTGCGTATATTGGCCGTCATTGGCCGTTATGTGCTGCTACTGCCGCCGTGATTTAGTGCGCCTGCACGCGCGTTCCGACTGCCCCACTCTGACCCTAGCCTTAGTCTCAGTCCTTTTTGTGATATTACATTGATGAGTGAAGGAGACCAGCAATGAAGAGTGCAACATCGCAAAGCTATGTATGTGTAATCCTTCCTGACCCCTACCCGAAAATCTGACAGTGATAGAGCTCCAGAATACTCACTCGCAGCACAGACAGCCAGCACAGGAGAGGAAACCTTTACTTAACCCTTGCATGTCTATGAGGCAGACAAGATTATAAAAGGCAGCTGGAAAAGGAAAACATTCAAATAAATCACACTGAAAGCTAATGACAGAGGATGGCTGGATAGTAAAAAACCTTTATAACAAGCAGCGCTGGGAGAAGAGAGGGACTTTATAAAACGTGTGTTATCTCTCCTCCGCTCTGCATAATAGGGACTTAGGTCTAATACATTTTATATTATCTCGGAGCACTATATAAAACGTGTATTATAGATGAAAAAGGGGGATAAAGTCCCTCTCCTCTCCCAGTGCTGCTTGTTATAAAAGGGTTTTTTACATCTGATACATTTAGTATCCAGCTCTCACAGTTACTCTGTCATTATGAGCTTTCAGTGTGATTTATTTGAATGTTTTCCCTGGATTTAAAGTGCTTTATTTTATAAAAAAATAAAATTGCACCAGTCATCTCTTCTCTGAGCTTTCAGACCGATTTACGTTAATTTTTTCCCTCTCCCCTGCTTTTATATTCCTATCTGTCTCCCCCACAGAGATACAAAGTTTAAGTAAAAGTTCCCTCTCCTGTGCTGCATAAGCATTACATTCCTAAGTTCTGCACCCTCCACATGCCAATGCAGTAGGATGTTCTATACAGAGAGGGGCATTAATTAATGCAGAAGGATGTTCTATACATTACACAGAGAGGGGTATTAATGCAGGAGGATGTTATATACATTGTACAGAAAAAGGTATAAATTGAGGAGGATGTTCTATACAGAGAGGGACATTAATTCAGGAGGATGTTCTATATATTATACAGAGAGGGGTATTAAATAATGCAGGTGGATGTTGTATACATTATACAGAGAGGGGGTATTAATTAATGCAGGAGGATGTTCTATACATTATACAGAGAAGAGCCTTTTTTTAGCCCTTTAAATCCAGTGGCTGCTTGTTATATTATCTCTCCGTACAATGTATCAGGCTCAGCTGTCACAGTAACTGACTGTAACAGCGCTCAGAGTTTCAGTAAAACAAGGAAATAATATTGTTATAACCTCTTATACTGTATATAAAATTATTATTTACTAGTTTTACTGAAACTCTGAGCGCTGTGATGAGCAGTCAGTTACTGTAACAGCTTTGCCTGACACACTGTGCTGAGAGTAAGAGATACTGTAACAAGCAGCGATCTCAGCCCTCTGAGGAGCCATTACAATAGTAATTGTATCCACTGGTTTTCAGATGAATGAAATTAGTTTTCATACTAAAGAACTGAAAACGAAATTCTTTAGCAACAAAATAAATTGCATTTTAGGACTAATCCATTAGTTCAAAATGAAATTTTGTGCTGTGCACTTGTCTAGTACAGATACAAGGTATAACTGTGGTTTCCATCTACAATTATTACACACAGATACAATATTTATATTCCATTGGAAGCTGCATTGCTATTAATCTCATTAATTAACTTTTTACTGCCACAGGACAGATTTGCAGTCTCCGCGGTGGGTGTGGCTGAATGCCGTGCAGCGGCATAGCATGCCCCACTGGCATTTGTGGGCCGCAGCAGGTCCAACCACCGGTTGAACTCAGGCCATCCCCTTGCAGCCAAAGACGTGCATGTCAGCTGGCCAGAGGAGGGGCCCTCCAATACAGTTGGACATATTTGTACGCCCCGCCGGCGTTAGCGCACGCTGCCGTGCACAACCCGCCCGGCCACAAGGGGTTAAAAAAAAATCACTACAAATCCCCATAAAAAGGAGGCTGTCTGACTTTTTTTTATCATCACATTTATTGTATTTCACACAAACCCCATTTCTGGCACCAAGTAAAATAGTGCAGTTTAAAGGGACCCATCAAGAGCAGGGATGTCAAACTCTAGCTCCCCAGATGGTGGCCTACAATTCCCAGAAATCTTTGAATGCAATAGATGGCCAGACAATCAAGGGAGTTGTAGAGAGAAACACCTGGAGAGGCAGGAGTTTCACAATAGTGATATAAAATGTAGAACCTTTGCCGGTTATTCAGAAAGCGCTGGCACTTGCTGATGTTGCCAACAAACACGAACGCCACCAGCATTTCAAAAAGAGAAATTCAAACTGTCAATCTTTGCCATTTTGGATAATTCTTTGTGACGTGCCAACGTTTGTTACTATTGAAAAACACGATTTTCATCAGCATTTGACTCATCAGTGTTTTCTGAATAACCTATTAGTTTTGTCTTTCTCAGAACAACAAATTTTTGAAAATAGTGTTTTATCTTTCAAGTGTTAACTATCAGGGTTATTCAGAGAGAGGTGAAAACCAAGAGAATTGGCAGGAGAAGAGAACAGTCTAGGCCAAATAGTCTATTTGGAAAGTGAGATAAATGGGAGAATTTTTCTGGTTTGGCTATTTTGACCTAGAATTTTCCATTCTCCAGTCATTCTCCTGGTTTTCACCTTTCTCTGAATAACCCTGTATGTATCTCTCGTGTAAAACAAGTGTAATTGCTTTTCTTTCAACAAGACATATTTGGTAGTGCAAAGGTTAAAGAGACAACATTACGTTGAATAGTCCGCTCTCTCACTACGTATGTACAGTATAGATCCTTTAAAAAGGGATAATCAAATAATTGAAAACAGAGTTCCTTTTTTTTGCCCAGGGCAGATACTGACAACTTCTACACAATAATTTTTTTAGTATCTGGTTTTTGTGGTTATTTTACTTGCCTTAATCCCTCAGCACCTGCAGCTCCTCCTCTTTAAGCTCATTTAGGCTAGGGTCAGACGAGCGCAGTGCGAACGCGCGTGCAGGCGCACTTAATCACGGCCGTAGTAGCAGCAAGTGCCAGGCAATGACGGCCAATATACGAAGTACGGTCGCACAAAAGTCCGGCTGCGCAACGCAAGTGGAAAACGAACGCATTTTGTCGAGAACGTAAAACCGCTAGTACGGTTGTACAGAGTGCGCTGCATCCGCTAGCGGCGTGTGTGCGTGAATTGGAGATGTCAGACACTGCTAATGTCCGGCCAACATAACGTCCAGATGCACAAAGTGTTTTATTGATGATCCGTACAAAATCACGGATGCAAATGCGCATCGTATGACCGCTATCGCGTACTCCGTGAAAAAATGCGTCCATTCATTCGAACGCACTTTTTCACAGACAACGCGAAAATGCGTTCGTCTGACCCTAGCCTTACACCAGAACCCAGAAGTCCCTGCAGCTCTCTAAAGCAATTTACTATCCTACGCAACTTATGTAGTGCAGAAACCATAAATTGCGTAAAGCTGCGGACTTGCGCATGTTACGTACGCAAGTTCTGTAGCGCCTGCGCAGAGCAATGGATCAGAGCTGCATGCCCATGCACCGATCCAAGGACTGCCTCTCTGAGACCGCCATCACCGTTGGTCTCAAAGGGTGACGTTGGCATGCCCAGAGCCTGATCTGGTGGCTGGCAGTCGGGAAATTCAAAATCTCGACTGGTAGTGACGCAGAGTGGGGTGGAATAAACTCCTCCACTTCACCCGATCAAAAGTAAGGGGAGAAGGAGCAAGGGGGAAAGGGGAAAGGGCAGACTTAATACATCTTGACCACTTTAAAACAATAAAGTGGACAGGATGAGTAGACTGTCCCTTTAACATCTGTCCTGTAGGATGTCACAGACAGGGCCAGATTTTCGCCTCAGGAGCCTGTAGGCCAAAAAAAAAGAAACATGACAAAAGGACTTTTTCGTTTGGGGCAAACTAAAAGAATAATAATAAATAGCTAAAAAAACACCTGAAAAACGTTAATCTCTGTGCTCAAATCAAAAGAAGGGACAGAATCTGTTGCCTTAGTGCAGTGGCATTGTTTATTTTATATGTAAAAGCATTTATTGAACAAAGAAAATAAATTAACTTTTGTGGTCATGTTTGGTATCATCAGCTTCACAGTTGCTGGTTGTGTGGGAAATGAGAAAGTAAGTTAGCGCAGCATCATTGTTCACTTTATAATTGTAAACTGAATAAGAGAGAAAAATATTTTGTCAATTTATTTTTACATACATCTTTTCAGGTGATATTTTATATCACTGGAAAGGCCATAATCTGACCTTTCCAATGATACCTCATATGTCCCTCTAGCCCTTAGGGCCAGAGATACAGTGGTCAAAATGATTATATAAAAAAAAATAAAAAATAGAAAAGCTGCAGAATGCAGCTGCTGCGGATGTAACCACTTCATGTCAGAGTCCTGTGTCTAGACTAGGGATGTCAAACTCTGGGCCCCCTGCTGTTGATGGCCTGAAATTCCCAGAATTCTTTGTGTATAACAGATGACCAGGGAGCCATGGGAGTTGTAGTTTACAACCGTCTGTGGGACTGGAGTTTGACAGCCCTGGTCCACGGGATCTTTTAATAATCAACACGGACTTGTCAGTTCTGCAAAAAAAGGAATTAGTGACTCATATATTTTCTTATTGGAAGTTTAAAGTATAACAAGATCTAGGCGATGTAAAACTGCAGAATATCTTGCGATTTGGAAAACTGTACTGAAAAGACATCAATTATTAGGGCAGTTTAAGGTTGCCAGATCAGCCATATTTTCCTGGACACATAATTGTTTTGTGTTGAGGGCAGTGAATGAGAAGCGCAACCCTGCAGCACGTACAATCCATACACTGCAGGTAAGAAATAAAAACGACTCCCAGGTTACCTGCTTTGATTTCTTTCCTGCAGCAGATGAATTATACCTGTTGCAGGGCAGCTCTTTTCCCTGTGCACCTCTCTGCATGAAATAGTAATTTGTGTCCAGGAAAACATTTAAAATCTGCCGACCCTAAGATTTAAATACGTAAAGGGAATCCACAAGGTAGAGGAAGGGAGTATATTTAAAAGGAAACAAAGTAGCAAAACAAGAGGACATAGTCTTAGATTAGAGGGGTAAAGGTTTAAAAGTAACATCAGGAAGCATTATTTTACTGAGAGGGTGGTGGATACATGGAACAGCCTTCCAGTTGAAGTGGTAGAGGCCAAAACAGTAATTGAATTTAAGCAAGCATGGGATAGGCATAAGGCTATCCTAAACAAAAGATAAATCCAGGTAAAGTATCCATGTAATTGGGCAGACTAGATGGGCCGAAAGGTTCTTATCTGCTGACATTTTCTATGTTTCTATGTACACCCATTACTGTAGCATCATCCCTGTCAGTGGAGGTTGTAGGCAATGACATGGCAGGACATATAGTGGGGGTAGAGACAGATGAGAATGAGGAGGAGGACCTATGCAAAGTGTTGTGCCAACCGGATGCGTGGCAGGTGGTCATATGTCGCCGGTAAAGTATCCATGTAATTGGGCAGACTAGATGGGCCGAAAGGTTCTTATCTGCCGACATTTTCTATGTTTCTATCATCTTTTAATATCAATCTACCGGGAGTTAAACTGGAAGATTTGCAAGGAAATAATCACTTTGCAACATTTCCCATTTACTTTCGCTTTATTGTTATGTCTGTAATTGTTGAGTGTTGCACTTTATTTAAAAAAAAATAGAATAGTTACATTTTCACTACAACCTGTATTAACCTACTCAATCTTCCATGTAATCCAACATTTAAATCTCTACAAATTCGTCTTTAATTAAAACAATATGCACTTTTTATATTACTTTGTATTTATCATAGCTGGACATAAGATTTTGGCACAATTGTCTACGGTAAATATCCTCAGCTATTAAAAAAAAAAAGCTCAAAATTGTAAGTAAGGTGTTACATGGTTGAGCACTTCCACTTTATTGCTATGCCTGTAAATCTTATTAAACGAGGCCGCACCTAGAAGTTACAGTTTGTGATCTAAGTCAACTAATTAGTGGCTGGCAGCGTATGGAACATGTGGTCTTGATTAGATGGGCATTAAATTGTTCATGAGGATGTTTTGACTGGATTCATCACGGGGAATTTTTTAGTCCTGAACAGTACATTTTCCCCAAAAAAACTGGCAGTCCTTAAATCAATATGTGCTTCAGGAAACATAGGGAATAAAGAGAAATATTCCTCATCTGACTGGAGAAGTGATTCCCTGCAGCTTTACATAATCTATTGATTTTATGGGCTGGAAAAGTCAACTGTGCGGTCAGCGGAGAGATGTTTACTAGTTTAGATTGGCCGCTAGAGATAAATATAGTTGGGCTCGTGTTCAAATATTTGTAAAGGCATCTCCTGTTCAAAATTAGCAATACATAATTAGTTAATTAAAAGTTTTTTAGAAAATGGGATGAAAACCAAAATAAATAACTACATCCTTTTAATTTCAGGTTATAGTTTTGTGGTGACAGAATATTAGGTAAAACTGTATTTCAGCGGTGTAAATGATGTGATAGACATTCCAACCGTAATTTAGCGTTGTAAATTATGTGTGACCCATTTCAACTGTTTCACGCATTGCAAACCTCAACCCCTGACCCTAACCCCCTAACATATAACCCTAACCCCCAACCTCTGACCCTAACCCGAAACCCCTGACCTTAACCCTGCTCCTAACCCCAACCTGACATTTACAACGTTATTATGTTTGTTAGGTTTCCAACTAATTTACAATGCTGAAATACAATTCTGCCGAATATTAAGCGCTCATCAATTGAATTGTTAATATCTGTATTACTACATCCTATGACTAATAGATCAGACCTGTCTTCTGACACTGGCACAGGAAAGGTTTAGCCAAGCAGTATGTACAGGGCTGGTTCGCAACATTGTGCCGCCTGTGTCACAGATATGGTTGCCAGGTCAGCCATGTTTACCTGGACACATTTATTCATAGTGATGGGCAGTGCATGAAAAATGCAACCCTGCAGCATGTATAATCCATACACTGCAGGTAAGAAATCAGAAAGGAATCCCAGGTGACGTGCCTTGATTGCCTTCCTTGGAAAAGTGCTGCCGTGCAACATCTATAATTCATATTCCACAGGAAGGAAATGAAGGCAGGTCACCTGGGATTCCCTTGTGGCTTCCTACCTGTAACATATGGGTTCTACATGTAGTAGGGATGCATTTTTCATGCACTGCCCATGAGGATGAATAAAGTATGTGGATCCAGGAAATCATGACTGATCTGACCCTATGCTCTCCTCAAATACCACGACTGCCCCTATGCGCTCCTCAAATACCACGACTGCCCCGATGCGCTCCTCAAATACCACGACTGCCCCGATGCGCTCCTCAAATACCACGACTGCTCCTATGCGCTCCTCAAATACCACGACTGCTCCTATGCGCTCCTCAAATACCACGACTGCTCCTATGCGCTCCTCAAATACCACGACTGCTCCTATGCGCTCCTCAAATACCACGACTGCTCCTATGCGCTCCTCAAATACCACGACTGCTCCTATGCGCTCCTCAAATACCACGACTGCTCCTATGCGCTCCTCAAATACCACGACTGCTCCTATGCGCTCCTCAAATACCACGACTGCTCCTATGCTCTCCTCAAATACATAGGGTGCCCCTATGCACCCCTCAAACAATCTCCATGACTTGTGAATAACCCTGTACACCCTTAATATGTCTATTTTCCCAAACATTCAGCCCTCTGATAAATATACCTTGACCACATACCTCATATTAGTCTATATACCCCAGATCCCATCAGCCCTTACCTTGTGTGGAGAGCAATAGGTAGAGACCCATTTGCTTCAGCAAAACAAGCCTTCTCTGTCTACTATGAGAGGCTCATGGGAACTTGCTGCTCCTCAGCCTCTGGGATTCACAGGAAGACATTTTCCTCCATGGAACTAAACTGTGCAAAAATGTAATTAGGAATTAGGGAAGGGTGGAAATTAAAAAAAATTATAAAATGATCTGATTAAGAAAAACAAATAAACAACAAGCCATGCATGTACACAAAGCCTACCAGGTTCAGTCAGTCATGAACTCTCACAACACCTGCTGCACTCAGCCAGCTACCTAGCATGGCTTTTCTAATGATACCAAACATGACCATGTTATAAGTAAAGAAAAAAATAATAAAAATAATAAAATAAAAACCAGTGTTTTTTTTTTTATTAATGCAGCATTATTGGTCACATTTCAATTATAATGTGAACAATGATGCTGCACTAACGATTTTTTGGGGGGAGTTTTAGCTAAAATCATGTCATTTCTCAGAAAAATAAAAGTAAAGGGTTCCCAGTTCTAATATTTTCAGCAAGCGTACCCCACAGAATAAATAACCGCAAACGTTCGGATGACAAAATGTGAAAAAAATAATTTTACACACGGCAGATGATTGGATATTCAATTTTTTTTAATTTTTTGTTGTAGCATTCTGCCAGGACATGACATAACCATATAATAATGATATCTTAGGAATCTGCAGAGTCTGCAAAAAAATTATATATAATTTGTCTGGGTTGTATAATAAAACGTGGCTTCAAATTGCGTTTAAACATGATGTGCTCAGCACACAGAGGTGAAATGGCAAGTGTCTTGGGCAAGACACCTAACGGTACATACTCGCCACCCAGGACATACTTGAAAATGAGAGAAATCTCAATGTATCCTTCCTGGTAAAATCCTTTCTCTCAATTTTTTTTTATCATTCTCCTATACTTTGTATAGGAGCGTTAATCTGCCCTCGGAATAGAAGTGCAAGTTATCCCTAGGTGCTCACTCATCAGTTATGGGGAAATGCCGTCTCCTAGAACCTGGTGGTGCTTAGCGCTGCCTCGAGCATCCTGAACCTTAGCGCTGCATTATGGGGCATGCTACTTATTTATCGTCTGCCCCATAATATGGAGCTAAAACGGGGACTCTAAGGAGAAACCTGCAGGCGCAGATTTTCCTGTTTGAAAAATCATTTAACACACTTTATACTCCTCCTCAGGCCGGCGCTGCTGCTAGGCGGGCGCCTAGAGCGCAGTGCCCGCCTAGGGCGCAACTGGCCCGACCACTGAAGCAGGAAATCATTCATTTGTGTGTCCCACTTCTAGGCTGCCGCAATTTAGTTACTCTGCGCTGCCGCACGCCAGCCGTGAGCCGCGGCCTGCCTCTGTCGAGGCCAGCGGCTGACGTAGACAACGTGCGTCGGCATGTGTTTGTGCCGGCGGCAGCATGCGCCTCATGTCAGTTGCTGGCTTCCTGTGCTGTGGGGTCTCGCGTGAAGGAGGCGGAGCAGCTGGGTGACGAGGTGAGACTGAGACGAAGCTGCGCCTGGCATGTGGTACGTATCGTAACGAACTGTATCCGGATGATCAGCGTATGTATAAAACTCCCAAAACGCCCAAACTCCCTGTCAGGACTGGAGGAGGTGAACGCCAGAGAAGCAAGGCCCCCTCCAACACAGATCAGGGCCCAGACCACCAGGGAGACATGCCTCCCTCACTCCCACTGGGCCACCATTGATTTGGCCCCCTCCCTGCACAAAAGGTAAGCAGGAGAGGGGGAAATAATTTATTATTTATTTTTAAGGAGGGGGCGGTGATTGAAAGGAAGGAGGGGTGATTAAGAAGGAGGGGGTGATTGAAAAGAAGGGGGAATGAAACTAAGAAGCGGGTGATTGAGGGAATGAAAAGAAGGATGGGGTGATTGAAAAGGGAAATGAAAAGGAGGGGTGATTGAAAAGGAGGGGGAATGAAAAGGAGGGGTGATTGAAAAGAAGGGGGAATGAAAAGGAGGGGTGATTGAAAAGAAGGAGGGGTGATTGAAAAGAAGGGGGAATGAAAAGGAGGGGTGATTGAAAAGAAGGAGGGGTGATTGAAAAGAAGGGGGAATGAAAAGGAGGGGTGACTGAAAAGAAGGAGGGGTGATTGAAAAGAAGGGGGAATGAAAAGAAGGAGGGGTGATTGAAAATAAGGAGGGGGTGCATGTAAAGGAAGGGGACGCATGACAAGAAGGGGAATGGAATGAAAAGAGGGGGGATGAAATCCATTGTAATGAAAAGAGGGGGGGAATGAAATGTAATTAACACTGCACATTGAGGGTGTTACAGAGCTCCACAGTAATGTGCATTGATTATGAGGGTGTTACAGAGCTCCACAGTAATGTGCGTTGTTTATGAGGGTGTTACAGAGCTCCACAGTAATGTGCGTTGTTTATGAGGGTGTTACAGAGCTCCACAGTAATGTGCATTGATTATGAGGTGTTACAGAGCTCCACAGTAATGTGCAGTGTTTTCGTTGGGGGGGCGCAAGTAGCTGGTCTTGCCTAGGGCACAAAATAGTCTAGCAACGGCCCTGCTCCTCCCACCCCCAAAAAAAACTTTACTTACCTCTAATACCAACTTAGAGAGGGCAGTGTGATCCACTGCTTCTTCTCACCAGGAGCAGAGTGAGACTGGGAGCGAATAGTTCCCAGTCTTCTTCCATGATTCATCCATGGTGCTGCGTGATCCTGCAGAAGCGAGGACCTTTCCAATGGAGTCCATCAGCCAATACTTCACATACCCCCATAAAATCACATACTCACCTTTCATCCTTCGGTGAGAATGGTGGCTTGATCTGCTGCTTCTGACTGCCGGGAGCAGAGTGAGACGGGGGGAAAAAGTCCCCCGTCTCCCTCTGCGATTCACTATGCTGACCTGCAGGATCTTGCAAGAGGCGAGATCCTGCAGATCATGTGACCGGCAGTGGACTCCATGGAGGAGATGCTTTCAGTGGTGCTTAGCGCTGCCTCGAGCATCCTGAGGCTTAGCGCTGCGTTATGGGGCATGCTGATGATTTAGCGTCTGCCCCATAATATGGAGCTAAAACAGGAACTCTAAGGAGAAACCTGCAGGCGCAGATTTTCCTGTTTATCGCTTTCATTTTACCATTAACTACAGAATGGGGGTCTTCATCAGGAGGTCATTTATCTTATCTGCACTAAGAAATTTTGCAATGGGAAAGGATATATTAGTGTATGTCCTCAATCTGTAGACAGTATAATTATCGAGAAAGAAGCATACACTTAATGATGCTCACATTAGGGTCCAGTACATAAACATAACTGCTAACGTATAACGATGTCAAGGGGTGAATGGTAACACTATGGATCTGATATAAGATCTCTATGTATACATTTCAATTAAGAAAATAAACACTGGTGTAGGGATTAGAGCCTAATGGTCGCTCGCGCATTTGCCAGATTTACCTTTTTAACCACTGTCTCAACACAATCGTCGAAAATAAAATTGTATGTATATTGTATGCAGATAATTTTATTATACTGCACAGAGAATGAACTACTGGAAAATGGAAAATAGTTTCCATTATTATGGTACCTCCTAAAATAACATTACAATTACATCAGAACTCACTTAATAAATTATACTTACCATCTGGCCATCGGCGAAGCCAGAGAGGTCTTTCCACACCTGGTCTTCTCCTTGAAAGGGCATCACTAACGAGTAGTACTATCCAATAGGGATGAGCCGAACACCCCCGTGTTCGGTTCGCATTCGAAATCAAACAATTTCAAAAGTTCGAGTTCGGACTCGAACACGAACCGAACTCAATGCAAGTCAATGGGACTCAAAAGTTCGGTTTTTAGAGTGCCCTGCAAGAGAACATATATGCAAGATATTTGCCATAAAAGGTATGGGGGTCCGGGTAGTGCCCTAGGGCAGTTGTCCCCAACCCAGGCCCTCAGGGCCCACTAACAGGCCAGGTTTGCCAGATATCTGAAGCACAGCACAGGTGTTATGATTTGCTGCTCAGTGATTGCAGGATTCAGTCTGCATTTCCCCAAGGTGATCTGCAAAATCTGGCCTGTTAGTGGGCCCTGAGGACCAGGGTTGGGGACCACTGCCCTAGGGGACAGGAAACAAGGACAAAAAGTTTAAAAAAATACGTTTTTAAAGGAACAGTGAGTTTTCCATAAAATAAGGGTTAAAAATAAAAATGAAAAATTCCTTCAAATATCGTGCCTAGGAGGTCCCCATAACCTGTCCGTGAAGAGGCGGATTTGTAGGATGTATATACAGCTTTGCACTACCATAGTACAAATCCTAGGAGGCAATGTGCTTTTGGTAGGTTAGGAAAGCAAAAGACCTAACCTTACTTCCCCTTCTCGGGTGCTACTGAGTATTGATTGCAATGGCTAGATTTCCTTATAAAATCTCTGTCAAAACAGCCAGATCACCTCTTAAGCAGGGCCCTGGAGGCTGACTACAACCTCTCCTCACCCAGATCACCCCAATAGCCAAATCCTAGCTCCTGTCTCCAGTCTGAATAATGCTGCTGGACCACTTTTGCTTTATATTGTTCCTTCAACCAATAATATTGCTTTGTAACTTTTTTCACTGTTTTCGGTATGTGTGTCTGTATGTTTGTTTGTATGGCGGAGTGTTTATTATCCACCGTCTCTGTCCGCATTTTTTGTTAGAACCTTGTGTATATGATTGAAAAGAGAGGACACATAACGAGCTCTCTTTTTCTGGTACAGCCTAAGAAACATCTTTCTTTTACGCCGTTATTCCAGGTCTGTCATGTGTCCATGTCACCATACAGAGTTGAACTTGAGTATTTCATTTTTTGCTAGTTCAACCAATATAATCATGCTGAGACCATCTAAAGCCAGTGAAATATGGATTCACTTTTACATCCATATGTCAGCAATTACTACTGAAACATATTTGGCTTCAAAAACACTTTAAGGTCAGATGTAAAAAGACTTTGATGCAACGTTTATGTCATTTTCTCCCTCCACCTAGCAATCAATGTGCTTGTTTTATGTCATCAAGGCTCCCAGACTGCGTGATCACTGGACACTGGTAGGTAGCAGTTATTAAACACAGATGATGTAGTATATTGTCAAAATGTAAGTCCTTTATATGTTGTCTTTATTCTCTCATCATCAAAAGAATTCTGTCAAATGAAATCTCTCAGAGCTTGACCTTTTCGTTTAGTAGTGGGGTATTTTCTTCTATTGTACTCATGGAATGGACCGGCCCCTCTCGGTCTTTCCATTCACCCTAGCGAAAGAGTTTTAATTCGTGTAGTCTGCATTTATTTTTATGATAAAGACAATGTGGGGATCATAAGATGTAGTTCACAAACATCTGATTGCTGTAAATATCTACCATGAGTACATCGCAAACCCCCAGAGAGTCCCAGTAGGAGAGTCAGTCCTAAATATCACTGGCCATCATTTCTATCCTAATATACCTCATTTAAGGACCAATGTTTGATGTTACACGTGTTATGAGTGACATCGCCGAATTGCAAAGTTATAAAACACAGAAGGGATTATTCACTAATCATTGTTCTTTCTTTACAATAATTTATTTTAAAGTAAATTTTTATTAGAGATCGTGGGAAAGCCCATGCAAGTCACTTAGAGTGTTGTGTGTACCTCTTAAAATCAGGCTACATTTCCCGTCATAGAATCGAGGTGGTGGGGCAGGCATGCATTCTCTCTTGAATGTGTTTGCTGCTTCTTTGATATTGGGGCAGGGGAATGGATAATTATGGGTAGTTATCTCATGCCTTTGAACTACTATTTTCTTTTAATAAATAATATAATAATAATATTATATTCTCCAGTAAGGATGATATGAAAGAGTAGCCATGAGCATTGGGTAATATAACTGACTTTGAGCGTTATCCTCAAAAAAATTATTTTAGGAATAAGGAAATACTTGATATTGATATATATGTATATTGACTTATATATATTGATATTTAAAATTCAATATCTAATCAATAAAGCGTGAATTATTTTTGTTGATGGTTTTTATGTTTTTTAGACATCATACAGTAGACTGTGTATTAAAATTTCATTTGGAGAGTTGTTTCGGCTTTTTATTCTATCCGAGACCCCCTGGAAGACAGAAAGTCTCTTTGCAATTTAGAATAATTGAATTTGTGCTAAACAGGCAGCGCCACGAATTCTCACTCTGCTTTATCATGTGTCTTCATTTGCATCTGTGCCAATTAACCTGCTGTGTAATTTAGGGTAATAATTATTAGAATGGATTTTTTTAAGTACTTAGTATTTATTGAGGCTCATTTGGTTGTTAAGTCTGTAACCCTCATTTGATGCAAACACGTGTGTGTGTGTGATTTCATACGAGTTTGGCTTGAATTTTCTACAGTTTTAGATTTTGACAAATAATAAAACTATTCTTCCACGGATGACACTTACACATATATGTACTTGTTTGTATGTGGTTCAATTTAATAGTACTAGTATTATTTTATGATTAGACTGGTGTGATTCAGTTCGGACTTATTCAGAAATGGTCCATAAACATATGACATACAGATACCCTAGCCCTTATCAAATGGCACATAGAAACTGTAACCCTGACCTAACCCTAGCCATAAACCATATGACACAGAAAATGTAACCTTAACTCTAGCCCTAACCTAACTCTAGTGCTAATCGTATGACACACAGGAACTGTTATCCTAGCCTAACCCTACAACTAACCCTAATGCTAATCATGTGACACACAGAAACTGTAACCCTAGCCCTAAACCTAGCCCTAACCTAATCATAGCCCTAATCCTAATCATATGACACACAGAAACTGTAGCCTTAACCTAATATTAATAAATATTATAAATATAATAAACTTAAGCTAAGCCGAGCCCACTATTTTTTGTATTATCTGTAAAGGTTCCAAATATCAGAAATATTGGAAGCTATTTCATTTTATTATCATTTATACATCCTGTTCCAAGTGTGACAAAGAATATCTTATCGTGTGTTAAATTGTATTTTTCCTGCCCATGGCATATGCGGCTCGAGCCAGCCGCCAGCTGAGACCCGACAAATGTATGCCTGGCTTTTCCCCTCTGAGCTCCAGCCACCCTTCACTCTATCACGGCGCTTTTAGAACGGTTTATCCCTAAAAATAGGAGTCTGCCCATGGGTGATTCCTGAGGGGGAGCTCCATCTGGAACCCCAACATCTAACCTCCCCCTCATCCCGTGGGGAGCGTGGCAGCTCCTATAGAACTGAAACCCAGGTACACCTCACCATGTGCTGAACCTGCATATCACGCCACTTGGTCCCCCTTACGTGAACCAAGGAGCTTCTTGGACAGAAGTAACAGCGGGACCAGAGCTACCCAGCAGTACCCGGGATGTGCCGCTGCTCCATTGGAATCACCCCCAAATATCCGTGAACATTGAAGGTAGGACATCAAGCTGCCTAGAGACTATAACCGGAGTGCCGCTCCGATCCTATGGCCAAGTGGGCTTGAGCTAGAGGCAGGAGCGCATTCTGCCAGTTTGGGCTCGGGTTGGAGACACTGACCCTCCATTGTTCTAGGAAACTGGGCTCACGTTGGAAGCAGTAGCTCCATTGCATGGAGATAAACTGGGCTCGAGCTTGGGGCAGTGTTACTCCATGCTGGGATGTTTGGGGGTGGGCATGGGGCATGAAACATTGGTAACATAGTGTGTAATTTTTGTATAGAAGGATGCAATATTTTGTGTAATAATAAATAGTCCATCTTGATTTACCCACCACCAGGGCTCAAAATGCACACACAGGCAGCACAACAAATTATTTTGTGCTGTGTATTTCAGCGGTGCCACTGTGCAGCCCCCTTCCCCAGGTTGCACAGTGACAGAGATCAGCTGCCTAACCTGACCCAGCTTGTCTCTCTCACTGACAGGGGGTTGGAGATGAGCTTCCCTGCCTTCTCACTCTGCTCACACTGGGCTCTGATGACTTGGTATACATGTATCTGGGGTCTGATGTCTGGGTGTTAATATTATTTTTGTAACTTTATTCTAAATAAAACCTTTAACAGTGTAATTTCATAAGATAATTTAAGGATGTGTGTTTAGGGGCAGAGCTAAGGGCTTGGTAGGGGTTAGGTGGAGCAACTGGTGGCGAGTAACTCTTATGGCCTGGTTAGTAGCTTGGGACTTGAAATTTTGAGCCCTGCCCTACACTGTGTTTCGTCAAGTGATTTGGAACATTTACGAACTTACTCTATATCCCTTGGGCATCTCCAGAGCAAGGAAGGAATTTACGATGTATCTACTCATCGGAGTAGCGGCATCCATTACACTGATTTATTTCTGAATCTGAAATTTTCAGATTCTGAAACAATTTAAACAGAACTGAATTTTTCAACACTGCACATGTCACACGCACCCTTGTAAAATCTTGCAAGAGCACGGTCACAGGTCCTGAAGCCGCTGTATAACATACACATGGTAGCGGCCTCTCACAGCAATGCTGCCAGCCAGGGAACCTGGCAGAATGGTACTAGTGCCCCAGTTTGTCTGAAGTTTGGGTGTCTGTGCCTGTCTGAGGAGTATGCTTGACTAAGTGTTAGATCTGGGGGTCTGTGTGCCTGGGAGCGAGGCCTGTGTCTGAAGTCTGAGTGAGAGCAGGCCTGTGCAGTGGTTGATTGGGGTGTCTGACCATACCTATCAGCAAAATCTTAAATTATTTATTGGTACACTGTCACATAGGCTTGTGCACCGATATTTTTTTTTTTTTTTTTTTTTTTTTTCGGTTCGATTTTTCGGATTTTTAAACTTTTCGATTCGGCTCGTTTCGACTGATTTCTGTTTCGATTCGGTTCGGCTCGATTCATTTTTCGTGTACATTTTTTTTCGGAATATCGACCATTTTTCGTATTTTCGTGTCACTTTGCTCGCTTTTTGTATCGACTTTTCGTAATCGGAAATTTTCGTTTTTTCGGAACGTCTGTTCTCCTCGTTTCAAAGCAATAAATTTCGATTTGACACATTTCAAGTCCATTCGAAAATTCCGAAAATATTTCGTTTCGGCTCGGAAAACGTTTCGGATCTGCCATTTTCGGATCTAAAAATTTTCCGAAATTCGGCCGCATCCGAAAACACGAATCGGGAAATTTCGTGAAAATTCCGAAACCCGAAACGCACATCCCTACTGTCACATGACATTACATAAAAGTATCCGTAATTGGTATCGGCGAGTATCTGATAGAAAGTATCGGTACTTGTACTCGGACTTAAAAAAAAATTATATGAGTGCCCTATTTATGATATTAACATAAGTTTAATATATTTCTCGTGACTTAAGAGAACGTAAACCTGAAACAATAAAGCTATTAATTACGTGGGCTAATTTGGAACTCTGCGCCCTCTGTAAAAGTAGGGGAGGAACTACTCCTTTGTGTTCCTGTACGACTTGACCCATGCCCTAGTTTTACCCCTGTGGACCATATGCATTCTATTTTCCACTCTATCAAGCAGGTCTTTGTTCCTCATTACTTCTAATAATTAGTAAAACGAATAATATCCTGGTATCACGAGTTATATTTTCATAACAACAAATCTTTATTCATTAGTAGTGTTACATGATCAAAGTAATTACATCCATAGTACATAGGCTGAAAAAAGACATGCATCCATCGGGTTCAGCCTTTCACACATCGCCTACTGCTGCTGATCCAAAGAAGGCAAAAAGCCCAATCTGAATGATACTTTTGTGGGCACTTTGCCATTCTAGAATAGGATAAGCAACATAGAAAAGTAAAAATGTGGCCTTCATAAAGGGAGACAAGGGTACGTAGATGATAAACTATATTTTGTTATCAGTGGAACAATCTCGTCACAAGGTCAACGTTTGGAACGTGTCTGTTTTTGAAGCTTTGGCTTTATAATGTACATAAATTGTCTGAGTGAACTGTATATACACACAAAGTAATGTATCTGTCCCTGATTGTGACCTCTTCTTGTATATAATTATTTTGGAAGTGGATCAGGACCTCCCACCATTTAAGTAAGAGGCATACAGGCACAATCTCAAGACTGAAATATCAAAACTTCAGCTTTTTCTGCAGGCTGTAAATCTCCAGTGAACTGACGGTATACTACTAATAACAACATGTTTGCCAAAAGGGGGAGAAAAAAGAAAAATGTGCTAGATTTTGTCATAACCTTTTTTAAATTTATTGTTTTTGTTATTAAAAAGGGGGAGACTGTGCATGTGGTCTCTGACTGGAGGGCGGAGGAGCATTATACCATAATTAAATGTCTCTCTGGGACTTCCACAGACTTTTCGCATGTTTCAAATATTGGACACATATTAAAAAGCATTACTTAGAATAGCCAGGTTACCAAATCTTGTTTTCCGATGGTGCTTGTTCTTAAAGGTGGACTTCTATCCATGCAATGTATCAATCTAAACGTCTTTTGAGTTCATTATCCAATGATTAATGTTGCTAATATATAAATGCAAACATTAACGTTAACACTATACTATTGATTTAGCATATAACTCATTGTATTGTCTAGAAACCCGTGTTAGGATATATGTTTATATGTGATTTATAAGGCTGGATATTAAAAAATTGTGTGTATATATATATATCAGCAAAAGGTTGCGCTCAACCTCAAAACTAAGCGGGTGCATCTAAGACATCAAATACAAAACACCAAGAAAGAGCACTCCATATTATTGACCACCTTCTTCCATCATTTTCTGTGAAAAACAGTTTTAAAAATAATCAAAAAACCTGACAAGAAAAAAAATGATGTCATCTGCGCTCGTTTCTATACAATTCCATGTGCAACAAAACACTATCAGAGGTTTTAGTTTACTTTAATGGCCATTGAAACGTAAGCTCACTCTCCCCATCAAGGCACCTCTTTGTAGAGTGAGTCCTAACCAATGTACCAAAAGCTTCTCTTCTGAGCAGCTACAAACTCTCCTACTGCTTTTCAGCTAAGGAGAGGCAGAAAAATGGTGGGTTTTATTTATACACACACCAAGCACTTCCCATTTGGGGTTGAAAACAAAAACATGGAATAAGAAACAGCAGCAAAAATGACTAACTGGTGTTACAGCATAATATACATACATACAGAAAAAATGGCGTCGTGCCTGTACTCACCAGAGCGGCTGCAACAACCAGGAGTAGCAGCCCATTTCATGTATAAAACATAACAAGAAAAGAAATTATGTCATCTGAGCTCGTTTCTATAAAATTCCATGTGCAACAAAACACTATCAGAGGTTTTAGTTTGCTTTAATGGCCATTGAAACGTAAGCTCAATCGCCCCATCAAAAAACTTGACTGAGGTAAAATGATGGGGATTCAGTTCACAAAGTTATGATCATAATTGCTTAAGCCTGTCACAGTCGCCAATGTACCCCATCTTTGACAGGTCCTATCTAACTTGTCCTGTAAGTGCGGACTCGGTCAAGTTAGATAGGACCTGTCAAAGATGCGGTACACTGGCGACTGTGACAGGCTTAAGCAAATTGTGATCATAACTTTGTGAACTGAATCCCCATAATTTTACCTCAGTCAGGTTTTTTGAGCATTTTTAAAACTGTTTTTTTTTCACAGAAAATGATGGAAGAAGGTGGCCAATAAAATGGAGTGCTCTTTCTTGATATATATAATTATATATATATATATATACAGTTGTGTTCAAAATTATTCAACCCCCACTGAAATTGAGTGTTTTGGCCAGTTTGACATTGATTTTGATCATTCAGTCATATTGCTTACAATTAAATCAAAGAGGCACGTGTAGGTCAGACAAATCTAACATAACATTTATAATGAAATAACCACAAATGTCTTTTCTGTGCTCACATCATTATCAGTTTTATTCAACCCCCAAGTGACATTCAATCTTAGTACAACATCCTTTTACAGTTATAAGTACTAACAGCTTTTAAACGTGAAGCATAGCTTGACACAAGTGTCTTGCAGCGATCTACGGGTATCTTCGCCCATTCGTCATGGGCAAAAGCCTCCAGTTCAGTCACATTCTTAGGCTTGCGCACTGCAACTACTTTCTTTAAGTCCCACCAGAGGTTCTCAATCGGATTTAAGTCAGGTGACTGTGATGGCCACTCCAAAATGTTCCAGCCTTTAATCTGCAACCATGCTCTAGTGGACTTGGAGGTATGCTTGGGATCATTGTCCTGTTGAAAGGTCCAACGTCTCCCAAGCCTCAGGTTTGTGACGGACTGCATCACATTGTCATCCAATATCTCCTGGTACTGAAGAGAATTCATGGTACCTTGCACACGCTGAAGCTTCCCTGTACCTGCAGAAGCAAAACAGCCCCAAAGCATGTGTAGCGCTGTGTTAAAATCTTGCTGTGGCATTACCTATTTTTGGCCACAAGATGGAGACAGTCGCGATTAGAGACACTGGACATTGGGACTACAATTCCCGGCATGCTTTGCAAGGAGACAGGAAGTGGGTGGGGACTGGACACTTACATCCTCCACCTCGTGGAGAACGCGCCAGAGCGCGCCAGGGAACGAGAGAAAGCAGACGCACTGAAGAGATCGCGAGAGGGCCTAGGCCAGAGCCTGAGTGAGACCTGTCAGTCCTTATTGGGTCACTCAACCTGAGGAGAAGGAGACTTGCCAGAATCCAGGAATTGCTGCAGACCGGAGGAACCGAAGACCTCGAGTGAGGAGTCACCGCGAGTTGATCGGGTACGGAGAGCAGGCGGTGAGCTGGACGAGCTGCATAAAGTCAGACAACGGATCCGTCCGCTAGTATCCCCAGCCAAAATCGAGCGGAGAGACGTCCTGGGTCAGCGGAGCCTAAAGCAGTCGTCGGATGGGTGAGAGGCCTCCAAGGCTGTTTTGTGATTAAAGGACAAGCTGCTGTTTTCTCTTTAAAGTCCACAGGGCCCCAACTTGACTAGTCGAAGACATTCCTTAAGTAAATTCACTGGCCAGTTGAACAGTACCCGGGTACCATACACACATACACACCTTTTACATTTCGGGACTTAACCTGTGCAGGACTCATTCTGTTATGAATCGGAACGGGGGTTAAAGATACGTTCCGAATACATATTTTTCTCTTTTCCGCTGCGCGTTTATCGGAATACGAAGAGATTGTATTTTGGGGTTCGCTACGTGTCTCTGTTTTTCCAAACTATTGAGTAATTGCATATATTTTTCTGTTCGGTTGCGAATATTTTATTCTTCCGAAATATGAAGCCTCGTGTTTCGTTTCTTTTCCGCTACGCGTTTTACCGCAATACGAAAGTACTGTAATAATATCTGTGAATACCGTGTCTCAACATCTGCCTATTATTTTAGTAAACTATTTAAATGATAAAAACTCACAGCGGTGTTGGAGTATATTTATTCCCTAGTGCGGGGAGACTGACCCGTGGTTCATTTTCAGCGGCTCCTCCGGGAGTGAGCGCTACACATGATTGACCCCCCGCCATGCTTCACAGTAGGCAAGGTGTTCTTTTCTTCATAGGCCGTGTTCTTCCTCCTCCAAACATAGCGTTGATCCATGGGCCCAAACAGTTCTAATTTTGTTTCATCAGTCCACAGAACACTATCATAAAACTTCTGTGGTTTGTCCACATGACTTTTGGCATACTGCAGTCGACTCTTCTTATTCTTTGGAGACAGCAAGGGGGTGTGCCTGGGAGTTCTGGCATGGAGGCCTTCATTACGCAGTGTGCACCGTATTGTCTGAGCTGAAACTTCAGTACCCACATCTGACATCTTTTCTCAGTTCCTCAGCAGTCACACGGGGACTTTTCTCCACTCTACGCTTCAGGTAGCGCACAGCAGTCGAAGTCAGCATCTTCTTTCTGCCACGACCAGGTAGCGTTTCAACAGTGCCCTTTGCCTTGAATTTGCGAATGATGCTTCCTATGGTCTCTCTTGGTATGTTTAACATCTTTGCAATCTTCTTATAGCCATTGCCCTTCCTGTGAAGAGTAATCACCTCTTCTCTTGACTTCCTGGACCATTCTCTTGACTTCACCATGTTTGTAACCACACCAGTAAATGTCTAGAAGGAGCTGAGTATCACAGTCATTTTAAAGCTGCCTAATTGGTGCTTATTATGCTTTATTGCTGCTCCGTGATATCCACAGGTGTTTTCAATACCTGATTGAAAACACTTGAATGAACCTCTGTTCTTCAGAGTGGTAGTCTTTAAGGGGTTGAATAATTGTGTCAATGAAGAATTCACAAAAAAAACATTTACTACTGTATTACAAAACCAATTGATATCATTTTAGTTGCATATGGTTCTTTAAAAAGTCCTTGTAGGATTTCATTCTGAATACAATTACAAATGTACACTAAATTCCCTAAAACCCTTTACAGCATTGGGGGTTCAATAATTTTGAACACAACTGTATATATATACACCGTGTTAGCCCAGATACCAAAATCATGAGTATATCAGTACATAGTGATACCTCTTTTATTGGACTAACGTTACGTTTAAAAAACAAGCTTTCGAGAGTATACCTCTCTTCTTCAGGTCTGAAGCTAAACTGAGCAATATTAGACTTGTGCACCGATTTTTTTTTTATTTTTTTATTTTACTTATTTTTTTGTTCGGTTCGTTCGGATTTTGTAAATTTTCGTTTTGGCCGATTTCCGGTTCGTTTTTCGGATCGACTTTTTTTCGTGATTTTGTAAATTTTTGTGTTTTTCGGAACGTCTGTTCTCCTCGTTTCAAAGTGTCTATTCATTTTGACGTAAACTAATGGGTTTTCAGATCCGATATTTCTGTCGATACGATAATTCTGCCATTGAGATTTCTCGTTTTACAAGAAGGATATATTGAGATTTCTCTGGTTTCCCTGGGAAGGATACATTGAGATATCGCTGGTTTCCCGGGGAGGATACATTGAGATTTCTCTGGGTTTGCAAGAAGGATACATTGAGATTTCTCTGGTTTTACAAGCAGGATACATTGAGATTTCTCTGGTTTCCCAGGAAGGATACATTGAGACTTCTCTGGTTTTCCAGGAAGGATACATTGAGATTTCTCTGGTTTTCCAGGAAGGATACATTGAGATGGGAATGATACAAAATTACAGAATCAGCGATATAACCGAAAAATACATTGTCCGAAATTACTGAAATGGAACCGAAATCAGGAATGGAGCCGAAATCACGAATGGAACGAAAATGATTTTTTTTTTTTTTTTTTTCACATTTCTAGTCCATTCGAAAATTCCAAAAAGTTTTCGTTTCGGTTTGGAAATTTGTTCGGATCTGGCGTTTTCGGATCTGAAAATTTTCAGAAAATCGGCCGAATCCGAATGCACGAATCTGGAAATTTCGTGAAAATTCCGAAATTCTGAAACGCACATCCCTAAGCAATGTCATCGAATTGACCATTAAGCCATTAATGGGTCATGGGTGGGAGGTTAGAAGTCGTAAATAGTGAGAGTCAAATGGTTTTGTCAAAACTGGGGAAATAAACACATGAAAGATCTTAGGCTCATAAAGCAACAGTGATAAGGTCATGACAACTTGAAAGAAAGTGTGTATATATATAATATATATATACACCGTGTTAGCCCAGATGCCAAAATCATGAGTATATCAGTACATACTTATACCTGTTTTATTGGACTAACGTTACATTTAAAAGACAAGCTTTCGGGGGGCGGAGCTAGCCGAGGAAGCGAGCGGCTGCATGTTGAAGGAGCTCCGTGATAAACACGGTTTTTAAAGTTATTTCCGCCGCTTGCTCGCACTTGAGAAACGCTCTACGGTCTCTGGGGGCACTGGGGGACTCGGTGAGTTTGCCTTACCCCCGAAATTGACGCTCCGGAGCAGATTAACCCCCGCGGCACAATCGGGGCCTAGTACTAGCGGCCATTTTAGAAGCCTGGAAGGAGATTTCTGAGACCTTTTACCGCTCTTCTTCCTTGTGCCTGCGCTTTTGGTGACATGCCCACCGCTCGCTCACAGAAGCTGCGGTCCAGACAGAGGGACATTCGGGACTCCATGAGAGGTGGGTCCACTTCGAAGGGAGATGCGATCTCCTCCTCCCTCCCCCCGGGCTATGACTTTTCAGAAGATGAAGAGGACCCCTGGCACTCGGGTGGTAGCTCTGCGATGACCTGGATCTCCCCACAATCTCGGACACCAGACTCCCAACCACTATCTGCAGCAGCAAAAAAAAGGGTGCAAAAGAAACGAAAAGCAGCGCTGACGGCGTCTTTGAGTGCCTCACTTACTGCTGGTGGCCTCTCTGACGGGGATTCGGCCGAGGAACACCAGCTTTCAGCCAGTAGTAGTGTGGCTTCATTACGACAGGACGTTTTGAGACAGGGTGCCCAACCGCAACAAACGAGAGCGACCTCACTCGAACCCGTATGACACAGCCTGAGGAAAGTCGGCAGGAGGAGGATGATGATCTTCCTCTTACGAAGAGAGACCTTCGGAGGATCCTGGACGAACTCCGGGAGATCCGGGGGGTGTGGAAACCTGAAGTGGCGGCGGTTCGGGAGGAGGTTGCAACAATCCATGCGCAGGTGACAGCAGTGCAGGCGACGACCTCTACAGTGCTATCAGAACATACTCACCTGTTGGGACAGGTCGCTGGTCTAAGATCCCAGGTCAAGCTTTTGTCCCGCTCTGTGGAGATGCTGGAAACAAGACACCGCCGTCGTAACGTCAGGGTCAGAGGCATCCCGGATTCTGTGTCGTCGGATGAACTCCCAGCTTATGTGTCTCGTTTGGCCCTTCGGATGGCGGGACTCCCTCCTGCAAGCCAGATGTGATCGGATCGGTATTCAGGGTTCGGAAACCTGCGGCGCTTTCGAAGGGGACACCCCGTGATGTCGTTGTGGCCTTTCGTGACGTAGCATTTAAGGTCAAGCTTATGTCTGCTCCTGGCGCAAGAGATCCAGTGAAAATTGAGGGCTCCACGTTGGCTTTGTATCACGATCTTCCATTCCAGACTCTGCTTGCTCGCAGGCGGTTCCGTCCTGTGACTGCGGTTCTTCGTCGGAGGGGGATCCGTTATCGGTGGGGCTTGGCGGGAGCATTGGTGGTGACACATAATAATGTCCCCTACACCATCACTGATCCTGAAACCGCCTGGTCCGACCTTGAAGCAGCGGGCATCTCGCCGGACCCTCCGGAACTTCAACCAGACTGAGACCTGAGCGATATTGTTTACCCCCCCCAGCTTTTTTCTTCTCTGTTTACGTGTCACTGGTCTATAGATAAGCTCTGAGTATAATTTATCAGGACAATTTATGGCATTTACGTTGATAGTCCTACATGCTTATGTGTTTCTTTTGTATTTTCTTCCTTCACTGAGGTTGGGACTTCTTGCTTTTTTTTGTTTTTATTATTCCCTTATTGACCTGTTACTACTTGCATCTTACATTATCTGACTGGCTGACCGTAGTTAGTTTGGCCAGCCCTAGACGGCTGTCTTTTTCTACGTTTGATTTCGTGAATTTCTTGTTATGTATAATTCTCAAAATAAAGAATTTAAAAAAAAAAAAAAAAAAGACAAGCTTTCTAGAGTATACCTCTCTTCTTCAGGTCTGGAAGCTAAACTGAGCAATATCATAGAATTGACCATTAAGACATTAATGGGTCATGGGTGGGGGAGGGGGTTAGCTGTCGTAAATAGTAAGCGTCAAATGGTATTGTCAAAACTTGGGAAATAAACACATGAAAGATCTTAGGCCCATAAAGCAACAGTGATAAGGTCATGACAACTTGAAAGAAAAAAAACACAGAACAGTGAGGCAGAAAAAGACACAAAGAAAACACGAAAAAACAAAACAATTCTATGATATTGCTCAGTTAAGCGTCCAGACATGAAGAAGAGAGTTATACTCTCAAAAGCTTCTCTTTTTTATTGGACTAACATTACATTTAAAAGATATATTTGCATTTGCAGCTCAAAGGGTTTAAATATCTATCATAATTAATGAACGATTTGTACCAAGGTTATTTTTAGCCAATGCTTTAATGTCACCCATGTGTGTCTCATTACTCTCAGCCAGACTCAGCATTTGCATTTGAAGCTTAATGGATTAATTAATCTTAATTAATTAACCACAGCGATGTTCCTTAATATGTGTAATGTTCCTGATTGTCACATGTGATCTTCCTGCAGTGATTTGTGATCTTCCTGCAGTGATTAAGTGATACCATTTGAATACAGTGATGTTTCAGGTCGATGCATTAGTTGATTAATTGAGACATTTGCATTGATTGAGTAACTGATGCATTGATTTAGATTTACACGTGTGTTGGTTTCTGTGATAAATTGGTTTCAAGAATGTCCTTGGGGTTTTGATGTATTTGCCTAATATCTAATTGTGTGTATATATATATTGTTTTCACTAACTGTTTAATAAAGTTTTCCCCTTTACTTTCACCAAACAGTCTCGTGTCCTGTTGATTAAATAATAAATGAATTGCTGATTGATTAGGCAATGCAAGGGGTTACTGTAATTGTCATATACAGGCATTATTACACATATAGATATTTTTATATTCTCTTGGTATTTTTTGGAATTTGCAATGCGACTTAACTCATAATGATTAAAATATATTGCTCAGAGACTGTGGACTGTACTAAAACCTCGCTCCTCTGCTATTCCCCTCATTTAAACTATTTGTCTGTTTGTTTTAATGTTTAAAGTGTTGTTTTTGTAATTTTCCCCCATCAGCCCATCAGCACATAATCCAAATACCTTTAAGACTGTCCCTCATGTTCACTGGGTTATCTGACACCAGGGGAAGCTTGGGTTTAAAAGCATGAGCTGAGTTTGAAACCCCAGCCAATCACAATCCAAGGAGCTAGACGAGCCAACCCATCCCATTCAAAGACTGCACAGCATTTACTTTAATGGAACCATCTGCAGAAACTTTAAACCTCAGTGCCCTGAAAACCATTTTCTCCAGCAGGGTGCTCTTTCAGAGTTAGGGTCCTCCTCATGGGAGTTACCATTGTGGTGATTTTCAGTAGGGAGCTCCATTGGGAACCCACGTTGCTGAGCCTTTCTTGGTCCCAGAAGCTCAGGCAGCAGCGACCATGCGGCATCAGCTGGGGGTAACTGCTACACGCTGCTATCCTTGCCCCTGCCTGCAGATCTGGACACTTTTTGAAATATGACACCCCAGGGGCCGGAGCTATCAAACGGTACCCCTGGATTGCCGCTGCTCCCTTGGAATCCCCCCAAACAAGGACCCGTGCTCTGTATGACTGCAGTTATTTCTAAGGTGCCACCAAGTACTGTAGCGTTGTACAATGGAAGAGACAGAATAACCAATATACATACAAGTTAAACTCATAGAACAGTATCAGAGAAGCCCCTGCTCAAGAGCTTACAATCTGAGAGGATCTGATGAAGAGCAGGCTGAATGGCGGTCCTGAGATGTCTGGGGGGCGGGAATGTTAACTGTTGTTATCTGATTCTGAACCAAATAAAAGTAGGCCATGTGAAATGGCCAGAGAGAGTCTGCTTAACCCAATATGAAGAGTGTTGTCTGCTTTATTGGGAGAAATTAAGATCTGTCATTGTTTCAGCGCATCTTGCTGAGGGGAGAATCCGGGAACTGGCGAAGGCGAACGAGTCGCGGTGGCCGACGGACAATATTTGACCCTGGCTCCCGTGACACATAGCTAATAAAATCCTGATTATGAGGATATTTTTAACACTTTTACCGTGTTTTGGGCTATTTCTGCCTGAGCTCTGATAAACCAGACCCCATACGAAATGGTGTAGTGTTTTGGACACCATTTAGAGTTCAGAACCTTTCATTCAAACAATATTTCTTTGAAGGATAAATGAGTATATGAAAAATTTAAAATGACAAAACTTAAAACATTATTTTATATTTTTAACTATCTCAGATGAGCAATTTCTGTGCAAAATTTAGATTTTACAGCATACCTTCGCCTCCCATGGTTCAAATAAATATTCTATATATTATATATATTTTTCAACATAAAGTGCTTGGTAGTGAAGGGTTAACAGTAACTGAAGTTCTCAAATAAAGAATGATTTATTTTTGGTTATAAAAGTGAAGCCATCACCCGGTCTCGAGGAATTTATTCCAGATTGCAACGTTATAATGAACTTTGCCCTGATTTTATTCTTGATATTCTTACATATTTCGTAGTGATTTTGCTTTCAAGAAATTACTTAAGGGATATCTTGCTGTTAAACAAGAACAAAAAAGTATAGCAAAGAGTTTAAAACATAAGTGATGTATTTTAAAGGAACTGTCAACAAAATGACTAAATACTGCATTGTTTTTGAAAAATAATATCTCTAGCTTGAGACAGACAGGACAAAATAATACTAAAATAAATGTTTACATTGTTCTGAATTACAAGATTAAATGTTCTAAAGTAAAACAAATCTAAGACCAAGCATTTCACGTTGCATTCCACGAGAAATTGCACATAAGCATTTCAAAACATCTAATTAATTGAACCGAATGATCCAAAGTAAATTTCACAGAGTAGGTTTTTTTATTAGGGAGAGTGTTATGGTTTGACGATTGTTTTGGAGGGGAAAAAAACCCGAAATACCTTTTCTTTGTTCTCTTAATTATTTCACCCTCTGCCAATTTTGTTGAGATGAGTCGCTTTTATTTTACAATGTCAACCATGAGACCCATCAATTTGAAACAGCGCTTTTGTTAAAATATGGTTTGTACAGAAACAACTAAATCCCATAATGACGTGCAAGTCTTTTTGACGCGGCTTTTACTGTCTGTCCATGTTACCTCATTTAGCTAAGGGTGTCAGTGTTATTCCTCAATCTGTAGATGCTTCCACGGCTATGCATCATTCTGGTATTGGATTACCAGCCCTATGTTATTTGCGAGAGGCTCCTTCTGTCATCGTTAGGCAGCCGCTTCTGTGAGTTGCTCTCCTGTTTGTCAATTTCAACACCCATTCCTACAAATCAACCCCTGTTCAAACCAATCACTGACCACTACTTCCTTTTAATTCACTTCTCTTCCTTTTCTCCTTACCCTTCCACAGGGCATTGTTTTTTGATTATCATGATTTCTCTTCACTCCCTTTCTTCAGCTTCATCCCTTTGTTACTGTTTTAGGACTCCACTGACCTTGCCACATTATGAACAGAGATAGGACATCACAGACCAATGGCACCAGACAGGACATGACTCTTAAATAGGCCACATTCCGGAAAGAGTCATTAATAGTTGGAGGAATAGTAGAGGATGGACTGAGGAAAATTTGAGGGAGAGCTAGAAAGTCCAAAGGTCCACACTGAAGAAAAGCAGCAGTGGACCACACCTCACTCCCTAACAGCACATGCATCCATTACGTCTTACAAAGGACAATTGGCAACATTGACTTTCTCAATTTACTTGTGGCCCAAGAGCCTTACAACCCACTGTAAATTTGCCTAGCTTGCTCATTAGCCAGTCCTGGCCTTATGTGGGTACAGATCTTTTGCTTTATTGGTGTCACGTTTTCACATATTAAGCCTGGTCCCCTGGTGGTGAGAGCATCCTTGTCAGCCCTTGTTGTTTTTAGGGTTAATCTGTTCAGGCTCTCCCCCCTGGGGTCTCTGTGGCTGTTTTGGCCTGTGGTCACATGACCTGCCCGGTCCTATATATATATGGCCAGCAGTACCTTAGATCTTTGGTCCAGGATAGGTTTTCCTACTGAGAACCTGCATTTGTGTTTTGATTCTGAGATCCTGTGTTTGACTTTGGCTTATGTTTCTGGATTATTCTCTTGTCTACTTTCTGTACCTTGTGCCGTGTATATTATAACCTGTGAATGACTTTTGCTTTTGCTGCTTGACCATTCTTGCCTGCTCCCTGGAACCTGTATTTCTGATCTCCTGTTACTGACCTGGCCTGTCTGAGTACCACTCTTGTTGCTGACCCAGTCTGTCCAGTCCTGTTTCTGACTCTGTGTGTATTTGCCCAGCATCATAGTTTACTTTGTGTAAGGGGCCAGATATAAGGACCTCCTTGTTGTTCAGGGTTCTGTGGTTGTTGCTGGACATTCGTATATTGTGGTCCCTTGCATACTCCTGTCTTATTCTGGTGTTCACCCCTACCCTGTTATCTGTATAGATTCAGAAGACCACTTAAGGATCCCCCCCCCAGTGCAGGGTCTCCTATTGTGTCTGTGTTCCTGTTCGATCGTCTCTTGTTCGGTTTCTGTGTATAGTGTGTGCTGGGTTCTGCATAATGCAGCAAACCCAAACCTGCCTAAAGGGCTTAAAGACGCTCGCTATAAAGGGCCCTCCTTAGCTCCTGCTCTTGGCCCCGTGACAATTAGCAAGAGTCAGAGTAGAAGTTGGAACATTCACATAGGTGCCTGATCACACATAGAATAACTGTAACTTCTACTGTAATAACAGAAACACATGGAGTTAATAGTTGGTAGAAAATACTGTGGTGAATTTGGCAGTAATTTTTTTCCCTTTATGCTTATATGAAATGAATTCTCTCTAATATTGAGCTTCTATCTTTTTCCTTTTCAAATTATCATAGATGAAGGACCCTTCAATAGGCCAGATTCAGGGAAGAGTCATGGGTGGTTGGAGGAATGGTAGAGGATGGACTGAGGGAATTTTTTTTCCCTTTATGTTTATATGTAATGAATTCTCCCAATAATATTGAGTTTCTAATATTTTCCTTATGAAATTACAATATATAAAGGCTTAAAGACATCGATAATTTTATTTTGATATTGGTCAATCGAAGCTTTGCGTCAGTAATATTGCATAGCTAATTGTTCATATCAGATGATAAGGTGACAAAATGTCCCAAAAAGAAAGCCAGCAATAGACTCAAAAAATACAAGAGAAAACCCAAAATATCACCAAGCAACAACACAAGACAGGCACAAAACATAAAAATTTTTTAACTGTACATGCATATAACTGCAGGTGTAAAGTACATATCCAGTCATGCAGAACAAATACTGAAATAAAAAGTGTTCCTGTGCCTTGAAGAGTAAGAAAACTCTTTACAAAGTAGGTATATGGACCTTCAAGGGCCCGTATAGGATAGGAAAGAAAGTTCCTAAGGGGTTAACTGCATCCGTAATGCAAACAGTCTACAATCCAACAATACAGGGGTAGTGCTAATTCCCCATACCTGGATAAGAGATACCTGCATTGAAGTTATATAAGCATATAAGGTATAGGAATCAAAAATATATTTAACACCAAATGGGATTGAATGTTTTAAATAAAACCTAGCAGTGGGCAAATGACAGAATCATAATGACATTGTGTAAATGCATTTTGCTGAAACTACTTGTCGGCTTCCTCAGGAGGAATAAAGCCCTAAGATATCTGCATAATAAGAAAAAATTAAAGCATCCAGTATTACGAATTGGAACAACATATGGAATCATGAGAAAAGAAAAAAAGTAACTGTGATGAAAGCTCCAACTTTTAATAGACTTTCCTTTTACATTTCCCACACAGGCTGGCTCAGTCACTCGCTGTGAGTGTCTTGTCCACTCAGCAGACAAACTCAGTACTTTTTGATGGAGTGTGGGAAGCCAAGAGACCATCAGGGTAATTCAAAGAGATTCGAAAAGTCACCGCACATTCGGTGACTTTTCGTTCTCTTCAATTCGGTTCCTTTTGCCGATCCCATTTCGGTGACCCTGCGGTGTATTCAGCAAGCACCACAGGGTCCCCGAATTGCAGGGAAAAGCTACCGCAAACCCGACGAAAATGAACCGCAAAACCCACCGAATGCACGCCGAAAACCCCCAAAAACATCTGGATTAACCCGTCGAAAAACCCAAGCAGGAGCCGATCACACGCAGCGAAGCAGCCGAGACCGCAGACGAGGCAGTGAATAAATTAGCGAAACAGTTTGTGTGAATGTTTGAAAATGAAACGCTGTTTGCAAAGAAACTACTGAGCGAAAATGTCTGAAATTTACATATGAGGTCCAGGGAATGATAATAAAAAGGGCTGTTACAGAAAAAATAAATAAACTTAAAAAAAAAATAAAAAAATCAGACTTTTAAAAAACTAAAAAAAAATCAGAAAAATGCTCAAAGTATCCTAAAAAAATCGATAAATGAAGAGACTCTTTACTGCAGAATTCTATAATGAGCGGTTTATTAGATATTGAATTAAAACGGGAATATTTTTAACATTGAAGCCTATGGGATTCTCCTTAGTAAACTTGCCGAATTAAACCACCGAATGGCAGGGCATTAGGGGAACCTTTCACTGCTGGTTTGTGTTCTCTGAATAGCCGAAGCATTGCTTCTCAATGGGGATTTCACTGCCCTCGAACAGGCACCGAACAGGCACCGTATGTTCAGGCAATTCGCTAGGATTTGGCGAATTGCCTGCTCTCTGGATAGCCGAATGGCCAGGAAAGGTAACCGAACGCTGATTTTCAGTGTTCGGTTACCTTTCTCAAGCAATTCGTGAATAACCCTGCATGGGTCATTGTGACAAAGGCAATTTGCAATGCAAGTGGGAATTGCAAAGTTATACTTTAGGAGTGTGTTTTAATATCTGTTTCTGTCTTAAGGTTCCTAGAGTTGTGTGTTTGTATTGTAAATTCAATTAGTTTAGCTTACCCCTCCAAATTAGTGCTGCCCAGAAACTCATTGTCACTAGGGTGGATGTAATTGAAGTATGTTTTTATTGGTTCTTATTTCACGTCCTTTTACTCTTAATGGTTTCTATGTTTTGTCCCTACTTTGTGTTTTACTTTATCAGCTGATGTCCACTCCACTAGCCAGATCTCTTATCCCACTCCAACAGATCTGTTGGGCTGTTGGATGTGGGGGAATCCGTTTCAGTTGAGCCAGTTGGGTAGTCTGAAAACTGTATGCTGGTTCCTTGAGTGGTTCTTAGTTCCAGAAGGGACAAATGAGGTAACTGGTTGGGTCTGATCCTGGGGTCTTGGGTAGAAACCCTGTGTGTGTTCCCTTTACGGTATCCACCAGAGGGTGAATATCTCTGAACCACCAAAGTAGTAGCTGTCAACAGAGCTTTAATCTGAATTTAGTATATGATGCCTCCTTTGATGAGATCCTGTCCCTTATTGGTAGTAAATTACATCTGACTAGAGACACTGGATATTTTTGTCTTCTGGTCATCATCTGTAACAAGCAAGTGAAAGTCAGTATGAAAAATTTAATATTCTGATCAATCTCTTGAATTCCTTAGAGCTAAAGTCGGCCATATTTATACTCAACGTCACCACTGATTCACAGGCCTCAATAAAAACATAGACGTTGGTAATTTTCCTGTTAATATGTAGTTTTACAAGGGTCAGGAAGAACTCTTTTACTTTATTGACTTGGAAGTCTGGTGTCAGCCTAAAAGAGCGTAAAGATGAAGAGACATGTGTTCAAAAATGTATTTTTATTGTTCACAGATTCCATTTGGAAAAAAAAGAAACCGGTTCTAGAATCCTCCAAGCGAAATTACATAATTGGTATTTTCCTTTCTAACTTGAATGGAAACAAGTAAATAAAATTGTGATTTCATGTAAATTGCTCCAGTTAGTTAGGGAGAAAATTAAGTTTAAAGAATATTATATACTCTAACCACCCTCCATATTGGCTGTTAAAGTTGCTTCCTTGTCTTGGCCTGCAAGCTGGTTAACTCTTTAATGACCTCCGTTGTCAAGAATGCCAAGCCTCAGTGTTGAAACAGACCACATGGAGTGTTTTACATTACAACCACTGGCCTGATCGTTATTGGTTTTGATCTGCTCACAGTTTCAATGTCCATCCATTGTATCTTCAAGAGCTTCTGGGTAAAATGACTAACGGAGCAGGCTGTCACATTTAATGCATGGAACAGCGGATAAAGTCCCTTAATGTAATGTGAACAAGAACCACTAAATTAAAAGCGTGTGTTATCAACACATTCAAAAGTATATCCTTACAGGGAAAAACCTAGAAATAGACATATATATATATATATATATATATATATATATATATATATTATATATATATATATATTATATATATATATATATTAATGTAATAAGTCTTAGTCAAAGTTTACAAGCAGTATGAAAGCTGTCAGATAATAATATTTTCAATGACATCTCTTTGGTTTTTGCCTAAGCGTTTAATAGTTTAAGGCTGGGGTCAGACCAGCGCACTTTTAACGTGCATTCTGGCGCACTTAATTACGGTTCACTAGCAGCAAATGACGGGCAATGACGGCCAATATATGAAGTACGGTCGCACGAAAGTCCGGCCGCGCAACGCAAGTGGAAAATGAACGCATTTTTTCGAGAACGCAGAACCGCTAGTACGGACGTACAGAGTGCGCTGCGCCCGCTAGCGGTGTGTGTGTGTGATTTGGAGACGTCAGACCCTGCTCGTGTCCGGCCAACATAACGTCCAGACACCCAAAGTTTCCTGGTTTGGATCCGTAAAAAATCACGCACAAAAATGCGCATCGTATGACCGTTTTCACGTATTCCGTGAAAAAATACGTCAATGCGTCCAGACGCACTTTTTTACGTTCGCGTGTAAAAATGCTTTCGTTTGACCATAGCCTAAAAGGTAAGCTATCTGTCAAGAGAAATGAGTGACAGTAAAAGTGCACTTGAGATAATAACGTTGAGATATATTAGAATGAATTATTGCTAAGTACATTAGGAAAATGACAATGGGAGATTTAGATGGAGATACAGAAAGGTTGAATCAGAAAATTACATTTTGATGGATGGTTACTAGAATAAGAGTGTATTTTCCTCTTTTTTTTTTTAAGATTACAATATCTTTTATTTTCTATTCATAATTATCCCTGTGTATAATTGTTTTGTGTCTGCATTTATTGTATTTAGAATGGGAAATGCTAAAAAATGGTTAATGACTTTGCATGTTTGAGAGGGACATCCGATTAGGATTAGGTTTAAGTGATATTTTTATTTAAGGGGTTATTCAGAGAGAGCTGATCTTGCCCCTTAATGTCACCGAACAGGGAATTTTCCCCGTACGGTGATATTTTGGCAAACTACCAGCAAGTACAGTGCCTGTTCGAAGGCAGTGAAATCCCCATAGAGAAGCAACGGGTAATCTATTCAGAGACACCGAACAGCAGTGAAAAGTGCCCTGCTGTTTGGTGTTTTCATTCGGCAGGTTTATTAAGGAGAGCCCCATAGGTTTCATTGTTAAAAATATTCCCGTTTTTATTCAATATCTTATAAACCGGGTATTATTTTAATCTGCAATAAAAGTCTCTTTATTTATTATTCATTTTTTAACATCTTTTAGGCATTTTTCTTTTTTTAAAGCAGTTTTTCTTCTGTAACATACCTTTTTAATATCATTCATAGGACCTTATATGTAAATTCCAGACATTTTCGTTCAGTCGTTTTTTTTGCAAACAGCGATTCAATTTCGACACTTTTTTTTTAACCCCGTTCGTCGACTTGTCGGCTTTTTCCGGCAGCTGGTCTGCACTGTGATCGGCAGCTCGGCTTTTTCTGATGTGTTCAAGTGTTTTTTGCGGCGGTTCCGGCAGGTTTTAGGTGGGTGTTCGGCGGGTCCCTGCAGTGAATGCTGAATTCACTGCAGGGTGGGGAACTATGATTCCCCGAAGTGCAAGGATGGGCGGGGAACGAGAGAGCACCGAAATGTTGGTGACATTTCGGTGCTCTCTGAGTAAGCCCTTAAAGGTTAGGATTACGGGGTACCTGCCGAAAAGAGCTCTTGTATGAGCATATGACCCTTGGTTAAATTAAAATATAAATATATTCTTATTATGTTTATTACAACACATATTGATTTAATAGCTTCATAGTCTTGGACAGTATGAATTAAATATTATAAATATAATATAGTATGTTCCATGGTCAGAACTGATTAAAATATGCAGTACAATACAATAAAAAAAAAGCTCCATAATGTTGTCACAGAAGTTAAGAGTCATCTTCACATCCCAAAAATTCAGCAAGATAGTATTTGCTTGTGTTTGTGTGTTTATTTTTATTGTCCTTCAACCTGCTGTCTGGTTAAAACATCACCAGCCGAGCACTTCCCTCCCTTCCTCCTGTCTCTATGCCCTAAATTCCCGTTTAGATTCTCTCTAATAGGGTCCTCCAATTCTACTGTATCATCTTGGTTATATTTATTGCACATAAGCGTATGTTGACTATATCATCCCTTTGTCCACTTCCTTTTCTTGCACAGCGGGATCTGCTGGAGCTATATATATAAATTATAATAATAAAATGATAATAATCTGACGCTGTGCAACACGAGAAAAGGACATCCATTGTAGCGCCAGCGAGAAATATGCTGAGCAGACCAGTGTGTGTCTCCCAGGCAATGTGCAGTATTTTCCATGATAGCACTAGACTGCATATCCCTCCTTACACGTCCCACACCATTGTGTAGATAGGTAGGATGCAACAGTAGTGGCAGGAAGATGAGTTTTAACTATGTCCAAAAGACAAAGGGCCATATTATAGGCTTGTGCACCGATGTTTTTTTTTCGGTTCGATTCGGTTCGATTTGTTCGGATGTTTAAACTTTTCGATTCGGCTCGTTTCGGCCGATTTCTGTTTCGGTTCGGCTCGACTCGTTTTTCGTGTACATTTTTTTTTTCGGAATATCGACCATTTTTCGTATTTTCGTGTCACTTTGCTCGTTTTTTGTATCGACTTTTCGTGATTTCGGAAATTTTCGTTTTTTCGGAACGTCTGTTCTCCTCGTTTCAAAGCTGTCTAACTCTTCGTTTTGATGTAATCTACTATGGTTTACTTTTTTATACTTCATATATTTTTTTATAATAAATTTTTGGTTTCTTTTTCGGATCCGATAATTCATTCTGTCGATACGATAATTCTGGCGATTCTATCGTGTTTTTTTTTAATTAGAGATCCTTTTTTTCTTATGAATATACATTTCACAACTTTATTTAATCACATTAAAAAATGGTATGAAAGCCAAGGAACAAAAAAAATGAACAAAACGATTTAAAAAACGCTAAACTGACCCGAATGGTCTGATTTTAAAATTATAAATTTTTTTAAATAAAAACCAGAACAAAAATGTTTTAAAACGGAAAAATAGTTGATCAAAATGATCTGAAACGGAAAAAAAAAGAAAAAAAAAAGGATTTAAAACAGACAAAAAAAAAATTAACCCTTTCGCTGCTGAGGCATTTCACGGCTTCCCTTCACGCCTGTGTGCGGCACTGCGGTTTGCTGCTGAGCTAATTTTTAACAGTTTCGCTCCTCTTGTTTAAACGCGTTTTTTTGAAGCCTTATTTTCTAATATGACCCAGACATGTTATATATCGTTCTTTCCGGCAGACTCGGCAGATGATTCATAATATATCATTATCATATGTATGCGTCATGTCCTGTCTGTATATTATAACAAAAAATGCAATAAAATTAGAATTTTCAATGTTTGTTTTACAAGGTGTAAAGTGTTTTTTTCACATTTTAACATGCGAGTGTTTGCGGTTATATTTTATGAGTTGCGTTTGTTAAAAAAAATTGAAAGGGGACTTGTTATATTTTTTTGGGTGAAAATTACACTATTTTTAACAAACGCACCCCATACAAAAATCCTTAGTGCAGCATCATTGTTCACATTATAATTGAAATGGGAACAGTATTGCTGCATTAACAAAACAAAACAAAACAAAAAAACCTGTTTATTTTTTTTTATATTTAAATTTTTTATAATTTTTAACATTGTCATGTTTGGTATTGTTGGAAAGGCCATGCTCTGGTCGATCCAAAGATACCAAACATTAACCAACCGATAGCTGACGCGGATCGGGAGATGGGGGGTTCCAATGAACCCCCCATCTCCACCATTGGTCGCAGTTAGGGGATAACTCCAGAACTGACGTCATTGTGACGAGGTCTTGGGACTGTCAGCAGCTGCCGTTCCCCCACGCTGTTGTCTTCCTGCAAAGACGTGACCATGTTGGCGGGCAGCGTCTTAGCGGGCAGCGGTGGGAGAGAGAGAGCTCATAGCTGGGAGGAGGTGTTGCGTGAAGCTGCAAACAGGGACAAATAAACTAGACCTGAGCCGCACTGAGGATCTTTGGGTTGTGTCGGAGAAGACTTCACGCACTGCTGCCATCAATATTTTTTGATAAATTCTTGGTTGTACAATGAATGTGACTGTGGACAAAAATCCGTGTTGTTGTGACATCGCCTAAGCTTAACAAAACCAGGCCACGGTAATCAAATCTCAAGGCAGTACAACAAGGTTGTGTTAGTGTGTGACATTTTTTGGACAGGCAGGAAGTGTAGAATGTGCACAGTCACATTCATGGCCACAAATATGTTGACAAATTTATGACAAAGGGTATATAGAAATGTCAATAAATTTATGTACAAATAATTTTAACAGTGTGGAAACCAAGCAATACATATTAACTTATTAAGTAAGGAAAAGCAACGCACACAAACAGGAAAATATAGAAAAAATAGAAAATTTATTTACAACATGGGGAAGGGAAGGGAACATGCCAAGGATGGCAAACTGCCCAACAGGGGCACAAACAAACATAGTGTAGTGGAACTGGAAGATGGCCGCCATTGTAAGCCAGGCGAACATTTTGTTCAGAATATTGGTTCACTTGAGATAATAACTACTTTGAGGAGATGTTGGAGCTGGTCCGCATCTTTGATTACAAAGATTATGACTGCCGTAAGGGCCCTTACGGCAGGAAGAATAACACCCGCAAGGATCGTATCCTTGACAAGCTACGCACCACCATCCTGGAGCTGTTCGGGAAGGACCGGACAAAGGACCAGCTCCGAAAACACTGGTCCGACCTCAAAGCACGCGAGCAGGAGCAGCTGAGGCACATCCGTCGCGTCATAGCCAAACGTAAGTGTCATGTTATATTGTAAAGCGCTGCGCAATTTCGGGAGGAGGCTGGTCTCACTGCCGCTCCAGGATGTCAGCGGCATTACTTATGTGCTCCCGCAGTTCCTGGAGCAGTTCCTGGATGGCGTCGATGGAGGTAACAGCCAGGCGTAGCTCGCCGATCGCCTCCCGATTTATCATCCTGACACTGGAGGACGTGTCCGGTCTGGCTTCTCCTCCTATATATCCAATAAATGAAAGAAGGAAAATACAGTAAGTAAAGCAGGTTTTTATTTTTGACTGAAAGTCTTGAAAAAATATAACAGTAGTATAAACCAGTGCTGGCGGCCTCCTGAGGCTCCGACTCCTCCTCCGACTCCTCCTCCACCACCACCGTCAGCATCTCATCCGGTGCTATAAGAAATTAAAGAAATAAAAAATACAGTAAACAACAAAACTGATTTATTTTTGACCAAAAGTCGTTGCAAAATAAAACAGTATATACCAGCGCTGGTGGTCGCCTGTGGCTCCCCCTCCTCCTCCACTGGGGCACTGGTGCCCGCCGGGGCAGATGCTGCCTTCTTCCTGTCTTCTGCCAAATCCAAAAAATAACAGGTAAATAATGCAGACTGGAAAAAATGGTATATCTATACAATATATTGCCGAAAGTATTGCGACACCCCTCCACTACCCACTAGCACTACCAGCTTGACACACCACTACTCCCATCTCATAGTTCTAAAGTCACAAAATATTTATTTATTATTCCTCTGCACATAGACATATATTACCGTTCAATTATATATTTTTTTCAGAAGTAAACATTACATTTATTCAATAAAAACTATTATTTGTGTTGTGTGCATACAATTACGCATTGTGCCGAGTGCTTTTAGTTATTTTATAGATGGCCTCAGCCTCAGTTTCACTTTCAGTTCCTGCTAATAAAACTGTGGATATAGCAGAAACAACAGAAATCCGCCATTTTGTTTTGAAATTTGCATCTAAAGTGTTCAATAATGACACTGCTGCAGCAAACTGAATTGCTGCGCTGCAACAATTCAGCAGCTGCTGAGGATGTATTGAACGCGGCTCTGTTTGGATGCACTTTCAGAAGAACTACATGTCCCATCCTACCACTTAGCAGAGATGCAGAGATTTGTGTTGATGCGCAGGTGGGAGCCAATATTGGGCAAGCTGCGGGTCATCTCGTATGCATCACTCAATCACAACAACCTCCCCCCCCAGCACACTACAGTACACACAGTGCCAAAAGAAATCCAGCATTGTAACTTCATCTACATACATCAAATATCACAATTTTCACGAATACGTAAAATCACAAAAAGGAAGAGCTATGGCAAAAATGCATGTATGACGAGTCGTGAAAACGCAAAGCTATACACAATCACATTGCATGAAAAAAGGACTAGATAAATCAACGTATTTCTGTGCACATTAGCACATGCAAGCACATTATTATTATTATACAGGATTTATATAGCGCCAACAGTTTGCGCAGCGCTTTACAATATAACATGACACTTACGTTTGGCTATGACGCGACGGATGCGCCTCAGCTGCTCCTGCTCGTGCGCCTTGAGGTCGGACCACCGTTTGCGGAGCTGGTCCTTTGTCCGGTCCTTCCCGAACAGCTCCAGGATGGTGGTGCGAACCTTATCGAGGATACGGTCCTTTCTTGCGTTATTCTTTCTGCCGTAAGGGCCTTTACGGCAGTCGTAATCTTTCCGATCAAAGATGCGGACCAGCTCCAACATCTCGTCAAATGCCATGTTGCTGGCCCCCTTCTTCCTGGGTGGTGTTTCATGGGTGCAAGACGATGAGGAGGTGTCTGAATGGCACTCGTCTCTTGCAGCCATGATGAATAATAAAAACAATATTTTGTCCAAAAAGTTGTCAAAAAACTGGCTCAATAAAGTTACGACATCCGCGCGCGCGCATGCGCGACCCGCGGACGAATCGGATCCAACCAGATTACGAATTTTTGTATCGACAGAATTATCGGATCATTGGAAACAAAAAAAACAAGTGATACGCATTTACAAATACAAAATTTACAGAATCAGCGATGTAACCGATAATAGTTAAATATACGATGTCCAGAATTACCGAAATGGAACCGAAATCACGAATGGAACCGAAATCATGAATAGAGCGAAAATAAATTTCGATTTGACACATTTCAAGTCCATTCTAAAATTCCGAAAATATTTCGTTTCGGCTCGGAAAACTTTTTGGATCTGCCATTTTCGGATCTAAAAATTTTTGGAAAATCGTCCGGATCCGAAAACCCGAATCGGGAAATTTCGTGAAAATTCCGAAATTCCGAAACCCGAAACGCACATCCCTACCATATTACATAGTTGGTGCTAACTTAACCAGAGCTGTTGTAAACTTACCAGAGCCATTATAGCCATTATAGCCTATTCTTTAGAATTCCGAATTAGGGGTGCCCTACCCGTATCTGTGTATTGGTAGACAAATATTATCAGGGTTATTCAAAGAGATCCGAATTGCTGGCAAAAGGTAACCGAACGCTGAAATTCAGTGTCCGGTTACCTTTCCTGGCCATTCAGCTATTCAGAGGGCAGGCAATTCACCAAATGTTGGAGAATTGCCTTCACATACGGTGCCTGTTCGAGGGCAGTGAATTCCCCATAGAGAAGCAATGCTTTGTCTATTCAGAGAACAAAAACCAGCTGTGAAAGGTTCCCGAAATGCCCTGCCATTCGGTGGTTTCATTCGACAGGTTTATTCAGGAGAATCCCTTAGGCTTCAATGTTAAAAATATTCCCGTTTGAATTCAATATCTAATAAAGTTTATAAACCGTTGATTATAATATTCTGTAGTAAAAAGTCTGTTTATGTATAGATCTTTTAGGCATTTTCTGGGATTTTCTAGCAAAAACATTTTTACGATTTTTTTTTTAAAACGTTTTATCTTTTTTCTGTAACAGCCGTTTTTATTATCGTTCATTGGATCTTATATGTAAATTTCAGACATTTTCTTTCAGTAGTTTCTTTGCAAACAGCGTTTCACATTTCAAACATTCAAGCGTACTTTATTTTTTCACTCCATTTCTCTGCGGTGTCGGGTTTTTTCGGCTGCGGCTCTGTGCTCTGATTGGCTCCTGCTCAGTTTTCTCCGGCGTGTTAGGCGGGGTTAATCCAGATGTTTTTGCCGGTTTCGGTGTGCATTCGCCTGGGTTTTGCGGTGAGTGTTTGGCTGGTTTGTGGCGGCTTTTCCCTGCACTACGATGGCCCTGTGGTGCTTGCTGAATACACCACAGGGTCGCCGAAATGGGATCACCAAATCGCACCGAATTGAAGAGAATGAAAAGTCACCGTACGTGCAGTGACTTTTCGATTCTCTTTGAATAACCCTGTATGTATTTCAGGTTTTACCCTTTTCTGACATTATTGTCTAGAACGTCTTGACCTTTCTGTTGCATTTGACACTGTTGACCACCCTCTCCAGTTCCTCACGCTATGTCAACTCAGTGGCACCGCTATCTCCTGGTTCTCTTCCTATCTCTTCTCTCTATGTATCTTTCTAGGCTTCCTCTTCACCTCCAGTTCCTCTTTCAATTGGGATACCTCAGGGCTCTGTTCTGGGTCCAAAACTCTTCTCGACCTATACCGCCTCTCTGGACAACCTCATTTCTTCCTATGGACTCCAATATCATCTCTATGCTGACAACACCCAAATCTACCTTTCCTCTCCCAATCTCTCTCCTCCTATCGACTGTCTCCCTCCTGTGTTGGAATGTGTTACTTCCTGCCTATCGGCTGTCTCCGACTGGATGACCTCCCGTTTTCTAAAACTCCACCTCTCCAAATCTGAGCTTCTTGTCATCCCTCCCTTTAAAACTAACATTGCTGCGCACATTTCTTTTTAGGTAAATGGAGCCACCATTACTTCTACCACTCAGGCTCATTACCTCGGGGTCCTCTTCGACTCTGATCTCTCCTTCACTCCTCACATTCAGTTGCTAACCGAATCTTGCTACTTCCACCTAAAGAACATTGCACGTGTCCATCCCTGTCTTAATCAGGACTCTACTAAAAGGCACATCCAAGCCCTTATTTCCTGCCTTGACTACTGTAACCGTCTCTCTGGCCTTAAGAGGTCCCAGATTCTCCCTCTGCCTGTGCTAGCCTCATCCACCTCACCTCCCGCACCTCACCCCTTTGTCAATCTCTACACTGGCTTCCTATATCTTTCAGAATCCAATTCAAAATACTGGTGCTCACTTACAAAGCTCTCCATAACCGTGCCCCTGACTACATCTCCTCCCTTATTAGCAGGTACATCCCATCCCGACCACTTCGCTCTGCCAATGATCTGATGCTATCAGCAACACGTACCCATACCCCCAACTCCTGCCTTCAAGACTTCTCCCGAGTTGCCCCGTTTCTATTTAACTCCCTCCCCCACATAATCAGACTTTCCTTGTCTCACCAGCCCTTCAAGACGTCTCTGAAAATACATTACTTTAGAGAACCCTATCGACTCATTCCACGATTCCCCTACTGTACATTTCTTGCGCCATCTTCCAATCCAGCCCACACACGCCCACTACTTCAGGTTCTCTATTTACACATACCTAATGTGCCACCCCTCTCCTCTTAGATTGTAGACTCTCAAGCAGAGTCCTCTCTCCGATTGTTCTGTGTGTTTAACTTGTATGTATATTTGTTATTTTGTCTCACCCATTGTACAGCGCTACAGAAATTGTTAGCATTTAAGAAATCCTCGTAAATGTAATTGTAGACGTATCCTCACAATGTATAAACAGAATGGGAGCTCTAGTCCTTCAGCAGGAATAGCAGTGGAACTGTGTTCCACAATGTTCCTGCTTGACCTGACCATTATTTTTACATTTTTATTTCTCTTTTTTAAGTATGTGTTTGCTGTGCTAATGTATTGCATTGAGGAGTTCATGCAAGATTAGTTAACCAATTTTTCTTTTCTTCCCCGTCCGCTGCTGACCTCTTCCTTCTCTCACTTTGATTACTTTGAAAATCTATTTTGAATAAAAACCATTTCATTTAACATCACACTGACTAAATATTCACATATACACACATATTACAATGTTTCTGTCCTCAGGAGATATCCCTGTCTAGACAGAAACCCTGAAAAGTAGAAAGAAGTATATATTTTTGCAGTTTACTAATAGCTCTGTTTTTTTCTATCCCTCCTGAAATGAAATTCTGAATCTCTCACTGTTTTAAATAAGCATCCTTGAACAATTACGCAATATATTATTTTGTTAAAAAACAAATATATAATAAAGCTTTGTTGGGTTTGTTACATTCAATAATAAGTAGTATATAATGTACTCAAACGTCTGTGTGGTTTGTTAGGTTCAACAGCACCGAGTAGGTCTATATTTCCTGTTGTTTGGATTCAAAATATATGAAAATACATAAATCTAGTCCCTTTGCAATTTCTTCCTTTTTTGCCTCATTTATCTTGGTGGTTTGTTGATTGCTTTCAGCAGGAATTGTGTGTGGTTCACGTTCTATGCATTCTATACATTTAAGGCTAAGGTCAGACGAAAGCCGTTTTAACGTGCGTTTAGCCACACGAAATCACGGCCGTGCTAGCAGCAAATGACGTCCAATGCCGGGGAACATACGACGAACAGCCGCACGAAAGTTCGTCCGCGCAACGCAAGTGGCAAACGAACGCATTTTTTCGAGAACGTCAAACCGCTACTACTGACGTACAGAGTGCGCTGCGGCCGCATAGCGGCGTGTTTGCGTGATTGGGAGACGTCAGACGCTGCACACGTCCGGCCAACATAACGTCCAGACGCAGAAAGGGTTTTATTGATGATCCGTACAAAATCACGTACGAGAATGCGCATCGTATGACCGCTATCGCGTATTCTGTGAAAAAATACGTCCATTCGTTCGAACGCACTTTTTCACGGACAACGTCAAAAATGCGTTCGTCTGACCCTAGCCATAGCAGACACTTGGAAAAACACTGAAGTGCTGGAGTGGTTGTTGCTAGACTTGTGCACCGATTTTTTTTTTTCGGTTCGGTTCAGTTCGTTCGGATTTTGTAAATTTTCGTTTTGGCCGATTTCCGTTTCGTTTTTTGTATTGACTTTTTTTCGTAATTTCGGAAATTTTTGTGTTTTTCGGAATGTCTGTTCTCCTCGTTTCAAAGTGTCTATTCGTTTTGACGTAAACTAATGGTTTTTCAGATCCGATATTTCTGTCAATACGATAATTCTGTCGATACGATAATTCTGCCATTGAGATTTCTCATGTTTTACAAGAAGGATACATTGAGATTTCTCTGGTTTTACAAGAAGGATACATTGAGATTTCTCTGGTTTTCCAGGAAGGATACATTGAGATTTCTCTGGTTTTACAAGAAGGATACATTGAGATGTCTCATGTTTTACAAAAAGGATACATTGAGATTTCTCTGGTTTTCCAGGAAGGATACATTGAGATTTCTCATGTTTTACAATAAGGATACATTGAGATGGGAATGATACAAAATTACAGAATCAGCGATATAACCAAAAAATACGTTGTCCGAAATTACTGAAATGGAACCGAAATCAGGAATGGAGCCGAAATTACTACTTGAGCGCGGTACAACACCGATGGGTCTTTACCCATTTTAACTGTTTCACATTTTTTCTCTAATCAATTTATTCATACACTATGGACTGGTGGTCATGGCTATCTGCATCTAGAGTCTAATCTGTTTAGCTCTATACAAGTATCGGTAACAACTACATGTCCGTAATTCCAAAATAATTACCACTTGGCGTGTGGTCGATGGTGAATGTAGCGATACATACTAAATATTGGGCGTAGCTCTCTGTATTTAGAGCCTAATTTGCTTTAGCTCCATATATATATTGGCAACGACTGCATGTCCGAATTTCCAAAAATAATTACCACTTGGTGTGTGGTTGACGGTGGATGTAGCGTTTTTTACTCTATATTGGGCGGAGCTCTCTATACTTAAAGCCCAATCTGTTTTAGCTCTACATACATATCGGCAAACGACTACATGTCCGATTTTCAAACTAATTACCACGTGGTGCATGGTCGACGGTGTATGTAGCGACATATACTATATATTGGGCGATTGTTGATATACCATCTATATATATATGCTCGCATATTTAGCCAATATTCCGGTTTAGTATACTATCTAGTGATCGGTATCTTTTCAGCCATTATTACATGATCCTATTTCAATACTATTTGCTTTAGCCTCATAATTCTCCCACTTGGTATGTGATTGTGTACACACACAATTATAAAATCAAATTCCATTTGGTGTGAGATCGCTGTTTATACTGATTTATGAGAGTTTAGTTTGATGTACTTCTGATTGGGCAATTTCATGCTAACACTACTCTTATTAGTTTAATTTATCCTCTCATTTGGTGTGTGATATGCAACAAAGTAGTGACTTCTACTTGACGTATGGTTGATGATCCACTCTCATAACAATATTCAGTTCTATGCATTCAATACTAGCTCTTCGTCGGATTATTTTTCATAATTTTTCAAACATATGTGCGCCTACAAACTAAACTATATCAAGCTTAGGTGATTGCCGAATTGTTTTTCATATATGTGCATGTTCATATTTAAATCTTGTTAAGGCTATACACATAACGTAGTGCTGATTATTACCTTTTTCAGCTACATCTCTATGATCCTACGCTATCATTATGCAACTTAACCAAACAATTCATCCATTTGATGTGTGACTGTCGACTAAATGCAACAACTAACCAATTTCCACTTGGCGTGTGGTCGATTATCAATTTTCATATGAGAATTTAGTTCTATATATCTAATACTGGGGAGTTGCTGTATTAGTTTCTAAATATATTGTCTGCTTGTAATTTACATCAAGGCTACACAAACAACTGAGTATTTATTACTATTATAATATGATTCTATGCCAATTGCTATCTTTCTTAATTTAACAAACTGTCCACTTGGCGTGTGGTTATTTTGCCTTAATACATACACGGTTATGTCCGAATGTATAACCAATTCCCACCTGGTGTGTGGTTATCTTCACGAGATATAACTCCATGTACTGACTATTGGGTGTCTGTTTGTTAATACATTCATATACATGTATATTTACAACTTTTTCGAACTATATCAGAGTTAAACATATACAACCCAGTATTTTGATCTCAATCTTACGACACCATCATAGAGTAATACTTTATATTTGCACCAACCATTCGAGCTGTTCAGCATGAACCAATCATATTCTAGTATATGTTTACGCTTTTATTAGCAAATTTGTTCACTCTAGTTAACTAGTTGCCATCTCATGGTTATTGTGTACCTAGATCTACACACCATATTATTTACCATTCGATATATTTCAACAACTAGCTGTATATCACATACTATTACTCTTAATTCACATCATTCAAGTTATTTTCATCTATATCAACACTAGTACCTAACTGATGTTCATTGGTGGCTTCTAATTATTTGATCAATCTTGGCTACGATTTTGCCTTTATTTTGCTGACTTGCCCTGTACCTACATTATACCAATTTCACACATATCATTTATAGATCAACTATTGAGCGCTTTCATTTATCGATTACGTTTACATCTTGGGCTGGCTAGCAGTATTGGTTACACCATACCACTTGGTAGCTATGACTCACCGAACACTATTAACTATATATCATTTTTCTATTTATTAGTCCATAGTGTTACTATTACTGTTTGTTTATTATATATGATAACCTGCTATTGTCATATAATCGATTACATGTTTGGCAATGTCCATTAATAAAGTTTAAAATATATTAACCCCAACCTCTCAGGGGGCTCTGTGATGGTGGTTGCCCACCTATCATTTGTACCTCCTCATTTCATCCACATATGAATTCTAGAGGGTTCAATCCCATACTCAGTTGGGGTGCCCTATCTTCATTTCACCTTCCCAGTCTCGGGATTAGTGATTGTTTTTTCGTTCTGCGTTTCGCACATCCCTAGTTGTTGCAACAGTTAAGGTTCAGAAACTAATTATCTAGTTTCAGATAAAAGGTTTATTCACTTCTTTACCAAGTGATTATCCACAAACCTAATACCAGGAACTAGTGGCTTTATGGAATTCACTATCAGGGTTATTCAAATAGAGACGTTCTGGCCCTGAAATTGCACCGAACAGTGAATATTCCCGTACGTTGCAAATTTGGGGCCATTCAAAACCTGACAATTCGCCATATTGGTGAATTGCCAGCGAAATACGGGTGATCTTCGGCGGCAGTGAAATCCCCATAGAGAAGCAATGGTTAATCTATTCACAGAACACTGAACAGCAGAGAAATGTCAGTGAAATGCCCTGCTGTTCGGTGGTTTCATTCGGCAGGTTTATTCAGGCGAATCCCATAGGTTTCAATGTTAAAAATATTCCCGTTTTTACGCAATATCTATTAAACCGTTTATTCTTTTAATTTGCAGCAAAAAGACTATTGTTTTTTTAAGGACTTTTTTTAGGCATTTTTCAGGATTATTTCGGCAAAAAAAATCCGTTTTTTATTTTTTTTAAAATCTTTTTTTCTGTAACAGACCTTTTTATTATCATTCATAGGACCTTATATGTTAATTTCAGACATTTTTGTCCTGTCGTTTTTTGCAATCAGCATTTACAAATTTAAAAAACTGCAGTCGTTTTTTTGTTTGTTTGCTTTGTTTGTTTGTTTTATCCTGTTCGTTGGCTTCTTGGCTTTTTCCAGCGGCTGGTCGGTGCTGTGTTCGCCGGATCATCGGCATAATCGGACACATTTGGTGGGTTTTCGGCAGCTTATCGGATCTGATAATTTTGGCGGTTTTGCAGGAGATTTTCCCTGCATTTCGCGAACCCTGCAATGAATGCTGAATTCAATGCAGGGTTGGGAAATTTCATTCCCCCGAAGAGCGGGGAAAAAAAGGGCACTGAATTTCTGGTGGAATTTTTGTGCTCTTTGAATAACCCCTTATGTAGTCACCACACACAGGGTTATTCAAAGATAATCGAAAAGTCACCGTACGTTCAGTGACTTTTCGTTCCCTGCACTTCGGGGCGATTCGGCGATCCTATTTTGTCTACCCTGCGGTGTATTCAGCACGCACCGCAGGGCCCCTGTATAGCAGGGAAAAGCCGCGCGCAAACCTGCCGAACACTAACCGAACACTCACCGAAACCCGCAGAAAACAGCTGGATTAACCCTGCCAAACACACCGGAGAAACCCGGCTAGCTGCCGATCACAGCGCAGAGCAGCTGCCAGAAAAACCCGACGCGCAGACGAACGAGGTGAAAAAAAACAAAAAACAGTACGCTTGAAAGTTTGAAAATTGAAACGCTGTTTGCAAAAAACTACTAAACAAAAATGTCTGGAATTTACATATAAGATCCAATGCATGATAATAAAAAGGTCTGTTACAGAAAAAAGAAAAAACAATTTAAAAAAAACGGAAAAAAAATGTTGACAAAAAAATCTCCAAAAATGCCTGTATGATCCTAAAAAAATCTAAAAATAAAGAGACTCTTCACAGCAGAATAAAATAATAAATGGTTTATTAGATATTGAATTAAAACTGGAATATTTTTAACATTGAAGCATATGGGATTCTCCTGAATAAATCTGTCGAATGAAACCACCGAACAGCAGGGCATTTCGGCAACTTTTCCCTGCTGTTTTGTGTTCTCTGAATAGATGAAGCATTGCTTCTCTATGGGGATTTCACTGCCTGCAAACAGGCACCGTACGTGCAGGCAACTCGCCAACACTAGGCGAATTGCCTGCTCTCTGAATAGCCGAATGGCCAGGAAATGTAGCTGTACGCTGAATTTCAGTGTTCGGTTACATTTCGGGGCCAGATCGGCTCTCTTTGAATAACCCTGACAGTGAAAATGTACTTGGAAACTCAAAAGCACATTTTCATACTGTACGCACTGTTTGACAGGTAGAGGATGCCATCTGCTGCCCTCAAAGTGCTACTACATGCCTAAGTGCTAATACAGTTTATGCTCCATTTTTCTGCTGAAGTTATTTAGCCTAGATTTCAATGTAGTTTCCACAATTGTTACTTTCAGCCAAAGGTGTCTAGTGTTGTTTTCACCACTTTTGGTTCTATAGGAGGTCAATGGAGATCGACACTTTATAATCGCCAACGTATATTCACTGGTGTTGCAAACAACACTGAATGGAGAATAACAGTAGTAGTGGTGTTCAATGTTGTTTCATCAATTTCTTCTGCCATAGTTTAATTTCGCTTTTATGGAGAGACAATATTCACCATAAGTGCAACAATGGTGATTTTTTTATCGATGTGTGCAACTAAGGTGAACTTGGTGAATAGACCATATGGAGTTTGTATTAACTCATTAAACTATTCCCTTCATTATATTTAATTAATAGGTCGAAAAGGACAGTGCAAGGAACCTGATGCAGTAAAAAATAATATTTCTACATGTATCTACTGTACCAAATTAGGAACGGTTTTGTGTTTATGATAAATCTCACTCCATGTTATTGAGCAGGAGTAACCTTGCCCCCCAGACGTTTTGGAACTACATCTCCCATGATACTCAGGTGCTCATTAGATTTGCTGAGCCTCAGTGGAAATGTAGTTCCAAAATAAATGGAAGGCCAAGGTTGCTGGCCATTGTTGTTGAGGGACACCTTCTCAAAGAACTGGGCACAATTGAGTTCAGTTTCATTTTTAATGGTAGGCCAAGGTGTCACTGTAACAAATAATTGAGTCATGAAGCAATTTCCTTTCCTTTTTCTTAAGTCATTTAAATGTACCGAGGAAGAAGAAGGAATATTATCCTAATCTTTAAAATCCTTTAACGGGTAGAAAAAAGCCACACTTTTACGTTTTTTTTGGCATCACAATTTAGAGGCTTATTAATTTCAATTTGGAAAGTATTTTTATGCGGTTATGTAATTGCCCCAGTAAAGCAAATAAAAGTGGAATTATTCATAGAGTAGTTGGAATGCAGTGTATATGAATATTGCAAAATTTGCTGATATGTAAGTGTCAAGTTTTATTTATTTTATTTATAAAGGATTTTACCAGGAAGGATACATTGAGATTTCTCTCGTTTTCAAGTATGTCCTGGGTTCAAGAACATTGTTACAGAAATACAAAGTAGTAAAATGCAAGAAATTAACATGAAACAAATATACAGATTAACAGAAAATAAATATGTAGGAAATATAGTCACTATGTTACATGTTTACAGGTGCATTCCTTATTGAGGTATGTTACTATGGAGCTCTTAAGGACTTTAGACTGGGGGGAAGATTTGATGGCGTCTGGGAGGTTATTCCATAATTGTGGTGCTCTGTAGGAAAATGAGGATCGAGACACTTTCTTTTTGTATTGTGGTATTGCAAGTAAGGTGCCGGTCCTGGATCGGAGGTTATAGGATGAGGGAACTGCTCAGGGAAGCAGCCTATTCAGGTAGGGTGGTAGCTTCCCAGAAAAGCTCTTAAACACCAGGTTGGAAAGGTGAAGGGTGCGTCTAGATTCCAGCGATGGCCAGTTTAGCTCTTTTAACATGTCACAATGGTGGGTCATGTAGTTACATTGTAGCACAAAGCGACAGAATGAGTTATACAATGTAAGTTTCTGAAGGTGTTTTTGGGGGGCGGCTGCATACACTACATCTCCGTATTCAATAGCTGACGTAAGCATTTCTGCTTTCTTACCGCGTCATAGGATAAAACCATTTAAAACTTATTTAAGAATGGTAAGTAGATTACTACCAATAGAATGAAAGTTTCTTTACTTATTTATTTTTTTATGATTTTTTTAAAAGAAACAATGCTTTTTAAGCCCTAAATTTCAGGGAATAGGGAACAGAAAACACAAACATCCTGCACCTAGAACTGCAGGCACATGGTGACTCCGACATAGGAGAGGGATAGGAAACAATATAAAACATCAGGTCCCCACCTCCCAAACGCATCTCTAGGTTCATGTACCCCAAGTCCAAAGTGACTACTGTCACAACTATCACTACTTAACTACTTAATCTTTCACTAACAAGTTGCTTTCTATAAAACCACTTTCAGGACCCAATGGATTTATGGAAAACAACTTTCCATGGCAGACGGTGCAAAAATTCACAAAAATAAAATGTTAGATACCTTTGAGAGATGGTACGCTTATCTAATAGGCTGAAGACTCCCCTCCTGACCAAAAGCGTTACTACATGTATATTAAGACAGCTGGGGATCTGTGTTTCCTTGAAGGTAAATACAGACCTCCAAGCTGTTTGAACAGTTTCAGCACCTTGGATGACAAATCAAGGTGCTGGAAATTTAGGGGCACAATCTGGAGCCTATTTGCAAATTAATAGCATTTACAATAAACGAAATTCCATTGTATTGCTCCGGAATATGAGCAGATCAATTTTACTCAATGTTGGACTCCTACAGGGGATTTTAACTGTCAGGTATGGAAGTGGTTAAAAGAATCCAAACTAAATTGCAAAATTTAAAGTTGGAGATTTTGTGCATTGTTTAAAGATAAAAGGAATGAGACAATTAAAGCCTATGAATTCTACTAATTAACTAATTACTAATCTTGTGAGGCATCAGTTCCAAGTTTTCAATTACAATAGCATATGTTCTTATTCAGCTCCAGAAATCCTGTAGCCCACAGGTGATTGATTGTTCTCTTTTTATAATGAAAATATTATTGTATTGATGTACAGTAAAGATAATGCAATTTCTCTTACTTAATATTTTTTATTGGCACTTTGAAAATGCATTCCAAGCGACGGAGTGACACGACGCAATATATACCAGAGAACGGAGAATTTCGATTTTAATTTTAGTTCATTAGCCCTTTCTTTTATTAGGAACGGAAAATCTGTTTTGCGTTCTCATTATTTAATCAGCACTGGCATGCTCATCAGTAATGTTGAAAGCTGTCATCGTAAATAGCAAATTTCTCATATATAGGAAGGGATAATTTACTTACTTGCATAGTCATTGGAGACCGGCGCTAACAATTAGAGAAAACCGGCGTGATTTGAAAAACGAGTTACAATTGATTGCGTTTCAGTGAAAATGAAGTTTGGAATGCGTTAATTAGATTCCACCTAAACATCTGAGCTAGGCCTCGGTTGAAGGCACTTCTACAACAATCCCCCAGCTCAACCATCCCCCTCCCCATCCCAAAAAATAAAAATAAAGAAGTAAAAAGTACGGATAATGTAATATTTAAAACAGAATTACAGTAATTTGCTAATGACACTGTTATTTCTCAGAGGTGACAGGCAATATATTTTCCTTAAAAGATAGGAAGGTTTATTGGACATTTGTAACTAATGTTGTTCATATCGTTCCTGTATGAAGCTTTAATCTGTGAATTTTGTACTGCTAAAGAATAATATTGTCATAAAATATGTTTTAAATGTTAAAAAAAAGGTTGCTTTTTTTTTGATAAAGTATTTTACCAGGAAGGATACATTGAGATTTCTCTCGTTTTCAAGTATTTCCTGGGTGGTGAGTATGTATCGTTAGGTGTCTTGCCCAAGGACACTTACTGGAAAGATGCTCTTGCTGGGATCAAACCTGTGTCTCCACAGTCTCCACGGTTATAGAGCAGTGATGTTACCTCTACTCCACCCAGCCGGTACTGCCTAGTTTATGTTGACACATTGTTAACATATCCTCTAGGAAGAGAAAACGGCAGCAATCAAATTTTGAGGCCTGAGTTGCATTTCAGTAAACCAGTAAAAATATTATATTTTGCCCCTCTCTTGCTTACATTATTTTACAATTATGGAGTAAAACCCAGGTAGTCCAGGAAGGAGATAAAAAGTATCCCCTAGTTGTCTGGTAGCGAAGCAATCACTCTACACTTCTGACTAGTTCAGACCATATTAATCAGTACCTCAGTGATAATTCAGAGTGCTCTGACAGGTCCCATATGCTGCAGCCAACCAGGAGGTGCCCTTACAAATACGGCATTTAGGTAACCTGGTTTGTTCAGAGGTCCCCTGTAGCCACCGAACCCCGGAACATATTGTGGGCTGTCACCCTCTGATGGTTGGTGACTCTGAGTAGGTTTATTAACTAAATGATGGTAGATAATCTTAGGCTGTGATGCCAATTTATAGAGAAGAACCAGAACATCAACTCAACAGCTCTGTTCATATATTGTTTTCATACTTTACACATAATAAATAAGTGCCTTGCCGGTATTTGCTGTAATATTGACCAGACATTGTTTGGATTTCAGAAAAAAAAAGTAGAATTCTGCCTGAACATTTGACATTGCTAAAATTCCAAGAAAACCCATCATTTACCTTCTGAATCTAATAACACTATGGTCTGTACTCCAGAAGCACCAATAATAGGGAGCCACTAAAAGGGAAAAATGGTGGGAGCATTAAGTCTTAGTAGCTCCCTTTTACCGGCTCATTTACGAGCCAGACACTATATTAAAGACTTGGCTCATAATTTTAGGCGTCCGCTGATGGATTCCAGCAGCATCGCCACCTGTCGCAGCTTGTATATACTCCTGATATTACTCCATGGGGAGTTGCGTCACCACAACCAGAGAGGTACACAGAGCCAAGGAGATAAGCCAAGGTCAATGGAGTTGACAGAAAACTGTATATAGAAGAACTAGAAAAGGGTCAGAACCAGAAAATTAAAGCATCAAAAACAAACCGAAAGTCAACAAACTACAACAGAGCAAAGAGAGAAGAAAGAGGTGGAATTAAATACACAAAGAGTGGCTTATAGGGTGTGCGTTTGAACATTAGTATGTAGTGAAAGTTACTAGAACGATGCACAGTAAAGGAGGTGTTTTGGATGACACACAAGGGAAGTATTGCCTGAATGAGGAACAGCAAGGGAAGCATCACTTGAGATGATAAACAGCATGGGAAGCATCATTGGAATGATGCATATCTAGCTGCATATGGAAATTATATCCGCACAATTGTGTGCCAGAAGCTACATAAAATGGGTTTCCATTGTCGAGCAGTTGTACACAAGCTTCACATCAATATGCACAATGCCAAGAATTGACTGGAGTGGTATAAGGTAAGACAATTTGGGTTTGGAGCAGGGGAATTTTGAACTCTGGAGTGATGAATCGTACTTCACAATCTGGCAATATGGTGGAAGAATCTGTGCGTGGCAGTTGCCAGGAGAACATTACCTACCTGAATCCAATGATTGTAAAGATGGTAGAAGAGGGATGATATTCTCAGGCAGGTTTTCAGGGATTGAGCATAACCCCTTAGTTCCACTGAAGAGTCATATTAATTCTATAGCATATGGCATAAGAGACAACCGGGTCCTATTAATTTTAGAACATAAGCTTGGGCCCTTTCCTGTTTCAGCAAGACTTTACATTAGTGCACAGAATCCATGTAGTCCATGTATTAATGGAGCTTAGGTCTGAAGTAACTCTACTGGCCTGAACAGAGCCCTGGCTTCAACCACACTGACCTCATTGAAATTGAATGTAATAGTGAGCCAGACTTGCTCATCCAACAGTAGCACCTGACCTCACAAATGCTCTTTTGGGTGAATATTCCAACAGTGAGCAAACCACGAGTTGAGTCTGAGAGGGAAATATTTCAACAGAATCACAAAATCCAGTGGAAAATCTACCCTTAGGAGGTGCTTTTATAGTAACCAAGGAAGGGGGCAGTACCAAACTAATTCTGTTAATTTCATAATGGTTTGTGTCCACCATGGTCATATATATTTGATGGTCAGGCGTCCACATACTTATGGATATGTAATGTAAAATGAAATCGAATAGAACAAGAGAAGTGTAAAATACACTATTATTGAGAACCGAGAAAGACTGGTGGAACTGGAGAAAGAATTTGAAAATGGAGTGTCATGGGACACGCCTTTGCAGGAAGGCCCAAGTTTATGCTGCTCCATCCAGAATACCCTGAAGCCTGCTTCCTGTCAGTCTTGCCTCTCAAGCCTCCTGCCGTGTTCCCCAAGCCTCAAGCCTCCTGCCTGTTCCCTACGCCTCAAGCCTCCTGCCATGTCCCCCAAGCCTCATGCCTTCTGCTGTGTTCACTAAGCTTCACACCGCCTTCTGTGTTCTCCAAGCCTCAAGTCATGTTCCCTGTGACTGATGTCGCTACTAGCAAGTAGATCCACCATAAATGTCTTCCTTGCTTCGGAAAATTCAAGTGATTGGTAAAAGTCCATAAAATATCCCCCAAGCACTGGTCAAAACTGAGTGTAGGGGTAAATCAAGCAGGTATATTTTATTATGGAAAACACAGGTTACTTTTACACAGGGTGTCCCAATTGTTTATACTCCTGCCCATCCTCAGACATCCTGGCGCCGGGGCAACACCGCCCAATTCCCTTTCACAGAATAGGTTGCCACCACCCCTAGTGTGAGCCCAGTTGATTAGTACACAATAGGGACTCCTGCCTTCAGCGCAAGCCCAGTTTGTAGAATGTTCCACAGCCCCTAGCATGAGCCCACTTGGCTACCTGATCAGAGTGGTGCGCAAGTATCCCAGGAAGCCTGGTGTCCTGACTTTGCTATTCAGTTATTTGAGGGTGATCCCAGTGGAGCGGTGGCACATCCCAGGTATGGTGAAGTAGCTCTGGTACCCCGGCTATTTCTGACCAATATATGCCCTGATCCATACATGGGTTACTGAGCTGTGTAAATCCAGCGACTGGTGTAGTGTACCAGGGTACCAGTTCCAGCGGATTGGCTGCTCTCCCTGCAGGAGGAGTGGAGAGGCAAGATGTTGGGGTTACTGTTGGAGCTCCACCTCAGGAAACACCTCAGGAATCACCTCATAGCAGGCTCCAAGCCCTAGAGACACACCACCCAAAAAGCGCCATGGTTGGGTGAATGGTGGCTGGGATGCTCACGGTAAAGTCTGGTGGCAACTGCTGGGTCTCGGCTGCTGACTGGCTCGATACTTTCATACAGCGGACAGGAGAAATACAATTATATACAACACGGGGTACATTATAAAATTGTTGGGGCAATTGAAATACGGCATATAACTAAGAGGTAAACGAATAGCAATAAACAAGCATAAAATATAACGGAACAACCGTGGTGGTTATCCCACCACACCGCAAATGCCCAGGGCAGGGAACACACAATTCTGGCGCTTTGCATTACAATGTAACTACATGACCCACCATTGTGAAATGTTAAAAGAGCTAAACTGGCCATCGCTGGAGTCTAAACGCACCCTTCACCTTTCCAGCCTGGTGTTTAAGAGCTTTTCTGGGAAGCTGCCACCCTATCTGAATAGACGGCTTCCCCCAGCAGCTCCCTCATCCTATAACCTCCGATCCAGGACCGGCACCTTACTTGCAATACCACAATACAAAAAGACAGTGGCTCGGTCCTCATTTTCCTACAGAGCACCACAGTTCTGGAATAACCTCCCAGACACCATCAAATCTTCCCCCAGTCTAAAGTCACTCAAGAGCTCCTTACTAACATACTTCAATACAGAATGCACCTGTAAACATGTAACATAATGACTATTTCCTACATATTTATTTTCTGTTAATCTGTATATTTGTGTTGTTTTTAATATCTTGCATTGTATTACTTTGTATTTCTGTAACTGTAACACTTCAATGTTCTTGAACCCAGGACATACTTGAAAACGAGAGAAATCTCAATGTATCCTTCCTGGTAAAATCCTTTATAAATAAATAAATAAACAATTACAGTCAGGTCCAGAAATATTGGGACGTCGACACAATTCTATCATCTTTGGCTCTATACACCACCACAATGGAGTTGGAATGAAACAAACACAATGTGCTTTAACTGCAGACAGTCAGCTTTAATTTGAGGGTATGTACATCCAACTCAGGTGAACGGTGTAGGAGTTATAGCAGTTTGCAGAAGTGCCAAATATTTGCACGATGTGACACAAAATAACGAAGTGGCGGCTGCCTGCCCCGCCACATCTGGTAGTAATATGACGGGGACAGATACATACAAGGGAAACAAATAGATATAAATATATATACGGTTTTTAGAACTTACAGTAAAGTGGCGGCCGTTCCATCACATTCCCCATGCATCAAGCCTCCTGCCGTGTTCCTCAAGCGTCTTGCCATGTTTCCCAGGCTCAAGCAAACCTCTGTGCTCCAGCCTTGCAGCCCTCCATGCTCCGGCCTTGCAACCTACCATGCCCTCTACCTTCTGTGGTCCTGCCTGCATCCAGACAGCCCTTTTCCTGTCCTGTCTGTCTGCTGTCTTGTGCGAGTTCCTGGTGTGTTGCCCTCAGTGTCTGTGTCTTGTTCCTCCATGCCTCTGTCTCCTCCCTGCCTCGTTCTATAGTCAGCCCTTTTCCTGCCTTGTTCTTCTCCTCCACTTCAGTAACCTCCTTCCTGTGAAGCCACTTTGCCATTCTCATCTTATTGTGGGGATGTGCATGGCTGAAAAATTTGTTTTGTTTAGTTTAGTTTCGTTACGTTTTTAAATAATTTAATTTTCGGAATTTCGGAACTAATTTAGTTTTGTGTTTCGTTTCGGATTCGTATCGTGTCGAATCGAATCGAATCAAATTCGATAGTTGATATCCATTTGATAGTTAATTTCAATTTCGATAGTTGATATCCATTTGATAATTCATTTCAAATTTGATAGGTGATATCCAATAGTTGATATCCATTTGATAGTTCATTTCAATCTCTATCTTATCGGATTCATATTGTATCGAATCGAATTCGATAGTTGATATCCATTTGATAGTTCATTTCAATTTCAATAGTTGATATCCAATAGTTGATATCCATTTGATAATTAATTTCAAATTTGATAGGTGATATCCAATAGTTGATATCCATTTGATAGTTCATTTCAATTTCTATTGTATGTATCGAATCATATCGAATCCGATAGTTCATTTCAATTTCGATAGTTGATATCCAATAGTTGAAATCCATTTGATAGTTCATTTCAAATTCTATAGTTGATATCAATTATTCTAATTTTTCTTTTATGATGATGACACAGTGTAAAACTAAATAAATTTGTTATATACCATTTCGTTTAGTTTCGTATCATATTGTTTCGTTTTCGTTTCGTATTCGTATCGTATCGATTCGTTATTCGGAAGTACTTCTGAATACAAATTATCAAATTTTGTTCCGAATTCTGATTTTTTCCGAAACGAATTCCCTTCCCTACTTCTTATTTGTATGCTCCAATAAACCCCCATTTGGACTTTAGTCCAGTGTCTCTGCCTGTTCTGTCACTGTATATTGGGCTCAAACCTTTACACCCCCTCGCCAAACGAGACAGGAAGTGAAAAGTAAAAAAAAAGGGAAAGAGTGATATGACAAAGATGAAATGAAAATTGATGTGGAGATTGAAAGGAGATTTCAACAGGAGAGAAGATGATGGAGAAAATAGTTACGGACAAAACAAACATAGAGTGTGGGGCTGCAAGAAATAGGAGGTATGAAGACACTTTTTTCAAGGTATAAGGGTATGGGTTTATAAACAAAGTGGATTGCATGGAACCATGATAAGAAGCAGAACGGTTTCTGAGACAGAAGCTCAATGATATATATATAAATAATTAATATGCGAATCTCTGAATAAAAGGCAAAACATGTTATCAATGGTTATATGTAACAAATTGTTTTTGTATGTTAAGCCATGAACATCTACTACAGACACAAACAGAAAAAAAGATAATCCACAGAAATGTGGAAATAGAAATAAGATAAATTTCTGAATGCAACAGAAATGTATTGTGTTTCGCCTGATCTCACTCTTACATCACCCTGTAAAATAAAGAATACGCAGCTGTTCTTCACTTATTGCGCCCTTGTGTTTGTGAACCGTCTGAATGATGAACAACAACCTTTTTTAATCTTTCCACGATTATCGGGCATTATGCTCTCAGCGACAACTTAATTTGAAATGGATATTTTCTTTCGACAAGGTTTTCCAAAACATTACGTTTGTTTTACTAGCATGAGATATAGGAGGTGTAGAAATCTACATTACTGCTGTCTGGTCATTCATGGTGGTGGTTAGCACAGTTTAAATAAATATCTGCTCTGAATCTCGATGCATCATTGAACTTTGGGGTATTTTATTACTCAATAATAGTAATGGCACGTCAACCAGAAAAAAAACACATTCATACCCAGACAATCTATAAACAAATTCCTCCCATTTCTATAGAGAACTAAACACTTCTTCAAAGAACAGTTCAAAACTATAAACTAAAACTAATAATAAATATGCAACAAATATGCATGGGATATGACCTAGCAACACAAAAGGGGTTATTCAGAGAGCTGATCTGGCCCCGAAATGGTACCGAACAGTGAATTTCCCCATACGGTGACATGTTGGGGCCATTCGGCTATTCAGAGAGGGCCATTTTGGCGAACTGCCAGCAAGTACGGTGCCTGTTCGACAGCAGTGAAATCACTATAGAGAAGCAATGATTAATCTATTCAGAGACTCCGAACAGCAGGGAAAAGTTGCCGAAATTCCCTGCTGTTTCAGCGGTTTCATTCAGCAGGTTTATTAAGGCGAACCCCATAGGCTTCAATGTTAAAATATTCCTGTGTTAATTCAATACCTAATGAATCGTTTATTATTTTAATCTGCAGTAAAAAGTCTCTTTATCGATTTTTTTTTTTTTTTTTTTTTTTGAGGATCTTCTAGGCATTTTTCAGGGAAAAAAATCATTTTTTTTATAAAAAGCGGTGTTTCTTTTTTCTGTAACAGACCTTTATATTATTGTTCATTGGATCTTATATGTAAATTCCAGGCATTTTCATTCAGTAGTTTTTTTGCAAACAGCTTTTCAATTTTGACACTTTCAAGCGTATTAGATTTTTTTTTTCTCCGTTCGTCAGCTTGTCGGTTTTCTCCAGCAGCTGGTCTGCGCTGTAATCGGTGGCTTTGCTGTTTTTTTTGTCGTGTTCGGCATGTTTTTTGCGGCATTTTTGTTTGGATTTCAGTGGGTTTGCAGCAGGTTTTCAGTGCACTCCGGGGACCCTGAGGTGACTGCTGAATTCACCACAGGGTGGGGAGCTTTGATTCCCCGAAGTGCAGGGAACTGCGGGGAACGAGAGAGCACCAAAATGTTGATGACTTTTCGGTGCTCTCTGCGTAACCCACAAAGTAAAAGCATATAAGGTAATCTATAATATACAGTCAGGTCCAGAAATATTGGGACATTGACACAATTCTAACATCTTTGGCTCTATACACCACCACAATGGAGTTGGAATGAAACAAACACAATGTGCTTTAACTGCAGACTGTCAGCTTTAATTTGAGGGTATGTACATCCAACTCAGGTGAACGGTGTAGGACTTACAGCAGTTTGCAGATGTGCCTCCCACTTGTTAAGGGACCAAAGGTAATGGGACAGAATAATAATCATAATTCAAACTTTCCCTTCTTAATACTTGGTTGCAAATCCTTTGCAGCCAATCACAGCCTGAAGTCTGGAATGCATAGACATCACCAGACGCTGGGTTTCAACCCTGGTGATGCTCTGCCAGGCCTCTACTGCAACTGTCTTCAGTTCCTGCTTGTTCTTGGGGCATTTTCCCTTCAGTTTTGTCTTCAGCAAGTGAAATGCATGCTCAATGGGATTCAGGTCAGGTGATTGACTTGGCCATTGCAGAACATTCCACTTCTGTCCCTTCAAAAACTCTTTGGTTGCTTTTGCAGTATGCTTTGGGTCAGTGTCCATCTGCACTGTGAAGCGCCGTCCAATGAGTTCTGCAGCATTTTGCTGAATGTGAGCAGATAATATTGCCCGAAAATCTTCAGAATTCATCCTGCTGCATTTGTCAGCAGTCACATCATTAATAAATACAAGAGAACCAGTTCCATTGGCAGCCATACATGCCCACGCCATGACACTACCACCACCATGCTTCACTGATGAGGTGGTATGCTTAGGATCATGAGCAGTTCCTTTCCTTCTCCATACTCTCCTCTTCCCATCACTCTGGTACAAGTTGATCTTGGTCTCATCTGTCCATAGGATCTTTGTTCCAGAACTGTGAAGGCTTTGTTAGGTGTTGTTTGGCAAACTCTAATCTGGCCTTCCTGATTTTGAGGCTCACCAATGGTTTACATCTTGTGGTGAACCCTCTGTATTCACTCTGGTGAAGTCTTCTCTTGATTGTTGACTTTGACACACATACACTTACCTCCCGGAGAGTGTTCTTGATCTGGCCAACTGTTGTGAAGGGTGTTTTTTTCACCAGGGAAAGAATTCTTCAGTCATCCACCACAGTTGTTTTCCGTGGTCCCCCGGGTCTTTTGGTGTTGCTTAGCTCACCGGTGCGTTCCTTCTTTTTGAGAATGTTCCAAACAGTTATTTTGGCCATGCCTAATGTTCTTGCTATCTCTCTGATGGGTTTTGTCAGGATCCTGGCAGAGGGGATTAGGGTATGAGCCCGATATGCGGGAGATAAACAAGCTGAGCCACGTAGATGAAGTACAAGAGGGGGTTTATTAGAATACAGCAATATGGATAATGCAGGAATGGAGATGACTGAGAAGGCAATGCAGGGATAACCAGACACAGGGAAACACTGAGGAAAAACACAGCAGGAAACTTACATACAACACGAGACAGGAAACAGAGGGCACTGGAAGTTTGGAGGCAGAGGGCACAGGAGGCTTGGCAGCTGCGGGTACTGGATGATTGACAACAGCGGGTACTGGAAACTTGGCAACAGCGGGTACTGGACACTTGGCAACAGTGGGTACTGGACACTTGGCAACAGCAGGTACTGGATACGTGGCAACAGTGGGTACTAGATACATGGTTGCAGCGGGTACTGGATACTTGGCAGCAGTACGCACTGGATGCTTGGTAGCAGCAGGCAGTATACGTGGGTCATATAGTCCATGCAATAGGACATGGCAGGCGGCTGGCAAACGTAGTCAATGTCCAAGGAAAGAAGTCAGTACACGGGGAATTCAATATCAGCAGAGGATGGGAGCAGGGAGCAGGTCACAGGAGAAAGGCTACCAGGAAGTGAGTGTAATAATGCAGCCCTGAATCATGGGTGCTCCACCCTTATAAAGGGAACCACAGGCCTATTATTGGCAGCACCTGAGGTAGACACAGCCTGAGGGAAAGCAGGAGGTGGCTTAGCAAGAGGAATGCTGTATTGGTCCAGTCAGGAGGGTGCCGTACCACTCCTAGCCTTCTTGCCACGGTGGCGATGGCGTGAACCATGACAGGTTTGTTTTGTTTCTTCAGCCTAATGATGGCTTGCTTCACTGATAGTGACAACTCTTTGGATCTCATCTTGAGAGTTGACAGCAACAGATTCCAAATGCAAATAGCACACTTGAAATGAACTCTGGGCCTTTTATCTGCACATTGTAATTGGGGTAATGAGGGAATATCACACACCTGGCCATGGAACAGCTGAGCAGCCAATTGTCCCATTACCTTTGGTCCCTTAACAAGTGGGAGGCACATCTGCAAACTGCTGTAAGTCCTACACCGTTACCCTGAGTTGGATGTACATACCCTCAAATTAAAGCTGACAGTCTGCAGTTAAAGCACATTGTGTTTGTTTCATTCCAACTCCATTGTGGTGGTGTATAGAGCCAAAGATGTTAGAATTGTGTCGATGTCCCAATATTTCTGGACCTGACTGTATATAAATGCGAAAGACCTGACTGACTGACTGACTCATCAACGCCCAGCTGAAACCGTTTAACCTAGGAACGCGAAATTCTGAAGATGCACTGTTTTTATGATGTAGGCACCCACTAAGGAAGGATTTTTTTGAAACTCCGCCCCTAAGGGGGGGAAAAAGGGGTTGAATATTTTAAACAGGATACCAATAGCTAAAAAACAGAAGATGTTACAGACGTGAAAATCGGTATTTAGAGTCGTCTTGAAAAATAAAAAAAACACGTATTTTACCGTTTTTTCAAAAATCCAAGTGGGGGGAAAGGGGGTTGAATATCTATCTATACAAACGCGAAAGTCCTGACTGACTGACTCATCAACGCCCAGCTGAAACCGTTTAATCTAGGAACGTGAAATTTTTTTTTTATTTTTTTTTATAATAAAGTTTTTATTGGTTTTTATCAAACATACATAGTGAGATAGTAAACATTCAATAATATGGGTATACATAGAATTAGGATGGATATATTTCGTTACAGATGGAGTTTTAATGGTATAACTTAACAGAGGGGGGGGAGGGAGGAGGGTGGTGAAAAGAGGATTGGGATAAAGGAGAAAGGAACAGGAGGGGAAAGAAAATGAAAAAAAAAAAAAAAAAAAGGGGGGGGAGTTCAGTAAATATCCATCCTTGCATACGGTAGATATGAGTAATGCAGTTTGTAGATTCCCAGGTATCGACATATAACGCTTCTATGAGTGACAGGGTGTCAGGGGAGTGGCTCATCACTAGGGCTATCTGCAATCTCAAGATTTCGCGTTTTCCGGGTTCGTGTAACTCCTATTTAGCCCGCTCCTCCACCCGATTTCTCATCAATAGATTTGGCCACCGGAGTGTAGCCTTGCGATCTCGTGGCTCGAAAATTTAACCACCAATACCACGTGACGAAATATTTGTCATATTTATTGTCCATGGAGAGGAACATCTCCTCCATTTCGCGGACTCCCTCGACCGCTTGAATCCATTCCCATACCGTTGGGGGTGTAGTCGAGCGCCATTTTCGAGGGATCAAAGATTTGGCAACATTGAACAATTGTATAGCTAAAGAGTTCCTATATGTGAGTGTCGAGATAGGGACCAAATGAAAGAGTGCGACTTCAAGGGACGGGCACGAGTCCAAGCCTGTGATTTCATTAACGATCGAGAATATAGATTCCCAGTATGAACGTATCGATGGGCATTCCCACCAGATGTGCACAAATGTGCCCGGTGAAGCTTGACAGCGCCAACAGGTCTGGTCAGTAGAGGGGTAAATTTTATGTAGACGAGTAGGCGTCAGGTACCACCGCATGAGCAGCTTGTAGTGTGTCTGTTGGATGTGTAGGCTCCTAGAAGCATGTGAAGCAGTCTGAAAAATCAAGCCCCACTCCTCTTCAGATATTTTGTTACCCATGGGAACGTGAAATTTTGAACGTACACTGTTTTATGATGTAGGCACCCACTAAGGAAGGATTTTTGTAAACTCCGCCCCTAAGGGGATGAAAAAGGGGTTGAATATTTTAAACAGGATACCACCGAAGGAAAGGGTTACCCTAACAACCACTATAGCTCAAAAACCGAAGATGTTACAGACGTGAAAATCTGTATTTAGGTTCATTTTGAAAAATAAAAAAAAAAGAATTTTACTGGCTTTAAAAAATCCAAGTGGGGGGGGGCAAAAACAGGGTGTTGAATATTTTAAATATTTTAAACACGATACCTATATCTCAAAAATAGAAGATGTTACAGATGATAAAATTTGTACTTAGATTCATCTTGAAAAATAAAAACACGTATTTTACCCTTTTCTGTAAATTCCTTGGGGGGGAAAGGGGGGTTCAATACTTTTATCAGTATACCTATATTTCAAAAACCGAAGATGCTACAGGTGTGAAATTTGGTATTTACAATCTTCGTGAAATAAACCAAACATGTCTTTTACCATTTTCCAAAAATCCAATTAAGGGGGGGTCGGGGAAAGGGGGTGTGAATACTTTTATCAGTATACCTATATTTCAAAAACCAAAGACGTTACAGATGTGAAATTTGGTATTTACTATGTGCTTGAAAAATAAAAAAAAGGAGTTTTACCATTTTCCAAAAATTCCAGGTGAGGGGTGAAAAAAAGGGGGGTGAATACTTTTAAATAGGATACCTATATCTCAGAAACAGAAGATGTTACAGACATTAAAATTTGTATTTAGATTCATCTTGAGAAATAAGAAAAACACATTTTACCATTTTCCAAAGATCCAGTGGTGGGGGCCAAAAGGGGGGGGGGTTAATACTTTAATCAGTATACCTATATTTCGAAAACCAAAGATGTTACAGGTGTAAAATTTGGCACTTACAATCTTCTTGAAAAATAAAAAAACACGTGTTTTACCTATTTCCAAAAATTCAAGTGGGGGGGTGTGAAAAAAGGGGGGGTGAATACTTTTCAACAGGATACCTATATCTCAAAACCAGAAGATGGTAAAGACGTGAAAATTGGTATTTAGATTCGTCTTAAAAACAAACAAACACGTATTCTACCATTTTCCAAAAATCCAGTGGGTGGGGGGTTGAATGCTTTTATCACTATACCTATACTTCAAAAAACAATGATGCTACAGGTGTGAAATTCGGTATTTATAATCTTCATGCAATACAAACAAACGTGTTTTACCATTCTCTGAGAATCCCAAGTGGGGGGTGAGAAAAGGAGGGGGTCTGAACAAAAAAACCTCATGTTTCTTTTAAAAACAATTTTAGCAAATCCCAAAATCCACGCGAGCGACGCCGCGGGCAAAAGCTAGTATCCCAATAAAGAGAAGAGTGCAGTAGATACAACTGGACGCTCACATATTCATGAGGTATTCTGTGTTTTTAATCCCAATAGCGATCTTCCCCGTGTACCAGAATCAAAGGTCAGATGGCGAATATATCTGACCATATAAAATAGAAGGAAGAATGCAAAGCAATAGCTTACTGCAGACCATTAAATAATTTATTAACCCTTTACTACTAAAGACAAGTTAACTTGATTTTCCATTGTAAAGCAATGAAAAGCAATAATTAGCATAGCAACAATCCATTTGAATGTCTTTTTAAAGCAGGATTAGTGTGCTCTCTGTGGAGAAAACAAATTTACTGTGATAATTCCCGCCTGTCTGTAATACTGTAAGGCAGTGGTTCCCAACCGCGGTCCTCAAGTACCCCCAACAGGTCAGCTTTTCCAGATATCTGAAGCACAGTACAGGTGATATGATTTGCTGTTCAGTGATTGCAGAATTCAGTCTGCATTTCCCTGCAATCAGCAGACCCAAACCTCACTTTAACAAAAAGTTCCAAAATGTTGCTGCTGCATTGCAGTAACCAGGGAAAGGGCAGAATACAGGGAGAGTTCTGGGGTCACTCACTGCTGTACAGGGATACGATTCAGGGGGTTATAAAGACTGAAATCCCTGCATAGTACAGATATAAGGTGTTACTGTAATCTCCATATACAGGCATTTGGCCACATACAGATATTATTTGTATATTCCACTGGTTTGTTTTGGAAACTGCATGGTTAATAATCTCATTATGATCACAGTCATGGAGCTGATGTAACGCTCCATGCTTCAAACCCCAAGAGACTTTATGTTCATTTATATCGTGTGTTTTTAAATATATTTTACATCGTTTGGTTTTAGTTTAATTTAGTTTAGTGTAAAATGGCATAGCTTTGGTTTTAAAAATACTTATATTCCTGTAGGTAAATGTGTTTTTGTGTAAAGCTTTACTGCTGTGTAATTTATGCACCAGGGTTTTTCCCATTATCTAGCTGCATGTTTAATTCAAGGGATCTCTGATAGTGTGTGTCTAATCTGATGTGTTAGAACAATGGATATACAAATGTTGTGTACAAATGTTGTGTAAATAACTGATTTAATGTAATTAGTATGGGTATGCAAATTATGACAGTTGGACTTCAGCATAAATGGTGGCGTTTGGTTCATTAAAAAGTCAGAGAACTCTCAGAGCTCAGAGAGAGAGGATCCTGTTTTAAAGCATACAGCCGCGCCTGGTGTCTTTATTTCAGCGACACTACACTATACACTATCACCCTCAGAAGGCAGAGAGCGGCCTTCTGGAGATTCCTAACGGCTCCAGGGCAGAGGAACAGAAGCAGGCAGGTCAAGCTGCTCGAGGCGCTGAGGACAGCCCTCCCAGTAGCCGGGCTGACCGCAATGAAGGGGTGTCTGGAGAGCCAGGACAGACGGAAGGGAATGGTTCCTTCACACTGGTGGCAAGTGGTGAGGATAAGCTCTCCAACCCCAGAAGAAACGCAGAATGGCCAGCTATGCCAACTACAAGAGGGACACGCTGAGATACATATTAGAGTGCCGTGGAGGAATCGCCGGCACCAAAAACAAGAAAGCCCTGGTCAAGGAGCTTACAAGGATGGACCAGCGAATGGTAAGAACCCCAACCCCGACTCCGGCCACTGAAGATCACCTCCGAAAGAAAGCTCGAGCAATATTAGAGCTATGCGGCACCACCCCCTCCAAAGCCGCAGTTGTACAACTGATGATGGACCTCCAAGAAGATGAGGAGCGAGATAAGGAGCACCAACACCAGCTGCGGTTGGCCGAGCTCCAAGCGACATGGACAGAATACCCCACCCCTGAAACCTACCCCCCGTAGAGCCCTGGGTGGAGGTTGACAGCCCGCCTGGAGCTTCGTCCAGGGAATCTACACCCCCCAGCGATCCTTTTATGGGGACTTACAGCTTGTCTGGAGCTTCATGGGAGGAACCCGCACTCTCCAGCGATACTTGGGAGGAGATTTACAGCTTGCCTGGAATTTCCGTCAAGGAAGCTACACCCCCCACAGTCTGCCACGAGGAGCAGACAGATGTTCCTCCCGGGCTGGTTTGCCCGCAACCTTTGATCCCCCTGGAGATGGAAGAAGCCATCCTCCCGCAAAGCGACCATTACCCAGCAGAAGCGCTGGCAATGGGGCAGAGCGCCGCTGGCCTCTGCCCACCCACCCCATCCTGCCCCGAGGCGCAGATGGATGATCTACCAGGGCTGCTTTGCTCGCAGCCCTTGCTTGTTTCCCCGGATCCCCCCGAGGATCCCCCCGGGGCTTGTTTCCACACAGCCCCTGACCTCCTTCATTATGGAGGATGCCCTCCTCCCACAAGGAGACCCCCACCCAGCAGAAGAGCTGGCCATGGGGCAGAGCGCCGCTGGCCTCTGCCCACTCTCCACAGTCTGCCACGAGGAGCAGACAGATGTTCCCCCCGGGCTGGTTTGCCCGCAACCTTTGATCCCACCGGAGATGGAGGACGCCATCCTCCCGCAAGGCGACACTGTGTCAGTGTCTATCCCCCAGCTGAAGTGCTGGCGACGGGGCAGAGCGCCGATGCCCTCTGCCCACCTTTCATAATGGTCACATCGGACCCAGGAGAGGATCCCCCGGGCTGGTTTTCCCACAGCCCATGACCCCACCGGAGATGGAGGATGCCATCCTCCTGCCAGAAGACACTTTGTCAGTGTCTATCCCCCAGCTGAAGCGCTGGCGACATGGCAGAGCGCCGCTGGTCTCTGCCCACTCCCCAAGTTGCACCAAGACGACCCGAGCAAGGATCTCCACAGGCTGCTGGCCCAGCAACGAATGACCCCACCGAGAATGGAGGACACCATTCTCCTGCCCGGAGACACGTCCCCAGCATCTACCCCTCCAGCGGAAGCGCTGGCAACAGGGCAGAGCGCCGCTGGCCTCTGCCCACCTTTTTCGGTCCGCACAGAAGATTTCAGTGAGGACTCCCAGGGGCTGCCGGCCCCGCAGCCGACGACCCTACCCCGACTGGAGGCAAACTGTTTCCCGTATATTACACCCGTCCCCCCAGCAGAAAATCTGGCAACGGGGCAGAGTGCCGCTGGCCTCTGCCCACCACCCAACTTGTGCCCAGAGGATCCAGGCAAGTTTTTCAAGAAGGTGCTACCCTCCGGACCAATGGCTCCCCTGAGAATGGAGGGCGCTATTCTCCCACAAGGAGGCACTTCCCCAGCATCCACCCCCCAGCAGAAGTGCTGGCTACAGGGCAGAGCATTTCCAACCTCTGCCCATCCTCCCAACCCTTTAGGCTGGAGGCCTCTTGCCTCACCTATTCCCCTCAACGGCTGGCCAGAGCACCAGGGGCACATGCAGTTGGGACACGTTCCCCCGGGTTATTGATACCCTGGAGAAGGTACAGGCGGTACCTCTCCCCAACAGCGAGACACTTCCCCAGGAGGGACACCAACAAAGGATTACACCAGCGACACGCCGGCCCCAGAGTATAGGGCACCCCTCGGACAGTGGGCCAGCCCACAAGGACAAGTGGAGAAACCCAGGGGCTTGCCTCCTCCCGACAGACTATGGACCCACACCCAGGAATACCCTGTGGCGACCGTCGGACCCCACTGGTGATGCTTGTGCGCCAGCACCCTGGAACTTTGAGGATGGCGCAGAAAAAAGGACCAGGTGAGAAGTCTCATCAGTGGCAAGAGATCCGTTTGGATCTAAGCTTGCCCTGCCGTTCTGGAAGGGGGGACATATGTCATGGAGCTGATGTAACGCTCCATGCTTCAACCCCAAGAGACTTTATGTTCATTTTATATGTGTGTTTTTAAATATATTTTACATCGTTTGGTTTCAGTTTAATTTAGTTTAGTGTAAAATGGCATAGCTTTGGTTTTAAAAATATATATTCCTGTAGGTAAATGTGTTTTTGTGTATACAGTAAACAAGCTTTATTGCTGTGTAATTTATGCACCAGGGTTTTTCCCATTATCTAGCTGCATGTTTAATTCCAGGGATCTCTGATAGTGTGTGTTTAATCTGATGTGTTAGAACAATGGATATACAAATGTTGTGTACAAATGTTGTGTAAATAACTGACTTAATGTAATTAGTATGGGTATGCAAATTATGACTGTTGGACTTCAGCATAAATGGTGGCGTTTGGTTCATTAAAAAGTCAGAGAACTCTCAGAGCTCAGAGAGAGAGGATCCTGTTTTAAAGCATACAGCCGCGCCTGGTGTCTTTATTTCAGCGACGCTACACTATACACTATCACCCTCAGAAGGCAGAGAGCGGCCTTCTGGAGATTCCTAACGGCTCCAGGGCAGAGGAACAGAAGCAGGCAGGTCAAGCTGCTCGAGGCGCTGAGGACAGCCCTCCCAGTAGCCGGGCTGACCGCAACGAAGGGGTGTCTGGAGAGCCAGGACAGACGGAAGGGAACGGTTCCTTCACAATCACCAAATCATGTTAAATTGTGGGAGATCAGGGACACCATGTAACATTCAAATCTGTCATTCCAGCAATATTTCTCTAAACGATAAAGGAATGCATGAAAAACTAGAAATGAGCAAATATACATAATAAAATTAAAGTTACTAAATTTTAATTAACAACAATTTCTGTTCGAAATGTCTATTTTCTCTATATTTGTTAACTTTGCATACCATGTCAAATAAATGTTATGCTTTTATTTTTTTAAACAAAATGTTCTTGGTGGTGAAGGGGTTAAAAAGTAAACACCATCAATTGCACACACAATATTTAATTTTGCTCCTGAGGAAATGAGTTTTACTGACTAAAAGCATCAAGCCTCTTGCAAAGTTGCATTTTGTGGATATTACCCATGATGCAACATTTACCAAACCTTTTACTCTGTGGCTGTGCTTTCTCGTGCAGTATTTAACACTTAATGTGGTGGCAGAGGGATTGTTTAGATAAGGTCACAGGAATTGTATTGTTTTCTAAGATAAGATCAAGATAAGAGCTGGCAGCTGAATGAGATAAGACAAAAAGCTTAAAAGACTTCTAATCTACACCCTGGCGATGTCCTTTGAATACATCCCACACAATACAATGACTTGAGTTAGTGACCGAACCATATACTTCATTCTATGGCCAAATCCAGAAAAGTGAGTACCAAGTGAGGTAAAGATACTGGGGGGGGGGGGGTCAGTTTACAACACAAAAGATCACACAATGGATGCACCCAGTGACATATATAGAGTAAAATATTTTCTTAACTAAACATAAATGAGAAAAACAAAGTACATGTAAGATATCAGAAACATAAAATAAACACAATAACAACATTTCATTTGTTTTTGGTGTTAGTGACCCTTTCACAGTCTACACTATTATTGCTTTCTGTATTCACCATCTGGCCTGCGGTTCCGGCTCTCGGTGAAAAGGGATGATAAGCGCTGAATATCATGGGAATATGTGATTGGCCAATTGTACCTATTCCAGTCCTCTGTTTATTGGGGTATTACCCTATATTTTTATTTCTTAATAATAAATATGAGCAGAAAAAGATATTGAAATCTTCAAAACTAGAATTAATAAAATAAATAAAAAATACATATTGTTATATCGGTTTTTAAGCATATGAAATATTTATTCAGAAATGTTAGTTCCGTTAATCTAAGCCTATAGACGTTTGCCTCAGCAGGAGGCTTTTTGGTGTCTTTAAGGTGATGCTTACAATATGTTGCACCATCTAATACTATAATTGAGTAAGGCTTGGCGTGTCCGTCGCCAGCCTTACTCTGCGCGATGCGGTGTGCAACCAGCGCGGTTGGTTGCGCGCGCATGCAACTGCCGCGGCACGAGCCGGCTGTGCGCTCGCCGCGGCGGTTACAAGATGCACACAGCAGCCGGGTAGAGGCTGCGCTCGCAGCCTCTACCCGGGTGCCGCGCGCATCCAACCCCGAGCGGCGGAGGGAAAGTTCCCTCGCTTCCGCTCTTTGAAGGACCCACTGTCCGAATGCCGATTGTTCGAATGCTCTATCGCCCCATGTCTGGTCTGGGGTCTGATCTGGGGCATATATCCATGAGAGCTTGGGGGGGCAATATCCACGAGCTGGGGGACAATATCCATGAGCTGGGGACAATATCCAGGAGCTGGGGGGCAGTATCCATGAGCTGGGGACAATATCCAGGAGCTGGGGCAATATCCATGAGCTGGGGGCAATACCAGGAGCTGGGGGCAGTATCCATGAGCTGGGGGCAATATCCATGAGCTGGGGGGCAATATCCAGGAGCTGGGGGGCAGTATCCAGGAGCTGGGCGCAGTATCCATGAGCTGGGCGGCAGTATCCATGAGCTGGGGGGCAATATCCATGAGCTGGGGACAATATCCAGGAGCTGGGGGCAGTATCCAGGAGCTGGGGGCAGTATCCATGAGCTGGGGGGCAATATCCATGAGCTGGGGACAATATCCAGGAGCTGGGGCAATATCCATGAGCTGGGGGGCAATATCCAGGAGCTGGGGGCAATATTCTTTAGCTGGGGGGCAATATCCATGAGCTGGGGGCAATATCCATGAGCTGGGGGCAATATCCATGAGCTGGGGGCAGTATCCATGAGCTGGGGGGCAGTATCCATGAGCTGGGGGGCAATATCCATGAGCTGGGGGCAATATCCATGAGCTGGACCAGTATCCACGAGCTGGGGCAATATCCACGTGCTGGGGCCATATCCACGTGCTGGGGCAATATCCACGAGCTGGGGCAGTATCCACGTGCTGGGGCAATATCCATGAGCTGGGGCATATATCCATGAGCAGGGGCAGTATATCCACAATAGACTGCCCTCTGGGCAGGCTTTCTACCTTGTAAACTGATAAACTAACACCCTTTTGCATATTGGGCTCACTATACAGGAATAGGCTAGCAGTCCGTGCCTTATAACCTCAATGGATTCATTTTGGACTGAATGCAGGAAATGTACTTCCCGGCTGTCTGATTGGCAGAGATTCCGGGTGGAGTTACAGTCTTTGCTATGAGCCACTTAAATAATTTTTTAATGATGTTTGTCATAGTATTATTGCCAGGCACCCTTATGTTCCACCAGCTTTAAAGCTGAAGAGCTGTTGCGTTGCCATAATAAACACATTCCTTCAGATGTATGTATTCAGAAAAGACTGATTTATTTATTGCTAGAGGGCTTCATAACGAGACAGCATTGGCATTTCTTATTCAATACATTGAAGACTATTTCTATGAGTAGATCATTTGAAGAAGCCAATTATAGAAAATATTGCGTATTACCTTATGTGAACCATAACTAAATGCTATTCCAGAGCTGACCTATTATATTCTTTTCTCTGGGGGCGCTGTGATTGCCAAACTATAAAATGATATACATTGGCAACAAGTGTATAGGGGGAAACAAAGGAGTCAGCAGATCAGATGTTGTAATGTCAACTCACAATGATGTCACAATTTTGAAGGATGAACAAGAAGAAGTGACAGAAAACCCCTCAAGACATTTTAGTCTGAAATTAGTTTGGAGGAATAAATTCCTCATTAAGTTTTTCGTTGTTGTTGTTCGTTTTGTTATTTTTATAATGGGATTTTGGTTTGTTTTTTTGCGCTGTGGCGACAAATATTTTGTATCAAAATGTTTTTTCCAGGATGTAAATCCTGCTTTAAAGTGAACCTGTCACACCCACTGGAAGCTGGGCTCATTTCATAGAGAAATGCTCCAAATATACATATTGGCATTTTTAGTAACATACAGTATATCTGAAAAAATAAGTTACAAGTTTCTGTCACTCAATTCATGCTGCAAAGGGGCAGCTCTAATTGTAGATCCACCCATCAGGAGTAAGGACTAGGGATGAGCCGAACACTCCCCGAGTTCGGTTCGAGCCCGAAACCGAACTTCCCATTTGTTCGGGACCGAACCCGAACCCCCATGCAAGTCAATGGGGCTGAAAATTCGTTTTTTTGGAGTGCCCTCCAAGAGGGCATATATGGTACATATTTGCCATAAAAGGTGTATGGGGGTCCGGGTAGTGCCCTGGGGGACAGGAAACAAGGACAAAAAGTTTTAAAAAAAAACGTTTTTAAAGGGACAGTGAGTTTTCCATGAAATAAAGGTTACAAATAAAAATGAAAAATTCCTTCAAATATCGTGCCTAGGAGGTCCCCATAACCTGCCCGTGAAGTGGCGGATTTCTAGGATGTATAGAAATATGTAAAAACCAAAAAATGACATTTCAAATGACAGTAAATGCTTTTCCTTTAATCTATCCATAAACAACTGCTTGGGGCGGCAGTCTGTATGAAAATAGGAGACATTTTCGGACAAGCAGAAAAAGTTTACTGATTTTTTGGCGGTGAAAAGCAGGAGAATGGAAACTTCTAGACCAAAAAGCCGATTTGGAAAGTGAGATAAATGGGAGAATTTTTCCGGTTCGGCTATTTTGACCTAGAATTTTCCATTCTCCAGTCATTCTCCTGAGTTTCACCTTTCTCTGAATAACCCTGTCAGGTTATTTAGGTCCCATTTAGGCTAGGGTCAGACTAGCGAATTTTTAACGTGCGTTTAGGCGCACTTAATCACGGCCGCACTAGCAGCAAATGACGGGCAATGACGCCCAATATACGAAGTACGGTCGCACGAAAGTCCGGCTGCGCAACGCAAGTGGAAAATGAACGCATTTTTTCGAGAACGCAGAACCGCTAGTACGGACGTACAGAGTGCGCTGTGTCCACTAGCGGCGTGTGTGCGTGATTTGGTGACGTCAGACCCTGCTCATGTCCGGCCAACATAACGTCCAGACACCCAAAGTTTCCTGGTTTGGATGTGTAAAAAATCAGGCACAAAAATGTGCATCGTATGACCGATTTCGCGCAATCCGTGAAAAAATACGGCAATGCGTTCGGACGCACTTTTTGACGGTCGCTGCGAAAAATGCGTTAGTCTGACCCTAGCCTTATCTCACTTTCCAAATCGGCTATTTGGTCCAGATTGTTCTCTTTTCCTGCCATTCTCCTGGTTTTCACCTTTCTCTGAACAACCCTGAGAGAGAGGTGAAAGCCAGGAGAACTGGCAAGAGAAGAGAACAATCTAGACCAAATAGCCGATTTGGAAAGTGAGATAAATAGGAGAATTTTTCTGGTTTGGCTATTTTGACCTAGAATTTTCACTTCTCCAGTTATTCTCCTGCTTTTCACCGCTCTCTGAATAACCCTGTGAATGTTTAATCCCGAGGTGAAAAATAACATTGCTTTAGATTTTTTTCAAACACCAGTTAAATGCAGCATATTAGGTTGTTTTAGGGAAATTAATTCTCAAATCTCAATCAGAAGCAGACACCACCCCACCCTCAGTATATTGTACAATGTATCAAATTGATTACCAGACTAAAAACACCAGGTGTTATGCCCGTTTGTGAACAGAGGTCATTTAGAGTTGATAATCTTTCCACGTACACATTAGTTTTTAATTCAATATCTAATAAACCGTTGCTTATAATATTCTGCAGTAAAGAGTCTCTTTATTTCTAGATTTTTTAGTATTTTTTTAAGCATTTTCTATACTTTTTTCAAAATTTCCTTTTTTTTTTCGAACCCGAACCGAACACGCCCAAAAAGTTTGAAATTCGCGAACTTTCGAACTGCCAAAGTTCGGGTCGAACTCCGAACCGTCCGAACCCGAACAGCTCATCCCTAGTCAGGACACCCATCTGTCAACTATGTGCACATGACTGAGTGCCAAGTCAGTGCGCCAGTGTCATCTCTGAAGCCAGGGGTCTAGACCTAAAAAAAAATAAGTGTGGGAACTCTCCAAGGTTTCTTATTAACCGCTGACATGTTGCACTTAACTCGCCACCCCCAATCAGATTTGATATCAATGTTTAAACACAATGATAAATTGGGTTTTAGAAAATCATTATAAGAGTAATAAATATATGTTTCTGGTGACATAACAAAGAAATTAAAATTGTAACATATATAAAAGCTTTTCAGCGTGTGAGCCAACTGGGAAAGCTGTTCCTCTTAAAAAAGTCATGGAACTGCATTCACAACAGGGCCGGATTTACATCTCAAGAGCCTGTAGGCACAGAAATCTGGAGCACCCCCCCCCCCCCCACACACACACACACGCACAAAAGTGCAAAATTTGGGGGAAGTATTTAAATTTTTGGTTTTGGTAAACAAAATATATTCTAATATAATTGAAAAAACAGTTCTCCATGAGCGGGGACAAGCAGGCACAGAGGAAGAAAGTGAGGGGGGTACTAGTATCGATATCGGTGCTGCTATCGCCATTTACACGAATACTTGGTACTCATTCAAATGCCCAGATACCGCCCCCGATACCCAGAAGCCAGCACTGGGCTGGCTTGCTGGTATCCGCAGGGCTGGGGAAGCTTGACAGATGCATTGAAAAGCATTTGGCTAGCGTTCCCGCCCGGCTGGCCACGTTACCGAACGGCCATCAGGCTGTGGAGGCTGTGTGGAGGCTGTGATGCTGTCTCCTGCCGAGATCTCTTGGGAACACATCACAGCGTGTCACTGACCAGCAACTACTTGGTAGCGTGGCCGACAGGTGGGGAACGCTGGCCAGATGCTTTTAATGCATCCAACCAGCTGCCCCAGCATCTGTCTGTGTGGGTATGTCTGGTCTAAGGTCTGTATATATGCATGTCTGGTCTGAGGTCTGTATATATGTATGTCTGGTCTGAGGTCTGTATATATGCATGTCTGGTCTGAGGTCTTTATATATGTATGTCTGGTCTGAGATCTGTATATATGTATCTGAGTGGGTATATCTGGTCTGAGGTCTGTATATGTCATGCCCCAGCCCTGGAATTCTACTCATGTCTGCATTGCAAAGCCTGGCTCTAACAGCCCTTGTTCTGAAACACTTATACATTGGTTCCCATCCGGGTTTTACTTCTGCTCAGTGCCTTTTCCAGGCTCCTGGAGAGCCAGCCTGGGTTTTCCTGTCCAGCCATGGAGTTCCAGCTGACGCCCATCTCCTTAATCAAGCCTCCTTAAGTAGCAGAGAGATCCAGCATTCAGTGGTTCTACATTGGAGCCCCTGACTGAAGTCATTTGGCTGTGTGCTTTCCTGCAAACCAGATTCCCTATACCTATACCCAGCTTCCTGTGTATCCAGCATCTCTATCCAGTCTTCTATTTGTCTTCATCCTGGTTCCTTCCATTGCTTTGCCCTGCTGTTCCTGGATATATCACTGCACATCCTCCTGTGAGTTCCTGTTTGTTCCCCTGTGGACTGGTATACCATGTACCGACCTCTGGCTCTCCATTTACGACAACTCTCTGGACTTTTCATTATTGATACACCGTGGACCGAACCCCCTGCTATGGACTAACCTCACCACTCTGCCAGCTGCCTGACACAACTTCTTACTTATGGACATTAACAACGTCATTGCCTGCTGCCAAGTCCATATTTTGTTTTCCATATTACTGTTTCACACTGCCTTGCCTTTTGTTCTGTCTTCCCTGTATAATTAATATTACTTTATCTTGTTATTTCCTATGTCCTTGGTTTCCTTAGGTTCCCTTGTTTTCTTTTCTCATAGCCCAGTATTCCTCTATATTGCCTTGCCTCAGTTAGTTCCTTCCTGCTCTGTCTCGGTTAGTTCCTTCCTGCTCTGTCTCGGTTAGTTCCTTCCTGCTCTGTCTCGGTTAGTTCCTTCCTGCTCTGTCTCGTTAGTTCCTTCCTGCTCTGTCTCGGTTAGTTCCTTCCTGCTCTGTCTCGGTTAGTTCCTTCCTGCTCTGTCTCGGTTAGTTCCTTCCTGCTCTGTCTCGGTTAGTTCCTTCCTGCTCTGTCTCGGTTAGTTCCTTCCTGCTCTGTCTCGGTTAGTTCCTTCCTTCTCTCTCTCGGTTAGTTCCTGTCTTGCCCTTGTATGTTCATATTAAACCTATATTTTGCCTTATATCCTGCCCTGTGTCACCGCCTGCTGGGCTCGCCACTGTACCACACACGCCACCTGGCAGTATACATGTATCCGAGTGGGTATATCTGGTCTGAGGACTCCAGTATACATGCATCTGAGTGGGTATATATGTATATGAGGTCTGAGTGGGTATACATATATCTGAGATGTGGTGTATGTGGTCAGAGTGTGTGCCGGGTGTGCAGGGGTAAATGGGGTGTTTGGCCATACATTTCAATATTAACATAAATTGGACAGACTTTCAGCAACATCCTAAATTATTAATTGGAAACAGGTCACATGACCTTAAATAAAAGTATTGGCTCTCCACATCAGTGATTACCTGAAAAAAGTATTGGTTCTTGTACTTGGTCCTAAAAAAGTGGTATCGGTGCAATCCTAGCTATAACAAAAATTGTGAATTTTTTTTGTTTTGTTTTCGATAGCAAGGCACCCTTCTTTGTTGGGCACCTGTAAGCACATGCCTACTTTGCCTAACTGTAAATCTGGCCCTGGTTCTCAAGTGTTCTTGCTAGACTTGACACCTGGCTAAGGCCAATTCCGCAGTGTTGTTATATGGCCCACGGCAAGCAGCAGCCACAGAGAGGGTTAGGAGCCTGTCACTGGAACTAGGCAAACATCATCTGCAATATCTCTCTAAGACGAATACCACACTCCACCCCTGACGAGATAGCACAGACCAAGGTGCACCTGGCTGGTACTTACAGATGCACTTTAAGCTGCTTTTTCTGAGTGAGTTAGGGTGAAGTAGCTTATGAAAGACACAGACCTTCATTTAATCTTTATTTTTTTTGTGATTAAAGAACACTTCATTAAAATACAACAAAGAGTCATTTTTATCTAAAGTAACAAAACAGAAAAGCAAATACAATCAAAAACAACTATACCTTAAACCAGCAAGCACCCTTTGTATTTTTCAGAAAGTTGTTTTTGTGGATTTTTTATTATATTATGCTATTTATGGCTGCAGTGCAAATGGCTGACACAAACCTGTGACATCATCAGAATCCATTATAAATTTAACCCAATTTGTTACAGCTCAAAGGCAGATGTCAAAACAAGCCATATCCAAATCCATTCTATTGAGGGAGGAGCAATGCACATTATATTAGTAATTATTACCATTATTATTATTATTATGGTCATATACGTAAGAGCAGTGCTTTTTTTCTGGAAAAATAGGTGGGCGTACTCCCACGCCCGGGGAAAAACTGATTATTATGACTATTTTCATGTCCTCATAAACAATAGTTTTAGTTCACTTAAAGGAAGACAATATAAAAGGGAACCATATTTTTTAATACGATGTTCCTTTAAATGAACTACAACTATTGTTGTAACCCTATGGGGGATAATCCACTAAGTGCTTCTGTTGCAAGAAAAATCTGTATTGCAGGGCTGTTAGCTGCTTTTTATTGGGGTTTTTCTCAACGATGGCACTGAGTGGATAATCTCCTAGCATTTGTGAGTACCACCGCAATGAAACTCAGTTTTGCTGAGTATGTATGAGCTTCATAGCAATAAAACTAACAGTAATGTGCAGTGTGTATGAGCTCCACAGCAATGAAACTCAGTTTTGCTGAGTATGTATAAACTCCACAGCAATAAAACTCACAGTAATGCGCAGTGTGTATGATCTCCACAGCAATGAAACTCACTATCGCCTTACAGTGCCAGCTCCTCTGAGCACACCGCTTGCCTGACAATCCGCAGCTCTGGCAGATGTGTGTAAACATGCTGCACCCCCCTCCCCATGCTGTTCAAAGGTTCAGCAGCTTCAGATAGAGGGGGGAGCAGCTGTCAGGATCGTGGGGATGGTACCTGGGTGGCATCTGGATGGCAGGGGTATGAGCCCAGGATGCAGTGTCCTGCACTGATAAGCAGGTGTGAAGGGGTATGGAGGATGATAGGGAAATAAACTGACCGGATGATTCTCAGAAGGATGATGGTGGAGTTGCAGGAAACATAAATAATAAACAGGAACAGATTGGTACAGCAGAGCAGCGCGTTAGTAGCACCTCACGCTCTCAGCACAAGAGCTGTAATGAACCAGCAATTTTAATTGTGGGGCAGAGCCCTTTATTTTGTGAGTCACGTGTGTTGGTTGTGAGTTAACTGTTGCATTGCTGGATGCTGATAGTGAATGCTGGTTACAGGGCAGGAACAGTACATGGAAGTGTACCACCGGGGGGTTCCAGAATGGCTACAGCCAGGGATCCTGACAGTACCCTCTCCCTTACGGTCACACACTGGGTGACGCAAAACTGGCTGTAGCTGGACGTCAGCGGGCAGGAGAATACACCCAATTGCCTGTTACTGGGTCCTGTGTGGGTATAATGAAGACCCCCTGGACAGCATAAGAATCCTGGTCTTCAGGTGGAGAATCAGGATGTGAACAAGAGCCACAGTCTCGTAGACTCCTGAAAACCGAGGGACACCGGTAGCAGGCTGGGTTACCAGGGATCTTCGTGCCCACATAGGCAGATGGCATAGGGACAGGTGTATCCTGTAGCTTATCCTGGGTCCCTCCAGCATTGGGTATGGTAACACAGGTCAGGAGATGGTTCTTCCTCTGTTTTCTCTGCGCCTTAGATCTGGACTTCTTACAGGTGTCACCCTCCAGGGTGTTGGGGACAACAGAATTGTTCACCATGCTGATGCCCACATTTTCAGATGGCCCCAAGGTAGGTATGTAGTCCTCAGATATTCCATTCATGAGTGGACTCTTCACTGGGTGTATAGAGGTTATGCCAAGCTCTCATTTGGGGTGAGGTGGTGGCAGCCTCCACCGCTTCCTCCCTGGTAAGTAAGCTGTCCCGGGTGGTACCCCTTGGTACCTGCACAGGATCTGAATAATCTGAGGATAGATGGCCAAATGGCACTAAATCACATAGAGGGTCATAAACAGTACCTGCAATCTCATAGATGGCCAGATCTTGTTGGCTGAGAGTGGTGGGAGTTGTGGTTTCACCTGGAACCTGTGTAAGCATAATGTCCATTGCTTCTGGTTCCACAGATGTACTTTCAACGTCCATGGGAATAACTGGCTCTAAATCTACTGGCATATTGGTCTCTTCATCCATATGAATTTCAGACTCCTCCTGATCATAGATGGACTCCAGAGATACCCGGTGGTTCCTGGGTGCAGCGGGCACGGATCTTCTGAGGACAGGTCTGGGTGCAGGAGGTTTTCTTGGTACAAGTTTGGGGGGAGGATGTGGTTTTGGGGACCTCTTTGGCACAGGAGGTTTTCTGGGTGTAGACTCTCGTGCAGGAACTCCCCTGGGGGCCGGTTTGGGCAAGGATACCGGCTTAGGTGCCGCAGGTCTCTCTGAAGCAGGTTTAGACATAGAAGCAGGCCTGGAAGCCTGGATTTGCTTCAGAGTTCTAAGCACTGGAGCGTGCTTGGGAGTTGCAGCAGACTTTGGCACTGGCTTAACAGCCGCGGGTCTGGCAGGTTTTGATGGGCAATTTGAGACCCAATGTGACCTTTCCCCGCAGTACAGGCAGAGATTGTCTGCCAGTCTCCTAGCACGTTCTTCACTGGACAGTGGTTCTCTGTACTTGTTACCTGCAGGAGTGCACTCCTTAGTCAAGGAGCCCCACATATCTTGCAGCAATTTCACCAGGGAATCAGTCAGGTTTTTAAACAGGTCCTGTAAAATCTTTTTCAATAACTCCCCCATAAAGTGCAGCACTGCGGGCTCATTTGTATTAGGCTGGTTCATGCTGTCAGGATCGTGGGGATGGTACCTGGGTGGCACCTGGATGGCAGGGGTATGAGCCCAGGATCCAGTGTCCTGCACTGATAAGCAGGTGTGAAGGGGTATGGAGGATGATAGGGAAATAAACTGACCGGATGATTCTCAGAAGGATGATGGTGGAGTTGCAGGAAACATAAATAATAAACAGGAACAGATTGGTACAGCAGAGCAGCGCATTAGTAGCACCTCACTCTCTCAGCACAAAAGCTGTAATGAACCAGCAATGTTAATTGTGGGGCAGAGCCCTTTATTTTGTGAGTCACGTGTGTTGTTTGTGAGTTAACTGTTGCATTGCTGGATGCTGATAGTGAATGCTGGTTACAGGGCAGGAACAGTACATGGAAGTGTACCACCGGGGGTTCCAGAATGGCTACAGCCAGGGATCCTGACAGCAGCCCTCCCTTGTCACTTAATGGGGGAGGGGGGTTATCAGTCCCTACATGCACTCCTGACAATCGGAAGTGTTCAGGAGCAACATGAGCTGCCGAGCGCTTCCAATTCTCTGCATGCCACTGCAGGAGGAGGGAGGAGCATCATGCTCTCGCCTGTTAGTTCTGGCTGGTGGTGAGGTGCCAGTACTGAGTGGTGAGGTGCCGGTACTGCGTACCCCCGAGTACCCCCTGAAAAAAAGCCCTGCATAAGAGAAACCATCCTCGACACTCCTCTGTACAGAAATTTCAGAAGGTTATATTTCAAGGTTGCATTCCAGCAAACAGAGAGTGATGGCAGCCATGGCTTAGAGTAAACTGCTGAGACCCTTTGCAGCCTGCAATAACGGCCTGTAATGCCATGCAAAATCTAGATGTTTGGCTGCATTCACTGGCATCATGCCAATGGACATTTTTCACGTTTTGGTGGCACTAATTAGAAGTGCATTTGCAGGAGTAGTATCATGTTAGGTTCCTTACAAATAATGAGTGGGGTATTTAATCAAAATGAAAAAATGGAAATGACCCAATTTTGGAGGCTACTTCACCTCCTAATGGGGGTAACCCAGACTTAAATAATTAACATGTTGGTGAAGTAAGCCATTTAAAATATAACTTTTATTGGAATTCCTAAAATGTGTCTGAATGAACACAACCATCAACCAAAATAATTAAAAGACACCCACACATTTATTATAACCTCAATGGTTAAGTAATAGCCGTATTATTGGTCCAGGAAGGCTTATAGGAGTAGGTGTTATGTAAGCAGTTAATCACTGCAGTGTATTCAGTATGTATTTACCCGCTGGCCTTGCGGGATATTACATATACATTATAGCTTCACCTCTAATTCACTATTAGGGGAAATGGTATAGAGATACATAATAATTCACAAGATTATCAAATCAAGTATTACACTCATATAATTCAGGGTGATTATAAACCACTTATCTCAATTTCCCCAATTTAGTCTCCCCTTAGAGACTGTTTAAAAATGCCACATAGGTGGCATAGGAGTGAATAATGTGCATTTGTATACTCCAACCAGCAGGTTGCTAGCATAGTACCAATAGCAAGTGTTTTCAACAGTCTCAAAGGTTTAAATTGGGGAAATCGAGATAAGTGGTTTATAATCAACCTGAATTATATGTGAGTATGATACTTGATTTGATAAGAGACCTGGGCAGGTGGGAGATGATTAATCTCAGGGTTACACATATGGGAAACACTGGGCTGGAGGACGGGGAACTGGATGAAGGTGAGGGCTATATGGAAAACCAGGAATGGGAAATAAGTTGTGTAGCTGGTTCCATGGCTGGCGCAGACCCAGATCAGGACCTTTTGCGGCATCTGCGACGATGGACCTGACAGGCGGACTTTACGTTTTGGTTGTGTTGTGTGTACAGAGTTTTCAGCTGTATAAAAAAATGCAATGCAATATACACCTTGTCTAAGCATTAAATTAAGATGCAAAAAATGCATTCTCTAAAATGTATTGTTGTCAGGAATGTCTTCAGGAAGGGTGGAGACCTCAGGATGCAGGAACCGATTGGTTAGATGTAGGTAGATAGTCTGGAGCGGCAATATAGTCTGAGGGCAGGCAGCTTCGGTGCATAAACGAGGAGACAGGCAAAAAGGTTCGGTACACGTGGATTCTATCAGAAGGTATTGGAGTAAGGTATATGTTAGCAAGGGGTAGGGAACTTTATACCAGAGCGTTTGTGCTTAGTGAGAGCTGGGTTTAAATAGTGTTGGGATATGGCTCCACCCCTACTCCCATTGAGCTGACCGATGATGTCATCACTGAGTGCCAGGAAGAGACAGGAGGTAAAAGGGGGTGTGGTGCGGCGTGCTCGCCCTTAGAGATGCAGGAAGCATGGTAGACAGAGGGAGTATGCTGGTGTTCGGCTCCGTGTGTCAGGCTGTAGATGCCCTGCGCTTCCCGCGGGTCACGAGGGGAGAAGCCCCCTTCGCTGAAGGGAGTGCAGCATTGTATGGTGCCGCGACCCACACGTCCATGGCGCTGCTGTACGCCGTCGTGGCGTGGAGGTGTTATAAAACAACTCAGAGTGAAGAAGATAGGCAAACCTATAAGATTAGGCAGAAAGAGGCAAAGCAATTTATAAGAGCTTCCAAAGCACATGCAGAAGAGAAAATAGCTCAGTCAGTAAAAAAGGGGGAAAAAACATTTTTTAGATACATAAACGAGAAAGAAAAGTAAAACAAGGATTAGTTCGATTAAAAACAAAGGAAGGAAGGTATGTAGAAGAGGATAAAAGTCTCGCTGACTGCCTCAATTAATATTTTTGTTCAGTCTTTGCAGAAGAAAAGGAAGGAAAGGGACCTCAGTTAGGAGAGAACACTAAAGAGACATTTACATATCAGTTTACAGAGAAGGAGGTTCTACAGCAGGCTGTCTAAAGTAAAGACAAATAAGTCAATGGGGCCTGATGGGATCCACCCTAAATTATTAAAAGAGCTCAGTGATGTAATAGCAAAACCGTTAACAGATTTATTTAACCAATCCTTGTTAACGGGAGTCATCCCAGAAGACTGGAAATTAGCAAATGTTGTGCCCATTTACAAGAAGGGTAGTAGGGAGGAATCGGGGAACTATAGGCCAGTTAGTCTTACGTCAGTAGTGGGGAAATTAATGGAAACCATGTTAAAGGAAAGGATTGTTGAACATCTAAAAACACATAGATTACAGGATCAGAAACAACATGGGTTTACCTCAGGGAGATCATGCCAAACTAATCTTATTGATTTTTTTGATTGGGTAACAAAAATAATAGACACAGGTGGTGCAGTAGACATTGCTTATTTAGATTTCAGTAAGGCTTTTGATACTGTTCCGCATAGAAGGCTTATCAATAAATTGCAATCTTTGAGTTTAGATTCCAATATTGTTGACTGGATTAGGCAGTGGCTGAGTGACAGACAACAGAGGGTTGTGGTAAATGGAGTTTATTCGGCACAAGGTCTTGTTACCAGTGGGGTACCTCAGGGGTCAGTACTTGGACCCATTCTCTTAATATTTTTATTAGTGATATTGCAGAAGGTATTAATGGAAAAGTATGTCTTTTTGCTGATGACACAAAGATTTGCAACAGGGTTGACGTTCCTGGAGGGATCAGCCAAATGACAAATGATTTAGGTAAACTAAAAAAATGGTCGGAGTTGTGGCAATTGAGTTTTAATGTGGATAAGTGCAAGATAATGCACCTGGGACGTAAAAACCCAAGGGCTGAATATAGAATATTTGATACAGTCCTAACCTCAACATCTGAGGAAAGGGATTTAGGGGTCATTATTTCAGAGGATCTAAGGGTAAGTAGTCAATGTAATAGAGCAGCAGGAAATGCTAGCAGAATGCTTGGTTGTGTAGGGAGAGGTATTAGCAGTAGGAAAAGGGAAGTGCTCATGCCACTGTACAGAGCACTGGTGAGACCTCACTTGGAGTACTGTGTGCAGTACTGGAGACCGTATCTCCAGAAGGATATAGACCTCTTAGAGAGAGTTCAGAGAAGGGCTACTAAAATGGTGTACGGCTTGAAGGAGAAAAGTTACCAGGAAAGGCTTAATGATCTTAACATGTACAGCTTGGAAAAAAGACGAGACAGAGGAGATATGATAGAAACATTTAAATACGTAAAGGAATCCACAAGGTAGAGGAAGGGAGTATATTTAAAAGGAAACAAAATAGCAAAACAAGAGGACATAGTCTTAGATTAGAGGGGCAAAGTTTAAAAGTAACATCAGGAAGCATTATTTTACTGAGAGGGTGGTGGATACATGGAACAGTCTTCCAGTAGAAGTGGTAGAGGCCAAAACAGTAATTGAATTTAAGCAGGCATGGGATAGGCATAAGGCTATCCTAAACAAAAGATAAATCCAGGTAAAGTATCCATGTAATTGGGCAGACTAGATGGGCCGAAAGGTTCTTATCTGCCGACATTTTTCTATGTTTCTATGTTTTCTCTAGGTCGGATACCTGACAGTTCTCCCCCCGGAAGGAGCGCCCTCCGGGAGCGACCCGGACCGGGTAGATGAGGATAACGAAGGTGAAATGCCTTAAGTAATCTGGGGGCATGGATGCCAGATGCAGGTTCCCATGTCCTCTCCTCGGGACTGTAGCCTTTCCAATGGACCAGATACTCCAGGCGGCCCGATGTCGACGGGAGGCTATAATACGGTGGACCTCATATTCCAGGTCTCCGTTGACCGTGATAGGAGGAGGAGGATGACGAAGTCTGGAAAAAGGATCCGGGGGACATGGTTTTAGAAGTGAGACGTGGAGTACAGGGTGACATCGGTAAGTAGGGGGTAACGTAAGTCGAATAGCGGCAGTACCCACCAATGCGGTGACAGGGAATGGTCCCACATATCGCGGACCCCATTTCTTAGATGGAATCTGGAGGTTGAGATATTTAGTCGACAGCCAAACCTTTTGCCCCACCGAGTATACGGGCGCGGGTAATCGATGTCCATCTGCATGGTGTTTGTTCATGGTTTGAGTGTGTTGGAGTACTTGTCTAGCTTGTAGTAAACGATTACGTAACTCTTTGAGACGAATCTCCGTCGCTTGACAAGGGATCATGGAGGGAAGGTCAGGAAGATCCGATGGATGATAACCGTAGTTTAGGAAGAACGGGGTCTCTTGCGTGGCGTCATGCGTCTGGGAATTGTAAGCATATTCGGCTTGGCTCAGGATATCGATCCAGTCATCCTGTAGGTGGGAAAGGTAACATCGTAAATATTTCTCTATGGTCTGATTTGTGCGTTCTGTTTGACCGTTTGTCTGTGGGTGGTAGGCTGTGGACAGGTCGACCTTTATCTTGAGAGCGCTGCAGAAGGCCTTCCAGAAACGTGAAATGAATTGGATCCTCGATCCGATAAGATGTTTTGGGGTATGCCATGGAGGCGGAACACCTCCTTTACAAACAGATCGGCTGTTTGAGCAGCTGACGGGAGGCCCTTGTTAGGGATGAAATGTGCCATCTTGGTGAGGCGATCTACTACGACCATGATGGTATCATATCCTCTTGATGGGGGTAGCCCGACCACGAAATCGACCACACTACACGCAGGGGCTCTCCTGGAGTGTGGGAGTGGTGGAGCAACCCTACTGGTTTGCTGGTGCTGTTTTTTGTTTTGTAGACATACATCACAGGAAGATACATATGTTTTGACATCTGTGGACCAAGAGGGCCACCAATAGTTACGTGACAGGAGTCTGTTGGTTTTTCGAATACCAGGGTGTCCTGCCAGTGGGGAGTCGTGAACCTGCTTCATTACCTCCAGGCGTAGATTTTCTGGAACAAACAGGCGATTATGATGCCTGTGATAGCCATCTGGGGATCTGGGTAATGAGGAAGGAGTAAGAAGACGTATGCGATCTAAGAGCGTAGAGGTTACAGCTAGAAAATGTTTGTCTTGTAGAATGGTACCAGAGGAGTCTTCAAGAGATTGTAGGGGTTCGTGTAGTCGTGAAAGGGCGTCTGCTTTCGTATTCTTTTTTCCGGGTCTGTAGGTTACATGAAAATTAAATCGACAAAAAAAAAGGGCCCATCGAGCCTGACGAGGTTTGAGTCTTTTAGCTGTGCGTAAATATTCAAGGTTTTTGTGATCAGTGTAAATCGTGATGGGATATAGGGTTCCTTCCAGTAAGTGCCGCCATTCATCTAGGGCATGTTTGATTGCTAGAAGTTCCCTCTCACCCACGTCATAATTCCTTTCGGCCGCTTGTAGTTTGCGTGAGAGGAATGATACGGGATGTAGTCGGTCGTCCTCCTCCTGTCTTTGGGATAAGATGGCCCCGGTGGCTGTGTTAGATGCGTCTACTTCAAGTACAAAGGATTTCTTGGGGTCTGGGATACTGAGAATTGGGGCAGAACAGAATTTATGCTTGATCTCCTGAAATGCTCTTTCCGTAACTGCGGTCCATGTAAAGATGTTGTGATGTTTTGTTAGGTCAGTTAATGGAGCGACGGTTTGTGAAAAGTCTCTTATGAATTTTCTATAATAATTCGCAAATCCAAGGATCGTTGTACTTCTTTAACTGATTTGGGTACGGGCCAGTTGGCGACGGCTTCTACCTTTTTTTTGTCCATCCCTATATGGCCCGGAGTGAGGATGTGGCCCAGGAATTCTATACATGTAGACTCGAAGACACATTTCTCCAATTTTGCGTATAAGTGATGTTGACGAAGGCGGGAGAGAACTGTTTGTACGTGGAGGCGGTGTTCCTTTAATGAGGAGGAATATACCAGGATATCGTCCAGGTAGACGACTACATATTTGTCTAATAGATCTTTGAATATGTCGTTTATGAAGCACTGGAAAATAGCGGGAGCGTTGCACAACCCATATGGCATCACACGATATTCATAATGGCCATATCTCGTACGAAAGGCCGTTTTCCATTCGTCGTCCTTCCGAATTCTGATTAAATTGTATGCCCCTTTCAAATCCAACTTTGTAAATATTGTTGCGGTTTGCATGCGTTCCATGAGTTCGGGGATGAGAGGTAAAGGATACCTGTTTTTCACTGTGACCCGATTAAGTTCCCTGTAGTCCACACAAGGACGTAATCCTCCATCCTTTTTTTCTATAAAGAAGATTCCAGCTCCTGCTGGGGAGGTGGATGGTTGGATGAATCCTTTTTTGAGATTCTCTTGGATATACTCCTGGAGTACTCGTAACTCTGGTTCAGATAGCGGATATATGTGTCCGTAGGGGATGGGCGCTCCGGTTAGCAATTCGATGGGGCAATCATAAGGCCTATGTGGCGGTAGCTTTTCTGCTTCTTTCTCGTTGAATACATCGGCATATTGTTGGTATACTGCCGGTAGAGAGGTGTTGTTCATGGGTATCATGTTTTTGTCAAGGATGGAGAACAACACTCCTGTAGAGGGTTGTAGACAGGTCTTACGACAAGTTGTAGACGAGAATATAAATTTTCCGGTCTCCCAATCGATGGTGGGATTATGAAGGCGAAGCCATGGTAACCCCAGGATAAGGGGGAACATTGGGGTAGGTACCAGATCGAATTGTATCTGTTCAATGTGTAATGTGCCCACCGACATGGACAATACGGCGGTCTCTTGTGTGACTGGACCGGATTTTAAGAAAGAGCCATCAACTACATGTATGCTTATAGGATTTATTTTTTCAATAAGGGGAACACCATGATTTATTGCGACTTGGAAGTCCATAAAGCAATTACTCGCCCCGGAGTCCACCATGGCCAGTAGCTCCACTGTCTTCTCTCCCCACTGTAGACAAACAGAGAGGGAGAGGTGAGATATAGGTGTATGGAAGGGATCAGGAGTCAGTTTGTATATACAGTGAGATGCATGTTTACCTCTTCCGCCGACCTGTCTTATGGGACAGGCGCGACATTGATGTCCCGGTCTTCCACAGTATAGGCAGAGAAGGTTTTCGCGACGGCGTTGGAGCTCTTCAGGATGCAGTCTTCTGCTGGCCCCCAATTGCATGGGTTCTTCCGGTGGTGCTGGGAGAGCCAATTGAGTCGGTATCGGGGGGAGTGCGCGTAGAGGACGCATGGCCACTCTCGGCATTTCACTTTGGTGTGAAGCTCTTTCTCTTTGCCTCTCTCTGGCTCTTCTATCTATTTGGATGGATTGATCCAGAGTGGAAGGGAGACCAATTCTGGCGAATTCATCCTTTAGGGTATCGTTGAGACCAAAACGGAATTGGTCTACCAATGCTGAATCATTCCAGGTCGTCTCCGATGCCCACCTACGGAATTCTGTGACGTATTCCTCCGCGGCCCTTCTCCCCTGTCGTAGGCATCTAAGGGCAGTTTGGGCGGTATTTTCGCGGAATGGGTCGTCATACATTTCTTCCATGAGGGTCAGGAACGTGGGCCAGGTCGCCAAGGCTTGATGTCTGGACCGTACAAGGTTATGGGCCCATAATTGGGCCTCGTCTGTTAGTAGGGCTATGACCGTATGTACCTTTACATAATCTGAATAGTACGTATGTTTGAATGGCGAACATTAGTTCACAAGATGTGACAAAAGTACGGAAGCTCTCTCTTCTGCCAGAGAATTTATCAGGCATAGGAAGTCTAGGTTCCGGCAAATGAGCACCCTCTAGTGGTGGATCAGGTAGGCCTTGGTTTTAATTGGCTTGTATATCCTGGACTGACTGAGTCAGTACTGAGACTTGCCTTGACACGGCATTGATGGCATCGGCCAGTCCTGCGAGGTCCATTTCTGGCTCTGGTATAATGTCAGGAATGTCTTCAGGAAGGGTGGAGACCTCAGGATGCAGGAACCGATTGGTTAGATGTAGGTAGATAGTCTGGAGCGGCAATATAGTCTGAGGGCAGGCAGCTTCGGTGCATAAACGAGGAGACAGGCAAAAAGGTTCGGTACACGTGGATTCTATCAGAAGGTATTGGAGTAAGGTATATGTTAGCAAGGGGTAGGGAACTCTATACCAGAGCGTTTGTGCTTAGTGAGAGCTGGGTTTAAATAGTGTTGGGATATGGCTCCACCCCTACTCCCATTGAGCTGACCGATGATGTCATCACTGAGTGCCAGGAAGAGACAGGAGGTAAAAGGGGGTGTGGTGCGGCGTGCTCGCCCTTAGAGATGCAGGAAGCATGGTAGACAGAGGGAGTATGCTGGTGTTCGGCTCCGTGTGTCAGGCTGTAGATGCCCTGCGCTTCCCGCGGGTCACGAGGGGAGAAGCCCCCTTCGCTGAAGGGAGTGCAGCATTGCATGGTACCGCGACCCACACGTCCATGGCGCTGCTGTACGCCGTCGTGGCGTGGAGGTGAGTGGCCTCTAGGTCGGATACCTGACAATTGTGAGTAAACAAGTGGTGTAATTATTCTCAGTCTCTCTCTCTCAATATATATATATTTGATACAGTACCTAAATTACATAAATTACAAACTCCCCATCTATCCCATCTATGTGTCAGGATATATCAAATGGCATGCTGACCACAGTAAGTTCTCTCAAATATCTGGGTATGTGGTTAGACCTAAACCTATCCTTTGGCCCCCACATAGAAAAACTCTCATCTAAACTCTACCCCAAACTAGGTGCCCTGTACAGGAACAAATGCTGCCTGAGTCCCGCGGTAAGAAAGCAGATTGTACAACAAATGCTTATGCCGGCTATTAGAAACATAGAAACATAGAAACATAGAAAAATGTCGGCAGATAAGAACCTTCCGGCCCATCTAGTCTGCCCAATTACATGGATACTTAACCTGGATTTATCTTTTGTTTAGGACAGCCTTATGCCTATCCCATGCTTGCTTAAATTCAATTACTGTTTTGGCCTCTACCACTTCTACTGGAAGACTGTTCCATGTATCCACCACCCTCTCAGTAAAATAATGCTTCCTGATGTTACTTTTAAACCTTTGCCCCTCTAATCTAAGACTATGTCCTCTTGTTTTGCTATTTTGTTTCCTTTTAAATTAATTTTATTGAATTCAGAGATGTAGTGTATGCAGCTGCCCCACAAACACACCTTCAGAAACTTCCTACATTGTATAACTCATTCTGCTGCTTTGTGCTGCAATGTAACTACATGACCCACCATTGTGACATGTTAAAAGGGCTAAATCGTTGGAATCTAGACACACCCATCACCTTTCCAACCTGGTGTTTAAGAGCTTTTCTGGGAAGCTACCACCCTACCTGAATAGACTGCTTCCCCCAGCAGCTCTTCATCCTATAACCTCTGATCCAGGACCTGCACCTTACTTGCAATACCACAATACAAAAAGAAAGTGGCTTGATCCTTATTTTCCTACTGAGCACCACAAATATGGAATAACCTCCCAGACACCATCAAATCTTCCACCAGTCTAAAGACACTTAAGAGCTCCCTATTAACATACCTTGATACAGAATGCTCCTGTAAACATGTAACATAATGAAAATATTTTCTACATATTTATTTTCTGTTAATCTGTATATTTGTGTTGTTTTTTAATATCTTGCATTTTATTACTTTGTATTTCTGTAACAACTGTAATAATTCAATGTACTTGAACCCAGGACATACTTGAAAACGAGAAAAATCTCAATGTATCCTTCCTGGTAAAATGCTGTACAAATAAAAAAACACAGTCAGGTCCAGAAATATTGGGACATCGACACAATTCTAACATCTTTGGCTCTATACACCAGCACAAATGAGTTGGAATGAAACAAACACAATGTTGTTTAACTGCAGACTGTCAGCTTTAATTTGAGGGTATTTACATCCAACTCAAGTGAACGGTGTAGGACTTACAGCAGTTTGCAGATGTGCCTCCCACTTGTTAAGGGACCAAAAGTAATGGGACAGAATAATAATAATAAATCAAAATTTCCCTTCTTAATTCTTGGTTGCAAATCCTTTGCAGTCAATCACAGCCTGAAGTCTGGAACGCATAGACATCACCAGATGCTGGGTTTCATCCCTGGTGGTGCATTGCCACGCCTCTACTGCAACTGTCTTCAGTTCCTGCTTGTTCTTGGGGCATTTTTCCTTCAGTTTTGTCTTCAGCAAGTGAAATGCATGCTCAATGAGATTCAGGTCAGGTGATTGACTTGGCCATTGCATAACATTCCACTTCTGTCCCTTCAAAAACTCTTTGGTTGCTTTTGCAGTATGCTTTGGGTCATTGTCCATCTGCACTGAGAAGCGCCGTCCAATGAGTTCTGCAGCATTTGGCTGAATGTGAGCAGATAATATTGCCCCAAACACTTCAGAATTCATCCTGCTGCTTTTGTCAGCAGTCACATCATCAATAAATACAAGAGAACCAGTTCCATTGGCAGCCATACATGCCCACGCCATGACACTACCACCACCATGTTTCACTGATGAGGTGGTATGCTTAGGATCATGAGCAGTTCCTTTCCTTCTCCATACTCTTCTCTTCCCATCACTCTGGTACAAGTTGATCTTGGTCTATTCTGTCCATAGGATCTAGTTCCAGAACTGTGAAGGCTTTGTTAGGTGTTATTTGGCAAACTCTAATCTGGCCTTCCTGTTTTTGAGGCTCACCAATGGTTTACATTTTGTGGTGAACCCTCTGTATTCACTCTGGTGAAGTCTTCTCTTGATTGTTGACTTTGACACACATACACCTACCTCCTGGAGAGTGTTCTTGATCTGGCCAACTGTTGTGAAGGGTGTTTTCTTCACCAGGAAAAGAATTCTTCGGTCATCCACCACAGTTGTTTTTCGTGGTCTCCCGGGTCTTTTGGTGTTGCTGATCTCTCCGGTGCGTGCCTTCTTTTTGAGAATGTTCCAAACAGTTGTTTTGGCCACGCCTAATGTTCTTGCTATCTCTCTGATGGGTTTGTTTTGTTTCTTCAGCCTAATGATGGCTTGCTTCACTGATAGTGACAGCTCTTTGGATCTCATCTTGAGAGTTGACAGCAACAGATTCCAAATGCAAATAGCACCTTGAAATTAACTCTGGGCCTTTTATCTGCACATTGTAATTGGGGTAATGAGGGAATATCACACACCTGGCCATGGAACAGCTGAGAAGCCAATTGTCCCATTACCTTTGGTCTTTTAACAGTGGGAGGCACATCTGCAAACTGCTGTAAGTCCTACACCGTTCACCTGAGTTGGATGTACATACCCTCAAATTAAAGCTGACAGTCTGCAGTTAAAGCACATTGTGTTTGTTTCATTCCAACTTCATTGTGGTGGTGTATAGAGCCAAAGATGTTAGAATTGTGTCGATGTCCCAATATTTCTGGACTTGACTGTATATATATATATATACTTACAAGGGTTGTGGTGGAGAACAAAAAGTGAGATAAAAAGCCTCCACGCTATAATGGTTATGTTTATGTAGCGCTCACTCCCGGAGGAGCCGCTGAAATTGAACCACGGGTCAGTCTCCCCGCACTAGGGAATAAATATACTCCAGCACCGTTGTGGATTTTACAATTTAAATAGTTTACTAGCAATAAAAGCATATAATGGATAACACGGTGTTCGTGGATATATTTACAGTATTTCATATTTCGGGAAACGCGCAGCAGAAAAGAAATACGAGGCTTCGTATTTCGGGAAAATGCGCACGGGAACAGAAAAAATACAATGCTTCGTAATTCAAGGAAACGGCGTAGCGGAAAAGAAAATACAATGCTTCGTAATTCGAGGAAACCGCGCAGCGGAAAAGAAAAATAAGATACGAATCTTTAACCCCTTTCTGGATGTTAGGGAGTGAGTCCCGCACAGGTTAAGTCCTGGACTGTAAGTGTGTGTGTGTGTGTGTGTTATGGTACCCGGGTACTATTCAACTGGCCAGTGAATTACTTAAAGCGGTGTCTTCGACTAGTCAAGTTGGGGCCCTGTGGGTTTTTGGAACAAACAACAGGGTGCTTTCTTGCTTTACAACCGGCCTTGGAGGCCTCTCACCCATCCGCTCGATAACCAAGGCTCCTCTGACCCAGGACGACTCTCCGCTCGATGCTTCACTGGGATACTGGCTACTGGATCCATTGTCTGGCTCTCTCTGCTCCGGCCACGACTTGTCCGGCTTACCGCCTGCTCTCCCAATCCGATAGACCTGTGGCACTCCTAACTCGGGGGTCCTCCGGCTTCCTTGATAGCAGCTTGGGTAATATCTGTGGATCACTGGGTCTCCCTCTTCCAAGGCTGGATAACCCAATCTGGAATCCTAATAGGCCACACCTGCGTTCTGGCCTAGTCACTGTTCCACTCTGCAGCACTGTGTCCTGTCTCTTTTACTCCCTGGCGTGCTCTGCCAGCTATCTCCACGAGGCTCAGGATGTAACTCCGCGTATCCCACCCACTTCCTGTGTTCGTTCCCAGAGCATGCCGGGAAATGTAGTCCCAATGTTGAGTGTCTCTTATCGCGCTTGTCTCCCTGCAGTGGCCAAAAATGGGTACTGCCACAGTAAGGTTTTAAACACAGCGCTACACTCTCCCCCTCCTAGAACTCTTGGGTCTCTCCAAGGAGGTACAACAGTTGCATTACATTTCAACACAGCTTAGATAACATATACAGGTTCAGCAGCAAACATACAGTGGGTTAGATACACTTCTTCAAGTTGACTCATGCTTTGTGCTACCTCAGCTAACATAGCAGACACTTCGGGCAACCTTTGCACGGTGGTGATGGCCTCTTCAGTGCTATGTCCTGGTGAGTCGTAAGTGAGTTCCTGGGGCGGTCGAACAGAGCGTTTTGGTCCGGGCTCAATCAGTTCCTCTTCAGGTGGAAGTACTATAGGTGCTGGCTCAGTCCTTCTTTCTACCACTGGAGCAGACATTTCTTCGGAGTTGATCCTCCAGTGAAGGCATAGAACTGTAGTCATAAGACTCGGCTTCAGGAGCTACAGGGATTCCAACAGTCTCAGGAACCTCTAGCTGAAATTCAAGAGCTTCAGGGATTTCAATAGTCTCAGGGACTTCTAACTGAAATTCAGGAGCTTCAGGCCTCAAATTACTCTCCCACCGTTCAGGAACTGAGACAACCTCTTCAGGCTCCGGTGAACGCATCCAGTCCAGACAAAACTCTCTTCCTCACTGTTCCTTTCGCTCTCTTCGACAACCCGGGTCCACTGAGACCGAGTAACAGGAGGCAAACGTGGAGCAGGCGGATTCGACAGAGAAAGTTCGTCCCCAACTGGTATTCTCACAGCCTCTTTCAAAGGTAACAAATGATTTCGGTGCCAGTTCTTAAGAGGCCCAGCCTTCCCATCCGGCCGGATTTGATACACCGGCAGACCCGGCAGTTGCTTGCAGACAATGTATACTTGAGAACTCCATCTATCCGCCAACTTTTGCCTTGCAGCCGCCCCCAAGTTCTTCAACAAAACCCTATCACCGGGTTGCAGATCTTGTATCCGAACTTTTAAGTCATAGTTCCTTTTGTTCCTCTGCTCCCTGTTTCCTGAGGTCAAACGGGCCTGTTCAAACGCAGAGGCCAGGTTCTTTCGAAGTCGATCCACGTAATTTCTATGGGAAGCTACCGACGTCTGGGCTAGAGATAACCCAAACGCCAAATCAACCGGCAGTCGAGCTTCTCTTCCGAACATAAGACGGTACGGTGAGTATCCAGTGGCATCACTCTCCGTACTGTTATATGCATGCACCAGAGTAGCTATATGGCGACTCCAACTCTGCTTCTCTATGTTTGACAATGTCCCCAGCATATTTAGCAGCGTGCGATTAAACCTTTCAGGCTGAGCATCACCTTGAGGGTGATATGGTGTAGTTCGGGTCTTTTGGATTCCCAATAGTTCCAACAATTGTCCAACAAGTCGGCTTTCAAAGTCTCTACCCTGATCAGAGTGTATTCTCCTTGGTAGGCCGTAGTGAACAAAGAACTTCTCCATCAGAACCTTGGCCACTGTCTGAGCGCGTTGGTCTCTAGTGGAAAAAGCTTGAAAAAGAATATTCCCTTGCCCACTAGCATCCGGCTCTAAGCACAGGAAGTCAATGCACACCAAATCCATGGGTCCCTGACTCTGCAGATGGCTCATTGGAGCGGTTCGGGTCGGTAGGGTCTTTCTCTGAATACACCTCAGACATGAATGACAATAACTTTCCACTTCAGCTCTCATGCAAGGCCAATAGAACCTGTCTCGCACCAGCTTAAAAGTTCTTTCAGCACCCAAATGTCCATGCTCATCGTGTAGTGATCGCAGCACACTCTCTCTATGCTTAGTGGGAAGGAACAACTTTTGGGTCTCTTCCGCGTTAGTTGAGGGGCCCTTTCGGTAGACCACCCCATCCAACATCTTCAACCGTTCCCACTCTTTGTAGACCAATCTGGCTCCATTTGGGGAATTTGTCAGCAGAATTTCCCGCTGGTTCGCAGTTAGGGCCTTTATGGTCAATGCAATTAAAGGGTCTCTGGCCTGATCCACTTTCAGGTCTTGTTTGGAAAAGGTAGGTAGACTTTCATCCCTCAATTGCGTAGGATTGCAGTAGAACTCAGGAACAGCCGCAGCCATGACTCCTATGGCCTCTGCTTCAATCCCTCCCTTGACCCGGCGCTCAGCTCCTTGACACAAAGCTTGCACCCTGTCTGGAGTCAACTGAGTCCATTCTGTAGTGTAGGGTCTTCTCGATAAAGCATCAGCATCTCGATTATTCACCCCAGGGAGATACTTCAGGCTGAACCGAAACCCTGACAGAGCGGCCAACCACCGGTGTCCCGTTGCGTCCAGTTTCGCAGTAGTAAGAATGTAGGTAAGAGGATTGTTATCCGTCTTTATCACAAACTCGGCTCCATACAGATAGTCCTTTAACTTGTCTACCACTGCCCACTTTAAGGCTAGGAACTCCAACTTGTGGGTAGGATAGTTCTTCTCTGAAGGCGTAAGGCTCCGGCTCACGTACGCTACAGGCCTCAGTAGTCCACCATACTCCTGATACAGGACTCCTCCTAAACCTTCTCTGCTGGCATCCACATGTAACTCATACGGCTTGTGAGGGTCCGCGTAGGCCAAGACAGGAGCTTGAGTTAGACTCTCTTTCAGCTTCAAGAAAGCACCTTCACATTGACTAGTCCATTCGCCCTGTATGGACTCTCGAGCTTTCCTTGGTCCTGGAGCGGACGGGTTTCGGTCAGAGGCCTTGCAGCCTTCTTCGGTACTTTCCTTCTGTAAGAGTTTGTTCAGTGGTTGAGCTATTTTCGCGAATCCTCCTACAAATCTTCGATAATATGAACAGAACCCCAAGAAAGATCTAAGTTCAGTGACGTTTCGAGGTCTAGGCCAGGAAGCTACGGCCTCCAACTTCCGAGGATCTGTCGAAACACCTTCTGCTGGAGACCACATGTCCCAGATATGTAACGGACGGCAGACAGAATTGGCATTTCTCCAGAGACAGCTTCAATCCCTCTTCATGGAGCCTCTTCAAAACCTTCTCCAAACGTTGCTTGTGTTCCTCCAGAGTCTTCCGAACACTATTATGTCATCCAGGTACACTAACACTTCGATCAGATTCATGTCCCCGACTGTCTTCTCCATTAACCGTTGGAACGTGGCTGGAGCCCCCGTAAGGCCTTGAGGCATTCGGTTGAATTCAAAGAACCCCAGTGGACAGATGAACGCAGTTTTCTCTTTGTCTTCGGGATGCATTGGTATCTGGTGATACCCGCTTCGCAGGTCTAGTACACTAAACCATTTTGCTCCAGACAAACACTGTAAGGCATCTTCTATCCGAGGAGTAGCATATTGGTCTGGGATGGTTCTCCGATTCAGCGTGCGATAGTCTATGCATAGGCGGACAGAAGCATTCTTCTTCCGGACCATCACTATTGGAGATGCGTATGGACTCCTGGACTCTTGAATCACCTTGGTTCTTTGCAACTCATTCAGTTGTTCTCGCAGATCATCCAAGTCTCCCAGCGGAACTCGCCTTGACCTTTCACGAAACGGCTTATCTTCTTGTAATCGAATGCGGTGCTTTTAGCTAGGCCTACGTCGAACTCATCTTTCGAGAACAATTCTCTCCACTTTAGAACTTGAGACTGAAGACGTTTCTTCCACTCGGATGAAATGGGAGCGTCCTTGGGGTAGAATCTTTCATCTGGAATCTCTTTATCCACTCCCCCTCCTAAATCGGTAGGAGAGAGGGGCGTAGCGGACGCTACTTGCCCGATAGGCATTCGTGCTTTAAGGACTACTGGAGAATCAGACACATTGCACACGCTGACTGAGACTCTTCCTCGTGTTCTTTTCAGAGCTTTAGTGGAGATTATTTCAGGGATTACTTCGACTCCGGTTTCACTCCCATGATTAAAATCGGTTTCCAGCACCACATAGGGGCCTGGTTGCGATCCGTTCAACTTGACTGAAGCCTGGAAACTCGCTACTTCTCCAACTTGCAGAACCTTCTCGGTTCCTTCTAATCTCCATAGGCGCCCCACTTCGGCAGGTGCCTTCTGTTCTTCGACCATCCTCTGATAGACTGGACGTAACATTGGGTGTACTCCTTGAGTAGAACCTTCTTCCAATACGAAAGGTGTCAGGAGACGCCACACCAAATCAGTATTCGTCCCCACTATCATGGAACTTCTGTTGGCACCTGAGGGTCGAGGACACACAATGGCCAATGCATCACAGCCTCCGGACTGTCCGATGACTTCGGATCCGATCTCCAACTTCACCTGTAGATACCCGTCATAAGGGAGTTTCTCAGTTCCGATACCCCAGATTTCCAGATCCTTCAATTTCTGTAGAGGAATGTGCTTCAAGTGTTTCTCGTAGAAGTCTCGGTAGATCAATGTCACTTGAGCCCCTGAATCCAACAGGGCTTTAGTGTAGACTCCCTCCACTTGGATTGGCACAATAGGAGAAGGACCTATCAGTTGGTCAGGAAACTTGGTGGCGGTATCCGGACACTTAGACCCAGTTTTTGTACCCTGGCCTTTTTCTTGGCCCGTGTAGGCTTTGGGTGTGCATTGCTCCCCATGACGTAGGTCCGGATGCTAAGGGAGTGACTCTTTCAGTCCTGGCAGGTTCAGCAGTTGGCCCGACTTTGGGCCCTCTCGCCCTCTTAGTCCTGGCTTGATTTTTGGAGCGGGTTTCAACCTTCGGGCACCTAGGTTGCTCCTTCACTTGTGCCCTCTGGCGTTTCCTGCCGGTGAGGTAGATAACAGTCCTTCTAAGGCTTTTAACAGCTCCTCAACTCTATTCTCTTCAGGCTTTCGGCCTTTGCATTGTGCGCGGAAGTGGCCCATTTCTCCACAACCGAAACATCTCTTCTTAGAAAGTGGAGACGCAGTCGCCTGCTGTGATTCGGTTAAAGGACCTTGGCTAGATGCCACCGCAACTCCGGTTGTCTGCATGCCTGTTAGGAACTTCTGCATCTCTGCTTGCATCTCTGTCACCTTCATCAATACTCGGCACAGTTCCGTGTGCGCCTGTTGTAATTCAGCTTGAGCTTCTTGTACTTTCTTAACAGTTTTGTGTAACTCACCACGTTCAGAGAGGTCCAATTCTTTGGCAGCCCTCTCTGTGGATTTAAAAGTAATCAGATGCTCTTGCTCGTCCATGTCGGATCCGTAAGTATCCAGCGAGTCGCTTTCAGGCTGCAAACCGTCGTTATGCCTCACAGGTTGTGCGTAAACTCTTTCCCCTCACCTGAAGGATTTTTCTTCTAGCAAAGCCTCCTCTTCTCTGACAGCTCGGATCAGTTCCAGGTACTTCAGTTCTTGATTACCTGCTCTGCTTCTCAGCTGCAGCATCACTGGATCTAGAGGTTGAGAGCCCCTCAGTATCTGTTTTATTCAAATCTTATCCACTTCGGCCGGTTCGGCCCCTTTCTTGAGGAGTATCTGGTGCAAAATCTTATCTAGGCGCCTCATGTATTCGGTCATTCTCTCACCTCTCCGCTGGTAGGTGTGTTCATACTGATATACAAGCTCTGCAGCCTTTTCTGTTCGCCCAAAAACTTCCTCCAGAACGTTTAAATAATCTAAAGCAGTACAGTCTTTCCTACTCAGTTTTAGGTTTCTCACCGCTTCTGACGCAGGTCCCTTTAAACTCTCAGTGATCCTTTGCTTTTTCTGAGCTTCAGGGACGTCCCACTCATCCAGAGCCTGCATTGCCTGTTCCACCCATTCCTCAAAGGTTTCTTCTCCCGCCGGAGTTGGTACGTTTCCTGTAAAATTTCTCAACTGTCGATAACCGAAGTTAGTGTGCGGAGGGCTTGTTCTCTGACACTTAGCCAGCAAATCTCCAATAGCCACTATGAATTCAGGCCCGATCATGGCCAACGGACTGGGCGCAGGAACACTTGCGGATTCGCCACGTGGCACACTTGGCTGAATCAGTTGGACTTCCACCTCATCGGTCAGCTTCATGCTCGCGCCCTGAAAACACACTGGAACACCCTTTCTCCATTCAAAAAGAACATACGTGTGAGAGGTATCTGTGTTCGTTTTAATGTCCAGGATTAACCCCCGATGATCTGGTGTCAGCGCGGCCACGGCCTGGCGAATCTGATCTTCGGCCCAAGTGTCTGCGGGAATATCCATGACTATACAACATTCTAACTGACTACTGTGCTCCTCACACCATTCGGCAACAGTGTCTGGATCCATATTTAACCCTTTAGATGCGGTTTTTCCAGAGACTGGATCCCGGACGAGCCCCCACGTGTAGCGCTCACTCCCGGAGGAGCCGCTGAAATTGAACCATGGGTCAGTCTCCCCGCACTAGGGAATAAATATACTCCAGCACCGTTGTGGATTTTACAATTTAAATAGTTTACTAGCAATAAAAGCATATAATGGATAACACGGTGTTCGTGGATATATTTACAGTATTTCGTATTTCGGGAAACGCGCAGCGGAAAAGAAATACGAGGCTTCGTATTTCAGGAAAATGCACAGCGGAACAGAAAAAATACAATGCTTCGTAATTCGAGGAAACCACGTAGCAGAAAAGTAAATACAATGCTTCGTAATTCGAGGAAACCGCGCAGCGGAAGAAAAAAATAAGATACGAATCTTTAACCCCTTTCTGGATGTTAGGGAGTGAGTCCCGCACAGGTTAAGTCCCGGACTGTAAGTGTGTGTGTGTGTTATGGTACCCGGGTACTGTTCAACTGGCCAGTGAATTACTTAAAGCGGTGTCTTCGACTAGTCAAGTTGGGGCCCTGTGGGTTTTTGGAACAAACAACAGCGTGCTTTCTTGCTTTACAACCGGCCTTGGAGGCCTCTCACCCATCCGCTCCATAACCAAGGCTCCGCTGACCCAGGACGTCTCTCCGCTCGATGCTTCACTGGGATACTGGCTACTGGATCCGTTGTCTGGCTCTCTCTGCTCCGGCCACGACTTGTCCGGCTTACCGCCTGCTCTCCCAATCCGATAGACCTGCGGCACTCCTAACTCGAGGGTCCTCCGGCTTCCTTGATAGCAGCTTGGGTAATATCTGTGGATCACTGGGTCTCCCTCTTCCAAGACTGGATAACCCAATCTGGAATCCTAATAGGCCGCACCTGCGTTCTGGCCTAGTCACTGTTCCACTCTGCAGCACTGTGTCCTGTCTCTTTTACTCCCTGGCGCTCTCTGCCAGCTATCTCCACGAGGCTCAGGATGTAACTCCGCGTGTCCCACCCACTTCCTGTGTCCGTTCCCAGAGCATGCCGGGAAATGTAGTCCCAATGTTGAGTGTCTCTTATCGCGCTTGTCTCCCTCCAGTGGCCAAAAATGGGTACTGCCACAGTAAGGTTTTAAACACCGCGCTACATTTATTATTGCAGAAGCCATCTGCACATCACAGCAATTCAAAGAACTGCATCCCAGAGCCCCTGTGCCACATTCCCCATATGCAGCAAGGAATTCTGGATAGGATATGCAAATGACCTCTCTCACTTTTATTGCATCCTGTGTCTGTTTCTACACAGAACCCTTAAATCAATGCCATGCCATACTATGGCTTTTTTCTAGCAGAGATCAGGTTTATGCAACTGGTCAAAGCCACTCCTAGGACAGCGCTGTTTCGGGTTTTGAGTTTATTCAACAGAAAGCACACAATTAACCAAAGGAGGATCACATGACGCAGCATGGGTCCAACAAATAAAGCCGTGATTTAACACAGTAACAGGTTGTGACGCAGTACACATGGTATTACCTGTGCATTACACCACAGGATAAGGGGTAACTGTGACGCAGCACAGACACTCAAAGTACTGTGCAAAACAACACAGCCCCCACACACACAGAGCACTATTACATTCTTCACGCAATTTCGTCCGCGCAGTGCATTTTTTTGCACACAGCATAATGGGTTATCGCTGAAAATTAACGGTGGTATTACAATCCTTGCGCATTTTGTCATCCGTCAAAAAATAACGTTCGTAAAACCGTTGCGCAAAAATGCGCAAAGTACCATTGCGCGCAGAAATCAGTGAGCGCAATGTAATTTTTGACGCGAGTCCGTCATTTTTTGACCCGAGTCCGTCATTTGTTGACGCAAGTCTGTCATTTTTTGACGCAAGTCCATCATTTTACCTTTTGACGGAAGACAAGGTAGTGGCTGTCATTTTTGATAGATCTAGTAAAAATAAGTACGCATTTGGAACGGTCAGGTTGTTACAATTTGCCGTTACCACCAGGTTTTCAAAGACGTTAAAATTATGCACACAAACGTTGTCCGTTAAATTTTGTGCAAAGATTCTAATACCATGTGCGCACCAGCGCACATACACATTTGCGCTCACAATGTTAAGCATAGGATGCGCACAGTTCATCTCGCTCGCGCAGGTCCATCCGCGTTAAACGTTAACACATTTTTTGCATGAACGTTGTAATATGACGTTCAGCGCAAAGGGTTTTGCCCCTCGCATTAATGCCTTTTTGCGCACGTGCAAAATTGTGCGCAAAGAATGTAGGGTAATAGGGCCCACAGGATATTTATCTCACTTTTTGTCCTCCACCACAACTGTTGTAAGTACTGATTTGCCCTACGGGTTCAAGCATCCACTGCAACTGGTCATCATACCTAGCTCCAAGCTGATGAGGGTCAAATAAACACGAAACAGCGCTGTCCTAGGAGTGGCTTTGACCAGTTGCATAAACCTGGTCTCTCCTAAAAAAAAAAAAAAACATACAGGGTTATTCAAAGAGCTCCGAATTGCTTGAGATAGGTAGCCGAACGCTGAAAATCAGCGTTTGGTTACCTTTCTTGCCCATTCGGCTATCCAGAGAGCAGGCAATTCGCCAAATCCTAGCGAATTGCCTGAACATACGGTGCCTGTTCGGTGCCTGTTCGAGGGCAGTGAAATCCCCATAGAGAAGCAATGCTTCGGATATTCAGAGAACACAAACCAGCAGTGAAAGGTTCCCCTAATGCCCTGCCATTCGGTGATTTCATGCGGCAAATTTATTCAGGTGAATCCCATAGACTTCAATGTTAAAAATATTCCTGTTTTAATTCAATATCTAATAAACCGTTCATTATAAAATTCTGCAGTAAAGAGTCTCTTTATTTATAGATTTTTTAGGATACTTTAAGCATTTTTCTTAATTTTTTTTTTTTTAAAAGTCCGATTTTTTTTTTATGATTTTTTTTCAGTTTACTTATTTTTTTTGTAACAGCCCTTTTTATTATCATTCCCTGGATCTCCTGTGTAAACTTCAGACATTTTCGCTCAGTAGTTTCTTTGCAAACAGCGTTTCAATTTCACATTCATACAAACGGTTTTGCTAATTTATTCACCTCCCTCGTCTGCGGTCTCAGCTGCTTCGGCTGCTTCGGCTGGGTGTGATCGGCTCCTGTTCGGGCTTTTCGACGGGTTTATCCAGATGTTTTTGTGGCTTTTCAGCCTGCATTCGGTGGGTTTTGTGGTTAGTTTTCGTCTGGTTTACGGCAGCTTTTCCCTGCAATTCGGGGACCCTGTGGTGTTTGCTGAATACACCGCAGGGTCACCGAAAGGCAATCGGCAAAAGGAACCGAATTGAAGAGAACGAAAAGTCACCGAACGTGCGGTGACTTTTCGAATCTCTTTGGATAACCCTGATAGTATGGCACAGCATGATTTAAGGGTTCTGTGTAGAAACAGACACCGGATGCAATAAAAGTGAGACAGTGGTCATTTGTATATCCTACCTAGAGTTCCTTGCTGCATATGGGGAATGTAGCACAGGAGCTCTGGGATGCAGTTCTTTGAATTGCTGTGATGTGCAGATGGCTTTTGCAATAATAAACATATATACAATATATATATATATATACAGTATATGCAGTGGCGACTCTAGGAACAATATTTAGGGGGGCACAGAAGATACCGCAGTCAAAACTGGGGGGGCACTAATAATTTTCACCACTAAATCATACCACTGAATAAAAGTAAGAGCCCTATCACCTGGTGTGAGCTAAAACACCATCACTAAAGGAAAAATTTAGTGCGAGTCGCTAAAACTTACAGGGTTATTCAGAGAGAGGTGAAAAGCAGGAGAATGACTGGAGAATGGAAAATTCTTGGTCAAAGAATCGGCTATTTTGACCTGGAATTTTCCATTCTCCAGTCATTCTCCTGCTTTTCACCGCTTTCTGAATAACCCTGTTAGTGCCTGACTACCTACTAACAGATCACCTTGACTGCAGTAGTCCATGAACAAGGTCATTTGGCGCACGCTAGGGAAACTCTAAGACCCAAGTTGAGACCCAGCGCTAATGCGGTTGTGTACAGGATAGAACGTTTTTTCTTTTCCATACCTTACCTATCCCCCGCCCTCACAAGCTTGAATATGAACACATCCAGTGAATAACCTCTCACCCCTGCATTATTTTTTCTGTTTTTTTGGAGTTAGCACCAGGGCTGAGCAGTAGGTAAAATGTTGCAATTTGTGCACCTCAAAAAATTTAGTGCTGGCCCCAAGTGATCTGTAAAGATCTCTAGCACTCCCCGTGTTAAGTATAGGACGCGGAAAGTACAGTAAGCTCGCGGTACAAATCGCTAATATCGACGCGCTAAGCGATTTTTCCCATTTGTAGCGGGATGCAAACGATCTGTTGGTCAGGCGCTAGACTGAATTAACCTGGCGCTAACACAAAATCACGCCGACGCAAGGGTTAGCTCACACCAGGTAATAGTGCCCTAAAGAAGTATATATATAAATAAGATTCCAAAACCCCAGAGTAATGTGATGCAATGATGCCTTTTTATTGTACTAACCTAATACTTAAATTCAATATTTTATTTGACGCAATTTGGCAGTTTCCGCTGAATGTCTGATAACTGCTTCAGCGACTCCACTTTCAGCAAATTATAGTGACCATTCGCTAAATAGGGAATTCACCTTATTTTCTGCAAAATAAATTCCCCGAAATGTGACGGAAAGCAGAGGATCTACAGATCATTAGACCCTTTAGATTCTAACTTCCATAATAACCCCTAAAATGCCTTAAACCCAGAGAAATGCAATAAAAATAATAAACAATGTGGCATTTAGCTACCCCTTAACCCCTAAAATGAAATGAATACACTGAGGCATGTAGCCAACCCATTAACCCCTAAAATGCCATTAATCAAGGAAAAAACAAATGTATACTGTGAGGGATGAAGCCTGCCCATTAACCCTTAATATACAACTAGACCAAGGCATAAAATAACGTAATACACAATGTAATGTATAGTCTGAACATTAACCATTTCACTGCTGAGCCATTTCAACCCTGTGAAAATGTTTACGTTTAAGTGCACGTTTTTATTTGATGTTTTATGACTTTTACATCACACTGAATATGGTCATGTGGGGTATCATTGGAAAGGCCAGAATCTGCCCTTTCAAATGACACCTAGTTCATCCATATACGATGACGTGTGGGAAGCTGGATGATGATTTTTGGTGGGGGGCACATGGGGGGGCAAGGAATAACCTAGGGGGGGGGCAATTGCCCCCCTTGCCCCCCTGTAGAGTCGCCTATGAGTATATGTATCCTTTGCTTATCTTCTGGCAATGTACTCTTGTAAATGTTACACTATTTATTCATGACTTTGTAATCAGAAAGAGATGGGTAGTGCAGGGTCCAAAAAAAACTTAAATATAGGTTCCCGTTCTCAATAAATCTAGGTCCCCACGCGAAGAATAAAATCATATTTCTGCGCAAACGTTGCTTAAAAATTCCAAAATAAGCTCTATTAGTTTACGCTTCAATGCTATTATAGCACATTTTTAAGGCAGACCCATCTGTCTTTCTAGAATATCCCCAATAGTATCTGTGGTTGGCAGCTCCTGGATCCAGAATGCTTCCAACATTTTGATTCGAAGCCAACATCGAGTCAAGGAAGCAAAGATTATGATTGCAATGAGCCACCTGCCTGGTCCTCTAGCTCAGTGCTTAATATAAACACACTTTGTTAAAGCTTTACATGGTTTGTATTGCATATCAATTTCAACTTTGAATAAGTGGTAGCATTTAAGTATTAAGTGACAAAAGGAAGTGCTTGCCCATCAGCTCTAGCACCCTGGAATTGATACAATGTCCGTACTTGCCGTTATAAATGAGCGCTGTGCTATTGTAGTAATGCGGCTTTCATCTTGGTAGAGTACCATGCTATTTAATATTTTTTTTTTCTTGCCAGCCACACTCTGTCTTTCCAGTTCCCGAATGTTATTTTAACGATAATGGCTATAAAAAAAATATCTAATTGACTTCACAAGATTTTTAGCTTGATTTAATAGGGCTGTTGCTTTAAAATTTTATCGTGAGAAATTGTTTAATAGCTGGCTGACTTCAATTTAAGTGGTTTTACAATTTAAAGAACTCAGGCACCGTGCAAAAAAAAAAAAAAAGTCTGATTGTAATGCAAGAAGGCATCTCATGCCAAACTCTCATGCGTACATGTGTAGGAGGAGGAATTTCTACAGTAAAGGGAGTTTAAGGTGCAGCGGTACAATAAAAAATTACATTTATTTTTATTTGTGCCAGCGATTTGCAGGGGTCTTTTTGTGGAGGACATAATAAATATTGTTATGCTTTGTTATGAGCATTTCAAATTCTTAAAACATATATTTAAAAGAAAAGGTATGGTTTTAGAAGTCACATGTAAAAAAAAAAAAAGAAAATGGATATACAAACCGCGATATTCAGCTTTTATAAATTTACAACATTTGTTTGAAAGCCAGAAACATACAGGGTTATTCAAAGAGAGCCGATCTGGCCCCGAAAGGTAACCGAACAGTGAAATTCAGCGTTCGGTTACCTTTCCTGGCCATTCGGCTATTCAGAGAGCAGGCAGTTCGTCAAATATTGGTGAATTGCCTGCACATACGGTGCCTGTTCGAGGGCAGTGAAATCCCCATAGAGAAGCAATGCTTCGTCTATTCAGAGAACACAAAAGCAGGGAAGAGTTGCCGAAATGCCCTGCTGTTCGGTGGTTTCATTCGACAGATTTATTCAGGCGATTCCCATAGGCTTCAATGTTAAAAATATTCCCGTTTTAATACAATATCTAATAAACCGTTTTTCATTTTATTCTGCAGTAAAAAGTCTCTTTATTTATCGATTTTTTTTTTTAGGATCTTTTAGGCATTTTCTGGGATTTTGTTGGCAAATTTTTTTCCTTCTTTTTTTTTTTTAAATCATTTTTTCTTTTTTCTGTAACATACCTTTTTATTATCATTCATTGGATCTTACATGTAAATTTCAGACATTTTCGCTCAGTAGTTTTTTTTGCAAACAGCGTTTCAATTTTCAAACATTCAAGCAAACTGTTTTTTTTTATTTTTTCACCTCGTTCGTCTGTGTGTCAGCTTTTTCCGGCGGCTGTTCAGATTTTTCCAGCATGTTCGGCAGGGTTAATTCAGCTGTTTCTGCGGGTTTCGGTGAGTGTTCTGCAGGTTTGGCGGTGAGTGTTCGGCATGTTTGCGGCAGGTTTTCCCTGCACTACAGGGGCCCTGCGGTGCTTGCTGAATACACCGCAGGGTCGGCGAACTAGGATCGCCAAATGGCCCCGAAGTACGGGGAAGGAAAAGTCACCGAACGTGCGGTGACTTTTCAAATCTCTTTGGATAACCCTGATAGCAAGAAAATAGCAAAGGTTTATGGGATATGTAGTTCTCTAACATCATGAAGACCATCATATCTACATTCTGGATATAAACCAGCACACCATGTTACTTCGAAAGGCTTATTGAATGATTCCACCCACTTCTTTAAATAAATGGAGCGCCGATGGTGTCTGTTTGAGTGGTGGCACATGATCAGGCACTGAGTGGAAGCTGTGCACAATTCTGTGAGCCGCATTCTTATTTCTCCGCTAGAAAAATGTATACCGTAGGTTCGAGTTATTATATTCTCAATATATGAGCCTTTGTTCTTAAGGTCCTGTAACTATAAAGTTAATATTTTCCAAAATATCCAGAAACTAAACAAATCCTCACGTCATAAATAAATAGAAGAACTAAATGAAGTAGATAATGTAATAGACTTCATTTCTCATGATAGGATAAGTAGAAGTGGGTGACTACCTTTGGACCCTTTTTCCCTGGTCCACCAAACAATATAAAGTCCACCTACGAAAAATAAAACAATTAAAGTGTAGGTAGTCTGGATAATTGAGAACTTCATATGTTATATGCATATAATGAACTTTACAGTGAGAACTCTTTGTTATAGTGAGAGTAGGGGGCTCCTCCATCAGCTTCTTTGCAGTCATACTGGGTGACAGGAGTGAAAGCGAAAGAATGTTTGGTTTTAATCAGGGGTTTTTTTCTGCTAGCACGTGCAGTTACTCAGTACTGGCACCTACAGGGCACGCTCCTCCGTTAGAATGTGGAGGACGTCTGCAGCCCATCCATACAGTTTCTTTGCATTCATACTGGGTGAACAGAGTGAGATCTAAGTAACTTGTTGCTATAGTGATAGTAGGGGTTCCTCCATCCAGCTTCTTTGCAGTCAAACTAGGTGAAGGGAGTGAGATCTAAAGAATGTTTGGTTCTAATGACAGTGAGGGGCTCCTCCATACAGCTTCTTTGCAGTCAAACTAGGTGAAGGGAGTGAGATCTAAAGAATGTTTGGTTCTAATGACAGTGAGGGGCTCCTCCATACAGCTTGTTTGCAGTCATACTGGGCGTAGGGAGTGAGATCTAAAACACGTTCCGTTCTAATGAAAATGTGGGGCTCCTCCATACAGCTTCTTTGCAGTCATACTGGGTGAACGGAGACAGATCTAAAGAATGTTTAGTTCTTATCAGGGCTTCTTTTCCGCCAGTACGTGCAGATACTCAGTATTGGCACCTACCGGCAGGGCAGACTCTCCTCCGTTAGAATGCGGAGGACATCTGCAGCCCATCCATACAGTTTCTTTGCATTCATACTGGGTGAACAGAGTGAGATCTAAGTAACTTGTTGCTATAGTGATAGTAGGGGTTCCTCCATCCAGCTTCTTTGCAGTCAAACTAGGTGAAGGGAGTGAGATCTAAAGAATGCTTGGTTCTAATGACAGTGAGGGGCTCCTCCATACAGCTTGTTTGCAGTCATACTGGGCGTAGGGAGTGAGATCTAAAGAATGTTTGGTTCTAATGACAGTGAGGGGCTCCTCCATACAGCTTGTTTGCAGTCATACTGGGCGTAGGGAGTGAGATCTAAAACACGTTCCGTTCTAATGAAAATGTGGGGCTCCTCCATACAGCTTCTTTGCAGTCATACTGGGTGAACGGAGTGAGGTCTAAGGAACGTTTGGTTCTCAACTTCTCGTGATAATAAGGGGCTCCTTCATACAGATTCTTTGCAGTCCTGCTGGGTGAAGGGAGTGAGAACTAAAGAACCTTTGGTTTTCAATGTCTCATGATAATAAGGGGCTTCTCCATACAGCTTCTTTACAGTCATACTGGGTGAACGGAGACAGATATAAAGAACGTTTGATTCTAATGATAATAGGGGGCTCCTCCTTCTTTGTACTTATTTTGGGTGACGTGGTGATGTCTAACTGAGAATTTTATTTCTGCATGTGCAAAATATAAATCCTGCTTTAAAAATGTGGGATGACATTCATTTAAATTGTTTTTCAATGTAAAAAGGTGTCTGCCTGTTGCGGTAGTGAAGGGGTTATTGTGTGTCCTTTGTGGACTGCTTTTGTGTGACTTTTGACTTGAACCACCTTCTTCCTTTTGCTGGTCCTGTGGGCTTGGAAGTGAAGGTTTCCCAGTAATGCTGATAGACATGTCTAGAACAATCCAGCCTTTCTATATTACTATAGTCAAGGCTGACGTTTGTTTTTCCTTTCCTTCCCAGAGATCAGAAACAGATGAAACTGCTGGGAGTTCTTCTCCTGTAGAGCGGGACTCCTTCCTCTACCAGGAAAAGTTATCTGACAAGTGATGTTTAGTGTGACTTGGAATCCATAACACATCACAGTAGCTGAATTACCACTCACATCTAAAAAAAAATAATAAAATAATAAATAAATAAATATATATATTATCACTGGAAAGAAAAATAACTAAAATATTTTGTTTGCAAAACAATGTACTCAGCCGATAATTCATTTTGAAGCCTGATATACAGAACTCCAGGACTCCCTTACATAAACTGAAAAACTCAGTGGAAGGAAAAAAGTAAGAAAAGGTTTGTACAACAACGACAACGCTTTAACGGTATTTTAGCCTCACATTTCACACCCTTCTTTTACCTTCTCTAATTTTAAAGTTGAGAAAGTGAAATTTACTGTGCTCACATCAAATAACAGACAACGTAAACTGTATTGTGATCACATTATGCATTGCGATTCAGTGTTGTCTATCTCCTCTACGCCACTAAAGAACAGGACAAGGTAATGAAACCAGTTTATCAAAATCAGGAATGTAGCCCTTTTGTGATAAGTGGTTGCTTAACAGATATGCCTTGTGTGACAAAAGTCATTCTGGACTTGGGGTGCATGGGCATGTAGGCATATTTGTAGGGTGCAGGACTCATAATTAATATTAGTCGATTGCCCTCTTGTGTGCAGATGTTGGCATAATCCGTGATTATGCAAGAATGCTATTGTCTATCTGTTATCTGTTGAAAGGAGTAACATCCCAGTTCACCCTGTCTCAAGAATGTGATTATCTGTTTCTATTTGACAAAGTTGTAAATGTACTGTCTGTACGTAATCTAATTAAGATGCACATTTCAAGAAGGAAATGTTTGTCCAATTATCTGTTTCAGTCTGATTAGGGCCCCCAGCGGTGTCTAGGGGGGTTTGTGTATATAAATGACCCATGTGTGACCGTAAAAATATATGTGTGTGTGTCCCTGATTAAAAGAGTTACATTCTAACCCTGAAAGACCTCAGATCTACAGCCTCGTCTTATTTCTAGGGGATGCTATCAGGCTCTCTATGTGTCCCAGTCCTTAAGCTTTGTCTGAGGACTGGAGGAACACACGGGAGTCTGCCTGGGTAGAACATGGAGGGCCCAGCAAGGAAGCGGCATTGGCAGATGTAACCCTGTCGGGGTTCTGAGATCTGTCACACCTTGCTTTGTGTCAAAATGCCTGCTCTTCTTGACCTGACATGCGTTACATCAATTGACATCAAAATGAAGACTAAGGTGGAAAAAAAATCATTTAAAGTTCATCTGTCATGCCAGTATAAATTGAGCTCTTTTGATAGGGAATCAACTGCACACAGCTGATAGCATGCCAGTGAGCTGACTGACAAGTTTAGCGTGGGCACAGGGCGTGCCTGGTGTGCCCAGGCACACCCTAATGTAGGTTGAGATGCTCCTCATTGACGCCCCTACATTGATATTTTGGATGTTCTTTATGTGATTCATATTAAATAGCATGAACATTGACTGTATCACTGCCGAAATATTGGTTGTTTCCAACTAAAAATAACTGTTGTGTGCTGAAAGAACTTGGCACAAATATTTAATTAGTAAATATTGTATGGGTGCATACTCTCAGTGGTGTATTTAGGTTTTGTGCTGCCCTAGGCCCGACTAAACTCGTGCACCCCCTAATTTAAATTTAACACACCCCTGTTTAAGCCACACCCTTCCTCTTTAGGCTCCACCTTTTCATCTTAGAGCTCTGCCTTTTCCTCTCCGTATATTGTATAATCTCAGGGTAATGTGTGGTGTGTATGAGCGTTTCACAGAGCTCCACAGCAATAACACTCACAGTAATGTGCAGTGTGAATGAGCGTATCACAGAGCTGCACAGCAATAAATCTCACAGTAATGTGCAGTGTATCACAGAGCTGCTTATCAATAAAACTCAGTAATGTGCAGTGTGTATGAGCATATCACAGAGCACCACAGCAGTATAACTCTTGTGGTAAAAGCAGTAAGTATGAATGTACACAGGATCCACAGCAATAAAACTCTTATCGTAAAGGCAGTAAATACGAGCGCACAAAGGATCCACTGCAATAAAACTCTCATAGTAAAGGCAGTGTATGAGCACACACAGAATCCACAACAATAAAAATCTCGTAGTAATGGCAGTGTATGAGCACAAACAGGATCCACAGCAATAAAACTATCATCGTAAAGACAATGAATACGAGCGCATACGGGAACCACAGCAATAAATCTCTCATAGTAAAGGCAGTGTATGAGCGCACACAGGATCCACAACATTTCATACTTAAGTTTCGTACTTCGAGAGCCACTTTTAAAAATGCAAACAAACCCTTGGCAACCCTCTCCCTTGCAGTGTACAGAGCTCCAAGCAGCACAGTGATCTCACATGATTGCAGCAGTGATGCTGAGAGGCTGTGGCTAGTGGCAATCAACCCCCCCCCCCCCGATTTTTTCGGGGATTACTGCAGTAGAATAGATTCCATGGAACCTCTAGAAACTGTAAAGGGAGAGTAGAGCTCAGCCACTGACACTCCATGAATGGGGCATTAGAGGACATGGAGAGGTTTTAGAGGGATGGGAACTTGTAACCCCCACTAGGGAAGGCAGACATTTCTGGGCAGATAAAGTGACGCTGGTGCCATGAGGAAGTCTCCCTCCAGCTGGGGGCACAGTGAGATAGCTCTGGGCAGGTGTGTGGGAAAAATAGGTGTCACAGTCGATGGAGGCTCTTAATAGAGCACAAAGTACAGCAATCCCCCCCTCCTCCCTCACTCTGGAAGGCTCCTGCACAGGATGCTGCTCCTTTTCCTGCAACAGCAGAAATTACCACCTCTCACCCGGCAATCCTTACCTTCACTTGCAAAACACCAGGCAGACAGACACCTGCAGGAGCTGCAATGGCCGTGCTTCCCCCCTAACAGATACAAACTGCGGGAACCTCCCTCTGACAGGGTGTGGGTAACCTGATCCTCCTCATGACAGGCTGGATGCAGACAGAGTGGATCCTCTCCCTGACACTCTCGAGGCACGCAGTAACATCACCTGACCTGCACACAGCTGCCTGCACAGGGACCGCGAGGCCGACTTGAAGATGGGGCACGTGACGCCTCGGAAATCCTCTTCTCATTGGGCTTAGCTGGCAGCACTTGATGAAAAATGGCTGCAGCTGCCGCGTGCATCCAGCCTCAGTGTGTGGAAGGCCAGCCAGGCTCCGGCTGCTGTGCGCCGCCATTTCTATAATGCGGCCGCGGGCCTCTCGATTTTTGGCACCCCCTATCAGTGACACCCTGGTACCTAGGGTACCTCTCCGGCCCCCCACTAAGGACGCTCCTGGTCTCGTGTGTCTCCCACAATGAAAGCATGAGACACGCTGCCTTGGCGCCGCCTTCCAGCCAGCCTGCCTGCTGCGATTGCAGTGTGAGAGGCACATTCGGACTGAGCACAGCCGCACATGGCGCAGTGGAATTAACAAAATGGCGGCTGTGGATCCGGTGAGGTGTTTTTTTTCATGTGGAGGGCACTTTTTTTGCCGCCCCCAGATGTTGCCGCCCTAGGCCTAGGCCTTGTTGGCCTAGGCAAGATACAGCCCTGCATATGTGGCACTCTGTGTATTAAATCGGTATTAAACTCATTGCACCCCAAAAGAGTACTGTAAATAGGACTAAGTAGAAAGCATTTTGTTTTGGTATTATTGAAATTCACCAGAACATAGTTCTGTTGCTGCTGTTCTGACCTCCTACCAGTGGGTGTCACTGCTGTGTCCTCAGCCACAGAAACTGTACTTAATACCATGTGGTTGTCTCAGTGATTCAGTAATCCTGAAGTTACCACTGGATGCAGTTAAGAGAGAGTGTGCACAGTGCATCCAGAGTAAAAACAGAATCTTTTATCTGTTTCAGGTGAACTCATAAAATAAATGTGTTGTACCAGAACAAGCTCCGTCTCTTATTCTAAAGAGTGCAACATATTTTGGCGAGCCAGCCAGGAGGAGTAAAGTAAAGCAAGAAAAGACTACTCCTTTTATCAGAGACGAATCTAGAAGTCAGTAGAAAGTTCTTGGAGGACAACGTGAGAAGATGGAGCAATTGCAAGATAAAGTGAGCACTACGCTACTGCAGCTAGAGAAAGCTCATCTTGTTGAAGTTTGCCGTTTTCTAAAGTGCCCTGAAGAAAGCGGGACAGGTTTCCTCACTGAATCCAGACGAACCGTGATTAGGAAGGCAGAGACAGTTTTGGAGGAGATTGAAGGCAGTCAAGAGGAAGACGAGGTTTGCCAGTATTTAAAAGACCTGTTGTCATTTATTTTAGGGGTCAAGCCCGGTGTGACAGATGCAGAATTAATGGTAAAGGAGGACACTCGGATTAGAGACCTCAGAGAAAAATACCTCCAACTGCAACAATCTCAAGAGGAAGCTCGCAAAGCGTTAGAAGAGGAGATGAGGACACTAGAGGATAGGATCAGCGTGAGCAGCGGAAGCGTGAGTAAAGTGGGGAAATGACTGTACCATTACCAGCCACGGTGCCAGAAGTAACCCTCCGGCGGGAATTCAGAATCTGTGGACAGATTGGAAAAGGGGGACAGAAAGACAAACTGTCATACACAAGCCTGATCCATCAGATTGATGCAGGAATCCGGAAGGGACATTCTGAAGTGGAGATTATTGAGGCAGTGATACGGGCAGTCAGCCCTGGACTTCATCTCAGAGATATGTTGGAGATTAAGAGTGGACTGACTCTCAGCACGTTGAAGATCATCCTGAAGGGACACTACGGTGAAGATAGCCCCTCTGACCTGCTGCATAAGCTGATGAATATCTCTCAAGAGCCCAAAGAGTCAGCTCAGAACTTCCTATTCAGAGCAATTGAGTTGAAAGAAAAGCTACGGTGGAAGTCAAGTGACAAAGAAACGGAAGATAAGTACAGTACAGATCTTATTCAACGAAAGTTTCTTCGTTCTATTGAAACTGGACTTCTGAGTGACGCCATAAAATTTCAGGTAAAGCCTTACCTTAATGATATTGCTGTCACAGATGATGTATTGATTGAAAGAGTGAATGAAGCAGCTAATTTAGAGTTGGAAAGACAACAGAAGTTAAAGAAAACTGCTTATGGGAAAAATCCACGACTAAACGAACTCCACACGGAGGTAAACTGCCAGGAAAAGGAACCTTTGCCTAGAGCGTCAAAAGAGATTTGTGCAACAGCAAGGGGTGAAACTGCTAGAGATTTAAAGAAAACACCGGCAAACCTTAAAGAATCTGGCCCAGATCCGTATAAGTTAATGGAAGACCTCAAGGTAGAGATGTTTGAAATGAAGAAAATGTTCCTCACAGTCATGGAGACCAGTAATCTACTACGACCAAGAGAGTTTCCAATGATCCAGACACCAGCAAGACAGAGAGGTTGTAGGGAATGCCAAGGGGCCAATGCAGGAGCCACATGTAACCACTGTTTCCGCTGTGGTCAAGTAGGACATTTGTCACGGGGATGCAGAGTAAGGGGCACAGCCGACGGAAAACTTGAACGGGCTGCTGAGACGGGACCCCCAGTAGCTCCTGACCACGTGTCCCACCGACACCAGCACACACCAGTCAGAACTCTGAAACAGAAAAGACACCAGCATCCTACTAACATTCCAAAACAGCAGGGTAGAGTGTCCAGTAATGAGGTTTCTATGAACGCAGTAAATTATTTATCACCACAATGGCAAGCCAAGCTAATAGCTCTGGTTGCAAGACGGTGCCTTGTCCGTTGCCGACTGGATGAGGTCACCATTGAAGCTTTGTGGGACACTGGGGCACAAGCCAGCCTTGTGAATGATGGGTGGAGGAAACAATATCTCCCACACACCACGATCCGGCCCATTGAAGAACTGCTTGGACCTGGGACTCTAACTGGACTAGCAGCTAACCAGACAGAAATACCATTCCTTGGATGGATTGAGGTGAGATTTCAATTGGTGGGTGAATCAGCATCAGTAGAGACACTGACAGTCCCAATTTTAATCTCAGAAGACCCGCAAGTAGCTGAAAATCCAATTATTGGGTTCAATGTAATTGAAGAATTAATAAGTCAAGAGAAGAGGGTAGCAGAAACATCAGCCAGTGTTATACAGATGATGAGCAGGGCATTTTCAGTAACAGCAAAGACAGCTGAAACCATGCTGGGACTCATGCATACCTCAGCTACAAGTTATGATGAAGGCATTGTGAGAACAGGACGGAAGAAGATAGTCCTACCCGCAAACCAGACTACCTTCATACATGCCCGGGCTCATGTGGGAGTCCAAACCAAAGACCAAGAGATGATTTTTGTTCCATCCGAACTGTGTCCCTTACCAGAAGGTGTGATCATCAGTGAAGTGGTAGTAGATGTTTGTAAGGGAAGTCCAATCTATGTACCCATCCCTATTGGAAACACCACCAAGCATGATATCACATTAGACCAACGTTGTCTTCTGGGTCACCTCCAAACTGTAAAAGCAGTGTATCCAGCAGCAGTACAACCAGTCAGGGATAGGGAGTTACAAAGTGAACAAATAAGTCACACTCGAACAATGTGCTGAAGCCACCAGAGGTTGAAGTAAAGAAGCGGGCTAACAGCGGTGGTAGAAGTAATCAGAGGTGGGATCCTCCGATAAATGTGGACCACTTAAGTGAGGCTCAGCAGCAAGCAGTAAGACATGTGTTGAGAGAAGAATGTCATGCTTTTGCCTTCGATGATGACGATATTGGTTGCATCCCCTCTCTTAACATGCACATCACTCTTAAGGATACCACACCTGTCCAGAAGACCTACATGTCGGTTCCGAAACCCCTCCATCAAGAAGTGAAGGAGTACGTCCAGGATTTGCTAAACAGGGGATGGATAACTCAGTCAAGATCATCATACTCTTCACCTGTAGTCTGTGTCCGGAAGAAGGATGGAAGTCTGAGGCTCTGCTGTGACTATAGAGAATTGAACCGAAAGTCAGTGCCTGATCGCCATCCAATCCCGAGAATACAGGACATGTTAGACTCCTTGAGTGGCAGCTCATGGTTCTCTGTTCTTGACCAAGGGAAGGCCTATCATCAGGGATTTCTAGACACCGAAAGTCGCCCGTTAACTGCATTCATTACTCCATGGGGACTGTATCAGTGGGTCCGTATCCCATTTGGGCTCAGTGCAGCTCCTGCTGAGTTCCAACGGAGTATGGAAGAGTGTCTGTCAGGTCTGAGAGATGATACCTCCCAACCTTACTTAGATGACAATCTTGTTCATAGCAGTACATTTGAAGATCACCTGAAGCATGTTCAGACTGTCTTACAAAGGTACCAGCAACATGGTGTCAAGCTAACTCCTCGGAAGTGCGAACTATTCAAGAGAAAAGTGAGATTTCTGGGAAAGATGGTCTCGGGGGAGGGTTACACGATGGATCCAGCCGAGATTGCACCAGTACAGAAATTAAAAGAAAAGAAACCTGAAACAATAGGAGATTTGAGAAAGATGTTGGGATTTCTTTCGTACTACCGGTCCTACATTCCAAACTTTTGCAGAACTGCCAAGCCCTTATATGAGTTGCTATCTCTTACCGAATCTGAGCGAAATGGGAAAGACACAGTGTCCGTACAAGAGAGAGCCCCCCAAGTAAAGAAGAAGGGGCGAACAACCAAGCAGCAAGGACATCTACCGTCCCGCAGATCTATTAGCTGGACAAACTGCCACCAGGAAATTCTAAACCAGCTCATTGACTATTTGTTGAAACCACCTGTCCTGGGATATGTAGATTTTACACAGCCGTTTGTGTTACACTGTGACGCATCACAGGAAGGTCTCGGAGCGGTGTTATACCAAAGGCAAGGAGGCAAGATGGTAGTGATTGCATATGGCTCCCGAACACTGACACCACCGGAGAAGAATTATCATATGCATTCTGGGAAGTTAGAATTCCTAGCGTTGAAATGGGCCATTTGAGAAAGGTTCAGGGATTATCTGTACCACGCATGCTCATTTGTTGTGTATACAGACAACAACCCTCACACCTATATCCTCACCACAGCCAAATTGAATGCCACAGGCCACCGGTGGGTAGCACAGCTTGCAGATTTTAACTTCACGATTCGATACCGTCCAGGCAAGTCAAATGCAGATGCAGATGGTTTATCTCGGATGCCGTTAGAGATCAACAACTACATGAACCAATGTACTGAAGAACTCAAAACGGGATATCATCAGCTCTTCAATACTGGGAATATCGGTAGAGTTGGAAGAACCGTCTCAGGGAATAGGAACCGTTTTCACAAGGGCACTGGAACTGGTACAAGATGCACCACATAGTACAGTTACTAGCCCCCTGACTATGGGGCAGATTCGAAAGTCCCAGGAAGAAGACCCAATTGTTGGAAGAGTTCTGAGATACAAGACAAAGAATCAGCGTCCAGGAAATGAAGTCTTAAAGACAGAGCATCTGGATGTCCAGTTATTGCTGAAACAATGGACAAAACTGTTTGTGAACAAAGATGGGGTGTTATACAGGAAACGTCGGAACGAGATCAACTGATCCTGCCCAAAGAGTACCACCCACTCGTCTTCAAAGAGTTACATCAAGAAATGGGACACCTCGGTGTTGAAAGGACACTTACTTTAATTAGAGACAGATTTTACTGGCAACATATGCAGAAGGATGTTGAACACTTTGTGACCAGAGTCTGTGAATGTCTTAAGAAGAAGAAGCCCAATAAGCCTACGAGAGCACCGTTGTCTACCATTACCACAACGTATCCGTTTGAAATGGTATCCGTTGACTTCCTGCACTTGGAGAAATGTAAACAAGGGTATGAATACATCCTAGTAGTCATGGATCATTACACCCGGTTTGCACAGGCCTATGCCACAAGGAACAAATCCGCCAAGACAGTAGCTGAGAAGATCTTTAATGATTTTGCGCTCAAGTTCGGGTTCCCGAGCAAGATCCACCATGATATGGGAAAAGAGTTTGAGAATCAGATGTTTACAAGGTTGAAAGAACTCTCTGGAGTTCGTGGCTCTCATACGACACCCTATCACCCTCAAGGAAATGGCCAAGTTGAAAGGTTCAACAGAACACTGTTATCCATGTTGAGAACCCTGACGGAAAAAGAGAAGACAGACTGGAAGAACTCATTGGGAAAAGTTGTTCACGCCTATAATTGCACGCGCAGCGAGGCTACCGGATACTCACCGTATTACCTACTGTTTGGGAGATCCCCAAGACTTCCTATCGACCTTCTGTTCAATCGCGCGGTTGAAGAAAAACAAGAAACGTATGAAGACTACGTAACAGAGTGGCAAAAGAGAATGAGTGAAGCTTATGTTGTTGCATCTAGAACCGCAAAGAAAGAAGCAACAAGAGGAAAAGTATACTATGATAGGAGAATCCAGGGAAATGATTTACAACCTGGTGGTCGAGTGCTGGTTCGGAACTTAACGGAAAGAGGAGGACCTGGAAAAATTCGTTCTTACTGGGAAGATAAAGTTCACGTAGTGGTACAAAGGAAAGCAAAGAAAGTCCCGTCTACGAGATCAAACCAGAAAATGGAGAAGGTAGAAATAGAGTAATTCACAGAAATTTGTTGATGCCATGTGACCACTTACCACTAGAAAAACCTGAGAAGGCTGCAGAACAGGCAATACCAAAGAAACGTGATTCTCTGGAGAAGAAAAGACAAGCAACTCGAAAGAGACAACCTCAAGATGACTCAGATAGTGACTCAGGTGATGACTACCAACTAGTATACAGACTCAGGCCCCTCGTAGAGAAGAATTCAAGAAATGGAGAACCCATGCTAAACCCGAGAGCTAGAGTTTTCCAACCCCAAGTCACCCAACAGTCAAATGACTACCTACCGGTTGATGAAGGTTTAGAGGATAACCGATACCATGGATGCGAGGATCAAGTTCCCCAGCCATCATTTGAAGCAGAACCGTCCTTCGATGAAGAACAAGCGACTCCTGAACAATCACCTAGGTCACACCCACAAAGGGAGAGACGCCAACCAAGGATGTTGACTTATGAAACTTTAGGGCAACCTTCCGTGATACAAAGAGAAGTACCGGTGAAGGACATTCACACTAAATATCGCAGTTCCAGTTTTTGGAGGCCGTGGAATACAATGAACTGACAGATCGCTTATTAAAGGGATACTCAGAGATGTGACGTTGTAAATATTACTGTTATAGACATCAGAGTATACTGATCTAAACGAGGAAATGTCTGTTGACATTAAATTTTGTGGGGGAGAGTGTGGCACTCTGTGTATTAAATCGGTATTAAACTCATTGCACCCCAAAAGAGTACTGTAAATAGGACTAAGTAGAAAGCATTTTGTTTTGGTATTATTGAAATTTACCAGAACATAGTTCTGTTGCTGCTGTTCTGACCTCCTACCAGCGGGTGTCACTGCTGTGTCCTCAGCCACAGAAACTGTACTTAATACCATGTGGTTGTCTCAGTGATTCAGTAATCCTGAAGTTACCACTGGATGCAGTTAAGAGAGAGTGTGCACAGTGCATCCAGAGTAAAAACAGAATCTTTTATCTGTTTCAGGTGAACTCATAAAATAAATGTGTTGTACCAGAACAAGCTCCGTCTCTTATTCTAAAGAGTGCAACACATACTCTAATTAAATGGGCTGGGCATGCTATTGTTCAGAGTCACCATTGAGGGCTACCCGAGCAGCATGATGAGGAATAGGCACAAAACCGTTTCTTCTGCATATGTATATTTTGTTGTATCCCCAGCCAGGTCATTATTGCTGCTGCTCCTTTCCGTGTTTTCTTTTTATTCCCAAATTGGAATTGTTCCAGATGAGGGTATAAATATAAACCCATCAGTTTGCCTCTTAGCTGATAAGCAGCACGGGGATATGTGGCTGCTTAGAAAAGCAGCTCTTGGTTCATTAGGTAGGACCCACCTTACCCAGAGGTGTCGTGATGTGGTGGATGGGTTTACACTTCAATGGCCATTCAAGTAAACCAAAACCTCTGAGTGTGTCTTGTTTCGCATGGAGCTACAGTGGTGAGATCAAATGACAACCTTTTTTCTTGTTATGATGAGGAATAAGATGGCGCTTCTCACAGCTAGATGTGGCTATGAAGGAACCGGCTGTCCAGTTTTCTTCCTAGGGCAGACTTTTTTGGAAGCACAAATAGCAAATTTTTGGCTCCTTGCAAGCCTTTCTTACAAAGCTGAAAAAATCTTGTGAGGAGCTGAAACATCGCTATATGTGCTTCAAAAAATTATGTCCTAAGAAGAAAGCTGGAGTGCCTGTTCCTTCATTTTGGACAAGGTGGAAAGCCTGCCCAGAGGGCAGTCTATTGTGGATATACTGCCCCAGCTCGTGGATATATGCCCCAGCTCATGGATATATGCCCCAGCTCGTGGATATTGCCCCAGCTCGTGGATATACTGCCCCAGCACGTGGATATACTGCCCCAGCACGTGGATACTGCCCCAGCACGTGGATACTGCCCCAGCTTGTGGATACTGCCCCAGCACGTGGATACTGCCCCAGCTCGTGGATACTGCCCCAGCACGTGGATACTGCCCCAGCTCGTGGATATTTGGCCCCCACCTCTCATGGATATATGCCCCAGCTCATGGATATTTGCCCCCACCTCTCGGATATTTGCCCCCCACCTCTCATGGCTATATGCCCCCCAGCTCAGACCCCAGACCAGACATGGGGCGGCTGTTCGAATGCTCTATCGGCATTCGGACAGCCGCCCCATGAGCTCCTCATACTTACCTTCCCGAGCGGCAAAGTGAAAGTTTCCCCGCTTCCGGTCGTTGAAGGACCCAAGCCGCGGTCACGTGACCACGGCTTGGGTCCTTCAAAGAGTGGAAGCGAGGGAACTTTCCCTTCGCCACTCGGGGATGGATGCGCGCGGCAGCCGGGTAGAGGCTGCGAGCGCAGCCTCTACCCGGCTGCTGTGTGCATCTTGTAACTGCCGCGGCGAGCGCACAGCCGGCTCGTGCCGCGGCAGTTGCATGCGCGCGCAACCAACCGCCGCTGGTTGCGCGCGCATGTGCAGAGTAAGGCTTGGCGACGGACACGCCAAGCCTTACTCAATTATATTATAGATAATTACGGGTGGAAGTTGCCTCTCCTGCTTTAGGTTGGTGTCACGGAACCCCTTGCTCAGAGACTGTGGACTGTACTAAAACCTCGCTCCTCTGCTATTCCCCTCATGTAAACCATTTGTCCATTTATGTTTTAAGGTTAAGTGATGTTTTTGTGACTTCCCCCCAGCAGAACATAATCCAAATGCGTTTAAGCCTGTCCCTTATGCTCACTGTGTTATGTGACACCAGGGGAAGCCTGGGATTGAAAGCAAGAGCTGGGTTTGAAACCCCAGTCAATCACAATCCAAGGAGCTAGATGGGCCAACCAATCCCATTCCAGGACTGTACAGCATTCATTTTAATGGAAACATCTGCAGAAACTTTAAACCTCGGAGCCCTGAAAACCCTTTGTTCCAGCAGGGTGCTCTTTTGGGGTTAGTGTACCCCTCACGAGAGCTAATATCTCAGTGATTTTCAGGAGGAAGCTCCATTGGGAACCCACGTTGCTGAGCCTTTCTTGGTCCCAGGAGCTCAGGCAGCAGAGGCCATATGGCATCAGCTGAGGGTAACTGCTACATGCTGCCATCCTTACCACTGCCTGCAGATCTGGGTGCTTTTTAGACTGTGACACCCTAGGGGCCCGAGCTATCAAACGGTACCCCTGGATTGCTGCTGCTCCCCCAGAATCCTTCTCAAACAAGGACCCTTGCTCCGTATGACTGCAGTTACAGTTATTTATAAGGCGCCACCAAGTACCGTAGCACTGTACAATGGGAGAAACAGGATAACCAATATACATGCAAGTTAAAATACATACACTATATTGCCAAAAGTATTTGCTCACCCATCCAAATAATCTGAATCAGGTGTTCCAATCACTTCCATGGCAACAGGTATATAAAATCAAGCACCTAGGCATGCAGACTGTTTTTACAAACATTTGTGAAAGAATGGGTCGCTCTCAGGAGCTCAGTGAATTCCAGCGTGGAACTGTGATAGGATGCCACCTGTGCAACAAATCCAGTCATGAAATTTCCTCGCTCCTAAATATTCCACAGTCAACTGTCAGCTGTATTATAAGAAAGTGGAAGTGTTTGGGAGCGACAGCAACTCAGCCATGAAGTAGTAGGCCACGTAAACTAACGGAGCAGAGTCAGCGGATGCAGAGGCGCATAGTGCAAAGATTAGCTCAAGAACAGTGCACAGAGAGCTTCATGGAATGGGTTTCCATGGCCGAGCAGCTGCATCCAAGCCATACATCACCAAGTGCAATGCAAAGCGTCGGATGCAGTGGTGTAAAGCACGCAGCCACTGGACTCTAGAGCAGTGAAGACGCGTTCTCTGGAGTGACGAATCGCGCTTCTCCATCTGGCAATCTGGTGGATGAGTCTGGGTTTGGCGGTTGCCAGGAGAACGGTACTTGACTGACTGTATTGTGCCAAGTGTAAGGTTTGGTGGAGGGGGATTACGGTGTGGGGTTGTTTTTCAGGAGCTGGGCTTGGCCCCTTAGTTCCAGTGAAAGGAACTCTGAATGCTTCAGCATACCAAGACCGTTTGGACAATTCCATGCTCCCAACTTTGTGGGAACAGTTTGGAGCTTCCTCTTCCAACATGAATGTGCACCAGTGCACAACGCAAGGTCCATAAAGACATGGATGACAGAGTCTGGTGTGGATGAACTTGACTGGCATGCACAGAGTCCTGACCTCAACCCAATAGAACACCTTTGGGATGAATTAGAGCGGAGACTGAGAGCCAGGCCTTCTCATCCAACATCAGTGTGTGACCTCACAAATGCGTTTCTGGAAGAATGGTCAAAAATTCCCATAAACACACTCCTAAACCTTGTGGACAGTCTTCCCAGAAGAGTTGAAGCTGTTATAGCTGCAAAGGGTGGACCAGCGTCATATTGAACCCTATGGATTAGGAATGGGATGTCACTTAAGTTCATATGCGAGTCAAGGCAGGTGAGCAAATATTTTTGTCAATATAGTGTAGAACAGTATCAGAGAAGCCCCTGCCCAAGAGCTTGCAGTCTGAGAGGACCTGATGGAGAGCAGGCTGAATGGTGGTGCCGAGATGTCTGGGGGGTCGGGAATGTTAACTGTTGTTATCTGATTCTGAACCAAATAAAAGCAGGCCATGTGAAATGGCCAGAGAGTCTGCTTAACCCAATATGAAGAGTGTTGTCTGCTTTATTGGGAGAAATTAAGATCTGACATTGTTCCGGCGCTGTGAGCTGAGGGGAGAATCAGGGAACTGGAGAAGGCGAACGACTCGAGACGGCCAAGTGAAAATATTCAACCTGGGCTTTTCGTGACAGTTGGCATCCATTTACTTATGTTTCTTGCATGATGTCCATTATATTGCATTGTGGGAGAGTGTCGCATGTGGCTGAATGTACTGGCTGGGTGGAGTAGAGGTAACATCACTGCTCTGAGTGGAGAGAGACTGTGGAGACACAGGTCCGATCCCGGCAAGAGCACCTCTCCTGTAAGTGTCCTTGGGCAAGACACCTAACGGTACATGCTTGCCACCCAGGACATACTTGAAAACAAGAGAAATCTCAATGTATTCTTCCTGGTAAAATCCTTTCTCAAAAAGAAAAAAATCCAAGCAGCGATATCTCATCTTCGTGATCAATACAGTATCCACCTCTTTATAAGACATGTACAAAAGTGAACCTGTTGAGGACTGGTTCACTTTAGTAGCTTCTCTCATTTAAAATACAAGACAGAGGTAGTGTTATATTTATCAAATATTTATGAATAATAATAATAATAATATTAAAGCTGTATTATTATACTTTTAAAAATAAAAATTTTAACCATAGTTTTTGTTTGGAGGTGTCAACTTCTCGTTTCAAAATGTCTGCTTGCATTAATTACTTCACTTTTTAGAAATCTGCGACCATGCCTAGCATTTATTATTCAGTCCGTTTCCCTTTAAATGGCTTATATTGTCAAGTTTTGATGAAATACTCAGAATTTAATTTTACTGCAAGTCCCACCTGGATTATGTTCCAGCCAAAAGTCCTCATCCCTGATTTTTTTTTTCTTTTGTGTGTGTGTGTGCGTGGGGGTGGTGGGGGGGGGGTCCTGCTATGTAATGGTTCCAGTTTTAGGATATTTGTAAATCTTGTACATTTTTGCGGGTTTGAAAAGGAAGTTGGACTTGTTTCTGATTGAAACAGCAACTGCAGCTCTGTTTCCTATGTGGGAAAGGGTAATAAAACCGCATGAGCTATCTGGTCCCATAGCTACTAAAAGCAGGGACGTCAATTAAAAATCTCAAACACAGTATTGAGGGTCTCACAGCTGTAAATGGTAGAACAGAAGTCTTTGTAAGCAGTTTTATTGTGTATAATATATATTTATATATGTGCATATATATATACATATTAGGGATGGACCGATACCGATACTAGTATCAGTATCGGTTCTGATACCGGCATTTCTACGAGTACTTGGTACTCGTGCAGATGCCCCCGATACCACCTCCGATGCCGGAAGCCAGCGGAATGTTCTAACGGCATTCTACTATGCCCCTGTGTCTGGCTGCATTCCATCGAGCGACCACTGGCAAAGATTTACAGCAGCCGCTAATTGGGAACCCCCCAGCCGCAACCGTGTGAAATCTTGGAGTTTACGAGATCTTGAGCTGCGCAAAATCTTGCAAAATCGTGGCTGGGGGGATTACACCGAGCGGCCACTCTAAACCTTTGCCAGCGGCCGCTCAATAGAAAGTGGCCAGCCACAGGGGCAAGGTAGAATGCCGATAAAGCATTCAGCCAGCCGCCCCAGTGTCTTTATCTGAGGTCTGAAATGTTTGTGTGTCTGGTTTTTTTTGAGAAAAGACTTTACCAGGAAGGATATGAGATTTCTCTCGTTTTCAAGTATGTCCTGGGTGGTGAGCATGTACTGTAAGGTGTCTTGCCCAAGGACACTTACTGTCGAGGTGCTCTTGCTGGGATCGAACCTGTGTCTCCACAGTCTCTCTCTACGGTTATACAGCAGTGATGTTACCTCTACTCCACCCATATTTTAATGAAGTAAATAAGGTTTTTGCATTTTATAAGACCCTGAGTGCCTCCCTTCATCTTTTCTCGATATATATATATATATATATATATATATATGTTTCAACGCAGTTGGAGCCGCACACGTAATCCTTGTTTTAAAACAATAAATTTTATTTGTAACATAAAATAATAGGTTTTATTTTATGTTACAAATAAAATTTATTGTTTTAAACAAGGACACGTGTGCGGCTCCAACTGCGTTGAAACTACAAATCTTTCTTTAGAAGCAAGCACCGTGGCGCTTTAAGTTGGTCTCCTTGGGAGAATAGAAAGGAGTTTCTGGGACTACGTTTGGTATATATATATATATATATATATACAGTCATGGCCGACATTGTTGGCCGACATTGTTGGCACCCAGAAATTTTTCCAGAAAATCAAGTATTTCTCACAGAAAAGTATTGCAGTAACACATGTTTTGCTATACACATGTTTTTTTTTTATAATCAAAATTTTTATTAACAGAAATAAACATACAAAAACATAAATCACATTAGCATGTCCAACATGGTAACACAAGTCGTGCGATGCATATAGCAGCAGTCATGACAGAGTAAGGTTGGTACCATACTGAGTTGCAATTGGTAATAAGCAAAATCCTACCCCGGTCAAAATCAAGGTGCTGTATGCTACATCTATAATCATATGCTGTACCAATGCTGACCAGCTTCTGAGAAAAATGTCCAATGCCTTTAAGTACGTCTTCCGGGTTGTGAGAAAACAGACAGACTAGAACAAACATAACAAAACAGCAGACAGAACAAACCAGCAAAACAGACAGGACAACGATAAAGACAAGAGAAAAGACAATACAGCAAGGGGCAGAGTTCAGGGAATAAAATTAGTTCAGAGAGGGGAGAAGAGGTGGAAGAAAGAGAGAGAAAAAAAAGGGGGGGAGGGGACAGCGTCTTCCTGGGGGAAGAGGGCACTGACGCACCAACTGGTGGACCATACGTTTGGACAAGCGCAGTTCCTAGACTCTCCATCGGGGTTTCTAGCGTCCTAACTCAAACTCCAGCAATCCGCCCACCCGTTCATGTGCCAGTCACCTCTAGGCGTCTCTCAGGCGCCGAGCTCACATAGTTATCCCAATGAAACCAATTCATAACAAATTGTTCGACTTGGTCTAGTTCCTTCGCTACCAGGTTATCCATCCTGCGTAAGAATTCTACCTTAGCCACTGTCACGGATCCCCCTGATACTAGAATGGTGGTCCCTATACGCAGGACACTCTCTACCCTTCCGATCCTTAGAGTGGTCGGCATGACTAGACAGACTACTAGAATGGCAGTACAGAGCACATATAAGAGAGACGTCACGGATCCCTCTGCTTATCTGACTAGTGGTCCCTAGACGCAGGACCCTCTCTACCCTTCCGATCCTTAGATTGGTCGGCACGACTAGACGGACATAGAATGATACACAAGGACTTAGAATAATTAGCTCTTCCCAAGACCCTAACAACAAAGGGGTAGTCTGATGTGTGCTTAGGGTGCCACACAGACTGACCTCAATACCAGAAATAGAAGAGTTAATGCCAATACCAGGGGTTACGCACAGAATGGTTCGTTCGCCAATGCCAAGGGTCATGCACAGAATCGTTAGTTTGCCAATGCCAAGGGTCATACACAGAATCGTTAGTTTGCCAATGCCAGGGTCATACACAGAATCGTTAGTTTGCCAATGCCAGGGGTCATACACAGAATCGTTAGTTTGCCAATGCCAAGGGTCATACACAGAATCGTTAGTTTGCCAATGCCAGGGGTCATACACAGAATCGTTAGTTTGCCAATGCCAAGGGTCATACACAGAATCGTTAGTTTGCCAATGCCAGGGGTCATACACAGAATCGTTAGTTTGCCAAAATATACAAGAGCTCTGCGGGAAGTAACTACCACGTCAGGGCATCGGCGTCTCTGTGAGTCTGGGCTTTAAACCCGGCGGGTCCGCGTCTCCCCGCCAGGCCCCGCCCCCCGGCGTCCCACGTGTGCGGAAGCGACCGCAATATCACTCGGCGCCTGGCCAGCGAGCAGCGAGGAAGCTGCTGCCAGGCGCCGGGGGGGTGCGGGGGCCACCGTGACAGAACCCCCCCTCTACGGGCGGCCACTGGACGACCCCAGGAGCGCGGGGATGAGCCAAATAGAAAGCCCTCACCAACCGAGGAGCATGAACCTCAGTAGCCGGGAGCCAAGAGCGATCCTCTGGACCGTAGCCCACCCAGTCAACCAAGTACTGAAGGACCCCCCTAGAAACCCTGGCGTCCAGAATGGCCTCAACTTCAAACTCCTCCTCGCCCTCCACAGAGACAGGAGGAGGGGGGACACGGACCCTGGTGTACCGATTACACAAGAGTGGTTTTAAAAGGCTCACGTGGAACACATTGTGTATCCTGATATGGGAGGGCAGTGCCAAAGCATAGGAGACCGGATTGATTCGCCGCAGAATCTTATAGGGCCCTATGTATCTGGGTGCCAGTTTCATAGAGGGTACTAAGAGCTTGATGTTCCGTGAAGAAAGCCAAACCCTGTCCCCAACTTGATACACGGGTGCCGGCCTCCTGTGTCTGTCGGCCTTGATCTTCTGGATACCACTGCTATCCTCCAGTGCCCTTTTAACCCTTCCCCAAGTTTCTTTCAATGACGCTAAATGCTCATCCAGAGCAGGAATCGCGGTATCAGGAAACGTAGCAGGGAGCACGGGAGGATCAAAACCGTAAACAGTGAAGAAAGGGGAATGTCCTGTGGCTTCGCTCACTGCACTGTTCAAGGCATACTCTGCCCACGGTATCAGGTCTGACCAGTTATCTTGTCGTTCGGATATAAAGCACCTGAGATATTTCTCTATATTTTGATTGGCTCGTTCTGCTGCTCCGTTGGTCTGGGGGTGATAGGCCGAAGAGAAGGATAGGTCTATCCCCACATTCTTGCAAAACCCTTTCCAGAATCTGGAGACGAATTGGGTCCCCCTATCAGAGACAATCCCAAGAGGAATACCGTGTATGCGGACCACATTGGTAATGAAAATGGGCACCAGTTCGGCTGCCGAAGGAAGTTTCCGAAGAGGAACATAGTGACCCATTTTGGAGAATCGATCAATGACCGTGAGTATTACAGTATTCCCTTTTGACTCGGGTAACTCTACTATAAAATCCATAGCTAAATGCGACCATGGTCGTTCGGGGATTGGCAGAGGCTGGAGTAAACCAATGGGCGCTGTTTTGGGACTTTTATGTCTTGTGCACACCTCGCACACGGTTATGTAATCTTTAACATCACGGCGCACCGTGGGCCACCAGAGGAGTTTACGTATACTAGACACTGTTTTGGTGATCCCCATATGCCCAGAGGTTTTGTTATCATGATAAAGTTTCAGTACTTCTTCTCTTTCGTTCTCAGGTACAAAGAGTTTCGCAGGAGGTCTCCCCCCAGGAGCTGTACCCTGGGCGGTCTGCAATCTTAACATCAGAGGAGACGAGACACTAATCGTGGTAAGGGCTATAATTCTTTCCTGGGGTACAATGGGATGCTGATCTTGGATGTTATGTTCGTAGGATTCGTATTGTCTTGACAATGCGTCTGCTTTAATGTTTCTTGACCCAGGTCTATATGTGAGGACGAAATTAAAGCTTGAAAGAAACAACGACCATCTCGCTTGTCTGGCATTTAACCGTTTAGCGTCTCCAATGTACGTAAGATTCTTATGATCGGTTATGATGACAATGGGGTCCCTAGACCCCTCCAATAAGTATCTCCATTCCGTCAAGGCTGCGATAACTGCTAACAACTCTCTATTTCCGATATCATAGTTCCTCTCTGCCGGGGACAACTTTCGGGAATAGAAGCCGCATGGATGCAAGGGTTTGTCGGGTGCCTCCCTTTGGGACAAGACTGCACCAAGACCTAGCTCGGAGGCGTCAACTTCAACCTGGAAAGGCAGAGCCGGATCTGGATGTCGGAGAACAGGGGCAGTTGTGAATGCCTGTTTAAGTGCCTCAAAGGCTTGACTGGCCTGGGGTGTCCATTTCTGATTCGCCACCCCTTTTTTAGTCATAGCCGTGAGGGGAGCTACCAAGGCCGAAAAGTTTTTAATGAACCTCCGGTAGTAATTAGTAAACCCCAGAAACCTCTGGATGGCTTTAAGCCCTTGGGGTAAAGGCCAGTCAAGAATCGCTGAGAGTTTTGTAGGATCCATTTGGAAACCCTCAGGGGTTATTATATACCCAAGGAAGTGCACTGTCTCTATGTCGAATAAGCATTTCTCTAGTTTACAATATAACCCAGCCCTCAATAATCTCTTCAACACTTGTTGCACATGGACGTGATGGGTGTCCTTATCAGGAGAGTATATCAGGATGTCGTCCAGATATACTATAACGAACGTTTGCAGAAAGTCCCGTAGGGTGTCGTTTATGAGGTCCTGAAAAACGGCTGGCGCGTTACATAATCCAAAGGGCATCACTAGGTATTCATAATGCCCGCTACGTGTATTAAAAGCCGTTTTCCATTCATGCCCCTTCTTAACCCTGACCAGGTTGTACGCTCCGCGTAAATCAAGCTTCGTATAAATACGGGCCCCTTTTAATCGGTCGAACAATTCTGTTATAAGAGGTATTGGATATGCATTTCTTATGGTAATCCTATTCAAACCTCTATAATCGATGCAAGGTCGCAGGTCACCCTCTTTTTTGGAAACGAAAAAGAAACCTGCTCCTGCCGGAGAGGAGGATCGTCTGATAAATCCTCGCTCTAGATTCTCCCTTATATATTCCTCCATAATGTCGTTTTCCTTTTGTGACAAAGGGTATACGTGTCCTCTAGGAGGCATAGTACCAGGGAGCAACTCTATAGCACAGTCATAAGGACGATGCGGTGGTAGGACCTCAGTCCTGGTTTTAGAGAACACCTCCTTTAGCGCCATATAACATTCAGGGACTTCGGTGGACAAAGGAGGTGCTGTAGCAATATTGAGGCTACCAATCACATTAACCCTGCCCAGGCACTTTGACTGGCAACTAGGACCCCAACACTTTATATCTCGCTGGGCCCAATCAATCACCGGGTTATGCTCTATTAACCATGGGAACCCAAGAACGACAGGACATGAGGGAGAGTCGATAATCTGGAATCGTATGGTTCACGGTGCAGAACTCCGTAGTCATGCATACATCAATAGTGTCGTGAGTGATATGGGGACATGACAGGGGTTTTCCGTCTATGGCTTCCACCATTAGAGGCCTCTCCTTTAGAACCAGAGGTAAGAGGTTTTTGGCGGCAAAACATCTGTCCATAAAATTACCTGAGGCTCCAGAGTCTAGGAATGCCTCAGTCTCGAGGTGAACCCCCTCCCAGGTGAGGGAGATGGGTACCAGAATCCGGGTTTTTTTTTTTCATCGTCCACAAAGGAGGCATACAGAGAACCGATAACCTGGGTATTGGCTGTTCTTTGACCTGATTTGTTAGTCTCACCCCTGCTACCCCTGGGTCTCTGAGGACATTGAAGGCGGAAATGATCTGCCCCGGCACAATAAAAGCAGAGCCCCCTTTCTTTTCTGTGAGCTCTTTCTGCCTCTGAAATACCCGTTTTTCCTATCTGCATGGGTTCAACGGCCGGTACATCAGTCTTTGCGGTCTCCGGGTTGCCTGATGTAGTGGTGTGTCTGGGTACTAGGGGCAAAGGAGGCAGGACCCGTCTGGGTCTATCTCTGGGGTGTCTCCTTTCCCTGATTTGATCGTCCATGGCAATGCAGAAATCAACCAAATGATCCAGATGTTCTGGTAATTTTAAGGGAGCCAACTCAAACATAAAAGCCTCGTTCAGGCCTTCGGTAAAGGCTAGGGTTAAAACGTCGTTCGGCCAGTGTACCTCAGAAGACAAAGTCTTAAACTCTATGGCATAGTCGGAGACCCTCCTATTACCCTGTTTGATGTGAAACAGGGATCTACCCGCATTGGTAGCCCTTCTAGAGGGATCGAAGGTACGCTTTAACTCGGAGGTAAAACCCTCATAGTCATAAATGATGGGTTTCTTATTCTCCCACAAGGGCGTGGCCCATAATAAAGCTTTTTCGGTTAGATGATTAATCAGATAGCCTACTTTGGCTTTATCGGACATACAGGACCCTGGATTGTTCTCGAACAAGATCTCGAGTTGGGTCAGAAAGCCCCGGCATAAGTTTGGTGTTCCATCATAGCGTACGGGTGCCTTCATACTGAGCCTACATCCCTCGGGAGCGGCCGAACTGACCCTAGGCACTACTGGGTCTGGAGGGCTTGCAGTTCCAGAACTGGATCGATTTAACAGGGTTTGCAGGGCAAGAGCAATCTGGTCCATTCTATGGTCCTGCTCTTCCTGTCTGGCTGCAATACGTGTCAACTGATTAGAGAGGTCTGCGGGATCCATTGGCCCTGACGTAATGTCACGGATCCCCCTGATACTAGAATGGTGGTCCCTATACGCAGGACACTCTCTACCCTTCCGATCCTTAGAGTGGTCGGCACGACTAGACAGACTACTAGAATGGCAGTACAGAGCACATACAAGAGAGACGTCACGGATCCCTCTGCTTATCTGACTAGTGGTCCCTAGACGCAGGACACTCTCTACCCTTCCGATCCTTAGATTGGTCGGCACGACTAGACGGACATAGAATGATACACAAGGACTTAGAATAATTAGCTCTTCCCAAGACCCTAACAACACAAGGGGTAGTCTGATGTGTGCTTAGGGTGCCACACAGACTGACCTCAATACCAGAAATAGAAGAGTTAATGCCAATACCAGGGGTTACGCACAGAATGGTTCGTTCGCCAATGCCAAGGTCATGCACAGAATCGTTAGTTTGCCAATGCCAAGGGTCATACACAGAATCGTTAGTTTGCCAATGCCAGGGGTCATACACAGAATCGTTAGTTTGCCAATGCCAGGGGTCATACACAGAATCGTTAGTTTGCCAATGCCAAGGGTCATACACAGAATCGTTAGTTTGCCAATGCCAGGGGTCATACACAGAATCGTTAGTTTGCCAATGCCAAGGGTCATACACAGAATCGTTAGTTTGCCAATGCCAGGGGTCATACACAGAATCGTTAGTTTGCCAAAATATACAAGAGCTCTGCGGGAAGTAACTACCACGTCAGGGCATCGGCGTCTCTGTGAGTCTGGGCTTTAAACCCGGCGGGTCCGCGTCTCCCCGCCAGGCCCCGCCCCCCGGCGTCCCACGTGTGCGGAAGCGACCGCAATATCACTCGGCGCCTGGCCAGCGAGCAGCGAGGAAGCTGCTGCCAGGCGCCGGGGGGGTGCGGGGGCCACCGTGACAGCCACCCATTCTCGCCAAGAGGGTAACGTCTGCTTGTTCCAATGCAAAGGGATCAGCAATTTGGCCGCAGTCACCAATCTCAATACTACCGACCGTTTCAAGACTTTTACGGGCGCCGGGAACTGCAACAGGATATAGTTAGATGGAGTGAACTCAAATTCCTCCTCAGAAATTGCACGAACTGCATTGTGAACCATCTTCCAGAAAACCTGAATCTCAGGACAGTCCCACCAAATATGTAAAAAATCCCCAAAAGCCGCCTTGCACCGCCAGCATTGCGGATCATGAAGGGGAAACATCTTCTGTAGCCGATCTGGAGTCCGGTACCAAAATGTAAGAATTTTATAAGCATTTTCCGCGCACTGTAAAGACCCGGTCCCCTTGTGAATGAGCGTAAAAGTCTTATTCCATTCCTCATCTGAAATATGTTTTCCCACCACGGCACTCCACCGTTCCCTGAAAGCAGGAGTCTCTGCATAACGCCCAAGAAGCATGCGATATAGGGTAGAAACACCTCTGTCCAACTGAATACCAAACTGGAAATACTGCTCAAAGGGCGTAAGAGGACGAGTAAGGCTGAATCCAGCCTTCAAAGAGCGCAGATACGATTGGATCTGGTGATAATTGAACCGTTCCTGAAGACGGATCGAAGGTGTTCCCTCCGAGTGCTGCAACGGGGGAGGATTTCCATCTTTCAAATAAGTAGCCACCGTGATCCTATCCGGAAGGTCAAACCGCGCTTTCAGGGCTGTGCATACCCCTGGTGTAAAATCGGGGTTGTCTTGTATTGGCAAAAGTGGTGAAATCGCAGATGTCAGCCCAAATTGCATACGCAATCGTCTCCAGATGCCCAGCGTTTCTGTCGTAAGGCACCAAATCCTTTGTTGTTCCCAAGGACCTCGGCAACGAATCCATGGCAGTGTCCACAGGGGCGTTCCCACCAGCGTTTCCTCCATGTCCAGCCACAGCTTCTCTGACTTTTGGACAGACCATTCCAGGAGTCGCGCAAGATGTACTGCGTAGTAATAAAGTTTAGCGTCAGGTAATGCCAAACCCCCTTCCGACTTAGGACGACATAGCGTAGCATAACTGACACGCGGGCCCCCTTGAGGCCAAATGAAACGCAGTGCCGCTGTTCGGAACAGCTTGAAAAAATTGGCAGGCAGGGAAATCGGGACCGTTTGAAGTACATATAGAAGTCTGGGTACTACATTCATTTTCAAAGTATTAATCCGGCCCGACCAGGAAATAAACTTTTTCGACCAACCAGATAACTCTGATACAAAAACATCTAACAATGGTTGATAGTTAAGAGCGTAAAGCAGAGCAGGGGATGGGGAGATCCATATTCCTAGGTATTTCAATCGGTCCTTACACCACATAAATGGAACCGCCCTCTTTAGTCTAGCCACACGAGCCTGCGAGAGATTCACATTAAGTAGTTCCGACTTGTCCATGTTTACCCGAAATCCGGAGACCTCACCAAAATCCAATAATACCTTTGTCACCGCTGGCAATGAAGTGTCCGCATTTGTCAACATAAAAAGCAGGTCATCCGCATAAGCCGAGACCACGTGATGGGTAGAGGTGCCTTGGATCCCCGTGATGGAGTCGGTAGAACGAACCACCTCCAGAAGTGGTTCCAAATACAGAGCGAATAATAACGGCGACAAGGGGCAACCCTGTCTAGTTCCATTACAGATCGGAATGGGGGCAGAAAGTGCTCCATTCACACGGATACGAGCCGACGGATTCGTGTATAAAGCTTGTATCTGGTCTAAAAAAGTATCCGGGAGCCCCATCTGTCGCAATACTAAAAACATAAAAGGCCAGCTCACTTTGTCAAACGCCTTTTCGGCATCCATTGATAAAAGCACCACCCCCTCTCCTGTCTTTTTTGCGTAAGCAACTGCACCTAGCGCTCTAGAGGTGGCATCCCTGGCTTCCCGTCTCGGAATGAATCCCACCTGATCCGGTCGGACCAATTTAGACAGAAAAGGTTTCAGACGTTCCGCCAAAAGTTTAGCAAATATTTTTGCGTCTGTATTCAGCAAGGATATGGGTCTATAGTTCCTACATTCAGACTCATCTTTTCCCGGCTTTGGTATAACTGTTATTGTAGCCACCACCGTGTGAGGGTGAAAAGAAGTAATCGCTCCCACCGATTGAAAAGCCGAGAGAATTCTCGGGTATAGCTCCGTTGCAAAATGTTGATAATATTCAAGCGACAGCCCATCCGGGCCAGGGCTTTTACCCTTTTTCATAAGTTTCATTACTGTTAAGAGTTCTACTTCCGTAAACGGTGCAGAAAGCGACTCTGTATCCTCGGGTGACAGTGTTGTATGAATCTTATCTTGTAGATATCTGGAGATGGCTGGTGGGGCAATAACTCTTCCTGTCGTACCCTCCATATCATAAAGCTGACGGTAATAGGACTCAAATTCCCTGACAATCACATCAGGTAGAGGTGACGTTCGTCCCGTCCCTGTTTTAATCTTGGAAACATAATTAGTTTCCCGACGTTGTCGAAGTAATTGCGCCAGCAACTTCCCAGGCTTATTTTCCTGCAAAGCAAATCGGCATTTGGCGCTCGCCGCATCCAATCTTAATTTCTCATTAAGGATGTCATTTAGGCGTCGCCTAAGTAGCGTGGCCTCCTTAAAGTCTGCGTCGTCTGATGAATAGAGGAGAGACTGTTCCAGGCGTCTGATGCCATTCAAAAGATCTACCGTCTCTGTTGATTTGGCCTTGTTGAGTGCAACAGCCTTGCTGATACACATGTTTATTCCCTTTGTGTGTATTGGAACAAAACAAAAAAAAAGGAGGAAAAAAAGCAAATTGGACATAATCTCACACAAAACTCCAAAAATGGGCTGGACAAAATTCTTGGCACCCTTAACTTAAAATTTGGTTGCACACCCTTTGGATAAAATAACTGAAATCAGTCGCTTCTTATAACCATCAATAAGCTTCTTACACCTCTCACCCGGAATTTTGGACCTCTCTTCCTTTGCAAACTGCTCCAGGTCTTTCTTAATGGAAGGGCGCCTTTTCCCAATGGCAATTTTAAGATCTCTCCACAGGTGTTCAATGGGATTTAGATCTGGACTCATTGCTGGCCACTTCAGAACTCTTCAGCACTTTGTTGCCATCCATTTCTGGGTGCTTTTCGACATATGTTTGGGGTCATTGTCCTGCTGGAAGACCCAAGATCTTGGATGCAAACCCAGCTTTCTGACACTGGGCTCTACAGTGCGACCCAAAATCATTTGGTAATCCTCAGATTTCATGATGCCTTGCACACATTCAAGGCACCCAGTGCCAGAGGCAGCAAAACAACCCAAAACATCATTGAACCTCCACCATATTTCACTGTAGGTACTGTGTATAACAGATTATCTACCCTGCAGGAGTAGCTCCGTCTGCGGCGCCGAGTCTTGCTGGAGAGCTTAGCCGGGTAGCGAGCTAGCAAGGTGGGAGAGAGATTGGCAGCGGTTCCTGGTTGGTCTGGAAGCGAAGGATTCAGTGATTATGCCCTCCCAAATACTCGTTGAGATGCAGTATAGGTTGCAGGTAAATCAGAGTGTATTTAGAATGGGAACAGACAGTGCTTATATACAAAATACAGCCATGCACATTCAGACTTCCTGCCCACCCCAACAGTTCTGATTGGTTGGTTCCAAGACCATTGCAGGCTTCTTTCAGGTCCTCTTCAGTCTTCACTTTAGTCCACTGGTTGTATGCAGATGAAGTCTTGACCCCACAGTGACCACATACAGTGATTTACATAACCCATTGTAAAGGGAATCAGATAGTGGGTGGCTGAGACAATGGGACTCCCAACCTTTTCAGCCAGGTAAACAGATAACAGATATCCAAAGAGAAAGCACTTTTGCATAATCCACAAGTTACTCAAACCTATTTTACATTCTATACAAAGGAAAGCATTTGCCACTAGCGGCAGGTAGTATCTTTAAAAAAAACACATTTAACTAAAGAAATAAAAGTCTATTTAAAACTAAAAATGAGCAATTGACAATACATTTAAAACCATACAATATAACTGAGCATAAAGTATATTGGAGTTTGAAGCGTGGTGCGCTACGTCAGTGACGGATGCATTGTAGCACGCATGTACTCCGTGGTTACTAGCAGGATGATGCTGGGGAAAAACATGATTAATTAGAAGTCTAGCAACAGTTTTACACTAAATCTAACAAAGGAAATTAGTTCCTATAAATAAAGGGTAAACAAAATATAACAAAATAAGAATAAAATTAAACTAAATAAATCCTGTGGCGGCCGATCCGTCACACTATGTTCTTTTCTTTGTAGGCCTCATTCTGTTTTCGGTAAACAGTAGAATGATGTGCTTTACCAAAAAGCTCTATCTTGGTCTCATCTGTCCACAAGACGTTTTCCCAGAAGGATTTTGGCTTACTCAAGTACATTTTGGCAAACTGTAGTCTTGCTTTTTTATGTCTCTGTGTCAGCAGTGGGGTCCTCCTGGGCCTCCTGCCATAGCGTTTCATTTCATTTAAATGTCGATGGATAGTTCGCGCTGACACTGATGCTCCCTGAGCCTGCAGGACAGCTTGAGTTTCTTTGGAACTTGTTTGGGGCTGCTTATCCAACATCCAGACTATCCTGCGTTACAACCTTTCATCAATTTTTCTCTTCCGTCCACGCCCAGAGAGATTAGCTACAGTGCCATGGGTTACAAACTTCTTGATAATTGTCAGGAATCTGGATTGGTAGATGAGGAGATTGTGACGGATCGGCCGCCACAGGATTTATTTAGTTTAATTTCATTCTTATTTTGTTATATTTTGTTTACCCTTTATTTATAGGAACTAATTTCCTTTGTTAGATTTAGGCTGGGGTCAGACCAGCGTACTTTTAACATGCGTTCTGGCGCACATAATTACGGCCGCACTAGCAGCAGATGACGGGCAATGACGGACAATATACGATGTACGGCCGCACAAAAGTCCGGCCGTGCAACGCAAGTGGAATTTGAACGCATTTTTTTGAGAACGCAGAACTGCTAGTACTGACGTACTGAGTGCGCAGCTGCGACATAGCGGCGTGTGTGCGAGATTAGGAGATGTCAGACACTGCTAATGTCCAGCCTACATAACGTCCAGACGCAAAAAGAGTTTTATTGACGATCCGTACAAGATCACGCCCGAAAATGCGCGTCGTCTGACCGTTTTTGCGCATTCCGTGAAAAAATACGTCAATGCGTTCGGACGCACTTTTTCACGTTCGCGGGGAAAAATGCTTTCGTCTGACCCTAGCCTTAGTGTAAAACTGTTGCTAGACTTCTAATTAATCATGTTTTTTCCCAGCACCATCCTGCTAGTAACCACGGAGTACATGCGTGCTACAATGTATCCCTCACTGACGTAGCGCACTACGCTTCAAACTCCAATATACTTTATACTCAGTTATATTGTATGGTTCTAAATGTATCGTCAATTGCTCATTTTTAGTTTTAAATAGACTTCTATTTCTTTAGTTAAATGTGTTTTTTTTAAAGATACTACCTGCCGCTAGTGGCAAATGCTTTCCTTTTGTATAGAATGTACAATAGGTTTGAGTAATTTGTGGATTATGCAAAAGTGCTTTCTCTTTGGGTATCTGTTATCTGTTTACCTGTCTGAAAAGGTTGGGAGTCACATTGTCTCAGCCACCCACTATCTGATTCCCTTTACAATGGGTTATGTAAATCACTGTAAGTGGTCACTGCGGGGTCAAGACTTCATCTGCATACAACCAGTGGACCAAAGTGAAAACTGAAGAGGACCTGAAAGAAGCCTGCAATGGTCTTGGAACCAACCAATCAGAACTGTTGGGGTGGGCTTGAAGTCTGAATGTGCATGGCTGTATTTTGTATATAAGCACTGTCTGTTCCCATTCTAAATACACTCTGATTTACCTACAACCTATACTGCGTCTCAACGAGTATTTGGGAGGGCATAATCACTGAATCCTTTGCTTCCAGACCATCCAGGGACCGCTGCCAATCTCTCTCCCACCTTGCTAGCTCGCTACCCGGCTAAGCTCTCCAGCAAGACTCGGCGCCGCAGACGGAGCTACCCCTGCAAGGTAGCTGATCTGTTACAGAGATGAGCCCAGGATGCAGTGATAAAGAGACACACAGACAGGTTCCACGGTACAAGGGGGGTTTATTGGTGCTGGATACACTTGGCAATGCAGATACAGGATACACTTGGCAATGTAGACACCGGGTATTACTTGGCACTGGAGACACAGGATACACTTGGCTCTGGAGACACAGGATACACTTGGCACTAGAGACCAATGTCTTGGTAAGTCTGTTAGCTAGATACACAGGATCTCGAGAGGGTCACAACTTGGCAGTGAAAGGCAATGTTAATGCAGCAGCAATGCATCATGGGAGACTGCCCCTTAAATAGGGAAGCACAGGGAGACAATCAAGACACCTGTGGCTGCTGCAGTGGCTGACTGAGGTACTGCAGGCAAATAGGCAAAGGGCTGTCAGGTTGGAATAATCACCTTAGGAGGCTTCTTGACACGGCGGCGACGTGTAACCTGACAATAATATTGTGCACTTTGGACAAAGGCAAATCTAGATCTCTGGAGATGGACTTGTAACCTTGAGATTGTTGATATTTTTCCACAATTTTGGTTCTCAAGTCCTCAGACAGTTCTCTTCTCCTCTTTCTGTTGTCCATGCTTAGTGTGGCACACACAATGCAAAGACTATCAGGGTTATTCGGAGAGCGTGAAAAGCAGGAGAATGACTGGAGAATAGCTGGAGAATGAAAAATTCTAGGTCAAAATAACAAAACCAGAAACATTCTCCCTTTCATCTCACTTTCCAAATCGGCTATTTTGACCTAGAATTTTTCATTCTCCAGTCATTCTCCAGTCATTCTCCTGCTTTTCATGCTCTCTGAATAACCCTGTGAGTGAACTTCTCTCCTTTTTATCTGCTTTCAGGTGTGATTTTTATATTGCCCACACTTATTACTTGCCTCAGGTGAGTTTACAGGAGCATCACATGCTTGAAACAATCTTATTTATCCACAATTTTGAAAGGGTGCCAAGAATTTTGTCCAGCCCATTTTTGGAGTTTTGTGTGACATTATGTCCAATTTGCTTTTTTTTCCTCCTTTTTTTTTGTTTTGTTCCAATACACACAAAGGGAATAAACATGTGTATAGCAAAACATGTGTTACTGCAAAACGTTTCTGTGAGAAATATTTGATTTTCTGGAAAAATTTCTGGGGTGCCAACAATTTCGGCCATGACTGTGTATATATGTGGCTTGGACCAGATGCATAAAAAGCCATCTAGTATGGCATGGCATTGATTGAAAAACAGAACCGGGATGCAAAAAAGTGAGACAGATGTCATTTGCATGTCTTACCCAGAGGTCCTAGCTGCATATGGGGAATGCAGCACAGGAGCTCTGTGATGCAGTTCTTTGAATTGCTGTGATGTGTAGGGATGAGCCGAACACTCCCTGAGTTCGGTTCGAGCCCGAACCCGAACTTCCCATTTGTTCGGGACCGAACCCGAACCCGAACCCCCATGCAAGTCAATGGGGCTGAAAATTCGTTTTTTTGGAGTGCCCTCCAAGAGGGCATATATGCTACATATTTGCCATAAAAGGTGTATGGGGGTCTGGGTAGTGCCCTGGGGGACAGGAAACAAGGACAAAAAGTTTTAAAAAAAACGTTTTTAAAGGGACAGTGATTTTTCCATGAAATAAGGGTTAAAAATAAAAATGAAAAATTCCTTCAAATATCGTGCCTAGGAGATCCCCATAACCTGCCCGTGAAGTGGCGGATTTCTAGGATGTAGAGAAATATGTAAAAAACAAAAAATGACATTTCAAATGACGGTAAATGCTTTTCCTTTAATCTATCCATAAACAACTGCTTGGGGCGGCAGTCTGTATGAAAAGAGGAGACATTTTCGGACACGCAGAAAAAGTTTACTGATTTTTTGGCGGTGATAAGCAGGAAAATGGAAACTTCTAGACCAAAAAGCCGATTTGGAAAGTGAGATAAATGGGAGAATTTTTCTGGTTTGGCTATTTTGACCTAGAATTTTCCATTCTCCAGTCATTCTCCTGAGTTTCACCTTTCTCTGAATAACCCTGTCAGGGTTATTCAGAGAGCGGTGAAGAGCAGGAGAATGACTGGAGAATGGAAAATTCTTTGTCAAAATAGCCAAACCAGAAAAATTCTCCCATTTAGGCTAGGGTCAGACTAGCGAATTTTTAACGTGCGTTTAGGCGCACTTAATCACGGCCACACTAGCAGCAAATGACGGGCAATGACGGCCAATATACAAAGTACGGTCGCACGACAGTCCGGCTGCGCAACGCAAGTGGAAAATGAACGCATTTTTTCGAGAACGCAGAACCGCTAGTACGGACGTATAGAGTGTGCTGCGTCCACTAGCGGCGTGTGTGCGTGATTTGGAGACGTCAGACCCTGCTCATGTTCGGCCAACATAATGTCCAGACACCCAAAGTTTCCTGGTTTGGATCCGTAAAAAATCAGGCACAAAAATGCGCATCGTATGACCGTTTTCGCGCAATCCGTGAAAAAATACGGCAATGCGTTCGGACGCACTTTTTGACGGTCGTTGCGAAAAATGCGTTAGTCTGACCCTAGTCTTATCTCACTTTCCAAATCGGCTATTTGGTCCAGATTGTTCTCTTTTCCTGCCATTCTCCTGGTTTTCACCTTTCTCTGAACAACCCTGAGAGAGAGGTGAAAGCCAGGAGAACTGGCAAGAGAAGAGAACAATCTAGACCAAATAGCCGATTTGGAAAGTGAGATAAATAGGAGAATTTTTCTGGTTTGGCTATTTTGACCTAGAATTTTCACTTCTCCAGTTATTCTCCTGCTTTTCACCGCTCTCTGAATAACCCTGTGAATGTTTAATCCCGAAGTGAAAAATAACATTGATTTAGATTTTTTTCAAACACCAGTTAAATGTAGCATATTAGGATGTATTAGGGAAATTAATTCTCAAATCTCAATCAGAAGCAGACACCACCCCACCCTCAGTACAAATATTGTACAATGTATCAAATTGATTACCAGACTAAAAACACCTGGTGTTATGCCCGTTTGTGAACAGAGGTCATTTAGGCTAGGGTCAAATGAAAGCATTTTTACACGCGAACGTAAAAAAGTGCGTCCGAACGGATTGATGTATTTTTTCACGGAATATGCGAAAACGGTCATACGATGCGCATGTTCGTGCGTGATGTTTTACGAATCCAAACCAGGAAACTTTTTGCGTCTGGACGTTATGTTGGCCGGACATGAGCAGGGTCTGATGTCTCCAAATCACACACACACACCGCTAGCGGGCGCAGCGCACTCTGTACGTCCGTACTAGAGGTTCTGCGTTCTCGAAAAAATGCGTTCATTTTCCACTTGCGTTGCGCAGCCGGACTTTCGTGCGACCGTACTTCGTATATTGGCCGTCATTGCCCGTCATTTGCTGCTAGTGCGGCCGTGATTATGTGCGCCAGAACGCACGTTAAAAATGCGCTGGTCTGACCCCAGCCTTAGAGTTGATAATCTTTCCACATACACATTAGTTTTTAATTCAATATCTAATAAACCGTTGCTTATAATATTCTGCAGTAAAGAGTCTCTTTATTTCTTTTTTAAAAATTTCCTTTTTTTTTTCGAACCTGAACCGACACGCCCAAAAAGTTCGAAATTCGCGAACTTTCGAACTGCCAAAGTTCGGGTCGAACTCCGAACCGTCCGAACCCGAACAGCTCATCCCTAGTGATGTGCAAGTGGCTTCTGCAATAATAAACCTTTTATATATAAATATAACGTTTATTGCAAAAGTCCTTTCAATTTCTGGGATGTGTAAATAATTGCATCACGCAACTCAACATGTGCAGTACAGAACTTTGGGTAAGACATGCAAGTGACTTCTGTAATTTCTCATTTTTTTGCATCCTGGGTCTGTGTTCACACTCACACACACACTCTGGTCTAGGGTCTATTGGGTATACATTTATCTGAGGTCTGAGTGGGTATACATGTGTCTGAGGTCCATTAGGTATACATGTATCTGAGGTCTGAGTGGGTGTACATGTGTCTGAGGTCTATTAGGTATACATGTATCTGAGGTCTGAGTGGGTATACATGTATCTGAGGACTATTGGGTATACAAATGAGGTCTGAGTGGGTATACATGTATCTGAGTTCTAATGGGGATACATATACTGTATATGAGGTCTGAGTGGGTATAAATGTATCTGAGGTCTGGTGTTTGTGGGTATATATATATATGGTCTGTGAGTGTGTGCAGTGGATAAATGGGGTATCTGGCCATACAGTTCAATATTTACATAATCTTGACAGGCTTTCAGCAAAATCGTAAATTATTTATTGGAAAGCAGTCACATGACACTGAATAAAAGTATCGGTACTTGAAAAAAAGTGACGGTACTTGTACTCGGTCTTAGAAAAATGCTATTGGTGCATCCCTGATATGTATGATATATAATTATAGATATTTTTGTTTGAACTATGGTTGAGCGCTATAGTTCATGTTGGGTCACTGAGAGTAAAAGAGAGATGATAAGAGTCTAGTCTTAAGTGTTCGTTCGAGGCACCTTGTGCACTTAATCATGATGACTGGAAACTGCCTTCTCTCTTTTCCTCATCTGTCGCTGACTGTTTTGACAAATCTTATCTTTCTCAATACTCCTCTATGAGAAGCATGTCCCAGACCCCAGAAGAGGGATCCGAAAGGATCCCCCCTCCTTCCAGGCGATCTCCCGGCTTCGCCGGGGTGTCACCTGAAAATGACATCATCGAGCATGGCGCAATGACGTCATTTACGCCAGGAGGCTTATAAAAGAGGCGTCTGACTTCCCTGAAGTCAAACCGCCGCGGGACCCTGGGGAGAGGTGAGTATCTCTCCCAGGGCTCACGCTAGCGGATGATGTGTGGGGAACGTCCTCCGCATATGGCGGGAGTCAATGAGCCACCCACAGGGAAGGGGTTAAGGGTTATAATATTTAATATGTGGGTAAAAGCTTCATGATCCAGGGAGGAATCTGATGCCATCTGGGGTCAAGAAGGATTTTTTCCCCCAGTATATTGCATATTGGCGAGCGCTTCAGACTGGGTTTTTTGCCTTCTTTTGGATCAACAGCAGTAGGTAATGTGTGAAAGGCTGAACCCAATGGACACATGACTTTTTATCCTATGTAACTACGAGAGCACTGAGAATAGGCAGCGGCATGTGGTCTGCCCTAAGATGAGTCACCGCTCAAGTCTCAAAAGGTTTTAGCTCAATGGTGTCATCACAGAGAAGACAATACCATATGCAAATTAAACGGCTATCACCTGTAAAGGGTGTCCAGAACTGAGATGCCAAGGAAGTACTCTCTGAATGAAAGATACAGCAACCACTGACAATCATTTCGGCCATATTGGTTCTCATCAGGAGGGTAAAGCTGAGATCTCTCTTGTCACCTCAAGGGGTCCATGCCTGGATTACCCCCTAGACTCCTGGAGACCAAACCAAAGTCTTTGATAGCACTGAGAATGGGCAGTGGTATATGTGGCCTGCCCATCTTTGAGTCCCTGTTCAGGTCTTGTAAGGTTTTATCTTGATGGCGTCATGAGATGTTACCCTATGAAAATCAGACAGCAATTACTCAAAAAGCATGACCAGAACCAAAAGGCCAAGGAAGTCTCCTCTGCAAGATCCTACAAATACTTTCTTTTATTTCACTCTTGTAGCAAGAAATAAATATGGCCCCACAACATCAGAACAGAGGGGACGCTATAATTAGGCAAAATAGGAAGTTGCCTAAAGCCGCACTCCATAAAAGACATCACGTGATAAGATTTAAATGGAATGTCAGTGTGCCCATGGCATTTGAAACAAACGTACTCCTGCATTCACATACACTCATCCTCAACGAAGGTTCGGGGAGATTTCAAGACTATTGGATTAATTAATCTATTTTTTTAAAGGCCTCACATTAGAGCCTTGCCAAAAGTCATTACTAATTCCAGGGCCAAGTCTGCATCAGAATAAAGGTATTATAGGTGAAGTATTGGTAGAATCATACTGCGAATATTACAAAAACAAACAGGCAAAACAAATAAAAACAGTCACTGCTTTGTCCCTGAGGACACAAAAAATAATAGCAATTTCCCCTGGTGAATATTGGGAAAAAGAAGCAGTCTTGTAGATAATCAGCAAATGGGATTGATAGGAAAGCAAAACAAATCTGGATTTAACTGAGAGAAAGATTCTTTAAATATACTGTAAGCTTTGAATGCTGTGTGCTCTCTCACCAGCAATACTTTATTTGATTAGGGGTGTCTTAAAATTTAAAACTCTACCCTGTTCATTCTAAAATAGTGCCTATGGGACAAAAGAAATAAATGCATGCCAAAATCCAAATTACTCTTAAGCCCAATGCATCTGAAATATGGACGAACACTCTGTTCCAAAATAAATAGATTTAAAGAAAAACACTTAAAAATTATAAACATATTTATTAAAAATGGTCAAAATATTTGTGGCTTTCAAGAAAAAAAAATCATTCTCACTGACACTCCGACACCAGTTGTGATTCTTATTTGGAGGGCTCATAAAACCACACTGACTATCTGGTCCCATGGCTGCAAGGAAATTTATGTCACTTAAAAATCCCTAGGACGAGTGGAGCTATAAATACCTAGTGGGTTCAGAAGTCTTGCCAGTGCTCTTAAGAATTTCTTTTTTTATTTTTCTTATTTTATTTTTGTTCTATAATATTTTAGCAGATGTGAAGGACTGATGCAAAATCCATTATTCTCATTCACATTTATTCATACCATTGTAAGTTTTGTTTCCGGCCATATTTAACAATAGCAAACTAGGGATTAGATTTTGGACTCTGCAAATCCTTTGACAGGTGCCACCGCAGCTTTAAATAACATTAGGTAGGAACTCAGCTTTCTTCTCTTTAAAGCTAATCAATGAACTTTATTTTCAAACAATCTGTGCCAATTCAGTCCTATTTACTTTGGTGTATATCGGGCACAAGAGGTCTGAGCTGATGTTTCAGGTATTACATGGGGCTGCACTTTGATTTGGTTTGATCGCTGAGTTCTACTGCTTTTTTTTTTACTGTAATCGGCCATTTTTCGGTTCGAGAGATTTAACCCTTTCGCTGCTGAGCCATTTCACGCCTGTGTGCTGAGGTCATTTTTACTGGTTTCGCTCATCATGTTTAAACGCGTTTTGAAGCCATATTTTATTATATGACCCAGACATATTATATATCGTTCTTTCCAGCAGACTCGGCAGATTCATAATATATCATTATTGTATGTATACGTCATGTCCTGTCTGTATATTATAACAAAAAAATGCAATAAAATTTAAATTTTCAATAATTTACAACGTGGAAAGTGTTTTTTTTTCACATTTTAACATGCGAGCGTTTGCGGTTATGTTTTCTATGGGTTGCGCTTGTTAAAAAAAATTGAAACGGGGAATCGTTACATGGGGAAATTCACACAATTTTTAACAAACGCACCCCATACAAAAATCGTTAGTGCAGCATCATTGTTCACATTATAATTGAAATGGGAACAATATTGCTGCATTAACAAAAACAAAACAAAAAAAAACTGTTTATTTTTTATTTATTCATTTATTAATATTTTTTTATTTACATTTTTATTTATTTTATTTTTTTCTTAACTTTTTACATGGTCGTGTTTGGTATCGTTGGAAAGGCTATGCTCTGGCCGATCCAACGGTACAAAACATTAACACCTAGCTACCACAGATCGGGAGATAGGGGGTTCATTGGAACCCCATATCTCCACCATTGGTGGCAGCTAGGGGTTAACTCCAGGACTGACGTCATTGCGCTATGCACGATGACGCAAGTCGTCAGGGGGAGTTCCCGGAAGCTTGGCAGACATCCAAGATGTCGGCCAGCTCCGCGAGAGGATCACGATCCGGCGCCGAATCGTGATCCGGCACCCAAGGGGTTAAAGCCAGGCACCGTTTGGAAGGGCAGGCTGTGCCCTTCCAAACCGTGCCTGGCTTTGATCGCTGGCCCCCGGCGATCGGGAGGGAGCGAGGTCCGAAGGACCTCCCTCCCTTTCAGGCACCTGGTCTGCACTCGCGGGGGGGCGCCTGCAATAGATGTCATCACGCCGCGATGACATCTATTGGTGCCCGTGGCGGTCCCGTTGTCAGGACGCACCAGGGGGCACAGCGATCGGCTGGAATCCGGCCGATCGCTGGCTGCAAAGGGAGGATGCCCTGAGTGCGTCCTCCGCAGCCAACGCTTCCTGCGGGAGGACGCGCTGAGCGCGTCGTCCGCAGCGAAGTGGTTTATTAAGGACATACCAGCACTTTGATTCCCAGTAAAAAATTGGCTCAGTTATCGGCACTTGTACTTATACTCTTTAATGGAAATTTCAGTTTTAGTGATTCAATTTATCAGCAAGTCGAATATGAAGAAAAAAATAAATAAATAAAAAGTGCTGAAAGGTGCTTATAAATGGCTTGGGCTAAATCAAGCTGAAGCCCTCAATGTTAATATTAGTGTTGTTTTAACACTATAAAACCTAAACCTAAAAATAACTGTCACCCTAAAAAACACTGTAACTCTAAAAGTAACCCTAGCCCTATTTATAACCCTAGGTCTAACCTTAAAAATAACCCCAAACCCTAAAAATATCCCTATGACTAAAGTTAGCCTAACCCTAAAGGTTTGAACACCAGGGGTTACTTTTAGGGTTAGGGTTAAGTTTAAGGATAGGGTTACTGATAGGTAACAGGTAATTAAGACAATTTTGGGCAGTTGTGACCTACTCCATTCAGTTAAATCAGCAGATAATGGGGCAATGTTTGCCAAACAAGACAGACAAACAAAGACCACAGATGTAAACATATTCTATCCTATTAGCATACAGTAACAAAAAAACATAGACAATAACGATAACAGTATTCATACGAAGCACAGACAACACAAACACCCTGCACCTAGAATTGTAGGTACCAGATGACCTCAACATGGGAGAAGGCAGAGAAACAATATAGAACATCAAGCCTGAACCTCCCTAATTTATTTATTTATTTGCAAAGTATTTTACCAGGAAGGATACATTGAGATTTCTCTCATTTTCAAGTATGTCCTGGGTTCAAGAACATTGAAATTTTACTGTTGTTACAGAAATACAAAGTAATAAATGCAAGATATTAAAAAAATAACAGAAATATACAGATTAGCACAGAAAATAAATATGTAGGAAACATAGTCACTATGTAACATGTTCACAGGTGCATTCTGTATTGAGGTATGTTAATAGGGAGCTCTTGAGGGACTTAATACTGGGGGAAGATTTGATGGCGTCTGGGAGGCTATTCCATAAATGCGGTGCTCTGTAGGAAAATGAGGATCGAGCCACTTTCTTTTTGTATTGTGGTATTGCAAGTAAGGTGCTGGTCCTGGATCGGAGGTTATAGGATGAGGAAACTGCTAGGGGAAGCAGCCTATTCAGGTAGGGTGGTAGCTTCCCAGAAAAACTCTTAAACACCAGGTTGGAAAGGTGCGTCTAGATTCCAGCGATGGCCAGTTTAGCTCTTTTAACATGTCACAATGGTGGGTCATGTAGTTATATTGTAGCACAAAGCGGCAGAATGAGTTGTACAATGTAGTAAGTTTATGAAGGCGCGTTTGCGGGGCAGCTGCATACACTACATCTCCGTATTCAATACAGTCATGGCCGAAATTGTTGGCACCCCAGACATTTTTGCAGAAAATCAAGTATTTCTCACAGAAAAGTATTGCAGTAAGACATGTTTTGCTATACACATGTTTATTCCCTTTGTGTGTATTGGAACAAAACAAAAAAGGGAGGAAAAAAAGCAAATTGGACATAATGTCACACAAAACTCCAAAAATGGTCTGGACAAAATTATTGGCACCCTTAACTTAATATTTGGTTGCACACCCTTTGGAAAAAATAACTGAAATCAGTCACTTCCTATAACCATCAATAAGCTTCTTACACCTCTCACCTGGAAATTTGGCCCACTCTTCCTTTGCAAACTGCTCCAGGTCTCTCTTATTGGAAGGGCGCCTTTTCCCAACAGCAATTTTAAGATCTCTCCACAGGTGTTCAATGGGATTTAGATCTGGACTCATTGCTGGCCACTTCAGAACTCTCCAGCGCTTTGTTGTCATCCATTTCTGGGTGCTTTTTGATGTATGTTTGTGGTCATTGTCCTGCTGGAAGACCCAAGATCTCGGATGCAAACCCAGCTTTCTGACACTGGGCTCTACAGTGCGACCCAAAATCCTTTGGTAATCCTCAGATTTCATGATGCCTTGCACACATTCAAGGCACCCAGTGTCAGAGGCAGCAAAACAACCCCATAACATCATTGAAACTCCACCATATTTCACTGTAGGTACTGTGTTCTTTTCTTTGTAGGCCTCATTCCATTTTCAGTAAACAGTAGAATGATGTGCTTTGCCAAAAAGCTCTATCTCTGTCTCATCTGTCCACAAGACGTTTTCCCAGAAGGATTTTGGCTTACTCAAGTACGTTTTGGCAAACTGTCGTCTTGCTTTTTTAGGTCTCTGTGTCAGCAGTGGGGTCCTCCTGGGTCTCCTGCCATAGCGTTTCATTTCATTTACATGTCGACGGATAGTTCGCGCTGACACTGATGCTCTCTGAGCCTGCAGGAAAGCTTGAATTTCTTTGGAACTTGTTTGGGGGCGCTTATCCACCATCCGGACTATCCTGCGTTGCAACCTTTCATCAATTTTTCTCTTTCGTCCACCCACGGAGAGATTAGCTACAGTGCCATGGGTTGCAAACTTCTTGATAATGTTGCACACTGTGGACAAAGGAAAATCTAGATCTCTGGTGATGGACTTGTAACCTTGAGATTGTTGATATTTTCCCACAATTTTGGTTCTCAAGTCCTCAGACAGTTCTCTTCCCCTCTTTCTGTTGTCCATGCTTAGTGTGGCACACACAGACACACAATGCAAAGACTAAGTGAACTTCTCTCCTTTTTATCTGCTTTCAGGTGTGATTTTTATATTGCCCACACCTGTTACTTGCCTCAGGGGAGTTTACAGGAGCATCACATGCTTGAAACAATCTTATTTATCCACAATTTTGAAAGGGTGCCAATCATTTTGTCCAGACCATTTTTGGAGTTTTGTGTGACATTATGTTCAATTTGCTTTTTTTCCTCCCTTTTTTGTTTTGTTCCAATACACACAAAGGGAATAAACATGTGTATAGCAAAACATGTGTTACTGAATTACTTTTCTGTGAGAAATACTTGATTTTCTGGAAAAATGTCTGGGGTGCCAACAATTTCGGCCATGACTGTAGCTGGCATAAGCATTTGTTGTACAATCTGCTTTCTTACCGCGGGGCTCAGGCAGGATTTGTTTCTGTAGTATAGGGCACCTAGTTTGGGGTAAAGCTTACATGCATTTCTAGGTCCATGTACCCCAAGTTCAAAGTGTCTTTTGTCAAAACAACAATTAACCGTTATATCACAAAAACGCAGGAGCAGTGGAGGTACATTTATTTTGTGATCCTGCTCTTATGAACACTTCACAATGGTTAACAAAATTGTTCTGAATGTTGCTGCTCTGGACCTATTAAAACTCATGGTAACACCATAAGGACCACTGACTTACATAGTACATCCTGTGAAAAATTTCTCTTAAGGACCAAGGATGTACTATTTACTATGTACAATGAACACAGCCTTTCCAATGATACCAAACATGACCATGTTTGGTGTAAAATTAAAAAGATTAAAAATAAATAAAAATAATAATTTATTATTTTATTTTTTTAAAAACAGTTGTCTGGGGGTTAAATAAAATAGGACTTCAAATCACGATTAAACATGATGAGCATAAAATGGTCAAAATGAGCTCAGCACACAGATGTGAAATGGCTCAGCAGTGAAGGGGTTAAAAAGCAAATACATGTAAAAATTGGGTAGTTCTAAACTCAGGACAAAGTTTCGAAACGATATAGCTGGGGTCTTTTTTGGCGGTTGTAGATTTTGGGGGTCGAAGTTCGAAAAAGTGTTTTTTTTTTCAATTTTTTCATCATATTTCATATGTTTTATAGTAAATTATACAATATGATGAAAATAATGGTATCTTTAGGAAGCCCACTTAATGGTGAGAAAAAAAGGTGTATAATATGTGTGGGGTTCATAAACTAGTAAAAGGAAAATTAGAGCTAAACACAAACAGCGCAGAAATGTAAAAACAGCAGTGGGTACTTTCGGACTAACATTGGCAAAACCTCTTGGTCACTAAGGGGTTAAGTTAGTTAAATACAAATTTTCGCCAAAGGCTTATAGTCTAGTATTCGTCATTGAAAAAATATAGTCAACTAAGCTATTATGACTAAACTATTAAGAAAATCTATTGACATTGTTTGTCAACTGATAAAAACTAGATGAAAATTTATTTATTTATTTATAAAGGATTTTACCAGGAAGGATTCATTGAGATTTCTCTCATTTTCAAGTATGTCCTGGGTTCAAGAACATTGTATTTCTGTAACAACTGTCACAATTCAAAGTATTAAAATGCAAGATATTAAAAAAATAGCACAAATATACAGATTAACAGAAAATAAATATATTCACTATGTTACATGTTTACAGGTGCATTCTGTATATAGTCACTATGTTACATGTTTACAGGCCCATTCTGTATTGAGGTATGTTAATAGGGAGCTCTTAAGTGACTTTAGACTGGGGGAAGATTTGATGGCATCTGGGAGGTTATTCCATAATTGTGGTGCTCGGTAGGAAAATGAGGATCGAGCCACTGTCTTTTTGTATTGTGGTATGGCAAGTAAATAGTAGGTCCTGGATCGGAGGTTATAGGATGAGGAACTGCTGGGGGAAGCAGTCTATTCAGTTAGGGTGGTAGCTTCCCAGAAAAGCTCTTAAACACCAGGTTGGAAAGGTGAAGAGTGCACTAGATTCCAGCGACGGACAGTTTAGCTCTTTTAACATGCCACAATGGTGGGTCATGTAGTCACATTGTAGCACAAAGAGGCAGAATGAGTTATACAATGTAGTAAGTATCTGGAGGTGTGTTTGCGGGGCAGCTGCATACACTACATCTCCATATTCAAAAGCCGGCATATGCATTTGTTGTACAATCTGCTTTCTTACCGCGGGGCTCAGGCAGGATTTGTTTCTGTACAGGGCACCTAGTTTGTGGTAAACTTTAGATGAGAGTTTTTCGATGTGGGGGCCAAAGGATAGATTTGGGTCTAACCACATACCTAGGTATTTGAGAGAAGTGACTGTGGTCAGCGTGCCATTTGATTTTGTCCCAACACATAGATGGGGTGTTTGCAATTTGTGTAGTTTAGGTGCGGTTCCAAAGAGCATTGTAACAGTTTTGTCAGTATTTAGAAAAAGTTTGTTATTTGCGATCCACTTTTCTACCCCTGTGAATTGTTCTTGCAGCACTGCCTCCAGCTGTGGGAGATTTGGTTTGCTGGTATAGATTACAGTGTCGTCTGCGTACATGTGTACAGTAGAAGCTTTGCAGACATTGGGCAGATCGTTTATGAATATTGTGAATAGCAGGGGGCCAAGTATCGAGCCTTGGTGTACTCCGCACGTGACTGGGAGGGGGAGGGAAGTGCTGTCAGAAATGGACACAAATTGAGACCTATCAGACACATATGATTGGAACCATGTTAATGTACTATCACCAATACCAGAGTTCTTAAGTTTTTGTAATAGGATGACATGGTCTACTGTGTCAAAAGCCTTGGCAAAATCAAGGAAGATGGCTCCAGTTAGATTTCCTTGTTCCATGCCAGCTTGGATATCATTACAAACTTTTAAAAGGGCAGTTGTAGTTGAATGGTTTGGACGAAAGCCTGATTGATCTGGGGTTAAATAGTTCTAACCACATGCCTAGATATTTGAGAGAAGTGACTGTGGTCAACATGTCATTTGATCTTGTCCTGACACATAGTTGTTGCGATTGCAATTTGTGTAGTTTAGGTGCTGTACCAAAGAAAATGTTAGGGAGAGACTAATTTTAATTCAGTTTTAGTTATAGTCCTTTGACTAAAGCCGTTAGGCTTTAGGCTAGGGTCAGACTAACGCATTTTTCTCAGCAACCGCCAAAAAGTGCGTCCGAACGCATTGCCGTATTTTTTCACGGAATGCGCGAAAACGGTCATACGATGCGCATTTTTGTGCGTGAATTTTTACGGATCCAAACCAGGAAACTTTGGGTGTCTGGACGTTATGTTGGCCAGACATGAGCAGGGTCTGACGTCTCCAAATCACGCACACACGCCGCTAATGGACGCAGCGCACTCTGTACGTCCGTACTAGCGGTTCTGCGTTCTCGAAAAAATGCATTCATTTTTCACTTGCGTTGCGCAGCCGGACTTTCGTGCGACCGTACTTCGTATATTGGCCGTCATTGCCCGTCATTTGCTGCTAGTGCGGCCGTGATTAAGTGCGCCTAAACGCACGTTAAAAATTCGCTAGTCTGACTCTAGCCTAAGTCATACTTTTGGTTTAACACTAATCAGAACTTTATTCATTTTATTTGCAGTAAAAATAATTATAATTAGTAATTGACTAGATTTTAAGCTAATTAAAAACTAAAACATTTTACTCTTATGTTTTATTCATTCTGTTTTAATATATTCATTAATGCATCTTTTTATATGTTATATTGTTTATTTTTAAATTATTATAAAACTGATTGAAATTATGATTGCGCCACAGTCAGGGTCGGCTTAAGATCTCTATGGGCCTGGAGCTGAATATTTTGGTGTTTTTTTTGGAATTTATTGAAATGCAGATACGGGTATATTTAACCAGGCAGATACTGTGTGATTAATTTTTCACTAAGATTTCAATCATTTAAAGCGTGTAAAATAATTTTTTCCCATATTATACAAACCTTTGTGGTTATATAGTCTATAGGGAATTCTTGTTAAAAAAAAAAGGAGGTGGGAACCTGTTACCGCGTTTTTCTGAGAAAATATAAAATGTTAACCAAAAAATGAAAAAATGTAATATTTCCCTTGATTTTTGGAAGATGATGTTTTATGAATAATACGACTATGTATAAAACACTGACTTTGCTCCCAGCGTGGGAAATTAAAAGGTGAGTAATTGCAATGGTATTGCTCATTATATACGTTACAAATGGACAATGCCATCGCTTTGGAACTAAAATAAATTAAAAAAAGGTTTATTTTGGTTTACTTTTCTTTTTAGATTTTACATGTTCATGTTTGGTATCTGTAACGAGAGCCCGATGTCCAATATTTTCCCTCGGCCGTCTCGAGTCGTTCGCCTTCGCCAGTTCCCGGATTCTCCCCTCAGCCCGCATCGCTGGAACAATGTCAGATCTTAATTTCTCCCAATAAAGCAGACGACACTCTTCACATTGGGTTAAGCAGACTCTCTCTGGCCATTTCACATGGCCTGTTTTTATTTGGTTCAGAATCAGATAACAACAGTTAACATTCCCGCCCCCAGACAACTCAGCACAGCCATTCAGCCTGCTGTCCATCAGGTCCTCTCAGAGTGAAAGCTCTTGAGCAGGGCTTCTCTGATACTGTTCTGTGTGTTTAACTTGTATGTAAATTGGTTATCCTGTCACTCCAATTGTACAGTGCTACAGAACTTGATGGTGCCTTAAAAATAACTGTAACTGCAGTCATACAGAGCACGGGTCCTTGCTTGGGGGCGATTCCAGGGGAGCAGGGGCAATCCAGGGCTACCGTTTGATAGCTCGAGCCCCTAGGGTGTCGCAGTCCAAAAAGCGCCCAGATCTGAAGGCAGGGGCACGGATGGCAGATTGTAACATTTATTCCCAGCTGATGCCGCATGGTCACTGCTGCTGTGTGAGCTCCTGGGGCCAAGAAAGGCTCAGCAATGTGGGTTTCCGATGGAGCTCCCTCCTGAAAATCACCACAACGGTAGCTCCCCTGAGGGGGACCCTAACCCCGAAAGAGCACCCTGCTGGATCAAATGGTTTTCAGAGCAGCAAGGTTTAAAGTTTCTGCAGATGGCTCCATTAAAGTCAATGCAGTGCCGTCCTGGAATGGGATTTGTTGGCCTGTCTAGCTCCTTGGATTGTGATTGGCTGGGGTTTCAAACCCAGCTCATGTTTTCAATCCCAGGCTACACCTGGTGTCAGATATCACAGTGAGCATGAGGGACAGGCTTAAAGGCATTTTGATTACATGCTGATGGGGGGGGGGAAAGTCACAAAAAAACCACTTTTAAAGATTAAAACATAAACAGACAAATAGCTTAAATGAGGGGACTAGCGGAGGAGCGAGGATTTAGTACAGTCCTCAGTCTCTGAGCAAGGGGTTCCATGACAGAATCAATGCAAAGGCCAGACTCTGACCTGTCCAATAACACCTCACTTGACCTTGTGAGGTGTAAAGATTAGTGTCGCAGGGGTCCAAAGCCCCCCCAGTGCTCTTCGCTGCAGTGCGGCGGTTTAGGTTTTTGATGTAACAATTCGTAACAATGGATTGTGCCCTCACCTCCACACTTCTTGGTGACATGTGAAAATGAGAAATGTGATGGTGAATTAGTTAAGCATGATTGTTCAATTTATAATTGAAAAGTGAAAAATCTTGCTGAGCTAGAAATAAAATAAATATTTAGAAATATTTATTATTTTATTTATATTGTTACATAAAACCCGGTCATGTTTGGTATCATTGGAAAGGCCATGCTCTGTCCTTTCTGGTGATACCTCACATGATCCTGTAGCTATTATGGAATTGGAGATACAGGGGTCCAAACGCCCATCAATGCAGGTATAGTTAGCCTTTCTCTGGGCCTATTCTGGGGCATGGGCCTGGAGCTGCTGCTCCATCAGCCCATATGTTAATCCGACCTTGGCCACAGTGAAACAACAGGTGATGTCATTCCTCAAGATGCTCGACCAAGGTTCCTGCAGGAACCCGAAACGTTGCACTGCATTCCAATAAAATCAGCTGCGGATATACTGGACCATGGCGTGACCAGATTTTCTCCTTTCTACTCCTCAAGATGCCAGAAGAAAGTGGGAAAATAAGAATTATTTTAAGAGAAGCAGAAGAAGGATAAAGGGGAAATTGTTTGTGATTTTTTTTTTTTTTACTGTAAAGTTTTTCCTGTCCTATCTTCTGGATTTTAGTATTGTGTATATTTTCCGTGTTTGTCAATGGTGACCAGGCATGGTCGGAATTGCAGCTCCTGTCGTTATCTCACAGTGCGGTGGAAATAAGGCCCAGGGTATGCAAACAAAATAAATAGAATGAATATATAAAATATTAAATTAATAAACAGTAATGTTCAAGAAGGAGAAAGCACCAAGAGTACCATTATGATTTCACAATGTGTCAAAAATGCAAGGCTGAGTAAAACATAAAAACAAGGGAAGCAAAATTATGTGGACATAAATTCTCTGGCAGTTTATACATGAACATTCCTATGTAATTATGTAATTGATATGCAACGCATGCTCGTTATACCTAAAACCTCTCCAGAAACAGCCATATTGGTAAATAAAAAGAAACCCATTCTTCCAACCTGTTGTCTCACACAGCCCAGATGTCATGGTGGTGAAGGTACTGTATGTGTTCAACAGCATGTCCCTTTAAACTCTTGTAATATTCAAGAAGAAAGTAGTAATTTGCTCCCTGGGCTTGTCTAGTGCCTACAAAAGGTTAAAGCGCCCAGTCGGGCTTATCTACACAGTCCCACTTTTTTACTGTAAGGTTGGGAGATTGCACCTCAGATTGCTGTGCCGAATCAGAACTGACCATGACAGCTGTCAGTTGAGGTCAAAAGAGTTGAAGGCAATGGGGCATCTGGAAAGTATGTGAGGCGCACATGAAATTAGTCACCTTGAGGTCCACATTGAAATGGAAAGGGGAGAGATATAGTAGCAGTTTTATGTCTGCAACCTAAGAGTGAGTCAGACGAACGCAGTCTTAGCGCACTCTGTGTGCGTGCATAACAGACAGACGTACTGAGGGAAGATACTGTAGACACCACATGATCCGTTTTTCTTGACGGACGTAGAAAAAAAAGAGAACTATGGAAAATAAAATTAATATGAAAAATGATAGAAATTTGACAAGGATATGAAAAGCCATTATGTGCGTCACGGTGCTGGACGTCACAAATGGGCTGTGTCTGACATCTCCTCACTCACACAGAACGCTACGCAGACTTGGCGCACTCTGTGCATCTGTGGTAGCGGTTTTATGTTCTTGCGTAACTTGCGTTCGTTTTCCACGTGCATTGTGTGCACAGTACGGTGCGCACGTACTTCGTGTGTGGGTCTCTATTGCTCATGATTCTATGCTACGGCGGGCGTTATACTGTGCGGCAACACAGACGTGATAACTGTGTTCGTCTGACACGGGCCTAAATCATGGACCAATCTTCCTCACACCATGACCGAGATGTACTTGGACAAAGAGCTCTCTACCATTTCATGTTAAATAAAGTTATCATCATCAGCACTAATAAATCATTTCTGGATTATGCTTCACAAAATTTGTTTTTTTTACATTTGTGCACCACTTCTTATAACTGGTTAATAATTATGGAAGTTGTAGCTATAAACTTACACAGGAGCAGAACTCATAAAGGGATGGGCTGGCGGTTCGATCCGAACATGAGTTCGATTCGAACATTGCCCGTTCCGCCGTTTGGCGAACATTGAACATTTCCGCGTGTTCGCCACGTGTTCACCGCGTGTTCGCCGCGTGTTCGCCCACAATGCACCACAATAGACCACAATGCACTTTTCCACTGGCCTGAAGCTTGTAATTGGCTACAGCCTTGCACCTGACCACAGGTCAGGTGCAAGACTATGCCAATCAGGGCTCAGAGTCCTGATTGGGCAAATTTTACCCAATCATGGGCTCACAGAGCTAAGTCCCGCAGCACACTATATAAGGCTTCCCCGCAGCCCCAGCACGTGTTTTTTTTGCAGGATTGAGAGGAGATTGTTCTTTCATTGTGTCTCACAGACATCTAGCAGATTTCTGTGAATTGTAATCTGTGTCTTCTCACTGCCAGCTATCAGGGGGTCTCACAGACTTCTAGCAGATATCTGGGAATAGTAATCTGTGTCTTCTCACTGCCAGCTATCAGGGGGTCTCACATACTTCTATCAGATATCTGGGAATAGTAATCTGTGTCTTCTCACTGCCAGCTATCAGGGGGTCTCACATACTTCTAGCAGTTATCTGGGAATTGTAATCTGTGTCTTCTCACTACCAGCTATTGGGGTCTCACAGACTTCTAAGAGATATCTGGGAATTGTAATCTGTGTCTTCTCACTGCCAGCTATCAGGGGGTCCCACATACTTCTAGCAAACTGAGAAAACTGTGCTACCCTATCTGCCGTGTTGTTTCCCCCCCCCCCCCCGTTTATTTATTTTTTTCCTGATTTTTGCCAAGTAAAAGCTGATTTTTATTTTTCTTGCACTGTATCTGCAGACTCTTGCTGCCCCACCACCTTTTTGATTCCCCCCCCGATGAGATATATTGTTGTTAGCTGACTCTTATTTTTCTGCTTTTATTATTTTCCTGAGTCTGAGTTACTGTTGATTACCTTCGGTGGTCTAGTGCGGCCCTCAAATTTCACTGTCTGTAACTATGCTCACATTTGAACTTTATATTCAAAAATGGCCATTGTTGCAAGGGCAACAAGCCCTGGCGTTTCACAAAATTTCACAGTAAATCTTTGTGGCAGTACGGGAGCCACTTTCATTAATGACTATAATATCGAGTTAATATTTGTGAAGGCACAGCCATCATTCATAATTATTTGACCCAAGTTTATATATACAGTTGTGTTGAAAATTATTTAACCCCCACTGAAATTGAGTGTTTTCGCCAGTTTGACATTGATTTTGATCATTCAGTCATCTTGCTTACAATTAAATCAAAGAGGCACGTGTAGGTCAGACAAATATAACATAACATTTATAATGAAATAACCACAAATGTCTTTTCTGTGCTCACATCATTATCAGTTTTATTCAACCCCCAAGTGACATTCAATCTTAGTACTTAGTACAACATCCTTTTACAGTTATAACAGCTTTTAAACGTGAAGCATAGCTTGACACAAGTGTCTTGCAGCGATCTACGGGTATCTTCGCCCATTCGTCATGGGCAAAAGCCTCCAGTTCAGTCACATTCTTAGGCTTGCGCACTGCAACTGCTTTCTTTAAGTCCCACCAGAGGTTCTCAATCGGATTTAAGTCAGGTGACTGCGATGGCCACTCCAAAATGTTCCAGCCTTTAATCTGCAACCATGCTCTAGTGGACTTGGAGGTATGCTTGGGATCATTGTCCTGTTGAAAGGTCCAACGTCTCCCAAGCCTCAGGTTTGTGACGGACTGCATCACATTGTCATCCAATATCTCCTGGTACTGAAGAGAATTTGTGGTACCTTGCACACGCTGAAGCTTCCCTGTACCTGCAGAAGCAAAACAGCCCCAACGCATGATTGACCCCCCGCCTTGCTTCACAGTAAGCAAGGTGTTCTTTTCTTCATAGGCCTTGTTCTTCCTCCTCCAAACATAGCGTTGATCCATGGGCCCAAACAGTTCTAATTTTGTTTCATCAGTCCACAGAACACTATCCCAAAACTTCTGTGGTTTGTCCACATGACTTTTGGCATACTGCAGTCGACTCTTCTTATTCTTTGGAGACAGCAAGGGGGTGCGCCTGGGAGTTCTGGCATGGAGGCCTTCATTACGCAGTGTGCGCCGTATTGTCTGAGCTGAAACTTCAGTACCCACATCTGACAAATCTTTTCTCAGTTCCTCAGCAGTCACACGGGGACTTTTCTCCACTCTACGCTTCAGGTAGCGCACAGCAGTCGAAGTCAGCATCTTCTTTCTGCCACAACCAGGTAGCGTTTCAACAGTGCCCTTTGCCTTGAATTTGCGAATGATGCTTCCTATGGTCTCTCTTGGTATGTTTAACATCTTTGCAATCTTCTTATAGCCATTGCCCTTCCTGTGAAGAGTAATCACCTCTTCTCTTGACTTCCTGGACCATTCTCTTGACTTCACCATATTTGTAACCACACCAGTAAATGTCTAGAAGGAGCTGAGTATCACAGTCATTTTAAAGCTGCCTAATTGGTGCTTATTATGCTTTATTGCTGCTCCGTGACATCCACAGTAGACATGTGCACAGCACAACATTTCGTTTTGAACTAATGGATTAGTCCTAAAATGTAATTTATTTAGTTGCTAAAGAAATTCGTTTTCAGTTCTTTAGTATGAAAACGAATTTCATTCATCCGAAAACCAGTGGATACAATTACTATTGTAGTGGCTCCTCAGAGGGCTGAGATCGCTGCTTGTTACAGTATCACTCACTCTCAGCACAATGTGCCAGGCAAAGCTGTTACAGTAACTGACTGCTGCTCATCACAGCGCTCAGAGTTTCAGTAAAACTAGTAAATAATATTTTTAGATACAAGAGGTTAGAACAATATTATTTCCTTGTTTTACTGAAACTCTGAGCGCTGTTACAGTCGGTTATTGTAACAGCTGAGCCTGATATATTGTACTGAGAGATAATATAACAAGCAGCCAATCTCAGCGCTCACAGCCACTGGATTTAAAGGGCTAAAAAAAAAAAAAAAGGTTCCCCTCTGTATAATGTATAGAACATCCTCCTGCATTAATTAATACCCCTCTCTGTATAGAACATCCTACTGCATTGGCATGTGGAGGGTGCAGAACTTCGGAATGCAATGCTTATCCAGCACAGGAGAGGGAACCTTTACTTAAACTTTGTATCTCTGTGGGGGAGACAACGGAATATAAAAGCAGGGGAGAGGGAAAATATTAACGTAAATCAGTCAGAAAGCTCAGAGAAGAGATGATAGGGGGAAATTTATTTTTATAATAAATAAAGCACTTTAAATCTAGGGAAAACATTCAAATAAATCACACTGAAGGCTCATAATGACAGTAACTGTAAGAGCTGGATACTAAATGAATCAGACGTAAAAAAAAACTTTATAACAAGCAACACTGGGAGAGGAGAGGGACTTTATATAAAATGTGTATTATAGATGAGGAAAGGGGGATAGTGCTCCTGGATAATATAAAATGTATCAGACCTAAGCCCCTATTATGCAGAGCGGGAGGGGAGATAACACATGTTTTATAAAGTCCCTCTCTTCTCCCAGCGCTGCTTGTTATGAAGGGGTTTTTACTATCCAGCCCTCCTCTGTCATTAGCTTTCAGTGTGATTTATTTGAATGTTTTCCTTCTCCAGCTGCTTTTATCATCTTGTCTGCCTCATAGACATGCAAGGGTTAAGTAAAGGTTTCCTCTCCTGTGCTGGCTGGCTGTGCTGCGAGTGAGTATTCTGGAGCTCTATCACTGTCAGATTTTCGGGTAGGGGTCTGGAAGGATTATGCATACAAACCTTTTCTGTAGCTTTGCGATGTTGCGCTTCATTACTGGTCTCTTTCACTCAATGTAATATCACAAAAAGGACTGAAACTAAAATGTAGTGCATTTTATTTTAGTTTCTTTCGTTTTTTATACTGAGCAGTTTCGTATCTCTTGAGTCATACTAAAACTAAATTATCACAAAATTCGGGCTAAATCATTTTAGTACTAAAACGAATGCACATGTCTAATCCACAGGTGTTTTCAATACCTGATTGAAAACACTTGAATGAACCTCTGTTCTTCAGAGTGGTAGTCTTTAAGGGGTTGAATAATTGTGTCAATGAAGAATTCACAAAAGAAACATTTACTACTGTATTACAAAACCAATTGATGTCATTTTAGTTGCATATGGTTCTTTAAAAAGTCCTTGTAGGATTTCATTCTGAATACAATTACAAATGTACACTAAATTCCCTAAAACCCTTTACAGCATTGGGGGTTGAATAATTTTGAACACAACTGTATGTATGTATTGTGTGATGTCAACCCCTACCCCTGGTCGGGTCAAAGCTTTGCTTTCCACCTTGCACTCCAGCCCTCTTTACACTATAACGGTGCTTTTGTGGGGATTTGCCCACCATAGGGGGAGCGTGACCTGGGGTGATTTGTCCTCCGCTCGTAAATTAAGGAAGTTTTTGAACAGAGTTATCAGGCGGACTAGAGTTGGCCAGCGGCATCCAAGAAGGGTTGCCGCTCCACAGGATCACCACCAAAACCGCCAACATCAGTGGCGGGACATCAGGGTGACCATGAACTGCAACCAGCACACCACTGCTATTGTGCGGCCAAGTGTGCTCGAAACGAGAGCGAGGGCGCATTCTTTCGAAATTGGGCTCTGGCCGAGAGCAGGGGCCCCTTTCTATAGTCTTACAGAATTGCGCTGGAGGCGAGGGCGGTGTTGCTCGGAGCCAGGATGTCTGGGTAGGACAGGGGTATGAATAATGTAATCTGATTGTATATTTTGTATAAAAAGGCTGCATACGTTTTGCAACAAACACTCTAATTTCTTCACCCTACACTCTGTGTCAACAAGGGGGGAATTCAGAACCATTTTCTACCACTCCTTGGTATCTCCAGAGCAAGGAATAAACGAGTGGAGGAACCACTCTGTCTGAGTAGCGGCATCCATCACAAGCTTCTCCTGGTGGTCTTTGTATTTTTTTTTAGAGAAAGGATTTTTACTAGGAAAGATACATTGAGATTCCTCTCGTTTTCAAGTATGTCCTGGGTGGCGAGTATGTACCGTTAGGTGTCTTGCCCAAGGATACTTACAGGAGAGGTGCTCTTGCCGGGATCGAACTTGTGTCTCCACAGTCTCTCTCCACGGTTATAGAGCAGTGAGGTTACCTCTACTCCACCCAGCCGGTTTTTCTTTCATGAAAGACCGATTTTTGTCGCCATTCCATCAATGGCGATTTTCTGGGGTGTTGCAACTTTGGTGTGTACCGGCGTTTGCTGAAAAAACACATACAATGATGCTATTGAGTGCAAGGACCATTATATTATGTCAAACCTGGGCAGTCAAGACTACATTCTGTTGGAATTTTTGGATGAAGAATTGGGAGAGATGGCATAACTTGAACCCCAAATCTCCTTATATTTTTTAACAAGTAATAATCGTTTCAAATAAACCGAACTGAAGAAAGACCTTGTACAGCTAAATTTCAACAGGAAAAATTAGCTAAAACAGTGAGGTCTTTATTAAACCACTAATGAATTCCCATAATGGTTGAGGTTGAAAGGCTCTCAATTGATTTGGTCTCCATTTGGATGTAGATGGAGGCTGTCACTCCTGTACCTGGTAAATATGGATTCGGTTTACTAGCCGCAGCAGAAGTGTCTACAATAGAATTACATTGCATTACCGCGGTAGAATGTTTTGACCTTGTTGGCAGCTCTGCTTAGACCTCATGAACCCAACAGAGGAAATTAGCTAATAAATGAAGATTAAAGAAAAGGATGGTGAACCTGATACAATGTATCAATATGTAACCTCATAACTAATGAAATTTTTTCAATTACTGGTAACCCGACACAAAATAGTGGCTAATAGGAATTCAAATCTCTTTTGCTAACCCCTGGGCCATTTCCAATGGGCAATGTGCATTAACAAACCAAGTCCAAATTGGACTTCGTTCTGTTCCCTTGGTGTCTATAATAGCATAAAATAAAAAGATTTTAGATAAGATTTCATCAGGTAATCAATTGAAAAACCACACAGTACCTAAGGCAGTCTTCAGTCCTGAATCTAATGGATTTTTTTTTCCGCAAGGATGTCAACCTAAAGTCGATTCCTACTGCAGAAAGCACATACAAAGTATCCCCTTACACTGGAAATCACTTACCCTGGAAACAGATTAACTCCTAAACTGCCAAGAGTTCTCTTCTGGTTTGATTTGCACCAAAACAAAATGAAATACTAGTGTCCATAAAGGTTCAAGAAATATAATTGTGATTATAATGCCATCTGTGTGGATTTTATTGGCTTTCATACACATGTCCTGCCCCTCTAATGTGTGAAAAATCATAGCTTGAATTTTATTGGTGAATTTTAAGCGAGCTGTGAATAATAAGACATAGCTGTTGCAGCTAAAATAGAGTTTGGGCTAAATTATAATCTTATCGCAAACGTTTGCGCCGGTGCAAATAATTATTAACGCATGGGGTAAAACCATTTGCGCCGAATCACGTATTACATAGTCAGCACAACAACCGCGCGCAATCATCTACCGCGGGTCAACCTGCACGAACCCTGCGCAAGCTTACTGTACTTTGCGCGTCCTATACTTAGTGTCCTATACTGAGCGCAATTGCGAATGTGCGCTGGTACGAGTATGGTATTACAATCTATTTTGCGGTAATTATCGCATGGCCTTATCGTGCATAATTTTAGCTACTCCTAAAAGCTGATGCTAATGGCAAATTTGAACAACCTGGCTAACCCCAAATATCCAAGCCAATAAAACGGAATGCACCAAAGTACAGTGGCCCATTCAACTCATACCAAACCAATAAAATGGAGAAGTTGTGTGTGCATTGCTGCAGCATATGTGCTCGGATTGACAGTGGCAGAAGCAATTTGTTAATGCGAGACAGGTGTGGTTCTTAATTCTGATTGGCTGAATCTCGAAAAAAACTGAAAAAACTGAAAAACTGACATTTTTGAGCCACCAGATCCTGGATTAACGCAGAGGGGCTTTTTTAGGTGTTTTTACCTTAAAGAAACACCCATGCGTATAAAATTAGTCTAATGACCTGACAGGCTCCAACCTCGGTGAGTTCACATTTGGCTGTATACTTTTATACATTCTTCCATTGTGAGAATTTATTGCGCTATGTGAGCGCTTGTGTCATTCTTTCTTCGTTTTGAGTGAACTTCAATACGCCTTAAGAGAGGGAAGAGAACAGGACTGGGAGAATGCTATGTATGTTTTCGAAGATTTCCCCTGGAATATTACCATTACCCCCCTGACTCTACTGATCGCCTTGTCTTACCCTGCCTGTGTCGGTTCTGTGTTTGGACAGTGGACATTGTCAACCTCCGTTCCCACAATACCGATGAGTAATATTGCACACTATATATCGCAGTTACTATATTGCAGTCACTTGTTTTTTTGCGCTATCTGGTTATTCCTGTTTCTTGTATATATCTGTGGTACAAATTGTTTGATGTGAGAGTTTCTATTGTACTATATACCAGTGAAGCAGGACAATCTAAAGTAGATCTTTATTCCTCCCTAGTCTACAGAGTAGAACAACAGGTGAGTTGATAATTACCTGTTTTCTATATATAATTTTAAGCGCCAGCACACAACCCCTTTCTCTAGATATCTTTTTTATTGTCTCTGAGTGTCTGTGTTTTTTCCAGCACCTGTGTTTCTAATAGTGTTGTGCTATTATATTAGTTTTATAAAAAAAATGTCCTTGTTAGTTGTTTTTATTTTATTTAATAACTATCCTTATTACTCTTCGAGCTTTTTATACTCTTTGCATAAAAAGTTACTGTAGGGTTAAAACAGGAGCATTAGAATGTTACATTCATACATATGTTTGCAACACATTACTCTTATTTTATTGGAGTTTTTGTATTGCAACCCTTACGCCAATTGTTCTGGCATGTGTGGACACGGCACTTAGTACTTATACAATAATATCTATGTACATGTGCTTCATTCTGCCATGATTGGATTTGTGTGCACGCATGCAAGTGTGCCCTCCCTGACCTCCAATCATTTGGCACAAGTATCCCACTCAACCCCTAATATATCTGTGTGACGTATTTCGCTACTCCGATGAGTAGATCAACTGTAAAGTCCTTCCTTGCTCTGGAGATACCAAGTAGATATAGAGAAAAGTTTGTAAATTTCCCAATCACTTGCGGAAACACAGTGGGCTATATTACAATCTTCGCGCAAAAACCCTTGCGCAAAGTGTGAATTTTTGCGCCACGCGTTAAAAACTTTTGCTCGTACAGATCACTGCTGGAATTACAATCCTTGCGTATCTTTTCATCCGCCGATCAATAACGCGCGCAAACAGGACGCGCCCAAATGCTCGCACAGTACCGTCACGTGCAAAAATCTGTGTGTGACTGTCTTTTTCCTGCATAAGTAGAAATGGAAGAAATGATGGATCTCCAGTGGATAAGAAGTGCCAAACGGTTTATTCATGGAGCAGCAACCTTCAAAAAAATCAGTGACGTTTCGACCCTGAGGTCTTAATCATAATGTATGATTAAGACCTCAGGGTCGAAACGTCACTGATTTTTTTGAAGGTTGCTGTTCCATGAATAAACCGTTTGGCACTTCTTATCCACTGGAGATCCATTATTTCTTCCATTTCTACTTATCCAGGGGGCTGGTGGCATCCCCATCTGATTGGAATCTCGTGGAGACGGTTGGTTTATCAGGTTTCCCACCGTGGCGTTGTTCGTGACGCTTCTGTGTTGTCTTTTTCCTGCGACTCAGCCAATCAGAATTAAGAACCACAATTATTTCACGTTAAGAAATTGTGCTTGCCATAGTCAATCTGAGCATATACCGTATGCTGCAGCAATAATACATGAACACACAACTTCTCCATTTTATTGGTTTGGTATGAGTTGAATGGGCCACTATACTTTGCTGCATATTTTTTTATGGGCTGGTGTATTTTGGTTCGGCCAGGTTTTTCAGATTTGCCATTAACACCAGCTTTTAGGAGTTGCTAAAATATGCGCGCAAAGGCTATGCGGTAATTACTGCGAAATAGATTGCGATACCATCCTCGTACCAGCGCACATTCGCATTTGCGCTCACAATGTTAAGTATAGGATGCGTGCTGACAATGTAATATGGGATTTGGCGCAAGTGGTTTTACCCCTCGCATTAATGTTTTTTTGCGCCGGCGCAAACGTTTGCGCGAAGAATGTAATTTAGCCCAGTGTAGGGTAAATCAAGATGAAATATTGTATTGCACAAAACATTTGGTCCTATTGTACAAAATCATACTATTGTTTCATACCCCAACTCACCCCAGACATCCCGGCGCCGAGGCCGTACTGTCTGAGCATCAGCCCATGTTATATGCATGCAATGGGACTCCTGCCTCCAGAGCAAGCCCAATTTCACTGAACAATGGAGTGACATGATCTCCAGCCCGAGCCCAATCTGGTGGAATGTGCCCCCGCCTGTAACTCGAGCCCACTTGGCCATAGGATCAGAGCGGTGCACCAGTTATACGCTCTAGGCAGCCTGATGTCACGACTTTTGATGTTCACAGTTATTTGGGGGTATCTTAATGGCATGGCAGCTCAGCCCAGCTACCACTGGGTAGCTCTGGTCCCCTTGCTACTTCCCTCCAAGAAGCGTCTTGATCCACAAAGGAGAACCAAGTGGCATGTTGTATAAGTGTCTGGTGGCTGGTGAGGTGTACCTGGGCTTCAGGTCCGTACTATAGGATCGGCCGCGCTCCCCACGGGAGGTCAAATGTTGGGTTTCCAGATGGAGCTCCCACTCAGGAATCACCCCATGGCAGGCTCCTGTTTTTAGGGACACACCACCCCAAAAGCACCATGATTATGTGAGAGGTGGCTGGAGCACTTGGCGCAAGTCAGACGGGCAATTGTCGGGTAACACAAGTTGGGGTAAAGGGGTGTTAGGTAAATAGATAGTTTAGCTTTAAGAGGGGAGGGCCCTTGGGGGTTCCCAGTACTGGAGTCAAACTAATAAAAGGCATAAAGGTTTCGACAGGGATCTCAAACTCTGCCCCCCAGGTGTTTCAGAATTACAGCTCCCATGATTCTCTGGCCATCTGTTGCAGTAAAAGTATTATGGGAATTGTAGGCTATCAACATCTGAGTGGCCAGAGTTCGAGATCTCTGGGTTAGTAGGAAAGGACAGATAAGTTTTCAAGAAGGGTAAGGTAAAGAACTTGGAAAGAGGAGGGTTTCAGTATGACGTCACTTTTAATGTGTAAATCCTATTATTGTAATTTATAATGTACAGTTTGTAATGTTAATTCATGCTTTAATTAAAAGCTGTAACCTGTTCCCATCCTTGCAATTAACATAATTTGTGCAGTGTCGTTATTGGGTTTGGGGTGGATGGGTATGAGTATTTCTGGGTGGTAAAACGTGGTCAGGAAGTCAGAGGTGTCCTATTCATGCCATTTCCATGCAACAGTCCCTATTTGCTGCTTATTTGCAGAATACAAGAAGTGAAAATTTGGTACAGCTCCAATTTTCACTACTTGTCTTAGTTTGGTTTTTGGGGAGATCACCGAATGGTACACAGCAAGTGAGGAGTACTGTTTAAGGGTGCGTGCCATTGCCTTGGAGGCGCTACACTGTATCCTTCTTAAATTATTTGCAGAATAAGTTTACCCATACTTGCTCAACCACAGAGTCATATTTTTGATCTAATAATAATCTATTATTCCATACATTTTCTGCAAAAATAGATCAAGTCAAGTTTCGCCAGACAGTTTATCACAGACACATTTTAAGCTCATCTCAGCCAGGCCATCTAATAACTGTGAGACATATTTTACAAGAAGCCATGTCTAAATTTATAGATGGACGGGGCTATTAAAGGTCCTGCAGGGTACTTTTGGCATCAGGCTGTAACTGATACTCCTTAACAGAGGTCGAAGTCTTGACCTTGCTGCTTTCCAAGCAAACAGCTGAGCTTGTTGTTATTCCTGAAAGACAATTGCAGTGACAGATGTTTCCCAGAATTCTTTATAAGGATTAACCCCTGAACTGCGCGACAATAAGTGCCTAGTGGGTTTATACAGGAATGTTTATATGATACTGTACAAAATTCCAATGGGCTGGGATTAACTGACACCGTGATATCAACATTTTTTTTCCCCTTAAGGGTTTATTCAGTGAGCTGCGAATTGGAGGAATACTGCATTAGACCTTTGTGAATCCAGCTGTTTTAACCAACAATGTGGAAATCCCTTGCAATTCTCCACCAATTCACTGCTTTCTGACTAGTCCTTTAACCCCTTCTGTACCAATGATCCCCGCCAGGAATCAGTGTTTTTTGAAAATAATTTTTAATTAATTACACATTAGGAAATATTTGAGAATATTCCCAATGTATTTCTTGCTGTAATAACCTATTTGGCAGGCAGATTTCGCCATTTGCTGGCCAAATGGTGTTATTGCAGTTCTGAGCACCATGCATGATCAGCTGCAGAGCTATCATTAAGACATATTCTCCATCTGATTATAAAAAGGTGTCAGCACCTCGGGCATCATGCCCAGGGTACTAAAACTTTGGGTTCATCTTCTGGAAATGGGATGCAAACTAAATTAATGTGCAACAGATGAATTTCATTTGCAATCATAGAGCATAGCTCCCCAGTTTTTGTTAACACAATCTCAGGCTGCTGTGTCTACTGCTGGTCGTGTTTACATGACCACAGTAGTGAAGGGGTTAAGGGCCCTATTCTGGATGAGCCAGTAATAGGGAGCCACTAATAGAAAAATTTGTCACAGGTCATTTACCATTATTGGCTCCCTATTATCAGCTCTATTACTAGTGAGCCTCTAGCAATGGTAGAATATCCCAAACCATGGAGATGTGAGCCCTCCATTACACCATGTGACCGTGATCTTACAAGGCCAGTGGAAGGACACTGAGAATTATTTGTTCCCAGTGTCTTTCTGATAGCAGAGAAAGGAGGGGGCTCACTGTGCTGACCTCTGCACCATGGGACCAGAGCTAAGTAATGAATTTTTGCAAAAACGACATCATGGACCCTATTCCTCTGACCAAGCTGTTTTAAATAACGATCTAGATGTTAAAAATAGAGGCCTTGCACATTAAATCATAATGGCTCCCATCCTATTCTTGCTGTGCTGCAAACTTCTCTTGTGGCTCTGGTGTTCCAGCTCCCTACAGTACATTAAATAGATAAATTAGCTCATTATTCTCGCTTGCAGCCGGTATAGAAAAAATATTACAGACTGCAAGAAACTGGTGTAAAGTGAATTTGCATGATCCACCTCCATGGGCGTCCGCAGCATGGGGCAAGGGGGGCACTTGCCCCCCCTTGATCAACAGGCTTAAATTATGATAATTTATTCACTGCAATGCTGCAGTTCCTTGGCTCTCCAATAGGCTGTATGAGCGTCACCTCCCCACTCCACATCCAATCCACCACGTGCTCCCACTCATTTTGCATGCTGGGAGAGGCAGGGCTGAGGTGCAGGTGCAGCTGCTCCTATGGGCCACAGGCTGGGATGTTGGAAACAAGAAAAAAGGTAATGATTGTCAAATAAATACATTTTTATTAAGCTTGATGCTAGTGTCTTTTTGAGATTCCCCTGATCTGAGGTCTATTTTATCTGTCTGGGGAAGAGAGGCACAAAATGATTAATAGTAATCTGGTGGGGGTCTGTGTTAAGATCACAGAGCTTGCATGAGGTACAGGCCAGGGCAATATTGGCAGTATACAGGTGCTCTAGGCAGTGTCTTGCCTGGGCAGTGGGAATGAAGACCCTGCTCCAGATTTTACAATCTAAGAGGAGAAAGTTTGTAAGCTATGGAGCATGGTCCTTTCTCCTCTTACATTGTAAGCTCTGGGGCAGGGTCCCCTCTCCTCTTAGATTGTAAACTCTGGAGCATGGTCCTTTCTCCTCTTAGATTGTAAGCTCTGGGGCAGGGTCCAAAGAGGAGAGTTGACCCTGCTCAAGAGCTTACAATCTAAGAGAAGAGGGGGCCCTGCTCCAGAATTTACAATCTAAGAGGAGAAGGTTGAGGAGAGGAGATATGTGTGTGTGTGTATGCAGGGAAGGTGAGTGTGTATAATATATGTGTATATATATATTTGGAGTGGAGGGCGGGCTGGTGTATGTGCCAGTATCTGTGGAGGGGGGGTCATGGTTTGTGTATACAGAGATGGCCTTAAAAAAACACTTTAGTGCCTTGATCCTGGGTGTATGACTAGCGCGGTGCATTGAATAGCGTTAACAGACTAGAAAATGCAACACACTCAGATCAGACACTTACACCTTTTATTCTTCTATTAGACTTGCATCATGTTTCGCAGCCTCTGTATTACTACACTTTATTTTATAACTGTCCCCTTCATGACATTATCAAAAGGGCAGAATATGGATGCCATCAAAATTTTGCCCCCCCCCCCAGAAACTGGACGCCCACGTCCACCTCTTCTTATATTTTATTCTATTTATATATGAAAATGATTAGATAAAACTATATATTGCACGTGAATAAAAATCTGTATCTGTTCTTTACAGAACGGTATATAATATGTGGGGGTGCACTAAATAAAGCAGAAATTCACTGCTGATTATGCATATAGCAATAACGGCAAAATCACTTTGGTCCTCAATGTGCAGCAAGGCCTTGGTTTTTAAGGAGTTAAATTTTGTAATCTTGCCATATATTACACTGTGTGTAATATATATATACAGTTGTGTTCAAAATTATTCAACCCCCAATGCTGTAAAGGGTTTTAGGGAATTTAGTGTACATTTGTAATTGTATTCAGAATGAAATCCTACAAGGACTTTTTGAAGAACCATATGCAACTAAAATGACATCAATTGGTTTTGTAATACAGTAGTAAATGTTTCTTTTGTGAATTCTTCATTGACACAATTATTCAACCCCTTAAAGACTACCACTCTGAAGAACAGAGGTTCATTCAAGTGTTTTCAATCAGGTATTGAAAACACCTGTGGATGTCACGGAGCAGCAATAAAGCATAATAAGCACCAATTAGGCAGCTTTAAAATGACTGTGATACTCAGCTCCTTCTAGACATTTACTGGTGTGGTTACAAACATAGTGAAGTCAAGAGAATGGTCCAGGAAGACAAGAGAAGAGGTGATTAGTCTTCACAGGAAGGGCAATGGCTATAAGAAGATTGCAAACATGTTAAACATACCAAGAGAGACCATAGGAAGCATCATTCGCAAATTCGAGGCAAAGGGCACTGTTGAAACGCTACCTGGTCGTGGCAGAAAGAAGATGCTGACTTCGACTGCTGTGCGCTACCTGAAGCGTAGAGTGGAGAAAAGTCCCCGTGTGACTGCTGAGGAACTGAGAAAAGATTTGTCAGATGTGGGTACTGAAGTTTCAGCTCAGACAATACGGCGCACACTGCGTAATGAAGGCCTCCATGCCAGAACTCCCAGGCGCACCCCCTTGCTGTCTCCAAAGAATAAGAAGAGTCGACTGCAGTATGCCAAAAGTCATGTGGACAAACCACAGAAGTTTTGGGATAATGTTCTGTGGACTGATGAAACAAAATTAGAACTGTTTGGGCCCATGGATCAACGCTATGTTTGGAGGAGGAAGAACAAGGCCTATGAAGAAAAGAACACCTTGCCTACTGTGAAGCATGGCGGGGGGTCAATCATGCTTTGGGGCTGTTTTGCTTCTGCAGGTACAGGGAAGCTTCAGCGTGTGCAAGGTACCATGAATTCTCTTCAGTACCAGGAGATATCGGATGACAATGTGATGCAGTCCGGCACAAACCTGAGGCTTGGGAGACGTTGGACCTTTCAACAGGACAATGATCCCAAGCATACCTCCAAGTCCACTAGAGCACGGTTGCAGATTAAAGGCTGGAACATTTTGGAGTGGCCATCGCAGTCACCTGACTTAAATCCGATTGAGAACCTCTGGTGGGACTTAAAGAAAGCAGTTGCAGTGCGCAAGCCTAAGAATGTGACTGAACTGGAGGCTTTTGCCCATGACGAATGGGCGAAGATACCCGTAGATCGCTGCAAGACACTTGTGTCAAGCTATGCTTCACGTTTAAAAGCTGTTATAACTGTAAAAGGATGTTGTACTAAGTACTAAGATTGAATGTCACTTGGGGGTTGAATAAAACTGATAATGATGTGAGCACAGAAAAGACATTTGTGGTTATTTCATTATAAATGTTATGTTATATTTGTCTGACCTACACGTGCCTCTTTGATTTAATTGTAAGCAAGATGACTGAATGATCAAAATCAATGTCAAACTGGCCAAAACACTCAATTTCAGTGGGCGTTGAATAATTTTGAACACAACTGTATATTTAGGTGCTAAGCCTGGCCGCAGGGCAGTATATTGTTGTAGAGTGTGGTAAGCAGTAGTGTTTGCAGGAAATAGAAATCCACCCAATGCAGGCAATATATGGACCCCCTTGTGCATTCTGTCCCATGTTTTTTTTCTTTATCGAGGTCTAATGAGCACTGGTATGTAAATCACCACATGTATTTATTGCCGGGGAGTGTATTTTTTGCTGAGGGGCTATTTATTGGGTTCGGAGGGGGGTTAATTTTTCCTGCTAGGATATTTATTGCGGGGTCGGTTTGGGGGTATTTATTGCGAAGGGGGGTAGTTTTTGCTGAATGGATATTTTTTTGGTGGGTTGCTATGGGTGTTCCTATGGGAGATTACAAACTGGGCAGTGGAGACAATAACTGGAGACTTGTTTAGAAGGGGGCGGTTTCCACAGTTGGTGGGAGGAGTTTTACTAACTGCCGAGAGGGAGGGCTGAGTGAGCAGCTGTGATGGGTGTGCGCGTGTGTGCGACGATGGGCTCATTACAAACACATCTACATATATATTTATATATATATATATAACGGTTGTGGTGGAGGACAAAAAGTGAGATAAAAACCTCCACGCTATAATGGTTATGTTTATTTTTGCAGAAGCCATCTGCACATCACAGCAATTCAAAGAACTGCATCCCAGAGCCCCTGTGCTGCATTCCCCATGTGCAGCAAGGAACTCTGGGTAGGATATGCAAATGACCTCTGTCTCACTTTTATTGTATCCTGTGTCTGTTTTTACACAGAACCCTTAAATCAATGCCATGCCATACTATAGCCTTTTTTTAAGCAGAGATCAGGTTTGTGCAACTGGTCAAAGCCACTCCTAGGACAGCGCTGTTTCGGGTTTATTGGACTCTCATCAGCTAGGAGCTAGGCATGACCAGCCCTATGGGTCCAAGCATCCACTGCAACTGGTCATGCCTAGCTCCTAGTATAGTATGGCATGGCATTGATTTAAGGGATCTCTGTAATAACAGACCCAGGATGCATAAAAGTGAGACAGAGGTAATTTGCATAACCTACCCAGAGTTCCTTGCTGCATATGGGGAATGCAGCACATGGGCTCTGGGATGCAGTTCTTTGAATTGCTGTGATGTGCAGATGGCTTCTGCAATAATAAACATGTATAGATATAGATATAGATACACACTAATGTATTATTTTTTTTAAATAAATGCCTTTTTTTTTATCTGTAAATCATTATATTTAATTTCATTGGAATAATCGTATGATGTTGAGGGAAAAACCCTCACCCGTTTCGGATTACGAATTAATTTTTAACACCAAATAAATCACTTGTTTCTTTTGATAGTTTTTCTTTCTCTTTGTGGATGCCTGGGAGGTAACAGGTAGCTGCACATTCTTAATCACCTCATTCACACCAGTTGGAGAAGGTCTGCCAATCCCCAGAGGAACACAGATCATTCATACGATGTCCTCATATACGGAAAGCCACTGGCTATGACATCAATAGCTTAGTCTTCACAAGAACATTGAAAATACATGTCGTGGATCTTCCCCGCTACCCAGCTGCTGTATTAGGTTTCCCATGCATTGTGTTGTTCCCATGCAATGAAAGAATTGCTTCAGGTAACACATATAAAGGGATTTCCCACATCCTTTCATTAACAAAAAAGAAAAAAAGAGTTATACTAAAGCTCTAGGAAACATGTGGAACATGCAAAGCTCACCTCTAGTATTCCTGAGAATAAAAAAAAAACAGTATTTAATACACGATCCAAAGCACCAACATATCATATTTATTTATTTTATTTATTTATTTATTTATAAAGTATTTTACCAGGAAGGATACATTGAGATTTCTCTTGTTTTCAAGTATGTCCTGGGTTCAAGAACATTGAAATGTTACAGAAATACAAAGTAATTAGGGATGAGCTGAACACCCCCGTGTTCGGTTCACATTCGAACTCGAACAATTTCAAAAGTTCGAGTTCGAACACGAACCGAACTCAATGCAAGTCAATGGGACTCGAAAGTATATGCAAGATATTTGCCATAAAAGGTGTATGGGGGTCCGGGTAGTGCCCTGGGGGACAGGAAACAAGGACAAAAAGTTTTTTTAAAAAAGTTTATAAAGGAACAGTGAGTTTTCCATGAAATAAGGGTTAAAAATAAAAATGAAAAATTCCTTCAAATATCGTGCCTAGGAGACCCCTATCACCTGCCCGTGAAGTGGCAGATTTTTCGGATGTATAGAAATATGTAAAAACCAAAAAATTACATTTCAAATGACGGTAAATGGTTTTCCTTTAATCTATCCATAAACAACTGCTTCGGGCGGCAGCCTGTATGAAAAGGGGAGACCTTTTAGGACACGTAGAACAAGTTTAGTGATTTTTTTTGGCTAAATTATTGTGAATTTTATGTAGGCTTTGGATGAAAGTAACAATAGGTGCTTTAAAATTGGGCCTTTAGAGTCGGCAAAAGTGCCGTCACACCGTAACCCCTCTGTGGTATTGTGGAAGAGTGCAGGGTTGGACCCTGCAGTCCAATATTAAAATGATACGAATCTGGTATAGGCGTCAGTGGCCGTGCACCCAAATATTGTGCCTTTGGTGGCAGCAAGTGCCTTCACACCGTAACCCCTTTGTGGTATTGTGGAAGAGTGCAGGGTTAGACCCTGCGGTCCAATATTAAAATGATATGAATATGGTACAGGCGTCAGTGCACCCAAATATTGTGCCTTCAATGGCAGCAAGTGCCTTCACACCGTAGGTAAACCCTCTGTGGTAATGTGGAAGAGTGCAGGGTTGGACCCTGCGGTCCAATATTAAAATGATATGAATATGGTACAAGCGTCAGTGCACCCAAATATTGTGCCTTTGGTGGCAGCAAGTGCCTTCACATCATAACCCCTTTGTGGTATTGTGGAAGAGTGCAGTGGCAGAGGTTTTGTGAATGCAGAAGAGATCCCCGATCTATTCAGTTACGTCAGCATCAGGGGATTTATAGCTGCTGATCCAGGACTGATTCATTTTTATAAATGTCAGCCGGTCTACAGAGTCGGTGGACAGACGCACTCTTTTGTCTGTGACAAAACCTCCAGCGGCACTGAACGTCCTTTCAGAAAGCACGCTGGATGAAGGGCAACCTAGTAGCTGCATAGCATATTGACTAAGTTCTGGCCAGTGATCCAATCTCAACACCCAGTAAGCCAGTGGATCATCTGCTGTAAAGGTATCCAGGTTTGCCCTTGCCCCTAGGTAGTCCTGCACCATATGGTGAAGACGCCAGCAATGGGTGCCTACATTTGACGTCCCTGGGCGTCGTGCACTAAAAAAAATTAAAAAGGCATCAGTCATGCGGCCCTGGCCTTCACCGCTCTTCCTCTGATCATCCGTAGCCTCAGAAGCACCTGTGTCATCACTTGGTAACCTACCAGTGCCTGTAAAGGTGTTACACAAGTGTCGCTTTAGAGTGTCCTCAAGTTGTTTCATCCTGTGCTCCCTCTGTGCGGGCAGGATGAGCTCTGCAACTTTACCCTTGTATCGTGGATCAAGAAGGCTTGCCAACCAGTAATGACCCCTCTCCTTGATAGCACGAATCCTGGGGTCCTTTACCAGGCTTTGCAGGATAAGGAAGCCCATGCAGCATAGGTTGGAGGAGGCATTAGCTTCCGAGTCTTCCTGGTCAATGAGGATGACCCCATCGTGGACTTCCTCCTCCCAGCCACGTACTAGTCCTTGTGTTTCTGGGCACACAAAACCCTCCCTTGTGGAATCCCCACCTTCAATGCCCCCACAACTTAAATATTCCTCCTCATCCTCCTCCTGTCTGATCTAAGGACCCGCAGGAATGCTGTCTGCGTAAAGACTGGGGCCTTGAGAGCTAGGGAAGTCCTCCTCTTCCTCCTGCTGCTGTGCCTCTAGTGCCACATCTATAATTCCCTGCAGAGTGCGCTCCAGCAGGAACACTAAAGGAATTGTGTCACTAATGCATGCACTGTCCCTGCTCACCATCCTCGTTGCCTCCTCAAATGGTGACAGTACAGTGCCTGCATCCTTAATCATCAGCCACTGCGGGGGGGGGGAACCAAGTTGACCTGAACCTGTCCTTGTGCCATACTCACACAGGTACTCATTGATGGCCATCTGCTGCTTGTGCAGACGCTGCAGCATTGCCAAAGTCGAGTTCCACCTGGTGGGCATGTCACAGATCAGACGGTTTGTGGGAAGGTGGAATTCTCTTTGAATTCAGACTTTTCTGGCCTGGCTGAGAAGCTCTGCCAGCCCTGGGTACCTGGTTAGGAAACGCTGTACCACCAGATTTAGGACATGTGCTGGGCATGGTACATGCGTCAACTTACACTGGCATAGGGCGGAGAGAAGGTTTCTGCCATTATCACAGATGACCATTCCCAGCTGAAGCTGGTGTGGTGTTAACCATCTCTGCAGCTGCCCCTGCAGAGCTGACAGAATTTCTGTCCCGGTGTGGTTCCTGTCCCCATAACAAACCAGCTCAAGCACAGTATTGCATATTTTTGCTTGAGCTATTGCATTGCCCCTGTCACGCGTCGGTTTAACTGCCACTTCGCCAGAGACACAGAAGGAGGAGGAAGCGGTGGTGGTGGAGCAGACAGACCTCATACAAGCAGCTTTCTGGAGGCATGGTGGATGAACAAGCTCCAGCACAGAGCCCCGTCTTGGATCCCTCCCAGCTGCAATCAGAGTTACCCAGTGTGCCGTGAAGGAAATGTAATGGCCCTGTCCATGCTTGCTGCACCACGTGTCTAAAGTAATGTGCACCTTGCTGCTGACTGCCTTTCCCAATGACTCCATAACATTGTGCTCCATGTGCTGGTATAGTGCTGGAATGACCTTCCGTGAAAAGAAATGGTGTTTTGGAACCTGCCACTGTGGTACAGCACATTCAGCAAATTCACGGAATGAAGCAGAGTCCACCAGCTGGAAAGGCAGCAGCTGTAATGCGAGTAATTTTGCTAAACTGGCATTTAGACGCTGTGCTTGGGGATGGTTGGGACTATATTTTTTCTTACAATACAGCAGCTGGGGCAACGTAATCTGACTGCTTAAATCTTCAGCTGATGGGAAGCTTTCACATTGTGAGGAAGGACCTGGTACATGCCACTGTACAGAGCACTGTTGAGACCTCACTTGGAGTACTGTGTGCAGTACTTGAGACCGTATCTCCAGAAGGATATAGACATCTTAGAGAGAGTTCAGAGAAGGGCTACTAAAATGGTGTACGGCTTGAAGGAGAAAAGTTACCAGGAAAGGCTTAATGATCTTAACATATACAGCTTGGAAAAAAGATGAGACAGAGGTGATATGATAGAAACTTTTAAATACGTAAAGGGAATCCACAAGGTAGAGGAAGGGAGTATATTTAAACGGAAACAAAGTAGCAAAACAAGAGGCAAGAGGACATAGTCTTAGATTAGAGGGGCAAAGGTTTAAAAGTAACATCTGGAAGCATTTTTTTACTGAGAGGGTGGTGGATACATGGAACAGCCTTCCAGTTGAAGTGGTAGAGGCCAAAACAGTAATTGAATTTAAGCAAGCATGGGATAGGCATAAGGCTATCCTAAACAAAAGATAAATCCAGGTAAAGTATCCATGTAATTGGGCAGACTAGATGGGCCGAAAGGTTCTTATCTGCTGACATTTTCTATGTTTCTATGTACACCCATTACTGTAGCATCATCCCTGTCAGTGGAGGTTGTAGGCAATGACATGGCAGGACATATAGTGGGGGTAGAGACAGATGAGAATGAGGAGGAGGACCTATGCAAAGTGTTGTGCCAACCGGATGTGTGGCAGGTGGTCATATGTCGCCTCAAGTACGTGGTACCCAAGCGTGGGATGTCTTTCCCTCCCACGCTTGATCCTCATCTGACATAGATTACACATAGCAATGGTGAGGTCTGCTGCACATTTCTTAAAGAACTCCCAGACAGCAGAGTTCCTGGATGTGTGCTTTGAGACAACCAAGCTCTGCACCTGAGCAGCTCTGACATCTGATGGCTTGGACTGGGTACGGTTGGTCATAGAGGACGATGTGCCTCGTGTTTGTTAGGCCTCCTCCTCCTCCTCACTTGACTCCTCTGTTCAATCAGGCACCCAGGTGGAGTCAGTGACCTCATCATCATCATCCCCTATCTCCTCATCACTGGAGCCAACTTGGCAGTATGCTGCAGCTGCTGGGGCAACATGAGTGCCATGTATATGTGTGTCACTGGTACCCCCTTCCTCTAGGTTGATTATACTCCCTTCCTCAACCTCAGAGATTGAATCAGAGCACTGTAGTTGCTGCGCATCCTCAAGCAGCATGTCACTGTCATTGTAGTCAAACAATTCAGCTGACTCCTCCATGTGTGATAGTGAGGCTATGGCAGGAGTAGCTGTGGACATTGAGGCTGCATTAGATGCTTTGGCAGCTGAGGTGGACTGTAAACCACTACAAGCCTGGCTGGAAGAGGACTCGGAGGATGAGGATGGCCTGGTTAGCCAATCCACCAAATCCTCTGTATGTTGCTGCTGCTTAAGACGGCCAGCACCAGTTAGAAAGGACAAGCGTACCCCTGCAGAGGATGCACCACGTCTATGACAACCAGAGGCACAGCCTCCCGACACAGAGGCTGCTTGCCCTCTTATCTGTGTCTGGGAGCATCTGCCTGTCCTTTTTGGTCTTTCTGACATGGTGAGTGATATATATAAATTAAAGATATACAGAACTCTGATTCAACTCTGTTATAAAAATTGGAGATATGCAGAACTCAGATTCAACTCTGGTATAAAGATTAAAAAGATTTCCAGAACTCTGGTATAACTCAGTGAGACACCCTGATAGCTGGCAGCCAGTGACAAGACACAGATTACAATTCCCAAGAACCTCCTATAAATCCGTGAGCCCCTCTGATGGGTGGCAGTGACAAGACACAGACTACAATTTGCAGAAATCTGCTAGAAGTATGTGGGACCCCCTGATAGCTGGCAGTGAGAAGACACAGATTACAATTCCCAGAAACCTCCTATAAATCAGTGAGACCCCTGATGGGTGGCAGTGACAAGACACAAATTACAATTACCAGGAACCTCCTATAAATCAGTGAGCCCCCCCTGATGAGTGGCAGTGACAAGACACAGATTACAATTCGCAGAAATCTGCTGGAAGTATTTGGGACCCCCTGATAGCTGGCAGTGAGAAGACACAAAAACAATTCCCAGAAACCTCCTATAAATCAGTGAGACCCCCTGATAGCTGGCAGTGAGAAGACACACTTTACAATTCCCAGAAACCTCCTATAAATCAGTGAGACCCCTGATGGGTGGCAGTGACAAGACACAAATTACAATTCTCAGAAATCTGCTAGAAGTATGTGGGACCCCCTGATGGGTGGCAGTGACGAGACACAAATTACAATTCCCAGGAACCTCCTATAAATCCGTGAGCCCCCCTGATGGGTGGGAGTGAGAACACACAGATTACCACAATTCCCAGATATATTCTAGAAGTGAGACCCCCACAATTGCTGCTGTCAGTGAGAACACAAAAATTAGAACAATTCCCAGATATTTTGTAGAAATGAGACCCCCAAAATAGTTGATGGCAGTGAGAACACACAGATTACCACAATTTCCAGATATCCTCTAGAAGTGAGACCCCCACAATTGCTGCTGGCAGTGAGAACACAAAGATTAGAACAATTCCCAGATATTTTGTAGAAATGAGACCCCCACAATAGTTGCTGGCAGTGAGAACACACAGATTACCACAATTACCAGATATCTTCTAGAAGTGAGACCCCCACAATTGCTGCTGGCAGTGAGAACACAAAGATTAGAACAATTCCCAGATATTTTGTAGAAATGAGACCCCCAAAATAGTTGCTGGCAGTGAGAACACAGATTACAACAATTCCCAGATATTTTGTAGAAGTGAGACCCCCCCCAATAGCTGGTGGCAGTTAGAACACACGCTAACACAACAATCTCCTCTCATAAAACACGTGCTGAAGGCTGTGTGAAGCCTTATATAGTGTGCTGCGAGACTTAGCTCTGTGAGCCCATGATTGGGCACAATTTGCCCAATCGGGACTCTGTGCCGTGATTGGCATAGTCTTGCACCTGTCTTGCTCCTAAACTGTGGTCAGGTCACCTGACTCAGGTGCAGGCTGTAGCCAATTACAAGCTTCAGGCCAGTGGAAAAGTGCATTGTGGTCCATTGTGGTGCATTGTGGGCGAACATGCAGCGAACACGCGAAAATGTTCGTATTTCCCCGAACAGCCGAACGGGCGATATTCGAATCGAACTCCGAACATATCGAACCAAACAGCACATCCCTAAAAGTAATACAATGCAAGATATTAAAAAAAAACCAAATTATTAATCATTTTAACAGAAAATAAATATATAGGAAACAGTCATTATGTTAAATGTTTACAGGTGCATTCCGTATTGAGGTATGTTAATAGGGAGCTCTTGAGTGACTTAAGTCTGGGGGAAGATTTGATGGCGTCTGGGAGGCTATTCCATAACTGCGGTGCTCTGTAGGAAAATGAGGATCGAGACACTTTCTTTTTGTATTGTGGTATTGCAAGTAAGGTGCAGGTCCTGGATCGGAGGTTATAGGATGAGGGAACTGCTAGGGGAAGCAGCCTATTCAGGTAGGGTGGCAGCTTCCCAGAAAAGCTCTTAAACACAAGGTTGGAAAGGTGAAGGGTGCGTTTAGACTCCAGCGACGGCAAGTTTAGCTCTTTTAACATGTCAAAATGGTGGGTCATGTAGTTACATTGTAGCACAAAGCGGCAGAATGAGTTATTATACAATGTAGTAAGTTTCTGAAGGTGCGTTTGCGGGGCCGCTGCATTCACTACTTCTCCGTGATCAATAACCGGCATAAGCATTTGTTGTACAATTTGCTTTCTTACCGCGGGGCTGAGGCAGGATTTGTTTCTGTACAGGGCACCTTTGGGGTACAGTTTAGATGAGAGTTTTTCGATGTGGGTCTAATCACGACATACCTAAATATTTGAGAGAAGTGACTGTGGTCAGCGTGCCATTTTATTTTGTCACAACACATAGATGGGGATTTTGCAATTTATGTAGTTTATATTAATATTAGTTAAAACTATTTTTTGTAGCCAATTTGCACATAGCGGAGACAATTTGCCATTCAGTACTTGGAACGCTCAATGGGTAATTTATTTATTTATTTATAAAGGATTTTACCAGGAAGGATACATTGAGATTTCTCTTGTTTTCCAGTACGTCCTGGGTTCAAGAACATTAAAATGTTACAGTTGTTACAGAAATACAAACTATTCAGAGAGCAGTGAAATTTTAGTGCTCTCTCGTTCGGCCATTTTGGTGTGCGTCAGCGATTTCAGTTCGCCGACCCTGCGGTGAATTCAGTATTCACCACAGGGTTCCCAAAGTGAGCCGAATGGGATCCGCCAAAGACTGCCGAACACCACTGATCAGGCACCGAACACCACCGTCGATCAGCAAGCTGAACACCACCACCCGCCAACGATCTCCCGAACGCCGCCAAATTGACAGCCGCACACCGCCAAAAAAAAGTCAATCAGCTGCCGAACTGGTAAAAAATATAAATGAAACCCTGATATTTTTAAAAAGTTGTTTAAAACAATAAAAATGCACGAAACTGCGTTGAAATAATAAAACAGTCCTATAAAAATTAATAAAAAGTATGTTACAGAATAAAAAGAATATGCCGCTAAAAAAATGGAAATAAAAAATTATGCCTAAAAAAATCCCAGAAAAATAGCTAAAATATTTTTTAAAATTAAATAAAAAGGCTTTTTGCTGAACTGAACAGAATAAATGGTTGAATAAAAAATGTTAAAAATGCTAAATTTTTTTACATTAAATCCTATGGGATTCGCCTATTTAAACCTGTCAAACTGAACCACCCAAAATCTGGGCATTTTGCCAACATTTGGGTGCAGTTCGGCATTCTTTGAATAGATTAAAAGGACATGCATGCTTTGCTAGTGTGTTTTTAAAAATGTGCAATGCCTTTTGAATGAGTCAGAATTGTCATTCGGCAGGCAAAGAAAGCAAGTAAATATGATATTTTTTCGTATTTACCTGCTTTTCTGTCTTGGCATTTTCCACGCCCACCTGAGGAGGCACTTTGAGCTGACCAATCAGTGTTTATACCTAGGTATAGATAAAAAAAATGCACTGAGCATGTGTGACTGAGTTGCTCCTCCTCCCTTCTGCACTGTGAGCTGAGGGGAGGGCGGGGCTGAGTGCCATTCCAATCTGTAACTCTTTCACCCCCAGCTACTTCTGAGACAGAGAAGGAAAGAAATCAATACACACACAGAGAAAAAGAGACAGAAGAGACAGGGACAACAAAGAAAAGCACAGAGACACAGCACAAAAAGGTAAAGCAAGAAAGACAGCAAGTTAAAGCAGAGAAAACGCAAGAAAAGGTGCAGTGAGAGAGTGTGCGCACAAGAGACAGACAGCACAATGCAGCTTGCGCGAGTGCTTGTACACACACAGCAGGCTGCTTGAGATGGTCCGATCGACTCTGGCCTCCGCCAATCAAATCGCCCCCGCCGGACGAAGAGTATTGCGTGTGCCGGATGCATAGGTGTGGCTTTTGTTTGTCACCCCCTGGAAAGTGCTGGCCTAGGCCTTGCCTACCCAGGATATACCTGAAAATGAGAGAAATCTAATTGTATCCTTCATAGTAAAATATTTTGTAAAAAAAATTTAGGGTGTCACCCTAGAGGTGGTGTCACCCGTGTGTGGGCCGTACCCCTGCACCCCCCTTGTGACGCCACTGACTCTGCCTGAGGTTAGACGTTCCTCTTTGGTCCTAGGCAATGGCACACCATGATGGAACTTCAAATAAAGGGGGCTATAAACATGGGTAAAGCATGGGCATGCCACAGCCAACTTATTAAAAGAAAATTGAAAAACACAACACATTTCGACTAAAAGTCTTCATCCAAGTGTATGAGGGTGATACACCTGGATGAAGACTTTTTATTTTTTATACATCCTTAGGCTCGCCATCCACTGGGACCATATTTGTGCAATGGTGCAATAATTTGATATTGTCTGTTGTTGTCTGACCGTTCCTACAACTTGCAGGTGAATCAGCCCTCTTCCACACTGCCTCCTACTTCCATCAGACGACTTCAGACGATTTTTAGCAACTACATCAGATTAGCAATCTTCCCATTTGAACAGGATTTGTCAGATGAAATCAGACGTTGAGGTACAAGTTACATGAAAAAAAGATGAATTGCATAGTTAACCTCCCTGGCGGTGATCCTGAGTGTGTTAAATTTCACCGCTGAGGACGGTAACCCCGAGACACACTCGGGCTGTATACATTACCTCTCCCTGCGCTCCCTTGCTGATCTCTGCAGTCTCCCCCTGCGATTGCGGCGTTTTACTTCCTGGATTCCTTCTAGCGAGGAGGAAACCAGGAAGTAATGAGGTCGCCGTTCGCCGGAGGAGGCAGCTGGGGACATTGAGGGAGAGGTGATGTATGCAGCTGCATCCCGAGTGTTGCTCGGGGTTATCGCTTCCAATATAGGAATTTAACCCCGAGCCACACTCGGGATGCCGCTGGGGGGGGGAATTAGACCATTTTCAGCACAGAATTTTCTGAAGAAATAGACCGCCAGGGAGGTTAAACCAGTGGCGGAAGTACCAGGGTCGCAGCGGTCGCAGTTGCGACCGGGCCCTGGCATTCCGCCACTTGAGGGGGGCCCAGCGCCGCCGCCAGATTCTGGCAAAAAGCACCGGAATCTGGGAGCAGTGCCGCCGGCTGTTCCCCTCCCTGAGAGCGGCCCGCTGGCTTGCAGCTTGGCCGCTCACGTGGGATGGGAACTAGCTGACCAGCGCACGAGATCTCGCGAGAACTCGGCTGCGCTGGTCAGGTGGTTTCCGGTGAGCAGCCAGGCTGCATGCTTTCAGCGGCCGCTCACCTCGGATAGGAACGGCGGCAGCAGGGGAGCCTGAGGTGAGCTGGGGGCCCTATATACCCATAAGAGCTGGGGGCAAATCTATCCATAAGCTGGGGCAATATATCCAGGAGCTGGGGCAGTATATCCATGTGCTGGGGCAGTATATTCATGTGCTGGGCAGTATATTCATGTGCTGGGGCAGTATTCATGTGCTGGGGCAGTATCCATGTGCTGGGGCAGTATATTCATGTGCTGGGGCAGTATCCATGTGCTGGGGCAGTATATTCATGTGCTGGGGCAGTATATTCATGTGCTGGGGGCAGTATATCCATGTGCTGGGGCAGTATGTTCATGTGCTGGGGCAGTATCCATGTGCTGGGGCAGTATATTCATGTGCTGGGGCAATATATCCATGAGCTGCTGGGGCAGTATATTCATGTGCTGGGGCAGTATCCATGTGCTGGGGCAGTATATCCATGAGCTGGGGCAGTATATCCATGAGCTGGGGCAGTATATCCATGAGCTGGGGCAATATATCCATGTGCTGGGGCAGTATATCCATGTGCTGGGGCAGTATCCATGTGCTGGGGCTGTATATCCATGTGCTGGGGCAGTATATCCATGTGCTGGGGCAGTATATTCATGTGCTGGGGCAGTGTATCCATGAGCTGGGGCAGAATATCCATGTGCTGGGGCAGTATATTCATGCGCTGGGGCAGTATCCATGTGCTGGGGCAGTATATCCATGAGCTGGGGCAGTATATCCATGAGCTGGGGCAATATATCCATGTGCTGGGGCAGTATATCCATGTGCTGGGGCAGTATCCATGTACTGGGGCAGTATCCATGTGCTGGGGCAGTATCCATGTGCTGGGGCTGTATATCCATGTGCTGGGGCAGTATATTCATGTGCTGGGGCAGAATATCCATGTGCTGGGGCAGTATATTCATGTGCTGGGGCAGTATCCATGTGCTGGGGCAGCATATCCATGAGCTGGGGCAGTATCCATGTGCTGGGGCAGTATCCATGTGCTGGGGCTGTATATCCATGTGCTGGGGCAGTATATTCATGTGCTGGGGCAGAATATCCATGTGCTGGGGCAGTATATTCATGTGCTGGGGCAGTATATCCATGTGCTGGGGCAGTATATTCATGTGCTGGGGCAGTATCCATGTGCTGTGGCAGTATATTCATGTGCTTGGGCAATATATCCATGAGCTGCTGGGGCAGTATATTCATGTGCTGGGGCAGTATATTCATGTGCTGGGGCAGTATCCATGTGCTGGGGCAGTATATCCATGAGCTGGGGCAGTATATCCATGAGCTGGGGCAGTATATCCATGAGCTGGGGCAATATATCCATGTGCTGGGGCAGTATATCCATGTGCTGGGGCAGTATCCATGTGCTGGGGCTGTATATCCATGTGCTGGGGTAGTATATCCATGTGCTGGGGCAGTATATTCATGTGCTGGGGCAGTGTATCCATGAGCTGGGGCAGAATATCCATGTGCTGGGGCAGTATATTCATGTGCTGGGGCAGTATCCATGTGCTGGGGCAGTATATCCATGAGCTGGGGCAGTATATCCATGAGCTGGGGCAGTATCCATGTACTGGGGCAGTATCCATGTGCTGGGGCAGTATCCATGTGCTGGGGCTGTATATCCATGTGCTGGGGCAGTATATTCATGTGCTGGGGCAGAATATCCATGTGCTGGGGCAGTATATTCATGTGCTGGGGCAGTATCCATGTGCTGGGGCAGCATATCCATGAGCTGGGGCAGTATCCATGTGCTGGGGCAGTATCCATGTGCTGGGGCAGAATATCCATGTGCTGGGGCAGTATATCCATGAGCTGGGGCAGAATATCCATGTGCTGGGGCAGTATATCCATGTGCTGGGGCAGTGTATCCATGAGCTGGGGGCAAATATATCCATGAGCTGGGGCAATATATCCATGTGTGGCCTGGGGGCAATATATATATATCCATGTGAGCTGGGGCAATATACAGTATATATCCGTGTCAGCTGGGGGCAATACTATCTTTTTTATATTGCAGGAAAAAAAAGTAAAAATATAGATTTTTTTTGGGGGGGTTGGGTTGGCCCTTCATGGATTCTTGCACCGGGGCCCTCAGGTTTCTATTTACGCCACTGGGTTAAACCACTGTGCCGCAGCAGGGAAATTATCCCATAGAGAAGTGATTCAGTTGTTCGACAGGGGAACTGTCCGACTGCAGTCTGCGGTGCTGTCCTTGTCTTTTTCTGTGTACGGCTGCTTTCGCCGGTACTGTCCTTTTTCGTTCGGTGGCCTGTCTGTCCATCAACCTGGGTCATCCACAGACTCTTCCAGTGGACCACCCTGGTCAGCCGACGGCATTCCCCCGTAGGCGGACGACCAAGTCAGTCGTCCGACTACGGACCCAGTGGACAGCCAGCCTTAAGCTTTAACTAGGGACTGGAGAATGCAGGAAAGATTGCCGGTGGGAGAACGGATGTCATGCAAGGGAGTGACAATAATGGAGATACTCAGATCCGGGTACAGAGCTCCGTTACAGATATCATAAAAGCCTGTTAAAAAAATATATATGCAAGTTACTGTATGCAGTTGTCTAATATGTCATTAGCAAAACCAGGCCTCATTAACTTTTCATTTAACAATGCTATCATATATTGAAAAACATCTATAAAGAATGCCTGTGAACACACATACATAAAGCAATGCCACAGAAACACAAGGGTGAAAATGGATAAAGGAACCTAGACAGCAATATGATGAGATATTAGAAATGGCAAGAAAAGTGAAGTGATGACTTTGTATTGGAAGTACTTTAAAAACTCGTCACCACTGAATAATTTGTATTTTTTTACTGCTAATGTGATAATGTAAGGCCTCAATCTCTGCTATCTGTTGAATTGCCCAAACACTCTGAAAATGATTAATGGTTTTATAAGAGCGCAAAGTAAACACAAGGATGTTATGGTATGCCGTACTTTCTATACAATAACAGTTTTGTCAGTGACCTCTGCTGAGATTTGGAGATGATCTTGAACAGCCTTGGCTTATTTCAAACTCCGCTGAAGCGTGGTTGATGAGGTCTCGGTGGATTGCAGGCACTTTGGGGTGTTATCTTAGACAACAGGAAGATGTGTTGTCCTGTCTAGTTTTGGAAGGTTAAGTGGCTGTGTCTGGGTGTTAGAATAATACTGAGCGCAGCTAGAATCAGTTGCAACAACTCTGTGTAAACCATTCAGTACGGAGTATGAGAATATTATGAGAATATTTGCCAAAATACAAAAAACGGTGGTTTGAAAAATCAACTTGCTGGAAAGTACAGAAACTGAGAGGCCATTATGTTGGGGTCGGGGATGGGCAAAGACAATGTGACCAGGTTAAGAGGATGTAAACAAAAAATCATGCACTTTTAGCCTCTGCTGTTGTCTGAAGCAAAGATCCCATTTCAAACAACAGTAGCATTATTTGAATAAACTTCAATGATATTCACTAACTCTAACCCTAATTTTAATCCTAACCCTAATTTCCACCTCTAACCCTAATTCTAAATCTAACCCTAGTGAGAAAAAAGAGTTTTGTAAGGGTTCTGAGGAAGAGCAACAGCACTAGTGACCTGCTCTACAGTGGGGCCTGCTCAAGTCTCACAAGATTTTAGTTCGACGATCGAGCTATAACTGTGTGAGATCTGAGTGGTCTCCACCGTAGAGCAGGCCACTAGTGCTGTTGCTCATCCTCGGGACCCTCACAAACCTTTTTTTCTCTCACTATAAGTATACAGGGTAATCCAGACCTGGACCCCTTGCTCAAGTTGCCTAGAGGGGTGTCAACTATACCCTCCTGATAAGGCCAAAATGAAAATCGGGGTTGCTACATCTCTCATCCCGGGATGACATCCTTGGCATATAGTACTGGCCATCCTTTCTGAGTGATAGCATCTGATTTGCATATGGAGAAGTCATCCCTGTAATTGCACAATTGAGCTAAAACCTTGTGAGAATTGAGCAGGCCCCGCCATAGAGCAGGCCACTAGTGCCATTGCTTATCCTCAGGTTCCTTGGAAACCTATTTTTTTTTCTCTCACTATAATCTAACCATGATTTTAACTTTAACCCTAACCCTAATTTTATCCCTAAAGTTAATTCTAACTCTAAACCTAATCCTATTCCTAACTGAGGGTCAGATCAGCTTTCTCCAAATAACTGTGTGTGTGTGTGTATCGGTGGTGGTTAAGCGGTAATGTAAAGGGGTTTTCATAAAAACATGGACGAACACTTGATAGAGTGAGGCAATTAAATGTTACACTGTATTATTATAGGTGTATATATACTGTATCGGTGGATTATTCACTGTGGTGATGAATAGTTTTACTCACCAGCACAGCACAGGTTTTGTTGAAAATGTGGCATGAGCTGCGCAAATTGTTCTAATCAAAAGCTTACTTCTGTTACGCTTTTGCATGAAAATGTATATTCATCTCCCAAGAATGAATAAGTGGTTCTGTTGTCTGAGAAATTCAAGAGCAAATCAAAATTTGTGAATGGGTTTGTCAAATCCATAGAACGGAGGCACAACCTGAGCTATATTATCATTCATATAATCAGCATCCATAAATGAGAGTTTGCGATACATGTGTCAAGGAATAAACCTCAAAACCTGGCTTTTAATTGCCTGTACCTTACAATCTGCTAAAAATGAGGACCGTGGTCAGAGAAAATACATCCTCGCGTCCGACCCACTCTTTTAGGTCCCACTTTTAAATGTCTGTACACGTAGAGCATATTGAACTTCACGGTGAAAGTACGTCGCAGAGGATTAAGTTCTCGACTTGTGTTTTCTTTTACTGCAATGTCTTACTCTGTCAGCTAACATGATGTGTTTTAGTTGGCAAAGGTTTGGGAAAAAAAACCAAGAAACGTTCTCCATTTGTAGCCCTTGTTTGTAAAATCCCACGTCTCCTGAAAGACTTTCGAATAAGCATTAAGAACATACGTATTACCAGCCCTGCTAATTTGATTACGCTGGTAACTCTTGGCGTACCGATCGATTAGAGGCTACTTTTGATGGAAAACATGTTTTCCCATTGCACGCCTAGCCCTCAAAGCGTTAATACACATCATTAAAGTCGTTTCCCCCCTCCTATATTGACCATGAAAGGCCATTATGACTATTCCGCATGGTAATCCCTACTTAATCCCCCACCAACCCTGTCAATCAACACAATACAATCAAGATATTTATGATCCCTTCTAACTGGAGATCTGGAAGAATTTAACAACATTAAATGACCAAATCCAGTGAAAGAAAAAAATGTTTCCACTAGCAGGAAGACTAATGCCAGAAAAAACAGAGTTGTTGACCTGGTACACTTAATTGAATTTTCTACTCCGAAGGATCATGAAAGTCAATGAGTACAGAATAAAAAAAACTATCAATAGGGGGACGCCGAGAAAAACTGGAGTGACTGAGATTTCCAAGTTTAAGTCTAAATTTATTGTTTTAGGGTATTTGGAGGGGGGTTGGATTAAAGGGGAAGTCCTTTTGCTTTTCATTTTTCACATTCCATAAAATTACTTTTCTCGTGAAAAAAACTGGTTCAACGTTCCCTATGTTTTTAGGGGGGTTTTTTTTTGTTATTTTTTGTTCTTGTTTTATTAGATAAACCTGGCAGGGTTTACCCTGGCTACAGTGTGTCAGCAATACAATACCCTGGTCTTAAAGGCTCTCTTCCCGGCTTAACACAGCAGAAATGAATTTTAGATTGAAAGTTAAAAATTCCAATCTATGCATACTTTGCTAGCTTAAAGGGCAGTAAGTATGCAGGTATGGAGTATTAATGAACAAATAAGAAAGAAATGCAGTTAATAGTGCTTGCAGTGCTGGGTAATATGGCTATGTGCCTATCTTTATCTTGCCTGTAAATCCCTTAGGTGTGCAAATACAAAAGGATATGTACACTCATTATTTCTACTCTAAATAATAATCCTCTCTGACATAGGTTAAATCTCCTTTACTGAAATCACAATGAATGACCTCTTGACCTTTGTACAGTACTGTTAGCACACAGGTAACATAGTGTCTGCTTAGACTTGCCCTGTATTTTATGAATCATAACCACCTTAAGTAACTTTTTTCTAACGTAAACAAATTCATCCATTGTTTACATTTCCCAATTTAAATTGTTAATTTTGTAATTATTACTCTTCTATTCAATCTATGTCCCTTCCAGTTCCATACCATCTGTGACAGTGTGATTAGGGGCAGGGTGGTGGAACACAGATTTATTAGTAGGCGTATGGAAAATGCCATTTTCAGCCTCTGGGGTTAATCCTAAACTAATGCCTGATTAAATCTGCCCTGCCCATATAGGAGAGGTAGTCCCCCTCTGAGGGGGCAGTCTGTGTGCTGGCTACAGCAGAAAGGAAGCAAAAGAAACTCCCGTAGACAAAAATAAAGTACCCTTTTCATTTTTGTACCACTTATTGACAAGCAGCCTATCTGCCCAATATTCAGTCAGGGCATCCTGTAAGTTTAGTTAGACTCCGCATGAAGGAGTAGGCGGTTGTTTAATATTTTGTTTGTTTGATGTTTTTGCTGTACCCTGCTAATTTTATGACTGCACAATAAAAGAGGAAGTACTGATCATTGTATCCAGTGCCTTTATCACATATCCCTCTTTTCTTCATTTCAAAACCACGTTTCTCAAAATTGTGGAGTATTAAGGTGGAGGAGTCTCGCCTTAAATTTAAACAGAGTATATTTTTTGACACAAATGAATTTCCTTATTCCTTTTTTTGCATGACCCTGATATCTTACTTGGCTTTGAAGCTGCTGACTGACATTATCGCTCTCTAATTGTTGTTGAAGTACTTAGCTAATATTTCCCATGGTGCAGGCATTTTCAGTGTGTGTTTATGCTTTGGGAAGAAGTAAATTGACTACTATGAAGTCTAGCAGTGAGGTAGGTAACTTGGAGACTAAGGGAATTATCCAGTAAGTGCACATGTATTTGCTGTTGCTACAACACTGTCGAAAATCACAGGTGGTGCAGTGTTGACACACGCTGGCATTATGCAAGACAAGCTTCTCCAGTTGCACTATAGATTTCACTTTTGTGAAATTATTATTATTATTATTCTTTATATATATAGCGCCAGCATATTCTGCAGCGCTGTACAATGGGCACAATATAGACAGGGTTACAATACATTGAGCAACAATTGATAAACTGGTACAATAGTAAACGAGGACCCTATTCCCGTGGGAACTCACAATCTATAAGGGTTGGGGGTGGAAACAGGAGGAGAGGACTGCAAGGTGAGAGTGATGGACTGGTTGCGTCAGTGAGGTGTATCAGTGAGTCGGGTGGTAAGCTTCCCTAAATAGGAATGTCTTAAGGGAACGTTTGAAGGAAGGGAAACTAGGGGAAAATCTGACTGTACGAGGGAGAATGTTCCAGAGGATGGGGGCTGCGTGTGAGAAATCTCACAGTCTATCATGGGAAGAGGTGATGTGGGCAGAAGCTAGACGCAGGTCACTGGTTGATCTTAGGGAGCGGGCTGGGGTGTATTTGGTGATTAGTGAGGACAGGTAGTGGGGAGCTGAGTTAGTGAGAGCTTTGTATACACCTGGTATATAAGATATGCTTGTTTATATTTTCACCTCCTTAAGATATTGATATTATACTGGTCCCATAATTGATTCGGCAGGAAAAAATTAAATTATTTATTTTGGTCAAAATTAGATTCCTGTGTTTTTTTTATTCTGATATGGTTATCTTGGTACACGATACAGTCCGAATCCAGAAAAACATGTTGCATATGGTAAAAGTAGGACAGGCACTAACAGGTCTATTCACTAAAGGTGAAACTCAGGAAGATTGGCTGGAGAAGAGAACAATCTAGACCAAATAGCAGATTTGGAAACTGAGAAAAATGGGAGAATCTTTCTGGTTTGACTATTGTGACCTAGATTTTTCACTTCTCCTGCCAGTTCTCCTGAGCGTCACCTTTATTGAATAGACCTGTAAGAGAAGATGGGGGCAGTGAATGGAAAAGGTAGAGAGTGACATGACACTTGCTCTTTTCTCCAACATGGCATTTCACCTCTAGCAAGATAGTTAACAGAAGGAGACCTGTGAGAAAAAAAGAGGGAGAGGCTACTGAGGCACCATTCTTGATCAGGGTAATTTAAAGTGAATCGAAAAGTCACCGCACGTTCGGTAACTTTTCGTTCTCATCAATTCGGTTCATTTGCCGATCCCATTTCGGCGACCCTCCGGTGTATTCAGCAAGCACCACAGGGTCCCCGAATTGCAGGGAAAGGCCGCTGCAAACCCAACGAAAACGAACCGCAAAACCCAGCTAACTAACCCTTCATCCAGCAACTGCCTGAGAAAAACACTATCGGTCATTGTAATGGCCAAGTTAAAATCATAGATAGCTAAAATGGTCAGACAAACCAAGATCAGGGTACCGATTGACAGACAAGTACCAAAGCCAAAGGCAAGGGAAACATGGGTCGATAATACAGAGCAAGTTCAAAGGTAACAGAAAATAAATTAGCTGGGTCAAGCACAAACCAGCATAACAAGCTGGGTCAAGCACAAACCAGAAAGAGTGCACTATAAGGCTATTAAGAAACCACTACCGGGCAATGTACAAACTGGGTCTGGTTTATGACCTCATCAACAGGATGTTCTTGAATTCAGACAACAAAATGACGATATGTCAATGTGTCAGATTTATGACCCAGGTCTGTCTGGCTAAAAATGGCTGAATGATGTGAGCCTCCACCATCAAAAGCCATTCTAGGAGGATGTGCAGCGCAAGGTCGAGGCAGCGCCACATCAACACCTTTCAAAATAGCTTGGAAAATAGATACACAGCAGAGGGCGAAACCGACACAGCACTCGACAGGAGGTCAGGATGACACTTCGTAGTAGTCTCTGTTACACCGATCCGTCACAAAATACACGATTGAGCTCACACAGACACCCCCACTGAGAACAACACTTAAAATTTAAGAGCACTTGCAGTAATGAGCAATTTCAGGTGTGACTGGTAGGCTTGTGCACCGATTTTTTTTTTGGTTCGATTCGGTTCGATTTGTTCGGATGTTTAAAGTTTTCGATTCGGCTCGTTTCGACCGATTTCTGTTTCAATTCAGTTCGGTTCGGCTCGTTTTTCGTGTACATTTTTTTTCGGAATATCGACCATTTTTTGTGTTTTCGGGTCACTTTGCTCGTTTTTTGTATCGACTTTTCGGAAATTTCGGAAATTTTTGTTTTTTCACAACGTCTGTTCTCCTCGTTTCAAAGTGTCTACGATAATTCTGGCGATTCTATCGTGTTTTTTTTTATTAAATAAAGATCCTTTTTTTCTTATGAATAATTGAATATACATTTCACAACTTTATTTAATCATATTAAAATGGTATGAAAGCCAAGGAACAAAAAAAATGAACAAAACGATTTAAAAAACGCTAAACTGAGCCGAATGCCACAAGAAACAAGTGATACGCATTTACAAATACAAAATTTACAGAATCAGCGATATAACCGATAATAGTTAAATTTACGATTTCCAGAATTACCGAAATGGAACCGAAATCACGAATGGAACCGAAATCATGAATAGAGCAAAAATAAATTTAGATTTGACACATTTCAAGTCCATTTGAAAAATCCGAAAATTTTTCGTTTTGGCTCGGAAAACTTTTCGGATCTATCAGTTTTCGGGTCCGACCCGATTCGGAAATTCGGCCGAATCCGAAAACACGAATCGGGAAATTTCGTGAAAATTCCGAAATTCCGAAACCCGAAACGCACATCCCTAGTGACTGGTAGATTTAGACCTTGAATTCAGAGCCCTACGGTGGAGCTGTATGCCAGCACCCCAAAAGCCCAATTTCCCTGTATCAGTCTAGTGACCAGAAGAATGAAAACACTGTACTCTGTGTGTTGCTAGGTTACAGTATTTTCTTTTATAGTTTTTAAAATACCTGTATTTGTAATATAAATACGTAATGATGGTGGCGAGACAGCAAGGAATAACATCTTTAGGAACAGCTGCTCCTTATCTGCCTAATTAAAATCTTATAGTTATTTCCCCATTGTCATTAAAATCCAGAAATGTTTATTTTCCCTGAAAGTCATTTATTTTAACAACTACATTTCTGCGATACATTTGGGAATTTTGGGGGTTTTTTTGGAAGTTTTTTTTTCATCAGCTTTCTCTTTTGTTTGCTGTGACATAAGGCTCTCTACGGTCCTGCCTTCCTGACTCTTGGAATCCCAGTAGTTTATAAAAAAAAAACAGAAACGTGAGGTTTTTTTTCGTTTTTGCTCCACGCGGTCAATGCTGTTGGGTTTAATGATAAGCTGACACGGAGCAAACACTGAATTCATTTAAACTAAGAGCAAGCAAGGGGAAAATAATTAATCATAGAAGGAATCGAGGAGCAGCTGGAATCACATGAGCTCAAAGATGTAATAGAAATTTCTCGAGAATATTTAAAATGTAGCCTTCCTTTAATGCACAAACAAATACTGTAAATGTCTAAAATAGCAAAAAAGAATCACAGTAAGAAAATATATATATAAAAAAGGCTACTTTTGTTTGTGTTGTTGAAATTGCTCTGGGAGCAGCCCTAGAGCATATATATATATACTGTATATATACAGTCATGGCCGAAATTATTGGCACCCCAGACATTTTTCCAGAAAATCAAGTATTTCTCACAGAAAAGTATTGCAGTACCACATGTTTTGCTATACACATGTTTATTCCCTTTGTGTGTATTGGAAAAAAAACAAAAAAAGCGAGGAAAAAAAGCAAATTGGACATAATGTCACACAAAACTCCAAAAATGGGCTGGACAAAACTCTTGGCACCCTTTCAAAATTGTGGATAAATAAGATTGTTTCAAGCATGTGATGCTCCTGTAAACTCACCTGGGACAAGTAACAAGTGTGGGCAATATAAAAATCACACCTGAAAGCAGATAAAAAGGAGAGAAGTTCACTTAGTCTTTGCATTGTGTGTCTGTGTGTGCCACACTAAGCATGGACAACAGAAAGAGGAGAAGAGACCGGTCTGAGGACTTGAGAACCAAAATTGTGGAAAAATATCAACATCTCAAGGTTACAAGTCCATCTCCAGAGATCTAGATTTGCCTTTGTCCACAGTGCGCAACATTATCAAGAAGTTTGCAACCCATGGTATTGTAGCTAATCTCTCTGTGGGTGGACAGAAGAGAAAAATTGATGAAAGGTTGCAACGCAGGATAGTCTGGATGGTGGATAAGCAGCCCCAAACAAGTTCCAAAGAAATTCAAGCTGTCCTGCAGGCTCAGGGAGCATCAGTGTCAGCGCAAACTATCCATCGACATTTAAATGAAATGAAACGCTATGGCAGGAGACCCAGGAGGACCCCACTGCTGACACAGAGACATAAAAAAGCAAGACTGCAGTTTGCCAAAATGTACTCGAGTAAACCAAAATCCTTCTGGGAAAACGTCTTGTGGACAGATGAGACCAAGATAGAGCTTTTTGGTAAAGCACATCATTCTACTGTTTACCGAAAATGGAATGAGGCCGACAAAGAAAAGAGCACAGTACCTACAGTGAAATATGGTGGAGGTTCAATGATGTTTTGGGGTTGTTTTGCTGCCTCTGGCACTGGGTGCCTTGAATGTGTGCAAGGCATCATGAAATCTGAGGATTACCAAAGGATTTTGGGTCTCACTGTAGAGTCCAGTGTCAGAAAGCTGGGTTTGCGTCCGAGATCTTGGGTCTTCCAGCAGGGCAATGACCCCAAACATATGTCAAAAAGCACCCAGAAATGGATGGCAACAAAGCGCTGGAGAGTTCTGACGTGGCCAGCAATGAGTCCAGATCTAAATCCCATTGAGCACCTGTGGAGAGATCTTAAAATTGCTGTTGGGAAAAGGCGCCCTTCCAATAAGAGAGACCTGGAGCAGTTTGCAAAGGAAGAGTGGTCCAAAACTCCAGGTGAGAGGTGTAAGAAGCTTATTGATGGTTATAGGAAGCGGCTGATTTCAGTTATTTTTTCCAAAGGGTGTGCAACCAAATATTAAGTTAAGGGTGCCAAGAATTTTGTCCAGCCCATTTTTGGAGTTTTGTGTGACATTATGTCCAATTTGCTTTTTTCCTCCCTTTTTTTGTTTTGTTCTAATACACACAAAGGGAATAAACATGTGTATAGCAAAACATGTGTTACTGCAATACTTTTCTGTGAGAAATACTTGATTTTCTGGAAACTTGTCTGGGGTGCCAACAATTTCGGTCATGACTGTATATTCCTGAAAGCTTGTCTTTTAAATGTAATGTTAGTCCAATAAAAAAGGTATCACTAAGTACTGCTATACTCGTGATTTTGGCATCTGGACTAACACGCCTATCAAAATTATATATATATAAAATTAGTCAAAAAGGTTATGCACTCACGGTTCACCTCTTGTTCTCAGTACCCGGTGCTTAGCTATGGCCTCAATGAACACTAAACTGCAGGAAAGCCAGCACTCCAGGGATTCTTAGGAAAATTTCAATTTATCAATCCATAAAAAGTCAACATTTCAGCTCACAACAAAGAGCCTTCCTCAGGACTTCCTCCTCCTTCGTCCTGAGGAAGGCTCTTTGTTGTGAGCCGAAACGTTGACTTTTTATGGATTAATAAATTGAAATTTTCCTAAGAAACCCTGGATTGCTGGCTTTCCTGCAGTTTGCAGTTTGGTATATATATATTGTTTATTATTGCAGAAGCCACTTGCACATCACAGCAATTCAATGAATTGCATCCCAGAGCTCATGTGCCACATTCCCCATATGCAGCAAGGAATTCTGGGTAGGATATGCAAATGACATCTGTCCCACTTTTATGCATCCTGGGTCTGTTATTACACAGAACCCTAAAATCAATGCTATGCCACACTGTGGCTTTGTAGCAGAGATAATGTTTATGCAACTGGTCAAAGCCACTCCTAGGACAGTGCTGTTTCGGGTTTATTGGACCCTCATCAGCTAGGAGCTAGGCATGATGACCAGTTGCAGTGGATGCAGTGGATGGACCCATAGGGCAATCACTTTTTGTCCTCCTCCACCACAACTCTTGTAGATATATATATTATATAAAAATCACGAGTATAGCAGTCTGTAGTGATACCTTTTTTTATTGAGCTAACGTTACATTTAAAATACAAGCTTTCGAGAGTGTTCCTCTCTTCTTCAGGTCTGGAAGCTATACTGACCAAAATAATAGAATTAAACATTAAGGGCCACATTACCTGAGTGAGCGTTAACGTTAGCCCAAGTATTTAATGCAAATTACAATCCAAACGCTAACGTAACCCGTTTGCTTTTGGTATCTTGTGCTTTTCAGCACGAGGTTACTGTACTTTGCTCTCCCTATGCTTAACATGGGGAGCGCAAAGTGTTAATCAGCGCTAGGATTATAAAGTCCTAACGCTGATTATCGTTAACAAAAGTTAACCAGAGCCAGGACTTGGTGTTAACGGATTCCACTTCTGCAGAATCCCTTAACACCAGCCAAAAAATAATCGGACACTCACCTCCTGTCCTGCGGCGAGGACCGCCGCTCTGTATGCCTCCTCAGTCCGTTGGGAGCAGGGAAAGACTGGGGGTAAAAAGTCCCCCCTGTCTCCCCCTGCGTATCACTACGCTGACCGGCCGGATCTCGCAAGGCGAAATCAGGCTGGTCATGTGACCGCCGGCGTCTGCTTCAATGGAGTCCTATGGACTCCATTGAGAGGATACGCGCAGGGCCGGTGCAAGCATTTTTGTTTACTCAGGTGAAGTTGCGTTTTGGTGCCCCACTCCACCCAATCCGTGCCATGCCAATCAGGAGTGTTTGGTGTCCTCACGCATTGCCAATCTATGCTGTGCCTGATGCCCCTCCTGTGGCCACTGGGCCAATCTACAGAGTGTGTGGTCCCCTCCTTTGGTAATGTGGCATAGGAGGGGCACCAGGCACTGCACAAATTTGCAATGTGGCCTGGTGGTGCCCCCTGGTCTTGCTGTGTCAATATACCCACATATTTCAAACTGCCTGCCACTCCCAGTGTTTCCCTGTGATCCTGCTACCTACCACTCTCATTCTGTTGCTGTGGTCCACTGTCCGACTCCAGGTCTCCAAAAGCAGACTGGCAGCAGGGTCCTCGTCCTCTAATTCAATTCACTCCCCCTTAATTCACTTTTCCCCTTTAATTACTTTCACCCCTCCCCCTTAAATTCATTTCATATAGAGTATGACAGAGCTCCACAGCAATAAAACGCACAGTAATGTGCACTGTGTATGAGCGTATGACAGAGCTCCACAGCAATAAACCTCACAGTAATGTTCGGTTTGTGTGTATGAAAGTATCACTGAGCTCCATAGCAATAAAACTGACACTCATACACACTGCCCATTACTGTATCACAGAGCTCCACAGCCATAAAACTCACAGTAATGTGTGGTGTGTATGCGCATATCACAGAGCTCCACAGCAATAAAACTCACATTCATACACACTGCCCATTACTGTATCACAGAGCTCCACAGCAATAAAACTCACAGCAATGTGTGGTGTGTATGAGCTAGACTTGTGCACCAATTTTTTTTTCGGTTCGATTCGGTTCGGTTCGTTCGGATTTTGTAAATTTTCGTTTTGGCTCGTTTCGGCCGATTTCCGTTTCAGTTCGGTTCGTTTCAGTTCATTTTTCTTATCGACTTTTTTTTCGTGATTTCAGAAATTTTTGTGTTTTTCGGAACATCTGTTCTCCTCGTTTCAACGTGTCTATTCGTTTTGACGTAAACTAATGGTTTGGTTTTTCGGATCCGATATTTCTGTCGATACGATAATTCTGCCGATACAATAATTCTGCCGATACGATAATTCTGCCATTGAGATTTCTCATGTTTTACAAGAAGGATACATTGAGATTTCCCATGTTTTACAAGAAGGATACATTGAGATTTCCCATGTTTTACAAGAAGGATACATTGAGATTTCTCAGGTTTTACAAGAAAGATACATTGAGATTTCTCTGATTTCCCGGGAAGGATACATTGAGATTTCTCATGTTTTACAAGAAGGATACATTGAGATTTCCTCATGTTTCCTGGGAAGGATACATTGAGATTTCTCATGTTTTACAAGAAGGATACATTGAGATTTCTCATGTTTTACAAGAAGGATACATTGAGATTTCTCTGGTTTCCCGGGAAGGATACATTGGATTTCTCTGGTTTTCCAGGAAGGATACATTGAGATGGGAATGATACAAAATTACAGAATCAGCGATATAACCGAAAAATACGATGTCCGAAATTACTGAAATGGAACCGAAATCAGGAATGGAGCCAAAATCACGAATGGAACGAAAATGTATTTCGGTTTTAGTATTTTACACATTTCTAGTCCATTCTAGACATTCTATCCTAGACAAAAGATAAATCCAAGTAAAGTATCCATGTAATTGGGCAGACTAGATGGGCCAAAAGGTTCTTATCTGCCGACATCTTTCTATGTTTCTATGTTTCTATGTTTCTATTCTAAAATTCCGAAATTTTTTTGTTTCAGCTCGGAAATTTGTTCGGATCTGCCGTTTTCAGATCCGAAAAATTTTCGGAAAATCGTCCGAATCCGAATGCACGAATCGGGAAATTTCGTGAAAATTCCGAAACCCGAAACGCACATCCCTAGTATGAGCGTATCACAGAGCTCTACAGCAATAAACCTCACAGTAATGTACCGATATCAGTTTATTCAAACCCCCCCAGCAGAACATTACACACACACACCCAGCAGAACATTAAACACACCTCCCCAGCAGAACATTACACCCCCCCAGCAGAACATTACACCCCCCAGCAGAACATTACACCCCCAGCAAAACATTACAACTCCCCAGCAGAACATTACACACACACACACCCCCAGCAGATCATCACACCCCCCAGCAGAACATTACACCCCCAGCAAAACATTACACCCCCCAGCAGAACATTACACACACACACACAAACCCCCAGCAAAACATTACCCCTCCCAGCAAAACATTACACCCCCCGAGCAGAACATTACACACACACCCTCCCCTCCCTCAGTTTATTCAAACCTTTTAAAAATCTTCTCTCGGCCTCTCTGCCCAGTCCTCTTTCACAGCACAGTGGAAGCACGCAGGCTGACCCTGCTGCAGGGCCGCACCCTAAGCTTTGGGGTTTGTCCTCCAGGCTTTTCTGCTGCTGCGTGCCCTGGCTATGCGTGTCACGTGAGGAGGGCGGTGCCAAATTATGCAGTGTGCCTGCTCATGTTTAGAATGTGGGACTGAGGCAGGCACACTGCATCGGTTTGAGAGTGCGCGGCTGGGCCCCTGGTTGATGTCTGAAGATCATTCATAGCTCCGCTTCCGGTATTTTAAAAAGAGAATTTTTCCGCCCCTCACACTGACAGCAAGTCAGGACAGTAAGGCGGCCGCCTGTGCCGCCTTACACTAGCGCCGGCCCTGGATGCGCGCGGCCGCGCACATCCCAGGGGTCAACGCGCGGTAACAATGCAGGCAGCATTTTTTGCGCCTGCATTGTAATCTAGCATTAAAACGCAGGCGCTATGGGGAAAACTGCGGGCGCAGTTTTTCCTCCCTAGCTCCTGCGTTTTAATGCTAGGAATGTAATTTAGCCCTAAGACATTATCGGGCACACGGGTGGGGGTGTTAGATGTTGTAAATCGCCAAATGAACAAAAACAACATTGAGGGATCTCAGGCCATAAGACAACAGTGTTGTCTTAAGGGCCTGAGATCCCTCAATGTCTTTTTTTTTTTTTCCCTTTTTTCTTTCCTCGCTTTGACCATGCCATTTGGCGATTTACAACTTCTAACACCCCCACCCATGTGCCCGATAATGTCTTAATGTTTAATTCTATTATTTTGGTCAGTAAGCGTCCAGACCTGAGGAAGAGAGGAAGACTCTCGAAAGCTTGTCTTTTAAATGTAACGTTAGTCCAATAAAAAAGGTATCACTACAGACTGCTATACTCGTGATTTTGGCATCTGGACTAACACGTCGTACCTAATATATATATATATATATATACACTCATTTAAGTTGTGGTGGAGACTGGAGAGCAAAAAATTAGATTAAAAGCCTCCACAATGCAGATAATAAGTTTTATTATTGCAGAAGCCATTTGCACATCCCAGCAACTCAAAGAACTACATCACAGAGCTCATGTGCTACATTCCCCATTTGCAGCACAGAACTCTGGGTAAGACATGCAAATGATGTCTGTAATTTCTCATTTTTTTGCATCATGGGTCTGTTTTCACACAGAACCCTCCAATCAATGCCACACCATACTAGATGGCTTTTCTAGCAGAGATCAGGTATATGAAACTGGTCAAAGCTTCTCCTGGACAGGACTGTTTTGATTTTAATGTACCCTCATCAGCAGGAGCTAGGCATGACCAGTTGCAGTTTGATGCTTAACCCGTATGGGAAAATCAATACTCATTTAAGTTGTGGTGAAGGGCAAAAAATGATATTAAAAGCCTCCACACTGCAAATGATAAGGTCAGACCCAGGATGCAAATTTTTTTTAATTACTGACGTCATTTGCGTATCTTACCCAAAGTTCTGTGCTGCATATGGGGGAATGCAGCACATGAGCTCTGTGTTGCAGTTCTTTGAATTCCTGGTATGTGTAAATGTCTTCTGCAATAATAAACATATATATATATATATGTATAAAAAGACTGCGGCAACCTGCTGTAGCCATATGAAGATTCAGGATGCCTGGGTGCAACGTCCCATGAGAAATACGTAAAACGAAAAAAGAAAGAAGGACGCACTCCAGGGCTTAGAGAATAAAAGTAAAAACAATGTTTTATTTAAATAAACATTAAAAAGATGCCCAAATGCACCTGACCGACGTTTCGGCCCTCGCAGGGGCCTTTATCAAGGTAGTGGGCACAGGGTGGGTAGCGAGTATATATAGAAGGCTTGTGGCCTGCGACCTGGCGCATCGCCCAATCCCCAAGGGGCGTGGCATCCGACTCCGGGCTGGCACGCATAGTAGTGACGTCAGTGCTCAGCGACTGAGGCGTTCCACCCGGATGGTAACCGGGGAGACGCGTCTTCGCGGAGATTGAAAAACAACATGGAGAAAGTCGATCTATGAAAAGGAAGTGTAAGAGCAATGGGGAGCATATTTAACAGAAATGCAGAAAAAACAAAGGTATTGAATATATGTGTAAGGACGGACACAACGAAGATTCCCGGCAATAGCACAAATATATCTGGAATCACGATACCGACGCTGGAATCACCAAAATTTACATAAACAGAAATCTAAATGTCGCAGCAATGGAACAGAACTAATAAATTATAATCAACGGAGATGCAATTGGTTCAAAATAAAGAAAAAAAATCAATAAGTAAACCATAAACATATATATATATATATATGTGACGGATCGGCCGCCACAGGATTTATTTAGTTTAATTTCATTCTTATTTTGTTATATTTTGTTTACCCTTTATTTATAGGAACTAATTTCCTTTGTTAGATTTAGTGTAAAACTGTTGCTAGACTTCTAATTAATCATGTTTTTCCCCAGCACCATCCTGCTAGTAACCACGGAGTACATGCGTGCTACAATGTATCCGTCTAACCACGGAGTACATGCGTGCTACAATGTATCCGTCACGAACGTAGCGCACCACGCTTCAAACTCCAATATACTTTATGCTCAGTTATATTGTATGGTTTTAAATGTATTGTCAATTGCTCATTTTTAGTTTTAAATAGACTAATATTTCTTTAGTTAAATGTGTTTTTTTTAAAGATACTACCTGCCGCTAGTGTTAAATGCTTTCCTTTGTATAGAATGTACAATAGGTTTGAGTAACTTGTGGATTATGCAAAAGTGCTTTTTCTTTGGATATCTGTTATCTGTTTACCTGTCTGAAAAGGTTGGGAGTCACATTGTCTCAGCCACCCACTATCGGATTCCCTTTACAATGGGTTATGTAAATCACTGTATGTGGTCACTGCGGGGTCAAGACTTCATCTGCATACAACCAGTGGACCAAAGTGAAGACTGAAGAGGACCTGAAAGAAGCCTGCAATGGTCTTGGAACCAACCAATCAGAACTGTTGGGGTGGGCGGGAAGTCTGAATGTGCATGACTGTATTTTGTATATAAGCACTGTCTGTTCCCATTCTAAATACACTCTGATTTACCTACAACCTATACTGCGTCTCGACGAGTATTTGGGAGGGCATAATCACTGAATCCTTCGCTTCCAGACCATCCAGGGACCGCTGCCAATCTCTCTCCCACCTTGCTAGCTCGCTACCCAGCTAAGCTCTCCAGCAAGACTCGGCGCCGCAGACGGAGCTACCCCTGCAGGGTAGCTGATCTTCTACATTGGTGGCAAGCGGTGGGATCTCCGAGACCAGACAAGCAGGGGGAAATATAGCCGCTGGCTTGACCACGGTCTCGGGCACCACAACCGCCGAGCGCCTGGAGCAGCACATCACCTGGGGAGATTCTGAGACCAGCCCAGCAGGGGGAAATACAGCCGCTGGCTTGACCCCGGTCTCAGACACCCGGGGATTCGAGAGATTGCTACACCGTCCTACAGCCGTTCACCGCATATTGCTCAGCGCTACGACGGCTGGAAGCGCACGGTCCTCAAGGAACTTCTCAAAGCCAGGGATAAAGCGGTCAGCGGTAAGCCAAAGGCTGCCCTCACCAAGGACCTGATGGAGGACGAACGGGCAAGTCTGGCCCTCCACGAGGAATCAGAATCCACAGAATGGCGCCGGGAGGTACAATGGAAGCTGGCCCTGTTCGGAGTCAACCCCCCGGCAGATGTGATCGCTATCATTTTGGCAGGGGTCAGTCAGCTCAGAGTGGCCGAGTTTCGGTACCAGCTCGGGGAATCTACAGTGCCCCAGGAGATACTCCCTGCAGTCGTGGAAGAGGAGTTCTGGGACCAAGGAAAGGAAGCGCCTGACCAGCACAGTGATCCAGGTTTCGGCCAGGAGGTGTGGTGGCATAATGACTCGGCACGGCAGCAGCTCTGGAGGGACGTCCTACAGCTTGAACAGGACTACCTTGGAAAGATTCTTCCTACCTTGGGTGAGAAATACTGGAGACTGTGGGACCTGCGGGTGCCATTCCTAGGAGTGCAACCCCAGGTACAGAGACTGTCTCAACTGGAGAACCTGATCCAGACGGAGCTATGGCTGGAGGACGGGTACAGGGCACTGGAATGGTATGCTGCCAACCTGTGTCCAAAGTTGGAGAGGAAAGATCCTACGGAGGGCTATGACTACGATGGCCCAGGATTAATATTTGATGCTCTCCAGGATGACCCCTCCTTTGGCAGTACAGCTAAACTGAGATGGGAAGAGATCCAGGACTTTCGGGAATGTGAGCACCTTGACGACCTTGGGCTGAGCAGTGATCTGGACTGGCTAGCCACCCAAGAGTGGGAGCTGGAGCAGGGATACAGGAGATTGTTTGAGGACGCTCCCCCGCTCACTCTCACCCCGATGGACATGGCAGAGGAGCTGCCAACAGAACCCGGTGGTGCCAACCTACTTTCAGGATCTTCTGCTGGTTCAGAGCACCAGGGTAAGGAGGCAGTCAGCCCCTCTCCCCAGCTGCAGAATGCATCCCAGGCCTCAACTGCTACAGAGGAGGTGACTATCCTGCAGCCGCAGCGCAGCATGTCGTCCGGGGAAAAGACAGAGGACTCAGCAAGTACCGTTCCTGCAGAACCTGCAGCGGAGCAGAGTGACCAAGTGCTTCGGACACCTACCAAGGTCAGTGGAAGTGCAACGGTGGATGGGACTGCGGTCTCCACCAACGAGAGCCGTCAGGACAGCGGTCCACTGTGGAAAGAGGAGAACTGGAAGACAATGGGTGAGATTGAGGCCCACCCAGGCAGATGGCCCGAGGGCTCACCAGGGGACCCAGAGTCCCAATGGAGTGCTCCTGCTCAGGGATGGGTGGAGGAGCTAGCGACAATGTCATGGCCCACCAAGGAAGAGGCTGCGGTCCTTTCCACGGAGCCCAGGAGATGTGGGGCAGTTTGCCCGGATTCACCACTTGCATCAGCTGGCTCTTCAGTGCGTGAAGAGGATAATTTATGTATGGGGAAGTGGTTCCCCAACCCAGCAGTAGAGCTGGCATTGGGACAGAGGTCGGCTACCCTCTGCCCCCAGCTGGAGGCTCCAGAAACCGGGGAGAATATCGGGTGCCAGACGAGGGAGGGGGAGACTAAGGCTCCCCCGTGCAAATTGCTGGCGTACCCGGCAGGGAACCCCGAACCCCAACCAAGCGCTCCTACCCACCTATGGATAGAGGAGCGGGGGACAGCGGACATGCTACGGCCCGCTGTGAAAGAGGCTACGATTCATTCCACGGTGCCCGAGAAGTGCAGGTCAGCTAGCCCGGGGCCCAGGCTGGTGGCGTCAGGGATCAAGGATAGCCATTCATACATGGGGGAGCAGCCCCCCACTTCAGCGGAAAACTGTCACCGCGGCAGAGGACCGCTAACCTCTACCCCTGCCCTGCCACAGCAGAACTTGAGGAGAACTACCTTCTCGCCAAGGAGCACCAGGGACTGACAATCTGCTCCTTTCCTGATCTACAGACCAAGCTCCTGGCCTCCACTGCTACGCAGGAGGCAGAGAGCCTACAACTCCAGCACAGCATGCCATCTGGGCCGAAGAAAGCATCAGACTGGGCAAGTACAGTTCATCAGGAGTTATCAGCAGAATGCAGTGCCGGTGATGGTGCACCGCATTACGAGTTCCAGGGTGGGGAGTCAGTCGGTCTCCTTCCACAACAGCAGCGGCTACCCCAGGTAGAGAGTACTGGCGGTACCTCTCCCCAGTGACAGGTAATAATCCTGGAAGGGGAGATGGCAGGTCTTGCTCCCCAACGTTTTGAGCCCCAGCGTGAGGGTGGAGGTGTCCCCTGTGCCAAGCAACGGCGTGCTGCTACTCCCGTTCCCCAGGATGTGGGAGACTACCATTGTGGAATTGTTGATGGTGCTGGGATTTGCAACTGGGTGACCCCGAGACGCTGGGCAGAAGGCCCAGATCCACAACCACTTTTTCTGGAGACACCGGTCACCCCATCTCCCACCCAGCTTCTGACCGAGGCACCAGGAAAGGGTGCTATCGGCCCATTTTTCCCGCGGCTGACTGTGGCACCGGGAGAAGGTACAGGCGGTACCCCTCCCCAGCGGGTTATTGCCCCAGGAAATGGTGCCAGCAAGGCTGCCCACCAGCGAGGGGCTAGGAGACCAGGAGGAGAAAATGCCCTCAACGTCCCACCCGGGCCAGTTGTTTCCCAATGGCAGGGTACCAGCCCCGGGTGTCTGTATGGTCCGTCGGATACCGGTCCAGACCAAGGGGGCAGTTGGAGAAGCCCAGGGGCCAGCCTCCTCCCTATGGACTATGGACCTAAAGACTATCGGGGGTTGGCAAAGCATTGCCCCAGCAACCCAAACGTGAGACTTTTTAAAGACACTTGCACCTGGACATCCCCAGGTGGACCCGTAGAGGGTCTCACCGTGTTTGCCATCATGGGACTGGGGGAGCTATGTGACGGATCGGCCGCCACAGGATTTATTTAGTTTAATTTCATTCTTATTTTGTTATATTTTGTTTTCCCTTTATTTATAGGAACTAATTTTCTTTGTTAGATTTAGTGTAAAACTGTTGCTAGACTTCTAATTAATCATGTTTTTCCCCAGCACCATCCTGCTAGTAACCACGGAGTACATGCGTGCTACAATGCATCCGTCACGAACGTAGCGCACCACGCTTCAAACTCCAATATACTTTATGCTCAGTTATATTGTATGGTTTTAAATGTATTGTCAATTGCTCATTTTTAGTTTTAAATAGACTTATATTTCTGTAGTTAAATGTGTTTTTTTTAAAGATACTACCTGCCGCTAGTGGCAAATGCTTTCCTTTGTATAGAATGTACAATAGGTTTGAGTAACTTGTGGATTATGCAAAAGTGCTTTCTCTTTGGTTATCTGTTATCTGTTTACCTGTTTGAAAAGGTTGGGAGTCACCTTGTTTCAGCCACCCACTATCTGATTCCCTTTACAATGGGTTATGTAAATCACTGTATGTGGTCACTGCGGGGTCAAGACTTCATCTGCATACAACCAGTGGACCAAAGTGAAGACTGAAGAGGACCTGAAAGAAGCCTGCAATGGTCTTGGAACCAACCAATCAGAACTGTTGGGGTGGGCGGGAAGTCTGAATGTGCATGGCTGTATTTTGTATATAAGCACTGTCTGTTCCCATTCTAAATACACTCTGATTTACCTACAACCTATACTGCGTCTCGACGAGTATTTGGGAGGGCATAATCACTGAATCCTTCGCTTCCAGACCATCCAGGGACCGCTGCCAATCTCTCTCCCACCTTGCTAGCTCGCTACCCGGCTAAGCTCTCCAGCAAGACTCGGTGCCGCAGATGGAGCTACCCCTGCAGGGTAGCTGATCTGCTACAATATATATAAATAAAAAATAATGTTTATAATTGTAGAAGACATTTACACATCCCAGGAATTCAGAGAACTGCTTTACAGAGCTCATGTACTGCAATCCCCACATGCAGCAAGGAAATTTGGGTAAGACATGCTGATGAAGTCCGCAATTTTTCACATTTTGCATCCTGGATCTGTTTTAACACAGAACCTCCCTTGCCAGTGCAATGCCATACTAGATGTTTTTTTAGCAAAGGTCAGGTTTGGCAATGAGTCACAGACACTACTGGACAGCTGTTTCATGCTTATTATGCCTTCATCAGCAGGAGATAGGCCGTGACTTATTGCCATTTGATGCTTAACCTGTAAAGCAAATCAATACTCATTTAAGTTATGGTGGAGGGCAAAAAGGGCATAATAAGCCTGAAAAAGCTGTCCAGGAGGGGTTCTGACTCATTACAAAACCTGACCTGTGCTAAAAAGCTATCTAGTATGGCATTGCACTGACAAGGAGAATTCTGTGTTAAAACAGACCCAGAATGTTCTGCCCAGAGTTCCTTGCTGCATATGGGAAATGAAGCACATGAGCTCTGTGAAGCAGTTCTCTGAAATACTGGGATGTGTAAATGTCTTCTACAATTATAAACGTGATTATACTGTATATATATATATGGTATATATTTGTCACGTTCGCTGTGCCGCTCACCCCTCAAAACCGCGGTGGGAATGCTTTTGGACAGACTTCTAAGCCCTGTGAGCCTCAAACGGTCGGGACTGCTAACCCTAGTACTACCAGCCAGGGAGGACAGACAAACCAACAACTAAGTACAGCCCAGTACCAAATGGTTTCGAGACCAAGTGTCTACTGAGCCAAAACGGGTTAACTACACTGATAAGAGGAAAGCAGTCAGGAAGAGGTTTTAACTTTGTGCTCAGACACCAGGGGTTAACAGAAGTGTGGTCATATAAACATTCCGAGTCAGCAACAGAGAGAGTTTTCGTACAGGCAGAGTTGGCAACAAACAAGGTTCTCATACACCCCGATTCAGCAACAGGACAGATCGATGGATTATCAGAGTCAGCGCTATGCAGGACAGACATATACTCTGTATCAAGGTTGTGCAAAATAGTTATACACTCTGAGTCAGCGTGGTACAAATTCAACCTACACTCTGAATCTGCTTTGGGCACAATACACATACAAACGTAGTCAGAAAGAGAATGGTCAAGAAGGCAGTCTGAGTCAGCAACAACCAGGGTCCTCATACAATTCGATTCGGCAACAGAGCAATGTAATCAGTGAATCAATGAAGTGAATACACAGGCGATGCGGTAACTAACTCCACGTCAGGGCGATGAGCCGTCTCGCGCGCCCTGAATTTAAGGCCGGTGGCTCCGTGTCATCTCGCCGCGCCCTGCCCCTTCAGGTGCATGAACAGCTGAAAGTTCTGCCACCCGGCCAGCCAGCAATGCTGCCGAGTGTCCAGACCTCCTCTGAAGGTCCGCAGGTACCGAGGATGTGACAATATTGCTCTGGTTTCCGCACTCTCCTTTACCAAAATGGTGCACCCGCTGCAAATGTCATCTTAAAATAAATATATTCATGCCATAGGAAACTCTAGGTCTTTGCAATTAAACAATAAGGTTTATTAGTCGTTAGACATGTGCATTCGTTTTAGTACTAAAACGATTTAGTCCGAATTTTGGGATAATTTAGTTTTCATATGACTCAAGAGAAACGAAACTGCTCAGTACAAAAAACGAAAGAAACTAAAATAAAATGCACTACATTTTAGTTTCAGTCCTTTTTGTGATATTACATTGATAAGTGAAGGAGACCAGCAATGAAGAGCGCAACATCGCAACATCTGAAGTTCTGCACCCTCCACATGCCAATGCAGTAGGAAGTTCTATATAGAGAGGGGCATTAAATAATGCAGGAGGATGTTCTATACATTATACAGATGGGGTATTAATGCAGGAGGATGTTATATACATTATACAGAGAAAGGTATAAATTGAGGAGGATGTTCTATACAGAGGGACATTAATTAATTCAGGAGGATGTTCTAAACATTATACAGAGAGGAGCCTTTTTTTTAGCCCTTTAAATCCAGTGGCTGTGAGCACTGAGATCAGCTGCTTGTTACATTATCTCTCAGTACAATGTATCAGGCTCAGCTGTTACAGTAACTGACTATAACAGTGCTCAGAGTTTCAGTAAAATAAGGAAATAATATTCTTCTAATCTCTTGTAAATAATATTTTTATATATTAGTTTTACTGAAACTCTGAGCGCTGTGATGAGCAGCAGTCAGTTACTGTAACAGCTTTGCCTGACATGGGGCAGTATTACAATGTTGGTGCTAACTTAACCAGAGCTGTTGTAAACTGAAAACCTCCATAGGCGCCACTACAATAGTAATTGTATCCACTGGTTTTCGGATGAAAGAAATTAGTTTTCATACTAAAGAACTGAAAACGAATTTCTTTAGCAACTAAATAAATTGCATTTTAGGACTAATCCATTAGTTCAAAACGAAATTTTGTGCTGTGCACATGTCTATTAGTCGTATTAAAATTACATATGGCCACTGGCCATTTGTAATTTGATTAGAGCCACTAAACAATATATTGTTTTATTGCAAAGAGCTAAAGTGTGTCTCGTTAGTCCAATAAAAGGTATCACTGCAGACTGCTATACTTGTGATTTTGGCATCTGGACTAACACGGCCTACCTAATATATATATATATATAAATATATATATATATATATGCAGGGCTCAAAATTTCAAGTACTGAGCTACTAGCCAGGCCTTAAATGTTACTCGCCACCACTTGACCCAACTAATCCCTACCCGTAACTCCGCCTCTAAACATAACCTCTTAAATTAGCTTATAAAATTATACTGTTAAATGTTCAGAATAAAGTTACAAAGATACATAACATCAGCATTAATACCCAGACATCAGACCCCAGATACATGTATACCAGACACCAGACCCCAGATACATAAATTTCCAGACACCAGACTCCAGATACATAAATACCCAGGCCCAGATACATAAATACCCAGACCCCAGATACATGTATACCCAGCTGGAATATAAGCACAAAATTATTTATTGCGAGTGGAAATTTTGAGCCCTGTATATATATATATACACACACAGTATATACAGGTATATTTTCTATTTATTGATCTTGAACATTTTTGGTCGAAAACCACAGAAAATAATGTTTTTGTGCCATCTATCTTGCAATCCTGGTTTACCTTTGGATCATACTCATCAATGTGCATGGATGATGTCCTACAATGTTTTAGATAAGACTTCACACATAAAAATACCCAGCACTGGACTGTCAGGTCCCTGCATTGTTATTAAGATTTTACACTGACCTCTTTTTTTCACATATTTATCATTTGTTTGATTGCTTTATTACTTTCAGTTCATATTAAGTCGATTTGATATGTACATATATTATTTTTGATAATATTATCAGTTTATTTATTTATAAAGGATTTATTTATTTATTTATTTATAAAGGAGTTTATCTGCCACCATGTTATTTTTCAAGAATAATCATTAAGTGGACATAAATGTATTTTTCCAGACTTTATAAATATTTTTAATTCTGTGATTGAAATACCAGTTCAATGCATCAAGTCCACTTCAATATCTATCACATGATTGGCCACTCTTGTTGTCTGGCACATCACCATCAATAGCCTCTGAATAGTTTCCATAGCTGCAGTAAGAGTTGAAAGAATTTATAATCTCCTCCGATAGGTCCCTGCACTTTCTTTTTCTTTTTTTGGAACTAATTTTTGTTCCTACTCTTAAACTCAAGATATTCTTGCAGGTGTTACCAGACTGCCAGGGGCACATTTTAATGTTCTATTCCTACTCAAAAAAGTGCCTGAAGACACAGTGACTCTAGCTTGCATAAGAACTATGAGATTATGGAAGACATAATTTATGTTAATATGGCCTCCAACTAAAATCACAAATGTTAATGGAAAGAGAGGATGTTTGTACACATTCTACAGAGTGCAATATGGATGAGGAATTGCGTTGAGGCTGGAGAGTCCTAACCACATCGTAGATCTAAACACACACACAAGAATAGGAGAATAACAGCCCTCTCTACTGGTCTTTGTCATGGCCTCCCTCTCTCCTGCCTCGCCCCTGCAATCCATTCTGAATGTCTATGCAAGGCTCATCCACCTCACCCGCCGCTCTGTCTCTGCCGCTCCTCTCTGCGAGTCCCTTCACTGGCTCCCCATCCAGTGAATAATTAAATTCAAATTCCTTACCCTGACCTACAAAGCTCTCACTAACTCAACTCCCCGCTATCTGTCCTGACTAATCACCAAATACACCCAGCCCGCTCCCTAAATTCAAACTGGGACCTGCGCCTACCTTCTCCCGGCATCACCTCTTCCCATGATAGACTACAGTATTTCTCATGCACAGCCCCATCCTCTGGAACGCTCTCCCTCGTACTGTCGGACTTTCCTCTAGTTTTCCTTCCTTCAAAGGCTCTCTTAAGAGATTCCTATTCAGGCAAGCCTACCACCACACTCACTATTACACCCCATTGCCCCAACCAGTCCATCACTCTCATCTTGCAGTCCTCTCCTCCTGTTTCCACACCAACCCTTCTAGATTGTACGTTCCCATGGGAATAGGGCCCTCGTTTCCTCCTATACTGGTTTATCAAAATGTTGTTCAATGTACTGTAACCCTGTCGTTATTGGGCCCATTGTCCAGTGCTGTGGAATATGCTGGTGCTATATAAATAAAGAATAACAATAATGAAAACAAACTAATCTAAGAATGATTAAGGTATAAGCCAAGGTTTGAGGCAGGAGAAATCAAGGAGTCAAGTAGCAGAGAAAAAAGTTAAAGAATGGAAAAAGCAAAATAGTCACATGTAAACCAAGGTCAATAACAATATAACAACAGCAGAGAGAAGACCACTGAAGAGACTGGATATTACAACAGGGCAGTGATCAATAGAAGTGAGAAGCCATGTAAACTCTGAGCTGTGTATGAATGGTTAGTACTGAGGAAAGGCATAATTCTTGACTCCTCCGGTAGGTGCTAGGAAATTTAGGAGTCATGTATCGAGAGGGAGCTTGAATGTTAGTTGCTTTGGTAACCATGGTGGAATGCAAGCAGCTAGATGTGATGTATTGTGAAGGAACTGAATGTGGGGAACTCATTGTGCATCATCACTAAAAGAAAGAAGTATGGCGGTTGGAGGAAACAGCAGAGGACTCAGTCCAATTAACCAATGGAGGGAATTTTTTGTACTGTTTAATTTACTGGGGGATGGGGGGTCTTTAGAAGATTCATTTTCAGTTTATGATTTTTGATTATTTATCCCTGAAGAAGTCCATATTGTGGACGAAACACTTTGGGTATATATTTTTTATGATATTATTCATAAATATCCCATTTTATATTTTCCTGCATCCTGGTTCCTGACCATCTTTCGGGTCTACGGTGGTGGAGTTTCCTGAAAGTGATTGAGAATAACCGGCTGAAAGAACATGTGTGATCCTTGGGGATCCTGTGAGTCACATCCAATTTGAAGGGATCCTTTATGCCACAGTTTTGCACTATATATTTATTGTTTTGCAGGTGTTTATAGCTGTGTTGAGCTGGGTATTACTGAGGAAGAGCATAATTTTTGAAGCCTCAAATGGATGGTGTCAGGAAACTCACGTTTGAACCCCTGTAAAGCAATTCATGCCTGTTTAATGCAGGTTCCAGGATTTTCCATTTGGTTTTGCACACAAGCCCTGAAGCCTCACCTGAACCCTATCCGCTGCTAATGAGAACTCCTTATGAGGAAGCTGCACCCTCTACTGAGGACTTCCTCATTGAAGTCAGAACTGTGTACCAAGCTGACCTATTCTCTGTAACTCCTTGTTCCTGGAACCTTCTGATCACCCTCTGGACTACTTACCGGTTAAACCGTCTGGACTACCCATCTGATTACCCTCTCAAGTACCCATCTGGAAACCCTCCTGTGAACCATTTCCAAACCTCTGCTATACTGGTAACCTTCATTCATTTGCTTCCAGTTCCTCCTAATTGGATTTAACGTGTATGACCCCTGGCTATGGACTTCTGATTATTCTGTGATCTGTATCCCACGACTTCTGCTTAAAACCCCAACTATGAGATTGCCTAACCCTATATCTGGATACCTTGCCATGGACATTATTATTTATCTGTCTAGTTAGTATTCTGTTATTTTCTATCCAGTATCTGCCCCCCCCCATTTAGTTCAGTAGTTATTACTTAGTCAGTTTCCGCCAGTGTCTCCTTATTCATCCTGTTTAATCCTTTCACCCTTCTCTTTGCCTCCCTCTATCTTTAGCTCCATATAACCATCTAGTTTCTCACCCCTGCTTCCACTTTCATCATTTTCAGCCAACCTCCTATTGATTCATTCCCTTTTTCTATATCTTCCCTCTGCTTTAGGTCCTTGCTTGCCTCGCCCACTCCTCCTCCTCTAATACCTCTTGATTCAGTTCTCCCACTACTCTTAGCCATCCATCTATTTCTTCAAACCTTTTTCCTACGTCTTTCCTCTACTTTAGTTAGTTGCCCATCTTGCCCTCTTTTCTTCTATATCTCTTGAGTTGCTTCTCTTATTCATTTGCTTCTGCTGTTTGTATTATTTAAAATAAATATCTTGATTAACCCTGCAACCTGCCTCTCTCATAATGGCTCATTGCATATTGGGCTCACACCCGCACTCCATGCTTAGTTCTTATGACAGATGGTAGGGAATTCATGAATGACACAAACGTGTCAGATTAATGACTAGTACTGTTGTCAGAGATGGAATGAAGAGCAGTGTACGTAGGGTCTGCTGATAGACATGAGGTGTAGGTTGCCTCTTTAGATTGACGTGGGGTGTATTTGGCTTCATGATATAGACATAAATTAGACACAGCAAGAATGAGGCAAGGACTCAAGACACTCTGTGGCCATGATCAGGCATACAATCCCCAGGAGATGTGACAAATTGCACTCATCAAACCCAGCTAATGGGAATCCTCGAAAACCTAGTCCATTCATTTTGGGAATACACAGAATCATAAGTTGATACATATTGCGTCCTATTTCAACCAAGCCATTAAGCTATCGACTGGAGCTGATAGAGAGAGGGAAACTTGGTAAGGCAAATATAGAGAAAAATGTGGATGGAGAGACTGAGACATACCCCTAGGTGGGGAGAATTAGATGGACACCTGGGAGGGGAAATGGAAAGTACAGCAGGTTGAAAGGGGATTTGCAGAGAGATGTGCAGACAATGGTTGAGGCAATAGTTTGCACTACCACCTAAAACAGAGGACAAGTTGGCATAACTGGCTATTTTTCTTCAATTGACAAGTGTCCTGCATTTTGAAGGCTACGGGGACTCCCAGTTTAGTTACTACACAACCGACTGCATTACCACAAATAACACATCACCCATTGCTAAGGATTTAATGAGCTATGGAATGCTAAAATATTGCATTCCTGAAGGGTCATGTTGATCAAGATGCCACAAGTAATGTGACAACTCTTCATAAATATTGACCACTTGTGCTGAAGTAAATCATGAGAAATTTCAAGCACAGTTGTAAACAGAGTTTCCATTTCAACGGTTCCTTGTGATGAGATATCTGTGACATTGGCTCAGCTTGACGCCCTATCTGTTAGTTGATGCCTTGATGGGTCTTCACAGGGGAGTTAGGTACGCACTGGTAGAAGGGCACTGAACATAAAAACATTTAAGGAGGAAATGTATGTATTCTTGCAATAGATTTCCCTTAGGAGTTATTTTTCTTTATATTAGAATAGTTCATAAGGAATATTTAGCTGCTTGGCCCCATGCCTGGATTTCCATTCATTTCAAATCTTTCACCATAACATGTCAGCATTTTACCGAGCTTGGGCAACACAAATTCCTTCACTCTTAGTATTTCAGCTCTAAGCAAGTGCAAAACCTAAAAGTTCATTAATCTGTCACGCTTCCTATTGATGTCCGTGGCTAAAAGTGCTATTGTTTTATCAGCTGCCCAAACATCTACGCGGAACTGAGAGGCACCAAGTAGAAAGCAGGCTCTTAAAGTTTTAATGTCTCACAGAATGTTCTTCATTCTTCAGATCAAAAAAATTAATTATTACAATTAAGAGGAAATCATGTATTTTAATATTTAATCATTCACACTTTTCACTTTAACAGATAAAGGAACTGGTAAACTTCAAGAAACAATGGAAGGTTATTCACAAAGTGCCAGTCTTTTTCAGCTTTGTAATACCACCTACATCACCACTAGTAATGAGCCAAACACTCCCGTGTTCAGTTCGCATTCGAATTTCAAAAGTTCGAGTTCGAACACGATTCGAACTCAATGCAAGTCAATGGGACTCGAACGTTCGATTTTTAGAGTGCCCTCCAAAGGGCATATATGCAAGATATTTGCCATAAAAGGTGTATTGGGTCCGGGTAGTGCCCTGGGGGACAGGAAACAAGGACAAAAGTTTAAAAAAAAAAGTTTTTAAAGGAACAGTGAGTTTTCCATGAAAAAAGGTTAAGAATAAAAATTAAAAATTCCTTCAAATATCGTGCCTAGGAGGTCCCCATAACCTGCCCGTGAAGTGGCGGATTTGTAGGATGTATAGAAACACTTAAAAACCAAAAAATGACGTTTCAAATGACGGTAAATGCTTTTCCTTTAATCTATCCATAAACAACTGCTTGGGGCGACAGTCTGTATGAAAAGAGGAGACATTTTCGTACACGCAGAAAAAGTTTACTGATTTTTTTGGCTAAATTATTGTGAAACTTATGCAGGCTTTGGATGAAAGTAACAGTAGGTGCTTCAAAATTGGTCCTTTAGCATCCCCAACAGTGCCGTCACACCGTAACCCCTCTGAGGATATGAACCTGCCCGTGAAGTGTCGGATTTGTAGGATGTGTAGAAACATTTAAAACCCAAAAAAACCCTTTAATCTATTCATAAACAACTGCTTGGGGCGGCAACAAGTATGAAAAGAGGAGACGTTTCAGGACACGCAGAACAAGTTTAGTGATTTTTTTGGCTAAAATATAGTGAAACTTATGCAGGCTTTGGATGAAAGTAACAATAGGTGCTTTAAAATTGGGCCTTTAGTGTCGGCAACAGTGCTGTCACACTGTAACCCCTTTGTGGTATTGTGGAACAGTGCAGCGGTGGACCCTGCCGTCCAATATTAAAATGATAGGAATCTGGTATAGGCGTCAGTGGCAATGCACCCAAATATTGTGCCTTTGGTGGCAGCAAGTGCCTACACACCGTAAGTAACCCCTCTGTGGTATTGTGGAAGAGTGCAGGGTTGGACCCTGCGGTCAAAAATTAAAATTATATGAATTTGGTACAGGCGTCAGTGCACCCAAATATTGTGCCTTTGCTGGCAGCAAGTGCCTTCACACCGTAACCCCTCTGTGGTATTCTGGAAGAGTGCAGGGTAGTGGTGAGCCGAACACCCCGTGTTCGGTTCAAAATTCGAACAATTTCAAAAGTTCGAGTTCGAACTCGAACACGAACCGAACTCCATGCAAGTCAATGGGACTCGAAAGTTCGTTTTTTTTGTTTTGTTAGAGTGCCCTCCAAGAGGGCATATATGCAAGATATTTGCCATAAAAGGTGTATGGGGGTCCGGGTAGTGCCCTGGGGGACAGGAAACCAGGACAAAAAGTTTAAAAAAAAAAGTTTTTAAAGGAACAGTGAGTTTTCCATGAAAAAAGGTTAAGAATAAAAATGAAAAATTACTTCGGATATCGTGCCTAGGAGGTCCCCATAACCTGCCCGTGAAGTGGCGGATTTCTAGGATGTATAGAAACATTTTAAAACCAAAAAATGACATTTCAAATGACGGTAAATGGTTTTCCTTTAACCTATTCATAAACAACTGCTTGGGGCGGCAGCCTGTATGAAAAGAGGAGACATTTTAGGACACGTAGAACGAGTTTAGTTATTTTTTTTGGGCTAAATTATGGTGAAACTTATGCAGGCTTTGGATGAAAGTAACAATAAGTGCTTTAAAATTGGGCCTTTAGTGTTGGCAACAGTGCCGTCACACCGTAACCCATCTGTGGTATTGTGGAAGAGTGCAGTGGTGGACCCTGTCACAGGTAGACATACCCATCTCTCTGTGTCTAGCTATCGGTATATCTACCGCGATATGTATTATATAGGCATATTTATATCTATGGCTATCTTTAGATGCCAGGCCATTTGGCACAGCTGGCCTAAGAAATCAACGGCTGCGTTTCCAGCCTGCTGGAAGGAAGCCATTAAACAGGTCCGTGACAATTTTCTCTGAAGTCATCACAGGTGTGAATTAAAGATAACACCTTTTTGGGGTCTACCCAGCAGGCAGAAGGAGCAATTGCTCATGGCAGGGAGAATACGCAGCCAGAGCGGCACCCCAACCGCATATCAAAGAAGCAATCACATTCTCTGATCACTGAAGGTGGTCTTTGGGAGATGATTGATAGACCAGGGAATTAAGATTAATGACGAAGCATACTGAGCGTGCTTAGGAGAGGGGAATTCTGGGGATTGTAGGCAAAGGCTCTGCCAGCTAGGAGGCTGGACTCAGAAAAAGGCAGCCATAACTGGGGCATGCCATGGGCTTTCGCTGATCACAGGGGTTCAATCAAAATTGATGATCGGTCCATGCTGTCCATGCTTCCATCTCCAGCAGATCTATGCATGTCTCCATCTCCAACCCCGGAGTCACTGATGCTAGCTTATTGTTTGTAAGTAATGCTCTGTGTTTAATCCTTTTCTTTTATTTGCTGTGTACTGTGTAACTAGCGAATTATTCTAGCTATAATTTTTCCTCTAACAAATGCACTGTGATATATAGCTTTTTTCTATATCATAATAAATATCCATTCATTACATTCTGTTTCTGCCTGATATTCAATTCACGCTAACTAAAGAGACTGGAGTTTTGCTTGTTGTTTTAAGCTCGAGTAGCTCCGAAATTGTGAGTTGCGGTTGCTGGGGATGGTTGGGTACGCAACCGGGGATTGTTGTCTATGTAGTCACTGTCCGGGTCTAGGGTAGGTGGACAGTGCAGTTGCTTAGCTCTGCATCTCTCGCTGCGACGCGCGTAGTGTCTATGAGGACTGGTGGCAGCGTAACTAATAGAATAAGAAGTGGGGCCAGGGATTGTGGGAAACGTAGTCACTACCCGATTTAAGAGAGGACTGGTACTGTGTTGCAATCCTGGGACCATTGTATCGCTCTCTACGTACCTTTTGCGAGAGAAAGTGTGCGGGGACAGATAGGTAAGCAAGCGTGTGGGGATTGTTGTCTATGCAGTCGTTATCTAGGTCTAGGATAGACGGATAGTGAGTGGCTTAACCCGGCGTCTTTCCAGCATTGCGTGTAGTGTTCGTGACAGACCCTGTGGTCCAATATTAAAATGATATGAATCTGGTATAGGCGTCAGTGGCAGTGCACCCAAATATTGTGCCTTTGGTGGCAGCAAGTGCCTTCACACCGTAACCCCTCTGAGGTATTGTGGAAGAGTGCAGTGGTGGAGGTTTTGGTAATTCAGAAGAGATCCCCGATCTATTCAGTTACATCAGCAGCTATAACAAAACCGGGTCAGCAATGTTTTTCGGCACATGTACTGCGCTACTGTATATGGGGAGAATCCGCGCACACCAGTAGCAACAGGAAGCAAACAGAACAGGCAGGGAATACATGGAGAGAATAGTCAAATGGCAGGCAAAGTCGGCAACAGATCGGGTCCTCAGAACAAGCAGGGTCAGTAACAAGTATACAAACTGATTCGGTAAGCTAGCGATGCGGAAATAAAGGCTGAGACACACTGAGCGTGTAGCGATGCACAGCGTAGCGAAGTGAAGAGAAGTAAACATTTTGCAGGCTTGACTTCACTCCGCTCCACCTCGCAGCGTGTCTACACTGCATTACGCTTGCTTCTCACCGCACTGGACAGGAATCCACTAACTAAATTAAAATGTACACACAAAACCATTTTATTTTCACAAAGCACATGGTATATAGGCAAAAAAAGTTTCTACTGAATAAAATACATCAAAAATTACTGTTAATTTAATAGGAATAGTATAAAAATATAAAAAAAGGTAACCCCTAATCATATATATTATAGAGACTCGGAGCGCTGTGTATAGAGTAGGGATGCATTGATACCACACACAGACATATACGTATATATCAACTCGCAGACCTATATATACGTATACAGTCATGGCCGAAATTGTTGGCACCCCAGAAATTTTTCCAGAAAATCAAGTATTTCTCACAGAAAAGTAATGCAGTAACACATGTTTTGCTATACACATGTTTATTCCCTTTGTGTGTATTGGAACAAAACAAAAAAGGGAGGAAAAAAAGCAAATTGGACATAATGTCACACAAAACTCCAAAAATGGTCTGGGCAAAATTATTAGCACCCTTTCAAAATTGTGGATAAATAAGATTGTTTCAAGCATGTGATGCTCCTGTAAACTCACCTGGGGCAAGTAACAGGTGTGGGCAATATAAAAATCACACCTGAAAGCAGATAAAAAGGAGAGAAGTTCACTTAGTGTTTGCATTGTGTGTCTGTGTGTTCCACACTAAGCATGGACAACAGAAAGAGGTGAAGAGAACTGTTTGAGGACTTGAGAACCAAAATTGTGGAAAAATATCAACAATCTCAAGGTTACAAGTCCATCTCCAGAGATCTAGATTTTTCTTTGTCCACAGTGCGCAACATTATCAAGAAGTTTGCAACCCATGGCACTGTAGCTAATCTCTCTGTGGGTGGACGAAAGAGAAAAATTGATGAAAGGTTGCAATGCAGGATAGTCCGGATGGTGGATAAGTGCCCCCAAACAAGTTCCAAAGAAATTCAAGCTGTCCTGCAGGCTCAGGGAGCATCAGTGTCAGTGCGAACTATCCGTCGACATTTAAATGAAATGAAACGCTATGGCAGGAGACCCAGGAGGACCCCACTGCTGACACAGAGACCTAAAAAAGCAAGACTAGAGTTTGCCAAAATTTGAGTAAGCCAAAATCTGGGAAAACGTCTTGTGGAGAGATGAGACCGAGATAGAGCTTTTTGGCAAAGCACATCATTCTACTGTTTTGTTTACCGAAAATGGAATGAGGCCTACAAAGAAAAGAACACAGTACCTACAGTGAAATATGGTGGAGGTTCAATGATGTTATGGGGTTGTTTTGCTGCCTCTGACACTGGGTGCCTTGAATGTGTGCAAGGCATCATGAAATCTGAGGATTACCAAAGGATTGTGGGTCACACTGTAGAGCCCAGTGTCAGAAAGCTGGGTTTGCATCCGAGATCTTGGGTCTTCCAGCAGGACAATGACCACAAACATACATCAAAAAGCACCCAGAAATGGATGACAACAAAGCGCTGGAGAGTTCTGAAGTGGCCAGCAATGAGTCTAGATCTAAATCCCATTGAACACCTGTGGAGAGATCTTAAAATTGCTGTTGGGAAAAGGCGCCCTTCCAATAAGAGAGACCTGGAGCAGTTTGCAAAGAAAGAGTGGTCCAAAATTCCAGGTGAGAGGTGTAAGAAGCTTATTGATGGTTATAGGAAGCGACTGATTTCAGTTATTTTTTCCAAAGGGTGTGCAACCAAATATTAAGTTAAGGGTGCCAATAATTTTGTCCAGCCCATTTTTGGAGTTTTGTGTGACATTATGTCCAATTTGCTTTTTTTCCTCCCTTTTTTTGTTTTGTTCCAATACACACAAAGGGAATAAACATGTGTATAGCAAAACATGTCTTACTGCAATACTTTTCTGTGAGAAATACTTGATTTTCTGGAAAAATGTCTGGCGTACCAACAATTTCGGCCATGACTGTATATATACACCCACCCACAGACCTCAGACCATATATACACATACGCACATGGGCGGGTGGCATGTGGACAATCTCAACTAAATGTGCCCCCCCCCCCATTTGGCTGATCCCTCCAGAAGAAATGTTGAACCCGACAGAGCAGAATTGGGGGGGGGCAATTAGTTGCCAAAATGTGTGTGTAATTCAAGTCTGGATATATATATTTATAAGAATATAGATATATATCTTATCTATATATATATATATACTGTATATCATACCTGCCCTTACCTTCCCCTATAAATTTGCTAAAAATATACACACAAAAAAACCAAACCACTGCCTGAGACCCTGCGCAGCCCACAAGCCACCCCCTCTACCTGGCTGAATGTATCTAATATATATAATTAAATACATTCAGCAAGGTAGAGAAAGAAAAAAAAAAGTTTTATTTTTATGTTCCCGGGGACATTTTAGTAGCAAGAATGTTTTATCCCATAGGCTTCAATGTTAAAAATATTCCAGTTTTAATTCAATATCTAATAAACGGTTGCTTATAATATTCTGCAGTAAAGAGTTTCTTTATTTCTAGATTTTTTAGCATTTTTTAAGCATTTTTTATACTTTTTTTTAAAAAAACAACTTTTTAGAACTTTTGGCGAACGACCCAAAAAGTTCGAAGTTCGCGAACAGCCAATGTTCGATTCGAACTCCGAACGGATCCGAACCGAACGCTCATCCCTAATCACCACCACCTACAAATGCTGGCGTTTCACAAACCTAAAACCCAAAAGAGGTTATTCTCTAAACCTCCGAACCTGCCACCGAATTTCACCATTCGTTGTCATTTTGGGGCGATTCTTCTATTCACCAAGCTGCCAATTCACCAAGCTGCCAATTCACCAAATACAGGCGAATTGACAGCGAAATACATTGCAGTTTGCCGGTAGAAAAATTGTCCTATTGAGAAGTAATTGTTTGTCTATTCACAGAACAACGAACCGTACTGAATTGTAAGCAAAATTACATGATTTTCGGTGTTTCAGTTTGACAGGTATAAACAGGCGAATCCCATAGGATTCAATGTAAAAACGTAATATCTTAATTTATTTATTTTTTTTAAAAAAAGAACATTTATTTTTTTCATTTTCAGCAAAAAGCCTTTTTATTTTTTGGACAAAATGTTTGTTTCCCAATTTTCTATTTTTTATTATTCTGTAGCACACCTTTTTAAAGGAGCTTTTTCTTATTATTTAGACACATTTTATTAAAATCTTTTGGTTTAAACACCTAGGCCCCTATTACAATCCTCGCGCAGCGCATTTGCATGCACGCAAATGCGCGCAAATGCGCTTTTGCGCGAGGACAAAACCATAGTTTTATGAAATGTAAAAAAAACGTCCCTTTGTGATAATGAATAACCTCGTTATGTTTTTCCTTTGGAATCATTCTCTGAGTAGTTTTACGGAAACAGTGTGTTATGTGAACAATCTCGTAACATGTGAAGCTTTGTTATCAATAATTAGTGGATACTGAAAAATCACAAACGATTTGAACTTTCTGACGGTACATTGTTTCCTTTGATAAATTGCAATAAAAATGTTGTGTTATTCTGCGGATTTTGTTGATTGATGTTTGAAGTTTGCCGATACGTCAGTTCTGGATTTCTTGAGTGTTCCAATCTGGGACGAACAACGCAGATGATGAGTTAATTGTTTCCTTTGTACACATCTATAAATTCCACATGAATCATTGTAAACTTTACCTTGAAAAAGGCTCAGACAGGTCCGACTTTTCGGCTCTATGTAAATTTTAATATCTCTTATAATAAAGTTTGTTTTATTGGAAGTCCCTGAGTGCATCTTATATCGTTTACGTATATTCTAAAGAGAAAATGGAACCGGCCAAGTAACTAGAGACTTTGGAGAGTGCTGGACTAAGTGTGAAGGTATATATAAATATATATATACTGTATTTCTCATTCCAATTCTGTAAGTGAATGCAAATATGTTTTTATTTCTGTGCATAACATCTTTTTTAAGGACATATAAGGCATAGGAAGTTCCAGTAGTCTGTAAGTGAAGTGTTGAAATGAAGTTTGCATTATATTAATATGTATTATCCATACTGAATATCATTGCATTTATCATGGTGACATCCCAAATGACCTGCTTCTTTAGGTAACTGACAAAATAGAGAAACCGTTTCTTTTCTATTTAGGATGTTTCAAAATGATTCTAGACATTGTACCAAAGGATAACGAAACATACAGTATACACTATGTAAATAATAATGAACAAACGTCCAACTAAAAGAACAGAACGCCGGACAGAGGGGTCTGCTCCGTGGGAGGCTACAATCTAAAGGAAATAGGATAATGCAATAACCTGACTATGGCAGAAGCATTATTTTCCATACCAGACTTGTTGGTACACCACCGTAATGCAGACAGCGTAACACATCTTTCTGCCGAGACAGAGCAAACACTCAGCAGGAAAGAAAAACACACTTTGCTGATGGATATGGGTTTCCGACTTAGTCAACATATCTGTTATGTAGATTTCTTGCAGGTATTAGCTGCAATCCTTTAGATGCCAAGCAGATATTGCACAAGGTGGAACTCTTGTGGTAATGTGAAATTTTGCAAAACATCAGTCCATTTAACCCCATCACTACCAGTTTTTTTACACATTCACACATACAGTAAAAAAATTGAATATTCAAAAAGTATTTTTATTGTAGTAGCCTTATTTGACAGATACAAAGCACCACCTGCTGGCAAAAAGCATTACTGCAGCTATGGCTCTGTGCCGAATCAGCTGCTGGGGTAATGTGTTTTAGATACAGATTCCCAACTGTTCAAACTTTTAGCGCCTAGATTGTCATGGTCAAGGAGCTAAAACGTTTGGGGCAAATTCTGGAGCTCATTGGTAAACTAATTTCACTTGCAATAAATGTACTTCCTTTGCATTGCACCAGAATTAAATCAAATTGAGTATAATTGATATTAGAGCACCAGCACGTGCTTTGAGGATCAAGTAAATGCTTGGTAGTAAACTGGTTAAAAATAATCTTTCTTGTCATGATATAAACATTCTGTAAACATTCATAAAACGGTGTCATAATATATTTGTTTTCCTGAGGAGCATACTTTTAAAAATAACTAGGCTTAAATGAGCCCTCCAGAAGATAAAATGATTGAGTGGGCAGCATGGCTAACCACCAAGAAATGTGGCAATGTAAAAAGTCAATTTGAAACTTAAATAGATTTAATTGGCCATGGGACCATGACAACCAGTTTGCATCCACTTGTTTAAAAAATGTCTACGTCATGAGACAGTAGATCTTTACATACAAAAAAAATCTAAAAATTCATTTTCTATTGTACATATAATTAAGTGCAATACATCTTTGTTTGTGTAAAATGATGTGAAAACAAAACTCATTTTGTCCAGGTCAGTAATAGATAGCCTTTGGTCACTCAAAAGACCAGAAAAGTAGGAGACCAACCCGAAACTTTGCAAGGAGCTAAGATCATTGTGGCAATGACCCCATTCATAACTGGACTTCTACCAGGTGTATACAGAGATAAGCCTTCCTAAAAATCATTAATATCAGTTGCATTTGTTCTTTGAAGAGATCGAAAGTGTCAACCAAGTTCTGAGACATTTGTTGTCCTGGAGTATGAAGATCAGTTCTCCTTTACTATAACAATAACTTCTAACTATGGTGGTTATTCAGAGAGCACCGAAATGTCGCCGACATTTCAGTGCTCTCTTGTTCCCTGCACTTCGGGGAATCAAATTTCCCCACCCTGCGATGAATTCAGCATTCACCACAGGGTCCCGGTAGTGCAGGGAATCGGCTGCCGAATGCCGCCACCAACCCGCCGGAAACCCATCGCCCGTCGCCGCCAACCTGAAAACATGCTGTACAGCCACCAAATGGTTTATTAGATATTGGTTAGAAATGGAAATATTTGTAGGTTTGAAGTCTATGAGGTTTGTCTGAATAAACCTGCCGAATGAAACCACCGAACAAGGCATTCCGGCAACTTTTCACTGCTGTTCGGTGTTTTCTGAATAGATTAACCATTGTTTCTCTATGGGGATTTCACTGCCTATGAACAGGCACCATACTTGATGGCAGTTCGTCAAAATTGGGCAAACTGCTGCTCTCTGAATAGCCGAATGGCACCGTAGGGGGAAATTCCCTGTTCCGTGCCATTTCGGGGCAGTCCGGCTCTCTCTGAATAACCCCTTATATGTTGGTCAACTTTACCTTCCCAAATGAAAAAAAATATATCAGTATGTCGTTAGGAAATTTTAAATAACATATCCAATGGTGACCCAGCCATAAATACTCATCTTCCCAGTCTGACATGAACACGGGACCAGAGAATGAGACCAACTCGATAATGACTCCATTCAAATCTAGACTTAAACTCTGTTTAAGGAGATGGGTCGCCGATTACAAAATCATTATATGTTGCATTTGGTGATTGGGGAGATGAAAAGAATATATACTTGTAGGTTCTGAGACATCAGGATTCTGCGATTTATGTAGATGAAAGAGTCTGGATTGATTTGCTGCTGTGAAAGGAGTTTGGAAACAGTGAGCAGTACAGATATAGAAGCTGCCACCCAAGGTCTTTGAAAGCTGGACCTTTGAGAATAAGTTTAATATATTTTCCTAATTTTTTTAAAAAAAAAGTAATTTATCTTAAACTTTGCTGAAAAATATTATGTGTAGTGTAGTCTATTACTGAATTGCTACAGTTGTTTCTCTACACAGCCATCATTCAGAGAAGGGGAAACCAGGGGAATAGTCTCTTCCTTTATTTTTATTTAAATTGTTATTTTTAGAATTCATCCAGTGAAAACCAAGTAAAACAAACTCCTAACTATTCTCAAAGTTGTTTTTTTGTGTGTTTTCCTGTTGTTGGGGGCAACAAAGGGCCAGCAGGAGATCTGACCATGATACAATAAAGATAGCAATGATAATTTCTTAAAATAAGAAAACAAACACTGTACAGATTCCATAAAAAATTATGTGTATAGATAATATGTATAAACCTTTATTAGGATGGAGATTCTTTTTAACAGCACTTTTTTGGCCATCCGAGCATCTATTCCTGGTTCATTGCTGTTACTATTTTCATCTTTTGGTTTATTATACATACAATAAGTGCAACAATTATTAATTCCTCAATGGATTGATATTCACTCTTACTGAAAACTCTGAATGATACAATCTGACAACTCTTGACATTCTTTTGGAAACAAAGTAGTCATTTTTGATTCAGTTTGGGAAAGGTTTGTGGCTTCCTTCATCACTGAAATGACCAAATATTCCCAACACACTTACATTACTTTCCCAGCTTGTTCCCTGTATGCCTTATATAGACTGTAGGATAATGAGATCGGACAAGGAATTGGATGGCTTGAAATGAAAATATGTAAAGGGTAAGTGAGGTGGTTTAGCGGCAAAAGATTGTTTATACCACTGAGATTTCTACATCTCCCAATGAACAAAGTCGAGCCAATCCCTTGTTATTGTGACAGTCCCAACTTGTTAGTGGGCCTTAAGGGGTTGTCATAGCCCATATTACCATCAAACGGATAGCACCTGCAAATTAAAAAGGAAAAATGGCTATACTCCGTGGTGCTAGATATACACTTTTAAGGATTCGCTATATTCCCACACTGTGGTGCTCCCGTCACCAGAACAAATTGCAAAATGTGAAGTAAAGAAATGGGGACAGCGCTTCAACTTAAAAGGATGCAGTGTATAAGTGATGTGGTAAATATGGAATAATGCTCACAAGCAATGGTAGGTCCCTTGAGGATTAGGCGTGGACTAAATCAAAGACTTCAAAATAGGAGGACCTCAAAAAAAATGCAGATAATGGTACAGTATTGCACAGAATATAGTGCTATAGTAAGGTTGTATATTCACTACTCACACTTTACGAGAGCTGCTAGCTCTCATATGTAGACCTCACAGGTGTTCAGGGCCAACCTGTTCGCCTCATACTCCCGCAGTCAGACCTCCAAAAAAGCAAAGGAACAGGGATTGCATATAATCCAACAGGATTGTAAAGGGTAAGCAAATATCCACTCACCAAATAGAATTGAATCTCCAGCAGAAATATTCCAGGGTAGCCGCGTGTGTAAACCTCAGTATAAGAACAAAGGTAACATACTGTATACCTCTTATACTGAGGTTTACACACGCGGCTACCCTGGAATATTTTCTGCTGGAGATTCAATTATATTTGGTGAGTGGATATTTGCTTACCCTTTACAATCCTGTTGGATTATATGCAATCCATGTTCCTTTGCTTTTTGGAGGTCTGAGTGCGGGAGTATGAGGCGAACAGGTTGGCCCTGAACACCTGTGAGGTCTACATATGAGAGCTAGCAGCTCTCGTAAAGTGTGAGTAGTGAATATACAACCTTACTATAGCAGTATATTCTGTGCAATACTGTACCATTATCTGTATTTTTTTTTAGTTGTTTTTTTAGGAAGACTTTGATTGATTAAGTCCACGCCTAATCCTCAAGGGACCTACCATTGCTTGTGAGCATTATTCCATATTTACCACATCACTTATACACTGCATCCTTTTAAGTTGAAGCACAGCACCTGCAAATTAGTTTAAGAGGTGAGATAAAAATATTTCAAGTCGGATTCAGAGTTGTCTTTGCTAGTATGCCAAGGTTTTGTTAGAACACTATATTAACCCTTTTTCTATAAAGAATGGTGAAATATGCACTTTACCAATCCCAACAGACTGATGTAAGAATAGTCAATGTGCCGAAGAAAACACTGTTAGCCTTCTATTGCAAACAAGGCTGTCATCAGAAATCTTGAAGCCCATTACTGAACGACTGGTCAGGGACACTCCCCCTGGCTGTCCTTTTCAATGAATTAGTAGCAGTTCAGTAAACTAGTAAAAAATAATACATTTTGCACATGTCTTGCTTACCTTATTTTGCAGGGAGTGGGCTAAATCCTAGGTGGACCAGTAAGGGGACAAAAAGTATCCCTTATCAATCTGGTAGGGGAGCAATTGGTCTGCACCTCTATATAGTTCAAACCATACTAGGCTCTCTCTCTCTGAGATGAGTCAAAGTGCTTCGACTGGCCCCAAATGCCGTGGCTAACTATGAAATTTCTTGGTATCCTGGTTGGCCAATCCTGGGTTGGCATGGAGGGGAGTTTACACCTTTGGCACTTAGTCAAGCTGCCAACAGGTTTTGTTCAAATGACATATCATGAGTTTTTACCCCCATGTTGGCGACTCGGTGTCATGTGAACCCTGCATGGATTGCGGGTGTGAGCCCAATGTGCAGTGAGCCATAATGAAGTATGCAGGTTGAGGGGTTCAAACAAGATATTTATTATAAACAAATCAGCAGAAATAAATTAATAAAGATGGATAGCTAAGATAGAGGGAGGTAAAGAGCAGAACGAAAAATGATTAAACTGGATGAAAACTAGGAAACACAGGAGGAAACTGAAAATACGTATAACTAAATGGGGTAGCAGATACTGAATAGAAAACAGAATATTAACTAGACAGAGAAATGATAATGTCCAGGGCAAGGTATCCAGGTATAGGGTAAGGCAGTCTTGTAGTCAGGTTTTCAAGCAGTAGTCGTGGGATACAGAGAACAGTATAATCAGAAGTCCATAGCCAGGGGTCATACACGTAAATCCAATGGAGGAACTGGGTAGCAAAACAAATGGGGTTTACCGGTATAGCAGAGGTAGTCCAGAAGGGTAATAAAGCGGGTTCTGATGAAGGTCCAGGGGGAAAACAGATAGGAGTACAGTGGGTCCAAAAACAAGGAGTTTCCAGATACAGGTCACTCTGGTACAAGGCTCTGACTTCAAATGAGGAAGTCCAGCAGATAGGGTATGACCTCCTTATAAGGAGGCCTCATTAACAAAAAGCAGGAGAACCTGTAATTTCTAGTGTGCATAGGTTTCAGCCAATTCCATAGGGACCTATGTAACACATGGGAAAAAGGGGCTGCCAGGGTTAAAAATATGCGATCCCTGACAGCAACCCAGGTGGATCATGACACTCTGATTGCAAATTACATATTTATTAGCCAAGTCTATGAAAAACTGTTCACCATAATAGAGAATTCTTTCTCAAATCACATATTAGTGTTACTGTCCTTTATGTGGCAAGAATTTCCACGTAAAAGCACAGGCCTTTGATTAGTGATGGATTTGAATATGTTTTCGACAGAGTTTCATTTAAGTCTGTGCTGCCACCATTTTTAACCTTAGTATTTTTCATTAGAGGGTTAGTAGGGTTACCCTTCCCATGGGACATTTCCATTAAGAACCTATCTTCTATCTCCAGTAACAACATTACTCTGGTTATGGTGAGAAGCGAGTGACTAATGGCCACCCAAGAGACTTCGGAGTTTAAAAAAATAAGCTCTAGCTCTTTGTCATGTAGAGTTTTGTAGCCAAGAGTTAGAACGTCGTCCTATCCATAGCGAGACTGTTAAAAGAGATCTTACAGGTGTAAGTACTCAGACAAGACCTGCTGACAAATGGATGTGAGGTTAAAAACTACAAATATTGCTGCTCTTGAGTTAAGAGAAGCAGAACAAAGTATTATACGGTGTGATTTTAAAGACTAGCAGGAGATTCTTTAACCTACATGGTAACATTAGTTTGTTTTGTCTTCCTTCTGAAATTCCAACCAGAAGAAGTCTTTTATCCTAGACCTTCCCCTCACTTGACACAGAAAGGCTCGTTTGTTTCCATGACTTTGTTGAAAAATTCTTTATATGGCATTACTGAAAATAGGATTCAAATTTTGAAGTTTAGAAATTTATATGTGCACACATTTCAACTGAGCCCAGCAACCTCTGGTACCACTTGTTTAATACAATGTATTACTATACAGTATGTATACTAGCTAATAGGAAGGTTCTATTTAAAAGTATCATCACCCAGCATTGTAGAAAACACTTTAAAGGTGTCCCTAAGCACTTTAGCTAATTATAGTGGTCAGGCTGTATGGAGTCGTCCCCCATCCCTCCATCTCTCCAACCCTCCATCCCTATTTGGCTACTATTATTGTGTGAAGAGGAAGAGTTTCCTCCAACCGCACCGTTGTCACTTGGCATGGGATTTGAATATCCTGTCTCCAGGGACCAACTCTTTGCATGTTGACACCACCCTCTCGCTGAATGCTTGCAAGAGCATTCTGGGTGATTGCAGCCAAGGATTGTTTCTACTCCTGTGCGTGCAGCACCATTCTATCATTCTATATAACTTGCATACGAAGTATGAAAATTCCATGTGATATACAATTTACGTACGCTATGCAAGTTACGTATTGCCCAATTATTTAAGGGGAAAAAAGGTAGGGGGAATTTTGTAATAGAGTGTAGGGGTGTGCACGGCTGAAAAATTCATTTTGTTTAGTTTCATTTAGTGTTAAATTCATTTCATTTTTGGAATTTCTGAACTAATTTCATTTCGTTTAATTTTGGATAGATTCGAAATTTTGGATCGATTCGAATTTCATATATCAATTCTTTAATTGATATCAATTCTTTAATTGATATCAATTCAATATTTGATATCAATTCAAATTTTTGGATCACTAAATAAAACCCCCAATTATTAAATTTTTGCTGTTAAAAGACAATCTATGTCTATCTAAATATTCAGCTGTCTCACAGATTACGTATTTGAGTCAAATTAAATGGTGAAACAAATAAAGTCGTTTGCTGACTATTACTTGTATTGTAAGTTAAGATCAATTCGATAGTTGATATCAATTAGATAGTTGATATCAAATTTGATAATTGATATCAATTCAAATTTGGATCACTAAATAAAACCCCAAATAATCAAATTTTGCTGTTAAAAGACAATTTAGGGTTAAATATTAAGCTGTCTCACAGATTTAGTATTTGAGTCAATTTAACAGGGCCAGGTGCTTGTTAAACAGTGAAACGAAATTAATTTGCTTCATAAAGTTGTTTGCTGACTTATTACTCGTATTGTATGTATTTTAATTTAATATCATTTCAATATCGATTCGATAGTAAATATCTATTCGAATTCTGGAACCCCAAAAAATTCAAATGTTTCTTTTATTTTGATGACACAGTGTATAACAAATGAAATATAGATACCATTTTGTTTCGTTTCAAATTCGGATACTATCGATTCGTTATTTCGGAGTACTTCCGAAATACGAATTAATGAATTTCGTTCCGAATTCCGAATTCCGAATTTTTCCGAAACAAATGCACATCTCTAATAGAGTGGCCCTTTAATATAATTGTGGTGAAAGTACTGTACAATCATAACAGTCTCACTGATAATTTTGAGTGATAGAGAAAGGGGAACATTGTTATTAAGAATGCAAGCGAACAGGGTCTTAAACTGTTTGTACATATACTACATTGCAGGTTTAGGGTACTTGAGTTGTGAATGGGGCTTAGGGTTAGAAGGGCTTAGAATCATCAGGGTTTAGGGGTTAGAATGTATCTACGGTTAAAGAAAATTTAGATATAGAGAGTATTTTTTCTTTCAATTTACTGTGGATACTTATTTTGACTCCTTCACTCCCAAATGATTGTCCGTAAAGCCACTGTCAGGAGCCATTGTTTTTCTTTAGTCCCTTTTCATCAGACATAAAAAAATCTTTGCGTGTATTCTCAATGGTTTTTTTTTAATGAAGGTGCCCTATTTGACAAGCCTATATCGCCATCTGCTGGCCAAAAAGCCGCTACTGCAGCTGGGGCTGCATGCTGATTCTACTGGGGATCCATGTTTTAACATAGGGTCCCAGCTGTTCAAACTCTTTTAGCACGTCAGCAGTCATGCTTAGAGATGCTATGATTTTTGTGGCACATTTTGGAGCCTATTTGCAAATTTAATCTGCAATAGTCAAAATTAGTACACTTGATATCGGGGTCTGAAGATCGAGTATACTCAGTCTTGGTAGTGACAGTGATAGTCATCCTCAGAGAAGCTTAATTGATTAATGTTAAAGTAGGTCACATGATTATTAAAATTCTTTTTTCATTTTTTGCAGTTATCAGATTCCCTCAAGATGTGATCAATGAAAAGGCAGTGCCAATGTTGGCAGTTTTTATAATTAAAATTTTGACATGTATCAGATGCAATTACAGATTTTTTTTTACAGTTTTTGTGCTTTATATAAATGTGCACGGACAGGAGAATATCCTAGGTGTTTTTCATGGAAATCCCCATAACAGAAAAGGAGTAAACATCAAAGGCTATTTTGTCCTGACCATGATAATAGTAGTATATGCACCAGTAAAAAGTAAAATAAACTTTTTAGACAAACCCTCACTGTTTCCCATCATCCAATTAGTAGACATTCCTCATGTTCTTCTCCTTCATATTATTCACATTTCTCTTACTATTTTCTACTAACCCCATTGTACAGGAAGGACTGAGGGGGAAATAGGAAGTCTCCTTATGTTATAATATTTTCTTAGCCAAACTAAACACGGGTCAGAAGATTAAACTTCATCAAAACTTTTCAAACCCGACCCAAGTTAAATAAATGAGCTGTCACGGTTAGGTATGAGGTCCACTATGACTGATTTGGCACCATCACAAAACCTAGTTAATACTAATAGGTTTTGCAAAGGACTTCTTAATGCTACATTCCTGAGAGTCACAAGTAATAAGTGATTTTATATATCATTAACAGATTTTCATACGTAGGTGTAAGTAATTTGCTTAAAATATTATATAAAAGCCAACTGTGAGGATCATAAAAGGTTTTAAAATCCCTGTCGGTGACCAAGAAATGTAGAGTTTTGCACAAAAAGAAAATAACATGTTAGGTTTTATCGGATATGTAAAGCAGATCCTGTACGTCACTTTTAGGGATATGCGATTAGCGTTCAATTGTATCTAAGATAGCCTACCCGAATGTTGCCACCTTCTGGCCGCAGATAGAATGAAGCGACAAAAATGCAGTGGATTTAAAAAACTAGCATGAATTTGGACACTATGGCCCCTATTACATTATTAACGCTAACGTTAGTAGTCTTGTGCGCCGTCAATAAATTTGTTTCGTTTCGTTTCATATTAGCCGTTATTTCGTTTTTTCGTAATTCGTGTCCAAAACTCAATTCGGATTCGTACGAAATACGAATTTTCGTTCGATTCGTTCACTTTTCGGAACAATTGCGACCATTCGTTATGATGAATTTAAAAAGCAAAAATACATTTCTTAATATGGCAGTCGATGGTAGTTTTTTTTTATACGAAATCCTATTGAAGAATTTCGGTGAAACGTAAACTAATCGAATATATATTAGTTTAGTACCTCTGTCTCTGACTGAAGTTGAACAACATAATTTATTATTATTTATTTTTTTAAATCAGAAATACGAAATTGCGTTAACGAATTTAGGTTCTGAATTTCGTAACAACGGAAACGTGACTGGTGGATGACCAACCAGAGGTTTTCTTCTGCTGTGTGACTGCAGTTGCATTACAGAGTACGAAATTCAGTTAACGAATTTCAGAGGTTTTCTTCTGCTTTGTGACTGTGTGTGGTTGCACTCTGTACACCTGCTGTGCTCATTATGAGGGGTTCCCACCATCCCTGTGCTGTGCTGACTTCCTGGGTCTGTACTTCGGCTGTGCTCATTATGAGGGGTTCCCACCATTCCTGTGCTGTGCTGAGTTCCTCCAGGGTTTGTACACCTGCTGTGCTCATTATGAGGGGTTCCCACCATCCCTGTGCTGTGCTGACTTCCTGGGTCTGTACTTCGGCTGTGCTCATTATGAGGGGTTCCCACCATTCCTGTGCTGTGCTGAGTTCCTCCAGGGTTTGTACACCTGCTGTGCTCATTATGAGGGGTTCCCGCCATCCCTTTGCTGTGCTGAGTTCCTCCTGGGTCTGTACTTCAGCTGTGCTCATTATGAGGGGTTCCCACCATTCCTGTGCTGTGCTGAATTACTCCAGGGTTTGTACACCTGCTGTGCTCATTATGAGGGGTTCCCACCATCCCTGTGCTGTGCTGACTTCCTGGGTCTGTACTTCGGCTGTGCTCTTTATGAGGGGTTCCCACCATTCCTGTGCTGTGCTGAGTTCCTCCAGGGTTTGTACACCTGCTGTGCTCATTATGAGGGGTTCCCGCCATCCCTTTGCTGTGCTGAGTTCCTCCTGGGTCTGTACTTCAGCTGTGCTCATTATGAGGGGTTCCCACCATTCCTGTGCTGTGCTGAATTACTCCAGGGTTTGTACACCTGCTGTGCTCATTTTGAGGGGTTCCCACCATCCCTGTGCTGTGCTGAGTTCCTCCTGGGTATGTACTTCTGCTGTGATCATTATGAGGGGTTCCCACCATCCCTGTGCTGTGCTGAGTTCATCCTGGGTCTGTGCACCCGCTGTGATCATTATGAGGGGTTCAAACAATGCTTGAACGAACAATGTTCAATTCGTACTCATGTTCATATCGAACCTGTGGACTCTACTGGTGACTCCCATTTCAAATATTAAAAAAAAGGCAATTTAATTTCATCATAACAAATAATCGTAATTATTATGATAATAAAACGATATTAACGAACATTCTTATTTCATCCGATTCTGAATCTCCCATCGACTACCAGTCTCCCACTCCCATATTAAAAAGGGTAATTTTCCAAACCCTCCCTCAGCAGCAGAAGAAAACCTCTGATTGGTCAAACAGTCACTTTTCCGTTGTAACAAAATTAGGATTTGGAGCCGAAATTCCTTAACGGAATTTCGTATTTCGGATACATTCGGAAGCATAGCAATTTCGGATGCTTCCGAATTTACGAATTTTAGGAAATTTGTACGAATTTCGATTCATAACAAAACGAATCGCACATGTCTAAACTTTAGTGCTCAGCTAAAGTGCTAAGGTTAAGTAGCCCTAGCGTTTCCAGCCCAAATTACAATCCAAATGCTAATGGCTTAAAAAAAAACTTTAGCGATTCGGAGCTTGCGCTTTTCAGAGCGAGTTTACTGAACTTTGCACTCCCTATGCGTAATTTACAGGGTTATCCAAAGAGATTCGAAAAGTCACTGCACGTTCGGTGACTTTTCGTTCTCTTCAATTCGGTTCCTTTTGCCGATTGCATTTCGGTGACCCTGCGGTGTATTCAGCAAACACCACAGGGTCCCCGAATTGCAGGGAAAAGCTGCCGTAAACCGACGAAAACTAACCGAATGCACACTGAAAACAAGCAAAAACATCTGGATTAACCTTTGAAAAAGAGGAACAGGAGCCGAACAGGAGCCGAACATGAGCCGAATCACACACAGCCGAAGCAGCTGTGAGGTAGAGGAGGCAGTGAATAAATTAGAAAAACCATTTGTATGAATCTGGGAAAAAGAAACGCTGTTTGCAAAGAAACTACTGAGCGAAAATGTCTGAAATTTTCACAGGAGGTCCAGGGAATGATAATAGAAAGGGCTGTTACAAAAAAAATAAGTAAACTGAAAAAAAAATAAAAAAAAAATCGGACTTTTAATAAAAAAAAAAAAAAACAGAAAAATGCTTAAAGTATCCTCAAAAATCTATAAATAAAGAGACTTTTTGCTGCAGAATTTTAGAATAAACGGTTTATTAGATATTGAATTAAAACGGGAATATTTTTAACATTGAAGTCTATGGGATTCTCCTGAATAAATTTGCCGATTTAAACCACCGAATGGCAGGGCATTTCGGGAACCTTTCACTGCTGGTTTGTGTTCTCTGAATAGCCGAAGCAGTGCTTTTTCATGGGGATTTCACTGCCCTCGAACAGGCACCGAACAGGCACCGTATGTGCAGGCAATTCGCCAGTATTTGGCGAATTGCCTGCTCTCTGGATAGCCGAATGGCCAGGAAAGGTAACCGAACGCTGATTTTCAGCGTTCGGTTACCTTTCTCAAGCAATTCGGATCTCTTTGGATAACCCTGATAGGGAGAGCAAAGTGGTAATTGGAAAAATACAAAAGAAATAGTGTGGTGCTCCAAACTTGGTGTCATTGCTCTTATCCAATACAACTAGAACAGATTTATGTATACAGGAGTTCCAAGTTCCACTCAATGATACGGAGGCATCCAAAATTCACCCTAATGGGCTGTGTTACAGGCATCCAATTTTATCCTCAAAATGAGAAAAAAGAAGAATCATATTGCACATGGTAATAGACAATTATGCACTTGTACAATATTTCCAAAATGGTTCCACTCACATTTTCATGAGCCCCATCGGCTCAGTAGTATGGGCCTCAGGGTTATTAACCCTTTTGCTGCTAAGGCATTTCACACCTCCGTGCTGAGGTCATTTTTACCGGTTTTGCTCATCATGTTTAAACGTGTTTTGAAGGCTTATTTTAGTATATGACCCAGACATATTATATATCGTTCTTTCCGTCAGACTCGGCAGATTCATAATATGTCCTTATTATATGTATACGTCATGTCCTGTCTGTATATTATAACAAAAAATGCAATAAAATATGAATTTTCAATAATTTACAATGTGTAAAGTGTATTTTTTTCACATTTGAACATGCGAGCAATTGCGGTTATATTTTGTATGGGGTGCGCTTGTTAAAAAAATTAGAAATGGGGTCTCGTTACATTTTTTTTTGGGGAAAATTACGCGGTTTTTAACAAACGCACCGCATACAAAAATCGGTAGTGCAGCATCATTGTTCACATTATAATTGAAATGGGAACAATATTGCTGCAGTAACAAATTAAACATAAAAAAATTTTCATTTTTTTTTATTATTTTTGTTTAAATTTTACATGGTCATGTTTGGTATCGTTGGAAAGGCCATGCTCTGGCCGATCCAACGGTACAAAACATTAACACCTAGCTACCACAGATCGGGACATATGGGGTTCATTGGAACCCCATATCTCCACCATTGGTGGCAGCTAGGGGTTAACTCCAGGACTGACGTCATTGCGCTATGTACGATGACGCCAGTCATTAGGAGGCATTCCCGGAAGCTTGGCCGACATCCAAGATGACTTTTCGGCGCCGAATCGTGATCCGGCACCCAAGGGGTTAAAGACAGGCACAGTTTGGAAGGGCAGGCTGTGCCCTTCCAAACCGTGCCTACCTTCAGCTGCAGGACCCCGGAGATCGGGTGGGAGAGAGGTCCGAGGGACCTCCCCCCCTCCCTTTCAGGCACCTCCTCCGCACTCGTGGGGGGGTGCCTGAAATAGATGTCACCCCAAAAATGTAATACTCACATCTCATCCTGTGGTGAGAATGGTAGCTCGATGCACTTCTTCTTGCTGCCGGGAGCAGAGGGAGACTGGGGGCAAGGTTATGGGGCAGGCTGCTGGATTAGCGCCTGCCCGTAATATCACGCTAAAACGGGGACGCTAAGGAGAAACCTGCAGGTGCAGGTTTTCCTCCCTAATGTCCCCGTTTTAGCATGAAGATCGTGATATGGCCCAATGACAATAAATGTTTCAACTTGAAAAAAATCTCATTTACTTTGTTTATTTTTTTTTATTCATTTTAGCATCACAATTATGTCAGCTCTCTGATTTAAGAAAGGTGCAAGAAAAGATACTTGTTTTCATTTTAGAGTTAGGGTTAAGATTAGGGATAGTATTAGGGTCTTGGTTAGTATTCTAGTTAGGGTTAGTATTAGGCTAGGGTCAGACGAACGCATTTTTCACGTGCGTTTAGCCGCACGAAATCACGGCCGTGCTAGCAGCAAATGACGTCCAATGCCGGGGAACATACAACGAACGGCCGCACGAAAGTTCGTCCGTGCAACGCAAGTGGCCAACGAACGCATTTTTTCGAGAACGTCAAACCACTACTACTGACGTACAGAGTGCGCTGCGGCCGCATAGCGGCGTGTTTGCGTGATTGGGAGACGTCAGACGCTGCACACGTCCGGCCAACATAACGTCCAGACGCAAAAGGGTTTTATTGATGATCCGTACAAAATCACGGACGAAAATGCGCATCGTATGACCGCTATCGCGTACTCCGTGAAAAAATGCGTCCATTCGTTCGAACGCACTTTTTCACAGACAATGCGAAAATGCGTTCGTCTGACCCTAGCCTAAGCAACCTTGGCCCTGCAGTTGTTTAGGAATTACCTCTCTCTTGATGCTCAGCTACCTTTCAGGTTTGGAATGACTCATGGGAAATGTAGTTCCAAAACATCTGGGAGGCCAAGGTTGCTGACCCCTCACATAGAGACTTGTTAATAGGGATGAGCCGAACACTCCCTGAGTTCGGTTCGAAGCCGAAGCCGAACTTTCCAAATGTTCGGATCCGAACCCGAACCTGAACTCGAACTCCATGCAAGTCAATGGGGCTGAAAATTCGGTTTTTAGAGTGCCCTCCAAGAGGGCATATATGCTAGATATTTGCCATAAAAGGTGTATGGGGGTCCGGGTAGTGCCCTGGGGGACAGGAAACAAGGACAAAAAGTAAAAAAAAAAAACGTTTTTAAAGGGACAGTGAGTTTTCAATAAAATAAGGGTTAAAAATAAAAACGAAAAATTCCTTCAAATATCGTGCCTAGGGGGTCCCCATAACCTGCCCGTGAAGTGGCGGATTTCTAGGATGTATAGAAATATGTAAAAACCAAAAAATTACATTTCAAATGACGGTAAATGCTTTTCCTTTAATCTATCCATAAACAACTGCTTGGGGCGGCAGTCTGTATGAAAAGAGGAGACATTTTCGGACACGCAGAAAAAGTTTACAGATTTTTTGGCGGTGAAAAGCAGGAGAATGACTGGAGAATGGAAAATTTGGAATTGGAAAGTGAGATAAATGGGAGAATTTTTCTGGTTTGGCTATTTTGACCGAGAATTCTCTTCAGTCATTCTCCTGAGTTTCACCTTTCTCTGAATAACCCTGTCAGGGTTATTCAGAGAGCGGTGAAGAGCAGGAGAATGACTGGAGAATGGAAAATTCTAGGTCAAAATAGCCAAACCAGAAAAATTCTCCCATTTAGGCTAGGGTCAGACTAGCGAATTTTTAACGTGCGTTTAGGCGCACTTAACCACGGCCGCACTAGCAGCAAATGACGGGCAATGACGGCCAATATACGAAATATGGTCTCACGAAAGTCCGGCCGCGTAACGCAAGTGGAAAATGAACGCATTTTTTCGAGAACGCAGAACCGCTAGTACGGACGTACAGAGTGCGCTGCGTCCACTAGCAGCGTGTGTGCGTGATTTGGAGACGTCAGACCCTGCTCATGTGTGGCCAACATAACGACCAGACACCCAAAGTTTCCTGGTTTGGATCCGTAAAAAATCACGCACAAAAATGTGCACCGTATGACCGTTTTCGCGCATTCCGTGAAAAAATACGGCAATGCGTTCGGACGCACTTTTTGACGGTCGCTGTGAAAAATGCGTTAGTCTGACCCTAGCCTTATCTCACTTTCCAAATCGGCTATTTGGTCCAGATTGTTCTCTTTTCCTGCCATTCTCCTGGTTTTCACCTTTCTCTGAACAACCCTGAGAGAGAGGTGAAAGCCAGGAGAACTGGCAAGAGAAGAGAACAATCTAGACCAAATAGTCAATTTGGAAAGTGAGTTAAATGGGAGAATTTTTCTGGTTCGGCTATTTTGACCTAGAATTTTCACTTCTCCAGTTATTATCCTGCTTTTCACCGCTCTCTGAATAACCCTGTGAATGTTTAATCCCGAGGTGAAAAATAACATTGCTTTAGATGTTATTTTGAATTTTTTTCAAACACCAGTTAACCACTTGGCTGCTATGGACGCGCTCAGCGCGTCCAGCCAAGTGGTTCTCCTGTGCTATGGACGCGCTGAGCGCGTCCGTGCACAGGAGGCAGCAATCTGCCGGATTCCGGCGGATTGCTATGCCCCCCGGTGTGGGCTGACATCTTGGATGTCAGCCCAGCACTCTGGGACCCCGGCGGAGCAATTAGATGTCATCGCGGCGGCGCAATGACATCTAATTCAGGCGCCCCCCCCGCATGTGCGGAGGAAGCGCCTGAAAGGGAGGGGAGGCAGGGGGGGGCAGATCGCCGGGGGGCAGAGGGTTAATCCAGGCACCGTTTGGAAGGGCACAACCTGCCCTTCCAAACGGTGGCTGGGATTAACCCCTGGGGAGCCGGATCACGAATCGGCGCTGAAAAGCGCCGGATCGTGATCCTCTCCTGGAGCTGGCCGACATCTTGGATGTCGGCCAAGCCTCCAGTAACTCCCCCTGAGGACTGGCGTCATCGTGCATAGCAGGATGAAGCCAGTCCTGGAGTTAACCCCTAGCTGCCACCAATGGTGGAGATAAGGGGTTCCAATGAACCCCCTATCTCCCGATCCGTGGCAGCTAGGGGTTAATGTTTGATATTGTTGGGTTGGATCGGCCAGAGGATGGCCTTTCCAAGGATACCAAACATGAGCATGAAAAATGGTTTAAAAAAATAATAAAAAATAAAAATAAAAAAATAAAAATATTTTAAAAAAAATTCTAAAAAAAATAAGCAAGTTTTTTTTTGTTTTTGTTTTGTTAATGCAGCAATATTGTTCCCATTTCAATTATAATGTGAACAATAATGCTGCACTAACGATTTTTGTATGCGGTGCGTTTGTTAAAAAAAGCAAAATTTTCCCCCAAAAAAATTTAACGAGACCCCATTTCTAATTTTGTAAACAAGCGCACCCCATACAAAATATAACCGCAAACGATCGCATGTTAAAATGTGAAAAAAAACACTTTACACATAATAAATTATTGAAAATTCAAATTTTATTAAATTTTTTGTTATAATATACAGACATGACATAACGTATACATATAATAATGACATATAATGAATCTGCCAAGTCTGCCGGAAAGAACGATATATAATATGTCTGAGTCATATATCAAAATATGGCTACAAAACGCGGTTAAACATGATGAGCGAAAGCAGTAAAAATGACCTCAGCACAGAGGTGTGAAAAGCCTCAGCAGCGAAAGGGTTAAATGCAGCATATTAGGATGTTTTAGGGAAATTAATTCTCAAATCTCAATCAGAAGCAGACACCACCCCACCCTCAGTATAGTGTACAATGTATCAAATTGATTACCAGACTAAAAACACCTGGTGTTATGCCCGTTTGTGAACAGAGGTCATTTAGGCTAGGGTCAGACTGAGGCAGTGCGAACGTGCGTGCAGCCGCACATAATCACGGCCGTGCTAGCAGCAGATGCCGGGCAATGACGGCCAATATACGAAGTACGGTCGCACAAAAGTGCGGCCGCGCAACGCAAGCGGCAAACAAACGCATTTTTTCGAGAACGTGAAACCACTAGTACTGACGTACAGAGTGCGCTGCGTCCGCTAGCGGCGTGTGTGCGTGATTAGGAGACGTCAGACGCTGCTAATGTCCGGCCAACATAACGTCCAGACCCAAAAAGTGTTTTATTGATGATCTGTACAAAATCACGGATGAAACTGCGCATCGTATGACCGCTATCGCGTATTCCGTGAAAAAATACGTCCATTCGTTCGAACGCACTTTTTCACGGACAACGTGAAAAATGCGTTAGTCTGACCCTAGCCTTAGAGTTGATAATCTTTCCACGTACACATTAGTTTTTAATTCAATATCTAATAAACCGTTGCTTATAATATTCTGCAGTAAAGAGTCTCTTTATTTCTAGATTTTTTTTGTATTTTTTTAAGCATTTTCTATACTTTTTTCCAATTTTTTTTTTTTTTTCGAACTCGAACCGAACACACCCAAAAAGTTTGAAATTCGCGAACTTTCGAACTGCCAAAGTTCGGGTCGAACTCCGAACCGTCCGAACCCGAACAGCTCATCCCTACTTGTTAGTTAAAGCAAGCTTCTATATTAGCAGCTCAGATCGTTATTGTAGGAGCTGCTCAGAAATATGAAATTACCAGCTCCCTACAATTACTACAATTATCTACTTTATGAAGGAGCTCACTAATACCTTAAACATTTTCACTACTTGAAGTTCAAAAGCTTACGCAGTATCCCAAAATCAAGTAAACTCGACCTGGTCGTATTCTGGAGCAATGAAAAGGAATTTCTTTATTGCCATTGGGCTCCAGAGTATGTCATCCAAAATTTTAGCACCTCAGACATGTCGTCAGAGGTGCTGAAGCTGTTTGAACAGATTGGAGGTCCGTTTCAATTTCAGAGAAAGACGGATCCTCAGCTGTATTAGTATACATGTGGTAGCACTTTTTGGCCAAGCTTACTGACTCTACAATGTATGAATGTAACCATGTACATAGTCCAGATTACAAATATGGCCGCCCGGCGACTTCAAAAAAATATTTTTGCTTAATTATGGTTTGAATAACGCTAGCAGGGCTATTCAGAGAAAGGTGAAACTCAGGAGATTTGTCAGGAGAAGAGAACAATCTAAACCAAACAGCCGATTTGGAAAGTGAGATAAATGGGAGAATTTTTCTGGTTTGGCTATTTTGAACTAGAATTTTCACTTCTTCTGCCAATTCTCCTGAGATTCACCTTTCTTTGAATAGACCTGTAAATCTACAACCTTGATACCCATAACGAATAAATGCCAGTAAATGATCCATTTCTTTAAGGATCCCTTATAGTCCTAAGAGTGAGACATACAGAAAAAGATTTGACGTTGTCTGAATCACTTCAGGAATTGAAACCAGCGCATAATCTCTTTTACAAATAGACATGGGTGAATATCAAAGGAGAACACTGAACACCTGGGATTAAGAAGAAATTTATTGGCATTTACAACATGAACTCACACATCAATCATCACTTTATATATTAAAAAATGGCTAGTCTTAAATCTTAACAGGTCTGTTTAAACACATCAGAATAGAGGGTATTTAGATAGTTGCACAACAACAGAATTAACTCCACGTACCGTATGTAAATTAAATCATTGGGGGTTGATTTAATAAACACCAGAGTGATAAATAGAAATTCAAGCAGTGGCAGGAGAGGCTTCACTGTTTTCTCCAGTGTTTGCAACATCAGCAAACACCAGCACTGATTGAATAACCCCCACAGTGTATATCACTTGTGTGGAAAAGTGCTGGGTTATCAAGGTTTTTTAATGCCAGATACAATACAGGGAAGCAGAACTCTCCAGGCTATATACAAAAGTGCCACCACTGGCCCATACAATAAAGATAGGTGAGGGTTAATGGCACAGACTGGTGGAGGTGCTTTTGTATCTATTCTGAAGATTTCTGTTTACCTGTATTTGTACCTCCTTGTGATCAGAGTGTAGGAAACACTTCCTGGAAGCATTCTCCCTTTATTCCAGGACTCTACTATAATGCTCATCCAAACTCTTATTGTCTCCTGCCTCAACTACTGTAACCATCCTCTCAATGGCCTTAAACAATCCCAGATTATCCCTCCCCTACTATCGCTAATGAACACCTCCTCTATCTTATATCATGTAACTCTTGTACCTTGCCACTCTGATAATCAATACACTGGCTCCCTGTTTCTTTTAGACGTTAATTCAAAACACTGGTCCTCGCGGATAAAGCTCTCCATAACCGTGCCCCTGCCTATATCTCCTCCCTTATTAGCAGGTATATTCCTTAACGGTTATTTCGCTCTCCCAATAATATGTTATCCTTTCTTTGTATCCGCACAGCTCACTCTCGCCTTTGACTTTTCTCGAGGTGCCCCCTGTCTATGGAACTCCCTCACAAACATTTGAATCTCCTCTTGTTTCCAGTCTCTACAAAAAATTACGTTAGAGAGTCCTAACAGCTCACTCCCATTACTTCTCATACTCTGCGATGTACACTCACCTATGTGTGTCAACCCTCTCCACTTAGATTATAAGGTCCTTAGAGCAGGGTCCTCCTTTTCCATAAATCTCAATCGGGTTATTCATAGAGCAACGAAATGTTGCCGACATTTCGGTGCTCTTGTTTAGGAATGAGCTGTTCTGTTCGGACGGTTCGGAGTTCGACCCGAACTTAGCCTGTTCGATTATATCGTGAACACCGAACATTTCCGGGTGTTCGCCGCATGTTCGACCACAATGGACCACAATGCATTTTCCCACTGGCCTGAAGCTCGTAATTGGCTACAGCCTTGCACCTGACCACAGGTTTGGTGCAAGACTGGTTCAACACTATGCCAATCACGGCTCAGAGTCCTGATTGGGCAAATTTTGCCCAATCATGGGCTCACAGAGCTAAGTCCCGCAGCACACTATATAACGTTTCCATGCGCCGATTCTGCACGCATTTCAGAGGAGATTTTAGAGGAGATAGTTGTGTGTTGTTACTGCCGGTCTGCCACACTACTGGGGGGGCCTGGGGGGTCTCATTTCCACCAAATATCAGGGAATTTAGGTGATGTGTGTCTTGTCACTGTGCCAGCAAGTTTTTTTGGGGTTTACAACTTTCTTTAAAACATTTGTGAATTGAGGTGATCTTCTGTGTCTTGTCACTGTGCCAGCAAATCTTTTTGGGGCTCACTAATTTCTTTAAAACATTTGTGAATTGAGTTGATCTGTGCCTTGTCACACAGCCAGTACCACGCAGTATTTTGGGGCTCACTAATTTCTTTAAAACATTTGTGAATTGAGGTGATCTGTGTCTTGTCACACAGCCAATACCACGCAGTATTTTGGGGCTCACTAATTTCTTTAAAACATTTGTGAATTGAGGTGATCTTCTGTGTCTTGTCACACAGTCAGTACCACGCAGTATTTTGGGGCTCCCTAATTTCTACAAAACATTTGTGAATTGAGGTGATCTGTGTCTTGTCACACAGCCAGTACCACGCAGTATTTTGGGCTCACTAATTTCTTTAAAACATTTGTGAATTGAGGTGATCTGTGTCTTGTCACACAACCAGTACCACGCAGTATTTTGGGCTCACTAATTTCTTTAAAACATTTGTGAATTGAGGTGATCTGTGTCTTATCACACAACCAGTACCACGCAGTATTTTGGGTGTCACTAATTTCTTTAAAACATTTGTGAATTGAGGTGATCTGTGTCTTGTCACACAACCAGTACCACCCAGTATTTTGGGGCTCACTAATTTCTTTAAAACATTTGTGAATTGAGGTGATCTGTGTCTTGTCACACAACCAGTACCATGTAGTATTTTGGGGCTCACTAATTTCTTTAAAACATTTGTGAATTGAGGTGATCTGTGTCTTGTCACACAACCAGTACCATGCAGTATTTTGGGGCTCACTAATTTCTTTAAAACATTTGTGAATTGAGGTGATCTGTGTCTTGTCACACAACCAGTACCACGCAGTATTTTGGGGCTCACTAATTTCTTTAAAACATTTGTGAATTGAGGTGATCTGTGTCTTGTCACACAACCAGTACCACGCAGTATTTTGGAGCACACTAATTTCTTTAAAACATTTGTGAATTGAGGTGATCTGTGTCTTGTCACACAGCCAGTACCATGCAGTATTTTGGGGGTCACTAATTTCTACAAAACATTTGTGAATTGAGGTGATCTGTGTCTTGTCACACAGCCAGTACCACGCAGTATTTTGGGGCTCCCTAATTTCTACAAAACATTTGTGAATTGAGGTGATCTGTGTCTTATCACACAGCCAGTACCACGCAGTATTTTGGGGCTCACTAATTTCTTTAAAACATTTGTGAATTGAGGTGATCTGTGTCTTGTCACACAACCAGTACCACGCAGTATTTTGGGGCATACTAATTTCTTTAAAACATTTGTTAATTGAGGTGATCTGTCTCTTGTCACTGGCTGCCAGCTATCAGTGTGTCTCACTGAGTTATACCAGAGTTCTTTAAATTTTTATACCAGAGTTGAATCAGAGTTCTGTATATATTAATCTATATATCACTCACCATGTCTGAAAGAACAAAAAGGACAGGCAGACGCTCACAGACACAGATAAGAGGGCAAGCAGCCCCTGTGTCGGGAGGCTGTGCCTCTGGTCGTGGTGGACGTGGTGCATCCTCTGCAGGGGCATGCTTGTCCTTTCTAACTGGTGCTGGCCGTCTTAAGCTGCAGCAACATACAGAGGTGGATTGGCTAACCAGGCCATCCTCGTTCTCCGAGTCCTCTGCCAGCCAAGCTTCTAGTGCTTTACAGTCCACCTCAGCTGCCAAAGCATCTAATGCAGCCTCCATGTCCACAGCTACTCCTGCCGTAGCCTCGCTATCACACACGGAGGAGTCAGCTGAATTGTTTGACTACAATGACAGTGACATGCTGCTTGAGGATGCGCAGCAAGTACAGTGCTCTGATTCAATCTCTGAGGTTGAGGAAGGGAGTATAATCAACCTAGAGGAAGGGGGTGCCAGTGATGACACACAAATAACTGGAACTCATGTTGTCCCAGCAGCTGCAGCATACTGCCAAGTTGGCTCCAGTGATGAGGAGATAGGGGGTGATGATGACAATGATGATGAGGTCACTGACTCCACCTGGGTGCCGGATCGAACAGAGGAATTAAGTGAGGAAGAGGGGGAGGAGGAGGCACAGCAAACACGAGGCCCAACATCCTCTGTGACCAACCGTAGCACTAGCCAGTCCAAGGCATCACATGTCAGAGCTGCTCCGGTGCAGAGCGCTGTTGTCTCAAAGAACACACACAGGAACTCTGTTGTCTGGGAGTTATTTAAGAAATGTGCAGTAGAGCACAGTGTTGCTATTTGTAATCTATGTCAGATGAGGCTTAAGCGTGGGAAAGATACCGGACACTTGGGTACCACGTGTTTGAGGCGACATATGAACAACTGCCACACATCCCGTTGGCGCAAAACTTTGCGTAGGTCCTCCTCCTCCTCATCTGTCTCTACCCCCACTGTATGTCCTGCCATGTCATTGCCTACAACCTCCACCGACAGGGACAATGCTACAGTAATGGATGTACCAGCTCCTTCCTCACAATGTGCCATCATCCCAGCATTTGAAGATTTACGCAGTCAGATTACGTTGCAGCAGCTGCTGCAGCGAAAGAAAAAATATAGTCCCAACCATCCCCAAGCACAGCATCTAAATGCCAGCTTAGCAAAATTACTCGCATTGCAGCTGCTGCCTTTCCAGCTGGTGGACTCTGCTCCCTTCCGTGAATTTGCTGAATGTGCTGTACCACAGTGGCAGGTTCCAAAACGCCATAACTTTTCACGCAAGGCCATTCCAGCACTATACCAGCACGTGGAAGACAATGTTATCCAGTCATTGGGAAAGGCAGTCAGCAACAAGGTGCATGTGACTTTAGACACGTGGTCCAGCAAGCATGGACAGGGTTGTTACATTTCCTTCACGGCACACTGGGTAACTCTGATCGCAGCTGGGAGGGATCCAAGACAGGGCTCTGTGCTGGAGCTTGTTCATCCACCACGCCTCCAGAAAGCTGCTTGTATGAGATCTGTCTGCTCCACCACCTCTCCCTCTTCCTCCTCCTCCTCCTTCTCTGTCTCTGGCGAAGTGGCAGTTAAACCGACGCCTGACAGGGTCTACGCAATGGCTCAAGCAAAAAGATGCCATACTGTGCTTGAGCTGGTTTGTTTAGGGGACAGGAGCCACACCGGGCCAGAAATTCTTTCAGCTCTGCAGGGGCAGGTGCAGAGATGGTTAACACCACGCCAGCTTGAGCTGGGAATGATCGCCTGCGATAATGGCAGCAACCTTCTCTCCGCCCTACACAAGGGTAAATTGATGCATGTACCATGCCTAGCACACGTCCTAAATCTGGTGGTACAGCGTTTCCTAACCAAGTACCCAGGGCTGCCAGAGCTTCTCATCCAGGCCAGAAAAGTCTGCAGCCACTTCAGACGGTCATTCCCAGCAAGCGTTCGCCTGGCAGAAATTCAAAGAGAATTCCACCTTCCCACAAACCGTCTGATCTGTGACATGCCCACCAGGTGGAACTCGACATTAGCAATGCTGCAGCATCTGCACAAGCAGCAGAGGGCCATCAACGAGTACCTGTGTGAGTATGGCACAAGGACAGGTTCAGATCAACTTGTTTTTTTCCCCCGCAGTGGCTGATGATCAAGGATGCATACACTGTACTGTCACCATTTGAGGAGGCAATGAGGATGGTGAGCAGGGACAGTGCATGCATCAGTGACACAATTCCTTTAGTGTTCCTGCTGGAGCACACTCTGCAGGGAATTATAGATGTGGCTCTAGAGGCAGAGCAGCGGGAGGAAGAGGAGGCCTTCCCTAGCTCTCAAGGCCCCAGTCTTTCCGCAGACAGCATTCCAGCGGGTCCTACTCAGATCAGACAGGAGGAGGATGAGGAGGAGGAGGAGGGAGAATATTTAAGTAGTGGGGGCATTGAAGGTGGGGATTCCTCAAGGGAGGGTTTCGTGTGCCCAAAAACACAAGCGCTAGTGCGTGGCTGGGAGGAGGAAGTGCACGATACGGTCATCCTCATTGACCAGGAAGACTTGGAAGCTAATGCCACCTCCAACCTATGCTGCATGGGCTCCCTAATGATGCAAAGCCTGCTAAAGGACCCCAGGATTCGTGCTATCAAGGAGAGGGATCATTACTGGTTGGCAACCCTTCTTGTTCCACGATACAAGGGTAAAGTTGCAGAGCTCATCCTGCCTGCACAGAGGGAGCACAGGATGACAAAACTTGAGGACGCTCTAAAGCGAAACTTGTGTAACATCTTTTAGGCACTGTTAGATTACCAAGTGCTGACACACGTGCTTCTGAGGCTGCGGGTGATCAGAGGAATAGTGGTGAAGGCCAGGGCTGCTTGACTGATGCATTTTTAAATTTTTTTAGTCCTCGACGCCCAGGGACGTCAAATGTAGGCACCCATTGCCAGCGTCTTCACCATATGGTGCAGGACTACCTAGGGTCAAGGGCAGACCTGGATACCTTTCCAGCAGATGATCCACTGGCTTACTGGGTATTGAGATTGGATCACTGGCCAGAATTTAGCCAATATGCTATGCAACTACTAGGTTGCCCTTCATCTAGCGTGCTTTCCGAAAGGACGTTCAGTGGCGCTGGAGGTTTTGTCACAGACAAAAGAGTGCATCTGTCCACCGACTCTGTAGACCGGCTGACATTTATAAAAATGAATCAGTCCTGGATCAGCAGTTATCAATCCCCTGATGCTGACGTAACGGAATAGATTGGGGATGTCTTCTGCATGCACAAAACCTCCAGCACTGAACTCTTCCACAATACCACAAAAGGGTTACGGTGTGAATGCACTTGCTGCCATGAAAGGCACAATATTTGGGTGCACTGATGCCTGTACCAGATTCATATCTTTTCAATATAGGACCACATGGTCCACCCCTGCACTCTTCCACAATACCACAGAGGGGTTATGGTGTGAATTCACTTGCTGCCATGAAAGTCACAATATTTGGCTGCACTGATGCCTGTGCCAGATTTATATCATTTTAATTTTTTGAACAGCAGGGTCCAACCCTGCACTCTTCCACAATACCACAGAGGGGTTACTGTATGATGATACTTGCTGGCCTGGCACCAAATGCACACTATCTGGGTGCACTGACGCCCATTACCAGATAAAAAACTTTTCAATATAGGACCACATGGTCCACCCCTGCACTCTTCCACAATACCACAGAGGGGTTACTGCATGATGATACTTGCTGGCCTGGCACCAAAGGCACAATATCTGGGTGCACTGACGCCTTGACCAGAATCATATCTTTTCAATATAGGACCACATGGTCCACCCCTGCATTCTTCCACAATACCACAGAGGGGTTACTGTTTGATGATACTTGCTGGCCTGGCACCAAAGGCACACTATCTGGGTGCACTGACGCCTTAACCAGATGCATATCTTTTTAATATAGGACCGCTAGGTTCAGCCCTGCATTCTTCCACAATACCACAGAGGGGTTACTGTATGATAGTACTTGCAGGCCTGGCACCAAAAGCACAATATTCGGGTGCACTGCCACTGACGCCTGTATCAGATTCATATCCTCAGAGGGGTTACGGTGTGACGGCACTGTTGGGGACGCTAAAGGACCAATTTTGAAGCACCTATTGTTACTTTCATCCAAAGCCTGCATAAGTTTCACAATAATTTAGCCAAAAAAATCAGTAAACTTTTTCTGCGTGTACGAAAATGTCTCCTCTTTTCATACAGACTGTCGCCCCAAGCAGTTGTTTATGGATAGATTAAAGGAAAAGCATTTACCGTCATTTGAAACGTCATTTTTTGGTTTTTAAGTGTTTCTATACATCCTAGAAATCCGCCACGTCACGGGCAGGTTATGGAGACCTCCTAGGCACGATATTTGAAGGAATTTTTCGTTTTTATTTTTAACCCTTATTTCATGGCAAACTCACTGTCCCTTTAACCCTTTCGCTGCTGAGGCGTTTCACGCCTCTGTGCTGAGGTCATTTTTACCGGTTTTGCTTATCATGTTTAAACGTGTTTTGAAGGCTTATTTTAGTATATGACCCAGACATATTATATATCGTTCTTTCCGTCAGACTCGGCAGATTCATAATATGTCATTATTATATGTATACGTCATGTCCTGTCTGTATATTATAACAAAAAATGCAATAAAATATGAATTTTCAATAATTTACAACGTGTAAAGTGTATTTTTTTCACATTTAAACATGCGAGCAATTGCGGTTATATTTTGTATGGGGTGCGCTTGTTAAAAAAATTAGAAATGGGGTCTCGTTACATTTTTTTTTGGGGAAAATTACGCGGTTTTTAACAAACGCACCGCATACAAAAATCGTTAGTGCAGCATCATTGTTCACATTATAATTGAAATGGGAACAATATTGCTGCAGTAACAAACCAAAAAAAAAAAAAAACTTGTTTGTTTGTTTTTTTAGAATTTTTTTTAAAATTTTTTATTTTTTATTTTTATTTTTTTTAAAAAACCTTTTTCACAGTCGTGTTTGGTATCGTTGGAACGGCCATGCTCTGGCCGATCCAACAGTACCAAACTTTAACCCCTAGCTGCCACGGATCGGGCCGTTGGCTGCAGCTAGGGGTTAACTCCAGGACTGGCGTCATCGTGCTATGCACGATGCACGATGACGCCAGTCCTCAGGGGGAGTTCCCGGAGGCTCGGCCGACATCCAAGATGTCGGGCAGCTCCGGGAAAGGATCACGAACCGGCGCTTTTCAGCGCCAATTCGTGATCCGGCTCCCCAGGCGTTAATGTCAGCCACCGTTTGGAAGGGCAGGCTGTGCCCTTCCAAGCGGTGCCTGTATTAACTCCCTGCTCCCCGGCGATCGGGAGGGAGAGAGGTCTGAAGGACCTCCCCCCCTCCCTTTCAGGCCCTCCTCCGCACATGCGGGGGGCACCTGAATTAGATGTCATCGCGTCGCCGCGATGACATCTAATGTCCCCGCCGGGGTCCCGGAGTGCTGGGCTGACATCCGAGATGTCAGCCCGCACCAGGGGGGCACAGCAATCTGCCGGAATCCGGCAGATTGCTGCCTCCTGTGCATGGACGCGCTCAGCGTGTCCGTAGCACAGGAGAACCACTTGGCTGGACGCGCTGAGCGCGTCCATAGCAGCCAAGTGGTTAAAAACGTTTTTTTAAAACTTTTTGACCTTGTTTCCTGTCCCCCAGGGCACTACCTGGACCCCCATACACCTTTTATGGCAAATATCTAGCATATATGCCCTCTTGGAGGGCACTCTAAAAACCGAATTTTCAGCCCCATTGACTTGCATTGAGTTCGAGTTCGGGTTCGGGTTCGGAACCGAACATTTGGGAAGTTCGGGTTCGGGCCCGAACTGAACTCGGGGGGTGTTCGGCTCATCCCTACTCTTGTTCCCTGCACTTCCCCGCACTTCGAGGAATCAAATTTTCACCACTGGGGTTAATTCAGCATTCACTGCAGGGTCCCCGAAGTGCAGGGAATCAGCTGCCGAATGCTGCAGCCAACCCACTGCAAACCCATAACCAATCACCACAAACCCATCGCCCGCCGCTGCAAACCCGCCAGAGGGCTGACAAATGCAGCCGACAAGCTGTCGGACTGGTAAAAAAAAAAACACAATATAATTGAAAGTGTCAAAATTGAAATGCTATTTGCAAAACAACTACTGAACAAAAATGCCTGGAATGCACAAATAAGATCCAATGAATGATAATAAAAAGGCCTGTTACAGAAAAAATAAAAAATGCTTTTAAAAAAAAACCAGAAAAAAAATTTGCCGAACAAATACCGAAAAATTTATGAAAGATTCTAAAAAAAAACACTAAATAAAGAGACATTTTTGCTGCAGTTTAAAATAAAAACGGTTTATTAGATATTGGATTAAATGAAACCACCGAACAGCAGGGCATTTCAGCAACTTTTCACTGCTGTTTGGTGTTCTCTGAATAGACGAACCATTGCTTCTCTATGGAGGATTTCACTGCCTTCGAACAGGCACTGTACGTGCAGGCAATTCGCCAAAATTTGGCGAACTGCCTGCTCTCTGAGTGACTGAATGCCCCAAAATGTCACCATACGGGGAAATTCCCTGTACGGTGACATTTCGGGGTCAGATCGGCTCTGTCTGAATAATGCCTAGTGTGTCTGATTTGTCTTAATTTTGTTTCTTTTGTCCAATGCTACAGAATTTGTTGGAACTTTATAAATAACTGTAAATGTCATTTATCTACTACTTAAAGTGTTCAAATACACAATTTACCTATTTTTTTTTCCACAATTGTCTTTATGTTAATGAAAAAGAGTGGTTCCCAAAGAAGAAACGTTTTTAGGTCAGCCTGAGTTGGAGTTCAGAGCAGATATTCCTGACAGAGTAGCCATAAAATGAGCTCTATTTAAGAATTAGGCAGAATGCAGCATGTTATGCTATTCAATAATGTCCTTGACCTATGATCACCAATTCTGAAAGCATGATGATTGACACCTCATCTAATTGATTGAATACAGGTCAAGCGGGTTACGGTTAGCAGCAAATTACCGGCTGGGTGGAGTAGAGGTAACATCACTGCTCTGCATGGAGAGAGCCTATGGAGACATGGGTTCGATCCCAGCGAGCAACCTCTCCAGTAAGTGTCCTTGGGCAAGACACCTAACGGTACATACTCGCCACCCAGGACATACTTGAAAACTAGAGAAATCTCATTGTATCCTTCCTGGTAAAATCCTTTCACAAAAAAAACTAAGTAAAGGCTGTGGACGAAAGATTACAGCAAATGAGCGCTAAGCATTGTGGATTAGAATTCGGTTTTATTCAATATATTTCATGTTTACATTGGCATGAACATTGCTCAAGACAACCAAGCTGAGAAAAATTACGACACATTTCTTGATATTATATATTAAGCGCCACACATTCCGCAGCGCTGTACACAGGTACAATGGATAAAGACAGGGCAATTCTACAATACATACAGGAGGCAGATCAGTATTCCCGCTTGCAGATACAGGAGGACATGAGGGGCCTATTCCCGTGGGAATTTACAAACTCGATGGGTGAAGGGATTAGAAACAGGTGGGGTAGACTACAGTGATGAGTTAATGCAGGGAGAGGAGAGGATCGGTCGGACGTCTTGTTACGACGTTAGGGGCTAGACTTCCCTAAACAGAAGGGTCGTTAGGGAGCAATTTGCTTGCTGTTTTAGGCTATTGCTGCACCAAGGCCTTGCCTAAACAGAAACTTTCCTGCCTTGCCCCTCTCCTGTGTTTATATTATTTATCTGAATAAACCCTATCTGGTTTTCACCCTACCCAGTTTCTCCAGTGTATCACTGCATCTTGGGCCTGCAAACTCGCCCTGTGGCAGTGCACGTGACGCCAGCGTCTCATTGATTTGACTGTTTTCCGCTCAGCAGTGACTTAGTTCAGGAGAGGCATCTGCCCCTGGTGGAGGTCCTCATTCCAGCTCATGAAGCTAGTGTAGCTGCGCGGAGGAGCCCAGCTGAATAGACTGCACCAGGACCATATTAGGTCTCACTATGGGCATGAGCACACTTCCGGTCTCCAACAAAATGGCGTCAGACCCATGAAGCTCGATGATGATGTTATCGGTGCCTTATAGGCCCATTACTATAAAAGAGTAAGGAAGCACCTGACCCCTTGTTCCAGTATTGATGCATAGTGCCTTTAAGTATTTACCACTGACCCCTTTGGAGTACCAAAACAGATTGTTTCCTGACTACAGCTTCCCGCTGCGACCATTGTCTACATCTTTCGACTTTGTATATAAATATTCTCCTTCTGGTATGTCTACTTTACTGAACATAGGTGATACTTGTGCGATCTAGCACTTTATGTGGATATACAAACATCAATCTGTCTTTTGCACAAATTAAAAATGATAAGACCATGAGGGTGATTTCTTGGAAGTAATGAGTTAATCAATCCAGCATGTATAATGTCCTAATCAACGCACACACACACACAGAGACACCACACTACATATAATAGTTATGTTCTTGTTCATCCATCGTTTGCATGAACCTTTGAGAAAATATTAAGAAATAAGGTTGAGCGACTTCCTCCTGAAAGGCTGTAAGCCTCTAGCAAAATCCTATAAATAAAACCACTGAAAAGGAATACATTGAAATTGATACACTATACCTTAGGAGAGTTTTCTCACAGTGCTGTGAATCTGCTCATCACAAAGAACATGGAATGCCCCTGAGGGTGTATCCGAGCAGTCATGGAACATGAAAGTCTATGTTTAATGGTTTACAAAATATACACCAGCACCATTCATTTAAAATGCATCCTCAACAAAAACCTCAAAAAATATTATTCATTACTTAAAAAGAAATGTCAGCTCTAGATGAGTGTATACGTGTAATGGGCTAAAGTTGCTTTTTCCTCCACTACAGAAATTAGTAAATTCAATAATGTCATTTTCCGGTCAAAAAAAATATTTTACAAGTGTACCACACTTCACATGGTCTCAAAGAAATTCTAGCATATGAGAATATACATTGCTTGGCCAAAAAAAGTCACACATATTTATATTTCATAGGACTGCCTTTTGCTTTGTTTACAGCACGCATTTGCCGTAGCATTGGTTTATTAAGCTTATTCAATGTCACAACATTTATTTCCATACAGAGATGCATTAATTTGTCACGAAGATCTTGAATTGATCATGGGAGAGTCCGAGCACTGTGTAAAGTCTCCTCCAGCACATTGTCCCAAAGATTCTCAATGTGGTTAAGGTCTGGACTTTGTGGTGACCAATCCATGTGTGAAAATGATTAGGGATGGGCCGAACACCTCCGTGTTCAGTTCGAACTCGAACACCCGAACGGCCGAAAAGTTTGAACTCTTTCACTGCTGATAGCTGAGCCATTTCACCGCTGTGCGGTGAGATAATTTTTACTGCTTTTGCTCATGTTTAAATGCGATTTGAAGCCATGGGAAATGTTTGACCAACAATGAGTGGAAAATGTTTGACCACAAGTAGTGGGAAATGTTTGACCAACAAGGAGTGGGAAATGTTTGACCAACAATGAGGGGGAAATGTTTGACCAACAAGGAGTGGGAAATGTTTGACCAACAATGAGTGGGAAATGTTTGACCAATGAGTGGGAAATGTTTGACCAACAAGGAGTGGGAAATGTTTATGAATCCAATAGGCTTCAATGTTAAAAATATTCCTGTTTTAATTCAATATCTAATGAACCGTTTATTATTATATTCTGCAGTAAAGAGTCTCTTTATTTTTAGATTTTTTTTAGGATCTTTTAAGCATTTTTTGGAATTTTTTTGAAAACTTGTTTTTTCTCGAACTTTCCGCGAACGTCCCGAAAAGTTTGAAGTTCACGAAATTTCGTACAGCCGATGTTCGAATCGAACTTCGAACTGATTCGAACCAGCAGCCCATCCCTAAAAATGATGTCTCATGCTCCCTGAACCTCTCTAGCACAATTTGAGCCTGACGTACCCTGGCATTTTCATCTTGGAATATGTCCGTGCCATAAGGGAAGAAAAAATTCCATTGACTGAAAAACTTGCTTATACAGTATATTCAGGGAATAACTGAAGATCATAACAGGATTGTATGTTAGGTGGTGACTTTTTTTGCCCAGGCAGAGAGTGTATGGAACATTTGTTACTAATCAGAGAAAAATTCTCTGCATGCAAAGATGCAGTTCTTTGAAGAGTGATGGAAAGGATAAGTAAAAGGTAAACCTCGATTTTGGTACATAGCCTGACCACTTCATTTATGGTGTAGAAATTGACTTGCACATTAATTTGTTTTGTGATTCATCCGAAAATAACGAATCAACAAAGTGCTAAATTCATGAAAAAAAATGAAGAACGAATCACACGATGGACAAATTTTTGTCATGTGAGTTAATTCTTCATCCATTGATTTGCAGGGTTATTTGGAGACAGGTGAAACTCTGGAGCACTTTTGGAGAAGTGAAAATTCTAGGTCAAAATAGCCAAACCAGAAAAATTCTCCCATTTATCTCACTTTCCAAATCAGCTATCTGGAGCTAGAATTTTCACTTCTCCAAAAGTTATCCAGAGTTTCACCTTTCTCTGAATAACCCTGCTAGTGTTAAGTGGTATCTGACAAATGCATGCTAGCCAGTCCACCTCTGAATAAAGTAAATAAATAAAAGTCTATGGGGTCAAAATAAACTCAATAACATCTTATGAACACTACTCAGCATGACCGAAGTGGAGGCATATCATCTAAATGGTGAGCAGTAACTGCTTGCTTGATGCTACTTTCCCAACATCATTGTTGTTACATATTAGAGACTGACTTGTTATTGTTGCCCAGCACCGATAATGAATGCATTAAGACCCGAAACTGTGCCCCAGTCCTCACTTCTGGTCATAGTTACATGGGCCGAAAAAAAGACATGCGTCCATCGAGTTCAGCCTTTCACCCAACACCTACTGCTGTTGATCCAAAAGAAGGCAAAAAACCCAGTCTGAAGCATCCGCCAAAATGCAACATACTGGGAAAAAATTCCCCCAGAATGTCAGTCTGATTTCTCCCTGGATCAAGCAACTTTTACCACATATTAAATATTTCATTCTTCGCGCATACGTTTGCGCCCGCGCAAAAACTCATTAACGCGAGGGGCAAAACCCTTTGCGCAGAACGTCATATTACAATCTCAGCGCAACAAACGTGCGTATACGTCTACTGCAGGTGAACTTGCGCAAGCTTACTGTACTTTGCGCGTCCTATACTTAACATTGCGAGCGCAAATGCATTTGTGCACTGGTACACGGATGGTATTACAATCTATGCACAGTTTGTACTGCACAGCCTTTGCACGCATAATATTAGAAACTCCTAAAAGCTGGTGTTAACGGCAAATTCTATCAACCTGGCTGAAACCAAATACACCAGCCCAAAAAAAAATACGCAGCAAAGTATAGTTACACATTCTAAACATACCCAACCAATAAATTTGAGAAGTTGTGCGTGTTTTTTTTATTGATGCAGCATATATGCGCTGATTGACTTTGACAGGTGCAAAAACGTAATGTGAGACAATTGTGGTTCTTATTTCTGATTGGCTGAATCGCGTGAAAAAACAGTCCGCACACTGATTTCTGCGCGCAACGTTGCTGCTCGCGCATTTTTGCGTGTCCATTTTACGCACATTATTTTTTGAAGGATGAAAAAATGCGCGAGGATTTTAATACCAGCGTTGTTTTACGCGCGTTAACGTTTAACGCTTCGCGCAAAAATTCACGCATTCTGCGTGCGTTTTTGCGTGAAGAATGTAATAGGGCCCTATAACTCTTAATATTATATTTTTTTCAAGAAGACATCCATCCGTTGTTTAAAAGTTTGTACAGTCTCTGACCCAACCACGTCAACAGGCAGAGAATTCCACAGCTTTATTGTTCTCGCTATAAAAAAAACTGTCATCTGAGGAGGAGTACAGTCCATGGTAGACAGACATGCCCAGTCTCAATTGCTTGGGGCTATAATAATACAGGGAGAAAGGGAATTTACATGCTTCCCCTGAACTGCACCAATTGGAAATAGGTTTCTTCAACCAACTAACCAGAGTTGCCTCTGATATGGCATGAAAGATCACAGGCACTACAAGAGTTAATTTACTGGTGCCTGACTGGCCAGCAGCTTTCAGGCTGTGATTACTTTTTTCCAAAGATAATAGAATTTGGACAAACCGAATCGTGACATGAAGGACATTCGACCAATCGAATCATCTGAAATTTTCAATTGATTCGTATAAACCTATTTTTTTTGTCATGCACAAGTCTATTTAGCATGGTGGCTATGTGCCACCAATGATGGGCTCATATATTCTTGTTTATGAGTACATTTATTTTATATAAGGATAGATCCATGATGAGCAACATCTCAAATGTAAAATCAAAGTTGACCCACCGGTATCCAAACCCAGCCACCTGTGGAATGTAAAAATCTAACACTATAGCAAATATAAGTACACTTTTTAAATGTTCTGGTCATGAAAACGCCTATTTATGTCTCTTGCAAGGGTATTAATGTCGCAGGATAGAATTACAATGGGGATAATACGCCATAATATAGGCTCTTGCCATGCTTTTGTCAATAAACTTGGATGGATTGTTTACTGCCCAGCAGGAATGGTAACCACTCCTGGAACCTTGATAAAGGGGACAATATTCCAGATTTATGAATAGCCCCTCACTTTTCCACATTCTCAGTCCACAAACACATCAAAAACTGTTTTTTTTTACATTTTAGGAATTGTAGGTGTTTAAGGGGTTAAACAAAGTATTATTCCAATTACTGATTTCAGTCAAAATTATTGCACAAAATTTTATTATGTGAAAACCTTGCCACGCTTTATTTGTGTATGCCGTGCATGGCAATATAGTTTTTATCAAAGCAGCCCTTTTAAAGCATGAATATACAAAGTGATGCTAAAAGCAATGGTAATATAGTAGTGCATTTTCACTTCATAGATCCTGTGCCAATGAGGATCTCAGTGTATTAATTACTGCTGCCTTTGGCAATGCAGATCGTTTCCATGAAAAATGACCAAAGTCTCAATGTTAAACTGCTTTACTCAACTATAGCTTGTAGCTTAAAAAGATGTCCGTTTTGTTTTATATCTTCCTAATATTTCCATTTCTTAAAATTAAGTTCCTGATTTTATCTAAAAAATATTTGATTTGAAAAAATAGTATGTAAAATCAGACAGTTTCAATTAGTAATGCTATCCTGTGCCATAGAGTTGATAGTAAAAGGGAAGGTCCGACCCAGGTTCCAGCCATGATAATCGATGGATGAATGTGCCAGTGACATAGATGAGAGGAGTGTTTGAATTATTCCTGCTTTCGACATTTTAGGTCCTTGTGTGATGTCCTGGGCCCCTGGCGCCCCCTCTGGCGGATGTGTATATTGCATCCAAGTTCTGGACATTCTTTTCCGTTGGATTCCAAGCCTGGAACTCACCTGGACTCATTTGGTTCACGTTCAGCCCTGGATCATCATCTGGACTCAATTATTTAATTGGACTCTGTATAATAGGAGGCATCGCCCAAAGAAGGGCGCTGCCTCATTTTGGAATTCACGCTGATCCATGTACTCAGTCTGATCTGTTTCCGCATTGTGTTCTAGCTTCATTTTGATTCTGATTCTGATCCTGATCCGGCTTCAGTGTACTCAGCTCATGCATTCATGTTCAGGTCTGTCTTGCTTAGGTACTGTTTGCATTTAATATAGCCTGTCTGTCTTCAGGTCACATCTCTGTCAGGTATAGTCTAGTATTTCTCCTGTTAGTTCTGTTTATTTCTATCTGCTTATAGTTACCCAGGTCCTTGGTTAATCATCTGTTTCGTGTTAATCTGGTTTAGTGATTTTTGCCCTTTAGTTCTGGTATCTCTGTCTCTCCTCGTATATGCCCTGCTTATAGTCCTGTATTCCTGCATTTGTTTCTGTGTCTCAGTAGTATGGTTTATTTCTAGTGCTCAGGTCTTTGGTTTTATGTGTTTTTGTTCTGGATCCTTGCTGTGTATCTAGTCTGCTGTTGTAAAGAAATTCCTTGTTTTACTGTTTATACATCACGGTTCATGTCTGTTCACTGCTGAAGTAGCTCACACCCTTTCTGCACCATGTCAGGCCAGGTCCCACGTTACAACTTGTTTATATTTTTTAGGGTTTTCTTATTCGAAGATACAGTTTGTAATTATGTACTGTTTGTACTTGATGTAGCTAATGAGAAGCATTTCACAGAGAAATGCTCAGGAGTTGAGTTGTAAAGCTGAACCCAATATCCTTCTCCCCTGCCAATGAGCTGTGTGACGGTAGCCACCTTGGACTTGAGGTGCACAGACCTGGAGATGCGTTTGGGAGGTGCGGGTCGGGTGTTTTATTTTGTTTCCCTGCCATCTCTTATGTTGAATTCACCCTGTGTCTGTAGGTACAGGGTGTGTGTGCCATCTGCACCCTATTCCCTGATGGCTATGATATATATATATATATATATATATATTATATATTTTTGAGAAACTATTTTACCAGGATGAATACATTGAGATTTCTCTAGTTTTCAAGTATGTCCTGGGTGGCGAGTATGTGCCGTTAGGTGTCTTGCCCATGGACATTTACTGGAGAGGTGCTGTTGCCGGGATTCAAACCTGTGTCTCTACAGTATTAGAGCAGTGATGTTACCTCTACTCCAATATCTTTATTGCTAATGGTTACTGTCACCGAACCCCATGCTCAGAACAGTCCTCCTGTGGTTTTAGTAATGTTATTTTATGTACCGTGTTGCCATGAGCGCCACTTCTTCCCTGAGCCCCCCTACCAACCAGGACTCTTTCCCTGTATGACTATTGTGATTGTGCAGGGTGGACCTGATGAAGAGCAGGTTTCGACTGCAATGACGGGATGTCTGGATGGGCTGAGTTTGGTAATGGGATTACCTGTTGTTATCTGATTCTGTAATAATAAAGGAGGCCTGCTAGAATGGACAGGCAGTCTGCTTAACCCAATATGACTGGTGTCATATGCTCTATTAGTAGAAATTAAGAACTGACATTAATTCAGGGCTGCTTGCAGAGGGAAGAATCCAGGGACTAGCGGAGGAAAATGAGTACGACGGCCAAGGGACAAACCGCGACCTCGGTTCCCATAACAATCTGTAACACAGGAAGTAATTTTACTTTTCTTAACCACTTCCAAAGCCTGTGGACCTAGCAAATGTTAAGAGACCTACATGGACAGATTTAGGATGAGATAATGGTGCTGGTCATTAGTATAAGAGAAAGGAAAAGATACCTAGGGGCTGAGAAAGTCAGGCAGAGATTGGGACATATGCACTGGAGATAAGAGAATAGGTCAGATCACTCAAAGACAATGGCACGGGGTAAGAGAATTTGGCAGATCATAGGGAATGAGACTTGACTAGATAGAAAGGACTGTAGAAAGTGGAACGATACCCAGTTGCTGAGAAAATGGGCAGAGACATGGGGATTTTATGAAATGGCACTTCAGTCAAAGGGGCTTACACAAAATGAGAGAGTGGAGATCAGGTACTGAGGATTGAGTGTGAGAATGGCAATATACACAGATATGAGTAAGTCAGGCAGAATTAGAGGGGTTGAGGGTAGTGGGGCAGAAAAAAAACAGATGGGCCATAAGGTTGAGAAGTGAAATGTGTTGAGACAGTGGAGAAAGTGTTATAAGGCATATTCACAGGGGGGCATGGAAAGGATTAGAGGAATAGGAGACATGCAAGGTTTGAATGGAGATGAGAGGCAGGCACATTAGGGATAAAGACGTGGTAACATAGAACTTTCACCAACCGAACCTTTAGGTTTGATATAAGCAGCATCTATTAAACAATTGTCAAAAACCTACTTTTTAGGCTAGGGTCAGACGCATGCATTTTTCACGTGCGTTTAGCCGCACGAAATCACGGTCGTGCTAGCAGCAAATGACGTCCAATGCCGGGGAACATACGACGAACGGCCGCACGACCGTTCGTCCGTGCAACGCAATTGGCCAACGAACGCATTTTTTCGAGAACGTCAAACCGCTACTACTGACGTACAGAGTGCGCTGCTGCCGCATAGCGCATGTTTGCGTGATTGGGAGACGTCAGACGCTGCACACGTCCGGCCAACATAACGTCCAGACGCAAAAGGGTTTTATTGATGATCCGTACAAAATCACGGACGAAAATGCGCATCGTATGACCGCTATCGCGTATTCCGTGAAAAAATACGTCCATTCGTTCGAACGCACTTTTTCACGGACAACGTGAAAAATGCGTTCGTCTGACCCTAGCCTTAGGGTAAGCACAATCAGTACCTTAACTCCTACATTTCCAGCAGGGTTGGCTCAATACATTGTGCTGCCTGGGCAAGAGAAAAAATTGCAGCCGTCCTCTCCATTTGCTTTGCCTACTACAACCTGAGCTCTACAAATCATATAATAATCATCATAAAGGTAAACTACTTACATTGATATAAGTACCAGAACATGTTCAATGATACATAAATGTTCAAACACAAACTGAAATAGACACATATCTATGGCTGGCAAGTTTCCCCAATGGAAAAATACTGTTGAGCTACAATGCAATGGTTTAGATCACAGTATGTCTTGTTCCATCATGTAGATTTCAGATTGTAGAAATACGGCAGGATATGATACTCCCGATACACCACTCAGACTCTAAGTCTCCTCATACATTTCTCAGACCCCATACACCCCTCAGATGTCATCCTCATACATTTTTCAGACACCCTGTGTTAAGAATGTAATACTTACTTCAATCTAATTAAATTCCCTTAATAGAAACATAGAAACATAGAAAAATGTCGGCAGATAAGAACCTTTCGGCCCATCTAGTCTGCCCAATTACATGGATACTTTACCTGGATTTATCTTTTGTTTAGGATAGCCTTATGCCTATCCCATGCTTGCTTAAATTCAATTACTGTTTTGGCCTCTACCACTTCAACTGGAAGACTGTTCCATGTATCCACCACTCTCTCTGTAAAATAATGCTTTCTGATGTTACTTTTAAACCTTTGCCCCTCTAATCTAAGACTATGTCCTCTTGTTTTGCTATTTTGTTTCCTTTTAAATATACTCCCTTCCTCTACCTTGTGGATTCCCTTTACGTATTTAAATGTTTCTATCATATCTCCTCTGTCTCGTCTTTTTTCCAAGCTGTACATGTTAAGATCATTAAGCCTTTCCTGGTAACTTTTCTCCTTCAAGCCATACACCATTTTAGTAGCCCTTCTCTGAACTCTCTCTAAGATGTCTATATCCTTCTGGAGATACGGTCTCCAGTACTGCACACAGTACTCCAAGTGAGGTCTCACCAGTGCTCTGTACAGTGGCATGAGCACTTCCCTTTTCCTACTGCTAATACCTCTCCCTACACAACCAAGCATTCTGCTAGCATTTCCTGCTGCTATATTACATTGACTACTTACCCTTAGATCCTCTGAAATAATAACCCCTAAATCCCTTTCCTCAGATGTTGAGGTTAGGACTGTATCAAATATTCTATATTCAGCCCTTGGGTTTTTACGTCCCAGGTGCATTATCTTGAACTTATCCACATTAAAACTCAATTGCCACAGCTACGACCATTTTTTTAGTTTACCTAAATCATTTGTCATTTGGCTGATCCCTCCAGGAACGTCAACCCTGTTGCAAATCTTTGTGTCATCAGCAAAAAGACATACTTTTCCATTAATACCTTCTGCAATATCACTAATAAAAATATTAAAGAGAATGGGTCCAAGTAATGACCCCTGAGGTACCCACTGGTAACAAGACCTTGCGCCGAATAAACTCCATTTACCACAACCCTCTGTTGCCTGTCACTCAGCCACTGCCTAATCCATTCAACAATATTGGAATCCAAGCTCAAAGATTGCAATTTATTGATAAGCCTTCTATGCGGAACAGTATGAAGGAATTTTTAAGGTAACCTTCCCCCCAGAAGAAAACATATAAGAAGCTTTTACCACTAAAAAATATTTGCATTGATATTATTTGCCTCTGTACAAGCTTTTACTGGATTTGAGTCTCATTGAAGACATGGTATATGTACAAAAGATTAAAAGGAAATGTTTATATGTTGCTGCTCATGGCTGGACTAGCCAGGGGTCAGCAACCTTGGCTCCCTGATGTTTTGGGAAGTACATCTCCCAAGATGCTCAGTCACCCATTAGGCTGACTGAGCCACATGGGAAATGTAGTTCCCAAAACATCAGGGAGCCAAGGTTGCTGACCCCTGGACTAGCCCTAGATGAAAATTGACAGCTTAGCCTTTAAGGGCCCCATATTGTACTGGGTTCAACTGGGTCAGAGAATCTCCAAAAAAAAAAACGGCAAGTCCTGCAGGGTCTTCCTGGTATGCAGTGGTTGGTACCTACCAAAAGTGATGCAAGGAAGGACTACTGGCATCAGGGGCACCCAAGACTCATTGATGCACATAGGGACGGAAGGTTAGGTCTGGTCTAATCCCACAGAAGAGCTACTGTAGATCAAATTGCTTAACACCTTAATGACAGGTGGGTGTCGCCCTTCGGGATGGCTTAACACAGGCGAGGCATACAGGTATGCCTTGCAGACATGTACCATTGCGAGCTGTTGCACGCGTCAATGGCTGCAGGGGCAAGCCAGATTTCAGGCCGCCCCGTGCAGCCAATGACGTGCAGTGTGCGCAGGCTGCAGGGAGGGGCTGAGGCAGCCCAATGAAGACAGTGGGGCATACCTGTAAACCCTGCGTCTTCAAAGCCCTCCCGCCGCCCGGATGGCATAGAATGTCTGGGGGCATTGAGGGATTAAAACCGTAATGCTGGCCATGAAAGAAAGGTGTCAGAACACACGTGACACGTACCCCTACCTAGAGATTCTTGCAGACCACATACAACCCTTCATGGCAATGGTGTTCCCTGATGGCAGTGGCCTCTTTCAGCGTGATAATGTATTGTCCCACACTGCAAATGCCTTGGTGCCAGATATCACAGGTCTTGTGAAGTTCATGCCTCAATGCATCAGATAGGTGGTTTTAATGTTGTGGCTGATAAGTGTGGATTTATATAAATATGGCAGTCAAGTGGTATTACAGTGGCTCATTTTAATGGCTAGTTAATTTATCCTCAAGGAACTCAAAGTACTTAGTTTCGATACTGTACTGACCATTGCATTTACATGTATAATTTTGAAAACACTCATAGCATTGTTGGGAATGCATGAATTATTATTGCTAAAGCTCTGTTATGAAGACAACCAGAAAAGCACTGTGGCTGACATCCAGGAGGAAATGATAAATGACTTGGTTACGTTGGAGTAGGAGCTTGATTCTTCAGCTTCACAAGCTTTTCAAATGGGCTGTAGGTACATGCCATTAAATTAACAAAAACAAAAAAAAAATGTGTTTCCTCCGCATGCTAGAAATGTTCCACAAATATCTTTCTGCTTCATGAGACTTCACTCTTAAAACGAGAAAATGCTATCCATTACCTACTGGATTCGGACATTCCACCAAGAATAATAATGAAGACAGTTTGATGGCAGTTTCTCAGCAGCATCAAATCAACCTAAGGAAAGCTGTACAATTAATTTCCTTGTTTTGTCAAAGGAGAAGAATAAAACATGGGAAGTCATTAATAATTATGTCATTTGTAGAATGCATATCATAAACAAGAGTACAAAAAGCTATAAAATAATAATGAAAAGTGCAGACATCCACAATTCTTGTTTAATTCAAATACAAAAATTTACTCTATATGGATCGTTCGTAGAGCAAAAAAACAAGAGGGAGAAGACTCTTGGAAAACGGAAACTGACTATAAAAAAGGTATAGCATTAAAAATACAATGTATGGGCTTATTTTAACTGGAATCGAAAAATATGTTTTCGCTTCATTTAAATTGGTTATAAAAACTTTGTTTTTCATAGTAACATGATATTTTTTTATCATATATTTGTATTGTTGTAATTTATTATTTGGATTACAGACTTTGCTATTAATATCGTTACACAACAAAATGTTCTTTCATGGTCATTCCAGCGCTTCATACTGTTTTTAAGTGTCGGGCCAATTTAAGCCCTAGTACAGTCAAATCTCTGCCCGGAAAACGAGGCAAATATAGTGCAGTCACAGTGGTTACCAAAAACATACACAATAAAAAGTTGTGGTTGAAGGCAATTAAAAAAGTTTAACCACTTGGTTCCTAGTTCCTGCTTGGTTTACCAGTGGTGGTGCTGTTATGTGGAGAACAAGGTGGATGGAGTTATACTTCCCCGACGAGGTCTGACCAGCAGTGGTGATGATATTGTTTATATTCACTTCTATATATTTTTCTTTTATTTTGTTGCATACCGACTACCATATAATTATTTCTAATATACTGTATAGGACATTAAATTCTACCTATTGTTGTAGGCGTTGTGGATAAATGAATGCCTAAACAGTAAAGTGTACAGTCTTGCTGACTTATCGCAGCAAGATACAAAACTAATACCTACTTAATTTCTCCTAGGAGAGGGAGTGTTGAGTCAAAGTGGGGGCATTTCTGTGAGACAAATTGACACTTGTTTACTTGTCTCATCCAAAAAATATCTTGCTAGACTTGAGTAGTTGACTAGCTCCAGCAGGGTTGCCAATGTACACAACATTATATCTATGAAGCTTCACTTGAACAAAATGACCTTAGTCCAAATGGTTTGAATCACCAAAAGATCCCTTGTAAAAACTCATCTTCACTGGCTAACCAGACTTCTAATAACGGAGGGGGTCATAATGATTTTTGTACGTGTTTTAGAATGTGCAACTTTGTAGTTGTTTTGCAATTGCCAGCTGGGTGGAGTAGAGGTAACATCACTGCTCTATAACTGTGGAGCCACAGGTTTGAATCCCAAGAGCACCTCTCCAATATGAGTCCTTGGACAAGACACCTAACGGTACATACTTGCCACCCAGGACATACTTGAAAACGGTTGAAATCTCAATGTATCCTTCCTGGTAAAATACTTTCTCAAAAAAAGAAATAAATTGTAAACCAGACCAATCTCTATGCAGTTGCCTTAGTAAAACACGCTCTTTAAATCAATCATGGCCAACTTCAAATCATGCTGTTAGAACATGCTGTCCTAGAAGGACAAAAGAATCTTTGTGTATACTGCCACTTGCTGGTGTTTTGAAAAATAGACCTGGTTTTGAAAATGATCAGTTGGAGCCTGAAACAGAGTGTCATCAGTATTCAGATCAAAACACTTCATGTAGCACTTATTTATTAGTCTGGAAAATTCTGGAGAAGGGAATTAAAAAATCCACATTTTTACTCAAATGTATAAATTGAAAATTACGTCAACTCGGCAGAATTGGAAAAATTACTGACTTTTTGTAACTCTAATCCTTTTTTCACAGATCCCATCTTAGCGAGTAAGCGTGTGTTTTGAACAGTTTGAAATGGTTTAACCCCTTCGCTGCGGATAACGTGCGAGGAACGTCCTCATTGACTCCCACTATATGCGGAGGACATTCCCCATACGTCACTCGCAAGCGGGAGACCCAACGGATATACTCATTACTCACCTCTCTGTCCGGGGTCCCGCGGCGTTCTGGCTTCAGGGAAGCCAGACGCTGGATATAGGCCGGCCCCCAACATCTGACGTCATCGTGCCATGCGCAATGACGTCATTTCCAGGCAACCCCCCCACGGCAATGCCGGGAGATCGCCTGAAAGGGAGGGCAGGATCCTTTTGGATCTCTCTCCCTTCCAATCGGGAGGGTGCAAAGTAAAAAATAAAAAAAATAAAAAAGCGCCACTTTGAAGGGCAGTGTCTGCCCTTTAAAGCAGTCCCTTTTTTTAACCCCTTACGTACCAGATCGCGATCCCCCATCTAGCTCCGGTGGGGGCCGCCATCTTGGATGGCAGCTCCACCTCCAGGTTCCCCCTCGCCTCCTGACGTATTGCGCATAGCGCAATGATGTCAGATAGCCAGGGGACCCCTAGCTGCCTGGGGATTTCCCAAGGAAATCCCCTGGTGGAGATACAGGGTTCCTTTGAACCCCGATATCTCCAGAACCGTGGCAGCTAGGGGGTCATGGAGGGTGTCATTAGAAAGGCCTGAGCATGGTCAGGTTCAAAGAAAAAAAAAAAAAAAAATGCACCAATATTGTTCACATTTCAATTATTATGTGAACAATGATGCTGCACTAATGATTTTTTTTCTATGGGGTGCGTTTGCTAAAAATCACGTAATTACCCCACAAAAATGTAACGAGTCCCCATTTCTAATTTTTCTACAAGCGCACCCCATAGAAAATATAACCGCAAACGCTCGTGATAAAATGTGAAATAAAAACACTTTACACGCTGTAGATGATTAAAAATTCTAATTTTATTGCATTTTTTGTTATAATATACAGGCAGGACATGACGTATACACATAAAAATGATATATTAGGAGTCTGCCGGAAAGAACGATATATAATATGTCTGGGTCATATAATAAAATGTGGTTTCAAATCGCGTTTAAACAAGATGAGCAAAAGCGGTAAAAATGAGCTCAGCACACAGCGGTGAAATGCCTCATCAGTGAAAGGGTTAATAAATTTATTTGAATCTACTCAAATCTTAACAAAATTGCGTTAACTGTTTCAAAATATATTTACTGAAACACAACATTGTCTTCCTGACTGCTCTTTAAAAAAATGGTGCAAACAGAAAGTAATGTAGATTTCATCACTATCAATCAGCTCCTAAAAAACCCCAAAAAACAGAACTGTTATACATTTACTAACACCAAAACGTACCAAAGCAAAAATCACTTAACCCCAGAGACTAACTGACAGTATTCTTACAGAATACAGAATTCGAGACGAGAAGAATGAGCTATGTTGGAATAGCTCACTCTTCATCGGCTAGCCAAAAAATAAAAGTTCCTATACAAAGTATAGGAGCTGTTAACCCTTTCGCTGCTGAGGCTTTTCCCGCCCCTGTGCTGAGCTCATTTTTACCGGTTTTGCTCATCATGTTTAAACGTGTTTTGAAGGCTTATTTTAGTATATGACCCAGACATATTATATATCGTTCTTTCCGTCAGACTCGGTAGATTCATAATATGTCATTATTATATGTATACGTTATGTCATGTCTGTATATTATAACAAAAAATGCAATAAAATATGTATTTTCAATAATTTACAATGTGTAAAGTGTTTTTTTTTCACATTTTAACATGCGAGCAATTGCGGTTATATTTTGTATGGGGTGCGCTTGTTAAAAAAATTAGAGATGGGGTCTCGTTACATTTTTTTTGGGGGAAAATTACACTATTTTTAACAAACGCACCGCATACAAAAATCGTTAGTGCAGCATCATTGTTCACATTATAATTGAAATGGGAACAATATTGCTGCATTAACAAACCAAAAAAAAAAAAAAAAAGGGTTTATTTTTTTTTTATAATTTTTTTTAAATTTTTTTTTTAATTTTTTTTTTTGACAAACTTTTTCACAGTAGTGTTTGGTATTGTTGGAACGGCCATGCTCTGGCCGATCCAACCATACCAAACATTAACCCCTAGCTGCCACGGATCGGGAGATAGGGAGTTCATTGGAACTCCCTATCTCCACCGTTGGTGGCAGTTAGGGGTTAAGTCCAGGACTGGCGTCATCGTGCTACGCACGATGACGCCAGTCCTCAGGGGGAGTTCCCGGAGGCTTGGCCGACAACCAAGATGTCGGCCAGCTCCGGGAAAGGATCGCGAACCGGCGCTTTTCAGCGCCGATTCGCGATCCAGCTCCCCAGGGGTTAATGCCAGGCACCATTTGGAAGGGCAGGCTGTGCCCTTCCAAATGATGCCTGGGTTAACCCCCACAGAGCCGCCGATCGGGAGGGAGAGAGGTCTGAAGGACCTCCCCCCCTCCCTTTCAGGCGCCTCCTCCGCACATGCGGGGGGGCGCCTGAATTAGGTGTCATCGCGCTGCCGCGATGACACCTAATACCAGCGGCTGCGGTTCCGGATGCGCGGCTGACATCGAGGATGTCAGCCCGCACCGGAGGGGCCAGCGATCGGCCGGAACCCGGCTGAACGCTGACCCCAATGGGAGGATGCGCTCAGCGCGTCCTCCGCATACCAGCGGTAATGCGGAGGACGCGCTGAGCGCGTCCTCCGCATTGAAGTGGTTAAACTACTGTAATATTTGAGTAGTGGATGAAACTTGGTAGGAATAGCAGGTTGAGCCATTAAGCAAACAGCTGGAGTGGTCAGTTTAACTGCTCGGGTTGGAAAAGGACCCTAGAAATACAGTCCACAGTTAAAATAGGCTTTAAAAAAAAATAAGGGTTTGAATTAAATCCGCTCAATCGCTAACATTTCTTACATTTTCATCTACAATTCAACCATGGGTCAGTTTAGAGATTTAATTAAGCTGTTTTTTTAATAAAATTCAGCTTGTTCATCAGCACTTGCGCCTATACTTGCTAATGGGACATTTTGGCTTTGGTGATCCAATTAGAATTGATGGTTAAGCTGATTTTTGAAGTAAAAAAAAATATCAAGTGCTTAAAGGTGTTAATAATTGGCTTTTTGGGCTTGGAAACAGAGAAAAATCATTGTGAATACCCTCAATTTTTATATTAGTGTTGATTTAACACAAGAACAAACAAAAAAAACCAAGTTACCTAATCTAGAAACATAACTCTAACACTAAAAATAACCCTAAAATTCCTGGACACCAGTGATTACTTTTAAGGTTAGGGTTGTTTTTAGAGCTAGGGTCACTAACATGGGTTAGTTACAACTAAAATCTATTTTTTTCAGCAAACTACATGCCTGAATTATCTCGGTAAGGGATCATTTATCGGAATCTGGCTGTGGGCAATTTTTTTCAATTGAATCAGATAATATGTTGAATAAAAACCCCTCAATTCAGTGAACCCTCCCTCAGCTAAGGTTTCAGGGCTTCGAGACCTTTGGGAGGAACTATCCTTATCCAGTTGTATCAAGTGTATCAAACCCTTCCTGCAGTAAGAGCTACTGGATTAGCTGAATTGTCCAGCCTCCCCTGTGGTCATGTGACAATGGAAGTATGTCATATCCTGCAGAGATCAGAAGGAGACCAGCACTGGATGTAGGTGAGTTTTTAAAAGATTAAAACAGGCAGGGGGATTGCAGAGCTAATCAGAAGGGGTTAATGACGGATTGCATTGAACCCCTCAGTTTCCCCCACCATTCTGTTTTAACTCTATAGTATATCTTTAGATACAGACTTTTTATTGGGCGACTGCCTGTAGTGGAAATAATAAAACCATTAGGTGGATGTACTAAGAGCAACTGCAAATTAAAAAAGAATGGAACTTCATGTGAATCACAGTGGCTGCAAGAGAAGGGTTTTCTTTCTCTGCGATATTTTCCTACGTTCTCATTTAGTTTATTACAAGTTCAAGTAATATGTTCAAGCAAGGCAATTCCAGTGATGACTAATAAAGATTTCATAACAGCTATAAAAAGCAATAAACACCTCCCTCCATTTAATGGATAATTACATCCTGGTTTCCTCTTGCCTTGGAATCTTCGGTGACCTCTCGAGTGACACCTACAACCCATTCCTTTGTAGCCACCAACACCAGTGACCTAATTTTGTGAACTTCTGACTGCTCTTTTTTTTTTCTCCGAAACTTTTTAAAAAAAAATAATAATCATCTCAGCAAGAGAGGCTTTATTTATATATTTTTTGCCTTTTTTTTCTGATTACATAGGCACACTCACAGGTCACAGATATTGCGTGGCATGTAAGATCATGCTTCCGTGTAGCCGTAACGGCGCCGAACGGCTGGCAGAGACAGCTCTGTGTTGTTCAAACAACTTGCTGGATCACCTTTCTTATCTAAAGGATTAACTAACAAGAAATCTGTGTCAGAAGAACAAAAACACATTTTTACAATTATGCCAGGCCTCTTTGTAGTAGATTAGTCTGTAGTGTTAGATGGGTTGCCTTGGTCTACAGGTTCAATGAGCTTAGGTGATGAGGCTTTTAGCTCCTGATCATTTTTGAAAAGGAGTGATTATTGTCTTAAGCTCTTAAAGGTGACTGCCAACAGCTCCGGCTCTGACAGACTGAAAAGACATCTAAAAAAACCCAATTGTGAATGGCAGTCAGGCATCATATCTGGTGCATATGGTATTTATCCTCCCTTTTAACTGCTCCTTTCCAAAATATTGAACATCATCCTTATCAACCTGCACTTTCACCGTATCTCAGTAGAATATATCAATTTTGAAATTCAGATTTTCTATATAATAAAAAAAAGCAAGTTTCATAAGTTATGGTGTGTTTAATGATATTGCTGCTGAAGTTAAAGTCGTGACCGGAACTGATTATGCAGGAAATGCTTTCCCATCAGGCTGGGGGAAGCAATTTGGAATCGCACAACTTATTTTTCTTCACAGCAAGTTTCTGCTCAACAAATGCTCAGAAATTATAATAAAAAATTAAACTTTCACTGTGGTAAAAACAAGCAAATGGAATTTCAATATTCCAAAGTTTTTTATACTGTACATAGTTCTTTGTTGCGACTTGCACTTTTCAACAAGACATTTTTTATTTACAACAAAAAATAATTCATAAAAATACTGGCAGTTAGGTGTAAGAGGGATCAAAGGTGGTATTGTGTGAGGGGGACACGGTTTTGGCAGGGTGGGGTTTTTTGGGCAGCTAAAGGGTGCCGAGTTGAGACATTGATTTTGTTTGGCAGGCCATGGGGCCTAGAGTCAATTTATGGCTCAACTCCATTAGTCAAAATCATATGCATATACATAAATAAAATTGAAGCCAACTGACCATGACAATGATAATTTACATATAAAATGGTCTAGTTCTAAAAAGGTAAATTATAGATATGTTTCCAAATTGACTATATCCTGCCAGTGCAGGACTTAATGACTCTGCAGGGCCCAACATCAACCATCCGCGTAAGAAATTTGGCATGGTTATGAAGGCCTGGAGCAACTCAGGCATAGGGTCCTTAAGTTGCCCCTGATGCCAGGACGCAAGGAGGATTTTTTAGTCAGAGTAGGGGGTTAGAGTGTGCAAGCTGTTAGAGCGGGAAGAGGAGAGGCAGGGTTTTCAGGAAGTATAAAGGGCACGTGCTCAGTGGCTCTGCTCTCCTTTTCTCCTGAGGTAACCGAAGGAGCGAGATCCCCACTCTCCCTCCCTTTATTTTAGCTTTATATTGGGTTTTTGGTTAGGGTTTTTTATTTTTTTTCCCTTTGTCACAGCGGGGGGCTGATAGGCAGTGCTGAGGTAGGGTTACTTTAATTAAGGTGGAATTTGGTGGATTAGATGTATGGGACATGGGAGCAGAGTTACGTTTTTTTTGGTTTAGGAGAGGTATGGTGGAAGTGTGGAGTTCCCTGTCAGCACTGTCTATTACTTTACTGTATATGGTTATATGTTTATGTGTTATTTTATATTTGGTGGGGTTATAGCTGTGGCTGATAATAAATATATATCATTCCACAGCTTAGTAGTCGTGTTATTATTGTGTCGTGTGTTATTTATCTCCTTGCGTACGACCCGGTCACCGGTGGGCGACTTATTGGTTTTACAATTGCTTTTTTTCATAGCAATTAGCAAATGAGCTTGCTGTCTATGGAAAGGGAAATCTTCTAACGCTTTAAATCATGTTCCTGGTATCCGTGGTTTCCGCCCATGCCATGTTTAAATATACATTTCTATGTAACCATTTATCCAGTACACGTTAAAACAACTGGTACGACCGGCATGAGTATATGACAGTCAGGGGAGGCAATAACCTCTGGGCCACTCACACTCAAGGATTGCAGGCCACAATCTCATAACCAAATGATTATTCTGCCATGCACATCCATGAAAAAAGACAGTAGTTCTATAATATAATCAACAGTTGAAATGTCAGATACATGTAAATACATAAAATATATCCAATTCTACAGAAAAAAAAGACACTGTAAATGGGGTTTAATGGGTTTCTTTGGGTCACATATGGGCTCTTTGCTTGTACTTGCCTCATGGCCAACACTTGTCAGCTCTTTATTGATCACAGCATTCCTACACAGTCAGTTCTGGAATTCAGGAGACTCAAAAAGGTTAGCTTTGACTCAGTTGACATCCATCAGATGACACTCAGCTTTTAACTCAGATGACATCCATTTTTATGCTGCCATGTTAAATCACACAATATTAACAGCTTAACCAGATCTTCGAGTGCATTTGTAATGCCACACCAAGGGAGTGCGTTAATTGGATGAGTTGTTGTGTCCTATAAAAGTATCACAGAGCAACGATAATACCAATGGATGCACAAGACTCGTCATGTATCGTTCACTTTTTCTCTCTGGTCCATAATTTTTTCCAGATCTCAACCATTTTAATGCTGCTGTAGCCAAGCAAGTGGAATTAACCCTTTCGCTGCTGAGCCTTTTCACACCTCTGTGCTGAGCTCATTTTTACCGGTTTCGCTCAACATGTTTAAATGCGATTTGAAGTCACATTTTATTATACGACCCAGACATATTATATATCGTTCTTTCCGGGAGACTCGGCAGATTCATAATATATCATTATTATATGTATACGTTATGTCCTGTCTGTATATTTTAACAAAAAATGCAATAAAATTAGAATTTTCAATAATTTACAATGTGTAAAGTGTTTTTTTTCACATTTTAACATGCGAGCGTTTGCAGTTATACTTTCTATGGGTTGTGCTTGTTAAAAAAATTAGAAATGGGGAATCATTACTTTTTTTGGGGAAAATGACGAGGTTTTTAGCAAACACCCCCATAGAAAAAAACGTTAGTGCAGCATCATTGTTCACATTATAATTGAAATGGGAACAATATTGCTGTACTAATAAAACAAAAAAAAAAAATTTGAATTTTTTTTACATTTTTTATTTTAAATTTTTGTTAATTTTATTTTTATTGTTAATTTTTTTGTTTTTTACATTTTACATGGTCATGTTTGGTATCATTGGAAAGGCCACTCTCTGGCCGTTCCAATGATAGGAAGCATTAACCCCTAGCTTTCACGGATCGGGAGATAGGGGGTTCATTGAAACCCCCTATCTCCACCATAGGTGGCAGCAAGGGGTTAATCCCGGCCGATCGCCGCTGCAAAGGGAGGACACGCTCAGTTTTTTTTTCTTGTTTTGGTGTTTTTTTTAGCATTTTACAGACTCTGATCTGTCCAATGAAACCTAACTTGAACTGGTGGGGGTGTAAATAATAGAGATACAGGGGTCCAAACAATCCCCCCTCTCCTCGCAGTAGAGCTTGTGTTTTAGATGAACCAATGAATAACTTGTTGCACCATCACCTCCACATTTGCTCCCAGTGTGGGAAACGAGAAGGTGAGTTAGTACAGAGGCACTGTTTGTTTATATGTAAAAGCACATAATGCCACTGCCTTAGAACAAAAGAAAAAAGTAAATTTCTAATTTAATTTTCTTTTTAAAATCATTTGTTATTACACACTATATGGCGATGTTTGGTATCATTGGAAAGGCCAGACTCTGATATTTCGAATGACACCTCAATTGACCTTATGTGGCGTAAAAATCAGAGATGCAGAGATCCAAAGTCCCCTATCTCTCCTCACTGTCACTGTCTTGGTTGTTGATGAAACACTGCGTTGTGCCATCAAATCCACACTTGCTGGTGGTTTAGGAAATTAGATTGCGAGTTAACGTAGCATCATCATTCACTTTATAATTGTAAAGTGTGCAGTGGTGGTGCATTAGGAAAAAAAAAATATTTAAATATGATTTGTTATTATATTTTTACATAAACCTGGCCAAGTTTAGTATCAGCAGAAAGGCCACACTCAAGCCTTTTCAATGATTCCTTATATGTTCTTCTAGTCTTTAGGGCTTCAGAGATACAGGGTCTAAAGATTGTAAATTGTTTGTTTTTTTTCAGCACAAAGTGCCCCCTTGTGTAGGCGTCTGTAGGCACATGACTAATCGACTTAATTATAAATCCGTCCCTGCCTGCAGCGGCTTACTCAAGGCCCATTTGGCTGCACGGCCTACTCGAGTAGTCCCGGGCAGCTGCTCGGTCTATTCCAGGCACAGTAATGTACGCTGTGCGTAACTAGAAACCTGAGGGCCCAGGTGCAAGAATCCACAAAGGGCACCCCCCCAAAAAAGATCTATATTTTTACTTTTTTCCCCCTGCAAAATAAAAAAAGATAGTATTGCCCCAGCTCACATGGATATATATTGCCCCAGCACACATGGATATATATTGCCCCCCAAGCTCACATGGATATATATTGCCCCCCAGCTCACATGGAAATATATTGCCCCAGCTCACATGGATATATATTGCCCCAGCACACTGGATATATATTGCCCCCCAGCTCACATGGATATATATTGCCCCCCAGCCAGTGGCGTCACTAGGGTTAGTGTCACCCGGTGCGGTAACTTATGGTGTCACCCCCCCGAGTTTTACGGATTTTGTTTAACTACTCTTACTCATAAATCAGTACTCCCATATAACACTGAATGCTCATACACACAGTGCACATTACTGCAAGGTTTATTGCTGTGGAGCTCTCTCCTATGCGCACACAAATTTTTGCCAACTGCCAGCAAGTACAGTGCCTGTTAGAAGGCAGTGAAAGCACATATGGATATATATTGCCCCCAGCAGCTCTGGATATATTGCCCCCAGCAGCTCACCTATGGATATATATTGCCCACAGCTCACATATGGATATATTGCCCCAGCTCACAATTATATATTGCCCCCAGCAGCTCACCCATGGATATATATTGCCCCAGCTCACATATGGATATATTTTGCCTCAGCTCACATATGGATATATTGCCCCAGCTCACATATGGATATATTGCCCCAGACCAGCTCACACATGGATATATTGCTCCAGACCAGCTCACACATGGATATATTGCCCCCAGACCAGCTCACACATGGATATATTGCCCCAGACCAGCTCATACATGGATATATTGCCCAAGACCAGCTCACACATGGATATATTGCCCCAGACCAGCTCATATATGGATATATTTCCCCCAGACCAGCTCACACATGGATACTGCCCCAGCTCACATGGATATGCCTGGGCCATTTGTCTGTATTTTTGGAAGGGGAAGAAACTCTATATATTCTGGAGCACACCATGTGGCTCTTGCTGATAACAGGGGGTTCACTTTACATGAGGATCTGTCCATGCTGTCCATCTCCAGCCCCCCAGGAGTTACCAATGCAAGCTTACTGATTAGTTTATTGTAAATACGGCTCTGTGTTTTAATCCCTTTCTTTTATTCGCTGTGTACTGTGTAACTAGTGATTTATTCTATCTATAATTTTTGTAACAAATGCACTGTGATTTATATATCCATTTATTAAGTTCTGTTTCTGACTGAGTCGATCCAAGCTAACTGAAGAGACTGGAGTATTGCTTGTTGTTTTATGCTCGAGTAGCTACGAAATTGTGAGTTGCGGTCACTGGGGACAGATAAGTAAGCGAGCGCGTGGGGATTGTTGTCCGCGTAGTCATTATCTGGGTCTAGGATAGACAGCTAGTGGGTTGCTTAGCCCTGCATCCTTCGCCGCAACCCGCGTTTTGTTCAGGGGAACTGGTGGCAGCGTAACTAATAGAATAAGAAAGTGGGCCCAGAGATTGTGGGAAACGTAGTCGCTACCCGATTCAAGAGAAGACTGTTACTGCGTTGCAATCCTGGGCAAGAGAAAGTGTGCGGCGATGCATAGGTAAGCGGGGCGCACGGGGATTGTTGTCCACACAGTCATTATCTGGGTCTAGGATAGACAGATAGTGAGCGGCTTAACCCGGCGTCTTTTGCAGCAGCACGCGTAGTTGTCGTGACAAGAGGGTCCAACCGACCCTACACCTTCTGTAATGGGATTTCCCTGCTGTGGAGGGGGAATCTCTGTTTGTGATGTCAACGCGAGTATGCGCGATGACTCCCGGGGCCAGGGGCAGTTCTCCAGAAAGGTCTTGATATCATCCAGGATTTCAGCCCACTGTGCCTAAAGTCCCTGCTCGATGCAGAGCAGGGACAAAGATAGGGTGTGAGTGGAGCATCCTCTGCTCTGCGGTGTGAAACCCCATGATGCTCCATACATATCCATGCACTGGAGAGGTTTATAGGAGCCATTTTTGTAATCTTTAATTGTTGACGGTGCAACAATAGGGCAGCAAGACTTCCAGATGAAGCCCCGAATATGCCCCGCCCCACAGGCCATCCATCGATGCATGAATGCCCGTTGGGGCAACGCGTCCCTGATACCAGACATTCAAGGAAACTGGCAAAGACACTGATAAAGACCAAATTTGTTCCAAAAGAGAGCAGGAGTGCACAGAGTGGTGACTCTGGGAACAATATATAGGTAAGGGGGGTACATAAAATTCCACAGTCAATACTGGGGAGGGCACTAATAATTTTTCGCCAATAAACCATACCACTGAAAAAAAACAAAATAAGTGTATATAAATAAGGTTCCATAATCCCAGAGTAATGTGATGCAATGATACCTTTCTGTTGTATTAACCTGATACATATATTCAAAATTTTATTCGCTGCAATTCGGTGGTTTTCGCCGACGTCCGATAACATCTTCAGCAAATTTTCACAAATTACGGTGACCATTCGCTAAATAGGGAATTCACCATATTTTCGGTGAAATTGATTCCCTGAAATGTAACAAAAAGCAAAGGATCTAAATATGAATAGACCCTTTCGTTTCTAACTTCCATAATAACCCCTAAAACTCCATTAAAGCAGGGAAATACAATAAGAATAATAAACAGTGTGGTATGTAGCCTACCCATTAACCCCTAAAATGCTGTTAATCAAGGGAAACCATGAAATGAATAGACTGAGGCATGTAGCCTTCCCATTAACCCATAAAATGCCAGTAATCAAGTGAAAACATGAAATGCATACACTGTGAGACATGTAGCCTACACATTAACTCCTACAATGCCATTAATAAACGAAAAAAGAAAATATATAAAAAAAGAAAGTATACTGCGAGGAATGAAGCCTGGCCATTACCCCTTAATATACACCTAAACCAAGGCAAAAACAAAAGTAATACGCAATGTAATATATATACTCTGACCATTTACCCTGTCACTGCTGGGCCATTTCCACCCTTTGAAAAAAAAAAATTGTTTTGTTTTTATTTTATTATTTAAGATTTTGTCTTTACACTGAAAATGGTCATGTTGGGAATCATTGGAAAGGCCAGACTCTGCTCTTGATTGACCATGTACGATGCACGGGGGCCGGAGAGAAATTGGTCCGAAGATGTGGGGGAAGCTGGAGGCGGAATCCATGGGGGGCAAGGAATAACCTATGGGTGCACACAAAGACGTGTTGATACTGGCCTTCTACCAAACAATTATGGGTCTCTACCAGTGGACTCAAAAGGCTTATTTTATTATATCCACCTTCACCTTTTCAGTGTCTCTGTCAGCAGGGTGTGTATCCATTATTTTAGCACAGAGCTAATAAAGGGTTTGGCCCGATGGCTGAAAACGCACGCTTTTTCAACTGGTTTTTGGCAAATGTTATGGTTCAGGAGATTGAAATCCGTTTTTGCGAATTTTTAATTCTCAAGAACATTTGGAATTGAATATCGGCTCCTGTGGCTATACTTTTTATTGGAAATATTGGCTTGAGCAATTACATTTCAATTTTTCGGTTTGCCAATTTCTGAAAAAATAAAAAGAGCTGAAAGGTGTTGGTAAATGGCTTTTCAGATGCCTGTAGCGCTGTGTAATGTATTATCCCACTCTTACTTTATGGAGATTGTGAGTTGCGGATTTAAAACTGAAAACGATGCATGAACATAAAAAATAATGAAGCGCTCATCACACCTTTCTCTTGCCACCCAACCGCTATAAGCCTTTGTGGAGGTCTCCCCAACCAGCTGGTGCAAAAGAGCAAAGAAATAAAGGTATAGCACAAATCACAACAAATTTGCCAGTGGGGTTAAACCTTGTATACATACAATTGTCCAGAAGTAGTCCTTATATTAGGAGCATATCGCCTCAAATAGATCTTATATTGAATGTCTTGATGTCAGCATTAGGGATGAGCCGAACACTCCCCGAGTTCGGTTCGAAGCCGAACCCAAACTTTCCAAATGTTCAGATCCGAACCCAAACCCGAACTCGAACTCAATACAAGTCAATGGGGCTGAAAATTCGTTTTTTAGAGTGCCCTCCAAGAGGGCATACTGTATATGCTAGATATTTGCCATAAAAAGTGTATGGGGGTCCGGGTAGTGCCCTGGGGGACAGGAAACAAGGACAAAAAGTAAAAAAAAAAACGTTTTTAAAGGGACAGTGAGTTTTCGATGAAATAAGGGTTAAAAATAAAAACGGAAAATTCCTTCAAATATCGTGCCTAGGAGGTCCCCATAACCTGCCTGTGAAGTGGCGGATTTCTAGGATGTATAGAAATATGTAAAAACCAAAAAATGACATTTCAAATGACGGTAAATGCTTTTCCTTTAATCTATCCATAAACAACTGCTTGGGGCGGCAGTCTGTATGAAAAGAAGAGACATTTTCGGACACGCAGAAAAAGTTTACTGATTTTTTGGCGGTGAAAAGCAGGAGAATGACTGGAGAATGGAAAATTCTAGGTCAAAATAGCCAAACCAGAAACATTCTCCCATTTAGGCTAGGGTCAGACTAACGAATTTTTAACGTGCGTTTAGGCGCACTTAATCACGGCCGCGCTAGCAGCAAATGACGGGTAATGACGGCCAATATACGAAGTACGGTCGCACGAAAGTCCGGTTGCGCAACGCAAATGGAAAATGAATGCATTTTTTCGAGAACGCAGAACCGCTAGTACGGACGTACAGAGTGCGCTGCGTCCACTAGCGGCGTGTGTGCGTGATTTGGAGACGTCAGACCCTGCTCATGTCTGGCCAACATAACGTCCAGACACCCAAAGTTTCCTGGTTTGGATCCGTAAAAAATCACGCACAAAAATGCGCATCGTATGACTGTTTTCGCGCATTCCGTGAAAAAATACGGCAATGCGTTCCGACGTACTTTCGGTCGCTGTGAAAAATGCGTTAGTCTGACCCTAGCCTTATCTCACTTTCCAAATCGGCTATTTGGTCCAGATTGTTCTCTTTTCCTGCCATTCTCCTGGTTTTCACCTTTCTCTGAACAACCCTGAGAGAGAGGTGAAAGCCAGGAGAACTGGCAGGAGAAGAGAACAATCTAGACCAAATAGCTGATTTAGAAAGTGCGTTAAATGGGAGAATTTTTCTGGTTTGGCTATTTTGACCTAGAATTTTCACTTCTCCAGTTATTCTCCTGCTTTTCACCGCTCTCTGAATAACCCTGCGAATGTTTAATCCCGAGGTGAAAAATAACATTGCTTTAGATGTTATTTTGAATTTTTTTCAAACACCAGTTAACCACTTGGCTGCTATGGATGCGCTCAGCGCGTCCAGCCAAGTGGTTCTCCTGTGCTATGGACGCGCTGAGCGCGTCCATGCACAGGAGGCAGTGTGACGGAACGGCCGCCACGTGGATGAAAAGATTATTATGTTGTAGCTATTCGTTCATTTAAAAGGTTAAATTTGTTTCTATAATTTAATATCTGTTTTGATGTATTTCGTTTGCCCTGTATTTATCCAAACGAATTCCCCTGTTAGATGTGCTGTAAAGTGTCCCCAAGGTCATAATTGTGTTTTCCCTGCAAGATGCCTTTACCGATTCTGCTGGTAGGTAAAGGGCAACATTGTAGCAGAAAGCCGCTGGCAAGTTGCCAAAACCCGACAGGAATTCCTCTGCTTGCCCTGGAGCTGCTTTTTGGACCAAAGGTCCCCAGGGATGGTAGCTTGGTGTGTGGCAAGTTTGGAGAGGATTCGCCCAGGAGAACCCCTCCATCCCACTAGAAATCCCCCTCCTTTTTTTTTTTTTTTTTTTAAATTATTTATTTAGAAATTTCAAATAGGGCCACATGTCGACCAACAAGAAAGCAGCCACACAGGGCTGTGATATCAACTGTCGTAAAGCATTATATAAATAAGAACTAAAAAATAAATAAAGAGGCGTATTGAAACATCTGCAGGTGCCAAAGGCAATGCCATCATAAGGGGGGGAGGGGAGAAAAGGCCTGAAACCTAAAGAAAAAAGGGAAAAGGGGAGCATAAAACACTTCCAAAATCCCAAATAGCAATACAGGCAATGAGGGAGGGGGGGGGGTTTATCAAAGGGGCACACATCACAATCCCCGAATCCATCTAAATAGCTCCTCAAAATATATAAAAATTAAAAACAACAGAAAAAGAGAGGGGGTCTTCCTATAACATTCCGAGCAGCAAAAGACATCAAATAAACAACTAAACATGAGTCAAAAATGCAAAACCATGAACTAAAAAGAACGCATTGAAAAAGAGGCGGCTTCTCGTAAAGGTGTTGTGCAAACAAGTCAGAGAGTCCCATCACCTAAGTTCTCAGCCCGGGGAGACGAGCGCACCATCCGGCGCAAAACCCGCCCCCAGTAAAACCGGCCAGGCCTCGGCCGGGTCCGAGATTACATACGACATTTTGTTATGGGTAACCACTAATGAGCCGGCTGGACCCCAGCGGTACCGGACCCCTTTATGCCTGAGGAAAGTTGTCACCTCGCGATATCTGCGGCGCGCCATCAGCGTTGCGAAGGGCAGGTCGTGAAATAATTTCAGGGTTACTCCATCGAATAGGACATCAGCTCGCGCCCCTGGCACTGTCATGATCCGTGTTTTGGCTGCCACATCTGCTGTGACCGCGATCACATCTCTCGGGGCATCCCGTGGGGCCTCAGCAGCCTTGCGAATGCGGTAGACCGTGCTAAACACCTCCGGGGTGTCAGGCGGATCCTCCAAAACCTGGCGTGCCAGACTATTAGTGTACGAGAGTAAGTCCGCTGGAGTAACCGACTCGGGAACTCCCCGGACACGGACATTACGCCGACGGTGCCGGGACTCCAGAGCCTCCACTGAGCGTGTCAAAACCTCCACCTGAGACCTGAGAGCAGTCACCTGTGCCGACAATACCGTCTGTTCTTCTGCCAACTCCACAGTCTGAGCCTGAACCGCCACCATCTGTGAGCGCACCTCCTTTACCTCAGAGCGCATGTTAGATAATTCGGTCAGCCATATTGATTTGATCTCCGCTATGAAGTTTCTATAGTCCTGCATCGTAGTGGGGCGCATGTCATCTGGGGCATCCGCAGGGGTCCCGGCAGAGCTTGGAGGCGTTGCTGCACCCAATAGAGAGCCAGTCTCCCCTGGGGTATCCGATATCCGCTGCGGTTGTAGGTCTCCCTCTTGTTGCGGGCCGTCCGTCCGTCGTGACAGGTCCTCCGCATCCGACATTAGCGTATCAGCCTCTGAGCCACCTGCGGAGGGCTCCGTAGCCGTGGCCTCAGGTAACTCCGCTGCCAAGGCCTTTTTCCTCTTTTTCTGCGCTCTCTTGCGTGCAGCGGCACTCATAGTCATTGGATTCTTGTCCCGGGACGTCTCGGCGGGCCAATCGGGCCCCCGTCCGTTGTGCCAGGAGCAGTATTCCTCCTCAGAGGAGTCATACCCCATGGGCAGGAGGGAAGAGGGGGGTATAACTGTTGCAGAGCCTCTATAATTCAGTGAATCTCTAATGTCCGCCTGTCTGGTGTCCACCAACCTGCGCTGTGGAAGTGTTTTCAGCTTCTTCCCCATGCTCAGTCGACAGTAAAGTCTCTCCAGCCAGGAATCAGGTCCGATATGGCCTCCAGGAAACACCCCAGGCTCCACAAGATGGCCGCCGCAACTAGGCCGCACCAGGCCAGAAGGTCCAGGAAGTCAGATGGGGGCGATAAAACGCTCGAAAATCAGCGGCGCCGTGAGCACCACACAGTCCACTCGTCCTGGGGGCCCTCAGCAGATCAAAATCGGACGGTTCAGACACTGTAATTGTGACCTGGTATAGGGTAAACAGCGGAGCTCCTCTAACATGCGTCTGCTCCCGTCCGTCGCTAGCCACGCCTCATCAGAAATCCCCCTCCTGCCCGGAGCCTGTCAGCCCCTGCACCGCAGTCTTGGAGAGAGAGCTGACAAACTCTATCTGATGGCGTTCTGACCCCTCTGGACGGATCGGGTAGCTTCTTTCAGGGAAGCAGCCCGGGGACCCGATCTACCCAAGGTGTAAAGGGGGTGCCGGAGCGCCCAGGGAATCCCCCCGAAAACCGCATTTCCCAGACCAACGGGCTGGGAGCCGCGCCCGCACCATGGGGGGGGCATCGGACAACAGACAGGCAGGCGCCAGAAACTGGGCTATGGCTAAGCCCCAGTGCAGAATTCACTCCAGGGGTCTGGGGGTGGGCATGGGAGAGAACAATGGGACTGTACCATATAAAAGGACCGTGTATGTTCTGTTTGTCATTAAAAAAACAACTTGCTTAAACCTATACTGAGTCACGACTAGTATTTGGGAGGGCATAATCACTGAATCCTTCACTTCCAGACCATCTAGGGACCGCTGTCAATCTCTTACCCACCTTGCTAGCTCGCTACCGGCTAAGCTCTCCAGCAAGACTCGGCGCCGCAGACGGAGCTACCCCTGCAGCGTAGCTGATCTGTAAAAGGCAGCAATCTGCCGGATTCCGGTGGATTGCTGCGCTCCCCCGGTGTGGGCTGACATCCTGGATGTCAGCCCAGCACTCCGGGACCCCGGCGGAGCAATTAGATGTCATCGCGGCGGCGCAATGACATCTAATTCAGGCGCCCCCCCACATGTGCGGAGGAAGCACCTGAAAGGGAGGGGGGCGGTCCTTCGGAACTCTCTCCCTCCCGATCGCCGGGGGGCAGAGGGTTAATCCAGGTACTGTTTGGAAGGACACAGCCTGCCCTTCCAAACGGTGGCTGTGATTAACCCCTGGGGAGCCGGATCACGAATCAGCGCCGGATCGTGATCCTCTTCTGGAGCTGGCCGACATCTTGGATGTCGGCCAAGCCTCCAGGAACTTCCCCTGAGGACTGGCGTCATCGTGCATAGCACGATGATGCCAGTCCTGGAGTTAACCCCTAGCTGCCACCAATGGTAGAGATAGGGGGTTCCAATGAACCCCCTATCTCCCGATCCGTGGCAGCTAGGGGTTAATGTTTGATATCGTTGGATCGGCCAGAGCATGGCCTTTCCAAGGATACCAAACATGAGCATTTAAAATATTTTTTTTTTTTTTTTTTTTTTTAAAACAAGTTTTTTTGTTTTTTTCTGTTTTGTTAATGCAGCAATATTGTTCCCATTTCAATTATAATGTGAACAATAATGCTGCACTAACGATTTTTGTATGCATTGCGTTTGTTAAAAAAGCGAAATTTTCCCCAAAAAAAATGTAACGAGACCCCATTTCTAATTTTTTTAACAAGCGCACCCCATACAAAATATAACCGCAAATGATCGCATGTTAAAATGTGAAAAAAAAACTTTACACATAATAAATTATTGAAAATTCAAATTTTATTGCATTTTTTGTTATAATATACAGACATGACATAACGTATACATATAATAATGACATATTATGAATCTGCCAAGTCTGCCGGAAAGAACGATATATAATATGTCTGGGTCATATATCAAAATATGGCTACAAAACGCAGTTAAACATGATGAGCGAAAGCGGTAAAAATGACCTCAGCACAGAGGTGTGAAAAGCCTCAGCAGCGAAAGGGTTAAATGCAGCATATTAGGATGTTTTAGGAGGGAAATTAATTCTCAAATCTCAATCAGAAGCAGACACCACCCCTCAGTATAGTGTACAATGTATCAAATTGCTTACCAGACTAAAAACACCTGGTGTTATGCCCGGATACCAGGGTGACACCGGGAAGTGGGGGGTATGAACCCAGTATGCAGTTTCCTGCAGAGATGACCAGATGGGTAAGGTTAGGAAGGGGATGACAGATGGAAACTGACCGGATGAATTCTGCAGGATGGTGGGAAGCATGGTGGAAACAAATGCAGGAACCAGGAAAACAAGATGAACAAATAGGGTTTTTGCAGAGCAGCAGGTAACAGAACTTCTCTCATTGAACACAAGAGCTGTAATGAACCAGCAATTGGTCAGTGTGGGGCGGAGTACTATATTTTGTGTGTGTGGTGTGACGTGCTTTGGTGTTAACTGTTTAATTGCTGGTTGCTGGATGTAGGATGCAGGTTACAGGGCAGGAACAATGCAGGGAATGCACCACCAGAGTGGGTGTAAGGATGGTTGCAGCCATGGGCATGACAGTACCCGTGTCCCAACGGTCGCACTCCGTGCGAGCAAAGACTGGCAGCAGCTGGGCATCAGCGTACAGGCTGCAGTGTCCACTCTCCTGATACAGGGTCCTGGACAGGAATGACAAGAGTCCCCTGAACTGTATAACAGCCTGGTACTTCGGGTGACGGGTCTGGATGAGCGGGAATGCCACAGCCCCGTAGACTCTTCGATACGGAGTGGCACAGGTAAGATGCAGTGTTGCCTGAGAACACAGTGCCCACATAGGAGGATGGCATCGGAACAAGAGTCGTGTGAAGACCATCCTAGGCCTCTCCAATCTTGGGTCTAGGGACATTGGTTTGGCGACGGCTTCTCCGCTGTTGTCTCCTGGTCCTCGATTTGGACTTCTTGCTGCGGTTGGCATCCAAGGAATTGTTAATAACCGGGTCAGCGGTAAGAATGGGCATCTTCTCTTCTCCTCCAGGTTCGCTTTCATCACTAAAGGAGGAAAAGAGTTTAAGACGGGATGTATGGTCCTCTTCATCATCCTCTTTGCCGCAATCTCCCTCTGCTACAGAGTCCTCGCTGTAAGAGGAACAGAATCCTTGCCATGCCTTCATAGGGGTGTCAGACCCCGGAGATCCCACACGATGACTTAGGGGCATTTTGGAGACCACGGTATCCTCTGGATCTGATTCCTCAGAGGGTATACAACCAAATGGGAGAAAGTCATACAGAGGGTCATAACCAGCTTCTTGTCACGTTCTGTGCTGGCAAATCTGTCTTCCTGCCCTCTGTATTTGTAATATATGTTTTTCCCTTGTGTTTCTGTTGCTGCCAATTCCTGGGTGGCCTCCCAGGGGTTAATTGGTGTTCTGTGTGCTGCTCACCTGTTGACCCTTGCCTTGATTCTCCTGCCTATATTAGAGCAATGTACCTATAGTACATTGCTGGGTCATTTTTTCTTTGCCTGGTCTCCTTGCCACTTGTGTCCTGAGAGCTCCTTGCTGTGTTCCTGATATCCTCCGTTTGTTAATCCTTGTTGAGTTTTTGTCTCTATTATTTCTGTTCCAGTTTATGTCAGTTCCTTCTGTGTATTTAGTTCTGTCTATTGCTGTATTTTGTTTTACTGTTTATGTTCCATTCAGATTCCCCGGTTACTGATTTTGGCTTGGCTGACTTCCCTTCTGGTTCCTATTCCTATATTCTGTGTGACGTACTCTCTCTGGTTATGACCTTTGGCTTTCCTCTTTATGACTACTCTATTGTATATTCCTTGTCTGTACCGTTTCCAGGAAACCCTGTCATCTGTATACAACAAAAGACTCTGTACAGCTTCAAGGTAATACTTTCCTTTAGATTAGATCCGGCTATCCTAAAGACCGGTCTTTCAGTGCAGGGAATCTTTGGTATTGCCGTACAGAGGTCTTTTGTTAACCCTTTGTTGCTTTCACCTGTCCTTGCAGTTTACCCTGCATCTCTGCATATAGGGGCTTCTCTCAGGAACCAAGGCCTCACCTTCCTGCAAGTTATATTCATAGGGATATATATACAGACCGACCACTTCCAAGGATCGGAGGGCAAGTATAGGGTGGTGCGTGCCTGGTGGTACTGCCACCGTGACATAATGACCCAGCCATTACATAAGCCTGCAGAGATGTGTACCGTGTTGGAAACCTTATTGCACATGTTTGAGGAATTTGTGGTTCACCTCAAAGGGTTACTGAGCCTGTGTCTAGACTCTGGCAATCAGGTCTCATTTGAGAGCAGGGTTCGTGGTCCGCTTTCTCCTGATGAAAAGAACAGAAGACGTGAGTACAATCTCTGTTTCTATTGTGCCAGTTCGTTGCACTTTTTGTCTGGATGTCCCCTCAAGCCGGTGCGTCCTGGGGCTGGAGTGCAGGTGCGTCCTGGGGCTGGAGTGCCGGTGCGTCCTGGGGCTGGAGTGCCAGTGCGTCCTGGGGCTGGAGTGCCGGTGCGTCTCAAGACTTGTGGTGAGTCTGTGCGCCCTGATACTGGCCGAGTGCCAACTGTGCCCATGTCCCACAGTAAGGCCGCTAAAGCTAGACCACTCATGAGATCCACTGGTGCCAGTTACAGCTGGGAATCAGAGGGTGCCAGACCACGTAGGGGGTCTGACGGTGCCAGACCTAGCTGGAAGTCGGATAGTGCCAGACCACGTAGGGGATCTGATGGTGCCAGACCCTGCTGGGAGTCAGATGGCACCAGACCCCACTTTGAGTTCAGACCTCCTGAGAAATCCAGGTCTGAGAAAGAGGCACTTGAGTCTATGAAGGATGAATCCTTTTTGGCCACAAGGCCAGAGGATGAAGTACCCATGGAGGTTATGTCGCTCTGGGCATCCGATAATAAACCTCAGACTTATGTGAATACCTCTGATGGCTGTAGGGGTTTAAAGACACAACTGGCTGGTTCTGAGCAGCGACTGGCAGCCAAAAGACAGTCCCTACGTATTGTTACTGGGTGTATTACATGTAGAGCCGCAACCCCAGTGCCCATTGGCGGTAAGCCAGTCCTGTCTCCGTCTGGCAATGCGCAGCCAGTCCTGTCTCCGTCTGGCAATGCGCAGCCAGTCCTGTTTCCGTCTGGCAATGAGAAGAGAGTCCTGTTTCCGTCTGGCAATGAGAAGCCAGTCCTGTTTCCGTCTGGCAATGAGAAGCCAGTCCTGTTTCCGTCTGGCAATGAGAAGCCAGTCCTGTTTCCGTCTGGCAATGAGAAGCCAGTCCTGTTTCCGTCTGGCAATGAGAAGCCAGTCCTGTCTCCGTCTGGCAATGCGCAGCCAGTCCTGTCTCCGTCTGGCAATGCGCAGCCAGTCCTGTCTCCGTCTGGCAATGCGCAGCCAGTCCTGTCTCCGTCTGGCAATGCGCAGCCAGTCCTGTCTCCGTCTGGCAATGCGCAGCCAGTCCTGTCTCCGTCTGGCAATGCGCAGCCAGTCCTGTCTCCGTCTGGCAATGCGCAGCCAGTCCAGCCTGGCAATGTGCTGCCAATGTTGCCTGTTCCTGGCACGAAGCCAGCGGTGCTGCCTGATCCTGGCACGATGCCAGCGGTAACAGTAGTGATGTCTGATTCTGGTAAGCTGCCAGTCAGATCCATGGCAAACTGTGTGTCAGCAGTGCCAGAGCTACATTGCAACACCACTGTGCCCATGCCCCACAGAGAGTCCGAGGTTTCCAAACCTCATGGTAAGGCACAGGTAGGCGAGCCTACTCCCACTGTTGCCGTGTCAGGTACGGTGGTCACCCCTTCCAAGTCTCGATCCAGGAGGAGACGTGGGAAGCTGACCAACACTAGTCAATCTAGTTCCGAGAATACCACGCTCCATGATGGGTCTGATAATGCCGTATTCCGTGCTTATCTTGAGGAGGTCCAGCAGGGTAGTGGCCTGACTGGTACCAACATCCCTAATTCTAGCCCTGTACCCGAGGGTTATATACGATCCCCATGCGGGATGTTGTTCCGTGAGGCACACTGGGCCATGATCAAGAAAGACCCTAATGCGCTCATGTGTTTTGAGGAGGAGGAAGACGACACTGAGTGGGTCCTCAATGGATTTTGGTGACTGGTGTTCGTGATCTGGTTTCCTGATTCTGTCTGTCATGTTTTTTGTTTTGGGTGCCCTGGGGTCACCCGTGGAGGAGGGGATACTGTCACGTTCTGTGCTGGCAAATCTGTCTTCCTGCCCTCTGTATTTGTAATATATGTTTTTTCCCTTGTGTTTCTGTTGCTGCCAATTCCTGGGTGGCCTCCCAGGGGTTAATTGGTGTTCTGTGTGCTGCTCACCTGTTGACCCTTGCCTTGATTCTCCTGCCTATATTAGAGCAATGTACCTATAGTACATTGCTGGGTCATTTTTTCTTTGCCTGGTCTCCTTGCCACTTGTGTCCTGAGAGCTCCTTGCTGTGTTCCTGATATCCTCCGTTTGTTAATCCTTGTTGAGTTTTTGTCTCTATTATTTCTGTTCCAGTTTATGTCAGTTCCTTCTGTGTATTTAGTTCTGTCTATTGCTGTATTTTGTTTTACTGTTTATGTTCCATTCAGATTCCCCAGTTACTGATTTTGGCTTGGCTGACTTCCCTTCTGGTTCCTATTCCTATATTCTGTGTGACGTACTCTCTCTGGTTATGACCTTTGGCTTTCCTCTTTATGACTACTCTATTGTATATTCCTTGTCTGTACCGTTTCCAGGAAACCCTGTCATCTGTATACAACAAAAGACTCTGTACAGCTTCAAGGTAATACTTTCCTTTAGATTAGATCCGGCTATCCTAAAGACCGGTCTTTCAGTGCAGGGAATCTTTGGTATTGCCGTACAGAGGTCTTTTGTTAACCCTTTGTTGCTTTCACCTGTCCTTGCAGTTTACCCTGCATCTCTGCATATAGGGGCTTCTCTCAGGAACCAAGGCCTCACCTTCCTGCGAGTTATATTCATAGGGATATATATAGGGACCTGCGAATATTCGAAATTCGATTCGAAATCGAATCGCTGGTCTTATTCGATTCGGATTCGATTTTGAGGCATGATTCGAAAATTTATCGAATCTCTCCGATCGCACGCAGAGCGCGCCTTCCAGACGTGCAGCACATGGCTGCACGTGGCTGGGAAGGAACGGCACGCTCTTAGGCGCCGCCCACCTCAAGTTCCCTTCACAGTGGAGGCTGCGGTGGACTGGAAGGCAGCTGCGGTTGGAGGGAGCTCCTGCAGTGAACAAACTACAGTCTCTGGACGTGATCCGTGATCGGAGAAGGAGAGAGAGAGCTGCAAGGCAAGCAGGCTGAGTCTGTTCTCTGTTGGTGGTGAGTAGTGGTAAAAATAAGTATAAATTTCCCTGGCCTGTGAATGTGAAAATGGTGTCACACGTAGCCAGAAGATGGCCGTCGGGGGGGGGGCATCCATTCCAGGGGGTCATTCACTGCTATCTGCTGCTCTGTGGGAGATAATTATGGGGGTCACTCATTGCTGTCTGCTGCTCTGTGAGATAATTATGGGGGTCACTCACTGCTGTCTGATGCTGTTTGGGAGATAATTATGGGGTCACTCATTGCTGTCTGCTGCTCTGTGTGGGAGATAATTATGGGGGTCACTCATTGCTGTCTGCTGCTCTGTGAGATAATTATGGGGGTCACTCACTGCTTCTGATGCTGTTTGGGAGATAATTATGGGGTCACTCATTGCTGTCTGCTGCTCTGTGTGGAGATAAATATGGGGGTCACTCATTGCTGTCTGCTGCTCTGTGAGATAATTATGGGGTCACTCATTGCTGTCTGCTGCTCTGTGAGATAATTTTGGGGGTCACTCACTGCTGTCTGCTGCTCTGTTTGGGAGATAATTATGGGGGTCAATCACTGCTGTCTGCTGCTCTGTGTGGGAGATAATTATGGGGGTCACTCATTGCTGTCTGCTGCTCTGTGAGATAATTATGGGGGTCACTCACTGCTGTCTGCTGCTCTGTTTGGGAGATAATTATGGGGGTCAATCACTGCTGTCTGCTGCTCTGTGTGGGAGATAAGTATGGGGGTCAATCACTGCTGTCTGCTGCTCTGTGTGGGAGATAATTAATTATAGGGGGCTGCTCTATTGGAGATAATTAATTATAGGGGGCTGCTCTATGGGAGATAATTAATTATAGGGGGCTGCTCTATGGGAGATAATTAATTATAGGGGGCTGCTCTATGGGAGATAATTAATTATAGGGGGGCTGCCGCTGCTCTGTGTGGGGAGATAATTAATTTGAAGTGAAACATAGTGAAAGGAACACTGTCTTGAATCACACAGATATACAAGCTCCAAAAATATAACACCTCCTTATTTCCCATTAATAAAACCACATTTTTTTGTAATCAATTTAATTATTTTTTTTGTAGACCAATCTGATAAAAAAAAAACCAAAGTCATTCATCTTCAGCAAGACTGACCTGTGAGAGTGACGTCTCTCTCACACTGTCACACACGGTTCACAGAGGAGGCTGAGGTGAGGTCGGGACTCGGGAGTCGACTAGACGACAGGCGCAGTCGGTCCGTGCGAAGAGGACGACGGTGACGTGTTCGTAGGACAGAGGAGCAATTGGCAGGCTGACGCCTGAGCCAAGTTGGGATGGTGATTGGTGAGTATATATAATATTTAATTATCAGTATCCCTGTCACCGCCACGTTTATATTGTGCGTCTTTTGCAGGAAGCCAGGTGATGGAATCAATGGATCTAGTCATTGATTCATTCATAGTCACCAGAAGATGAGAATGGCTGTGCGGACTGGAGGGTGGGGGTGGGCCAGGGGCTTAAAAGTAATTCTGAAATATGTAACTAGTATGACTATGATGAACTTACTACTAGTATGATTAATTTATATGTTATTATTATACTGCAACAAGAGAAATTAATTATATGGGGGCCTGCTCTGTGTGGAAATAATAAATTATATGGGGGCCTGCTGGCTGCTCTGTGTGGGAAATAATAAATTATATGGGGGCCTGCTCTGTGTGGGAAATAATAAATTATATGGGGGCCTGCTCTGTGGGAAATAATAAATTATATGGGGGCCTGCTGGCTGCTCTGTGAGACTTGGGAGATAAATTATATGTGAAATGAATGTGAAGAATGTTGAAAGGAACATGCACAGATATACAAGCTCCAACTTAGAATATACCCCTTTATTTTCCCATTAATTAAGCCAACTTTTTTTTAAAATACAAATTTTTATTTATTTTGTAGACAAATCAATGATCAAATTCAAAATGTCATCTCTGTGAAAAATCATTTTGAAGTGAAGGAAGATTCCTTAACTTGCAAAGTATGCAAAAAAGCATTCTCATTGCAAGCTACTGGCACAACATCCCATCTTTGGTCTCACCTAGAAAGAAAGCATCCGTCCGTGTATCAACAGGCCAAGACCGATGATACAAAGAGAAAACATTGGTGTCGGCAGTGGCACGACGTCATTCACTGCCAATGACAGAAGGACATGCTATGAAAAAGCAGACTTGCATTTCAGCTTACAGTTTGACACTTGACGCGTCTACTAAAAAAAAGTATGATGCAGCAGTTTTGAAGTTTATTGTAGCAGATGGCCGGCCATTTGAGAGTGCAGCAGGAAGTGGATTTAAGAATTTGTGTTCAGTGTTAACTAGTGGCCGCTATCAACCGCCCCACCCAACCACACTGTCGCGTAAGCTTGATGACATGGCAAATAACTTGCACCAGAAGTTAGTGCAGTTCCTCAGGTCTGAAATTAATGACTGCCGACCATCCATCACGTTTGATCACTGGAAGGCTGACAATAAGTCAAATTATTGGTGCTTACAATACATTACATATCCGAGTCATCGTGGGTAATGCAATCCCGTTGCTTATCTGTGGTCAACCTAGAGAATTTGGAAGCTGACCATACAGCGAGGAAAACTTCTGAAATAATTTCCAACGAGTTTGCTAAGCATGGATTTGGTGAAGAGAAAATCCTATTTGCCACAACAGACACAACAAACACAATGCCTTGTACTGCTAAAATCCTGGACATACAGTGGCATGGCTGTGCTGCTCACATTTTGCAGCTCACTATAAATGCAGCATTGGACGTTCAAAGAACAGTAAAAAATCTTATAGGCTGTTTGCATTACATTGCTGGGTTTTTTCACTCTTCAACTGTGGGACAAGCTGTATTGACAAAATATCAAGTCGATAAGGGCTTACCCGAATCCAAACCACCACTTGATGTTACAACACGTTTCAATAGTACATATCTGCTGATGGACTGGGTTTCTAGAAATTACGAGTCAATTTCTTTGGCCCTCGTCGATTGTGCAATGAACAAAAAGTGCGCACGAAGCCCTCCACAACCACTTTCAACGCAGTTGCAAGATACGCTGAAGAATGTTCTCCCATTACTCAAACCAACAGCAGAGGCTACAACAATTTTGAGTGCTGACACGCATGTAAGCGTTAGTTTAATTATACCATGTATTTCGGTTCTAAAAGAAGAGCTTGCCAGTGCCACTCTTGCTACGCCTGGCATTCAATGCTTTCGTAATGAGCTTTTACGTCAACTGAATACGCGATTTGATTTGTCCAAAGACTACCTATTAGCAGCCACTTTCATTGACCCCAGATTCAAAACTGTGTTATTCCCTGAACATCAAGTGACACAAGCAAAAGTTTACATAGAGAATATTGCACTGTCGACGTCTTCACCACCTTGGCCTACTACGAGCAATAGCTCCTCCAGTGCACCTGAATTTAATGCCCAGACGAGTGCCACCGATAGCGCCGTACAGTTTGAGTCAACTGTTGTCAACAAGTCCAGTCATAAAGGAAGCCTGCTTGATTCCGTGTTTAAAAAAGTAGACGATGCAAAGAAAGAAGAAGCCACCAGCACCTGGTCAACGGCTCAACAACTTGAAAGTGAAGTCAGTGCATATTTGAAGCAGCCCATAAGTGAACGTGATAGTGATCCGTTGCAGTATTGGAAGGAAAATAAAAGTATCCTACCACTGTTGTCTAGTGTGGCGCGCAACTTACTTGCTATACAAGCAACGAACTGTTCATCAGAAAGGGTTAATTCAGTTGGCGGACAAATAATAACAGATCTTCGCTACAAACCTCTCGAGAACTAATGCAGAAACTCTGATTTGGGCTCGGAAAAAACAAAGATTTACTACTATTTTGACAAATATTGACATGTTAGTAAAGCAGGCACGTGCCGTCAGGGTAGGCAGGTGAGGCAGAGCCTCTCACACGGTCACCTGCCATTAAGCCAGCGTTAAAATAATAAAAGAAACTCAGCTCCTGCTCCACGCTCCCCCAATGTCGGCTTTGTCCTCTGTCAGTCTGCCTTTTCCTCTGTGCGCATTGTTTTACAGCCTACGCAATTTGCGTAGCGGTTGTATGCTTCCCCGCTATGCAAATCGCGTAGGCTGCTGCTGCCTGCTGCTCAGGAGGTCTGCAGCCACGCGTCTGTTCGAATAGGAACACACGCGCGCTGCCAACTTCCTGAGCACTGCTCAAATGTTAGTAAAGCAGGGACATGCCTTCAGGGTAGGCAGGTGAGGCAGAGCCTCACTCATGGTCACCTGCCATTAAGCCAGCGTTAAAATAATAAAAGAAACTCAGCTCCTGCTCCACGCTCCCCCAATGTCGGCTTTGTCCTCTGTCAGTCTGCCTTTTCCTCTGTGCACATTCTTTTACAGCCTACGCAATTTGCGTAGCGGTTGTATGCTTCCCCGCTATGCAAATCGCGTAGGCTGCTGCTGCCTGCTGCTCAGGAGGTCTGCAGCCACGCGTCTGTTCGAATAGGAACACACGCGCGCTGCCAACTTCCTGAGCACTGCTCAAATGTTAGTAAAGCAGGGACATGCCTTCAGGGTAGGCAGGTGAGGCAGAGCCTCACTCATGGTCACCTGCCATTAAGCCAGCGTTAAAAAATAATTAAAAGAAACTCAGCTCCTGCTCCACGCTCCCCCAATGTCGGCTTTGTCCTCTGTCAGTCTGCCTTTTCCTCTGTGCACATTCTTTTACAGCCTACGCAATTTGCGTAGCGGTTGTATGCGTTCCCCGCTATGCAAATCGCGTAGGCTGCTGCTGCCTGCTGCTCAGGAGGTCTGCAGCCACGCGTCTGTTCGAATAGGAACACACGCGCGCTGCCAACTTCCTGAGCGCTGCTGGAAAGGTCGTCAGAGCCTCAGAGGCCCTCTGACAGACCAATGGAATAGCTTGGACCAATGGGAAAGCACCATTGGTCCAAGCCATTAAAAAAAAACACCTGCATTGAAGGCTGGCATCTGATTGACAGGAAGGGGCCCAGGCAGCTCCCCCTGCTTCCTCTAGTGGCAGATACAGACTTACAGAGTATGACAGGGGCACAGAAAAACTTTTTTTCTCTATCATTTTATTTTACATCTTACTAAACACAAACCGCAGAAAGTTAGTTAATATATCTGTGTATATCTAGCTCTGACCAGCCTCACCCCATTGACCTCACCGCACGTCCCTCAAGTAAAGTAAAGTTAAAAAAACTTATAGTGGAAGGTTAAATAAAGGCTATACAGCGGTTTACAGCCCTACCTAGGCCTAATGTAACTTTGTAATTTAGTATGGTTATTTAAATCATTTCAATAAAGTTTGCAAAGTTGCAATAATTTAAGCTTGCATTTGAAGTTTTTATTTTACGTTTGATTTTTATGATGTGAAATACTTTGCTATAACCTACTAATGAAACAAATCTGTTAGATTGCAGCTGTAACGTCAGCTGAACCTGCATGCACAAACAAAGCATACCTATCCAGGCTGTATCGTACACAAAATGCTCGAAAGCGGCATTTTTTCGTAATTTTTCGATTCGATTCGATATTCGATTCGAATTCGAAACTAACAGCCGATTTGATTCGAGATTCGATTCGAGCGAAAATTTATGATTCGCAGGTTCCTAGATATATATACAGACCGACCACTTCCAAGGATCGGAGGGCAAGTATAGGGTGGTGCGTGCCTGGTGGTACTGCCACCGTGACACTTCTCCCAACTCACTGATGGTGGAATCTTGCTGGCTGTGAGTGATGTGAGTCGTCACGTCTGGAACCTGTGTGCACAGAATCTCCATCGGCTCTGGTTCCACAGACGCAGCTTCCGCATCCATAGGATGGACAGGCTTGAGCTCCCTGGGCAAGGGCATGGAATCCTCTATATCCATGGAACTGTCAGACTCTTTAGAGCTGGACTTCAGCGACGCCCTTTTTTTGGGCACAGCTCTCCTAGGAGTGGGTCTGGGTACAGGAGGTTTTCTGCACCACCACCAGAGTGGGTGCACCACCAGAGTGGGTGCACCACCAGAGTGGGTGTCAGGATGGTTGCAGCCATGGGCATGACAGTTTGTGAACAGAGGTCATTTAGAGTTGATAATCTTTCCACGTACACATTATTTTTTTTAATTCAATATCTAATAAACCATTGCTTGTAATATTCTGCAGTAAAGAGTCTCTTTATTTCTAGATTTTTTAGTATTTTGTTAAGCATTTTCTATACTTTTTTCAAAATTTCCTTTTTTTTTTTAACTCGAACCGAACACACCCAAAAAGTTCGAAGTTCGTGAACTTTCGAACTGCCAAAGTTCAGGTCGAACTCCGAACCGTCCGAACCAGAACAGCTCATCCCTAGTCAGCATGTGCAAAACAATTAGCAGAGACAACGTCCAACATAATACAGCGTGTTAAACCATAGATAAATATATTTTTTTATGTAAGGATTTCCACTCATAAACTTATGAGCCTATTCACTGCTCTAAGTATATGTTTCAGGTGGACGTTTGTCTTCAATATCTCCAGGTGTCCACACATCTTCTCCTTTCTCTCTCCAGGGCTGGATTTACATCTCAGGAGCCTGTTGGCACAGATATCTGGAGTGCCCGAGCAACCCCCCCCCACCCCCAAACAACAACAGTTTCTTGCTGGCTCACGTCAAAAAAAGCGGCAGAATCTGCTGCCTTAAAATGGAGCAGAATGTAAGGGCTCAGTTTAACCCAATAACCCAGTAGTAGCACATTGTATCATCAGCCCCCCACATTAGCTCCCGGTGTGGTTAATGAGAAGGTGAGTTCGCTACTTATAATTACAAAGTGAAAATAGTGCTGAGTTAGAAAAAACTAAGAAAATAAAAAATATTTTTATTTTATTTATTGGTTATTTTATTTTATATTTACATAATCCTGGTCATGTAAATGGTCATACTCTAGCTCTGGCCTTTCCAATGACACCTTGTGTGATGGTCGCCACCTTGGACCTGAAGTGTATGGACCAGGAGATGAGTTTGGGAGGTGCGTGGCTGGTGTTTATATTGTTTCCTTGCCATCTTTTATGTTCAATTCATTGTGTGCCTGTAAGAAGGGATGGGCTGCCGGTTCGATTCGAGCATGAGTTCGAATCGAACATCGGCCGTTCGTGTGTTCGGCGACCACCGAACATTATGGGATGTTCGCAGTCTGTTCGACCGTGGACATTCCATATTAAAAAATGACTGCAAAATGTGTTCACAGTTCTCCTAAATGTACCAGCAGCTGCCGGTACATTTTAGGAGACCTGTGGCTGCAGCCCCCCACCCCCGTGCCTTTGGCCCTCCCCTTGCCTTCAGCCTATTCCTGTTCCATCTGCTCCTCCATTTGGCCGTGGCTCCTCTGCCCCATGCCTCGTCTTCATGCTGAGCTGATTGGGCAAAGTCCTGCGCCTGACCTGGAATTTGCCCAATCAGGGCTCTAATTCAATATTAAGCCCTGATTGGGCAAAGTCCAGGTCAGGTGCAGGACTTTGACCAATCAGGGCTCAGCATGAAGATGAGGCGTGGGGCAGGAGGAGCCATAGCCGGACGGAGGAGCAGACGGACTGGAGGAACAGGAGGCCGGGACAGCAGCTGGACAGGTGAGGTACGGGAGCCCGGGGGGCTGCAGCCACAGGTCTCCTAAATGTACCGGCAGCTGCCCGTACATTTAGGAGAACTGTGAACACATTTTGAATGTTCGACCCCCATTGGTTTACATTGTGTTTGAGTTCGTATTCGAACATTTGGGCTGTTCTAATGTTCGAATACGAACCAAACACAGGGGTGTTTGGCCTATCACTACCTGTAAGTACAGGGTGTGTGTACCATCTGTATCCTATTTCCTGATGGCTGTGATATGTGTTAATATTGTTAATATCTTTATTGTTAATGGTTACTGTCACTGAAGCCCATGCTCAGAACTGTCCTCCTGTGGTTTTAGTAATGTTATTTTATGTACCGTGTTGCCATGAGCGCCACTTCTCCTCTGAGACCCCTCCAAACCAGGACTCTTTCCCTGTATGACTATTGTGACTGTGCTGGGTGGCCCTGATGGGAAGCATGTTTTTAATGTGGTGCCGGGATGTCTGGGTGGGTGGAGTTTGGTAAGGGGATTAACTGTTGTAATCTGATTCTGTACCAAATAAAAGGGGGCCTGCTGAAATGGACAGGCAGTCTGCTTAACCCAAACTGATCGGTGTCGTCTGCTTTATTGGGAGAAATTTAGAACTGACATTAATTTGGCGCTGCTTGCTGAGAAAAGAATCCAGGGATTAGCGGAGGACGACAAATACGACGACCAAGGGGCAAACCATGACCTTGGTTCCCGTAACATCTTGTATGTCCCTCTAGTTTGTAGGATTCCCAAGATACAGGGGTCTAAATTATTGTAAATTTGTAGATTTCCTCTTTTTTTTTTTTTTACAAAGCAATGGCCCTCTAGTGGTAGGCACCTGTAGGCACATGCCTACTCTGCCCAATTATAAATCTGGCTCTGGCTGAAACATACCTTCACTTTAATTTAAATCAAATACATGTGTAGCGCTCACCCCCGGAGGAGCCGCTGAATATACCTCGGGATAGTCTCACCGCACTAGGAATTATTACACACCAGCACTGGTGTGGATTTTCTAGTTTTATATACTTTACTAAAGGATAAAGTGTCATAACATATGAATGCGCGATGAATGGATTTACAGGATGCGTCACGCGGGAAAAACACGCGCCGGAAAAGAACGGTTAACCCCCTCATTTCTGGAGTGTAAGTCCCGCAAAATAGCTCAAAATATATATATATACACGGTCTAGGGTACCCGGGTACTGTGTTCGACTGGCCAGTGAACGAAAAGAGCAATCTTCGACTAGTCACCGTTGGGGCCCTGTGAATTGAAACAATATAACAAGCGTGCGTTTCTGTTTTGGAACTGTGGGCCTGGAGGCCTCTCACCCATCTGTCAAACGAAACTGTCCAGCACTTGATGCCTCGACCAAAGGATCTTTCTCCACTGTATACTGGGACTCTGTGCCAACGGATCTGCTCCCCACTTGCCGAATCTCTGCAACTGGAACAATCGATCTGTCGTCTGCACTCCCTATCGATCGTCGCAGCCTCCTTACACGGGGTCCTGCCAGAACCAGCTTGTCCTCCAAATCTGTCAGCGCTGGGTATGTAGGTCACAGCACGATTTCTGTCCCAATCTCCAGCACCAGTAAGGCAGCGTCTGCACTCTGGCCTGGTTGCGATCCCTGACAGCTCCAACGTGCGTCCTCCACCTTTCATGGCTCCCCACACTCTCTGCCCGAACATGAGGCTGCTCCAGCATATCCTAACCTTGTACCACCCACTTCCTGTCCTCACGCAAAGGGTGCTGGGAGATGGAGTCCGATTTGTCCAGCATAGTCCACAATGTCTCTAGCTCTGTCTCCCTCTAGTGGCAGTAATAATTCAATGCACCAGAGCACAGTTTTTAAAGCAGTGCTACAAATGCATATAGGGAAGATTCTTTTTCTTTCGTCTGGCAGGATCATATCTCAGACCCAGACTTTTGTAAAACGTTCCCAACCTGTAACCTACAGAACATCAATCCAGCAAAGGTATATACAGTGTTCTCAAATGTAACTCTCCTTTGCACTTTGTCCTTGGCAGGATCACAGGCGGCCATGCAAATGTCAATTTGAACTGTAAGAACAGTTTATTAATGCACAGTGTGCTTACAAAGTCTCATCCAGATCCAAAACCATTTCAACAGTTACCCATTAACATGTGGTAGATCATTTTCAACCCAATGCAATGTTCTTCACTTCGACTGATTGGATGAACATTTATAAACTATGGACTTCCCATGTTCAAAAGCCAACTCAATCCTCTGTTAGTGTAAATCTTGGAATAAATGAAACAGCTAAAGTTTACTTAGGAAGACGTCCTTACAATATTGCCAGAGTTGGTTGGTATTCTGGAAAAAATATATACCAAGCTCTGCTTTAATAGCCGGCCAATTCTGTGGACACCCTGTTAAATAAACGGACTCATGTCAGTCATCGACTATAAAAGAGCTGAGAGTGAAACATTTGGGCACATTGAACCAAGTCTTTTCCAACTGTAAGACAAGTGTTATTTGAATACCAAAAATGGTGTTATGGCAATGAAAAAACATTCTAAGACAGTAGAGGGAAGACATTTTTATTACAACCCTCCAAAAAGCTTGGACCTGAAACAAATCTATAATAAACATTAAATTATGATCTTCTGAAGGGGTCTCTATACTGCCATTTTCTGGTCCACCTCCATGTGGGTGTTTAAAATGATGGGAAATTTAATTAGAAAACTAAAACAGGTTAGGGCAGAAATGTTTAGAAAACAAAACTGTAATACAGAAACAGACAAAAGCAAAAGATAAACCTGATTAATAGGTTGGAAATATTGAGAATATAAGGGCACAATTTATTTGATTAAACAAACTTGGTTTTGATTAATGAGTTAGATAGTTTTGCATGAGCCCATTGAGACAAAAATAGCATGGCAATAATGTATATAGATCAGTTACTAGATTTTAGTAGTTACTATAAGAAAAACTGTATTTTAGATGTATATCAATATATAATATTATATATATATATATATATATATACACTGTATATAGCAAGCAACCAGCAAGGGAGCAGGGCCAGTGCTCCCACTAGGCAAGCAAGGCAACCGCACTGCCGCCTAGGGGCGCAGCCGTCCCCAACCCAGATTCCGTTAATGTACCCATTCTTCATTATGCGGCTTGTGTAGCCTGCAGTGGTGGCTCGCAAAGCCAACATTGTCGACTCACGGACCCCAGTTAGCGGCGCAGAAGGTGGGCATCTTATGTTGACGCGCAGGCGCCACCAGATGACGCACAGGTGCCAGAGACAGATGAGAGAAAAAGAGAGGCAGATGAAAGAAGGACGCAGAAGAAAGAGTGAAAGGCACAGAAGAAAGAAAGGCCCGAAAGAAAGAAAGGCACAAAAGAAGAGAGAATGAAAGAAGAGAGAATGAAAGAAAGAAAAGAAGAGGCAGATGTAAGAAAGAAAGAGGCAGATGTAAGAAAGAGGCAGATGGAAGAATAGACAGAGGCAGGTGAAAGAAAAGAAAGAGGCAGAGGAAGGAAAGAGGCAGATGGAAGAAAAGGTGAAAGAAAGAGGCACAAAAAAAGAATGACAGAAAGTTGCACAGAGGGCAGAGGAAAGAAAGAAAGAGTCAAAGGAAAGGAGGTACAGACCAATACCGGGCCTGGCCAGCAGAGGGGTAAGATGGGCACCGAACGACCGTATGCGGCCCCCATGCACAGAGTGTGTGCGTCTCCCAGTGCACAGTGTGTGCCCCCCGCACACATTGTGTTTGTCATCCCCCCACATTTCAACAGTTAACAATTTTTTGGGGGGGGGTGCAAGTAGCCGATCTTGCCTGGGGCACAAAATAGTCTAGCACAGGCCCTTCATGGGAGCACTCACGGACTTGTGTAAAAAAACAAAAAACTTTATTGGTTACCCATTAAAAACTCAGACGTTTCGGCCCAGTCACGGGCCTTTAACAAGGATAAAAGCAATAATGATATCCTTTATTGATTTAAAAGTACAGGTTAAGATACTCACCAACCATGTGACGCGCTGCCTGCAACCTCGTCAACCCAAATTCCGGAAGTAACATGTAATTTCCAGCTCTGCACCTGTTCACTGACGTAATTCCATTTTGCTTGCAGTGAGCTTGTCCACCATAGCAACCTGCTTCATTCTGTCTAGGCTACGCAAAGCAGGCTGCTATGGCTATCAAGCTCACTGTGAGCAAAATGTAATTACGTCAGTGAACATGCGCAGAGTCGGAAATGACACGTCACTTCCAGAATTCAGGTTGACGAGGTCGCAGGCAGCACGTTATATGGTTGGTGAGTAAATTTCCTTTATCAATATAAAAGTACAGGGTTTCATTATTGTTTTTATCCTTGATAAAGGATTGGTTTGTAATGAGTAACCAATAAAGTTTTTCGTTTTTTACACAAGTCCATGAGTGCTCCCATGCTGGTTGCTATCTATTATTTTTGTGGGATCACTGCACCACGGCATTGAGCATTTTCCAGAGCTTGAGTGCTGAAAATAGTGGTTTTCGTGTATATAACTTTGCCAAGAACAGGAAGAGGAATATATATCTCAAAAAGTTATTAATATACATTTTTATTTTGTTTTCGCTTATATTTCTTATGGTTTTGTAACGTGTTCTATAAATCCAAGATCACTGTGATCACTTTCTGAGTGACTGTGATACTTTCAATTCTATTTTTATTTAATAGACAGTAGCTGGAACAATTCCAACCAATTACTCAGTATAACAAATTGCCAATCAGATTATTAAGGTCCAGGAATATACCAATCAGATTTATTATTTGCTGCTCTTTTGGAACCTTACCCTTTCCATCATCCGCATCTGATGCGATGATCTAGAATTCTCAAATTATAAACAGATTACCTTGGCATAGGGAGCAATGTGGTAAAATGAAATTTTGACCGCGTAACATTCTTCAAGGCTTTGCATTGCTAATTTAGATTTACAGCTCAAGCAATACAGTCTTACAGTCCTTAAAGAAGGCTGTGAACACCATCTAGAGGCAGAGACCTGCCAAAATGCTGTAATGTGGAAAATAAATAAAATGAATGCATATTTTATTGATAAAATGCCTCAAATTTCAGATGACACAATCAAAAAGATAAAATGACAAAATCAGTAGTGAGAAGATAATATTTTATTGTACATTTGTATGATGATCACGGTTTATATTATATTCTTGAACCCAGGACATACTTGAAAATGAGAGAAATCTCAATGTATCCTTCCTGGTAAAATACTTTGTAAATAAATAAATATATCCTGCTAGCCGATCACCAGGTTCTCTACACTCCACACATGGACTGGAGATGACAGTTGCACATTAATATGGACCTCTTAGAGTTCCGATAACTTGATTTAATTTCATTATCAGGGTTATTCAAAGAGAATCGAAAAGTCACCGCACGTTCGGTGACTTTTCGTTCTCTTCAATTCGGTGCGATTTGGCAATCCCATGCCAGCGACCCTGCGGTGTATTCAGCAAGCACCACAGGGCCGTCGTATTGCAGGGAAAAGCCGCTGCAAACCTGCCGAACACTCACCGCAAAACCCAGGCGAACGCACACCGAAACCGGCAAAAACATCTGGATTAACCCTGCCGAACACGCCGGAGAAACCCGAACAGGAGCCGATCAGAGCGCAGAGCAGCCGCCGGAAAAACCCGACACCGCAGACGAATGGAGTGAAAAAAAAAAAAAACAGTACGCTTGAATGTTTGAAAAGTGAAACGTTGCTTGCAAAGAAACTACAGAATGAAAATGTCTGAAATTTACATATAAGGTCCAATGAATAATAATAAAAAGGGCTGTTGCAGATAAAAGAAAAGACGATTTAAAAAAAAAAACATTTTTGCAAAAAAATCCCGAAAAAATGTCTAAAAGATCCTAAAAAATCTAAAAATAAAGACTTTTTACTGCAAAATATTATAAACAGTTTATTAGATATTGGATTAAAACGAGAATATTTTTAACATTGAAGCCTATGGGATTTGTCTGAATAAACCTGTCGAATGAAACCTCCGAATGGCAGGGCATTTCAGCAACTTTTCACTGGTGGTTTTTGTTCTCTGAATAGCCGAAGCATTGCTTCTCTATGGGGATTTCACTGCCCTCGAACAGGCACCGAACGGGCACCGTATATGCAGGCAATTCACCAACATTTGGCGAACTGCCTGCTCTCTGAATAGCCGAATGGCCAGGAAAGGTAACTGTACGCTGAATTTCAGCATTCGGTTACCTTTCGCCAGCAATTCGGATCTCTTTGAATAACCCTGTATGTTTTGAATTCTATTCTACCTATACATTGTGCCAAATTCCTGTCACGTGAACTATGCCCACCCCCCTTGTTGAATTCTTCGCAAAGAGGTCTCTGCATCATAAATGAGCAGTGATTCGAGTGAACAGAAGAGCTATCCTACAGGTATTTTTCATGTTCTCCACAGCCACCGAGTGACCTTCAAAAGGTTGACAGAGTAAGCGTTTACCCATAGTTTAAGAGAAAAAAATACATCTTCTTTTATGGTTGATGTGTATTATACATTTTATAGGTTTGGAGTAAGGATTTAAGTATGTTAAAATGCCACTAATACAAACAGATGGGGACTCACCCGGCGCCAAAACTCCAAAATGGGCTATGTGCAGCTATGGTATGCAGTGTATCCAAGCCCCAGAAACCATGCACACCGAAATTACAAATCTAGATCTACCAAAGCACACCCAAACAGTGAAAAACGTCCATTCACATACAAACTCTTAATTATGTAATTGAATACAAGCAGTGGTGATGTCTTGCGCAGTCTCAAAAAGGTGTTTCCTCCACTAATAATCTCAAAAAATGTATATTTTGAATAAAAGAAAGATGTGCTGGAGTTGGTGCTTCTTGTCCTGTTAGTGGTTCCTTCTGCTGCACCCTGTGGCTCAGAAGTGTGGTTTCCTTACAGGGTTACCATCGTCCGTGTCCCTCAAAATATAAAATGACTCACATAGAGCAATATTGTATAAAAATGGAGTGGAAACAAAGGAGAAGAATGTCTTACATTTGCTGGTGTCTTATCGATCAGACACCAGATTTGTAGGCAGCCGGTGACTTTAGAAGGTGCACCGGATCACCTATCAGCCTCAGCCACCTCCTTGGCGAATATAAGCATCCAGGACCGGGATAGCCATAAAATAAGGTGAGTTTTATTAGTAATTAAAATATACAGTATACCAAAAACGCGTTTCGCATAAATAGCTTCATCAGTTGGTGCTAGTGTATTTTGAATGCATTCTGCATACAACTTGATCCAAATGGAGCACTTGAAAAAAAATGAATAAAAACGCTTCATGGTATAGATCCTACAACAACAAAATTATTTATTTTGAGCATTATTTTGGATACAGTCACGTGGTTCTGAGCCAAGTGTAGTGGATCTCTACAATTCACCTATGGTCACTTATCTGGGGTGATACTCTCCCTCTTGCATCCAAGGCATCCACAGTACCTCATTGGATAAAAGGCGAACAGGGTGAATCTCCTCTAGTGTAAATCTGCCAGTTGTGAGCAACCCTAATCAATGAATCCTTGGCAACTGAATACATACCCAAACTCTGTAAGATTGCAAGGGTGGTACCTATCCATAAAAGTGATGACAATACTTTGGTATCCAACTACCGTACGATATCATTAGAAACATAGAAACATAGAAAAATGTCGGCAGATAAGAACCTTTCGGCCCATCTAGTCTGCCCAATTACATGGATACTTTACCTGGATTTATCTTTTGTTTAGGATAGCCTTATGCCTATCCCATGCTTGCTTAAATTCAATTACTGTTTTGGCCTCTACCACTTCTACTGGAAGACTGTTCCATGTATCCACCAACCTCTCAGTAAAATAATGCTTTCTGATTTTACTTTTAAACCTTTGCCCCTCTAATCTAAGACTATGTCCTCTTGTTTTGCTACTTTGTTTCCTTTTAAATATACTCCCTTCCTCTACCTTGTGGATTCCCTTTACGTATTTAAATGTTTCTATCATATCTCCTCTGTCTCGTCTTTTTTCCAAGCTGTACATGTTAAGATCATTAAGCCTTTCCTGGTAACTTTTCTCCTTCAAGCCGTACACCATTTTAGTAGCCCTTCTCTGAACTCTCTCTAAGATGTCTATATCCTTCTGGAGATACGGTCTCCAGTACTGCACACAGTACTCCAAGTGAGGTCTCACCAGTGCTCTGTACAGTGGCATGAGCACTTCCCTTTTCCTACTGCTAATACCTCTCCCTACACAACCAAGCATTCTGCTAGCATTTCCTGCTGCTCTATTACATTGACTACTTACCTTTAGATCCTCTGAAATAATAATAATCATTGCTCCGTGTTATGTCAACAAATTTGGAAAAATGTGTCTACACTCATTTATGTGATGGTTATCAATATTCAAACTACTTTACCCCACATCAATCAGGCCTTTGTCCAAATCACTCAACTACAACTGCCCTTTTAAAAGTTTGCAATGATATCCAAGTTGGCATGGAACAAGGAAACCTAACTGGAGCCATCTTCCTTGATTTTGCCAAGGCCTTTGACACAGTAGACCATGGGATCTTATTACAAAAACTCAGATATTGTGATCACACGCTAACCTGGTTTCAATCGTATGTATCGAACCGATCGCAATATGTGTCCATTTCTCACAACGCTTCCCTCCCCCTCCCAGTCACGTGCGGTGTACCCCAAGGCTCGATACTTGGCCCCCTGCTATTCACGATATTCATAAATGATCTGCCCAACGTCTGCAATGCGTCAACTGTATACATGTATGCAGACAATGTCATAATCTATACCAGCAAACCAAATCTCCTGCAGCGGCCGTGCTGCAAGAACAATTCAGAGGTAGAAAAGTGGATCGCAGATAACCTTTTTCTAAATACTGACAATACTGTCACAATGCGCTTTGGAACAGAACCTAAAATACATAAATTACAAAACTTCCCATCTATGTGTCAGGACAAAATAAATGACACATTGACCACAGTCACTTTTCTCAAATATCTAGGTATGTGGTTAGACTCATATCTATGCTTTGGCCCCCACATCGAAAAACTCTCATCTAAACTTTACCCCAAACTAGGTGCCCTGTACAGAAACAAATCCAGCCTGAGCCTCCCCGACACCATCAAAACGTCCCTCATTCTAAAGTCACTTAAGAGATCTTTCTTAATATACCTCTATACAGAATGAACCTGTAAACATGTTACATAATGAGTATATTTCCTACATATCTATTTTCTGTGTTATCTGTATATTTGCGTATTGTTTTTAATATCTTGCAGTTTATTACTTTGTATTTCTGTACCTACTGTAAAAATGCAATGTTCATAAACCCAGGAAATACTGGAAAACGGGAGAAATCTCAATATATCCTTCTTGGTAAAATACTTCATAAATAAATATAGTAAACGTCCTACTCACCTTTGGTGGGCCTTTTCTTAAATGGCCCTAATAGAAGCGCTTTTAACCCTTTGTGGGGGAAGGGTCTCACCCCATAGATTCTTTTCTTGTTTTGAGTCATTTTCCATTCTTCTCCTTTATTTGCCTCACTCTGATATCTCCAACCAATCTCCATTCTTGTGTGTTTCTCTCCATGCTCCTTATACTACTTTTTACTTTCTCCATCTTTCCTCTCGTATTTGGCTTTTTGAGAGTGGTCAAGGGGCTGACTGTAAGAGTGTGGAGGGCTAAATTTGTAAGGTGAGAGTTGTGAGACCACACATGGGACCAGGCTGGTTGTAGCACGAGCATTCATGGGAGTATTCACGAGGATTAGCATTGAATGTGCATGATGGTTGGCTGAGTGTGAAAGAAGTCGAGGGTGTGCATTATAGCTGGCTGAATGTAGCACAAATTGAAAGTGTTTGATGACTGGCTGCATGTGAGAAGAGTCGAAAGTGTGCATAACATTTGGTAGAGTGTAACAAGAGCTGCCAGTGTGCATAATGGCTGACCGAATGAGGTAGATGGTAAGTGCGCATGTCAGCTGAATGATTTTGGCAGTGGTTGGGAAAATTAAAAGAGGAGATAGCAGAGTGTAACCAGAATTACATTGTACATATGGGCTGGTTGTTTGGTTGTCTGTATGCACACTCTGACTCCTGAGTGTGGAAAGAGTTGTTAGAATCTACACAGGAACAGGCCGAGTGTGAAGCAGATAAAGTGGCATATGCTCAGGCTGGGTGTGACAAAAGTGGGATGTGTACGGGTAGATTAAGTGTGTACATGGTGTGCTGGATGTCTTTTCTGCCATATCTTTTATTATTACTTAAAGTTCTCCCTCTACCAATTTCCTATTACCTTCTTCAGTCGGCAGACTGATGCTTGAGGTCCAATATAATAACAGTAATGTGGGGACCACTCTAGAAGAAAAAACAATCATAGGGCAATATTGTATTTGCAAATACATCATTTTTGCCCCCGCTCCGGGCAGATTGGACGCAATGGACATACATTTTCCAAACCAATATCGGCAGCGGACGTTTAGCCCTTTTCAACAGATCTTGTCCAGAATTGGTGATCCGAGAGGTGTATTCAGTGTCCCATGCTCTTCAATGGGTCTTCTCCTTAAGGAATACCTGGTGGCACTACAAGACATCTGGACAGCTGAGTATTATTGATATGCTTACATAAATTATATCCTGTGAGCATTATTCAAGCGGGGGCAAAAAATATTTATTTGTAAAAACAATATTGCCCTATGATTGTTTGTATTTTCTTGTAGAGTGGTCCCCACATTACTGTTATTATATTGTCTATTTGGTGAATGAAGATTGAGGGAGCCATCCCTGGGAGATCACTCGAAGATATGTAATCCTATATGATAAGTTTTTGTACTGGGCAGTTTTTAAGATATGCACATTTTTTTCTGATGCTTGTGGTCCCATGGAAAGAAATCTCTTCACACAGTTTTCAGCAGCAGAAGGCTCAGCATCTATTGCAAGAGCGGATTCATGGCACTTCAGCGTGTATGGATAAGGGACATCTAATTGGGGAGTGCAATCGATAACAGTGCACGTGATTTAAAGACCTTGCTGTACTTTACTATGGGAGCGCCGTCTCTCTGTATTCTGTGTTTTATTTCAAGTACCCTGCACCAATAAAAAAGGGGAGTGCGAATAGGCACCTGCTTCCCAGAGCCAGGACAGATCAGGCTCTAGAGAATATGCTGGGAAGACAAGAGGTACTGGGAAGGTGATCCTCCTAAGTTCTACTGGATTTCTTATTTATTTCCTTTTCTGTTTCCACTGAACTTTTTTCTTTCCCCTCACTAAACTTTGTTATCACTAGGGATGTGTATGGCTGAAACATTTGTTTTGTTTATATCCAGCTCTGAAGCAAATAAGGTCCTTTCTTGTTGATGGGAGGAGCCCCCCTGAAGAGGCTTAGACGCATACATCTAGAGTCTTGAAGACTCCTCGTTTGTGAGTGAAATCTCTATTTTTACCTATCATCAATTTTTGGTGTAATCAAATACTACGCAATAAGAAATTCTCTATTTTTTCAGAGTTTGATGGCCCAAAACAAATACAGTTGTGTTCAAAATTATTCAACCCCCACTGAAATTGAGTGTTTTGGCCAGTTTGACATTGATTTTGATCATTCAATCATCTTGCTTACAATTAAATCAAAGAGGCACGTGTAGGTCAGACAAATATAACATAACATTTATAATGAAATAACCACAAATGTCTTTTCTGTGCTCACATCATTATCAGTTTTATTCAACCCCCAAGTGACATTCAATCTTAGTACTTATAACTGTAAAAGGATGTTGTACTAACAGCTTTTAAACGTGAAGCATAGCTTGACACAAGTGTCTTGCAGCGATCTACAGGTATCTTCGCCCATTCGTCATGGGCAATAGCCTCCAGTTCAGTCACATTCTTAGGCTTGCGCACTGCAACTGCTTTCTTTAAGTCCCACCAGAGGTTCTCAATCGGATTTAAGTCAGGTGACTGCGATGGCCACTCCAAAATGTTCCAGCCTTTAATCTGCAACCATGCTCTAGTGGACTTGGAGGTATGCTTGGGATCATTGTCCTGTTGAAAGGTCCAACGTCTCCCAAGCCCCAGGTTTGTGACGGACTGCATCACATTGTCATCCAATATCTCCTGGTACTGAAGAGAATTCATGGTACCTTGCACACACTGAAGCTTCCCTGTACCTGCAGAAGCAAAACAGCCCCAAAGCATGATTGACCCCCCGCCATGCTTCACAGTATGCAAGGTGTTCTTTTCTTCATAGGCCTTGTTCTTCCTCCTCCAAACATAGCGTTGATCCATGTGCCCAAACAGTTCTAATTTTGTTTCATCAGTCCACAGAACACTATCCCAAAACTTCTGTGGTTTGTCCACATGACTTTTGGCATACTGCAGTCGACTCTTCTTATTCTTTGGAGACAGCAAGGGGGTGCGCCTGGGAGTTCTGGCATGGAGGCCTTCATTACGCAGTGTGCGCCGTATTGTCTGAGCTGAAACTTCAGTAACCACATCTGACAAATCTTTTCTCAGTTCCTCAGCAGTCACACGGGGACTTTTCTCCACTCTACGCTTCAGGTAGCGCACAGCAGTCGAAGTCAGCATCTTCTTTCTGCCACGACCATGTAGCATTTCAACAGTGCCCTTTGCCTTGAATTTGCGAATGATGCTTCCTATGGTCTCTCTTGGTATGTTTAACATCTTTGCAATCTTCTTATAGCCATTGCCCTTCCTGTGAAGAGTAATCACCTCTTCTCTTGTCTTCCTGGACCATTCTCTTTACTTCACCATGTTTGTAACCACACCAGTAAATGTCTAGAAGGAGCTGAGTATCACAGTCATTTTAAAGCTGCCTAATTGGTGCTTATTATGCTTTATTGCTGCTCCGTGACATCCACAGGTGTTTTCAATACCTGATTGAAAACACTTGAATGAACCTCTGTTCTTCAGAGTGGTTGTCTTTAAGGGGTTGAATAATTGTGTCAATGAAGAATTCACAAAAGAAACATTTACTACTGTATTACAAAACCAATTGATGTCATTTTAGTTGCATATGGTTCTTTAAAAAGTCCTTGTAGGATTTCATTCTGAATACAATTACAAATGTACACTAAATTCCGTAAAACCCTTTACAGCATTGGGGGTTGAATAATTTTGAACACAACTGTATGTGTGATATAAGTGTACTCACTGGTACAGCAACCTTTGCGCCATGTCAGATACTCTTTACTGTATTACAATATTCCATTTCCCGGATGATTGCTTGTTTCTTTCTTGTAGAGTGGTACCCTCATTACTGTTGTTATATTGTCTATTTGGTGGATGAAGACAGAGTGATCTCCCAGGAATGGCTCCAAGATACCTAATCATACGTTTTTGTACCAGTTAGTGCTTGAGATACACATTTTTTCTGATGCTTGTGGATGCATGGAAAGAAATCTCTTTACACAGCCCCTGGGTAGCTGGAGTTCCTCAATTCCAAAAGGCAGTATGTAGGGTTCACAGGAATAAATGCCTTGCTAAACCAGATGACCCTCATCCTGTTCCCACGTGTGCCGAAAAGGGTTTGGAAGTGTGGGGGGGGATTGAGAATATAAAATCTGTTTGCAGATGGCACAACAATAACAGCAGGGCATGCCTTACAGGGTTATCCAAAGAGATTCGAAAAGTCACCGCACGTTCGGTGACTTTTCGTTCTCTTCAATTCGGTTCCTTTTGCCAATTGCTGAATAAACCGCAGGGTCACCGAAATGCAAACAGCACAGGGCCCCCGAATTGCAGGGAAAAGCTGCCGCAAACCTGACGAAAACTAACCACAAAACCCACCAAATGCACGCTGAAAACAAGCAAAAACATCTGGATTAACCTTCGAAAAACCCGAGCAGGAGCCGAACAGGAGCCGAATCACACAGAGCCGAAGCAGCTGTGACACAGACAGAGGGAGGTGAATAAATTAGCAAAACCATTTGTATGAAACTGGGAAAATGAAACGCTGTTTGCAAAGAAACTACTGAGCGAAAATGTCTGAAATTTACACAGGAGGTCCAGGGAATGAGAAGTAAACTGAAAAAAAAACAAAAAAAAAAACAGAAAAATGCTTAAAGTATCCTAAAAAATATATAACTAAAGAGACTTTTTGCTGCAGAATTTTATAATGAACGGTTTATTAGATATTGAATTAAAATGGGAATATTTTTAACATTGAAGTCTATGGGATTCTCTTGAATAAACCTGCCGAATTAAACCACCGAATGGCAGGGCATTAGGGGAACCTTTCACTGCTGGTTTGTGTTCTCTGAATAGCCGAAGCAGTGCTTTTTTATGGGGATTTCACTGCCCTCGAACAGGCACCGAACAGGCACCGTATGTTCAGGCAATTCGCCAGGATTTGGCGAATTGCCTGCTCTCTGGATAGCAGAATGGTCAGGAAAGGTAACTGAACGCTGATTTTCAGCGTTCGGTTACCTTTCTCAAGCAATTCGGATCTCTTTGGATAACCCTGTCAATCCTGGATTTGTGTCCATTATTGAAGATTTCTTAAAAATTTGTGGATTTAATTAAAAGAATTCCCTTTACCCTTGAATTCTATGTACATTTTGGGAATCCATAGCGCTGTTTCTTAGAATACAAACTGTAAAATGTTATTTATTGATAGAAAACTTCACACAAAATGACACACAACTGAACAAAAATGTATTTGTTCAAGCATTAGTCCATGAAATATGTCAAATATCGCATTCTTTGTTTACTGGTGGCAGTCCCCTAATCCAATAAAACAGATACAGCTTCGTACAATCAGACGTCTTGAAGAAATTTCTTCATGGTATATGAAGTAGGTATGTGTCCCCTGATAGCATAATCATTCTTTCAGGATGAGCTTGATGTGCTGGAAATAGAAGAACTTGACATCGCCATAGTGTGGTACGCAGTATCAGACCTACGTCTCCTTAAAAATCTCACCATCTTTGGATCTACAGTGAATAGGCTAAGAAAAAAAATATAAAATATTTTTAATGCACACATACTATTTAAATGCAATTAAAAGCTCTGTCACCACAAAATAAAAGGCTTCTGACCAATACTATAAAAGGAGAAGAGCGTTTAGGATGCCCCTTTTCCTCGTACAGGAAGTCCTCATTGTTGCATAGATTTATAGAAATAAATAAAATAAGCATGTGTATACAAATAATGACACACACACGTTATTTAAATATCCTACTCAGCAAGGTATATAAATGTATAAATGAGATTGAATAAAAATAAATAGTGGTATCCATAAGGGCTCTTAAAATGCGGGCACTTATCAAAAAGAGAAAGCTGTGGTAACAGAACAAAATACCCATTACTAAGAAGTCATTGGGGGGAAAAAATTAGATAAGTAAATAGAATAGGGGGGTTTAAACATTTATGTACTTAGATAGAAAATAAAAACACCAGTTGTTTTCTATATCTGAATACCAATAAGCCGATATTTATTAGCATCTGAAAAAAATATTGAATAAGTCATAGGAATAATCAAAATGAATAGATTTTTTGCACGGTATGTGAATTCCATATAATGCCGTGAAGCACTTTGCAGATATCTAACAATGTTAAAACTGAAAGGGCCCCATTACAAACTTAAGCTAGCATGGACACTCACATATCTGAGCGCTAGCATTAAGTGGCTTTATTGCATGACCCCTGTGATGTGCGTCACTTTGGACTTGGGACTGGGAGATGCAGGCCTGATGTTCTATATTATTTCGTTGCCCTCTCGTGTGCAGGTTGTTTGTGTAATCTGTTATGTATGAATAATGTTATTGTCTGTGTATCGTTATGGTCCATGTGTATCTGTTGCTATCTGCTTATAGGAGTGCTGGCTAAGAAATGTGTGACTATCTATTTATGTTTGAGTAGTCTTGTTAATCTGCCTTTTCAGGCAAACATTGCCCCATTATCTGATTACTGTTACAATGGTTTATATAATTACTGTGTGGTCTTTGTCTACTTATGTAACTTATCTAATGTAATCAGACAGTCGGAAGCTCAGTCTGTAACTACATGACACCATATGGTTTCAGGTCTGGTTCACTTTAGGCGAGGGGGGGGGGGGGGAGGGTGACAGGGCGTAATTCCTCATTGGTCTCTAGCCCCTCCTGGGACTGTAGATTTTCAATAAAAGGGGTTTAGTGTATCAGTTACATTTTGACCCTGAAAATCTTCAGATCTAGCGCCTCGTCTTATTTCAGGGGGATGCTAGCAGGCTCTCTATGTGTCCTGGTCCTTAACCTCCCTGGCGGTCTAATTTTTTCAAAATTTTGTGTCTAAAAGCGTCTCAATTTTTTTTTAAAGGAAACGTGGTTTTTATATAGTAAGCCAGTAATAAATAGGAATAACCCACTGAAATCCGTGCAAGCAAGAGTCTAGTAAACACACGGAGTCCGATAAAGTTTGAAATAGACATGTGCATTCGTTTTAGTACTTAAACTATTTAGTCCGAATTTTGGGATAATTTAGTTTTCGTATGACTAAGGCTAGGGTCAGAGTGGGGCAGTCGGAACGCGCGTGCAGACGCACTAAATCACGGCGGCAGTAGCAGCACATAACGGCCAATGACGGCCAATATACGCAGTACGTGCGTACGAAAGTGCGCCGACACCACGCAACCAGCAAATGAACGCATTTTTCTCAGAACGTGAAACCGCTGCTACTGACGTACAGAGTGCGCTGCGGCCGCATGGCAGCGTGTGTGCGTGATTAGGAGACGTCAGACGCTGCTAGTGTGCGGCCTACATAACGTTCAAACAGCCGGATTCCCTAGACTTCTTTACCCCCACCGTCATGAAATACGTCCAGAATTGCGCATCGTCTGACCACTTAAGCGTATTCCGTGAAAAAATGCGTGCGCACGCATCGACGTACATTTTGACGGTGGCCGCAGAAAATGCGCTCATCTGTCCCTAGCCTTAAGAGATACGAAACTGCTCAGTACAAAAAAACGAGAGAAACTAAAATAAAATGCACTACATTTTAGATTCAGTCCTTTTTGTGATAATACATTGATGAGTGAAGGAGACCAGCAATGAAAAGCGCAACATTGCAAAGCTACAGAAAAGGTTTGTATGCGTAATCCTTCCCGACCCCTACCCGAAAATCTGACAGTGATAGAGCTCCAGAATACTCACTCACAGCACAGACAGCTAGCACAGGAGAAGAAACCTTTTCTTAACCCTTGCATGTCTATGAGGCAGACAAGATGATAAAAGCAGCTGGAGAAGGAAAACATTCAAATAAATCACACTGAAAGCTAATGAGAGAGGAGGGCTGGATAGTAAAAACCCTTTTATAACAAGCAGCGCTGGGAGAGGAGAGGGACTTTATAAAACGTGTTTTATCTCCCCTCCCGCTCTGCAAAATAGGGGCTTAGGTCTGATACATTTTATATTATCCAGGAGCACTATCCCCCTTTCGTCATCTATAATACACATAGAAACATAGAAACATAGAAAAATGTCGGCAGATAAGAACCTTTCGGCCCATCTAGTCTGCCCAATTACATGGATACTTTACCTGGATGTATCTTTTGTTTAGGATAGCCTTATGACTATCCCATCAAGCAAAGAGGGTTTATACTGTGGAAACACCCAAAAACAATGAGCAGCAAAAAAACACCACCCTGATATCCACCAAATTCAGAAAGCATATAACATGAAAAACAAAAATTGGTGGTGTTGCGCTAAAGGAAAGTAATAAAACTTATGTATGGTCTATTTTGAAGGCATGCTATACTGCACAGCAAAAAAGAGAAAGAAAGTTCTATTTCTCAATAGTTCGTTCAATGGATATCCAGTCTCTGTTGTAGAAAGGATTTTCAGTGAAATCTTCCAAGACTTTGGAACGAATGACCACTTCTTTGGTGAATCTTCATTAAAAAGTATATATCTCGGAAAAAGAGAAACTCGATAGTGTTATACCGTTTATTAAGGTGTATACAAATCTACTGACATAATATACGTACAGAAAAAAGAGGTAGTGGGTTTAGGATTTGATCTCACCCACTGCCAGATAAAACATCACGTCCCAATCAAGCCTCTATAGACAAAACCACCAGGAGCTCCCGGGCTGCTTCCAAGGTGGTCACTCAATACCAAAGGTTGGACCGCGATGATAAAGTGACGTAATGCTGACTGCGTTTCGCCCCGCCCACGGGACTTCATCAGATGCTCTGATGAAGTCCCGTGGGCGGGGCGAAACGCGTCAGCATTACGTCACTTTTCATCGCGGTCCAACCTTTGGTATTGAGTGACCACCTTGGAAGCAGCCCGGGAGCTCCTGGTGGTTTTGTCTATAGAGGCTTGATTGGGACGTGATGTTTTATCTGGCAGTGGTGAGATCAAATCCTAAACCCACTACCTCTTTTTTCTGTACGTATATTATGTCAGTAGATTTGTATACACATTAATAAACGGTATAACACTATCGAGTTTCTCTTTTTCCGAGATATATACTTTTTAATGAAGATTCACCAAAGAAGTGGTCATTCGTTCCAAAGTCTTGGAAGTTTCACTGAAAATCCTTTCTACAACAGAGACTGGATATCCATTGAACGAACTATTGAGAAATAGAACTTTCTTTCTCTTTTTTGCTGTGCAGTATAGCATGCCTTCAAAATAGACCATACATAAGTTTTATTACTTTCCTTTAGCGCAACACCACCAATTTTTGTTTTTCATGTTATGACTATCCCATGCTTGCTTAAATTCAATTACTGTTTTGGCCTCTACCACTTCTACTGGAAGGCTGTTCCATGTATCCACCACCCTCTCAGTAAAATAATGCTTCCTGATGTTACTTTTAAACCTTTGCCCCTCTAATCTAAGACTATGTCCTCTTGTTTTGCTATTTTGTTTCCTTTTAAATATACTCCCTTCCTCTACCTTGTGGATTCCCTTTACATATTTAAAGGTTTCTATCATATCTCCTCTGTCTCGTCTTTTTTCCAAGCTGTACATGTTAAGATCATTAAGCCTTTCCTGGTAACTTTTCTCCTTCAAGCCGTACACCATTTTTAGTAGCCCTTCTCTGAACTCTCTCTAAGATGTCTATATCCTTCTGGAGATACGGTCTCCAGTACTGCACACAGTACTCCAAGTGAGGTCTCACCAGTGCTCTGTACAGTGGCATGAGCACTTCCTTTTCCTACTGCTAATACTCTCCCTACACAACCAAGCATTCTGCTAGCATTTCCTGCTGCTCTATTACATTGACTACTTACCCTTAGATCCTTTGAAATAATAACCCCTAAATCCCTTTCCTCAGATGTTGAGGTTAGGACTGTATCAAATATTCTATATTCAGCCCTTGGGTTTTTACGTCCCAGGTGCATTATCTTGCACTTATCCACATTAAAACTCAATTGCCACAACTCCGACCATTTTTTTAGTTTACCTAAATCATTTTACACGTTTTATATAATGTGCCTCTCCTCTCCCAGTGCTGCTTGTTATAAAGTTTTTTTTTACGTCTGATACATTTAGTATCCAGCTCTCACAGTGACTCTGTCATTATGAGTTTTCAGTGTGATTTATTTGAATGTTTTCCCTGGATTTAAAGTGCTTTATTTTATTATAAAAATAAATTTGCACCAGTCATCTCTTCTCTGAGCTTTCAGACCGATTTACGTTAATATTTTCCCTCTCCCCTGCTTTCATATTCCTGTGTCTCCCCCACAGAGATACAAAGTTTAAGTAAAAGTTCCCTCTCCTGTGCTGGATAAGCATTGCATTCTGAAGTTCTGCACCCTCCACATGCCAATGCAGTAGGATGTTCTATACAGTATACAGAGAGGGATATTAATGCAGGAGGATGTTCTATACATTATACAGAGATGGGTATTAATGCAGGAGGATGTTATATACATTATACAGCGAAAGGTATAAATTGAGGAGGATGTTCTATACAAAGAGGGACATTAATTAATTCATAAGGATGTTATATACATTATATAGACCTGCACCTAGCTTCTCCCCGCATCACCTCTTCCCATGATAGACTGCATGATTTCTCACGCGCAGCCCCCACTCTCTGGAACGCTCTCCCTCGTACTGTCAGACTTTCCCCTAACTTCTCTTCCTTCAAACGCTCCCTTAAAACGTTCCTATTTAGGGAAGCCTACCACTCAACTCACTGACGCAACCATCAATCACTCTCACCTTACAGTCCTCTCCTCCTGTTTCCAACCCCAACCCTCCTAGATTGTGAGTTCCTACGGGAATAGGCCTCATCTCCTCCTGTACTGTTTGTCAAATGTTGTTCAATGTATTGTATTGTAACCCTGTCTATACTGTGCCTATTGTACAGCGCTGCGGAATATGCTGGCGCTTTATAAATAAAGAAGAATAATAATAATTATACAGAGAGGGGTATTAATTAATGCAGGAGGATATTCTATACATTATACAGAGAGGATCCTTTTTTGTTAGCCCTTTAAATCCAGTGGCTGTGAGCACTGAGATCGGATGCTTGTTATATTATCTCTCAGTACAATGTATCAGGCTCAGCTGGTACAGTAACTGACTGTAACAGCGCTCAGAGTTTCAGTAAAACAAGGAAATAATATTGTTCTAACCTCTTATATATAAAAATATTATTTACTAGTTTTACTGAAACTCTGAGCACTGTGATGAGCAGCAGTCAGTTACTGTAACAGCTTTGCCTGACACATTGTGCTGAGAGTGAGAGATACTGTAACAAGCAGCGATCTCAGCCCTCTGAGGAGCCACTACAATAGTAATTGTATCCGCTGGTTTTCGGGTGAATGAAATTAGTTTTCATACTAAAGAACTGAAAACTAATTTCTTTAGCAACTAAATAAATTGCATTTTAGGACTAATCCATTAGTTCAAAACGAAATTTTGTGCTGTGGACATGTCAAGTTTGAAACACGACAGAATAATTTACTATCCCAAAAATAATTATCCAAACTAATGCTAATAAATTATATTCAATATTATAATCAAACCTAAAACACTGAAATCTTTCAGAAAACAAGGATGCAATAGTAGACTGTATGTATGGTCTGTTTCTGATCCTTTAGTGCCACCTAGCGGCTGTTCATGAGCAGGTCATGCTGCTGGGGATTTACATTGGAATACTGTATTCTTATTTTATTTTTTTCAGTTTCCTGCCTGGTCCCGCCCCCCTGCATCGTGTGACTCGCACAGAGCGTTACCAGGAAGCAAGTCACCGCAATCACACCGCGGGGGACAGAGAGGGAGCGCAGGATGAGGTGAGTATGCAGCCAGAGTGTGGCTCGGGGTTACCGTTCGTGGTAGCGAAATTTAACCCCGAGTCACACTCGGGAATACCGCCAGGGAGGTTAAGCTTCGTCTAAGGGCAGGAGGAAAGTGGTAATGACATATGTGACCCGGTCAGGGTGTGAAGATCTGTTACAACCCCATATTACATGTCGAACACTAACGGATTGAAAAATCCATTAGCGCATTGGTGATTTCGCTAGTTTACCGTTCTTTGCACTCCCTATACTTAACATTAGGGAGCACAAAGTCCTAATGCTAATTACCGCATCGCTTCTGTGGAATCGTTTGGCACCAGCTTACCCCCCAAAAAAAAATAATTATACTCACCCGCAGTAAGTACAGTGGCCTGATCCACCACTTCTGGCTGCAGGAAGCAGAGTGAGACTGGGTACAAATCGTCCCCTCGTCTCCCTCCGTGAATCACTCCATGCGCCTGCATGATCTCCGCACGAGTTGAATCAGTGCCTGCCCCGTAATAGAGTGCTAAAAACAGGGATTGCTAAGGGGAAACCTGCAGGCACAGGATTTCTCCTTATCATCCCCGTTTTAGCGTTAGGAATGTAATATGGCCGAAGCTGGCGGTAATAACATGACTTGTGTAACATCGGGTCAGGTATGAAATTCTTTTAATGGGACTTCATTAATAACTGATATCTAAAATTTTGTTGCAGCACATGTACAGATTAAATTGCCAGTTTTGGCATTAGTATAGCTCTGGTTAAATATTTATTTACCTCCACTTCCAAATTTTTCTCTGGAGAGTTATTAATTGGTGTTAACCAAGAACCTCCAATAAACTTAGTGGGAGGTAGAATAATCGCTAACCTTTTTCTTTTTATGTGACACATCACACTTTATAAATCCATAGTCCTGCTGCTGAGCCAACAAAGATGTTAGTGGTTTATAAAATGGAAAGTAAGCAGGCATTTCACTTTGCTGTTCTTCTGCCTTAACTCCTAATGGAACATACACTACACGCGGAAAATAATCCATTTAGTTTTAACATTTACTTTGTACATATTATTCAATTATGTATAAACATTATTAGGCGCAATTGAAAATACTAGCTCCAGGTAAAGCACAGAATATTCATGACTTGTTACTTGGCTGATCACTCAACCATGGAAAATCCATATGGTTTGGCCAACAGAAAGCAATGGTTTAAACATGAAGCATGGAGTTTACAAACAATTATAGAAGCCTGAAATTAATAGGGGGGTGTGTTACAACACCTTCCACTACCAAGTCGTTTTCCATAAAACCACTGACAGGTCCCAGTTGATTTATGATAAACATCTTTCAATTACAGTCACTGTAAACATTTATGTACCATTAATACCTTCACTATCAAGCAATTTTCCAAAAAACACAGTCAGGAACCAGAGTTTTTTTGAAAATCATTTTAATTAATTATTCGGTAAGAAACATGGGAATATTCCCAATGTATTTCTTATTGCAATAGTCTATTTGGCAGGCGGATGACACCATCTGTATGAGCAAATAGAGTTACAGAAGTTAGACCTGCAGCTCTGTGCAATGGCTGGAGAAAATCTGATAAATTCCTTAGCCAATTTTAAACAGTTTTAGCACCTTGGGCATTATGTCAAGAGGGCGAAAACGGAGTCCAAATGCAAACAAAATTAGTTTGCAACAAACAAATTTCATTTGCTTCTGTCCTGCACAGCTCCAGGTCGAGATAACGCGATATATCTGGTACCTGATGGGTCAGTCCACCCCTGCTTCAAAGGCACCATCAGGTACTCGGGCACTGCTCGAGGGCCCATGGATTGTAGGGGCCTGGTTCAGCAGGCAGAGTGAGCCTCACTATTTTTCACCTGAGCTATGATCTCAAAGGAGACATCCAGCACAGCGGCACACTACCAAACCGCCGCAGTGGCGGCACTGCAGCGGCCTACCTCACCCCCACGTTCTAAACAGGAGGACGGCACGCTGCATTGATGCCGCCCCCTCACGTGATTCACTCAGCGGCAGAAGACAAAGCCTGGGTGCGATCGATTGGAGCCACCCTGCCTGAGCCTTCAGCATAGAAGATTCAATAACGTATGGCGGGTGAGCGACAGGGGGTAAATCATCTAACAAATGGAATCAAGGGGGGGGATATCTGACAAATGGAATCCGGGGGGAGGATAATCTGACTAATGAAATGGGGGGGGAATAATCTGACTAATGAAATGGGGGTGGAGGATTACCGGACTAATGAAAGGGGGGAATTACCTGACTAATGAAAAGGGGGGGGGGATTACCTGACTAATGAAATGCGGGGGAGGGGGCTAATCTGACTAATGAAATGCGGGGGAATCTGATCAATGAAATGCTGGGGGGGGGGTTTAATCTGGCAAATGAAATGCTGGGGGGAGAATATATGTACCTACATTCAATTACTGAGTTACCCCCTTAAAATAGAAGGACTATTGCTACTTCTCTGGATAGCAATCCTACTATTATCTATCTATACACAGCTTACCTTTTTTGGGGGGTAATAAGATGAAAAATTAAATGCTGAGGGGGTTGAATAAATTGGTACATTGCTGTGAGTTTTATTGTTGTGGAGCTCTGTGATCCGCTCATACACACTGCACATTACTGTGAGTTTTATTGCTGTGGAACTCTTTTACAGTAATGTGCAGTGTGTAGGAGTGTGTCAGTAATGTCCAGATTCTTTTAAACCTGAAAGGTGATAGGCAGTTTCCCACATGTGCCACAGGGACATTCGGGCCATGGCCGTAGCTGCCATGAGTGTGTGACGACTACCACAGCAGAGCTTTGGCAGTTTGTGCGTCTGGAGGGGGCACAATGGATTCTCCAATTCGCTGGGGCCTGAGTGGATATTATTAACTCGTTAAAATTATTAGTTTGAAAATTGTGTGAATACATTCTTTAACACAACAATGTGCATGTGGGTTGTGCTTTGCATGGGAGGTGTTTTGTATGGGTGTGGCCTACAGTGGGCGTGGCCCAAGGGGCCCCACAAACTCCTATTGCCCGGGGGCCGTTAGTTGTCAGTCCGCCCCTGCTTTGAAGGCCAGAATTATCTCGGTCTGGAGCGCTTAATAGGGTTAATATAATCCATTTTAGATAAAGTAAGCTTATTTGGCAGAAGCCCCCCCACCCCGCTTGGTGTTACTATAGGTCTAGTAAAACATCTAGAATGAAGTCTTTCTGTAAAAGAAAAAAAGGTTCTCAGAGCTATTCAAAAGGCTTCAGAACCTTGGATGACATTTTCAAGGTGCTGAAAAATATTTGGGGGCACATTCTAGAGCGGTGTATCATGTTTTTATTTTGCAATACTTTGCATCATTTCAGTTATCAGGTTTGAGCTCCATTTTTCTTATACATAGAGCAGGAGTGATTAAACAACATAAATGATCAAACATTCTAGGTATACATGTTTGTAGGAAATGTCTGGCATGTTTGGGAATGCAAATTCCCAAAAAAGCCAGAAAAGGCAAACATATGGAGAAAGGCAGATGGAAGGCAGGCCTGTGTAGGTCTATATTAAGGTTGTTGGAGTCTCTTTACATGTCCCAATAGGTTTCATGGAAACTTTCTTACCTCCTCTTCGTCTTTGGATTCTGTTCAGTAACCCTGCACATACTGATCCATGCAGGCTCCTGTACAGTACAGGACAATGGGGATAGGGGCGTGGAAGAAAGAGGGAGGGGGGAGAAGTAAGGAACGTGTTTCTAATTTCAGTGATGACAAGTGCTGCTGTGACAGTAGGTTTGGTTTATTGTAACATGGTTTACAAAAAATTTTATTTTTATTTTGCAGGATCCAATACAGGTTATAGGCAGAACCTATGCAGTAATTGTCAGAACAGCCCCTTATAGGCATTTTACAGTTTCCTTTTAAATATCCCCATAACATATTCCTTCATTAGAATGAAAAATTAAAGTTAAATGCAACATAAGAAATAAATGAGGATAACTAGAAAACCAGTAAAATCTTAATTGAAGCAAATCAAAATTTTTGCTATTGTGTTGTTCTCACAATCTGATTAGAGACCAAAGGGTTAATTTTCTGTGATTTCCCTGTGTGGTTGCAATCTTTCATGAACCCTATTCCGACATAGCTGTTAATAGTCACCCACTAATAGCGAAAATGTGCGCGAGCTGCTTACCATTAGTGCCTCGTGATTACCGTCTCTATTATGACTGAGCTGCTGCATTGGCTAAAGCCTCAGATATCAGCAAAAATGCCGGCGTTCCATCAGTTCAACAAACCCGTGGAGACTCAAGAACCACGTCACTTCCAGTGATGTAAAATCTGCTGTTCAGCGCAACACCGTAGCCACACAATGCTCTTGCTGCGTAGGACATTTCACGGCGGACACATGTCTTCGTGACATTGCGTGCGGATGCGAATTGTGTGTCTACGGCATAGTGCGCATGCACATTGCGTGGATTTGGAGCCATACACCGGATTTCATATCACCAGAATTGATGTGGGTATTGAGTCGTCACGGGTTTGATCAAATGACAGAAGCCTTAATCACTGAACACCCCGGCTTGTTTGCCAGTATTCTTTGGAGACCGCTGGCTCGATCCGAGACGAACATTGGAATTACATTGGTGTACTAAGGGGGGTGCGGAGCACCCCGGGTGATGAGCCAAATAAGCCAAGAGGGGTGTTGGTGGCCGGGATTCAGACTCCGTGTTGATCCAAGCAGGCAGCAGCTCATGCCACTCTGCTTGATCGCATGCGGCACACAGCAGGCTTGCTGCCGAGGAAGATGTTGTTCCTACCTCTGGCTGGGGTGTCATGGGGGGGGTCTGTGTGATGAATTCTCACCTCCGCCCCGCCGTACACCCACCTCCGGGTCATCCACCACAGCTGACTGGCAACAAATATGTAGGCTGCTGCAGGTGAGACACATCAGCACAGATCAGAGTTACTTCAGGCTGATCCAGTGCCATTCCTGTACATCTCTTTCCCCACGTCAGATACACCCCAGTACTACGATGCAAATCGTTCTGCCATTTCTCTAATGAATTCACAGGAGCGCAGCTCTGTCATGTTTATACTCAACCATTTAACACTGTTGGCTATCTTGGCACTGAAAAATACAAACAGAAGCACTTCTCATTCGCAGTCCCATTTTTTAATATCCCTGTGTCCCCGTGTGTCTGTCCGTTTAGTGTCACCGTCACACTGCTCACACAACGACTTCCTGTTCAGTCCTCCCCCTCTTCATTCTTGCTCGTCTGACCTGCTATTCTTTTCCTGCTCGCTTGCAGTTTTTCTTCCACTCTTCATTTCTGGAACTAAAACTCACTTTCAATGTTGGTTTCTAGAACATTGCCCATGTCTTCGGATTTCCAGATCTTTTGTTCACTCACATATGTCCCAAAGACCTTGTCAACAATTTCTCTTTTCACCTCACGGATACTGTGGCCCGTTCAATACCTCAGCAGCTGCTGAATTGCTGCAGCAGGGTCATTGAACGCTTTGGATGCGAATTTTGAATCCAAAATGGCCGACGATTTCTTAATGAAAAATTCAGATTATTATATTTTGTCCGAGTGATCCGAAAAACAAAGAGAAGCAGTCAGCACAATTCCGTTTTGCATGCACACACCACAAATGATAGTTTTTAATGAATAAGCGTTAGGTTTACTTCTGAAACAATATATAAATTGAACTGTAATATAGGTCTATGTGCAGGGGGAAATAATAAATAAATATTTTGTGCTTTGGTGAACAAAAACCTCAAAATTAACATTGCTGTACGGAATTATTACTTGCTTCGTGGCGGCGGCCATCTTGCTGTACGGCATTGTTACTTGCTTCATGGCGGCGGCCATCTTAAATATGTCACACTCAGCAACACGAAGCATCTCCTCGGGTCGCTGCAAGTGCTAGGTTAGCACTGCTGAGCGCTGAGCGGTTGAACAGCGTTCAATGGCAAGTTGCTAACTTAGCACTTGCAGCGGCTGAGGTATTGAACGCAGCTCAGTATAGTATGTATATAGTCATGTCCATTTGAGTGGTTTCATCCCTACGATAACCCCTTCAATACCAGGTTTATATGAACCCCATGTGTGTGAACTCATTCTTACAATGTTTTGGTCATCGGGCTTAAACGTATGGAGTGTTATTGCAGAACCCAAAAGTCATATTTTTCCCAGAATACATAGATTAATGACCCTGAGAGGTCATGTTACAATCGAGGAATTTTAAAAAAAAAAAAGCACGATACCGCAAACAACCAGCTGTAGGTCTAACCCTCCCCCCAAAATGTATTTACTTCTCAGTATATCTTACGGGGTTTACTTCCTATATGGATTTTAAACACAATATTTTATAGAAAAAGAAAAAAAAACCTGACCACAAGAAATCACCATATGATTGTGTATACCCAAACACAGAATATGTCATTTTATATTAGAGAAAGTATTGTTTTTATATAGAGATTGCTCGTGCCAATGTCCCCCTCTGTCTATGTTAAAATAACAGAGGATTGTTTTATATATTTCGGATATTTGTTTTTTTAACCATATGTTCTATTAAGTTATTAATTTATTTGCATTTCACCTCATCATTGGAAGTGGATCATTGAACTGCTTTTTTGATTGGGAGGAGGGGGGGTGCAAAACAGAGCCCCGGGTGCCAAATACCCCAAGTACACCACTGCAGTGGAATAGCTCCTTTTTCTTGGTTAGCCAAAAGAATTCTACACAAAGTAAAGGAGCCATTAACGCAAGAGCCTCAAAATCCACTAACTACCCAAAGTGTGTGGATTGGTTGTGTTTCGGGTCATTGGAGACATCAACTGGAGTTGTGAGGTACAACGACCCAAATTGTTAGCTTGACAACTCGGAATAGGACCTGTACTTTCTGAGTTTGTTCCTGAGTTGCCTACCAGAGGGCGCCCATCCACATACCTTCTCCAGCCATCCATACAGAGGTCTGTTCAGTTCCTCAGCAGCTGCTGAATTGCTACATTGCAGCAGTTCTGTTTGTTGCTGCATTCTCACAGAACGCTGTGGATGTGAATATTGAAACAAAAGGGCAAAGGATTGCTTAATGAAAGGTGCCGTTTTTGCAATATCCACTTTTGCCCATTTTATTACCAATTTAGTGTTAATGCTTACCATGCTTCAATAAATATTTGGTGTGTTGTAATATAACGACAGAGGTGAATCACCCACTGAAACCGCGTATATACCTTGTTCACTAAACGTTGTTTAACCCTTTCGCTGCTGAGGCTTTTCCCGCCCCTGTGCTGAGGTCATTTTTACCGGTTTTGCTCATCATGTTTAAACGTGTTTTGAAGGCTTATTTTAGTATATGACCCAGACATATTATATATCGTTCTTTCCATCAGACTCGGTAGATTCATAATATGTCATTATTATATGTATACGTTATGTCATGTCTGTATATTATAACAAAAAATGCAATAAAATATGTATTTTCAATAATTTACAATGTGTAAAGTGTTTTTTTTTCACATTTTAACATGCGCCCAATTGCGGTTATATTTTGTATGGGGTGCGCTTGTTAAAAAATTAGAGATGGGGTCTCGTTACATTTTTTTTTGGGGAAAATTACACTATTTTTAACAAACGCACCGCATACAAAAATCGTTAGTGCAGCATCATTGTTCACATTATAATTGAAATGGGAACAATATTGCTGCATTAACAAACCAAAAAAATAAAAAAAGTGTTTATTTTTTTTTTTATAATTTTTTTTTTAATTTTTTTTTATTTTTATTTTTCATTTATTTTTTTTGACAAACTTTTTCACTTTCATGTTTGGTATGGTTGGATCGGCCAGAGCATGGCCGTTCCAACGATACCAAACATTAACCCCTAACTGCCACGGATCGGGAGATAGGGAGTTCATTGGAACTCCCTATCTCCACAGTTGGTGGCAGTTAGGGGTTAAGTCCAGGACTGGCGTCATCGTGCTACGCACGATGACGCCAGTCCTCAGGGGGAGTTCCTGGAGGCTTGGCCGACATCCAAGATGTCGGCCAGCTCCGGGAAAGGATCGCGAACCGGCGCTTTTCAGCGCCGATTCGCGATCCAGCTCCCCAGGGGTTAATGCCAGGCACCATTTGGAAGGGCAGGCTGTGCCCTTCCAAATTATGCCTGGGTTAACCCCCGCAGAGCCGCCGATCGGGAGGGAGAGAGGTCCGAAGGACCTCCCCCCCCTCCCTTTCAGGCGCCTCCTCCGCACATGCGGGGGGGGGCGCCTGAATTAGGTGTCACCGATGACACCTAATTCCGGCGGCTGCGGTCCCGGATGCCGGGCTGACATCGAGGATGTCAGCCCGCACCGGGGGGCCAGCGATCGGCCGGAACCCGGCCGAACGCTGACCCCAATGGGAGGACGCGCTCAGCGCGTCCTCCGCACAGCAGCGGGAATGCTGAGGACGCGCTGAGCGCGTCCTCAGCATTGAAGTGGTTAAGGTTTTTAGAGGAACCTCCATATACAATATAGAACTAGACAAGCAACGTAGCGCCAGTTTACAAAATAGTTGCCGGTTAACAAGGTTATACACCATACATGTCCATAGACATATTGTTCCTTCTTGCAAAAATCGCCTTTTCGTGTACGTTGGTATATATTCAGCATTAATTATCCTGAGCCTATGTCTGGCTCTGGGATAGATCTCCTTATGGGTCTTTACCAATTCTTTCAGGTGCCCATTAACCCCTTTGGTGGATCCTTGATTTCAGTAAGAGTAAGATACAGTTAGATACAAATATACGCCAGGCGCACCCCTGGTGTAATACAGTATTGGGCAACCAGAATTCTGCAAACGGCTGATTCAAGACTCACATATTTCTGAGCCCCACATTTTTTAGAGCTAATTGGGGCTCAGAAATATGTGAGACTTGAATCAGCCTTTTGCATAATTCTGGTTGCCCAATACTGTATTACACCAGGGGTGCGCCTGAAGTATATTTTTATCTTACTGCAGGGGACATTTATTTAAACCAAGGATCCACCAAAGGGGTTAATGGGCACCTGAAAGAATTGGTAAAGACCCATAAGGAGATCTATCCCAGAGCCGGACATAGGCTCTGGAGAATTACTGCTGAATATATACCAACGTACACGAAAAGGAGATTTTTGCAAGAAGGAACAATACGTCTATGGACATGTATGGTGTATAACCTTGTTAACCGGCAACTATTTTGTATACCGGTGCTACGTTGCTTGTCTAGTTCCATTTGGTGTTTTGGTCCACCAAAACTTCAAAGTGAACATTTCCTTATTGGATTATTTGCTCCGTGGAGGTGGCCATCTGTCCCACGTCACACTCAGCACTTGCAGTTAAGTAGAGAGGTGCTGCAGAGTAGCTAAGTTAGCAGTGCTCACCGCTGAACTAAGGCACAGCGTTCAGTGTCAAGTTGCTAACTTAGCACTTGCAGCAGCTGAGGAACTGAACGCGCCTCTGATGACAAACAATATAAAAGGAAATGTCTGGGTCCAAAGTGAGGGGCCAGCAAACAACTCTTTGCAAAATATCCACCAGGTAATATAAAAACCATAATTAAACAGCTACATAACACATACATTTGGTTTAAAGTGCTATATGACCTGGACAGTTATTCTACAGGCAGGGTTGTCCTTCCTCTTGTATCATGTACGTCTCCTGTTTGTGCTTCCCCATTGTAAAGCGCTACGGAATCTGCTGGCGCTGTATAAATACTTGTAACTATATTTAGCCCAGTGTGCTGCAGAATTTGCTTTTGCTGGAGCAAAGGAAAGGAAAGGGCTCCATACTGTGCACTAGTAGAGATTAGATGGATAGAGGACAGTCACAAGAATCAAATTATTGGCGCAATGGTCTTAAATGGCTGTTGCTGGCTCGAGTAGTTATAGATTACACTGGTGGGTTTCCAGTTCTTTGTGGCCAATCAGCGACTGTAAGAGCATCAATGCTGCTAATGCGAGAAGTGCCATCTGGAATGAGAAATCCATGGATTAAAGAAGCGGCAGCCTATAGGAGACGCATTATTCGATATTCCATTGAGCAATGACATGGCATGGATCCTCCATTGAAAACTAACCCATCCCATGACAGGCCGACCTTGACTATAAAGAGAATATGTGTGAAAGGTGAGGCTTTATCCACACTCATTTGGACTGTATACAGATAGTTGCGGTAGATATTGGTAACCTGCGAGGCCACCTACGGATATTTTTTGTAGTGCTGCCTCTAGCAACAACTTTATGCGGAATGACAAAAAAAAATAGAGTTTAGATCAGGGCTGTCAAACTCTGAGCCCCTAGATGTTAATAGCCTACAGTTCCCAGAATTCTTTAAATAGTTGGCGACGGAATCATGGGAGTTGTATTTCAGAAACCTCCGGTGGGTGAGTTTGATAGCTTTGTTTTAGGTTTAATATTTACAACCATGCTGCACATTTAATACATTTAAATTAACATACAAGTAATGTATCCCTTGTAAATAAAACCTTTGTTTACCTGTTCGTTGAAAATTCTTTATCGATTTCTTCCAAGGATTTTCCTTTGGTCTCAGGAATAAATAAATAAATAAATATAATTGCTAAAATGCCCATCATACCATACACGAGGAAAGTCCAAGACAAGCCTATGGCATCTGGAAGAAAGAGATAAAATAAATATATGAAATATCTTACAATTTATAAGGCAAGGAAAGACTAACCTCTATAAAATAAAATGTGCATTTAACCTCTTGAATACCAAGTGATTTTTTCTGAAAAAGTTTTATAAACACTTAACACATGGGATGCAAAGTTATAAATGGTTTAATAGGAATTTTGCAAAGAGATAGTGCAATTTTACACATTTATCTTTTTTTCATGTAATATTGCTGGGATGAAAGGTTCTCAATTCTAGATGGTGTCCATTACCTGGCACAATTTCACATGGGCTCTGCATTGTTAACATACAGACAGAAATGACCTTTGCGTCTGTAACAGGAACTGGGGGTGACTGGTCTCCAGCTTGAGGACTAGACCCAAACCAGTTACAGTGCCTGTCCCTTCTCTCAGGCAAAGCAGATCCGCAGCCGCTCTCCCTTCATCACAACCCTCATCCAGAACTTTCGGGAATGCTGTATACCTCTTATTACCTCTCCCCAAAACATCAGACACATTTTAGTGCAGGGAAGAATGATGTTTAATTTGAAATGGAGACCAGTTTATATGGAGAACAAAAAGGAGGTAAAATGACAATCAATACAGCACACGGTCTACACAAGGGGGATAAAATCACTACAGGAGCTACAGAAAACTGATCAATACACATACAGGATTAGCACATTATCAACAACAAATCAACAGAAAATCAAACAATGAAACAGACAGCAGTAACAATAGCTCTAAATGGATTACAAACCAGTTTTTTTAACGTCCCTGACCGTATTCCCGAGTGTGGCTCGGGGTTATCTTTTTGTACCGAAAGCGGTATCCCCGAGCCACACTCGGGCTGGATACTTACATGTCCTGCGCTCCCTCGCTGATCCCCGCAGTCTCCTCCAGCCGCTCGCAAAGTCACACTGCCTGGTTCTCTTCTCACGAGGAGTGAACCAGGAAGTGTGACGTCGTGATCGGCTGCATTGTAACTGCGGGGACAGCGAGGGAGCGCAGGACATGTAAGTACCGGCCGAGTGTGGCTCGGGGATACCGCTTTCAGTATTGAAAGTTAACCCCCGAGCCACACTAATACCGCTAGGGGTTCTAGATTAATTGGACCGATTCTGACATATAAAATATGTCAGAAGAATCAGACCGTCAGGGAGGTTAATAGAACAATGCAAATAACAACAACAGCCCTTTATAAGCCACGTGGTTGGTCAGATGTGCCATGAATGTTGAGGGTATCAAGGTGGAAGGAGTTACTGATACAGTATCAAATACTGTAAATGTGATATAGTCAAAATTTCTGATAGGATATCTGAGATCAGGTAGAGATCAGAACGAGATTATTAGCAATGTAGTGGAAATAGGCTGGAAGATGGCCGCCATTATAAGCCAGGCGACCATTTTGTTCAGAATATTGGTTCACTTGAAAATAACTAGGCAAGTTTGTAGCTGAAACTAGAATGAAATATAGGTAGAAATTTAGGAATGTGTTTAGATTAGCAGAAAAAGCAATTAAAGCGCTGAGAAAGATCTCTGCTGTTCCAGGCACAGAGGAAAGATACATCAAGGTCGTTGGGGCCCGCAGAAAGCCAAAGGAGTATAGAGATCAGACCAGGTGCCATCTGTAACAAGTAATTGTAGGCTCTAGGGAGGGGGGCGCAGCCCGGAACAGTGAGAGCAACTAATTATGATTCGCTGAAACTAACATGAAGTTTGCCAATTTAATGGAATGTCTTTGTATTAGCCAAAGGGAGGTATTAACCCACGTGGGGTGGACGAGTGTCATCGGAAGGTGGGCTAATTGGGATGTACCTAATTATGTATTTGGGGTATAAGATTGGATGTCACGAGGGACTCGGGGCTCATTCTTTGCGATTGAATCCTGTTTGAGCATCTGTTGTGATATCACAATAAAGTTTGCCTTTCCTGAAGAGACTCGTGTTCAGACAATCCTTGCTCGTGTCCGGTCCGCCTCGTCCCGAGTGAACCCGTCTGATTCCGGTTACATTTCTTAGGGGCTCGATTGCCGGGATACGGGCCCTTGCTGGCATGGCAACGACTGCTGAAAACTGTAGCGGTTGACTGCAGGTGCGAGTGATCCCACTGGTTGGGCGTCCGTTGAAGGTGAGCTGACATCTGCAGGCGCCAAGCAGGATTTCCTGTTCAGTGGACCTCATCTCGTCTCAAACGGACCCCCAGCCCGGGAACACTAGGACACCCCTGAGTCCGAGGAAACAGCGAACAGCGCGGCGATAGGTAAAGTGTCTTCTATGTTTGTATGTCTAATGGAAATACCGGTATAAAGGGAAACGTCCGACCGAAGTTGGATAAGGAGACCCGTGGCCATGGTCTCGTTAGCATACCGAACCTGCCGCCAAAAGCACTGTCGAGCAAAGGAGCCAGAGTGGCTAGCACGTGTCTGGACCCGGGGGATCAGATGTTGACCAAGGGGTAGAGTCTGTATGTGAGGGAGAAGGGAGCCGCATGGAGTTGCATAGTCATAGTCAGTGTTTGTAAATAGAGCTTCACCACGTGGACAAAGGAAAGGCAGAGAGATTTCTGTGACCGGGCTTAGAACCCTGTGTCAGTGCTAGTGTGTACGTCATGTAGTGAAGAGGGCTCATTGGGGCCAGCGGTAGCTGCAGAGATAGTGGTGCCGGGTGGGTAGAATTACTCAAAGGCAAATTGGAATTGCAGACGGGAGTGTAGTTATAGAACGGGGTGCACATAGTCACAAGCAGGCAAGAGTTAGAGCTCAATTAACGGGGTATAAAGGAGCCAAAAGGAGGGACGGTGTGCCCTTGGCTAGTAGAAAGAGTTGAATTGTTTATGTATTGTTTTGCGTTGAAAGTATCTGGTACGGTATGGGTTGTGATTGATTGCTGAGACTGCTGTGAGTGAACGAGCGCCTACTCGCATTGCGAGAAAGCAAACTTGAGTGGACTCCCAAGGTACGTTTCCGGCTCAGGCGACTGCAGTCCGGCTACTGATGGAGAACGTGAGTCAGACACATATGAATTGTTGACTGAAGTACCAGACTGTAAATTCTAAGTGTTCTTGCTAAAGAGTAATATCTGTATTGTAAAAAGGTTGTTGCTTTTAAAAGTAACAATGGGTAACGGATCATCCAAGCCAAGAAAGGTAAAGAAGGGTGAGACGCCCCTAGGGTATATGGTGCGGAATTTTGAAGTACTATATACAACACATGATTATGGTGTAAAATTAACTAGAGAAAAATCAACAGGAATGTGTACAATTGTATGGCTATTGCTAGTTCCAGACTGGCCAGAGCAGGGGTCAATGAACCCGGCGCTAATACAGAAAGTGTATTCCCAAGTAACCGGGAAATTCGGATATCCTGAGCAGTACCCATATATAGATATATGGAAGTATTGTGTAAAGGATAAAAGTCATTTTATAATGATGGCGGGATGTAACAAGAAGCAGGTGCCCCCAAATAGAGAAAATAATAAAAAGAAAAGACCGGTGTTGGTAGAACAACCGGAGGAGATTGATTCCCTGCCACCGCCCTATCCATTATATTATGGGGCAGCTAGAGAGGTTTTGTGTGTCACGGTTGCGAAGGCGGGCGGCTGCTACTACTCCGCCGGCTTACTCCGCTCCAGCGAGCGGGACTGCGGAGGAAAATGAGGGGGCAGTGGGTGGAAGAGACCGAGAGGTCCCACCAGGAAAGATCGAAATGCCCGATGGGAGCATATACAGTTGTGTTCAAAATTATTCAACCCCCAATGCTGTAAAGGGTTTTAGGGAATTTAGTGTACATTTGTAATTGTATTCAGAATGAAATCCTACAAGGACTTTTTAAAGAACCATATGCAACTAAAATGACATCAATTGGTTTTGTAATACAGTAGTAAATGTTTCTTTTGTGAATTCTTCATTGACCCAATTATTCAACCCCTTAAAGACTACCACTCTGAAGAACAGAGGTTCATTCAAGTGTTTTCAATCAGGTATTGAAAACACCTGTGGATGTCACGGAGCAGCAATAAAGCAGAATAAGCACCAATTAGGCAGCTTTAAAATGACTGTGATACTCAGCTCCTTCTAGACATTTACTGGTGTGGTTACAAACATGGTGAAGTCAAGAGAATGGTCCAGGAAGACAAGAGAAGGGGTGATTACTCTTCACAGGAAGGGCAATGGCTATATGAAGATTGCAAAGATGTTAAACATACCAAGAGAGACCATAGGAAGCATCATTCGCAAATTCAAGGCAAAGGGCACTGTTGAAACGCTACCTGGTCGTGGCAGAAAGAAGATGCTGACTTCGACTGCTGTGCGCTACCTGAAGCGTAGAGTGGAGAAAAGTCCCCGTGTGACTGCTGAGGAACTGAGAAAAGATTTGTCAGATGTGGGTACTGAAGTTTCAGCACAGACAATACGGCGTACACTGCGTAATGAAGGCCTCCATGCCAGAACTCCCAGGCGCACCCCCTTGCTGTCTCCAAAGAATAAGAAGAGTCGACTGTAGTATGCCAAAAGTCATGTGGACAAACCACAGACGTTTTGGGATAGTGTTGTGTGGACTGATGAAACAAAATTAGAACTGTTTGGGCCCATGGATCAACGCTATGTTTGGAGGAGGAAGAACAAGGCCTATGAAGAAAAGAACACCTTGCCTACTGTGAAGCATGGCGGGGGGTCAATCATGCTTTGGGGCTGTTTTGCTTCTGCAGGTACAGGGAAGTTTCAGCGTGTGCAAGGTACCATGAATTCTCTTCAGTACCAGGAGATATTGGATGACAATGTGATGCAGTCCGTCACAAACCTGAGGCTTGGGAGACGTTGGACCTTTCAACAGGACAATGATCCCAAGCATACCTCCAAGTCCACTAGAGCATGGTTGCAGATTAAAGGCTGGAACATTTTGGAGTGGCCATCGCAGTCACCTGACTTAAATCCGATTGAGAACCTCTGGTGGGACTTAAAGAAAGCAGCTGCAGTGCGCAAGCCTAAGAATGTGACTGAACTGGAGGCTTTTGCCCAATGACGAATGGGCGAAGATACCCGTAGATCGCTGCAAGACACTTGTGTCAAGCTATGCTTCACGTTTAAAAGCTGTTAGAACTGTAAAAGGATGTTGTACTAAGTACTAAGATTGAATGTCACTTGGGGGTTGAATAAAACTGATAATGATGTGAGCACAGAAAAGAAATTTGTGGTTATTTCATTATAAATGTTATGTTATATTTGTCTGACCTACACGTGCCTCTTTGATTTAATTGTAAGCAAGATGACTGAATGATCAAAATCAATGTCAAACTGGCCAAAACACTCAATTTCAGTGGGGGTTGAATAATTTTGAACACAACTGTATCTGCGTGAGTATGAAGTCAGCGAATGTTATTATAGTGGTGCTGTATCGAATGATATATGGTAGAATGTTTTTGTCTGATTGTGTTTATAATTGATCTATCAAACTGTTCAATTAAAAGTAAAGTGTGATAAGTAATTAATTTAGAGTGTGGAATGGCTGAGAGGTAGTGAGATTCTCCGTACTTGTTTCCTCCCCCCCTCTTTTCTGACACACTGTTTGCGCGGAGAGGGGGAAGGGGGGGGAGTTGGCTTTTTGCTCTCTGATAGACAGAGAAAGTAACCCTTTGTGTGTCTGTGCAGCGAATTCAAATTAAAGAGAAATGAAAAAGAAAAATTACTATGTTTAGCTAATTTTTAATGTGTGCTACAATAGAATGTATGAAGTCTGTTGAGTGCAAGATGTAGGTTTATATTTTGTGTTGATATTATTCCAAAAACCCTAGTTTTGTTCACAGAGCTAGAATTAAATAAAAAAAAGGAGTCCTGGTTTTTATATTGTTACAGATTATAACAATAATAAGTATATAATAATATACAATATTGTCTACCAAAATATAATACAATTTATTAACAAATTAAATGGAAATATATGAAACGGTTAGAAAATTAATATTAAAAGAGCAGTTTGAGAAATAATTAAAGTAGTTTTATACCATTTTTATGTTCTATATAGTTAAAATATAGCAAAATTATGATTAATAATTCAATTAAAAATATATTTTTATTTGATTTCTGATGGGATAGTTATTTTATTGTTATGGGATTATTTTAGATGATTACTGATGAAATGTTTGGAGTGATCTTATGACGATGGAATGGTTTATTTTATTTTTTATTTTTTTCGATGTGGTATTAAGAGTCCGTTTTGGCTACGGGAGAGAGACCTCTGTGAATATGGTTTATACAATGTGTATATGTATATGCCCGAATGTCCTATCCAGTTCCTGGGGCGGGATATCCTTTGCAAATTGCAAGCCCAAATTACATTTTTTCCCGGGGGTCACGCTAGATTGGACCTGCCTGAGAGTGGCAGCTCTGCACGGCAGCACAGCCCAGTCAGCTAGTGCATCCAACCCGCAAAATAATTGCAGTAATTATGCCAAGAGAAGAAGAATGGCGCTCGGCACCAACCCCGGCAGCCCCGGACCCGCACACACTACTCCTTGAAATTCCTGGAGTCTGGACGGAGGAAAAACCGGATTAGTTGTAATCTGAAACCTGGTGCAATGCCTGTGGCTTTAAGACAATATCACATCCCACAAAAAGCCAAGCAGAATATCCAGACACATTTGCAGAGATTTAAAGACCACGGCATATTGAAATTCTGCGTGTCACCGTGGAACACACCATTGTTGCCAGTACAGAAAGAGGGCACACAAGAGTACAGCCCAGTCCAAGCCCGGAGATACAAAATATTACACGGTGCTTGATTTAAAAGACGTTTTCCTTTTTTTTGCAGCTGTCTGGTTCCGGCAAGCCAGACCCTTCTTTATTTTTCAGTGGGAGGTATCTACAATGGATGCGAGCTCAGCCAGGACCTCCTGTCCTTCAACGCTCAGCCAGACAAAGTTGTTTTGTTGCAGTATGTCGATGATTTATTATTGGCCTCTCCCACAGAAAAAGACTGTCTCTCTGCCACTAAAGCCCTGTTACATCTGCTATGCTTTGCAGGTTACAGAGTATCCAAAAAAGAAAGCACACATATGTAAACAGACTGTGAAATATCTCGGTTTTCAATTAACAGGTACCAAGCGTGCACTGGGGGCTGAGAGAAAGGAAGCAGTATGCTGAATACCCCAACCAAAGACAAGGAGACAAGTTTGTGAATTCCTGGGAGCTGCAGGTTTCTGCCGCCTGTGGATCCCCAACTTCGCAGACATTGCTAAACCCCTCCATCAAGCCACCAAGGGGGGAGAGCATGACCCCTTCCTCTGGGAAGAAGAACAAACAGCAGCCTTTCTGAAATTAAAGACTCTGTTAATGGAAGCCCCTGCATTGGGATTGCCAGATCACAGCAAGCCCTTCCAGCTGTACGTGCATGAACACAATCAAACAGCTACAGGAGTGCTGATTCAAAGTTTTGGCTCTTGGCTAAGGCCTGTGGCCTACCTCTCCAAACAACGTGATCCTGTGGCCTGCGGCCTACCCCCATGCCTGAAAGCTGTGGCAGCCACAGCAATGTTGATAGCAGAAGCAGACAAGCTGACCCTTGGACAAGTTCTTCATGTCAAGGTGCCCCATGCTGTCAAAGCCCTGCTCGACGTGAAAGGAAGCTACTGGTTCAGCAACAGCCGGATGACGAAGTACCAAGCTATGATGTGTGAGAATCCACGGGTTCATTTGGACCTCATCGCTACCTTGAACCCTGCTACTTTACTGCCTGACTGTGAAGAGGATCCAAATCATGAATGCCTCCAAGTCATGGAAGAAGTGTTCAGTAGCAGGCCAGATTTGAAAGACGTACCCCTAGACAAATACAATCTACAGCTATTCACTGATGGTAGCAGCTATATGAATGATGGGAAGAAAGTCTCCGGCTATGCAGTAGTTTCAGCAGAAGAGATTATCGAAGCAAATCCACTACCAGGCCACACATCCGCACAACTGGCTGAAATAACAGCCCTAACCAGGGCTCTAGAAATCTCCGAAGGCAAAAGGGTGAATATCTACACTGATTTCAAGTACGCCTTCATGACAGTCCATGCACATGGTGCACTTTACAAAGAAAGAGGCCTACTTACTTCTTCAGGACAACAAATCAAATATGCGGCTGAAATCGCAGCCCTTCTAGAGGCTGTATGGAAACCAAGTGCTGTCAGTATTATGCATTGTCGTGGCCACCAGAAAGGTCATGATGAAATCCCAAAAGGCAACAGGCGTGCTGACCAGGCCGCAAAAGCTGCTGCAAAACCGTTGTTGACAATTGATCAAGCCAAAGTTCTGCTCTGCAAGCAAGAGTCTCAATCTCTCATGCCAAATTATGAATTTTATATGAATTGGAGAAAATTTGAACCCAAAGGCGAGTTTATTGAAATTATACTGCACAAATGGCAAGATGAGTATGAACTGTTAGAACTAAATCATGACTATATCCAATGGCTTTTTCCAACCCAGTTTCAAGGTCGAAATTTTTACTCCACTCCTCTGAACCCTCAAGAGACACGTTTTATGATTAACACCTCAGAAGTTCAGCAAAAACTCCGCAGAGTATACAAAATGATGCTGAAATTCTTCGGCGTAAAATTTATGTGGGAGTATGGAGAAGATAGAAGATACAAAAGAAACCGAAGTTGAACGAGCAGAAAATTTGCTACTAGGCTGATTGGATGGGCTGCCGATAGTCCTATTGCACATTAGGTGCAGGCCAACCCCCCAATTGAAGCTGAGTCCGTACGAACTTATGTTTGGACGGCCTACCCCTCTGATTAATGGACTAAGGGGGGACCTTTGGGCATTGGGGAAAACTAAACTAAATGATCGGTTGTACGGTTAGGTAAATCAATGCAGAAATTGCCAGAAATGGAAATGTTTTTTAAATTCCGGTGGGGAGGGATTGGGTTTATGTGACTGTGAAAAGAATTGCCCAAGGGATTTGATTTATGGACTCTCACGTGAAACATGCCCCAAGTGCCCAAGCACCACCAAAATTCAGAAAGGTACACACCCGGTGATGGAGAACCGTACCATGTGGAGACAAAAGCGAGAGGCGCTATCTGGAACCCAGCTGAAAGGACACTTACTTGTGCAATTTAAATATGACTATGTTAAAAAGTTTGGGCAAACCACGTGTTGGGTGTGTAGTAGATTGCACCCAGAGACAATTCATATATCATTCGCCTCTGTCCCAATTAATTTGAGTATGTTTGTGTAGCGCTCACTCCCGGAGGAGCCACTGAAATTGAACCTCGGGTCAGTCTCCCCGCACTAGGGAATAAATATACTCCAGCACCATCGTGGATTTTATAAATTATATAGTTTACTCGAATAAATGGCATATAATGAATAACACGGTATACGTATATATATTTACAGTACTTCGTAATGCGGGAAACGCGCAGCGGAAAAGAAATACAATGCTTCGTAATTCGAGAAATGCGCAGCGGAAAAGAAATACAATGCTTCGTAATTCGTGAAACGCGCAGCGGAAAAAGGAAAAAAATATATCTTTAACCCCTTTGTGGTTGGGGAGTGAGTCCCGTACAGGTTATGTCCCAAAGAATGTAGGTGTGTGTGTGATGGTACCCGGGTAGAATATTCAACTGGCCAGTGAATTATTTATGAGGTATCTTCGACTAGTCAAGTTGGGGCCCTGTGGGTTTTTGAAACAAACAGCAGTGTGCTTTTCTATTTTCGCAACGGCCTGGACGGCCTCTCACCCATCTGCCAGATACTTGGTGCTCCGCTCGACCCAGGTCGTCTCTCCGCTCGATTTTGACTGGGATTCTATGGGTTACCGGATCCGCTGTCTTGCTTTCCTTTAGCTGCCGCAAGATGTCCAGCTCACCGCCTGCACTCCCTGTCAGATTGATCTGCGGTGCTCCTAACTAGGGGTCCTCCAGCTCACTCAATATCACCGTGGGTATTCTGGTGAATCACTGGGTCTTCCTCTTGTAAGGCTGAATAACCCGGTCGTTATCTCTGTCAGGCCCCAGCTGCGCTCCGCCTGGTCACTGTCACGTTCTGCAGCACTGTGTCTTGCTTCTCTCACTCCCTGGCGTGCTCTGCCAGCTCTCTCCACGAGGCTCAGGATGTCAGCGTCTGTGTCCCACCCACTTCCTGTGTCCGCTCCCAAAGCATGCCGGGAAATGTAGTCCCAATGTTCAGTGTCTCACATCGCACTTGTCTCCCTCCGGTGGCCAAAAACAAGTACTACAACGGTAGGGGATTTAAAACCAGTGCTACATTTGTATCAGAAAATGTTACAGTACAGGCAGTTGATTGGTTCTGGTTTCTCCCTTGACCTTTCAGTCCTGGGCATCCTATAATAGGACCAGTGTACCAACCAGAGTGGTGCTTTCAATTAGGCCCAGATAAGGAGATAAATAACGGGGGTGGGTTATGTTATTCAAGTGAGTTCAACTGGACATCATACATTTACACATTTAATACAAAGGAGCAGTCAAATTTTCTATACATACGATGTAGAAAGCTCACAAGCAAACAGGAGGAGGTGATTGCGAATGTGACGAATGGGAGGCAGAGTGCACTGGATATGATGAAACGACTGAGAGCTATTCAAGAAAGCGGATCGAATATGGGCATGGCTTCCAGCATGGACTGGATGGGGAAGAGAGTTGATGGCAAGAATGAACAGTTATGCCAGTTTGATGGATGAGATTTTGAATAAGACTAGTTGGGATATCCAGTTGTTGAATCTGGAAGTACGAGAGATACGAAAGGTGCAAATGATACACAACATGGCACTGGAACAGATTAGTGCAGCTCTGAATGGGTTGTGTGAGATGACGATGCACTATGAATGTTGCACATTCATCAAGAATGCTACACATGATGTCCCTGACTACTATCAGGTAATTCAAGATCACCAAGAAAAGGTAGCACAGTTGCAGGACACAGCAAGGAGGATCGCTGCTGAAGGCTGGAATCCACTTCGTGGGTTCGGAGCAATCAGAGATTGGTTTGGATCCATTCTGAGATTTATTTCACAGATTGGATCTATGATTCTGATGGTAGTGGTGATCTTGGTTGTAGGGGCACTACTGTATCGTATAGGGCTTTGCCTATGGCCGCTATGCAAGAGGACACTGACACCCACACAGACACAGACACAAAATATACCACTGATCATCCCACAAGGTATGTTCCCAAAGAAAATAGCCCCCCCCAAAGTATGAGGAACTCGAGAATAAAACTAGTGAGGTGTAATGGCTACAAGTCTCAGGAGAAGAGCCTGAGGCTTGAGCCAAGGGGGGAATGTAGTGGAAATAGGCTGGAAGATGGCCGCCATTATAAGCCAGGCGACCATTTTGTTCAGAATATTGGTTCACTTGAAAATAACTAGGCAAGTTTGTAGCTGAAACTAGAATGAAATATATGTAGAAATTTAGGAATGTGTTTAGATTAGCAGAAAAAGCAATTAAAGCGCTGAGAAAGATCTCTGCTGTTCCAGGCACAGAGGAAAGATACATCAAAGTCGTTGGGGCCCGCAGAAAGACAAAGGAGTATAGAGATCAGACCAGGTGCCATCTGTAACAAGTAATTGTAGGCTCTAGGGAGGGGGGCGCAGCCCGGAACAGTGAGAGCAACTAATTATGATTCACTGAAACTAACATGAAGTTTGCCAATTTACAGCCAATTTAATGGAATGTCTTTGTATTAGCCAAAGGGAGGTTAAAATTAACCCACGTGGGGTGGGAGAGTGTCATCGGGAGGTGGGCTAATTGGGATGTACCTTATGTATTTTGGGTATAAGATTGGATGTCACGAGGGACTCGGGGCTCATTCTTTGCGATTGAATCCTGTTTGAGCATCTGTTGTGATATCACAATAAAGTTTGCCTTTCCTGAAGAGACTCGTGTTCAGACAATCCTTGCTCGTGTCCGGTCAGGCCTCGTCCCGAGTGAACCCGTCTGATTCCGGTTACAGCAATGCAGCTTTCAGAAAAATACCAACAATATAAAAATTACATCTGTAGCAGAATTCCTGTGTATGGAAATTACAGTAACCTTGTATCTGTACTGTATGGCCACACAGCTGTTCATGTATGCTACCCTCTCCCTTGCTGTTGCAATGCAGCAGTAAAGTTTGTTGAAATTTTTGTTACAGTGAGGATGGGGGCTGCTTTTTGTAGCTTCATTGTGAAGGTAAAACGTAAGGTAAAAGGTGATAGGAGTGAGATCTCACAAAGCATTGCATTTCCCTCCATGGAACATACAAATCTTGCTTTAAAATGTATGCAATAGGTGTTTTAGAGGTTAACTATTGCTTTTCAAAGTATCACAATGCAATATAGCATTTAAGCATTATTTGGTAGTGAAAGGGTTAAATTTGTTAAAGTGTGTTAAAGATCATGTTAGCATCGAAACCAAGGTGTGAAAATTTTTAATACAAGCATATTCAAGGAAAAAGAGTGGCAATTAAACTCTTATTAAGAAACACCCTATGCAGAATTCTTTCAGCGCAATAGATGACCAGAGAATCATGGGGGTTGTGTAATTTGGAAACACCTGGGGGGCAGAGTATGCGATCCCCTCTTTAGAGTCTTGAGCGTCTTATGGCAACACACAGCATTCCATTCAACCCTAAATCCCTATGGGCCCCTTAAACACTAAGTTTCCCTAGTGATGCAGGTAGCCAAAGATCAGGAGAGTTAATGAGCTTATTCCCTGCTACACTAAGGAATGCACTCTCCACCTCACATAGCGCTCAAAAACTGTGCCAACCATTAAATAAATCCATCACCAGGAGAGCCACGTTCCAAATAACAGAAGAGATTATTGTCAAGTGGAAAAAAAGACATAATTTCCCCAGAAACATTTAATTTATTGAGGGTGATGAAATTTAACCCCGTTGTAACAGTGGTCACTTTTGAGCTGGAGATACCTGGACTTGAGGTTACGGTTGGGGCATGTGGGTTCTGGGCGTCTGACACACCATTTTATTCCCCAACCCTCTCCCATCTCCAAGTCACTGTATGCCTATTAAGGGTACAGGGCGTCCCTGTTATGTGTTAATATTGATATTAAACACTTTGAGGCCACGGAGAGTACTATGCCGTCCCTGCGGAGGGTGAACTTAAATGCCACGTGGCGGCATAGCACGCTGTTCCACATTAGAGTGCGCGCAATGTAGGCAGGACAAAAGTCGGCCTCAGCGCCAAAGGGATGGCTATGCCGCCCCATGGCAATGAGGTACCACCTTGTCCCTGGGAGCTCCTTGCTAGGGATGAGCTGTTCGGGTTCGGACGGTTCGGAGTTCTCCCCGAACTTTGGCAGTTCGAAAGTTCGCGAACTTCGAACTTTTTGGGTGTGTTCAGTTCGAGTTCGGACAAAAAAAAGAAATTTTGAAAAAAGTATAAAAATGCTTAAAAAATACTAAAAAAATCTAGAAATAAAAGAGACTCTTTACTGCAGAATATTATAAGCAACGGTTTATTAGATATTGAATTAAAAACTAATGTCTAGGTGCAAAGATTCTCACCTCTAAATTACCTTTTTTTTTTTCAAACGGTATAACAACAACAGATGTTTTAGTCTGGTCTAATCAATTTGATACATTTTATGTAGAATGAAGGTGTGGGGCGTCTGCTTCTGTTCTGAGTGAGTAATTTCCCTCCTAAAACTTCCTAATATGCGGCATTTAACTGCTGTGTGAAAAAATACAAAATTTCCTCATTGCCCGCTTTTAACAGCTAAAGCAATGTTATTTTTCACCTCGGGATTAAACATTCACAGGGTTATTCAGAGAGCGGTGAAAAGCAGGAGAATAACTGGAGAATGGAAAATTCTAGGTCAAAATAGCCAAACCAGAAAAATTCTCCCATTTATCTCACTTTCCAAATCGGCTATTTGGTCTAGAATTTTCCATTCTCCTGCTTTTCACCACCAAAAAATCTGTAAACTTTTTCTGCGTGTCCGAAAAGGTCTCCTCTTTTCATACAGACTGCCGCCCCAAGCAGTTGTTTATGGATAGATTAAAGGAAAATTGTTTACCATCTTTGAAACGTCATTTTTTGTTTTTAAGTGTTTCTATACATCCTAGAAATCCGCCACTTCACGAGCAGGTTATGGGGACCTCCTAGGCACGATATTTGAAGGAATTTTTCATTTTTATTTTTAACCCTTATTTCATGGAAAACTCACTGTCCCTTTAAAAACTTTTTTTTTTTACTTTTTGTCCTTGTTTCCTGTCCCCCAGGGCACTACCCGGACCCCCATAGACCTTTTATGGCAAATATCTAGCATATATGCCCTCTTGGAGGGCACTCTAAAATTCGAACTTTCAAGTCCCATTGACTTGCATTGAGTTCAGTTCGTGTTCGAACTCGAACTTTTGAAATTGTTCGAGTTTGAATGCGAACTGAACATGGGGGGTGTTCGGCTCATCACTTAAGTGCTGTATCAGTAGGACAATTATCCTAAGGGCAGGGCCATCTGTTCCTTATGTGTTTTAGTATGTCTCAGGTCTGCACTCCCCCCATTGTACAGCGCTGTGAAATATGCTGGCGCTTTATAAATACAGAATAATAATAAGTGGTCCCATGAGTTTGCATTCTAAGGGGTCGGATGAGCTTATAATCTAAGGGGTCCTGACCCCATGAGTTTACAATCTAAGGGGTCCGGTTTCTGTGAGTTTACAAATCTAAGAGGCGTCCTGTTCCCATGAGTTTGCAATCTAAGAGGGAAGAGGAACCTGCTCTAATATATAAATGCCTTTGTAATGCGCTGTCAGCTGCGCGCGCACCCATCACAGCTGCTCACTTGGTCCTCCTGTTGCGGATGGGATGGCGCCAGACGCATTACAAACACATTTATATATGGAGATACTCATGGATAGGACATTGGAAAAACAAATATGTGGACATGAATTCTGAGCTGGCGACAATAACACTAGACTGCCCTCCGGGCAGGATTAACAACTAGTCTGAAATAAATTCACTTACCAACTGTGTCTAGGAACGAGAGACTGATCAGCATCATCGCAGACCAGTTTAAAGTGTTGCAGAATGCAAAAGCTCTTCCTCGGATCTCCTCTGGAAAGATTTCAGTGAGGACCAACCAGGTCACTGGGATAAGAAAATTACAAAATGACTGAGTGCAGGATACATTAATAAAAGAGTAAAATAGTACATTAAAAGGTCTATGGGATTTTATTACAAATTATTAAACATTCATGGTTGGGCTCTATAAAAGAGATAATCTAGGGCCACTCAATCACAAGGTCCTGAATAACAACACATTTGGGCAGCAGTCCCTTATTTTCCTTTGTTAACTAAAATTACAGTTGGGAGAGAAGATTCAATCAATTTCTAGAACACTTTGTGCCTTACAGCATAACGTTACCCCCACCCTTGACAGAACTTGCAATAAAGCACTGAGCGTTTAACTTTCCATCCCCGTTGTCAGTAGATATGTGTGTTTGTATTGTTATCGCACCTGCATATCACAATTTCTGTCAGTCCATGGGAATAAAAGTCAATATTTGTATACGTGTGAAGTTAATGTTTCCACATGGTGCAAATTTATGGGCATTTGGGAGTCTTACAAAATGAACGAAGTCATGTCAGTGTTTGGCACATCATGGTTGTCCACAGTCTTTATGTTCACCAGTGCAAGAGCCGGTCATTGTTGCATGTGTCAGAAGGTGTAAACATTTGGGTTTACTTTGTCCAGTATGACACAGGACCAGGAGATGCCACTGCATGAAAGTAAAATGTAATAGTGCAAAGTCAATAAGTGTCTGCTCAAGCTTTCGGCAATCAGTTCTATGCATGATCATTGACTTGAGAAGCAGATTGGCCCCTTCTATATATATCAGTCCTTTATAAACCATTAGCTGGAAAGCTATTCATTAATAGGACTATACACAGGACACGAGGTCACCCATCTAGACTGGTTGAAAGGAAATTTAGCCTAAAGCATAGGAAGGGTTATTTTACGGTGATAACAATAAAGCTGTGGAATTATCTGCCTGTTGAGGTGGTTGGGTCAGAGACTGTACAGACTTAAGCAACGACTGGATGACTTCCTCCAAAAACATTATATTAAGGGACAGAATATTTAATATGCGGGTAAAAGCTTTTTGATCCAGGAGAAATCTGACGCCATTCTGTGGTCACAAAGGAATTTTTCCACGGTATGTTTCATATTGGTGAGCGCTTCAGACTGGGATTTTTTTGCTTTCCTTTGGATCAACAGCTGTAGGTGATGTGTGAAAGGCTGAACCTGATGGACGCATGTCTGTTTTTCAGCCAATGTAACGGATATGTTCATAATTTATTGGCATACCCATCACAGTAATGCCATTGTTGGCAAAGCTACAGGGAGTATTGGAATGCTGTTAATCTTCGCTAACACAAAGTTATTGTTAGAGCGTACAACATCAGTACGTTCATCCACAAAGCTCAATGAAGATTTAGATGCACTATGCAGATTTTGCTTACACAACCTCAATAGAAACCTGCATCATTGTAGAGGGTGCAGTGCTTGTAGGTCATTGACTGTCATTGTCATGATCAGTTATCAATAACAAGGGTATGCACACATATATTTACCAAGAGTCAACACAGGGTGCTCCTAGATACGGAGAGGGTCAGTACATTGTAGCAATCGGGGCACTCCTGCAGTCAGTGGGCTTCAATAAAAGTGTCTACTGATGATGGCATTAGCGCCTTGATTTCTATGTTATCACATTGTTATGCATGCACTGGCTTATATCGACACTGGTCATAATAAAAGGGGCCTAGGGACATGTTTGTCAGCGCATGCACAATGTCAGGCGTACAAACCAGTTGGTGCATACATCACAAGTCACATCAGAAGATCTGAATAATGGCAGATCATTGGTTTCATGTCAATAGCAGGTTGTCCAGCTAGTCTACGGAAAGTCACAGAACCTGGAGAGGTTGAACTAACCTTTAACGTGTATTTTGTATAAGGGTGCTACTGAGACCAATAAATACAGAGCACTCCACTTTAACCTCCCTGACGGTGTTCCCGAGTGTGTCTCGGAGTTAAATTTCACCGCTGAGAGCGGTAACCCTGAGACACACTCTGGCTGTATACATCACCTCTCCCTGCGCTCCCTCGCTGATCTCTGCAGTCTCCTTCAGTGATCGCGACCTCACACTTCCTGGATTCCTTCTCGCCGGAGGAGGCAGCTGGGGACATTGAGGGAGCGCAGGGAGAGGTGATGTATCCAGCAGCATCCCGAGTGTTGCTCAGGGTTACCACTTCCAACATAGAAATTTAACCCTGAGCTACACTCGGGAATACCGCTGGGGGGGGGGGATAGACGGCTCTTAGATGCGTTTTTTCCCAAAAAAGAGACCGCCAGGGAGGTTAATATTCCATTGCAGATTTTAAAAACACCTGAGGATACAATGTTAAAGATGGAGATTTAGCAACACATTGTGATCACAAGCCCACTACAACATCAATGGGGCTGACCACCTTAACAGACTAGCACCAACACTCCCTAGTCACATTGTTAACAGGTTCTCTATTGCAGCCCCTATTTAGCTTCCACTGCGAAGCCATAGGAGACAGTTTGTACCAGTATAATGATTTAATCTCATAAGAGCTGTCATTAGTTTGTTTATGATAGGGACACGCTGTACTGAAGTACATTGACATTGTGTGGGGCTTAAACGTCATGTGATCACAAGGTGTGACTAAATCTCCTTTATTAAGGTGTCTGCAGTTGGGGTGTTTTAAAAATTTTAATAGTATCATTAACCATAGTGCTCTGTATCTGGTTTGCTGTAGCTTATGCAAAGTCAACCATCAGTGTACACATAAGTAGGCCTATCAGTTGTTAAGATCGTGCAAAATATATACTGCAGTAGGTGAACATGTCAATAATTTTACTGGTCAGAGCACTCGCACGCTCAGCGCAGGACAAATGCTAGTGGGTGAGCATGCTAGTGGGTGAGCGTGCGAGTGTTTTCACAATAGAATGAACGAATGGACATCTCTCAGGCAGAGCAAAAAAGGAAATAGGTGCATTCTAGTTCAAGAGATTTGAAACAAGGACAGTTTAAATATTAATTACATATTTGCTTCATACTTACTAGGTCCAAAACCAATCGAGAAGGCGCAGACAAAAGTCATCATGCTCAGCAGTGTAAGCCAATTCAAAACAATGTACTCGTTAAAGAGAGGTTGGGAAGTTGTGCGTTCCACGTGTTCTTTTCTTGGCTGCAGAGGGTCATTGATATCCCAAGTATTGGAGGATGGAGTGATTGAGGACAAATGGTTGCCAGTCACTCCTGCTTCAACACTGTGATCCTTAGTTAATAAGCGGCTACGTTGAGCTGTCTTGTACTCCAAGTCAAGAGATTCAGCCATCCCACCAATGAATTCAGAAGAATTAGACAGATCATGGGAACTATTTGGTTTTAGGAGTGCTGTGCAGTTCTCATGAGCACCCAGATCTAGATTGAAACTTAAAAGCCCTATGCCAATAACTGACAGCGTCATGACAATACATCCGGCGATGAGTAATATTCGTCTTCCAGCTTTATCGGCACAACCCAAGGCAACTAATGTTGAAAGCACTTTTGCCAGCCCTAGTCCCACAGATGCCAAAATAGCAGAGGAATTGCTTTGGAAGCCCACAGTATGGAATATTGTTGAAGCATAGTTAAGGACATTTGGCTGTCCAGTTAATTGTTGGAAAAGAACAAGCCCTAAACCAACAAACGTCCTGGCTCTCATATTATCTTTTCGTGAAAAGAGATCACAAAATGAATACTCTCTTTTTTGCTGTGCAGGTTTGCCTTCATCCATAATATCTTTCATTTGAATAAAGTCATTGTCGGTTTCTTGGTTCCACGAGTTTGGTTTTGAAGGTTTGGAAGGGAGGAACAGAATACTAATAAACTGTGCAAGTGCCGGAGTAATAGCCAATCCAAACATGTACTTCCACCCCTCATTCACATTTGCCAAAAGATAGTTAACTGCATAGGACAATAGAATTCCAAGTGTGACGCCAGTTTCGTAAAGAGATACAAGCTTTCCACGTTGGTGAGGAAGCACTATTTCAGAAACATAAATGCAACATGCCATCGATGAAAGGGATATGGCGATGCCTGTGATGATGCGGCCTAGAACAAGCCAGAGAAATGAGTTGGCCAAGACTAAAATGAGACTTCCCACCAACACCACCACATTGCTGGCAAGTATTGATGTTCTCCTTCCACAACGATCGATGAGGAAACCTCCAAATAGCGATGACAAAAAAGCTCCGAAGAGTAATGAGCATACTAGCGCCTCTTGTTGAAAACATGTGAGATAAAATTGCTTTTTCAGTTGCAGTAAAGCGCCTGAAATTATTCCCAATTCATATCCAAAGATCAGGCCCCCTAACATGGAAACCGCTGCGGATAAAATAAGGAGGGCAGAAGTAGTACCTGTAAAACATTCAAGTGGTTAGAAAATGCCTTTCACAATAGTACTTTTTCACTATAGATACAGGGGCAAGACAAAAAAATCTGAGGTTAAAACAAAGAACTTTGTCAAATTCAATTATTTTGGTCCAGATCTGTAGCTTCTCAATTTGTCATAAACTCCACGGTTACAAAAGTTGTTTTTTTTCTGGGTGTGACACAATATGGTTAAACAGGAGAAGTTTAGTTACAAAAATTTAATGGTTTTCTTTTTTTATACCATGAATGTCTTCTAAAACTGAAGTTCAAAATCCCTTGTGCCCTTTTTTGGTTTTGGCACGGTGGCAGGTTAATTGAAGCTATATATATTAGAAGGCTCAGAAAAGCCCTCTTCCCTGCTAATTAGGGTTAAGATCAGAAGCAGCTACACCTGCAACTAATTTGACATTACCAAGGCCATATACTCTGCTTCCTTTGGTGTCCTGGGTCCTAATGAGAAATGTCAGCAGAGAGCTGGATGGTGACAAAAAATAATCTGTTTCATTATGCTCTTATATGACTTAGCTACCCAGTGCTGCTAGTTAGTCTCCACAAGGGAGTAGGTTTTTGTTTATTTTTGGTTTGGTCGACCCGTTGCCGCCTGAGAGCTCCCAGTGGCAAGGTGGTACATCAATACTGTGCGGTGGCATAACACGCCTGGTTGGTGTCAAGGCCAGCTTTCGGCCTGCCTACATTGCACACGCGCTGATCGCTTCATTGGCCATCGTGGGACAGCTGTCCTGTGGCAGCCAATGATGCGATCAGGGAGTGCACAGTGTAGGTGGCCGATTGAGTCTATGGGCAAGAATCAGGGCGTACTATGCTGGGCCGAGGCTTTTAGGCCTGCCCATCTAGGGGAGGGCAAAGAACACACGCTGGCCTTAAAGGGTTAAGATTTCAAGGGAAAGAGCCTTGTCTTAAGTGAAAAATAAATAAAGACCCTGCAAATAACTCAAGTGTTTGTCTCGGCAGCGTATTTATCACAGCAGGTATGAAGAATGTTAGCATATTAGCAGAAACCAGCAGGGTTCCACATTGTCCATAAATGAGTATTTAAAAGTAGGAGAAATGCTGGATTTGAAAAAACTAATACAAGCATATATGCACAAACTCTACTGCATGCATAGTAAAATTTTCAAAATCAACGGGAAAATAGTAACTATCATTATAGATGCAATGCAATCGTAAGAGCACGGTGCAGTTGTAAATAGGTCAGTACAGCACCGTCATGTCACTGCCAAATGCTGGGAACGTTATGTTCTCTTGAAATTATTTTATTTTATCTTTTCTAGTTTTTTTTGTGTGTGCAAGTATGACATTGTTTTTCTGGCTGTACTGTCCTTTTTGAAGCAAAAAGGGGACATTTTTCACATTACATAGTTACATAGTTATATAGGCTGAAAAAAGACATGCGTCCATCGGGTTCAGCCTCTCCCACATAACCTACTGCTGTTGATCCAAAAGAAGGCAAAAAACCCAGTCTGAAATATGCAACATACCGGGAAAAAATTCCTTCTTGACCCCAGAATGGCAGTCAGATTTCTCCTTGGATCAAGAAGCTTTTACCCACATATTAAATATTATAACCCTTAATATTCTGTGTCTGCAGGAAGTCATCCAGTCGTTTTTTAAAAGTCTGTACAGAGTCTGACCCAACCACCTCAACAGGCAGAGAATTCCACAGCTTTATTGTTCTCACCGTAAAATAACCCTTCCTATGCTTTAAGCTAAATTTTCTTTCTTCCAGTCTAAATGGATGACCCCTTGTCCTATGTATAGACCTGTTAATGAATAGGTTATCAGACAATGGTTGATAATGGCCCCGTATATATTTATATAAGGTTATCAGATCCCCTCTAAGGCGCCGTTTCTCTAAACTAAACAGGTTTAAGCTTGTTAGTCTTTCCTCATAACTTAACCCTTCCATTCCCCTTATTAATTTAGTTGCCCGTCTCTGCACTTTTTCTAACGCTATAATATCTTTTTTTAAGACAGGTGCCCAAAATTGCACGGCATATTCAAGGTGCGGCCTGACCATTGATTTATACAGAGGCAAAATTATGTTTTCATCCCGTGAGTGAACTCCCCTTTTAATGCATGCCAATACTTTGCTGGCCTTGGCGGCTGCTGCTTGACATTGCACATTGTTACTTAGTTTGAAGTCTATGATTATTCCCAAATCCTTCTCCTGCTTGGATTTCCCTAACTCCGTACCATTTAGGGTATAAATTACTTGTGTGTTCTTCACTCCAAAGTGCATAACTTTGCATTTATCTAGATTAAATCTCAATGTTTCCAATGATGAGTACATGGAATTTCAGAAAAATCTGTTACACAAGCTACGACACCCTGTTTGAGTCATGACAGATGAAAGCATATTGAATTTACATTATACGTTTTGTACAGGTGAACTTATTTTCAGCTTCCCTGCTTCACAATGAATAAATAATTTCAAATAAAATCACCTGGATATCAGAATATATACACACCCATTTTTTTTCAGATTTGAAGGTCAGCTTGGCAGTTTAATCAGGGAAAATTTGGCATCCTACAACATCACCTAGAACAAAATCACAACATTTCAAGTATTGCTTTTGTAGTAATTACTATTAGAAGTCACATTGTTGGATGCGGAATTAGAGGCAAAGTAATAAAAGTTTTTTTTTTATTGGGAACCAAATTCCACTGGTTATTGATGTACAGAGGTGTATGATGGTGTCACGGAACCCCGTGCTCAGAGACTGTACTAAAACCTCGCTCCTCTACTATTCCCCTCATGTAAGCTATTTGTCGGTTTATGTTTTAATGTTAAAAGTGGTGGTTTGTTCCTTTTCCCCCATCAGCACATAATCCAAATGCCTCTAAGCTTGTCCCTCACGTTCACTTTGTTATCTGACACCAGGGGAAGCCTGGGCTTCAAACCCCAGCCAATCCCATTCAAGGACTGCACAGAATTCACGTTAATGGAAACATCTGCAGAAAATTTAAACCCCGGAGCCCTGAAAACTCTTTGCTCCAGCAGGGTGCTTTTTTGGGGTTAGGGTCCCGCTCATGGGAGTTACCGTTTGGGTGATTTTCATGAGGGAGCTCCATTGGGAACCTGAGTTTCTGAGCCTTTCTTGGCCCCAAGAGCTCACACTGCAGCAACCAGCTATGCGGCATCACCTGGGGGTAACTGCTACACGCTGCCATCCTGCCTCTGGATTTGGGCGCTTTTTGGACTGTGACACCATAGGGGCCCGAGCTATCAAACGGTACCCCCGGATTGCCGCTGCTCCCCTGGAATCCCCCCAAACAAGAACACTTGCTCTGTATGACTGCAGTTACAGTTATTTGTAAGGCGCCACCAAGTTCCGTAGTGCTGTACAATGGGAGAGACCGAATAATCAATATACATACAAGTTAAACCCATTAGAACAGTGTCAGGGAGGACCCTGCTCAAGAGCTTAAAATCTGAGAGAACCTGATGGAGAGCAGGCTGAATGGTGGTGCTGGGATGTCTGTTGGGCAGGATGTTAACTGTTCTTATCTGATTCTGTACCAAGTAAAGAGAGGCCATGTGAAATGGCCAGAGATTCTACTTAACCCAATATGACCAGTGCCGTCTGCTTTATAGAGAGAAATTAAGAACTGACACTGATTCAGAGCTGCATGCTGAGGGGAGAATCTGGGAACTGGCAGAGGAGAATGAATCACGGCAGCCGAGGGAAAATATTTCACCTTAGCATCGCATAACAGATGGGATCAGCTCTTCCAGTGAAGTGTAGGGTGAGGGGATATTAGAGGGTTGGAGAAACGGGCTCAAAGATGGCTGCAAGGGTCCTGCAAGCTACTGTGGTGGTTTCCACATAATGCTGCCTGCACAGGAGGGCTTCCTCCTGCCTGGCAACGTGAGGCTTGCCCTCCAGATTTCTGTGCCTATAAAAGCACCTGGGAAGCAAATCTGGCTCTGACAAACCGATACAAAATTAGGGAGATGTTTGATTAGCGACAAACCTCATTCACCCAACGGTCATAGAAACTAGAGGAGCCAAATCAGTCGCCCAAGGGTTAGCTGCTTCATCTAGATGTGTTCTGGAGGAATGTGAACAATTTTTTTTATCTTTGTGGAGTCTCCTGTCAGAGACTTTGGGCAGTACTGGGAATAACCAACAGAAAGAACCTGTCATATACTGCATACAGTTCCTAACGTGTGTGTAAGTGTGTGTGTGTGTGTAAGTGTGTGTGTGTGTGTGTAGTGTAAGTGTGTGTGTGTGTGTAAAGTACTTGGGAGTCATCAAAACAATGAACACGAGTTCTTCACCCAAAAGGGAAACCCAAATGAGAGAGAAGGCTACACAAAAAAAGTGACCAGAAAGAGATACACATATACATTTGGTCACTTTTTTGTTGGTCTGCTTTCTTTACTTCCATGTATGGAGGTTTGTGGTGGTGACAGGTTAAGGCTAATGTCAGACAAACGCAGTGATCACATCTGTATTGCCTCACAGTTTAACGTCCGTCGTAGCATAGAATCATGATCAATAGAGACCCACACACAAAGTACGTGTGCACCGAACTGCACACGCACAACGAGTGTGGCAAACGGACGCAAGTTAGGCAAGAACGTAAAACCGCTAAGATGCACGCACAGCGTGTACTACGTCCGCGTAGCGTTCTGTGTGCGTGATGACACAAAGTCAGATGCAGCGCATTTGCGACGTTCAGCACCTTGACGCACAAAATGGCGTTCCTAGGTTAAACGGTTTCAGCTGGGCGTTGAGTCAGGACTTTCGCATTTATATATAGATTAAAGAAAAGTAGTTAACTGTATACAAAAAAGGTATGAGATGTGCTTTAATGGTATTTATTTTTTGGGGAGGTTGCAAAAGGGCAGCACCATTTGCTAGTAATTGCCCCCCCCCCCAGGCTCACATTTACCAGCCCTCTTCTGGTGGGTTGCAATATAACTCAGATATTCTTACTGTCCAGATTCTGGGCTCAAGGCACTCTTTCTATACTGCTGTCGCTTTATTCCCTTAAGGGCCAAAGACGTAACTGTTACGTCATAAATGCATTGACTTTAAAGACCCTTGGTCCTTAAGTGGTATGTGTGGCTTTATTAGAGACCTGAAAAGAAATAAAACTCACAGCAAGGCATATCTGAATTGACAAAAGGGCTATTGGTTCTGCAACATGTTCTTTTGTAGGCGGCGAAGGGCATGAAGCCCTTGTTGCTAAAACAGTTCCCTTTTCTCAGAGATGAAGAAACTCAGAAATTTATAATTTACAATAATAACTTTACAAGCAGGCATGTACTGGCCATAGGGACTACAGGGAGATTCTTGGTGGGCCGATGGCTCAGTGGGCCAGTGTGAATGCTGGTCCACGGCGCAGATCGCACTGCCCTTAACGTGTGAAGTAAGTTCTTCCTCCCCATCTGTAAAACACAACAGTCTGCCACAGTCTAAAAATCAGGCCACCGTGCCAGGGAGACCCGCTGCGCATCTGCCTCTCCTTAAGACATGGTGCCCGCTCAACCTCAGTGCCGCGGTGTTGCTTTACCCAATCGCTCTGCAGCAACTCCAGGTATCTGTAGAGTGATTGGTTGAGCGATCCGGTTGGTTTATATACTGTTGTTGTGCATGTGTGCATTATTAAAGTGGGCTGGTCTGGATGAAGTCCAGGGCTGATTTTTTGTCTCAGTCCAGCCCCGTTTACAAATATTGAGTTATGAAGCAGTTTTATTTTCTCCACGTCTCTAGGTGTACAGAACACACCAGAAAAGTGACTAATCAGAGATCAAACCAAAATAAAGAGGACGTTTAAGAAAACTGTTGGAACCCATGAAGGATTCCGCTCTCTAAGTAACAATCATTCTTTCACTTTAAACTACCATCCTGCACTCACGTTTTGTAGTAATTTTTATACATCTTGGCTGGATTTTAAGGAATATTTCTGATAAGTGCAATGGGTATAATCAGGGCCTGTGCAAGCATTTTTGGGTACACAGGCGAATGTGCATTTTGCCCCCCAATTAACTTGCATATGCATGTAATTGTGCGCAGACTACATGTGTATTACATTAGTAGTGTGCGTGGCAGAGTGTGGGGTTGTCTATGCGACAAAGGCAGGTGGTACTCAGCGGGAGGGCTTTAACGCCAGTCGAGGCGTACTAGTATTGCCTTCAGCCCCCCCACGCAGCAAATGGACGTCATTGGCTGCTGGGCGACGGAATGAACCAGGCCGTCTCGCAGTAGCGAATGGCGTGTGGCATGTGCCAGCCAGTGGGTGGGGCCATAGAAGGCCCATTGAAGTCAGTGGGGTATACTAGTATGCGCCCCGGCTTCAAGGTCCACCCTCTGAAGGGACGGCATAGTACGCCCTGTGGCGGAAAAGGGTTAAATCACCAAAAAAGTTATGGGAGATCAGATGTGGGACCAGGCATGAATACAGACATCCCAACTTGACTCTGCAGCCAACGAGAAATACAGTGAGGAATGCAGGAGGGAGGGAACCAACATTTCAAATAAAAGAAAAGAACAGTGACCTGAGAGGGAGAGAGAGGGTTAAAAAGAAAGAATGTGAGGCATGATAGTAAAGAGACGGGAGGGAAAAAATAAAAATAAAGTTCTGCAGGGAGCAGCAACACAACACACACACACACACACACAAAAGAAAAGTTACTTACATTTCCTGAACTCCAGCGGGTCCTCACTATTGTCTCTCCTCTGCAGCTGCAGTGCCCTTTCTCCTCAGCAGCCCCCATGCATACTATGATGCTGGTCCCTTTAGACAGTTCCCCATCTATCCCTCCAATCCTTGAGTGGTCAGTAATCTGGCTCTCCTCAGGGACACTAACACAAATAAGGGTTAACAGGCCCCAGGATGCATACAACAAGCAGACCTTCACAGATATACTCCTCCTGCAGATACGTACAAACAGGACAGGGTTAACAGGAGCTGCCTGAGCAGTATACAGACAAGGGAAGACAGAACACAAACTGTGATACATATATTTCTTCAAATCGTACATAGAGGTTAGAATAGTCAGAGATCACCAAACAGATACACAAGGGGTGGTTCTCATACAAGCCAGGTCAGAAATCAGAGATCGCAAAAAAAATCAGCGAATCACACAAGATGAATCACTCAGCACTGGGGGAAGTAACGCTACGACGGGGCAATGAGCTGAATTGCACCTTCTGCCTTTAAACCCGTCAGCTCCACGTCATAATGCTGCGCCCCACCTCCCGAGCAGCCACGCGACCTGTAAAAGCCGGCATGTCGCCTGCCACCCGGCCAACTAATTACACAGCTGGTGCTGTCAGGTGCTGGGACCCCCTCTGGCATGGCCTGCAACCCCCTGGAGCGTCGGACGTGACAAATTGTTACTCAACATGAAAATGTATGGTTGATCACCTAAATAACAAATGCTTTCAGGTATGTGGGCCACATTTTTGGAAAATCATAGGTAACATACAAGCACCCCCCATCCACTCCCAGCTGGCTGCTGTCAAAGTAAACAACCAAACCCTGCAACACCCCCTAGATGTAGGAAATGCCTTTAATAATTATTTTGTTGGATGTGCCACCACCCTGATTGCGTGTCATTTGCTAGTTTAGCAATCAGAAAGGCTGCATTCAGGTCAGGCCCCTCCAGCTGTGCAAAGAACCTGTATCAAAGAGGAATTCAGTTTTAGACCAGTGCCTGTCAGCGTCATTACTAAACTTCTCCATAACCAGGGCGGATTAACTTGGGGCGAATGGAGCGGCCGCAAGACGAGACCTATAGAGAAGGCTCCAAAATATTGTCCTCTGGATCTAGGATCCCAGTTTGAATAACATATGGACAGCTGTCCTTTAATAGAGTAATGCCTGTTTCTATGGAAAAGTATTGGTGTCACGTCTATTCAATGTGTAGATTGAAGACCGCAGCTATATTGAGAATTTGCTTGTTAAAATGTTCTGTGCACCTTTGAGAATATTTTGTCTACTCATGTTCACCAATCTTCTGTGTGTTTTGTCAAGTTTTCCACACAGCTTGCTTTGTGTTTTTTGCTGCACCATTCCATTACATAACCTTACAGTATACGTAAGCGCCTACTACACACATTTTTACTGAATTATTTCACAGTGCCTCAATTGCCTCATCTCCTGACCCTAAAATGTGAGGATCCCTCTATAGCAGGTCAGCAACCTTGCCTCTCAAGATATTTTTAAATTACATCTACCATGATGCTCAGCCAACCTAATGAGTGGTTGAGCATTATGTAAAAATGTAGTTCCAAAAAATCTGGACGGCCGAGGTAGTGGACCCTGCGCTGTGGGCATTTGAAATGTTCGGATATTTGCAGGGCCAGCACTCCCACTAGGCAAGCACCCCCCGTAAAATACCCCACCATCATTCTCCCTCTGTAACATACCCCAGCCACCACTCTCCCTACTCCCACAGTAAAATACCCCAGTAAAATACCCAAGCAATCACTCTCTCCCTCTGTAAAATACCCTAGCCATCACCCCCCCCAGTAAATTACCCCACCATCACTCTCCCTCCCTCATCCCTCCCCAAAATGAGTGGCCCTATTAACTCCTTCCACCCACTGTAAGGGTCCTAAAACCTCTCCAAGCCTCAAATAGTGAGGACCTATTCTCTGGTGGCATACATCATGTGGCACACCCTGCAGCCAAATCAGAGGGGGCCGGTCGCCATCTCGAAGTCAGCATGGCCACAGCTCCACAGTAATGTGCAATGTTTATGAGAGTGTCACAGAGCTCCACGGTAATGCACAGTGTTTATGAGGGTGTCAGAGCGCCACAGCAATGTGCGGGGGGGGGTTTAGAGGGGGGGGGTGCAAGTAGCTAGTCTTGCCTGGGGCGCAAAATAGTCTAGCACCGGCCCTGGAGATGTGGAGGTACATTTGGAAGCCCTTTAATAAACTTAACATGCTTATTCAGACAATGAGTCTCCTGTAGCTTTTGAAGCTGTTACCTGGTTTCTGTCCAATAATTAATGAATGCCAAATCATTGTCAGCTTTAATTAAGAATATATGAAAGGGTCTATTCACTAACCACCATAGACCATGGTGGATTCACTTCTGCAAACTACAATGGATCAACTACTTTGAATTCACTATTTTCAGAAGTTCCACTGTCATTTGCTACAGTTTTCACTATTGTTTCTGACAGAGTTGTTCAGTGCTTATTTCCCTCCATTGTTTAAATGTAGGTATAATGCTGGATAATTTAGATTTAAATCATGGTTGACAGAGGCTGACAGACCATGATATGTTCAGTGGCTCAGTGGGTCCTTGCCAAACCCTGTGCTGCTTGACTAAGTGTCAAAGATGTAAGGGTCCCATGATACCATCAAATTTCCCAGTGAGTCGCAGCACCTGGGGTCAGCAAGAGCCTGTGGACTCACTGAGAGAGCGATTAGTATGGTGCAGAGTAAACGCTCTCACACCATGGATTTTACCCACTCCCTGTCAAATAAGTCAAGCAGAAGAAAAAGAGGGAAAGGGCCCAAATCCAACCAGGATGATAAGCTAATGTCTGGAGCGGTGAGTGGGGGGGGGGGGGGAATCACCTATATGTTGTTCTTAAAATCATCCTGAGTTATTACACTAGACGCAAGCTCTGCTTGCGCTTTGGTTGTTGTGTTGGCTTACTGCAAATTCACAGCTCCTATATTTTGTATTGGAGACGTGAATATGCATTTCCTTAGAGGAGAACAAACTATTCCAACCTAGCTCCTCCTCCAAGGGAGACTGTATTCAGCGACTCAATACCGATATTTAATCCCTGGTGTTAAATGATTTTGAAAAATCACTTAAAATAATAATCCCAAACTCACCTGGAGATCCCGCCGTGCAGAGGGCAGGGCCATTGGACGCTTCCTCCGGCTACTAACATAGTGAGATGGGGGACAAATAGTTCCCATGTCCCTCTGCGTCTTCTTCTGCGTCCCCTGCACATTAGAGCTCGTGCAGGGTTCCATGAAGTCCTATGGACTCCGGGAGATGACAATGAAACAAAGTCTGCGTTTCAGAATTATTCCAAGCCCAGTCGCACATGGCACAGCTGGGTTGGAACAGGGAGATGCTAAGGGAAATCTGCTTGTGCAGATTTCTCCCCTATATCCACGTTTGCGTAAGAAAGATTGTACAACAAATGCTTCTACTGGTCATTGAATATGTAGTGTATGCAGCTGCCCCGCAAACACACCTTTGTGAACTTACTCCATTGGATAACTCATTAAGCCACTTTCTGCTACAATGTAACTACATGTCCCACCATTGTGACATGTTAAAAGAGCTAAACTGGCCACCACTGGAGTCCAGACGCACTCTTCACCTTTCCAACCTGCTGTTTAAAGCTTTTCTGGGAAGCTACCACCCTCCCTGAATAGACGGCTTCCTCAAGCATTTTCCTCAGAATAACCCCCAATCCAGGACCTGCACCTTACTTGCAGTAACACAGTACAAAAAGAAAAGTGTCTCGATCTGCATTTTAACCCAGGACATACTGTAGATACTCAAGTACAGCGCGACCCGAATATAACGCGATGGATAGAAATTATGAAAATGAGAGAATACTCCAATAGAACGCGAGGAACAAAATTTTACTGTACCGGTAAACAATTAAAATCGTTCCAGGTTCTCTTAACACAGTCAGGCTCCCCCTCAGGCCAGGGTGTTCTGCTCTAGAATGACTGCAGTTGTTACTATGCCACCCATCTTATTTAATAACAATTGGATGGTTGGTGGAGGCGAGCGAGGTGAATGATTGGCTTAAACCAAGCGTGCCCTCTGGCCGTGATGGATCCCACCTCTCCCAAAACCAGGAGTTCAATCCAAGTGTTTGCAAGCATCAGGGAACCCGCACTCACTTCAGCGAGACTACGGGAACTTCCGGGAGACTTGGGATTCAGAGCAAGGCACGTTGTTTTTGTTTTGTTTTTTTGACTCGTGATGCAGATGTCTCGAATAGAACGCGACCCCTCCAATTTTAAGAGGTAAATTTTTGTCACCAAAATCTAGCGGTATACTTGAGTATCTACAGTACTTGAAAACTAGAGAAATCTCAATGTATCCTTCCTGGTAAAATACTTTAGAAATAAATTTTCCTACAGAGCACCGCAAATATGGAATAACCTCTGAGAGACACCATCAAATCTTCCTCCAGTCTAAAGTCACTTAATAGATCTCTATTAATATACCTTGATACAGAATGCACCTGTAAACATGTAACATATTGGGTATATTTCCTACATATTTATTTTATGTGTTAATCTGTATATTTGTGTTATTTTTAATATCTTGCATTTTATTACTTTATTTCTGTTCCCTACAGTAAAAATGTTATGTTCTTGAACCCAGGTCATACTTGAAAAACAAGAGAAATCTCAATGTATCCTTCCTGGTAAAATACTTTACAAATAAATAAATACCTCCTTACGTGCTGGTGACACGGCAAAAATAACCATTGTTGCTACCATGGCAAAGTTCCACGTTTCAAAAAGAGAAATTCAAACACTAGCAGAAGGAGCTTCATCAATGAAGCGTCCCCTGCCTCTGTACAAATGCCCCTTTTTTTGGAACAAAGTTTGTTGCGTTTGCAACAATGTGATTTTCGCCGTTGTGTGCAGAAATGTCAAACACCCACTCTTTTTGTGAATAACTTTAAGAGTTAGAGATGTCGCTGAAGACAGGAATAACCACATTTGAAATGACTAACATTTAAAAAGGTTTACTGTTCCAGCAAGAACAACATAATTATTTGCAGAACACACCCTTTAACAGTAAACCTGCTACCCACGAGGGGTGTAATTAAGAATCAACAGTGCATTGAAGCAGTCGACATGTTCTGCTACATTTCAGACTATTATTAAGACCTTCGCAATGCTTAGGTCAAGAATATTTGCAGGGTTATTCAGAGAGAGCGGATCTGGCCCCCGAACAGTGAATTTACCGTACAATGCCATTTCCTGGCCATTCAGAAAGCAGGCAATTCACCAAATTTTGGCAAATTGCCAGCAACTACGGTGCCTGTTTGAAGGCAGTGAAATCTCCATAGAGAAGCAATGGTTAATCTAGTCAGAGAACACCGAACAGCAGAGAAATGCCCTGGTGGTCAGTGCTTTCAGTCAGCAGGTTTATTCAAATTTCATAGGTTTCAATGTTAAAAATATTCCCGTTTTATTCAATATCTAATAAACCATTTATTCTTTTAATCTGCAGTAAAAATTCTCTTCATTGATTTTTTTAGGATCTTTTAGGCATTTTTCGGGTAATGGCAAAAAAAAAATCCATTTTTTTTTAACCCCTTCCCGACCGCGGACGTACCATGTACGTCATTGCAGCGGGTCTCTCTTAGACCCGCTGACGTACATGGTACGTCCTGCGGTTTTTGAGCTGCTGGAAGCGATCGGATCGCTTCCAGCAGCTCAAACGCCATTGCAGGATGCCTGGGAGTCCAGGCATCCGTGCAATGGCCGTTAGAAGTGCCGGGGCACCATGTGATCGCTCCCCGGGAGCGATCTACATCCGGTTGCACCGGAGAGGTGCCCGGCACTTCTACAGAGCGCTGGAAGCGATCGGATCGCTTCCAGCTGCTCTGAGCATATTACAAGGATGCAATAAAGGAAAAAGAGGGGTGCAGCGCCCACCGGAATGGTGTCTATCCCACTCGCTGAATGTTGTATGGGGGGTTTCTCTAAATACCCAAATGGCAGTTATGTAAACAAGAAAACAACACAGCGCTTCAAAAGACCAAAGTCCAAAATGAAGAAAGTGAAATAAACACTCAATATGTCCATAGGCCAAAGACGTTGTCTTTTGAGGGTGGGTCTTCTCAGAGTAATGTCGATGGAGTATGTACTGTAGGGAGAAAGCACAAACACAGAGGACCAAAATTGTGCAGTAGGACAGTACCAAAGTGAGAGTATTATATATCAATAATCAACTCACATTTTGTGGAGCCTACAACCGGCTCCCAGGAATAAGGCGAGCAGGGACTTTATGTTAGGTGCCCATAAAACCTTCACACGGCTTCTTTCAGGATTCACCAATGTGAGGGTACTGTAAGGAAATTGACAGAGACCAAAGAGGCACCTCCTAGTGCAATAAATCACACATAACTTAATAATTTAAAGGCAGGTGGCCAAATTCAAACTCACACGTTGTTGAGCCTCTATTGGCTCCGTCACAATACGCTTAGGGAATCATAAGGTATTCCCCAGACCTTCTTTGCAGGAGTTAAAAAGGCAGACAGCAAAAAAAATTTTTTTTTTTTTTAAAAATTAAAAACATTTATTCATTTTAAAATAGATAGATCATATCTACCAAACCAAAGACCAGGACGCGTTTCGCCTACAAAGGCTTCCTCAGCTGGTTATCATATGTCTAGTCTTGCTGCTGCCTTTATATACAATGAACATTCTCTTAACAATTTAACAATCACTTTTAAAATTAACATGCTTGAATTCAGGTGTGCTTAAATGGCACCAGCCTTTTGAACATTCTCTTAACAATTTAACAATCACTTTTAAAATTAACATGCTTGAATTCAGGTGTGCTTAAATGGCACCAGCCTTTTGCACATAATTAATGGCCCTGCGTGTCACCCTGGAACGCGGAAATAGTAAATTAATAGGGTAAAAGGAAAAAATGTATTCCCCTTATTAAAAACATTGCGCCCGCCATTTTGCGCATGCGCACTCATCCCGCGTCTCAGGCTGGAACGCAGGAACTCAAGGAACCACACGGCTCCCCATATGGCCTCAAAAACATCCTCAATAGAATTTGAGGCACAAATACAACAGCCCCTGCGGCGCTATGCTAGTAAATGGGATTTTTTATTTAAAAATATATTATTTACAAAGGGGATATAACGCTGCATAAAAGGGGATCACTAATAAGCGATACCACAGTACACTAAGACATATATAAAAGACAAAATGTCTTAAACCTAGGTGAAGGTGTAATTTAAATGCAACCGATGATAAGAACATATAAATAGTGGAATAATGGCATTGGGGATAAGGGCATGGATCCGATGTGCATAAATAGGGATAAGCCCAGAATTGGGTCTATAGTGTGTTATAAACAGGGGAGAGGGAGTATAATAGCGATATTTATGTTATAATAGGTGAATTCCAAAATGGAATCTGATGATGGACAATAACTTATATGATTGTGACTAATAAAATATAGTCCATGTGAAATATAAAATTGATCTGTGTAAAGTACTAAAGTGCAATGATGAGTAGAATCTAATGTGCTAACTTCTTTCTGAAGTGCACCAAAAAAAGTGCATGGCATTAGGATATTAATCCTAAGGTGTCTAAAAGAGATTAGACTCTGTATCATTATATGTGCAAATAGCTATAATAATTGTGATAATAAAGTGTGCTAATAATCATTTTTTAAATTCTCTAAACCTAATAATAATGTGGACAAAAACCAAGATAATTAAATTGGTTCATTAGAAATATATAATATATATAAAAAATATTCATGTACTGGTGGTATTAATTAAGCATCCCCTGGTGTCCATAGATGTGAAATATTAATGTGAAAAATATAAAAATAGATAGTATATCTTAAATGAGCTTAATGATAAATGTAAACAGCTGGGCTAACTTATTTCACAATAAGTTCATTGCGTAAAACAATAAATCCTAAAGTGCCTTAGAAATATGTGCAATTGGCTAATATTAATATAATAATAAATATGTTATACAATTGGAATAATAATATCAGAATAAAAAAAAAAAAAAAAAAAAGGGGGATAAAGGTGCTAATTACCATTCTGGTAGTGATGTTAAAGGTATTCATATACCAGTGTGTTGATTGCACAACCCCTAATATCCATAATAGCTGGATAATCCCTATAGTGTAGGTAATTAGTGGAACTATGGGTATTAAATGAGTATTACTAAACATGACGAAGAGAGGGGGGTGAAAGGGAGAAGAAACCCAAACCTAAAGGAAATGAACTAATTCAAAATCACTATTTAAACCTCCCGGCATTAGGGTCCCAAGATCAAAAATCAGTTTCATCTCCTCTCTCCCAAGGCAGTAGTTTCACTCACTCCCTATTAATACATTTCACTTTCTTTACAGCAGAGAATTTAAGGCCTCTTGAGCATCCGTTATGAAATAATTTAAAATGTTGACTTACAGAATGTTTCTCATATTGCTTATTAATGTTCCTGACATGCTCGGAGATTCTCACATTCAGGGCTCGGCTTGTGCGGCCCACATATTGGAGTCCACACGGACACTCCAAAAGATATAACACATTTTTAGTGCCTCAAATTCTATTGAGGATGTTTTTGAGGCCATATGGGGAGCCGTGTGGTTCCTTGAGTTCCTGCGTTCCAGCCTGAGACGCGGGATGAGTGCGCATGCGCAAAATGGCGGGCGCAATGTTTTTAATAAGGGGAATACATTTTTTTCCTTCCCTATTAATTTACTATTTCCGCGTTCCAGGGTGACACGCAGGGCCATTAATTATGTGCAAAAGGCTGGTGCCATTTAAGCACACCTGAATTCAAGCATGTTAATTTTAAAAGTGATTGTTAAATTGTTAAGAGAATGTTCAAAAGGCTGGTGCCATTTAAGCACACCTGAATTCAAGCATGTTAATTTTAAAAGTGATTGTTAAATTGTTAAGAGAATGTTCATTGTATATAAAGGCAGCAGCAGACAGACATATGATAACCAGCTGAGGAAGCCTTTGTAGGCGAAACGCGTCCTGGTCTTTGGTTTGGTAGATATGATCTATCTATTTTAAAATGAATAAATGTTTTTAATTTTTTAAAAAAAAAAAAAATTTTTTTGCTGTCTGCCTTTTTAACTCCTGCAAAGAAGGTCTGGGGAATACCTTATGATTCCCTAAGCGTATTGTGACGGAGCCAATAGAGGCTCAACAACGTGTGAGTTTGAATTTGGCCACCTGCCTTTAAATTATTAAGTTATGTGTGATTTATTGCACTAGGAGGTGCCTCTTTGGTCTCTGTCAATTTCCTTACAGTACCCTCACATTGGTGAATCCTGAAAGAAGCCGTGTGAAGGTTTTATGGGCACCTAACATAAAGTCCCTGCTCGCCTTATTCCTGGGAGCCGGTTGTAGGCTCCACAAAATGTGAGTTGATTATTGATATATAATACTCTCACTTTGGGTACTGTCCTACTGCGCAATTTTGGTCCTCTGTGTTTGTGCTTTCTCCCTACAGTACATACTCCATCGACATTACTCTGAGAAGATCCACCCTCAAAAGACAACGTCTTTGGCCTATGGACATATTGAGTGTTTATTTCACTTTCTTCATTTTGGACTTTGGTCTTTTGAAGCGCTGTGTTTTCTTGTTTATATTACAAGGATGCCTCGACATCGAGGCATCCTTGTAATATACTTACCTGCCGCCGGTCCGTCCGTGATCGCTCCCCCCGAGCGATCACTTCCGGTAGCGGCAGGAAGTACTGAGTGCCACGAGGTATCGTGGCACTCAGTACAAAATCGATCACTTCAGTGATCAGGTGCTCTGCTGGGTGCCTCGAGGGATCAAGGCACCCAGCAGAGAAAAAAAAAGTGTAAAAAAAAGTTAAAAAAAGTAAAAAAAAGTGTGTAAAAAAAGTGTAAAAAAAGAAAAATAAACTGACAGTTAGGGGTAGGGTTAGGGTTAGGGGTAGGGTTAGGGTTAGGGGTAGGGGTAGGGGTAGGGGTAGGGGTAGGGGTAGGGGTAGGGTTAGGGTTAGGGGTAGGGTTAGGGTTAGGGTTAGGGTTAGGGGTAGGGGTAGGGGTAGGGTTAGGGTTAGGGGTAGGGGTAGGGGTAGGGTTAGGGGTAGGGTTAGGGTTAGGGGTAGGGGTAGGGTTAGGGGTAGGGGTAGGGGTAGGGGTAGGGGTAGGGTTAGGGTTAGGGGTAGGGTTAGGGTTAGGGTTCTAAGGGCAGGGTCAGGGGTAGGGTTAGGGTTCTAAGGGCAGGGTCATCTTGGGGCTGAGTGGGATGTTCCTAGCCTGCCTCATCAGAGAGGCAGGCTAGCAACATCCAATCAGAAGTTAGAAAAAATCAAAATAAAATTCTAATTTGTCAGGTCAGGCCAATATTTTGTAAATATTGACTCTGACCTCTGTGATTCTCCCTCCCTCTCCTCACTTGTGTTTTGGTGAGCGAGAGAGAGAGATCAGATTTGACAGGTTAGAGATTTTAGTGAGATTTAGTGAGATTAGAAAAATTGAGGCAGATTTAGAGAGATTTTAGGGAGATTTAGAAGAATTGAGGCAGGTTTAGAGGGATTTAGAGAGATTTAGGTGTTTATTTGTATTTTCTTGTGAAACCCAACGGTTCTTCTAAGAACCAACAATCCGCTTATATATATATAATAATTATAAAATTTTATAATCTATTATATATAATGTCTGAGAGGGTGTACAGCGCCGAGGAGGCATATGCCATCCTGGCGTCAGAATCTGAGGCATCTGCGTCAGACTCAGACCCTCATTTCGACCCCGCTAACTGCTCAGAGGCGTCGCTAGATACATTATCTATGCTGGCTGATGTATCTAGTGATGTTTCTGATGCAGATCCTGGGTCACCACCTGCCAGCAGGAGACGCACAGCTCCAGCTGAGGAGTGGGTAGTGCCTCATCGCCAGAGGCCAGATATCCCTCCTTTCACGGCAAATCCTGGCATCAATATTGATGTTGCAGAATTTACCGCCACACAGTTTTTGCAGGTGTTTATGGGGATGATTTGTTGGGCCACATCGTGGCCCAATCAAATCTGTATGCCCATCAGCATTGTGCTGCGAAGCCAGACTCCTACTTGGCAAGGCAGCAATGGACCCCGCTAGATGTGCCAGAATTTCTGAAATTCTGGGCACTTACTATGCTGAGGGCATCATAAAGAAGCCCTCAATTCGCTCCTGCTGGAGCAGTAGCCCCATCTGCTCTACCCCCATTTACCTCCAATCAATGTCACGTAGAAGGTATGAAAACATTTTGCGTTTCATGCACTTCAGTGACAACAGCCTGTGCTCCCCTAGAGAGCATCCCCAGTTTGACAGGCACCAGATTTTACATTTTATTCGTACATTTTTATGTTCTACAATTGGTGCTGTATTTTGCCAAAATCTTTGCACACCTATGCATGGGGGGCATGGGTGTACTCAGGAGATCTTGCAGAAAACAACCTGGAGAGTTTTCATGCAGTAACAAACAACAGTGTCTGCTAAGGCTAGGGTCAGACGAGCGTGATTTCTACGGACTGTACGTCCGTGCAGTACGGACATCGTCAGTACGGAAGACGCAGTAGTGGTCACACAGTCCGTTTTTTCACTGACATTTATTTTTTGACAGATGTAGGAGGGACAATAAATTCAATTGCAAAACCATTTTGTCCGTGAAAAATGCAGGACGTATAAATGCAGTCCGTCTGACCACGTTCCATCACTCACACACAAAGCTATGCAGACGTTGCGGACGCAGCGCACTTTGTGCGGCCGTTCTAGCGGTTCTACGTTCTTGCCTGCCTTGCGTCCGTGGGCCGCGGCCGTTGTGCGTCCGCAGTTCAGTGCGGACGTACTTCGTGTGTCGGGCTCCATTGGACTTTATGTCATGCTATCACGGACGTACTTTTAGGCGCGATCACGGACGTGAACACTACGCTCGTCTGACCCTAGCCTAAATCACAGTCCAAAACTACTGTGGGCGTAAAAATCTGAAATTTGAAAAATTACCGCCACACACCTTGTTGCCAAATGTTTTGGGCTAAAACCGTTGCATCCATGGCATCAAAGCACTCCATATGCAATACCTTGGGGTGTCAACATAACAAATATAAACAATTTTCTGGCAATAATTCAAACTGGGGTATGCGGTAGACCCAAAACCAAAGATAGGCCTAGCTGAAGAAATAATCTCAATTTCAACTCTAATGACAAAGTCATAAAAATTGTATTTGAACCTTCCAAAATCCTGGCAAACCTAGGCATGGGGGGCATGGGTGTACTCAGGAGATCTTGCAGAAAACAACCTGGAGAGTTTTCATGCAGTAACAAACAACAGTGTCTGCTAAATCACAGTCCAAAACTACTGTGGGCGTAAAAATCTGAAAATTGAAAAATTACCGCCACACACCTTCTCAAATGTTTTGGGCTAAAACCGTTGCATCCATGGCATCAAAGCACTCCATATGCAATACCTTGGGGTGTCAACATAACAAATATAAACAATTTTCTGGCAATAATTCAAACTGGGGTATGCGGTAGACCCAAAACCAAAGCTAGGCCTAGCTGAAGAAATAATCTCAATTTCAACTCCAATGACAAAGTCATAAAAATTGTATTTGAACCTTCCCAAAATCCTGGCAAACCTATGCATGGGGGGCATGGGTGTACTCAGGAGACCTTGCAGAAAACAACCTGGAGAGTTTTCATGCAGTAAAAAACAACAGTGTCTCCTAAATCACAGTCCAAAACTGATGTGGGTGTGAAAATGAAAAATGACCACCAAACAGTATCTAATTTGTTTGGAGCAAACGGATGCATCCATAGCATAAAAACACTCCATTTACAATACTTTGGGGTGTTAGCTTACCAAATATATGCACGTTCATAAAACTGGGGTATGTAAAAAGGCCCCTAAAAAGAAGATAAGCAAAGAAGATACTGTATGTCAAATTAGAAAATTGACAAGCACATGTCAAAGATTGGCGTAGCACCCCAAAAACAACAGAACAAATCTATATATGGGTGGTATCAATTTACTCAGAAGATGTTGCTGAACATATTTTGGGGTGTTTTTTGGCAGTAACCCATAACTGGATTTGACAATTCATGCCTAAAGTACAATGTGTGTGAAAAAATAACACAAAAAGTGACTACCTGAAAGATTGACAAAGAGCTAGTGCATGGAAAGTGTTAAAATACAACTCTTTGAAGCACCCTAGGGTGTGCCCTTTCTAAAAATATATGGTTTGATGGGGGTAAATTACTTTGGCCGGCTTCAAAAATGTCCCAAATAGGACATGGGTGCATGATGACGAAATGTGAAAATTCCAAGTTGGAAAACTGAAATGCGCACCCCCAAATAAGGCCTTTTAGCCCCCAAATGACCCGACATACCTATACATGGGTGGTATCAATTTACTCAGAAGATGTTGCTGAACATATTTTGGGGTGTTTTTTGGCAGTAACCCATAACTGGATTTGACAATTCATGCCTAAAGTACAATGTGTGTGAAAAAATAACACAAAAAGTGACTACCTGAAAGTTTGACAAAGAGCTAGTGCATGGAAAGTGTTAAAATACAACTCTTTGAAGCACCCTAGGGTGTGCCCTTTCTAAAAATATATGGTTTGATGGGGGTAAATTACTTTGGCCGGCTTCAAAAATGTCCCAAATAGGACATGGGTGCATGATGACGAAATGTGAAAATTCCAAGTTGGAAAACTGAAATGCGCACCCCCAAATAAGGCCTTTTAGCCCCCAAATGACCCGACATACCTATACATGGGTGGTATCAATTTACTCAGAAGATGTTGCTGAACATATTTTGGGGTGTTTTTTGGCAGTAACCCATAACTGGATTTGACAATTCATGCCTAAAGTACAATGTGTGTGAAAAAATAACACAAAAAGTGACTACCTGAAAGTTTGACAAAGAGCTAGTGCATGGAAAGTGTTAAAATACAACTCTTTGAAGCACCCTAGGGTGTGCCCTTTCTAAAATATAATGGTTTGATGGGGGTAAATTACTTTGGCCGGCTTCAAAAATGTCCCAAATAGGACATGGGTGCATGATGACGAAATGTGAAAATTCCAAGTTGGAAAACTGAAATGCGCACCCCCCAAATAAGGCCTTTTAGCCCCCAAATGACCCGACATACCTATACATGGGTGGTATCAATTTACTCAGAAGATGTTGCTGAACATATTTTGGGGTGTTTTTTGGCAGTAACCCATAACTGGATTTGACAATTCATGCCTAAAGTACAATGTGTGTGAAAAAATAACACAAAAAGTGACTACCTGAAAGTTTGACAAAGAGCTAGTGCATGGAAAGTGTTAAAATACAACTCTTTGAAGCACCCTAGGGTGTGCCCTTTCTAAAAATATATGGTTTGATGGGGGTAAATTACTTTGGCCGGCTTCAAAAATGTCCCAAATAGGACATGGGTGCATGATGACGAAATGTGAAAATTCCAAGTTGGAAAACTGAAATGCGCACCCCCCAAATAAGGCCTTTTAGCCCCCAAATGACCCGACATACCTATACATGGGTGGTATCAATTTACTCAGAAGATGTTGCTGAACATATTTTGGGGTGCTTTTTGGCAGTAAACCTTAAAGTTCACAGTACATGTATTCTTAAATTGCGTTCAAAAAAAAAAATCACCAAAATTTTTTTTTTTTTCAAACTTTGGCATAGATTTGTGGTAAAATGGTTTGCATGGAAAGAGTCAAAATACCCCAAGTTTAATACCTTGATTTGTGTACTTTAAAAAAAATATGTATATGTGGAGGGTTATTCAGGAATTAGTGACAGATATCAGTGTTACAATGTCACTATCACTAGTTTTGAAAATAAACTCTTTGGAAATGGCAAAGTGCTACTTGCACTTATTGTTGCATAAAATAAGGAAAAAAGCGAGGAATATGTAAACATTGGGTATTGCTAAACTCAGTACTAAATTTAGAAACTACTAAGGAATAATTTTTTTTTGACGGTTGTTGATACATAAGAAATTTTGGGGGTCAAAGTTCGAAAAAGTGGTGTTTTTTCAATTTTTGTGTCATATTTCACAATATTTTTTATAGTAAATTATATGAAATGATGAAAAAAATGGTATCTTTATAAAGTCCATTTAGTGACGAGAAAAACAGTGTAAAATATGTGTGGGTTACATAAACGAGTAAGAGGAAAATTTGACGTAAACACTAAGAGCGCAGAAACATAAAAACAGCTGCGGTCACGAACGGACGGATTTGTGTAAAACCGCCCGGTCACTAAGGGGTTAAATAGCGGCTTTTCTTTTTTCTGTAACAGACCATATATGTTAATTCCAGACATTTTCGTCCAGTAGTTTTTTGTGCAAAAATCATTTCAATATTATTTTTTATCCGTTTGGCGGCTTGTCGGCTTTCTTCTGCAGCTGGTCTGTACTGTATCGGCTGCGTTTAGCTGCGGTTTATAAGATTACATTTAAAAAAAAAAAAGGCACAAACTCGATTTCTCCGCTCCCCCCCGGGGGACCCTGAGGTGAATGTAGAATTCAAATTTGATTCCCCGGGAAAAGACAGAGCGCCGAAATGCCAGTGACATTTCGGTGCTCAGTTAATAACTCCTATGTGGTTTTTCCCTGGATAAGCAACATTAGAGGTTTAACACATTATTTTCAGATCTTGCAAAACACGTTATTCACAAATTGTAGCAGGTTAAAGAGTTTTTAATATTTTATTCCAAAATAAAAATCAACCTGAAAACATTGCTTAAAAAAAAGCAATAAACTAAATATTTTTTTATTTCCTGCTGCTATTAATGTTACAGCGTAAAATCTACATCAATGATACGTTGAAGTCTCTCAGAAAGCCATTTACGTAAATAAATATTTAATTTAGAACAAAAGCAAACTGTTTTATTTGCTCCAGGCATTTTCTAACTAGATTATAGTTTAGTGACTTCTGGGAATTATGACTGCTGGGACTTTTATCACTTTATAGCTCTGGAATACACAATACAGAGCGCAAAAAAGTATGTATGCTGTTCTCTGCAGGTCTCTGCCCTCTTTTCATGGTTTATGGTTGCTTATCACGCGTTCTCTCAATTCCAACCAACCAGGACAAGCTTAAAAGATCATAGAAAGCATAAAAAAAATATTAAAATAATGTTTGTCTGCGATGATAAATACAATGAATTTATAATAAATTGAGGCAACATGCAACAGAATGGCCTCAAAAGAACAGGTTGGAGCAAAGTAGAAGCAGAAAACATTTATAGCTAGCCTCCCTCTCTCCAGCCTTCCCCCTCTCTAGAATCCATTCTGCACACCTCTGCCAGGCTCATCCACCTCACCCTCCGCTCTGTCTCTGCGAGCCCCTTCACTGTAGAATTAAATTCTAAATCCTTACCCTGACCTACAAAGCTCTCACTCAGCTACTCACTACCTGTCCTCATTAATCGCCCGCTCCCTGTGGTCAAACAGTGACCTAAGCCTCGTTCAAATGCTCCCTTAAGACATTCCTATTCAGGCAAGTCTACCACCCGACTAATATACATCACTGCCCCAACCAGTCCAACACGCTCACCTTGCAGTCCTCTCCTCCTGTTTCCACCTCCAACCCTTCTAGATTGTAAATTCCAACGGGAACAAGGCCTTCATTTCCTCCTGTACTGGTTTGTCAAAATGTTTTTCAGTCTCAATGTATTGTAACCGTGTGTATATTGTGTCCATTGTTCGGCGCTTTGGAATATGCTGGCGCTATACAAAAGAAAAATAATAAAATAATAAGTATTTTATCATGTTTGGTTGTTTTTGAAATTTCCTAGAAAGTTCACAATCACAACATAAAGTTGCACTTTTGTGAAATTTGAACGTAACACAGTCAGTGAGGTTACCTTTGGAGAGATCACCCATGTGAATTTAAAGGAACACATCCTGACCACTTTCTATTTTAAAATAGTCAGGATGTGACGAGTGCCCCTCCCCCTCCTATCCCCTCCATTTTTTTCTAAAAAGCTGGGTGAAGGGGAGGCGTTTCCCCCCACCCCACCTATTGTCACGAGCAGTCAGTAAAATTGAATTACCCAGCTGCTTGTTACTACTCCGTTACTAGTTACAACATGCCATCGTCACCATCTCTGAGGCCAATCGCGTTAACGATAGGTCTGAGAGAGGCCGCAATGGATCGGAGCTGCGCATGCACGCAGTTCCGACCCATCATTCTGCGCAGGCGCTATGGGACTTGTATACATAAAGTTTGCAAGTCCCATTGTGTTGCACAATTTGCGTTTCCTACGCTATCCAAGGGGTAGAAAACGCCATTGTCGCAATCACGGTGAAGTTTGGTGATCCAAAGAATCAAAATTTGGCTGGTGAGGTTTGCTGCAAACAACACACATGGTAGCACGTTTATTCTTTTGTAAAATGAGTAAACTATGACTATTCTTCAAACATTGTTTGCAACACCAGTGTGAATGAATATACTTCGGTTTAAAGTAGTGATTGCCATTGGCGTGCACAGTCCGTTGCAACAGGGTGTGCACCTATGGAATATTTATTAATTGAAAACTTATGCTTAGAAGATTTTTCACAAAACGCAAATTTTTCATTATAAATAACAAGCCTGTAATTCCTAGGTACAGCAATTTTTTTGCTGTTCATCATGAACCAGGTAAAGGACATCTAAAATGTCGAGGACGAGAAAGAGCACCTCTTCACCCAACGTTAGGGTGTGCCTGGGCACACCCTAATGTGCCTGGTGTGCCCAGGCACACCCTAATGTGCCTGGGCACACCCTCTGCGCACGACTATGTTGACTGCTATTGAACACCGGTAAAGACAACATGGGACTTAAACTGAAGCTACAATGACGTCTACAAGGGTTATACAGAAAGCAACGAACTTGCCACCGAATTGCACTAAATGGTGAATTTCACAGAACGGTGCAATTTCGTGGCAGTTCATCTATTGACGAAGCGGTCAATTCGCCAAATACAGGTGAGGTGACAGGGTTAGGCTGGGGTCAGACGAACGTAATACGAACGTGCGTTCAGCCACACTTTATTATGGCCGCAGTAGCAGCAAATGGCGTCCAATGACAGCCAATATACGAAGTACGGCCGCACGAAAGTTCGGCCGCGCAACGCAAGTGGCAAACGAATGCATTTTTTCGAGAACGTAGAACCGCTAGTACTGACGCACAGAGTGCGCTGCGTCAGCATAGCGGTGTGTGTGAGTGATTAGGAGACATCACACGCTGCACATGTACGGCCTACAAAATGTCCAGACACGCAAACTGTCCTGATTTTGCTGGAGTGTAACTGGAAGTGCTGCAGACAATGCCTGACGCAGAAATAGATGTGGAGAGGCTGATCAGCGCTGTGGTGGAGCATCTCGAGCTATGGGACACGGCCTGCGACAGGTACAAAGACAAGGTGAAGAAGGCCAGCGCATGGGTCGCGGTGTCCCGAATCGTGCACCCAGAGTACGATACGTGGTCTGATAAAGAGCAGAAGCTTCAGAGGGAGTATATGATTATTTAATTCATAAATCGCATGTAAATGTAAGGTACAATAATAAAAGGCAAACAAATTTATTGTCATCACCTCTTAAATGCTTTCCAGCTGCCAGGGCACCTGACCTGCATTGCTAGTGAAATAATTAGACAGAGCATCGCGAAATCTGTGGCTGTGTCTATTCACAGGTATTATGTCATCATTTGCATATTTATCCAGACCCATAACTGTGAGGGTATCATCAAAATTTACACCGTCCCTGGCACGAACATAATTATGTAGGATGCAGCAGCATTTTACAATATCCACACAGAAATCAACATTTACATCAAGCGGCCTATGAAAAATCCTCCAGTTGTTGCTCAGTATGCCAAAGCTACACTCGACATACCGTCTCGCCCGTGACAGCCTGTAATTAAACACCTGCTTCTTCACAGTCAGGTGTGTCCCTAAGTATGGCCGCATGAGATATGTGAATAGGCCGAATGCCTCATCCCCCACAAAGGCATAAGGGACTGCCACGTCACTGCCAGGCAAAGGTGTGGGTCTGGGGATGTGCAGGGTCCCACGCTCAATTTCATTCTACAGTGTGGAGTTCCTGAACAGTGTGGAGTCAGAGTCCTTGCCATATGATCCGACATCCACATACACAAAACTATAGTTGGCATCTGCCACCACCAGTAGGCCTATTGAAAAATAATGTTTATAATTTTGATACATTGAGCCACTCTGCAGTGGCTTCACTATGCGCACATGTTTGCCATCCAGGCTCCCAGGCAGTTTGGAAAGTTGGCTCGCTCCCAAAATCCTCCTGCAATTTCGAAACATGCCTCATTTGTGGGTGTTGGCAAACATTGGTCCTTCATGGTTTCCCATATTGTTTGGCACACCTTGCAGACGATCTCGCCAGCTGTTGATCTGCCAATGCGGAAGTTGTAATGCAGATCCTTCAAACTGCATCCACTACCGAAATACCTAGAAAACAAAATTAACCCCTTAGTGAACGGGCGGTTTTACACAAATCCGTCCTTTAGTGACCGCTGCTGTTTTTACATTTCTGCGCTGTTAGTGTTTACGTCAAATTTTCCTCTTACTCGTTTATGTAACCCACACATATTTTACACTGTTTTTCTCGTCATTAAATGGACTTTATAAAGATACCATTTTTTTCATCATTTCATATAATTTACTATAAAAAAATTGTGAAATATGACAAAAAAAAAATTGAAAAAACACCACTTTTTCGAACTTTGACCCCCAAAATTTCTTATGTATCAACAACCGTCAAAAAAAATTAATTCCTTAGTAGTTTCTAAATTTAGTACTGAGTTTAGCAATACCCAATGTTTACATATTCCTCGCATTTTTCCTTATTTTATGCAACAATAAGTGCAAGTAGCACTTTGCCATTTCCAAAGAGTTTATTTTCAAAACTAGTGATAGTGACATTGTAACACTGATATCTGTCACTAATTCCTGAATAACCCTCCACATATACATATTTTTTTAAAGTACACAAATCAAGGTATTAAACTTGGGGTATTTTGACTCTTTCCATGCAAACCATTTTACCACAAATCTATGCCAAAGTTTGAGAAAAAAAATTTTTTTGGTGATTTTTTTTTTTGAACGCAATTTAAGAATACATGTACTGTGAACTTTAAGGTTTACTGCCAAAGAGCACCCCAAAATATGTTCAGCAACATCTTCTGAGTAAATTGATACCACCCATGTATAGGTATGTCGGGTCATTTGGGGGCTAATAGGCCTTATTTGGGGGGTGCGCATTTCAGTTTTCCAACTTGGAATTTTCACATTTCGTCATCATGCACCCATGTCCTATTTGGGACATTTTTGAAGCCGGCCAAAGTAATTTACCCCCATCAAACCATATATTTTTAGAAAGGGCACACCCTAGGGTGCTTCAAAGAGTTGTATTTTAACACTTTCCATGCACTAGCTCTATGTCAAACTTTCAGGTAGTCACTTTTTGGGTTATTTTTTCACACACATTGTACTTTAGGCATGAATTGTCAAATCCAGTTATGGGTTACTGCCAAAAAACACCCCAAAATATGTTCAGCAACATCTTCTGAGTAAAGTGATACCACCCATATATAGATTTGTTCTGTTGTTTTTGGGGTGCTACGCCAATCTTTGACATGTGCTTGTCAATTTTCTAATTTGACATACAGTATCTTCTTTGCTTATCTTCTTTTTAGGGGCCTTTTTACATACCCCAGTTTTATGAACGTGCATATATTTGGTAAGCTAACACCCCAAAGTATTGTAAATGGAGTGTTTTTATGCTATGGATGCAACCGTTTGCTCCAAACAAATTGGATACTGTTTGGTGGTCATTTTTCATTTTCACACCCACATCAGTTTTGGACTGTGATTTAGGAGACACAGTTGTTTGTTACTGCATGAAAACTCTCCAGGTTGTTTTCTGCAAGGTCTCCTGAGTACACCCATGCCCCCCATGCATAGGTTTGCCAGGATTTTCGGAAGGTTCAAATACAATTTTTATGACTTTGTCATTGGAGTTGAAATTGAGATTATTTCTTCAGCTAGGCCTAGCTTTGGTTTTGGGTCTACCGCATACCCCAGTTTGAATTATTGCCAGAAAATTGTTTATATTTGTTATGTTGACACCCCAAGGTATTGCATATGGAGTGCTTTGATGCCATGGATGCAACGGTTTTAGCCCAAAACATTTGAGAAGGTGTGTGGCGGTATTTTTTCAATTTTTTATTTTTACGCCCACATTAGATTTGGACTGTGATTTAGGAGACACTGTTGTTTGTTACTGCATGAAAACTCTCCAGGTTGTTTTCTGCAAGGTCTCCTGAGTACACCCATGCCCCCCATGCATAGGTGTGCAAAGATTTTTGCAAAATACAGCACCAATTGTAGAACATAAAAATGTACGAATAAAATGTAAAAGTCTGGTGCAGTAAAAGAAAAAAAAAACTAAACTGAACTAACTAACTGGAGTGTGAGAAAAAATAGAAAGGAAAAAAAAAAAAATCACAGATCACGCACAGTGTGATATAGCTTGAAACAGTCCAAGACACAGACCGGGTTGTCCAGGGCATTCTGGGCAGTAAAAGATTGTGTCTCTCCTCTGCCCCCTCTTGAAACACACCCTGCACCTTTTTTGGGGTTTCTGTTTGCCCTCAGTAGGGGGGATTTTATAAATAAAATGCGTAGCCCCAACTCTGTCCCCCATCATCGCCCGGGGAGCAGGTGCATCCTGGTACAAAAGCCCCGAAATGACCTGGAGCTGAAACTGTAAAAAGGACAGCGTCACTACGGGGTTTGCCTTTTTGCAGAGCAAAAAGGCATTGTGGGTTGCAATTTGCATCAGGTAAATTGCAACCTTTTTGTACCAGGCCCTTGACTTCCGCATAATCTGGTAGGGCTGGAGCAGCTGATCTGCCAGATCAACCCCACCCATATGCCGGTTATAGGCTTTGATGCACACTGGCTTCCTGATGCGCTCAGCTCTGCCACGTACAGAGACCTCCACAGACCTCTCAGTGTGGATGGTGGATAGAAGGTATACATCCTTCTTGTCTCTGTACTTGACCGCCAACAGCTCCTCTTGGCGCAGAGCTGAGGTCTCCCCCCTTTTTAACCGGTGCGGACAAGCTGTGCTGGGAAACCTACGTGGTTCTTGCGAACAGTACCGCATGCTGCTGTATCAAAACAATACAGCAGCTTGAACAAAGGGACACTTGTATAAAAATTATCAACATACAAGTGGTACCCTTTGTTCATCAGGGGAAAAAGTAGGTCCCACACAATCTTGCCACTGGTTCCCATGTGTTCTGGGCAACCTGGAGGGTCAAGGCTACTATCCTTTCCCTCGTACACCCGGAAGGCCTGAGTATACCCACTCTCGCTGTCACAGAGCTTATACACCTTCACTCCATACCTGGAGCGTTTGGAAGGAATATACTGCTTGAATCCCAGCCTTCCCTTGTATTTCATTAGGGATTCATCCACGCAGATATTCCTTCCAGGTGTATAAGCCTCTGCAAACCTGGCGGCGAAGTGGGTAATCAGGGGGCGGATTTTATACAGCCTGTCAAACTGGGGATGCTCTCTAGGAGGGCACAGGCTGTTGTCACTGAAGTGCATGAAACGCAAAATGTTTTCATACCTTCTACGTGACATTGATTGGGGGTAAATGGGGGTAGAGCAGATGGGGCTACTGCTCCAGTAGGAGCGAATTGAGGGCTTCTTTATGATGCCCATCAGCATAGTAAGTGCCCAGAATTTCAGAAATTCTGGCACATCTAGCGGGGTCCATTGCTGCCTTGCCAAGTAGGAGTCTGGCTTCGCAGCACAATGCTGATGGGCATACAGATTTGATTGGGCCACGATGTGGCCCAACAAATCATCCCCCATAAACACCTGCAAAAACTGTGTGGCGGTAAATCCTGCAACATCAATATTGATGCCAGGATTTGCCGTGAAAGGAGGGATATCTGGCCTCTGGCGATGAGGCACTACCCACTCCTCAGCTGGAGCTGTGCGTCTCCTGCTGGCAGGTGGTGACCCAGGATCTGCATCAGAAACATCACTAGATACATCAGCCAGCGTAGATGATGTATCTAGCGACGTCTCTGAGCAGTTGGCGGGGTCAAAATCAGGGTCGGAGTCTGACGCAGATGCCTCAGATTCTGACGCCAGGATGGCATATGCCTCCTCGGCGCTGTACACCCTCTCAGACATTATATATAATAGATTATAAAATTTTATAATTATTATATATAATAAGCGGATTGTTGGTTCTTAGAAGAACCGTTGGGTTTCACAAGAAAATACAAATAAACACCTAAATCTCTCTAAATCCCTCTAAACCTGCCTCAATTTTTCTAATCTCACTAAAATCTCTAACCTGTCAAATCTGATCTCTCTCTCTCGCTCACCAAAACACAAGTGAGGAGAGGGAGGGAGAATCACAGAGGTCAGAGCCAATATTTACAAAATATTGACCTGACCTGACAAATTAGAAATTTTATTTTGATTTTTTTTTACTTCTGATTGGATGTTGCTAGCCTGCCTCTCTGATGAGGCAGGCTAGAAACATCCCACTCAGCCCCAAGATAACCCTGCCCTTAGAAGGGCAGCGCCATCTTGGCTGTCAGTTTATTTTCTTTTATAACTTTTTATTGATTTTTATTTTAATTTTTTTTTACACTTTTTTTACTCTGCTGGGTGCCTTGATCCCTCGAGGCACCCAGCAGAGCACCTGATCACTCATGTGATCTTTTTGTACTGAGTGCCACGATACCTCGTGGCACTCAGTACTTCCTGCCGCTACCGGAAGGGATCGCTCGGGGGGAGCGATCACTTAGCGGACCGGCGGCAGGTAAGCATATTGCAAGGATGCCGCGATGTCGAGGCATCCCTGCAATATACACAGAGCAGCTGGAAGCAATACCGATCGTTTCCAGCGCTCTCTAGAAGTGCCGGGCACCTCTCCGGTGAAACCAGATGTTGATCGCTCCCGGGGAGCGATCACAAGGTGCCCCGGCACTTCTCATCGCCATTGCACGGATGCCTGGACTCCCAGGCATCCTGCAATGGCGTTTGAGCTGCTGGAAGCGATCCGATCGCTTCCAGCGCTCAAAAAACCGCAGGACGTACCATGTACGTCAGCGGGTCTAAAAGAGACCCGCTGCAATGACGTACATGGTACGTCCTGGGTCCTTAAGGGGTTAAAATGTTTTGTAATGATCTCATCCTATAAACCCAAGCTAATGTCACTCCCATCATGTTTTGCAGCACATGAGGCCATAACAAATGGCGCACTGTAAGGGACAATTATACGCGGGTCCAGAAAAAGGAAGCCGAAGCTGCACGCTCTGGAGCTGGGGCGAAGAAAGTCCGCGGCTATGTGTATGCAGACCAACTGTCCTTCCTCAGAAGGACCCAGGAGCCGCGACGTACTGTGAGCAGCGTTGACCGGCCATTGACCTCTGGCTCATAGGAGCAAAACCTGCTGGCAGGAGGTTCTGGCAGCTGCCAGGAGGTCGACCAGGGTGGTGCAAAGTTGCAGCTGGAGGAGGATGTGGAGACCAGACAGGTGCCAGGTACGACAACCACAGACCGCTCTGGACCGGCTCGTAAGAGGAAGAGGGCACCAGCTGCAGAGTTTGAGCAGGCCATGGTCGCCTTCATGGAGGCGCAACTTCCACAACCACCTCCACGCTGCATGCTCGCCGACTCCGAGGACATGTCGTTCTTCAACTCCTGTCTGTCCCTGCTCACAAGGCGACCCTGGCTCAGAAGGTGGAGTACCGCCGCAGATCCCTGGCGACCATAGATGACATCATTTCCCATCCCCAACAGGCACCTGTTTATTACAGTGCTGTGCCACAATCCGCCCATGCTGGTGGATCTTCCCACCACAGCCAGGCGCTGGCTACCCACCCACCCATGTCCCCTGTTGCTAGGCCACCCCCAGAGTCAGAGTACCGCCGCAGCCACATGCCTCATGAACCTGATGCTCGTTGGTATCATCATTTGTGATGTATATCTTCAGTTTGTTTGTTTGTGTAAATTTCTTCTGTTTGACTATTACTATATTTTGACCTTCATTTTACAAACAATAATGTATGTGGTGAATATTTTATCGTTATTTACTTTGATATTTTTGTAACAATATATTTGTTTTGGTCTACATTTTTGTCGGTGTCATAGATTATTCAGTACGTGTGATGTAATGTGATGCCCGCGTGTGTGTGGGTATGCATGTGCTAGTGGGCATATGACGACAGACAATAGGGGCTCTGCACACCGAGCACATGTCTGGTGACACTGACTGGCAGCGATGTCATGAATGCAGGTGTTTGATAGTACTTACCGCAAACTGATGACCAGCATCTCCTCCGGTGGTATGGCAGCCCTCATGTTGGTGTCCCTCTTGGTCAGTGGTTCACGTACCCTCAACAACAGTTCATCAAAGGAGGTCATGGACATCCGCATGTAGTTGAAGAACTTCACGGGGTCCCTCTCTCGCAGTGGCCATGCGTGTATCTGGCAGCATTAATTGGTTGAACCCAGGTTCGTCGCTTTCTTTTGTTCTTAAAAAAGGTACAGGTACCCCATTGCAAACACAAACACTAGGACTTCATCCATCTTGGAAAAAACGCCACCATCCACAAAATGCCTTTTTATACCCCTTCCCCTTATTTTTTGATTCTGCAATTAATTTGGCTTCTCAGATTTATTTCTTTTTTTATAGCTCCATCAAAAAATACGGTCGAAATTGCGCATCGTAAGACCGCTATCGCATCTTCCGTGAAAAAATGCGTTCGGACGCATCAACGCACTTTTTGACGGTAGACGTGAAAAATGCGTTCGTCTGACCCTAGCCTAATACGGTGCAGTTCACCGCAATTTGGCAGCAGCAAAATTGGCCCATAGAGAAGTAGTGGTTAATCTAGTCAAAGAACACGGAACTGCACACTACCAGTGAAGTACCCTAATTTTAGGTGGTTCAGTTCGACAGGTTTAAAACAGGCGAATCCCATAAGATTCAATGTAAAGAAAAACATTCGTTTTTATTTTACAGTTTATTCTTTTCATTTTCAGCAGGAAATATGGCAAAAAGAATGGTGAACTACAGTGGCAGTTCCCTAAATAGAAAATTCACTGTGTTTCGTCAAAGCAAAACCCATCATAAATTTACCATTATTGCAATGTCAATAGAAAGGGGAATTCAAGCAGCGGCAGAAGATTCATTGAACCTTCTCCTGCAGCTGTTTGAATTTCCCTTTAAGGAAACACTGAAGTTTATTGTTGTTGCAACAACGGTAGTTACTGAATAACTCTTTATGGTATGTGTTTGCACATTCTTATGTATTTGTGAGTACTAACATGCATACAGGTTTTATCTCACACGTTCACCTTGAATAGTATACAGTCTGTTTAGCATTAAATGAATAAAAGGTTTCTGAGGGTCCTGAGGATGAGAGTATACAGGGTAATCCAGACGTAAACCCCTTGCACGAGGTGCCTAGAGGGGTGTCAGCCATGCCTCCTGACGAGGCCCAACAATGCTGAAATGATCGTCGGGGGTTGCTGCATCTCTTGTGCAGGGATGACGTCTTTGAAATTCACTGTTCGGTGCAATTCGGTAGCAAGTTTGCCGCTTATTGATTAACCAATTAAACATCAATGGTGAAAGAGGACCACTTCACCCAACCTTAGGTTTTGCATAATACAAGTCGCCTCAGATTGCTACAATTCAGCAACCATGAAATTGTCCCATAGAGAAGTAATGGATCTATACACAAAACGACGAACTGCACCGAAGTGTCAGTTAAATGCCCCGATTTTCGGTGGTTCAGTTTGACAGGTTTAAACAGGCGAATCCCATTGGATTCAATTTAACAGTTTATTTGTTTATTCTTTGGCAATTTTTGATTCCCAATTTTTTTTTTTATTCTAGTTTTTATTTATTCCTTTAGATAGAAGAGTAGCAGAGTTCCTTTTTTTTCCTGCAGTTAGTCAGTCTGATCGGTGGCAGTCTTCGGCAGCTCCACGTTCGGCGCACTTCGGGGACCCTGCAGTGAGTAGTGAATTCACCACAGGGTTAGTGAACTGGAATCGCCTAAGCGCACTGAAGTACGCTGAACAAGAAAGCACCGAAATTTCACTACCGGGGTTATTCAGAGAGCGGTGTAAAGCAGGAGAATGACTGGAGAATGGAAAATTCTAGGTCAAAATAGCTGATTTGGAAAGTGAGATGAATTGGAGAATTTTTCTGGTTTGGCTATTTTGACCTAGAATTTTCCATTCTCCTGTCATTCTCCTGCTTGTCACCGCTCTCTGAATAACCCTGATCATTTTGGTGCTTGCTGAATAACCCCTTTAGATCCCCTAGGCTGTTCAGTTCCTCAGCAGCTACAATGCAGCAGTTCAGTTTGCTGCAGCAGTCTCACTGAATGCTTTGGCTGTGACGGAGTGTTGCTAATTTAATCACATGCAGCGACTGAGGAACTAAACAGACCTCTGAGAGGTTTGTTTTGGATCTGTAATATTCTATTTGAATATTATCCGCCTTGCCTCGTCGCTAGTGAAATAGCAGGGAAAGTATACAACAGGGCTACTCCCAAGAACCTGGCAACACAGGGTATAGGTTAATAAATACAAAAAAAAAATCTTAAAAAAAAGGTTCTATTTTGGTACAGAGATGCAGCTCCCTTTATAAACACACACAAATGATCAGATAAACATAATGGAACTAACAAGAACAATGGAAGGCGCCAGACACTTCGGCACCGGCAAAAAAACTGTATTCGCACATATAGAAATGAAGGGGTACATTAAAAATGGGGGAATACAGGGGCTTCATGGGGGCACAGCAAGATGGTTCAAATATTCCTGGGAAGCCCCGAATCTCAAGAACAAGTAGTCCAAAAATCAACCAGATAGCACCAAAGGGGGCCGATTGCCACCGTGCGCCAGCTCGGGGTTCCCCAGAAAGCTTTCTTCCCCCCCCAAGCCTCGAGGGGGCAGCAACCGATAGCGTCCTGTAGGTTGTCCTCAAAGGGAATCCCGTTCCCATGAAGGAGAAAGGAGTCTTTGGGCTTAGAAATTTGTGACTTCGGACAATGGGGTTACTCCGAAGAGGGGAATCCCAGGGGCTGCAGGACAATCCTGGGGAGGCCCAAAGAGGCAACTAAGTCTGGTGCAAGAGGGAAACAACGGGGTAATGTCACAATCCAGGAGAAACACATGTGGGCCCACATTTCTGGTGGTTTCCAGGTCTTTGACATGGCCCTTGATGAACAGCTTAAAAACAGACTGTATCTCTGATTATAGGCTTGTTATAAATGTCATTTTCTGCAAGATCTTCTAAACATGAATTTTCAATAAATAAAACGTTCCATGGGTGCACACCCTAATGTAACGGATTGTATGCAATGGCGAAAAATAGGCATTGTTGCAACCGCAACAAAATTTCCATGTTTCAAAAAGAGAAACTCAAACACCAGCAGAAAGAGTTTCATCAATGAAGCTTCCCCTGCTGCTGTAGAAATTCACTTGTTTTGAAATGCCAAAAAGTTTGTTGCGGTTGTAACAATGACGATTTTCGCTGTTTGCAGAGACGTCAAACATCCGCTCTTTGTGAATAATTTTCTTAACAGAGTTAGAGATGTCGCTGAAGACTGGAATAAACTCGTGCTTGAAATGACTCGCATTTAAGAAGGTTACGGTTTCAGAATGCTCAACATAATTATTTGCAACACACACTCTTTAACAGTAAACCTGCTACGAGGGGGGGGGGTGTAAATAAGAATCAGGCACGCCTGGTGCTCCCTCTATGCGAATGCCTAGAGCGCAGCCGGCCCCAACCAAGGGTTGGCATGGTGCATGTCCACGAGTTGCTCTTGCAGTCGCATGGTCCGCCACTGGTCCCCGCGAGACAGGGAGACACAAAGACACACAGAGTAAGGCTGGCCATCAACTAGGTCCATAATGAAAGGACTGACTCGAGCGCCCGATAATGGACTGCACCCGGGTCGTCCACTGTAAGGCCCCGTTCACACCTATGCGTTTTAAAGTGCGTTCCTGCACGCTTTAAAAGGCATGAACGGAGAAATCCCATGTTTTCCTATGGGACCCATTCACACCTGGGCGTTTTAAAGCGAGCAGGAACGCGCTTTAAAACGTCCTGCGCCTAAAGAAGTCCAGCAGCTTCTTTGGGGGGCATAGCAGCGCGTTCGCAGCCATAGACATAGCTGCGAACGCGCTGCAATGCGCATTCACGCGTTTTTCGTGTGCGCGCACGCACGTAAAAAAAAAAAAAACGCGCGTATTGCACGCATATAAAAAAGACGCCTAGGTGTGAACCCAGCCTAAGTGTCTGTGGGCGACCCAGGTCGTCCGACGGACAGGTGGCCGAATGCTGCAGGGGGAGAAAACACCTTGTCCCTGGTTTGAAAGACGCTGGACACGGCCGAACTGCATGTACACAAGAAAGGGGAAAAAAAACATATAATTTTTTTTAAAGAAATTATGGAATCACAAATGTCACAAAAAAATAATAAAATAAAATGATAAATAAGAAGGCTTTTTGCTACAGATTAAAAGAATAAAAGGTTGAAAAGAGAAATTGTTATGATGCTTAAATTTTTTGAGGCAGGGCGCAAATAGCTGGTCTTGCCCAGGGCGCAAAATAGTCTAGCACCGGCCCTGTCAAGTGTCAACACTGCGTCAAAGCTGTCGACATGCTCTACTACATTTCAGACAATTATTAAGATCTTCGTATTCTTATCTCAGCTTTTAAATGCTGCCCTTAGGCCAAGAACCCTTAGGCCAAGTTGTTTTTTTTCTCTGGATTAGCTTCATTATATAGGTTTAAAAACTTTATTTTCAAATTTTGCAAACAGGTTATTCACAAATTACAGCGGGTTAAGGCTGGGGTCAGACGAACGCAGTGCGAACGCGCATGCAGCCGCACTTTATTACGGCAGTGGTAGCAAAAACGGCATAAAAATTTTTATTAAGAAAGGTACATACAAGCACCATATAAAATAGTAAACATAGATACCGAGACGCGCTTCGCCCACTTCTGTAGGCTTTATCATTCTGATTTGATCCGAAATCTGATTGATAAAGCTTACAGAAGTGGGCGAAACGCGTCTCGGTATCTATGTTTACTATTTTATATGGTGCTTGTATGTACCTTTCTTAATAAAAAAAATTTATGCCGTTTTTTATGCCACTGTCACTTTTGATCTACAAACGAGGACGAAATCGAACGAACAGTGGAAAGACGAGGTGGGACCCCCTCATACAAGAGGTCCTAGGCGCCTATACAGAGCCACCTATATTGGAGGCTCTTTAACACGTGAGTGTATTTCTTTCCTGCTTTTTATTTTGTGAATAATCCATAGAATTACACTATGCCTTTCTCTATTTTTGAGATCATGACATACTCTTCGGTCTGAAGTATATATCCAGCTCTGAAGCAAATAAGGTCCTTTCTTGTTGATGGGAGGAGCCCCTCTGAAGAGGCTTAGAGGCATACATCTAGAGTCTTGAAGACTCCTCGTTTGTGAGTGAAATCTCTATTTTTACCTATCATCAATTTTTGGTGTAATCAAATACTACGCAATGAGAAATTCTCTATTTTTTCAGAGTTTGATGGCCCAAAACAAATACAGTTGTGTTCAAAATTATTCAACCCCCACTGAAATTGAGTGTTTTGGCCAGTTTGACATTGATTTTGATCATTCAATCATCTTGCTTACAATTAAATCAAAGAGGCACGTGTAGGTCAGACAAATCTAACATAACATTTATAATGAAATAACCACAAATGTCTTTTCTGTGCTCACATCATTATCAGTTTTATTCAACCCCCAAGTGACATTCAATCTTATAACTGTAAAAGGATGTTGTACTAACAGCTTTTAAACGTGAAGCATAGCTTGACACAAGTGTCTTGCAGCGATCTACGGGTATCTTCGCCCATTCGTCATGGGCAAAAGCCTCCAGTTCAGTCACATTCTTAGGCTTGCGCACTGCAACTGCTTTCTTTAAGTCCCACCAGAGGTTCTCAATCGGATTTAAGTCAGGTGACTGCGATGGCCACTCCAAAATGTTCCAGCCTTTAATCTGCAACCATGCTCTAGTGGACTTGGAGGTATGCTTGGGATCATTGTCCTGTTGAAAGGTCCAACGTCTCCCAAGCCTCAGGTTTGTGACGGACTGCATCACATTGTCATCCAATATCTCCTGGTACTGAAGAGAATTCATGGTACCTTGCACACGCTGAAGCTTCCCTGTACCTGCAGAAGCAAAACAGCCCCAAAGCATGATTGACCCCCGCCATGCTTCACAGTAGGCAAGGTGTTCTTTTCTTCATAGGCCTTGTTCTTCCTCCTCCAAACATAGCGTTGATCCATGTGCCCAAAAAGTTCTAATTTTGTTTCATCAGTCCACAGAACACTATCCCAAAACTTCTGTGGTTTGTCCACATGACTTTTGGCATACTGCAGTCGACTCTTCTTATTCTTTGGAGACGGCAAGGGGGTGCGCCTGGGAGTTCTGGCATGGAAGCTTTCATTACGCAGTGTGCGCCGTATTGTCTGAGCTGAAACTTCAGTACCCACATCTGACAAATCTTTTCTCGGTTCCTCAGCAGTCACACGGGGACTTTTCTCCACTCTACGCTTCAGGTAGCGCACAGCAGTCGAAGTCAGCATCTTCTTTCTGCCACGACCAGGTAGCGTTTCAACAGTACCCTTTGCCTTGAATTTGCGAATGATGCTTCCTATGGTCTCTCTTGGTATGTTTAACATCTTTGCAATCTTCTTATAGCCATTGCCCTTCCTGTGAAGAGTAATCACCTCTTCTCTTGTCTTCCTGGACCATTCTCTTGACTTCACCATGTTTGTAACCACACCAGTAAATGTCTAGAAGGAGCTGAGTATCACAGTCATTTTAAAGCTGCCTAATTGGTGCTAATTATGCTTTATTGCTGCTCCGTGACATCCACAGGTGTTTTCAATACCTGATTGAAAACACTTGAATGAACCTCTGTTCTTCAGAGTGGTAGTCTTTAAGGGGTTGAATAATTGTGTCAATGAAGAATTCACAAAAGAAACATTTACTACTGTATTACAAAACCAATTGATGTCATTTTAGTTGCATATGGTTCTTTAAAAAGTCCTTGTAGGATTTCATTCTGAATACAATTACAAATGTACACTAAATTACCTAAAACCCTTTACAGCATTGGGGGTTGAATAATTTTGAACACAACTGTAGATCTGGGACTATATCCAAAGAAAGGAATTGTTATTGCTGTGATATTGTTTAATTCTATGCGCTCCTTTACACCATAAGGTGTTTTTCTTGGAATGCTGCTAGTAATGTTACAGAGTAAAAGTTACATCAATGATACGTTGAAGTCTCTCAAAAAGCCATTTATCTACATAAATATTTAATTTAGAACAAAAACAAACTGTTTTGTTTGCTCCAGGCATTTTCTAACAAGATTTATTAGAATTTAGTGACTTCTGGGAATTAGTGACTGCTGGAACTTTTAGAGCTCTGTAATACACCTGCACACAATACAGAGCGCAAAAAAAGTATGTATGCTGTTCTCTGCTTAAGAGATTTCTCTACCCTCTTCTCATGGTTTATGGTTGCTTATCAGGCGTTCTCTCATTTCCACCAACCAGGACAAGTTTAAAGATCAGAGAAAGCATAAAAAAAAAAAAAAAAAAGGTTTGTCTGCGTTGATAAATACAATTAATGTTTAATAATAAAATGAGCCGACATACAACAGAATGCCGTCAAGAGAACAAGGTGGAGCAATGTAGAAGAACACATTTCTACGTAGTTTATCAGGTTTGGTTATAATGTAAACTTTCTGGGGAATTTTAAAAACAATGTTGCACTTTAGTGAAATATGAACTACACATACAGTCAGTGAAGTTGCCTTTGGAGAGATCACCCATGTGAATTTAAAAGGAACACATCCTGACCACTTTATGTTTTAAAATAGTCAGGATGTGAGGAGTACCCCCCCTCCCAGCCCCTCCATTTTTTGCTAAAAAGCTGGGTGAAGTAGAGGAGTTTCCCCCACCCCATTCGGCGTCACCAGCAGCCAGGAAATTTGAATTTCCCAGCTGTTTGTTACCTCTCGGTTACTATTGACGTCGGCATGCAGAGAGCATGCCGACTTCACCATTTGAGGCCAATCGCTTTAGTGATCGGTCTGAGAGAGGCTGTGATGGATCCATCTATCGTTCTGCGCAGGGATTATGGGACTTGTGTACGTAAAGTTTGGATGTCCTGTTGCGGTGCGCAATTTCCTATACTAGGTGGTAGGAAACACTGTTGTTGCAACTATGGTGATCCAAAAGAAACACAATTCAGGCTCGTGTAAGACGAGCGCACTGCAGAGTGGAAGGAACATCCATGAGCACGGACGTTCCTTCTACTCTCCGCTGCCATTGAATGCGCTCAGCTGTGAAAATCTGAGCTTTGCAGCTCCGTTGATGCGCTTTCTAGAGCATCAACGGAGACATTCGCTACACGGACGCTTGCTGCATGCGCAGTTCATGCGCGCGCACAAGCGTGTGACCGGCCCCGTCACTGCATCACGCGGCTGCGCCGGTAAGTGCGGGCGCACTAGGTGCGCTCATCTGACACGAACCTCAGCTGGCGAGGTTACTGCAAACACAAACGGCAGCACTGTTATTCTTCTGTAAAATGAGTAAACTATAGCTATTCGTCATTCAACTTTCCATCATTGTTTGCAACACCAGTGTGCATGAATATACATTGATTGCTATTGAACAACGGTAAAAACAACATGGGACGTCGACTGAAGCTACAATGAAGTCTACAAGGGTTATTCCGAAAGTGAGGCACTTGCCACCGAAATGCACTAAACTGAATTTCACGATACGGTGCAATTTTGTGGCAGTTTGTCTATTCACCAAGCTGTCAATTTGCCAAATACAAGCAATGACAGTGAAATACAGTAGAGTTCGCCACGATTCGGTGATCTTTGGCGGCAGCGAAATTGTCCCATAGAGAAGTAATGGTTAATCTATTCATAGAACCCTGAATTGCACTGAAGCGTCAGTTAAGGCTAATGTCAGACGAACGCAGTCTGAGCGCACTCTGCGTACGTGCACAACGGATGGACGTTCTGACGGAAGATACTGTAGACACCACACAGTCCGTTTTTTATGACGGACGTAGAGAAAAAAAAAAAGGGAATATGGGAAACAACATGACTAGGAAAAAGGATATGAAAAGGCATTTTGTGCGTCAAGGTGCTGGACGTCGCAAATGCACTGCGTCTGACATATCACTCACACAGAACGCTACGCACTCTGCGCGTCCGTGTTAGCAGTTTTACGTTCTTGCCTAACTTGCGTCCGTTTGCCTCCTGCGTTGTGCGTGCGCAGTTCGGTGCGGACGCACTTAGTGTGTGGGTCTCTATTGCTCATGATATTATGCTACGACGGACGTTAAACTGTGCGACAACACAGACGTGATCACTGCCTTCGTCTGACACGGGCCTCAAAGCCCTGATTTTCTGTGATTCAGTTCGATTGTTTAAACAGACAATCCCATTGGATTCAATGTCAAAAAATATTAGCGTTTTTTTATTCAATTTTTTTGGGATGTAATTTTAGATTTTTTTTTTAAAAAAAAAATATTCAAAAGTTTTTTTAATTCTGTAATAGACTTTTTTATAGAGCTTTTATCCTACGACAGGGTCGTCTGCACCTAATCTATCTTTATTTATTTAATTCTGTCTCACATTTGTGCTTACCCCATTGTAAAGCGCTACAGAATATGCTGGTGAATTGTAAGTACCTGTACTATTTAGACACATTTAATACATTTTTATTTGGTTTAAAACAGCTATTTGAGGAATTGCAGCGTTCAGTTTTTTTTTCCTGCAGCTCAGCTGTCAGTTCGGCAGTCTTCAGCAACTCCATCTTTGGCACACTTCGGAGACCCTGCGGTGAATAGTGAATTCACCACAGGGTCGGTGAAATGGAATCACCAAAGTGCGCTGAAATTTCGGTGCTTTCCAAAGCTTAAAATTGTCGGCAGAAGTTACGACAGAAACCCCAGAGAAAACTATACGGAGAATTACGCTAGCCAACGTCAGCAGGAGGAACGGCAAAAAGAATGGAGAACTACAATGGCAGTTCCCCAAGGCCGGGTGCACACTAGCGTTTTCTTCTGCGCACTGTACGTGCATTAAGGCTAGGGTCAGACGAAAGCATTTTTCCCTGCGAACGTGAAAAAGTGCGTCCGAACGCATTGACGTATTTTTTCACGGAATGGGCAAAAACGGTCAGACGACGCGCATTTTCGGGCGTGATTTTGTACGGATCGTCAATAAAACTCTTTTTGAGTCTGGACGTTATGTAGGCTGGACATTAGCAGCGTCTGACATCTCCTAATCACGCACACACACGCCGCTATGCCGCAGCTGCGCACTCAGTACGTCAGTACTAGCGGTTCAGCGTTCTCAGAAAAATGCGTTCAAATTCCACTTGCGTTGCACGGCTGGACTTTCGTGCGGCCGTACATCGTATATTGGCCGTCATTGCCCGTCAACTGCTGCTAGTGCGGCCGTAATTATGTGCGCCAGAACGCACGTTAAAAAAGTGCGCTGGTCTGACCCCAGCCTTAAATGCACTTACTGGCATTCTGTCGTCCGCCTGCCTCCCCCCCCCCTCAGCGCTGCAAAGCGCGATCCTCCTATCGCATCAACGGTGAGGATCTCTAGGTGGACGCATGCTACGCGCGCACAAGCATGTGACCAGCCCCGTCGCAGCATCACAACGATGCAACGGACGCCAGTAAGTGCGTCATAACGCATGTACTGTGCGCAGAAGAAAACGCTAGTGTGCCCCCGGCCTAAATAGAGAATTCACTGCAGTTCGCCGAAGCAAAACCGCCATAGTGTACCACTATTGCAATGTCAATAAAAAGAGAAATTCAAACAGCGGCAGAAGATTCATTGAAGCTTCTCCTGCTGCTGTCTGAATTTCCCTTTAGGCTAGGGTCAGACGAACACATTTTTTCACGTTGTCCGTGAAAACGTGCGTTCGAACGAATGGACGTATTTTTTCACGGAATACGCGATAGCGGTCAAACGATGCGCATTTTCGTCCGTGATTTTGTACGGATCATCAATAAAACACTTTGTGTCTGGACGTTATGTTAGGCTAGGGTCAGACTGAGGCAGTGCGAACGCGCGTTCTGGCGCACTTAATCACGGCCGTGCTAGCAGCAGATGCCGGGCAATGACGGCCAATATACGAAGTACGGTCGCACAAAAGTCCGGCCGTGCAACGCAAGTGGAAAATGAACGCATTTTTTCGAGAACGTTAAACCACTAGTACTGACGTACAGAGTGCGCTGCGTCCGCTAGCGGCGTGTGTGCGTGAATTGGAGACATCAGACGCTGCTAATGTCCGGCCAACATAACGTCCAGATGCAAGAAGTGTTTTATTGATGATCCGTACAAAATCACGGATGAAACTGCGCATCGTATGACCGCTATCGCGTATTCCGTGAAAAAATACGTCCATTCTTCGAACGCACATTTTCACGGACAACGTGAAAAATGCGTTAGTCTGACCCTAGCCTTAGCCGGACATTAGCAGCGTCTGACGTCTCCCAATTACGCAAACACGCCGCTATGCGGACGCAGCGCACTCTGTATGTCAGTAGTAGCGGTTTGACGTTCTAGAAAAAATGCGTTCGTTTGCCACTTGCGTTGCGCGGACGTACGTTCGTGTGGCCGTTCGTCGTATGTTCCCCGGCATTGGACGTCATTTTCTGCTAGCACGGCCGTGATTTTGTGCGGCTAAACGCACGTTAAAACTGCGCTCGTCTGACCCTAGCCTTAGGGAAACATTGAAGTTTATCGTTGCTGCAACAACGATGGGTATTGTAGAACTTTTTGCACACTTACATATTTGTAAGTACTAACATGTATACGGATTTAACTCATTTATTTAATCTCACACGTTCACCTTGATTACACACAGTCTGTTTAGCATTTAATCAGCCCCATCAACATTTTCAAAACCGGGACACTTGCTTTTTAGGGAAGATCGTTGGTGTGGATGTCCTATACAAGACTACTCCTAGACATTTTTAAAAAGGATTCCGCTGATGCGATTTAGGACAAAAACAATGTATCTCATGCACAGAAAATTCTAACTGCATTTAACTCTTTCACTGCTGAGGACGTGTGGGGAACGTCCTTATTGACTCCTAAGGAAAGATAGGGGTTTGTTTGAACCCCGATATCTCCCGACTGTTTTCAGCTAGCAGGGTCATGTTTGGTATCATTAGAAAGACCAGAGCATGGCCTTTCCAATGATATCAAAGATGACCTTGTATATAGTAAATAAAAAAATTATAACAATAATAATAAAAAAGAGAAAAATTAGTTTTTTGAAAATGTGAAATGGCTCAGCAGTGAATGGGTTAATATAGTTTTATAGGATTTCTGTAACGCCTGTAAAATTTCAATGTTCTTGAACCCAGGACATATTTGAAAAACAAGAGACATCTCAATGTATCCTTCCTGGTAAAATACTTTGCAAATAAATAAATAGCTTTGCAAGTGTACAATCCATATATATGGTACGCTTAAAAAGAGGAGCATTTGCATATGACGTTTGGGTCCGCTATAAGGACTGTCTCTGATAAATCGGGACACTCGGAAGGTGTGTTTTAAACCCTTAGATTACCAAGTCATGTATCAGTTGTAGCCCCTGAATCGCTGTTTTATTTTGTTCAGAAATCCTTTAGCCTTGATAAAAGGAACGGATTAACCCCGCATTTACCGTTCGGAATTCTGTTAATCCAGAATAAAAGGTTTTACGAAATTCCCCGATAGTCCTTTATTTTCTTCAGTAACGACGGACGTAAATAAGATCATTTAGCTTTATCAGAACGAGTTAAATGCAAATTGCTTAACTAGCATGAGCAAAGAAAAGTGATCAGTTTTTCAGGTCTATGCAGAAGGAAATTGTTGCTCTCTTGGAATGCAGCGAATTAATCCTCAATGTAAACACAAGGATAAGTTTGAGTTAGTACTTACAGGACCCTGGCAGAATAGGTGTAGAGTTTGGAATTCCGGCCAACCATCTGAAACAGGAGAGAGAACCATAGCAGACTGACTTTTGGTGGGAGGGATTGTTTTCTCAGGAAGTTGGAAAGACGTGGCAGAGGAAAAAAATCCCTCTCTTCCTTTATTACTGTGTGTTTGAATTGCAGCAACTCTTTATGACCTAGATCCCATATTACGCAGCGAAAAACAAAAAAATATAAACAAGGCCAAGATCTATTAAAATAATATCCCAAAGAGGCAATCAATGTGCTGCATGTTTTCACTGGGACTCAGATTGTTAAAACATAGACAACTTGGGCTCTATTGCTAAGCATTGAGAGACTGGAGACACAGGTTCGAATCCCAGCAAGAGCACCTCTCCAGTAAGTGTCCTTGGGCAAGACACCTAATGGTACATACTCGCCACCCAGAACATACTTGAAAACGAGAGAAATCTCAATGTATCTTTCCCGGTAAAATCCTTTTTCTAAAAAAAAAAAAAATGAGTAGGCAGTGACAAGTACAAATCATTTAGAACAGGAGCAATGTATCACTGTAACCTGAGAAGTTTTAGGAGGATCACACCCATATTTCCATTTAAAGAGTTTTTAATTATACACAGTCCAAAGTTTCTGCATTTTAGGGAACATGGCTGGAGGCAGGTGCAGATATGAGACTGCTCCCTTAAATTTGGATGACATTATGACCTATATGTGTCATTTACTTAAAGAAAAATGTAATCTAAAAAAGAGCAATGTATTCTATTTACACCAGGCAGGCCAGGATTGTCCAGAAGGCACACTGGGCATTTGTCGAGTGGGCCGGTGGACTTCACTGCAAGTTTGCCATGGGGAGAATAGCCTGTCAGGTCTGTTTAATATAAGGTGAAACTCGGGAGAATTGGCAGGAGAAGAGAACAATCTAGACCAAATAGCAGATTTGGAAAGTGAGATAAATGGGACAATTATTCTGGTTTGGCTATTTTCACCTGCAGGGTTATTCAGACAAGGGGGAAACTCTGGAGAACTTTTGGATAAGTGAAAATTCTAGGTCAAATAGCTGATTTGGAAAGTTAGATAAATGGGAGAATTTTTCTGGTTTGGCTATTTTAACCTAGAATATTAACGGCTCCAAAAGTTCTCAAGAGATTCACCTTTCTCTGAATAACTCTGATAGATTTTTCACTTCTACCAATTCTCCAGAGTTTCATCTTTATTGAATAGACCTGTATGTGTCTCTCCGTACCTCTGTGCTTGACCCATGTGTATCTATCAGGGTTATTCAAAGAGATCCGAATGGCTCCGTAAAGGGAACCGAACGCTGAAATTCAGCGTTCGGTTATCTTTCTTGGCCATTCGGCTATCCAGAGAGCAGGCAATTCGACAAATCCTGGCGAATTGCCTGCACATACGGTGCCTGTTCGGTGCCTGTTCGAGGGCAGCGAATCCCCCTGGAGAAGCAATGCTTCGGCTATTCAGAGAGCAAAAACCAGCAGTGAAAAGTTGCCAAAATGCCCTGCCATTTGGTGGTTACATGCGGCAGGTTTATTCAGGCGAATCCCATAGGCTTCAATGTTAAAAATATTCCCGTTTTAATCCAATATATAATAAACCGTTGATTATAATATCCTGCAGTAAAGAGTCTCTTTATTTATAGATTTTTAGGATATTTTAAGCATTTTTCGGGATTTTTATTTTTTTAAATTCCGATTTTTTTTCTTTTAACTTTACTTATTTTTTCTGCAACAGCCCTTTTTATTATCATTCATTGGACCTCGTATGTAAATTTCAGACATTTTCGCTCTTTTTCTTTGCAAACAGCGTTTCACTTTTCAAACATTCAAGCAAACTGTATTTTTAATTGATTCACTCCATTTGTCTGCGGTGTCGGCTTTTTCCAGCGGCTGTGCTGCGTGTGATCGGCTCCTGCTCGGGTTTTTCCGGCGTTTTCGGCGGGTTAATCCAGATGTTTTTGCGGGTTTCGGTGTGCGTTCGCCCTCGTTTTGCGGTTAGTTTTCGGTGGGTTTGCGGCGACTTTTCACTGCATTTCGGCAGCCCTGTGGTGCTTGCTGAATACACCACAGGGCTGCCGAAATGGGATCGCTAAATCGTACCGAATTGAAGAGAACGAAAAGCCACCGAACGTGCGGTGGCTTTTCGATTCTCTTTGAATAACCCTGTATGTGTGTCCCTACCCCTGTGTGTCTGTTTGGGAAGTCCAATAAAAGGTGTAGGGGGATTCCCTCAAACCCCTTATCTATCCTGGGTATGAAAATAACAGTAACCCTGCACACTGTATCCAATTAATGCCCCACTTGTATGTGGGGGAAAAAGAGTGTAGCGCTGTGTTTAAAAAGACTGTTCTGCTGCATTTACTTGCAATGGCCACCAGAGGGAGACAGAGACCATGGTAAGATTATGCTGGACAAACACAGAAGGCACTGAACTACATTTTCCATGATGCTTTGCGTGAGGACAGGAAGTGGGTGTGTAGGAAAGGAAAGGCATCAGCAGCCTCGTGGAAAGCATGCTCAGAGTGAGCTGGAGCTGAAAGGAGAAGGAAGCAGGCAGAGCTGTTAAGGATCGTGACCAGGCCAGAGCGCAGGGGCTACCTCGCTGGTGCTGGGGGATCGGGACAGTGACCCTGCAGAGATCTGTCTATACCAAGCTGTGAGGTCTGAGGACAAGAAGCTGGTTCCAGCTGGACCCCGAGTTAGGAGAACCGCAGATCGATCTAACAGGGAGTGCAGGCGGTGAGCTGGACATCTTGTGGCAGATACAGACAAGCAAGACAGCGGATTCGGTGACACAGAGAACCTCAGTCAAAATCGAGCGGAGAGACGTCCTGGGTCGAGCGGAGCACAGAGTATCTGGCGGATGGGTGAGAGGCCTTCCAGGCCGTTGTAAAATACTAAAGCACGCTGCAGTTTCTTCAAAACCCACAGGGCCCCAACGTGACTAGTCGAAGATACCTCATAAATAATTCACTGGCCAGTTGAATATTGTACCCGGGTACCAATACACACATACACATACATTCCTTGGGACATAACCTGTACGGGACTCACACTACAACCACTAAGGGGGTTAAAAATACCTTTTTCCTTTTTCCGCTGCGCGTTTCTCGCATTACGAAGTATTGTATTACTTTTCTGCTGCGCGTTTCTCGCATTACGAAGTACTGTAAATATATATACGTATACCGTGTTACTCATTATATGCCAGTTTATTCAGTAAACTATATAATTTATAAAATCCACGACGGTGCTGGAGTATATTTATTCCCTAGTGCGGGGAGACTGACCCAAGGTTCAAATTCAGCGGCTCCTCCGGGAGTGAGCGCTACACGTGGGGGCTCACCTGGGATTCAGTCTCTGGAAAAAATGCATTTAAAGGGTTAAATATGGATCCAGACGAAGCAGCAGAGTGGTGTAAAGCACAGGGTGGCCAGTTAGAGTTGAGTGTAGTAATGGATATTCCTGTAGACACCTGGGCAGAAGAGCAGATCCGCCTGGCCGTGGCAGCGTTGGCACCTGACCAGCGGGGGTTTCTAGCGGACATTAAAGTGAACCCAGAGACTTCTCACACGTATGTTCTTTTTGAGTGGAGAAAGGGTGTTCCTGTGTGTTTTCAGGGCGTGAGTATACAGCTAACCGACGACGTGGAAGTTCGTCTGATCCAGCCAAGTAAGCCACATGGTGATTCAGCGAACATTCCTGCATCCAGCCCGCTGGCCATGATCGGGCCGGAGTTCATTGCTGCTATTGGAGACCTCGTGGTTAAGTGTCAGAGGGCTCACCCTTCTTACATCAGCTTCGGATATCGGAAGTTGGAAAAATTTTCAGGAAACTTGCCAACTCCGGTGGGAGAAGAAACCTTCGAAGAATGGGTAGAACAAGCGATGCAGGCTCTGGATGAGTGGGACGTCTCTGAAGCGCAGAAGAAGCAAAGAATTACTGAGAGCTTAAAGTGACCTGCGTCAGAGGCTGTCAGGAATCTGAAGCTGAGTAAGAGAGACTGTACTGCTCTAGATTACCTGAACGTATTACAGGAAGTCTTCGGGCGAACGGAAAAGGCTGCTGAGCTTATGTACCAGTATGAGCATACTTACCAGAAAAGGGGTGAGAAGATGACAGAATACATGAGGCGCCTGGATAAGATACTGTACCAAGTACTGTTGAAGAAAGGAACAGACCCCACTACAGTAGATCAGGTTAGAATGCGTCAGATATTGAAAGGTGCCTTACCCTTGGATCCTGTGATGTTGCAACTGAAGACTCGAGAAGGTAATAAAGAGTTAAATTACCTAGAACTGATTCGAGTTGTTCGGGAAGAAGAAGCCCTTCTGGAAGAGAAGCTTGGAAGAAGGGGAGAAAAGGTCTATGCGCAACCCATAGAGTATAATGAGTGTTCATCAGATGAAGATGATCCGGAAGAGACATATGAGCCGGAGATAACTCAAAAGTCGTCAAACCAGGTGTATGGTGAGATACAAAAGACTCTCGAGAAAGTACAAGAAGCCCAAGTTAAGATGGAACAGACACACACGGACCTATGCCGGGCAATCTTGAAAGTAGCAGAAATGCAGACTGAAATACAGAAGTCTCTCTCAGATATACGAACAGCAGCGGTTGCTGTGGTCTCCGACAGGGGATTTTCAAATGAGCCACAGGAAGAAAGTGTGCCCTCATCCTCGTGGGGTAGATGTTTCGCCTGTAGAGAATTCGGCCACTTCAAGGCTCAGTGCCCGGAAAGGAGACAGGGAGGGTCTCTATATGTGCCTGCTAGACCTAGGAGATCCTCTCCCTGGAGGTCTGGTCCTACGTCACGGGAAGACAATGTACGCCCGCAGTCACCACGTATGAGGACAAGGGTTAGAGTACAACAGACTGGGTCTACCTCTCCTGCTGCTACGGAAAAGTTCCCTGACAAGTTGATAGGTCCTTTGCCCATCGTCCCGGTTCAAGTGGAATGAGTCTATACTAAGGCTCTTCTAGATTCGGGTGCTCAAGTAACGCTGGTTTACCGAGACTTCTATCAGAAATATTTGAAGCATATACCCCTGAAGAAATTGAAGGATCTCGAAATCTGGGGTATGGGAATGGAGAAGTTTCCCTATGATGGATATATACAGGTGAAGCTAGAATTCAGTTCGGTAAACGCTGGACAACCGGGAGTATGTGACACGTTGGCAATTGTGTGTCCTCGTCCCTCGGGAGCTAATCGAAGTTCTATGATAGTGGGGATGAACACTGATGTGTTGAGACACCTCTTGACCCTACTGGTCACGGAAGAGAGTCCTGCTCCTAAGAAGGCACACTCGATGTCACGACCGGCCTGTCCACGGAGGGTCAAAGAACAGAGAGCCACTACAGAAGTAAGAAGGCTGAGGAGAACGGAAGGGACAGAGAAGGCCCTACGGTCAGGAAAGACTGTACAAGTACCGATTGGAGACAAATTCTCTGTGCCTGGTCTGCCTACATCTCGTCCGACTTCTATTACTCGGTCTCAGCAGTTACGTCCCGTCGGAGAGAGTGAAGAAGACAGTGAAGAGGAAGGCTGGTGTCTGAGCTGGGTGTGGACACCTGAGTCTCAGGGCGTCAAGCCAGTCTCTGACCGGAGTGAGAGTGATTTAGAACCTGATATTTCTGAAGTTATGACTCGAGCACCGGAAGTTCCTGAAGTTCTAGAGGAAATATCCATAGATTACAGTTCTATGCCTTCCCTGGAAGGTTCATACACCGAAGATGTATCTACTCAGTCAACAGGAGAGAGAATTGAGCCTGTGGAGTCAGCTCTCCCAACTGAAGAGGATCCTGAAAAATTTGAACCTAAACGTTCAGTACGACCCCCTCAGAGACTCACGTATGATTCACCAGGACATAGCACAGAGGAAGCTGTAACAACTGGGCGGAGGTTTCCAGAAGTGTCAGCTCTACTTGCCGAGGTGTCTAGGGGTTTGGGGGAGATTGAGGAAAATTGCTGCCTGTTGTCAACCCTGAATATATAGGCTAAAGTTAGAAATTTTATGTTGAAATGTAATGCAACTGTTGTTATGTTATGTTGTGTTATGTATGACCGACACATGTAACCGTTACACTCCCTTGGGAGGACCCAAGAGTTTAGGGGGGGAGAGTGTAGCGCTGTGTTTAAAAAGACTGTTCTGCTGCATTATAAACAACGAATGGTGCAGCGCCACACAACATGCATCCACCACCGGGGTGCCCAGATAGCCAATCTCAGGATATAGTGGTTTCCCCTATACCATTACACAATAACGAAATCAATAACCTGGATCGGCGCAAATACTGCTCTCTGGGGTCCTGGAGTCTCGTGTATATATATAATAAAGAGAGAGACAATAATAGTGCAACACTGTTATATACAATGTACTATGAATATATGTGGTGTAGACCCCACTTACAAGTGTAGAGCCGTACACTGGCTCTAAGTGGGTCCAGGCATGCGGGTAATTATCTTCAGTTTCTCAGGTGACCCCCACCTTACAGCAAATTTTTTTCCTTTTTCTTTATCCGAAGTTTAGGCGGTAGAAAGGAAAACAGGAAGAGAAATCCTTGTGTAGATCCACAAATTAAGGTCACAATATTATGTACAGTTGGAATTGTACTCACATTCTGTGGAGCTCACATAGCTCATGGATATATGCCCATAGGTTTTTTTAGTAGGAGAAAAACCCAGAAGAAAAACCACCGATGTTTGCAGGAATCAATGAAGCAGGAATCAGGATAGGAGATGAAAAAAAAAAAAAAATTTATTTAAAATATAATTAAAATCACCACCAGAACGCGTTTCGCCGCATCAAGTAGCGGCTTCATCAGCTGGCTTTAACCCTTTCGCTGCTGAGGCTTTTCCCGCCCCTGTGCTGAGGTAATTTTTACCGGTTTTGCTCATCATGTTTAAACGTGTTTTGAAGGCTTATTTTAGTATATGACCCAGACATATTATATATCGTTCTTTCCGTCAGACTCGGTAGATTCATAATATGTCATTATTATATGTATACGTTATGTCATGTCTGTATATTATAACAAAAAATGCAATAAAATATGTATTTTCAATAATTTACAATGTGTAAAGTGTTTTTTTTCACATTTTAACATGCGAGCAATTGCGGTTATATTTTGTATGGGGTGCGCTTGTTAAAAAAATTAGAGATGGGGTATCGTTACATTTTTTTGGGGGAAAATTACACTATTTTTAACAAACGCACCGCATACAAAAATCGTTAGTGCAGCATCATTGTTCACATTATAATTGAAATGGGAACAATATTGCTGCATTAACAAACCAAAAAAAAGAAAAAAAAAGTGTTTATTTTTATTTTTCATTTTTTTTTTTTTTTTTTTACAAAATTTTTTACTTTCATGTTTGGTATCGTTGGAACGGCCATGCTCTGGCCGATCCAACCATACCAAAATTGAACCCCTAGCTGCCACGGATCGGGAGATAGGGAGTTCAATGGAACTCCCTATCTCCACAGTTGGTGGCAGTTAAGGGTTAAGTCCAGGACTGGCGTCATCGTGCTATGCACGATGACGCCAGTCCTCAGGGGGAGTTCCCGGAGGCTTGGCCGACATCCAAGATGTCGGCCAGCTCCGGGAAAGGATCGCAAACCGGCGCTTTTCAGCGCCGATTTGCGATCCAGCTCCCCAGGGGTTAATGCCAGGCATCCCCCCCCCTCCCTTTCAGGCGCCTCCTCCGCACATGCGGGGGGGGCGCCTGAATTTGGTGTCATCGCGCTGCCGCGATGACACCAAATTCCGGCGGCTGCTGTTCCGGATGCCGGGCTGACATCCAGGATGTCAGCCCGCACCGGAGGGGCCAGCGATCGGCCGGAACCCGGCCGAACGCTGACCCCAATGGGAGGACGCGCTCAGCGCGTCCTCCGCATACCAGCGGGAATGCTGAGGACGCGCTGAGCGCGTCCTCAGCATCGAAGTGGTTAAGTGAAGAAATTAAAGCAGTGGTCCCCCAACCCTGGTCCGCAGGTTCCCCTAACAGGCCAGGTTTGCCAGATATCTGAAGCACAACACAGGTGATATGATTTGCTGCTCAGTTATTAGAAGATTCAGCCTGCATTTGCCCAAGGTAATCTTTAAAATCTGGCCTGTTAGTGAGCCCTGAGGACCAGGGTTGGGGACCACTGAATTAAAAGCTTAACCTAGTGCTGTAAATGGTTAAAAGAATTAACCTAGTGCTGGTAAAAGAAGCATTTTAGCAATTTCTGTTTTATTTCAAGCTACAATTAGTTAATGCTATTTATTTAACAGTCTTCAGGACACTGCAGACTCCATCTTCTATGTTAGCACTAGGGAAGACATTTTTTGCTGTTCACTGCTGGGAGAGAATCTATATCAAATTACAATGTAAAGATAAAGGAAGACAGACAGGGTTATTCAAAGAGATCCGAATGGCTGCCGAAAGGTAACCGAACGCTGAAAATCAGCATTCGGTTACCTTTCTTGGCAGGGGCAGACTAGGCCGGGGGGCAGGGGGACAAGTGCCACCCGGGCCGCCTCTGCCAGGCCCCTCCTGCACAATATTGCCGGCCGCCGCGTGCTTCCTACGAGCGGCCGCCGGCTTGAAACTCTGCTGCTCACGTGGGTTTCACCAGCCAGCCACGTGATCGCTAGATCGCGGCTGGCTGGTGGAACCCACGTGAGCGGCAGAGTTTCAAGCAGGCGGACGCTCGTAGGAAGCACATGGTGGCCGGCAATATTGTGCAGGAGGGGCCTGGCAGAGGAGAGGTGAGCTGGGGGCAATATACACAATATTGCCAAAAGTATTCGCTCACCCATCCAAATAATCAGAATCAGGTGTTCCAATAACTTCCATGGCCACAGGTATATAAAATCAAGCACCTAGGCATGCAGGCTGTTTATACAAACATTTGTGAAAGAATGGGTCGCTCTCAGGAGCTCAGTGAATTCCAGCGTGGAACTGTGATAGGATGCCACCTGTGCAACAAATCCAGTCGTGAAATTTCCTCACTCCTAAATATTCCACAGTTAACTGTCAGCTGTATTATAAGAACGTGGAAGTGTTTGGGAACGACAGCAACTCAGCCACGAAGTGGTGGGCCACGTAAACTGACGGAGCGGGGTCAGTGGTGCTGAGGCGCATAGTGCGAAGAGGTTGTCATTGCCAACCTTCTGCAGTGTCAATCGCTACAGACCTCCAAACTTCATGTGGCCTTCAGATTAGCTCAAGAACAATGCGCAGAGAGCTTCATGAAATGGGTTTCCATGGCCGAGCAGTTGCATCCAAGCCATACATCACCAAGTGCAAAGCAAAGTGTCGGATGCAGTGGTGTAAAGCACGCAGCCACTGGACTCTAGAGCAGTGGAGACGCGTTCTCGGGAGTGACGAATCGTGCTTCTCCATCTGACAATCTGATGGACGAGTCTGGGTTTGGCGGTTGCCAGGAGAACGGTACTTGTCTGACTGCATTGTGCCAAGTGTAAAGATTGTTGGAGGGGGGATTATGGTGTGGGGTTGTTTGTCAGGAGCTGGACTTGGCCCCTTAGTTCCAGTGAAAGGAACTCCTGAATGCTTCAGCATACCAAGACATTTTGGACAATTCCATGCTCCCAACTTTGTGGGAACAGTTTGGAGCTGGCCCCTTCCTCTTCCAACATGACTGTGCACCAGTGCACAAAGCAAGGTCCATAAAGACATGGATGACAGAGTCTGGTGTGGATGAACTTGACTGGCCTGCACAGAGTCCTGACCTCAACCCGATAGAACACCTTTGGGATGAATTAGAGCGGAGACTGAGGGCCAGGCCTTCTTGTCCAACATCAGTGTGTGACCTCACAAATGCGCTTCTAGAAGAATGGTCAAAAATTCCCATAAACACACTCCTAAACTTTGTGGACAGCCTTCCCAGAAGAGTTGAAGCTGTTATAGCTGCAAAGGGTGGACCGACGTCATATTGAACCCTATGGATTAGGAATGGGATGTCTCTTAAGTTCATATGCGAGTCAAGGCAGGTGAGCGAATACTTTTGGAAATAGTGTATATCCCTGTGTGAGCTGGGGGCAATATATATCCATGTGTGAGCTGCTGGGGGCAATATATATCCATGTGTGAGCTGCTGGGGGCAATATATATCCATGTGTGAGCTGCTGGGGGCAATATATATCCATGTGTGAGCTGGGGGAAATATATCTCCCTGTGTGAGCTGGGGCCAATATATATCTGTCGCGGAACCCCTTGCTCAGAGAATGTGGACTGTACTAAAACCTCGCTCCTCTGCTATTCCCCTCAGTTAAGCTATTTGTCTGTTTGTGTTTGAATGTTTAAAGTGGTGTTTTTGTGACTTTTCCCCCCTATCAGCACGTAATCAAAATGCCTTTAAGCCTGTCCCTTAGGCTCACTGTTATCAGACACCAGGGTTAGCCTGGGATTGAAAGAAATTCTTGGTCATTCGGCTATTCAAAGAGCAGGCAATTCGCCAAATGTTGTCGAATTGCCTGCACATACGGTGCCTTTTCGAGGGCAGTGAAATCCCCATACCTTCGGCTATTCAGAGAACAAAACCCAGCAGTGAAAAGTTGCCGAATTGACTTGCCATTCGGAGGCTTCATGCGGCAGGTTTATTCAGGCTAATCCCCTAGGCTTCAATGTTAAAAATATTGCTGTTTTAATCCAATATCTAATAAACCGTTTATTATAATATTCTGCAGTAAAGATTCTTTATTGTTAGATTTTTTTTTTAGGATCTTTTAAGCATTTTTGGTGATTTTTTTTTTTTTTTGGACATAAATTTTTTGACGATTTTTTTTTTTAAACGTTTTTTTTTTTTTTCTGTAACAGCCCTTTTTATTATCATTCATTGGACCTCATATGTAAATTTCAGACATTTTCACTCAGTAGTTTCTTTGCAAACAGCGTTTCACTTTTCAAACATTCAAACGAACGTTTTGTTTTTTTACACTCCTTTCGTCTGCGGTGTCGGGTTTTTCTGGCAGCTGCTCTGCGCTCTGATCGGCTCCTGCTCAGGTTTCTCCGTCGTGTTCGGCGGGGTTAATCCAGATGTTTTTGAGGGTTTTCGGCGTGCATTCGCCAGGTTTTGCGGGGAGTGTTCGGCAGGTTTGCGCCAGCTTTTCCCAGGGCCGGCCCAAGCCACTGTGCTGCCTGGAGCAACGGATGAAATGCTGCCCCCCCCCAAAAAAAAACACGGGGCATGTAAAAGCGTATCCAGAGCACCACAGCATTACAACTCACAGTAATGTGTGGTGTGTATCAGATGTGAATATTATTGCTGAGGAGCTCTGTGATACGCTCATACACACATTACTGTGAGTTTTAATGCTGTGGAGCTCTGTGATACAGTAATGTGTGGTGTGTATAAGCATATCACAGAGCTCCGACAGCATTAAATTTCACAGTAATGCGTGGTGTGTATGAGCGTATCACGGAGCTCCACAGCAAAAATACTCACGCTGATACACCCTGCACATTACTGTGAGTTTTATTGCTATGGAGCTCTGATACAGTAATGTGCTGTGTGTATGAGAGTATCACATAGCTCTCTCACACACAGTCTCACACACAGTCAAACACACACAGTCACACACACAGTCTCTCTCTCTCTCTCCCCATCCCTCCTGCACTCACAACCGTGTGTGTGTGTGAGAGAGAGAGAGAGAGCAAGAGGGAGGGGGAGATGGGCGTGAGAGGAATGGATGGGGGGAGAGAGAGACTTGCACTTACCAGCAGGCTCTGTCTGCAATCTGTAACTCTTGCCTACATATGCTGCCCAGCGCCTGCTTCTCTACCTTCACAGGCACTGTTCCCCCCCATCTGTGAAAATCAGCACCGATCTTCCGGGTTAACTCACTGTCTGGGTGCCGCCTGGTGGCATCACTGGAGCATTGCATGCCGGGAGATGTAGTTCTGAATTGGTTCTCTGCAATATGCAGTAAACCAGGTTAGAACTACATCTCCCAGCATGCAATGGTCCAGTGAAGCCAGCAGGCGGCACCCAGACAGGGAGTTAGTCTGGAAACTCGGCACAGAACGGCGACTGCGCTGGCTTCCAAGAGATGCCGGCATACTGGCGCTGTTTAAAAAATAGTGCAGGGGCTCGGCGGAAAAAATATGCCGCTCCCCCAAAATCTGCCGCCTGGATCGGTTGCTCCGGACCGCTACATGGTCGGGCCGGCCCTGGCTTTTCCCTGCACTTCGACGGCCCTGTGGTGCTTGCTGAATACACCTCAGGGTTGCCGAAATGGGATTGCCAAATCAAGCCGAATTGAAGAGAACGAAAAGTCACCGAGCGTGCGGTGGCTTTTCGATTCTCTTTGAAAAACCCTGAGAAAGTTTAGCTGTAAATTACAGGAGTCCTCCACTGCTGGTTTCCAGCAGATAAAGGTAAAAATGTAATTGCGTATAAAGTCTTTGTCATGATTCTCCGTTATAAATTTACAGAGTCTGTAGGAGATAAAAAATAAATATAGGATACATTCAAATAGTACCGGCTGGGTGGAGTAGAGGTAATGTCACCGCTCTGCATGGAGAGAGCCTGTAGAGTCATGGGTTCGATCCCAGCGAGCAACCTCTCCAGTAAGTGTCCTTGACAAGACACCCAACGGTACATACTCGCCACCCAGGACATACTTGAAAACGAGAGAAATCTCAATGTATCCTTCCTGGTAAAATCCTTTCACAAAAAAAATACAACAAGAATGTGCCTCTAATAGGTATCTAGGGCAAAAGTGTTATCATAAATCTATCCAATGATACAATAGTTCTCATTACAAATGATAATAGTTTTTATGACCTGAAGCAGTGATGATCTATAATTCCATGTAATTCAAATCAACCTTTATCAATCCTTTATAAATAAATAAAATCAACCAATAATTCTTTCTCAAAAATCTTTTAGTCCTCATTCCACAATAGATCACAAAGTTACAGGAAACTCACCATGAGTGGATTAAACTCCGAAATTCTGATAGGACTCCTTATAAAGAGATAGTGGATCTATTGCTATGAATTTCTTTGTTACGGCCATGCAACTTTGTATAGGCATCGCTCTGTCACCATGGGTTTATTCAGACTGTGACGGAACGGCCGCCACAGGAGTTATTTACTTTAATTTCATTCTTTTTTTTGTTATATTTCATTTACCCTTTATTTGTAAGAACGAATTTCCCTGTTAGATTCAGTGTAAAACTGTTGCTAGACTTCTAATTAATCATGGTTTTCCCCCGCACTGATCCTGCTAGTAACCACGGAGTACAGGAGTGCTACAATGTATCAGTCGAAACAGCCCAAATATGTTATTAAGGTCCCTGCAAAGTGTACCCCGGCTTGCCCATATTGTGTAAGGTAGGAGGCTCCCCAGGAGATCGCGAATTACCGCTGGCAAGCTGCCAAAACCTTACTCCTGTTCAACAGCTTGCCCTGAAGTCCCCTTTGCCTCCACCATGGCGCTTTTTGGACATTAGGTCCCCAGGGAGCGTTGCCTGGTGTGGGGTGAGTTTGAAGAGGAAGCGCCATCGGGAACCTGGAGATGGAGATCTGACGGTCCCAAAACAGAGCGGCTATGGCTATGGAGCTTGTGACAGAACAGCCATCACTTTCAATTTATTAGTACCTACATAGTTAAACGTTTGTGGGTTCAAGGTTAAAATTCGTTTATACAATTTATGCTTGTGTGATCCTGATGTTTAGTAAGTTCTTTGCCACCCCTGCCTTGCCCCGCCATCATGGTTTACCTACCCAGCGCTCGCACTCCGGGGGGGGGGTGGAATTTCCCAGGAAAGGAACAGCCCAGGGCGGGCCAGGCAGTGTTGCGCCAGGAGCTGGAGGCCGGGTGCAGCCCATGTTAAGGATACAAAAAGGGCTTGGGCTAGAGGCAGTGGCAAAATTGGAGCTGGGATGTCTGAGGGCGGGCATGGGAGAGAACAATGGGACTGTACCGTATAAATGAACCGTGTCTGTGCTGTTCTAATAAAAAACAATCTGCTTAACCTGTACTACGTCTCGACGGGTATTTGGGAAGAGGGACTGTCAACCCTTTGCGCTGAACGTCGTATTACAAAGTCAGTGCAACAAATGCGCGCATTCGTCTAACGGGGGTGGACCTGCGCGAATCCTTTGCGAGCGTACTGTACTGCGCGCGTCCTATACTTATCATTGTGAGTGCAAATGCGTTTGTGCGCTGGTACGCGGATGGTATTACAATCTATGCGCAGATTTAATGCACAGTGTTTGCGCGCATAATTTTAACGACTCCTAAAACCTGGTGGTAATAATGGCAAATCTGAACATCCTGGCCGAACCCAAATACATCAGCCCAGAAATAAAAATACAGCAAAGTATAGTTACACATTCTACGCGTACCCAAACAATAAAATTGAAGTTGTGCGTGTTTTTATTATTACTGCAGCATATATACTTAGATTGACTTTGACAGGCGCAAAAACTTAACGGGAGACAATTGCGGTTCTTAATTCTGATTGGCTAAATCGCGTGAAAAAACAGTCTGCATACCGATTTCTGCATGCAACGTTAATGCGCACACGTTTTTGCGTGTCTGTTTTACGTGCGCAATTTTTTTCCACAGATGAAAAAATGCACGCGGATTGTAATACCAGCATTAACTTGCGCGCGTTAACGTTTAACGCTTTGCACACAAATTTAACGCGCTGCGTGAGCGTTTTTGCGCAACGATTGTAATAGGGCCCAACCCGGCCCAAAGTCTTGCACATGTTAGACGTCCATGGCATGGAATATCATATCAGGTAAAACTGACTTTAAAGGCTCTCTCCACAGTTTAAGTCTGTTATGTTACTTAAGTTTGGACCCAAGACTGGAAGGAGAAAAGAAAAAAGAAGGCAACAAGGAAGTCGTTCAGTAAAAGTGGTCTCTTACCCAGCTCAACTCTCACATCCTCGAAGTGTGACCGATGGCTATGCTGGATCAGTATGATCTAAAAGGACTATTACAGCAGATTTCAAAGGTATCGCCTCCATGGTAACCATGTTTATTATGTTAATTAGTGAGACTTAAAAGGCCAGGTCATCATTTTGATCTCCCTTTTTAATTAGTGATTGAGAGGAGCTTATGAAAATTATTCCAAAGTGCTGCTGGGTGGAAACGCATGCACAATGATGTATACTGGTTGCTACAGGAGCTAAGTATTATATTTTACAGTATTACAGGAGCTAAGCTTTTTTTTCTGAGAATGTATTTTACCAGGAAGGATACATTGAGATTTCTCTTGTTTTCAAGTATGTCCTGGAAGGCGAGTATGTAGCGTTAGGTGTCTTGCCCAACGACACGTACTGGAGAGGTACTCTTGCTGGGATTCAAACCTGTGTCTCCACGGTTATAGAGCAATGATGTTACATCTACTCCACCCAGCCGGTACTTTAGAAGGATCTGATGTCTAATTTTTAATGAGCAGTTGATGTCTTGAGAATAGATCGGTAGAGTCTGAAGCTGAGACTGGACCTTCCAGGTAGTGAAAAAGGGCAGAGGGGCCTGGGTGTTTTTTTCAGGAACTAGAACTTGGAGTTGACAAGCTGAGCGTCAGGAAAGGCACCTCGTGACTAAAGCTGAACAAAATCCAAAATCAGGAAGTCAGAATGGAGAACCTGAGCAAACGGGTTGGTGAGAAGATGGTACAAGGATTACGATACGATTGCCGTAAGACAATAATAATATTATTGATTGGTAACAATAATATTTAGTAGTACTATTATATTTAAAGAGACAAGGGAACGCCTTGGAAGGAAATTCTTGGGCTGGGTGGAGTAGAGGTAACATCACTGCTCTGCGTGGAAAGAACCTGTGAAGTCATGGGTTCGATGCCAGCGAGCAACCTCTCCAGCAAGTGTGCTTGGGCAAGACACCCAACGGTACATACTCGCCACCCAGGACATACTTGAAAACGAGAGAAATCTCAATGTATCCTTCCTGGTAAAATCCTTTCTAAAAAATTTTTTAAAAAAAGTCTGCTCTACGCTTCCGGCTCACGGTCCAAATAGTCAAGCTCCTCGCGGTTATTGAACACTTATTGTGTCCTTAGTGCCTACCTTTGATGTTGAATCCACTGGAACGAGAGACTGAATAACAATCAGTGAGGCTACCATACAGACTTCATCTTTGATGCTTATACTGTATGTGGGTTAACTTGATGGTAATCCCACCACACATGTTAATGTCCAAGGCTCTACATATTTGTATGGTTGTTTTACCCATTAAATAGTGTTTTTTACGCTACCTGGCGATATGTTTTCTCTCCTCTTCCCTTTGTGAAGACATACTGAGATTGTTTTGGTCTCTCCGTGGATTGTGGTCTTCTCCTTTTGTAAACTGATGTCCGGCCGAATGAGATTGATGAGAATCTTCTAAGATATCGCACAGAGCTGTATTCTATATGCTGTAGTCCGAGCAAGACGTTACTTGTATTCACTAAATGTGTATAAACTCTCTCGCCTTGAAGACTTTACTTTTTAGATATATTTTTCTCTTTTTTTTTTTGCATGTTACTTCCTATTAATGGAACATCTGGAGTTTATTATTACCAAAGTAGGGGCCATATAGAGTGGATTATTTTCATCAGTGTCACTCAGTCCCCCATGCACAGATTGCGTCACTTTTTGAACAGTATCAAGAGGGGAACCAGAGCTTTCCAAAGGTGCCCTGGAAGTGAGCAGCGTTTCTCCCCCCCCCATAATCGGGGGTGGACTGACCATTAGGGCAATTAGGGCACTGCCCGAGGGCCCTGGCCTAGGAGGGGGCCCAATGAGGGCGCCCTAAAGCTTGGTCAGGCTTGTCCTTTCAGTGGGAACCCACATCACCACAGGAGTAAAGTTCATGTGGAATTAGTATCAGCAGCCAACTGTATATGTATCTGCCCCGCTGTATATCACCATACCAACCCCACTATACCAGACCGTAAGTCATGGCTGTGACTATATTTTCATTTTGAAATTGGTATGGAGAAATAAAATATGTAATTCAACATTGTACATATGGGCAGTGCTTGCGTGCGGGCAGGCGCAATGGGGGAGGCCCATGATCTCCTATTGCCCAGGGGCCCCAAGAGCTGTCAGTCCCCGCCTGCCCATAATACACCCCATAATACAGATATTTGTAGTTACCAGGTGTATCAGGGACTTGTGGTCGGCTCATGGCTTTGAGATGTCTGAGGAGAGCAGGGTATATGTAATGGGATTACAATGTTATCTGATTTTGTTCTATATATAAGGCTGCACAGACCTCAATAAATAAGGTTCATTTCTTCATCCTACACTGTGTCTCAGCAAGTGACTGGGTGAGCTGGGAGCTAATCAATACTTCTCCTTAGCGTCCCCGGAGCAAGTAAGATTTCAGCAGCGGATCTCATTCGGCTCGAGTAGTGGAGTCCGTCACAATGCTCAAAAAAAAAACTACTGGGACCGCCACATATTTAAGCCCTGAGTTGAAGGGGCCGTTAAGCGATACGAGTGCCAAGGGAGTAAGGCTATGGTCAGACGCACGCATTTTTCACGTCTACCGTCAAAAAGTGCGTTGATGCGTCCGAACGCATTTTTTCACAGAAGACGCGATAGCGGTCATACGATGCGCAATTTCGGCCGTGATTTTTTACGGATACAAACCAGGAAACTTTGGGTGTCTGGACGTTATGTTGGCCGGACATGAGCAGCGTCTTAAGTCTCCTAATCACACACACACGCCGCTATGCGGACGCAGCACACTTTGTACGTCAGTACTAGCAGTTCGACGTTCTTGCAAAAATGCGTTCGTTTGCCGCTTGCTTTGCGCGGCCGAACTTTCATGCAGCCGTAATTCGTGTGTGGGCCTGCGTTGGATGTCATTTGCTGCTAGGGTTGCCACTTGTACGGTTTTGGAGTCATGTGTCCGGGTTTGACACCCCCTGCCACCCGGACAAATGACTCTGAGGAACCGGCTTGCAGTCCCCATCTCTTCTCATACTTACCCATGCTGCCGTGGTCCTCCTCCCGAAAGAGAGAGATGTGCCGCCCACTCCACCAATCACTGACAGTGTGGGAGTGGTGTGGTGGGTTGGTGACATCACGTCTTCCTCGTTGCCTCCTCCAATCAGCCGCTTGCTGTCAAACGGCGCAAGCTCTGCGTCTCACGTGACCGCGAGACGTGCAGTGTCACGTGAGGGAGTTCACATGCCTGCTCGTGGCTTGCCCAGCTCATCCCGACCCCGAGACAACTTTGAGCGCAGCATCAGCTCCTCTGCCATGTGCCAGTGTCCTCTGATGACCCAGCTGCATCCACATCTCAAGCTCCATCAAAGTAAGCATTAAGGAAGGTGCCACAATACCAGTCTGCCACAATACCAATGTGCCACTGTACCAGTCTGCCACTATACCATTGTGCCACTATACAGTCTGCCACAATACCAATGTGCCACTATACCAGTCTGCCACTATACAATCTGCCACAATACCATTGTGTCACTATACCAGTCTGCCACAATACCATTGTGCCACTATACCAGTCTGCCACTATACCATTGTGCCACTATGCCATTGTGCCACAATACCATTGTGGCACTATACCAGTGTGCCACTATACCAGTCTCTCACAATACCATTGTGCCACAATACCAGTCTACCACAATACCAGCCTGACATGCCATGCATACTACGTGCCATAATATATACGCGTAATGCAAATATACGCATAGTGTTTATGCTACAAAAAAAATGTCCGCGCAAGCCGAACACTAGAGTGTTCGGATTTGGCTAGAAGAAAAGGTGGCAACCCTATTTGCTGTTACCACGGCCGTAATAAAGTGCGGCTAAACGCACGTTCGCACTGCGTTCGTCTGACCCCAGCCTAAGGCTAGGGTCAGACGAACGCATTTTTCGCGTCGTCCGTGAAAAAGTGCATTCGAACGAATGGACGTATTTTTTCACGGAATACGCGATAGCGGTCATACGATGCGCATTTTCGTCCGTGATTTTGTACGGATCATCAATAAAACACTTTTTGCGTCTGGACGTTATGTTGGCCGGACATTAGCAGCGTCTGACGTCTCCCAATCACACAAACACGCCGCTATGCGGACGCAGCGCACTCTGTACGTCAGTAGTAGCGATTTGACGTTCTAGAAAAAACGCGTTCGTTTGCCACTTGCGTTGCGCGGACGCACTTTCGTGCGGCCGTTCTTCGTATGTTACCCGGCATTGGACGTCATTTGCTGCTAGCACGGCCGTGATTTCGTGCGGTTAAACGCACGTTAAAAATGCTTTCGTCTGACCTTAGCCTTAAGGTAAGTATTTTAACATTCCTTTAATAATTCAATTTTATTTTTTTATAAAAAAATAATTTAAGGGCCATTTATTTATTGGCCAAAAAAGAAGGGGGTTGATTACAGTGTCCCTTTACTAGAACTATTATTATTGATTAGTAATAATAACATTTAATAGTACCGTTGTTTATTATTCGTATTATTTATGCAACAATTGAATAGTGCAAGAACATCGCTTTAGTGTAAATAGACCGTATCTCTGCTTAAATTACACATTTTGTAAAATTAAACCTAAAAAAAAAAGGGTAAGTAAAATTAAAGCATATGGGAGGGGGGATATTTAGCCTGTAGTCTGTGCACAGACGTATAGCTCTTTATATATAGGTGTTACTAATAGATGCGTATTGAATCTAGATATAACCGTACGGAACCTTGTTATTTCCGTCCACATTTTCTACCCGGGGCCGTTTTAACGCAGCACTAAAGTTGCATGTGCCTAAACCAACGCCAGGACCTATTCCTGAACGCGATTGCGCTAACTGTGTGACGCATTTTCATTATTACGCAGGGATTTTACGATGCTGGTGTAAAGACACGCCTGCTTTTGCGATGGAAGAGGAGGCGGAAAATTGCAGCCGCCTGCGAACCCGGGCTTATGTGGACAGCTTGAGCTTAATGAAGCAAGGGGCAGAAGCTCGGGTGTACCGGGGACAGTTTCTGGGCAAGGCTGCCATAGTGAAGGAAAGGTTTCCGAAAACGTACAGGCACCCTATCTTGGATGAGAAACTCACCCATAGGCGAACAGCGCAGGAGGTGCGCTCCATCCTGAGGTGCAGGAAGGCGGGTGAGCTGGGAAACATGACCTCTGCACCACAATATTACTGTGTTACATGACCTCTTCACCCCCTTAATACTGGGTTAAATTACCTCTGCATCCCCCACAATACTGGGTTACACGACTTCTGCACCCCCATAGTACTAGGTTACATGCCTCCTGCACCCCCATAATACTAGGTTACAGGACTTCTGCACCCCCGTAATACTGGGTTACACGACTTCTGCACCCCCATAGTACTAGGTTACATGCCTCCTGCACCCCCATAATACTAGGTTACAGGACTTCTGCACCCCCGTAATACTGGGTTACACGACTTCTGCACCCCCGTAATACTGGGTTACATGGCTTCTGCACCCCCATAATGCTGGGTTACATGGCTTCTGCACCCCCATAATGCTGGGTTACATGGCTTCTGCACCCCCATAATGCTGGGTTACATGGCTTCTGCACCCCCATAATGCTGGGTTACATGGCTTCTGCACCCCCATAATGCTGGGTTACATGGCTTCTGCACCCCCATAATGCTGGGTTACATGGCTTCTGCACCCCCATAATGCTGGGTTACATGGCTTCTGCACCCCCATAATGCTGGGTTACATGGCTTCTGCACCCCCATAATGCTGGGTTACATGGCTTCTGCACCCCCATAATGCTGGGTTACATGGCTTCTGCACTCCCATAATGCTGGGTTACATGGCTTCTGCACCCCCATAATGCTGGGTTACATGGCTTCTGCACCCCCATAATGCTGGGTTACAGGACTTCTGCACCCCCGTAATACTGGGTTACACGACTTCTGCACCCCCGTAATACTGGGTTACATGGCTTCTGCACCCCCATAATGCTGGGTTACATGGCTTCTGCACCCCCATAATGCTGGTTACATGGCTTCTGCACCCCCATAATGCTGGTTACATGGCTTCTGCACCCCCATAATGCTGGGTTACATGGCTTCTGCACCCCCATAATGCTGGGTTACATGGCTTCTGCACCCCCATAATGCTGGGTTACATGGCTTCTGCACCCCCATAATGCTGGGTTACATGGCTTCTGCACCCCCATAATGCTGGGTTACATGGCTTCTGCACCCCCATAATGCTGGGTTACATGGCTTCTGCACCCCCATAATGCTGGGTTACATGGCTTCTGCACCCCCATAATGCTGGGTTACATGGCTTCTGCACCCCCATAATGCTGGGTTACATGGCTTCTGCCCCCCATAATGCTGGGTTACATGGCTTCTGCACCCCCATAATGCTGGGTACATGGCTTCTGCACCCCCATAATGCTGGGTTACATGGCTTCTGCACCCCCATAATGCTGGGTTACATGGCTTCTGCACCCCCATAATGCTGGGTTACATGGCTTCTGCACCCCCATAATGCTGGGTTACATGGCTTCTGCACCCCCATAATGCTGGGTTACATGGCTTCTGCACCCCCATAATGCTGGGTTACATGGCTTCTGCACCCCCATAATGCTGGGTTACATGGCTTCTGCACCCCCATAATGCTGGGTTACATGGCTTCTGCACTCCCATAATGCTGGGTTACATGGCTTCTGCACCCCCATAATGCTGGGTTACATGGCTTCTGCACCCCCAATAATGCTGGGTTACATGGCTTCTGCACCCCCATAATACTGGGTTACTTGACTTCCGCACCCCCGTACTACTGGGTTACAGGACTCATGCACCCCAAATAATCCTGACATCCGCTACATAATAATACTGTGATTCATAACCTCTGCACCCTAATAATCCGGGATTGCATTACCAGTACGCTTGTATTTCCTACCCCAATAATATTGGAATTCATTCTTTCTGCAACCTGATAATACTGGGCTAAATTCTGTCTACACCCTAGTAATAAGATGTTACATTACCTCTGCATGCCAAAAACCCTGTGTTACATTATCTCTGCGCCCCAATAATAATAATGGGATACGTTACAACTACGTGCCCTTAGTCCTGGGTTACATACAGGGTTATTCAGAGAGATGAAAAGCAGGAGAATGACTGGTGAATGAAAAATTCTAGGTCAAAATAGCCGATTTGGAAAGTTAGATGAAAGGGTTGAATTTTTCTGGTTTGGCTATTTTGACCTAGAATTTTTCATTCTCCAATCATTCTCCTGCTTTTCACGTTCTCTGAGTAACCCTGATAACCTCTGCACCCCAATATTAATGGAATACATTACCTCTACATGCCATTTAATTCTGGGTTACATTACTTCTGCACCCCAATAAAAATGTGTTACTTTTAATCCCTTGCATACCCTGGACAGCGAAGCTTAGATATTGGCATGTTAACCTCATACATGCCTTCAGGTGCGAGGTTTGCAGCTTGGCATATTAACCACTTGCATACATTAGGGTGCAAAACTCAGGATGGAATATTCACCTTGTCCATACCTAGGTTGCAAATCTCGTAGTGTGGCATATTAAGCTGTAGCAAAACATGCAGGATGGCAATGTACACTTTTTATTAGAGCATATAGGGTTGTAATTTAAACTATTCCATATAGCTGGCCTTCATAGAAGTGAATATGGACCATTCTTTTACCTTTCCACGGTGCATTTTCATTGGGTTGCACTGTAACCCCTTTTTACAACTTTCTAAGCTGCACAGTTCACATGGTTGTTAACTAGGGATGGGCCAAACACCCCCGTGTTCGGTTCGCATTCGAACACGAACATTTGAAAAAGTTCGGATTCGAATGCGAACACGAGTCGAACTCCATGCAAGTCAATGGGACTCGAACGTTTGATTTTTAGAGTGCCCTACAAGAGGGCAAATATGCAAGATATTTGCCATAAAAGGTGTATGGGGGTCCGGGTAGTGCCCTGGGGGACAGGAAACCAGGAAGAAAAGTAAAAAAAAAAAACATTTTTAAAGGAACAGTGATTTTTCCATGAAATAAAGGTTAAGAATAAAAATGAAAAATTCCTTCAAATATCGTGCCTAGGAGGTCCCCATAACCTGCCCGTGAAGTGGCGGATTTGTAGGATGTATAGAAACATTTAAAAAGAAAAAAATTACTTTTCAAATAACAGTAAATGTTTTTCCTTTTAATCTATTCATAAACTACTGCTTGGGGCGGCAGCCTGTACGAAAAGAGAAGTTTTAGGACACGCAGAACAAGTTTAGTGATTTTTTTTTTTTTTTTTTGGCTAAATTATGGTGAAACTTATGCAGGCTTTGGATGAAAGTAACAGGTGCATTAAAATTGGACCCTTGGTGCCAGCTAGTGCCTTCACAGCATAACCCCTCTGAGGTATTGTGGAAGAGTGCAGGGGTGGACTCTGCATTCAAATATTAAAATGATATGAATCTGGTACACGCATCAGTGCACCCAAATATTTTGGCCTTTGGTGCCAGCTAGTGCCTTCACACTGTAACCCGTAGCTGGCAGTGCCAAGACACAGATTCAAATTCCCAGAACTCTGGTATTAGCAGTAGGAAAAGGGAAGTGCTCATGTCACTGTACAGAGCACTGGTGAGACCTCACTTGGAGTACTGTGTGCAGTACTGTAGACCGTATCTCCAGAAGGATATACAGTTGTGTTCAAAATTAATCAACCCCCCAATGCTGTAAAGGGTTTTATGGAATTTAGTGTACATTTGTAATTGTATTCAGAATGAAATCCTAAAAGGACTTTTTAAAGGACCATATGCAACTAAAATGACATCAATTGGTTTTGTAATACAGTAGTAAATGTTTCTTTTGTGAATTCTTCATTGACACAATTATTCAACCCCTTGCATGAACCTCTGTTCTTCAGAGTGGTAGTCTTTAAGTGTTTTCAATCAGGTATTGAAAACACCTGTGGATGTCACGGAGCAGCAATAAAGCATAATAAGCACCAATTAGGCAGCTTTAAAATGACTGATACTCAGCTCCTTCTAGACATTTATTGGTGTGGTTACAAACATGGTGAAGTCAAGAGAATGGTCCAGGAAGACAAGAGAAGAGGTGATTACTCTTCACAGGAAGTGCAATGGCTATAAGAAGATTGCAAAGATGTTAAACATACCAAGAGAGACCATAGGAAGCATCATTCGCAAATTCAAGGCAAAGGGCACTGTTGAAATGCTACCTGGTCGTGGCAGAAAGAAGATGCTGACTTTGACTGCTGTGCGCTACCTGAAGCGTAGAGTGGAGAAAAGTCCCCATGTGTCTGCTGAGAAAAGATTTGTCAGATGTGGGTACTGAAGTTTCAGCTCAGACAATACGGCGCACACTGCGTAATGAAGGCCTCCATGCCAGAACTCCCAGGCGCACCCCCTTGCTGTCTCCAAAGAATAAGAGTCGACTGCAGTATGCCAAAAGTCATGTGGACAAACCACAGAAGTTTTGGGATAGTGTTCTGTGGACTGATGAAACTAAATTAGAACTGTTTGGGCCCATGGATCAACGCTATGTTTGGAGGAGGAAGAACAAGGCCTATGAAGAAAAGAACACCTTGCCTACTGTGAAGCATGGTGGGGGGCAATCATGCTTTGGGGCTGTTTTGCTTCTGCAGGTACAGGGAAGCTTCAGTGTGTGCAAGGTACCATGAATTCTCTTCAGTACCAGGAGATATTGGATGACAATGTGATGCAGTCCGTCACAAACCTGAGGCTTGGGAGACGTTGGACCTTTCAACAGGACAATGATCCCAAGCATACCTCCAAGTCCACTAGAGCATGGTTGCAGATTAAAGGCTGGAACATTTTGGAGTGGCCATCGCAGTCACCAGACTTAAATCCGATTGAGAACCTCTGGTGGGACTTAAAGAAAGCAGTTGCAGTGCGCAAGCCTAAGAATGTGACTGAACTGGAGGCTTTTGCCCATGACGAATGGGCGAAGATACCCGTAGATCGCTGCAAGACACTTGTGTCAAGCTATGCTTCACGATTAAAAGCTGTTAGTACAACATCCTTTTACAGTTATAAGTACTAAGATTGAATGTCACTTGGGGGTTGAATAAAACTGATAATGATGTGAGCACAGAAAATACATTTGTGGTTATTTCATTATAAATGTTATATTTGTTTGACCTACACGTGCCTCTTTGATTTAATTGTAAGCAAGATGACTGAATGATCAAAATCAATGTCAAACTGGCCAAAACACTCAATTTCAGTGGGAGTTGAATAATTTTGAACACAACTGTAGACATCTTAGAGAGAGTTCAGAGAAGGGCTACTAAAATGGTGTACGGCTTGAAGGAGAAAAGTTACCAGGAAAGGCTTAATGATCTTAACATGTATAGCTTGGAAAAAAGACGAGACAGAGGAGATATGATAGAAACATTTAAATACGTAAAGGGAATCCACAAGGTAGAGGGAGTATATCTAAAAGGAAACAAAGTAGCAAAACAAGAGGACATAGTCTTAGATTAGAGGGGCAAAGGTTTAAAAGTAACATCAGGAAGCATGATTTTACTGAGAGGGTGGTGGATACATGGAACAGCCTTCCAGTAGAAGTGGTAGAGGCCAAAACAGTAATTGAATTTAAGCAGGCATGGGATAGGCATAAGGCTAAGTATCCATGTAATTGGGCAGACTAGATGGGCCGAAAGGTTCTTATCTTCCGACATTTTTCTATGTTTCTATAAGTCAGTGATACAGCCTGTCCCTGATAGCTAAAATGGCCAACACACAGATTCCAATTTCCAGAACTCTGGTATAAGTCAGTGATACAGCCTGATATGCAACAATCTCCTCTCCTCTCTGATTCACTCCTGCAAAAAAAACACGTGCTGGGGCTGCGGGGAAGCGTTATATAGTGTGCTGCGGGACTTAGCTCTGTAAGCCCATGATTGGGCAAAACTTGCCCAATCAGAACTCTGAGCCCTGATTGGCATAGTCTTGCACCTGACCACAGGTCAGGTGCGAGGCTGTAGCCAATCACAAGCTTCAGGCCAGTGGAAAAGTGCATTGTGGGCGAACACGCAGAAATGTTCGAACGGCTGACCTTCCAATGTTCGAATCGAACCGCCCGCCCATCCCTATTGTTAACCTCTCGTATATTTTGCCAGGGAGCAGTCGCTGCACATAAACTGTTCTTTTTGTTATTACCAGATTGAAAAGTATGAAAGGGCATAGAAGCTGCAATGAGGAAAAATGACAGGATTGCACATTAAACCTACAAACCTCCATTCAAAAAACATTAATTTCCATTCTGTTCCGTGGCAAAAAAAAAAAATCTGTTCAAGAATTTTTACAGAATGCTGAGAACTATAGGGGGAAACACCTTGTAGCTTCTTTACAGAAATACAGTGATACGAGTGACCTCAAACTGAGACTGTCATTTCTCCATAGGGAAACCATTTTCATTGTATTATAATGCAAAATCAACAATAGATTTGATCATGTAGCGTGTATTCTTTATAGGGGACCAGGTAATAATGTGGAAAAAGTCGCTTAAAGGGATACTCTAGGCAACATGACCACCTAACCTTTTTTAGGTGGTCATGATGCCCTTGTCGGTCCCCCCCCCCTCCCTCCGCTCAGCCGATTGGCTGAAAACAGCTGAGAGACGCAGAGGAGTTTACTACGCTCTCCCAGCTGTCAGTCAGCAGAGCGGGATTCATATTTCCCGCCTCTGCCGACTATTGCCGAGCAGGAGACGTCATCGCGCTTTCAGCGAGATGACGTCTCCAACTCGCCGCAGCGGCTGAAGATTAGTGTTGCGCACATCCTCTTGCGCGCAACACTAATCTAAGAAGATAGAGCCGGGAGGAAGTCTGCCTATTGGCTGGCTTACGTGAGAGGCGCGCATGCGCGCTTCTCACGTAAACCATTAGCCAAGCGAAACCAACAAGGACGGGGGCGGAAGAGGGAGGTGAGTATAAAAAAAAGAAGAAAAAAAAAGACGCTGCTGGAAACCAGTGGATTTTAGGGTAAGTATTACAGTTAAAAAAAATCCCTACCTAGTTACTGAGGTAAAAAAAACGGGGGGGGGGGGATTTTTGATTAGAGTGTGCCTTTAAGCACTCAAATGCTGCCACTACCACTCAGCAGCCAAACATTTCACAAAAATACAAAGATATCAGTGTAGTGCATCCAATGTTTCCAGAAATAATAAAGGGTGGTGTATTACCTTATAACGCGTTATCCTTTTTATCATATGTTGATAGATTTTTCTCAGCCTCTATTGCAGATTCCTGTATACAGGATCCACATATTGTTTTTTCCCTTAAGATAGAATAAGAATATCTTAAGGGACCAACCAATACATGGATCCTGTATATCTGCAATAGAGGCTGAGAAAAATCTATCAACACATGATCTGGAGACTCCGTTATAAGGTTTACCACCTTTTTATTTTTTCTGGAAACATTGGGTGCGCTACACTCATCTTTTTATTTTTGTATAATGCAAAATCAAGTTTACACATCCTTTTTGTAGTGAAAAGGTTATTTAAAGCCCAAACATTATTCTGTTAATGATCCTTCTATTTCTTTCAGGTATTTCTGCTCCTGTTGTTTACTTTGTAGACTATGTTTCCAACTGCATCTATCTTGAAGATATCGAGCAATCCACTACAGTCCGGGACTATATAATAAGTATACAGCAGGCTGGAAAGGATGTTAGCCAACTCTATGGTTTGTCATCGAAGATGGGCCAGTTGTTGGCAAGGATGCACGATGAAGACGTGATCCATGGAGATCTCACAACTTCAAACATACTGCTGCGCTCCCCATTCGACGAGCTGAACCTCGTGATGATTGATTTTGGTCTGAGTTTTATCTCCGCCCTTCCCGAGGATAAAGGTGTTGACCTCTATGTCCTCGAAAAGGCTTTTCTCAGCACCCACCCCAACACTGAAGAGATTTTCAAGGCTTTGCTGAAAAGCTACACCACAGCATCGAATAAATCAGGCCCAGTGATTAAAAAACTTGATGAGGTTCGGCTGAGAGGCAGAAAGAGATCGATGGTGGGGTAGTGGTTTCCAGACTTTGGATGACTTCTTTTTTCTAAGTTGCAACATTAAAATACTCTATTTCGTATTAAAATTAGCAAAAAGTAGAATGCTTTTTTTACGCACATATATAGTCAATATTTTCAATGCTGTGTGTGGTTTGGAAGGGGGAAGCTACTGAAATTTTATTCATTTTTATAATTTTTTTTGCCCTTAAATAATTGGACATGTGCTGCTGCAACTGCCTATTATTATTTATTTTATTTGAGCATACTCCCCATCTACTTTATGGCTTCGGACTCAAATTAGATTTCGTACAGTGCTCAAATTGCAAATCACTCGCAACGTGTGTGCTTTTGCCCGTATGCTCCAAAGCGCTTGCACAGACCAATCGCTTGATGCTGCATGCTAGGAAACAATCATTGCCTTCTTCTGTCAGGATTCTTGCTATTGCAAGCATTCTGAGAGAAAATTATGTCAGCACACAGAGCATGTCATCTGTGACCAGCAGCTGTAAAATTCCAAATCCCGGCTGCCTGGTGACACCTAATTATTTCTACCAAACGGCCCCAGGAGGAGAGGGGCACTCAACACAGCCTGGTCACATTACATGACCTGACCACTTAAGTTTTTAAAGGAAAGCTGGGACCCCTATTTTTATCAACCCATTCATGGGTACTTCTAAAATACATCTATCCAGATATTGCTGGATATTCAAAAGAAGGTGAACAATGTCTCCTGCATGAAAAAAATGACACTCTCTTATGACTCTAAGTAAAGTCCCTGAATATCTTGTAAAAAAAAAAACTTTTAACACTCTTGCACTGGACACCATAGGACTGGTCTTCACACCTTTTTCTCATTTTGTATTCATGGGTTAGAAACCTTGGCCACCGGCTGTTTTGGAGCTACATTCCCTTAGGGCTCAGCCAGTGTAATGAATGGGTGAGCCTCGTTGGGAATTGTAGCTACAGAACATCTGGAGGGCCAAGGATGTTGAAGCTTGGTGTACAGGAATTCTGCTTTACTCTATAGAACACTGGGAATGTATGTACCGGCGTATTTAAAAGTGGGTAGGTTAGACCATAATGCTGGAGTGGGCCCAATACAGGGATCTCAAACTCTGGCCTACCCAAATATTGGCCTACAATTCCAAGAATTCCTTGGTGTAAATGGACAGAATCAAGGGAGGTGCAGAACAGAAACATTGAGAGTTTGAGATCCCTAGCCTAATAGGAGATTGTCACCGAGTCGGGGCTGGACTGAGACAAAAAAATCAGCCCTGGACTTCATCCAGACCAGTCCACTTTAATTATGCACACACGCATAAAAACTGTATATAAACCAACCAATCACTCTACATAGGGATGCACCGATACCACTTTTTTAAGACCGAGTACGAGTACCGATACTTTTGTTCAAGTACTCACCGATACCAATTACCGATACTTTTATTTTATGCCATGTGACGCTTTCCAATAAGAACAGACCTCCTATAAAGCCCCCAGGTCTCATAGATATGCCCCCCTGCTCATGGATAATTGCCCCCCAGCTCATGGATAATTGCCCCCCAGCTCATGGATATGCCCCCCAGCTCATGGATATGCCCCATTGCTCATGGATATGCCCCATGCTCATGGATATTGCCCCCTTGCTCATGGATATTGCCCCCTTGCTCATGGATATGCCCCCTTGCTCATGGATATTGCCCCCTTGCTCATGGATATGCCCCCTTGCTCATGGATATGCCCCATAGCTCATGGATATGCCCCATTGCTCATGGATATGCCCCCTTGCTCATGGATATTGCCCCCTTGCTCATGGATATTGCCCCCTTGCTCATGGATATGCCCCCCTGCTCATGGATATGCCCCATTGCTCATGGATATTGCCCCATTGCTCATGGATATGCCCCATTGCTCATGGATATGCCCCCTTGCTCATGGATATGCCCCCTTGCTCATGGATATGCCCCATTGCTCATGGATATTGCCCCATTGCTCATGGATATTGCCCCCCTGCTCATGGATATGCCCCATTGCTCATGGATATTGCCCCATTGCTCATGGATATTGCCCCATTGCTCATGGATATTGCCCCATTGCTCATGGATATTGCCCCATTGCTCATGGATATTGCCCCATTGCTCATGGATATGCCCCCCCTCCGCTCCGCTCATACTTACCTTCCTTCAGCGACGCCGGGAAAGTCTTCGCGCGCGCGCGCTGGTTGGAAGGACCCCAGCCGCGACCACGTGGGACCATGTGATCGCGGCTGGGGTCCTTCCAACCAGCGCACGCGCGGAAACTTTCCCGGCGTCGCTGAAGGAAGGTGAGTATGAGCGGAGAGAAGCTGCAGGGCCTGTCTGAATGCTCTATCTGCATTCGGACAGGCCCTGCAGCTGCTCACTTTGTTTATACTTACCTTCCTTCAGCGACGCCGGGAAAGTTTCCGCGCGTGCGCTGGTTGGAAGGACCCCAGTCGTGATCACATGGTCCCACGTGGTCGCGGCTGGGGTCCTTCCAACCAGCGCGCGCGCGCGAAGACATTCTCGGCGGCGCTGAAGGAAGGTAAGTATCGCAGAGCTCCAGTGGCGGCTGTCCGAATGCCGATAGAGCATTCGGACAGCCGCCGCAGCCCCTCGGATACCGGAAGCCGGCTCAATGCCGGCTTCCGGTATCGGAAAAAAATATCGGGGGTACTGCACGAGTACCAAGTACTCCTGCAGTACCCGGTATCGGCACCGATATCGATACTAGTATCGGTATCGGTGCAACCCTAACTCTACAGATACCGACGTTGCTGCAGAGCGATTGGGTAAAGCAACACCGCGGCACTGAGGTTGAGTGCGCACCATGTCTTAAGGTGAGGCAGATGTGCAGCGGGTCTCCCTGGCACGGTGGTCCGATTATTAGACTGTGGCAGACTGTTGTGTTTTACAGATGGGGAGTAAGTTCTTCACACATTAAGGGCAGTGCGAGCTGCGCGGTGGACCAGCATTCACACTGGCCCACCGGGAATCTCCTTAGGCTAGGGACAGATGAGCGCATTTTCTGCGGCCACCGTCAAAATGTACGTCGATGCGTGCGCACGCATTTTTTCACGGAATACGCTTAAGTGGTCAGACGATGCGCAATTCTGGACGTATTTCATGACGGTGGGGAAAAAGAAGTCTAGGGAAATCCGGCTGTTTGAACGTTATGTAGGCCGCACACTAGCAGCGTCTGACGTCTCCTAATCACGCACACACGCTGCCATGCGGCCGCAGCGCACTCTGTACGTCAGTAGCAGCGGTTTCACGTTCTGAGAAAAATGCGTTCATTTGCTGGTTGCGTGGTGTCGGCGCACTTTCGTACGCACGTACTGCGTATATTGGCCGTCATTGGCCGTTATGTGCTGCTACTGCCGCCGTGATTTAGTGCGTCTGCACGCGCGTTCCGACTGCCCCACTCTGACCCTAGCCTTATAGTCCTTATGACCAGTACATTCATGCACAGAGTACAACACGTCTTGCGCTCTGCTGGCAAAATACAGGGTAAATATGTAAGCAGCATACATCGTGAGTGTACCAAGGCCATTTCAAGACTTAGGCTGGGGTCAGACCAGCGCACTTTTAACGTGCGTTCTGGCGCACATAATTACGGCCGCACTAGCAGCAGATGATGGCCAATATACGATGTACGGTCACAAAAGTCCGGCCGTGCAACGCAAGTGGAATTTGAACGCATTTTTCTGAGAACGCTGAACCGCTAGTACTGACGTACTGAGTGCGCAGCTGCGTCATAGCGGCGTGTTTGCGTGATTAGGAGATGTCAGATGCTGCTAATGTCCAGCCTACATAACGTCCAGACGCAAAAAGAGTTTTATTGACGATCCGTACAAAATCACGCCCGAAAATGCGCGTCGTCTGACCGTTTTTGCGCATTCCGTGAAAAAATACGTCAATGCGTTCGGACGCACTTTTTCACGTTCGCGGGGAAAAATGCTTTCGTCTGACCCTAGCCTTAAGCAAACTTTATTATCATTTTATATTGTGCTGCTAGTTTCTTCAGTACCAGAGACAAAATGGATAGAGCAGGGCTGTCAAACTCACGGCACCCCAGAGGTTGAGGCCTACAATTCCCAGAATTCTTCCAATGTAATGGATGTTGAGAGGATCAAATGAATTTTAGATCAGAAACAGCTGGGGGGGGGGAATTTGACAGCCCTGGTATAGAGGGTCCTGCTCACAGGAGCTTCGTATTGGATTTAGCATCCTTTGCCCTCCAAATGTTTTGCAACTCCATTTCCCATGAGACTACCAGCGTAATCAGTGGCTGAAGATCATAGGAGATGTCATTCCAAAACATCCGAAGGGCCAAGGATGCTTTCCTGTTACGATGATCTAGCTCACATGCCTCTCAGTTATACATGAATTTTCCTAGGTTGATCTTGGTGGTGAGTAACTGGTAAAAAACATAAAGCTGAATTTTAGAACTAGATCCAAGAAGCTTCCAAAGACACAAGGGTCTATTCACAAAGCACTGAAATTGCCTACCGCATTTTGCTGAAATATACGGCAAAATCACTATTTAGCGAATGGTCAGTGTATTTTCTCAAAATTTAAGTCGCCAAACCGAAGCAGCTATCGGACGTCAGCGCAAACCACCGAATTGGCATTGGCGAGTTCCACCGAACTGAAGAAAAAAATAGTCTCCTAATAGGGGTATAAATCAGTAAAAGTGTATCCAAATGATTAAAAAAAAGTCCTTAAAAAATAATAAGTTCTGTTACAAAATAAAGAGTCTTACAAAAATGTCAGGTTTTTGCTGAAAACGAAAAGAATAAATGGTATTTTTTTAAAAAAAATTAGATTACGTTTTTATATAGAATCCTATGGGATTTGACTGTTTAAACCTGTAGAACTGGAACTCCGAAAATCGGCTAATTTCAACAGAATTTTGGTGTTCTGTGAATAGAAGACACAATGGTCTATGGGTCAATTTCAGTGGTGTCGAATTGCAGCTAATTGCACCGTATTTTGCTGCTAGTTGATAGCTCAGTGAATACACAAATTGACCCAAAATTGCACCAAATGGTTAAATTCACTGTCCGGTGCAATCCGGGTCCAATTCATCGGTTAATGAATAACCTCTACAGTTTAACTAATCTGGACACTACACTGACACTGACCTTATCCTATTTATGTCCCATCACCCTATAATGCTGACCTAAAGCACCTTTACACAACAATTCAAAAATGTTTATAGTGTAAAAGAAAATGATTTCCTTTGCTTAAGTGAAATTCTTAGTTTCCAAATATCAATGATCCACCTCTTACCTTTTATGCAGTTTTGTTATGAACAAAGTAACCAGGATGTGTTTGTATTGACCCTACTATATACAGTATCTCACAACAGTGAGTACACCCCTCACGTTTTTGTAAATATTTTATTATATCTTTTCATGTGACAAAACTGAAGAAATTACACTTTGCTACAATGTAAAGTAGTGAGTGTTCAGCTTGTATAACTGTAAAGTTGCTGTCCCCTCAAAATAACACACAGCCATTAATGTCTAAACCGTTGGCAACAAAAGCGAGTACACCCCTAAGTGAAAATGTCCAAATTGGGCCCAATTAGCCATTTCCCTCACCGATGTCATGTGACTCGTTAGTGTTACAAGGTCTCAGGTGTGAATGGGGAGTAGGTGTGTTAAAATTGATGATATTGCCCTCACTCATACTGGTCACTGGAAGTTCAACATGGCAAAGAACTCTGAGGATCTGTAAAAAAGAATTGTTGCTCTTAGGAATGCACCGATACTTCGGCCGAAAATGCTGCTTTTGTTTTGACTGAAATGGAAAATTTGGCCAAAAAACCCCAAAACGGCCGAAAATCTTCCATTCGAACCAGGGCCTGGAGGGGCTCACCTGAGCCTGTAGGCTGGCCGAGCAGGGGGCTCGGGCGGGCCTCCAGGCCCAGGTGACGGATTTTGTTGGGGGAGGTGAGAGTGTTACACATACTCACCTACATCGGCCCTGAGCTCCTCCAGCAGTGGCAGTCAAAGGCCCCCACTTCCGTGATGTCGTCACGGCGACCAGGCGTCTGATGCAGAGTGGACACGATGCAGGAGGACTGCCACCGCTGGAGGAGCTCAGGGCTGATGTAGGTGAGTATATGTAATGCTCTCACTTCCCCCAACAAAATCTGTCACCTGGGCCTGGAGGCCTGCCTGAGCCCCCTGCTCTGCCAGCCTGTCACCACGGGACTGCGACCATTGGAGGAACTCCGGGCCGAAGTAGGAGGATGTAGGTGAGTATGTAGGTGCAATGTGTTCTCATCCCGCCCCTAGTCCTCTGAACCTGGACCTGGAGGCCCGGCCGTGCAGGCTGCTCAACTGGCCTCTGTGCTCAGGCGAGTCCCCGGCTCAGCCCGGCCTCCAGGCCCAGGTTCTCATGACATGTTTGGTATCGGTTTTCAGCCGAACCAATCCCGAATTTTCGGTATCGGCCGGAAATTTCAATTTTGGTGCACCACTAGTTGCTCTAAATACAGGGTTATTTTGAGAAAGGTGAAAACCAGGAGAATGACTGGAGAAGTGAAAATTCTAGGTCAAAATAACCAAAGCAAAATTCTCCCATTTATCTCACTTTCCAAATCGGCTATTTGGTTTAGATTGTTCTCTTCTGCCGGTTCTCCTGGTTTTACCTTTCTCTGAATAACCCTGATAACAATGGCCTAGGCTATAAGAAGATTGCCAAGACCCTGAAACTGAGCTGCAGCACGGTGGCCAAGACCATACAGCGGTTTGACAGGACAGGTTTCACTTAGAACAGGCCTCGCCATTGTTGACCAAAGAAGTTGAGTGCCCAGTGTCATATCCAGAGGATGTCTTTGGGAAATAGACGTATGAGTGCTGTCAGCATTGCTTATTACTGCAGAGGTTGAAGGGGTGGAGGGTCAGCCTGTCAGTGCTCAGACCATACGCTGCACACTGCATCAAATTGGTCTGCATGGCTGTCGTCCCAGAAGGAAGCCTCTTCTAAAAATGATGCACAAGAAATCATGCAAACAGTTTGCTGAAGACAAGCAGACTAAGGACATGGATTACTGGAACCCTGTCCTGTGGTCTGATGAAACAAAGATAAACTGAATTGGTTCAGATGGTGTCAAGCGGGTGTGGTGGCAACCAGATGAGTACAAAGACAAGTCTGTCTTGCCTACAGTCAAGCATGGTGGTGGAAGTGTCATTGTCTGGGGCTGCATGAGTGCTACCGGCACTGAGGAGCTACAGTTCAATGAGGGAGCCATGAATGCCGACATGTATTGTGACATACTGAAGCAGAGCCTGACCCATCCTTCCAGAGACTGAGCTGCAGGGCAGTATTCCAACATGATAATGACCCCAAACACACCGTCAAGATGACCACTGCCTTGCTAAAGAAGCTGAGGGTAAAGGTGATGGACTGGCCAAGCATGTCTCCAAACGTAAACCCTATTGAGCTTATGTGGGGCATCCTCAAACGGAAGGTGGAGGAGCGCAAGGTCTCACATACACTAGCTCGGTGATGTCTTCATGAAGAAGTGGAAGAGGACTCCAGTGGCAACCTGTGAAGCTCTGGTTGAACTCCATGCCCAAGAGGGTTAAGGCAGTGCTGGAAAATAATGGTGGCCACACAAAATATTGACACGTTGGGCCCAATTTGGACATTTTCACTTAGGAGTGTACTCAGTTTTGTTGCCAACAGTTTAGATATTAATGGCTGTGTGTTCAATAATTTTGAGGGGACGGCAAATTTACACTGTTATACAAGCTGTACACTCACTACTTTACATTGTAGCAAAGTGTCATTTCTTCAGTTTTGTCACATGAAAAGATATAATAAAATATTTATAAAAATATGAGGGGGTGTACTCACTTCTGTAAGATACTGTAGATATATTTTAACTATATCCATCATTAAATGCCTGCTTGGGCTTAAAGTGTCGTTCTATTATTGTAGGTTTATGTTATTTGAGCTGAATGATCTGTGGACTTGTGTCTTTTAAAAAAAATATCCTCCAACACTGAGGAAACACTAACAATTTAGGCTAGGGTCAGACGAAAGCATTTTTCCCCGCGAACGTGAAAAAGTGCGTCCGAACGCATTGACGTATTTTTTCACGGAATGCGCAAAAACGGTCAGACGACGCGCATTTTCGGGCGTGATTTTGTACGGATCGTCAATAAAACTCTTTTTGCGTCTGGACGTTATGTAGGCTGGACATTAGCAGCGTCTGACGTCTCCTAATCACGCAAACACGCCGCTATGCCGCAGCTGCGCACTCAGTACGTCAGTACTAGCGGTTCAGCGTTCTCAGAAAAATGCATTCAAATTCCACTTGCGTTGCACGGCCAGACTTTTGTGCGGCCGTACATCGTATATTGGCCGTCATCTGCTGCTAGTGCGGCCGTAATTATGTGTGCCAGAACGCACGTTAAAAATGCGCTGGACTGACCCCAGCCTAAAATATAACCTTTATTAGAACGTCATAAAAACACTCATTTACCATCATTTAAAATCTCAATTAGGTGACCCATTAGTATATAACACTGTAGTATGGTTTGAAGCGTAGTATTCTTAGGGCTAAATGCCTTAACCCTTTCGCTGCTGAGCCTTTTCACACCTCTGTGCTGAGCTAATTTTTACCGGTTTCGCTCATCATGTTTAAATGTGATTTGAAGTCACATTTTATTAATTGACCCAGACTTATTACATATCGTTCTTTCCGGGAGACTCGGCAGCTTCATAATATATCATTATTATATGTATACGTTATGTCCTGTCTGTATATTATAACATAAAGTGCAATAAAATTTGAATTTTCAATAATTTACAACGAGTAAAGTGTTTTTTTTTCACATTTTAACATGTGAGCGTTTGCGGTTATATTTTCTATGGGTTGCGCTTGTTAGAAAAATTAGAAACGGGGAATCATTACTTTTTTTTTGGGGAAAATTATGTGTTTTTTGGCAAACGCCCCCATAGAAAAAATCGTTAATGCAGCATCATTGTTCACATTATAATTAAAATGGGAACAATATTGCTGCATTAATAAAACAATTTTTTTTTTTAACTGTACATAGTCATGTTTGGTATCATTGAAAAGGCCATGTTCGTGCCGTTCCAATGATGTCAAACATTAACCCCTAGCTGTGACGGATCGGGAGATAGGGGGTTCATTGGAACCCCCTATCTCCACCATAGGTGGCAGCAAGGGGTTAATTGCGGGACTGGCGCCGCGATGACGCCAGTCATTAGGGGGATATCCCGGAAGCTTGGCCGACATCCAAGGTAGGGGACCGCGATACGGCGCATGTTATCGCCACATCGCGATCCAGCCCCCTAGGGGTTAAAGACAGCCGCCGCTTGGAATGGCAGGCTGTGCCCTTCCAAGCGGTGTCTGCCTTTACTGGCTGGCCCGCACGGATGGGGAGAGGGAGAGGTCGCATGCGCGATGACGTCTATTGTGCCCGCCGGGGTCCCAGAGGCTGGGCTGACATTGACGATGTCAGCCCGCACCGGGGGGCCGCCGCGATTGACCGGAATCCCGGCCGATCGCCGCTGCTTAAGGGAGGACGCGCTCAGAGCGTCCTCCGCAGCGAAGTAGCCATGCGGCAGGACACGCTGAGCGCGTCCTCCGCATGGAAAGGGTTAATTTCACATATATTGGCCTGCTTAATATAGATATCACACTCCTAATACTAGGAGCTCCTGATGAAACTGCTGTGAGGAAAGCAGTGAAACGTGCGTTGGGCAAATTATTATGGGTCAATAGACTAAAAATTATTGTCACAACAAATGGTTGTATACTATGAGTTATAATCAACTATAGAATGAATTTGGTATGTTGCAACAATGATTGCGCCTAATAAGCTGTAATTAATATGTTTTGAATTGATCAACTGCTATCTGTTGGATTGTGACTACGTCAGGCAATGTGCTGCTGGTAGATGGGAAGCCTAGTGTTACAATGTATGATATTAATGTGCTTCCTGGCAACTAATAAGTATGGTGTGACTATACACAGGGCAATCTTATGAGTTCCATCCTAAGGAGACTCATAGGGACATAGCTGTGGCGGATCAGCCGCCACAGGATTTATTTAGTTTTAAATTTCATTCTTATTTTGTTATATTTCGTTATTCCCCTGTTAGATTTACTGTAAAAATATTCCTAGAATTCTATTTAAGTGTGTTTTTTCCCCTGCACCGATCCTGCCAGTAACCACGGAGTACATGCTTGCTACAATGTATCAGTCACTAAAACAGCCCGGCTGCTAGTTTGTCTGTATGATCCCTGTGTGTATTGTTTCCCCTCGCAATTCCCCGCACCAAACGCACCTGTAATCCCTCACAATTTAATACCACCTAAGTGTATAATTTGTTTGTACAATTTGTGCTTGTATGATCCTGATGTTTATTAAGTTCTCTGCCGCCCCTGTACATGCCACCAGAGTGCTTTTTGGGCAGAAGAGCCCATGATAAATATACTAAAGGGTTATGGCAGGAGGCAGTGGTAAAACTGGCGCCGGGATGTCTGGAGGGGCCGGGTAAAGAACAATGGCCAGCTGGGTTATCAAGATCTTGTAAATGTATATAAACACTGTATGTTCCCATTCTGAATACACTCTGATTTTCCTTCAACCTACACTTTTTTGTCTCGACTAAGTGATTTGGGGAGGGATACAGGGCTATTCTCACAGAGCCTCGGTATTCTCGGATCCAGGCAGATACAAGCAGCGGATTGATGCCCTCTTAATAGTGGCATTACACGCTCCATCCAGCAGATTGGCTTATTCTGAGCAGTCGCCTTCACTGCATCCAGGGCAGACACCTCTGCTGGCATGCTACCTCCCAGTGCTTCAAGGTAAGGACAGAGGTTAACGGCGAATCTACTCGTGCTGAGTAGCGGATTTCATCACAATAGCTCTTATAGTTCCCATTGTGCTACAATTCTGACTAGGTTGTAGCAAGGCATGCCAAACAGTGGTGGTTTTTTTGTGTGATTGAGGTTCAGTTAATGGTGCCGGCAGATGTATTACTTTGTTGCAGTTATTTTATGTTATTAAAACTAACAATGTGAATAATGGGACAATTACTGTGTTGCGTTGAACAGTAATTATTGCTGCAGCAAAGTTTGTACTTTACAAGTTACAACCTACATTGACTAAATTGCAGTTGATTGATCAATTCCATATACAGTTGCAAGAAAAAGTATGTGAACCCTTTGGGATTACGTGGAGTTTTGCATGAATTGGTCATAAAATGTGCTCTGATCTTCATCTAAGTCACAACAATTTGAAAAATACAGTCTGCTTAAAATAATACAACACAAACATTATATGTTTTCATGTGTTTATTGAACAGAACATGTAAACATTCACAGTGCAGGGTGGAAAAAGTATGTGAACCCCTAGCCTAATGACTTCTCCAAGAGCTAATTGGAGCCAGGAGTGAGCCAACCTTGAGTCCAATCAGTGTGCTATTATTGGATGTGTTGTTGAAAGCTGTCCTGCCCTTTAAAAACACACACCAGTTTTGGGTTTACTGGTTTCAAGAAGCACTGCCTGATGTGAACCATGCCTCGCAGAAATGAGCTCTCAGAAGCCCTACGATCAAGAATTGTTGACTTGCATGAAGCTGGAAAGGGTTACAAAAGTATCTCCAAAAGCCTTGATGTTCATGTGTCCACGGTAAGACAGACTGTCTACAAATGGAGAAAGTTCAGCACTGTTGCTACTCTCCCTAGGCGTGGTCGTCCTGTAAAGATGACTGCAAGAGCACAGCGCAGAATGCTTAATGAGGTAAAGAAGAATCCTAGAGTGTCAGCTAAAGACGTACAGAAATCTCTGGCACATGCTAACATTTTTGTTGACACATCTACAATAATGAAAACATTAAACAAGAATGGACTACATGGGAGGACACCACGAAGGAAGCCATTGCTATCCAAAAACAATAGTGCAGCACGTTTGATGTTTGCAAAAGAGCACCTGGATGTTCCACAGCACCACTGGCAAAATATTCTGTGGACAGATGAAACCAAAATTGAGTTGCTTGGAAAAAACACACAACACTATGGGTGGAGAAAAAAAGGCACAGCACACCAACATCAATACCTCATCCCCACTGTAAAACATGACAGAGGGAGCATCATGGTTTGGGGCTGCTTTGCTGCCTCGGGGCCTGGACGGATTGTTGTCATTGATGGAAAAATGAATTCCAGAGTTCATCAAGACATTTTGCAGGAAAACGTAAGACCATCTGTCCTCCAACTGAAGCACCGCAGAGGATGGGTGATGCAACAGGACATACAATTAATTAATGCATACAATTAATTCAACAAAAGAATGGCTTCAACAAAACAAAATACGCCTTCTGGAGTGGCCCAGTCAGAGTCCTGACCTCAACCCGATTGAAATGCTGTGGCATGACCTTAAGAGAGCGACTCACACCAGACATCCCAAGAATATTGCTACACTGAAACAGTTTTGTGAAGAGGAGTGGTCCAAAATTACTCCAGATCATTGTGCAGGTCTGGTCTGCAATTACAGGAAACGTTTGGTTGAGGTTATTGCTGCCAAAGGAGGGTCAACCAGTTATTAAGTCCAAAGGTTCACATACTTTTTCCACCCTGCACTGTGAATGTTTACATGTTCTGTTCAATAAAAACATGAAGACATATAATGTTTGTGTTTTATTATTTTAAGCAGACTGTGTTTTTCAAATTGTTGTGACTTAGATGAAGATTAGGGATGGGCCAAACACCCCGAGTTCGGTTCGCATTCGAACTCGAACAATTTCGAAAGTTCGAGTTCGAAGTCGAACATGAACCGAAGTCAATGCAAGTCAATGGGAGTCAAAAGTTTGGTTTTTAGAGTGCCCTCCAAGAGGGCATATATGCAAGATATTTGCCATAAAAGGTGTATGGGGGTCCGAGTAGTGCCCTGGGGGACAGGAAACAAGGACAAAAAGTTTAAAAAAAAAATCATTTTTAAGGGGACAGTGAGTTTCCCATGAAATAAGGGTTAAAAATAAAAACGAGGGGCGTGGCCGACTGCCGAGCATGGTGGACGTGCTTTAATTCAGCTCCTGCTCCAGCAAGCGATTTAAAGTGGATATCGCACTCATACAGACCCCAAAACTTGCTACACATACTGGGAACTTGAAGTCATCGGGATGGCTACGGCTAAAACTAAGAAAACCGCAGGGAAACAGGAGTTTTTTACTCCCCGGCCTACCAAACGCCGCGAGGATGCGGATCCTCAAGATGGCGGCGGATCTCCACCTCATTCCCCTGTGAAAACGATTACGTACTCAGAGGTTGACTTGGCCGCATTCACCTTCCGGATGGAGATGCTGTTTAAAGACTTCTCAGAGACATTAACAACGCGCTTAGACACGGTGGCTGCGGACATAAGGAAAGACATTCAGGATATTGGTGAGCGAACCTCTCATCTGGAGGGTAAAATGTCCGAGATGGCGACAGCGCATAATGATATGGCTGGTGTGGTGGAGACGCTTGAAGCTAAGTTACAGCAATGTCTCAATAAAGTAGCGGATCTTGAAGACAGGTCCCGCCGAAACAATTTAAAAATCAGAGGGGTCCAAGAGTCAATACACCCCCGAGATCTCGGGACATATGTAGTGGATTTTTTTTTCATTTTTGCTCCCTGGGGTCACTCCGGAAACGATACTCATGGATAGGATCCACAGATTGCCGAAACCGCCATCGGCACCCCAGAAAGCACCCAGGGATGTAATATTGAAATTACACTATTACAAGCCGCGAGAGGATATATTACGTGCACTACGTAAACCGGATGTCTTGGGATCCCAATATGGTCACCTTGCTGTATATCCTGATTTTTCGAAAGCAACCCTGCAACAGCGTAGATTGTTTCGGCCTATCACAACTACACTACGCTCGGCTGGAATTTTATACCGCTGGGGCTTCCCCACCAAGCTGGTTGTTCTCCGAGACGGCACAACTACGGTGTTCAACTCGACAGAGGAAGGTCGAACAACTCTGGAATCCTGGGGATTACAAATAGAACCCGATGTCCAAGAGCGACTGTCACAAGTGCCCAAATTGCTACCTGAATGGCGTGTTCGCTGAATGGTACATTTTGTTTTTGGGACTTCCGAACGCAAAGTCGCCCCCACCTGGTTCCTCCGAAACAGAACAGTCCCATTTGAATTGGATTGCTCCACAATATCAGTTGGGTAATGTTGCTGTCTTTATTTCAGCCAACTGTCGTTTCGCTGCTGGTTGCAGATGGGCCCCCCCATCTTTTGTTTTAATTTTTTTATATTGTTATCCTGTTTCTCCCCCTTTTTGTATAAGGGTACGGGAACCTCCCACTGTAGGGAATTCCTGATGGAGAGTATGGCGTTCCTGAACGCACTCTGTTTTGTTAATGTTTATAACTTGTTTATTTGCTTATTTGTTCTTTTTTTATTTCTAACCCTCCCTTCCTCCCATTCTTTAATCCTAGGGGGATGCAGCCCCTATCATACTTTGCTAATAGATAAATATACAGAGGCAACGTACATGAATATAAATGGCAGTGTTTGTATAGAATTTTATGAAAGTAGTTACCTATAATGTAAAGGGCCTAAACCTGCCCGTTAAAAGGCATTCTTTATACAGGGATATACGCACCTACGACGCGGATGTTGTATGCCTCCAGGAGACACACTTTCGAAGACTAGACCACCCAAAACTTTATGCACCACAATATCGCACTCAATTTCATTCCACCTATAGAGCTAAATCTAGAGGGGTGACAATACTGATTCATAATAGGGTTGCGCTGCAAACTCATCGTATTGTTACTGATCCCAGAGGCAGATATATTATATTAGTGTGCACTATAGACGGTAGACTTTATACGCTTGTGTCAGCTTATGCTCCTAATAGTTCCCAAACTCAATTCATGACACATCTAATGAACAAAATTACAGATGTACTTTCAGGTGACTTAATAATGTGTGGAGACTTTAACGTTTGTTTGGATCCAATTAAAGACCGATCGCATCCCTCAGGGACCCATTCGAGACAACAGACACACAAACTTCATTCCTTTCTCAGACAACACCAACTGTATGACGCTTGGCGCGTGTTTCATCCCACAGAGAGGGATTATACTTTTCGTTCAGGGGTGCATAATAGTTATTCACGCATTGATTACTTTCTAATTCCAACCAACCTACTTCCACGCATTACTGACTGCAATATACTCCCTTTTACGTGGTCGGACCATTCCCCGATGACTATTGTTTTACAAGATGACTATAAATCGTACACTGGATCACCCTGGAGATTTGGGGAACATTTACTTAAACATGAACCGGCGCTGACAGCGATTCGGGAAACTTTAATTAATTATTTTAAAGAAAATGTGTCCCCTGAAATGAGCCCATTTACAATTTGGCAAGCTCATAAGACGGTGGTTCGGGGGACGTGCATCCAATGGGGGGCTAGACTTAAGAAATTATACATGACGCAACGTGTAACTATATTACGAGATATAAATGACATAGACACACGTAACAAAGCATCTCCGACTCCAGAACTAGCAGACGAATTAGACGCGGCGCTACGTTCCCTGACGGATTTGGAGGCTGATAAATATCGCATAGCCATGAATAGAATGCGTGCCAAATTTTATGCGTTTCAAAATAAACCGGGCAGACTCCTAGCCCGCAGACTTAAACCCTCCCCTCCAAACGTTGGGATCTCACATCTTAAAACGGATGGTGGAATTATTTACAATCCGATGGCAATGGCAAATGAATTTGCGAGTTACTACGAAAAATTGTACAATCTGGAGGTGGATGACACTAATGTTCATCCCACGTCCGATACTATTGACACTTATCTACGCAATATCAACCTCCCAAAATTATCGGCTACACAAGCGAATAAATTGGCCTCTCCCATCACCCAAGAGGAGCTTTCTGAAGTAATTAAAGCTTTACCGAAACGGAAGGCCCCAGGTCCAGATGGATTGACGGGTTTATACTATCTGACTTTCTCTCCCCAACTTTTCACACACTTAAGTAAAGTTTTTGAAGATGCAAGAGAGCAAGGTTCTTTTCCACCAGACATGTTACGAGCTCACATTATCACGCTCCCTAAACCGGGCAAGACCCCTGACATCTGTCGTAACCTTCGCCCTATATCGTTGCTTAATGTGGATATAAAGATTTACAGTAAGATACTGGCGAATAGACTGCAGCGTATTCTGCCCTCATTGATAGGACAGGACCAGGTAGGATTTATTTCGGGCCGACAAGGCCCAGACAGTACGAAAAAATTGATCAATCTGATGGAGGTGTTAAGACGATCGGGACAATCGTGCCTGGTCCTGTCCTTAGACGCTGAGAAGGCGTTCGATAGGGTGAGTTGGTTGTTCCTTCGTGTGGTTCTTCAAAAGTTTGGTTTTCCACCTCCAGTATTAGCTGCAATTCAGGCCATATATGATTCCCCTTCCGCTAGAGTTGTTAACTCGGGATTCCTCTCGGAGGAATTTAGGATAACGAATGGCACAAGACAGGGATGCCCCCTCTCTCCCCTTTTGTACGCCTTAGTGTTGGAGCCACTTGCTCAGGCTATACGGCAAAATAATGATATTAGAGGCATCGCCGTTGGTCCGACGATTCATAAAATACATCTGTATGCTGACGATATTCTTCTGACCTTGACAGAACCGGAGGCTTCCCTGTCCGCCCTTTATGGGGAGCTGGAAGTGTACAGTAGAGTCTCATACCACTTAGTGAACTTGCTTAAAACACAAGCCCTCCCACTTAATATTCCACATCAATCACTAGACAATCTTAAAATGCATTATAATTTTGATTGGCGCAAAACATATTTAGTATATTTGGGACTTAGAATCACGGGACATCCAGACGGTCTATATAAACACAACTATGAACGAGTTCTTTCTGAGACTAGGTCACTAATACATCTGTGGAGATCGAGGGAAGTCTCATGGATGGGAAGGATGGCGGCAGCAAAGATGGTGATCTTACCGAAATTACTTTATGTGTTTCGAGCTCTACCGCTTAAACTACCTAGGTCATTTCTAGTTACGTTGCAGTCTATATTGGTGTCTTATGTATGGAATAATAAGAGACCGCGAATAGCGCGCAGACTGTTATGCTACAGACAAAGAGACGGGGGATTGAACATGATACATATCCAACATTATTTCTGGGCATCATGCCTTGCCTCCTTGTCAGAGGTGTTTCATAGCCGTCCTACGCCACAATGGCTCACCATTGAGGCAGCATACATGGAGGGACATGACTTGGTTAAAGTGTTATGGGTCCCTCCAAAGGACAGACCGCGGTTCCAGTCGCCGTTGGCTACCACGTCTCTGCATCTGTATATTTGGGATCGAATTTTCCCCCTTATTACGTACCATCACCCCATCTCCATGGCGATGCCAGTGGAAGCACTCCGCTACATTCTCCCACAAGGGAGATGTCGTCAATGGCTACAATATGGAATTACGAATCTCCACCATTTCTTTGACACGGCCGCCATTCTTCCTTTCGAGACTATATGCACCAAATTTAAAGTACCACAAACAATGTTTTTGTCTTATTTACAATTACAATCCTATTTTAGGTCACAATCGGTATTATCTAAGTTGAGAGCTACTTTGCCATTGTTGTCTGAAACTGAACTTTTTTGCTTAGACCCTCTTGCAACCGCTAGACCGATTTCGTTATTTTATAGAGTACTTAACACGCCAACACGGACTGTGGTCTGGTCTTTCCAAAACACCTGGGAAAAAGAACTTGGTCGAAAATTTACACCTACACAATGGGCATCTGCCTTCATGTTCGCTGTGGGGGCGACTAGATGTGTTACTCTGATAGAGACTCAAAGAAAAATACTATACCGGTGGTACCTCACTCCGGACAAGATCAAACGATTTGCTCCACAACATTCGGATCTCTGCTGGAGGTGTTCCCTGGAGACTGGATCTATGAGCCACATATGGTGGTACTGCCCTCGGATAGCCCCTTTGTGGAGAGACATTTTGTCACTGGCGACAGAAATATTGGGTACACAGATTCCGCACTCACCTGCAGTCTTATTACTGGGCATGATTATACTTCCACGACCTCAGCTACGGATGTTATTTATTCTCATTTCTACAACCGCCCTACTTCTCGCACGAAATTGGAGAACTATGCTGGTTCCCACTTGCAAACAGGTGACCGACCTTTTGGAACAATACCGTAGCTTTGATTCTAGGATAACAATGGCGGAAGGATTACAATCTCCCAAATGGGACCCATGGAAACTTTGGGATGTACACAAAATATATAAGGCATGCGGTCTCTAGTAAAAGTCTATGTTTGAGCTATATACCTCCTGCTGCAAACCCCTCCCCCCCCTTTTTTTTTTTTTCCTTTCCCCCCTCCCTCCAAGGTTGTTGAATGTATGTATATTTTTCTTGTCTGTCTGGAAATATCCAATAAAAATGTAATTTAAAAAAAAAAAAATTCCTTCAAATACCGTGCCTAGGAGGTCCCCATAACCTGCCCGTGAAGTGGCGGATTTGTAGGATGTATAGAAACATTTAAAAACAAAAAAATGACATTTCAAATGACGCTAAACGGTTTTCCTTTAATCTATTCATAAACAACTGCTTGGGGCAGCAGTCTGTATGAAAAGAGGAGACCTTTTAAGACGCACAGAACAAGTTTAGTGATTTTTTGGCTAAATTATGGTGAAACCTATGCAGGCTATGGATGAAAGTAACAATAGGTGCTTTAAAATTGGGCCTTTAGTGTCGGCAACAGTGCCGTCACACCGTAACCCCTCTGTGGTATTGTGGAAGAGTGCAGGGTTGGACCCTGCGGTCAAATATTAAAATGATATAAATCTGGTAATATAGGCGTCAGTGGCAGTGCACCCAAATAATGTGCCTTTCATGGCAGCAAGTGCCTTCACACCGTAACCCTTTTGTGGTATTGTGTAGGAGTTCAGTGGTGGAGGTTTTGTAAATGCAGAAGAAATCCCCGATCTATTCCGTTACGTCAGCATCAGGGGATTGATAGCTGCTGATCCAGGACTGATTAATTTCTATAAATGTCAGCCGGTCTACAGAGTCGGTGGACAGACGCACTCTTTTGTCTGTGACAACCTCCAGCGGCACTGAACGTCCTTTCAGAAAGCACGCTGGATGGAGGGTGTGAAAGAACACGCTGTCACTGTGCGACTTGGAGGGGGATGTGCGCTAGCCTCCTGCCCAGAGACTATGGCCCGTGAAAGAGACTATTGGGGAACTGCTGGACCTTTTAAATATTTTGTGGTTTTCACTGTTTTATAGATATGCCAGTTAACTAAAGATTTCTGATGTCTGTGTGTTATTCTCTGTATAGTGTAGATCTCTGTATTAGTACCTGCTATTGTGTAAATTCTCTCAGTAAGAAATTCCTTTTGTTTACGTGTTTTCTCCTTCCCCCATTCTCCATTGTTTGAAGGCCCTGGGTAGTTATCTGATCTGTGATGTTGTCTGTTCGATTGTATGCAAATGTTCTGGTCCTTGACTCTATATGTCCTCTCTGTGAATAAACAGTCAGTTCTATTCTGACCAAGCTAGAAGTCACGACTCATGTTTTGGGGAACCAGGAATCTTCTGCCCGCTGTTCCAAGGAAAGGCTCCAGGTCTACAGCTTCGGCTTATTCCTGGTGGTGCTAGCCAGGCTCTCTACATACACCGGGCCTTGAGCTGCGGCTAAGGTACAAGAGAAAGGTGTGAGAGTCACGAGGAGAAACTGGGTGTCCAGCGAGGAAGCAGCATTTGGCAGATGTGACCCTGTCCAGGCTCAGAGATCTGTTACAAAGGGCAACCTAGTAGCTGCATAGCATATTGGCTAAATTCTGGCCAGTGATCCAATCTCAACACCCAGTAAGCCAGTGGATCATCTGCTGGAAAGATATCCAGGTCTGCCCTTGCCCCTAGGTAGTCCTGCACCATACGGTGAAGACGCTGGCAATGGGTGCCTACATTTGACGTCCCTGGGCGTCGTGGACTAAAAAAATTTGAAAAGGCTTCAGTCAAGCGGCCCCGGCCTTCACCTCTATTCCTCTGATTATCCGCAGCCTCAGAAGCACCTGTGTCATCACTTGTTAACCTACCAGTACCTGGAAAGGTGTTACACAAGTGTCACTTTAGAGCGTCCTCAAGTTTTTTCATCCTGTCCTCGCTCTGTGCGGGTAGGATGAGCTCTGCAACTTTACCCTTGTATCGTGGATCAAGAAGGCTTGCCAACCTGTAATGATCCCTCTCCTTGATAGCACGAATCCTGGGGTCCTTTAGCAGGCGTTGCAGGATAAGGGAACCCATGCAGCGTAGGTTGGAAGTGGCATTAGCTTCCGAGTCTTCCTGGTCAATGAGGAGGATGACCCCTTCGTGCACTTCCTCCTCCCAGCCACGTACTAGTCCTTGTGTTTCTGGGCACACAAAACCCTCCCTTGAGGAATCCCCACCTTCAATGCCCCCACTACTTAATTATTCCTCCTCATCCTCCTCCTGTCTGATCTGAGAAAGAACCCGCTGGAATGCTGTCTGCGTAAAGACTGGGGCCTTGAGAGCTAGGGAAGGCCTCCTCCTCCTCCCGCTGCTCTGCCTCTAGAGCCACATCTATAATTCCTCGCAGAGTGTGCTCCAGCAGGAAAACTAAAGGAATTGTGTCACTGATGCATGCACTGTCCCTGCTCACCATCCTCGTTGTCTCCTCAAATGGTGACAGTACAGTGCATGCATCCTTGATCATCAGCCACTGCGGGGGGAAACCAAGTTGACCTGTCCTTGTGCCATACTCACACAGGTACTCGTTGATGGCCCTCTGATGCTTGTGCAGATGCTGCAGCATTTCTAATGTCGCGTTCCACCTGGTGGGCATGTCACAGATCAGACGGTTTGTGGGAAGGTGGAATTCTCTTTGAATTTCTGCCAGGCGAACACTTGCTGGGAATGACCGTCTGAAATGGCTGCAGACGTTTCTGGCCTGGCTGAGAAGCTCTGCCAGCCCTGGATACCTGGTTAGGAAACGCTGTACCACCAGATTTAGGACGTGTGCTAGGCATGGTACATGCATCAACTTACCCAGGCGTAGGGCGGAGAGAAGGTTGCTGCCATTATCACAGACGACCATTCCCAGCTGAAGCTGGCGTGGTGTTAACCATCTCTGCACCTGCCACTGCAGAGCTGACAGAATTTCTGGCCCGGTGTCGCTCCTGTCCCCTAAACAAACCAGCTCAAGCACAGTATGGCATCTTTTTGCTTGAGCCATTGCGTAGCCCCTGCCACTTAAACTCGGTTTAACTGCCACTTCACCAGAGACAGAGAAGGAGGAGGAGGAGGAAGAAGAGGAAGAGGTGGTGGTGGAGCAGACAGACCTCATACAAGCAGCTTTCTGGAGGTGTGGTGGATGAACAAGCTCCAGCACAGAGCCCCGTCTTGGATACCTCCCAGCTGCAATCAGAGTTACCCAGTGTGCCGTGAAGGAAATGTAATGGCCCTGTCCATACTTGCTGGACCACGTGTCTAAAGTCACATGCACCTTGCTGCTGACTGCCTTTCCCAATGACTCGATAACATTGTCTTCCACGTGCTGGTATAGTGCTGGAATGGCCTTCCGTGAAAAGTAATGGCATTTTGGAACATGCCACTGTGGTACAGCAGATACACGGAAGGGAGCAGAGTCCACCAGCTGGAAAGGCAGCAGCTGCAATGCGAGTAATTTTGCTAAGCTGGCATTTAGACGCTGTGCTTGGGGATGGTTGGGACTATATTTTTTTCTTACGCTGCAGCAGCTGGGGCAACGTAATCTGACTGCGTAAATCTTCAGCTGATGGGATGCTGTCACATTGTGAGGAAAGACCTGGTACATCCATTACTGTAGCATCATCCCTGTCAGTGGAGGTTGGAGTCAATGACATGGCAGGACATATAGTGGGGGTAGAGACAGGTGAGGAGGACCTACGCAAAGTTTTGTGCCAACGGGATGCGTGGCAGCTGGTCATATGTCGCCTCAAGCACGTGGTACCCAAGCATCTGGTGTCTTTCCCACTCTTGAGCCTCATCTGACATACACTATATTGCCAAAAGTATTCACTCACCTGCCTTGACTCGCACATGAACTTGTGAGCGAATACTTTTGGCAATATAGTGTAGATTACAAATAGCAACGGTGGGGTCTGCTGCACATTTCTTAAAGAACTCCCAGACAGCAGAGTTCCTGGATGTGTGCTTTTAGACAACAGCGCTCTGCACCTGAGCAGCTCTGACATCTGATGCCTTGGACTGGCTAGTGCTACGGTTGGTCATCGAGAACGTTGTGTCTCGTGTTTGTTGTTTATAATTGCATAAAGTTATGGACCCCCCCTTCCATAACTTTATGTACTTTAGATACTCATGTAATTTGCACAATAAATTTAATTATTTTATCTCACTCCTAAGAGTCTTTTAGTCTTTTTTATCCTCAATCTACCAGCCTCTGGATTTGGCAAAGCAGTACTGAAGATACCTAACGAGTCACGATCCGGTGCAGAGTGAGCAGCTAAAGAGGTTCAGAAGCTCACCGATAAGGAGCTCCGCATGCGTAACAGTTGAGCCTGGACCCTTAAGGCTCCTGTATTGGTGAGTGTAAACCTTTTCTCTCTCCTAATACATTATTGCAAGACTGGTATCATGCTATGAGAGCGTTGTCTCTTCTCTATTTTTGTGTCCCCCGGCTGAGGTGGAGTAAGAAGACCTTTTAAAAGAAGGGCAGTGACCACCCTACATTTAGGCACAAGGCGTTCCACTCCAGAGCCTGGATTCAATTAGGCTCTGGTATCTGTAAGTGTGCATTTTTACTCACCGTGTAACACACGTATAGAATTTGTTTGCACTATTATCTCCCCTTTTTGCTCCCCCACATATATCTCCTGCCGTGGAGCCCATCAAGACCACTAGAGGAACGGACACGTCCAAACTAGTCCGCTACATTTGTGGAAGGGGTAATATCGACATTAATCTCGAGCACTTTTTGATGCATCACCCATCCACTTAGGAACCGGAAAACCAATAGCAGAGACTTTCTCGAACATTGGCAGGCAGTCCTCTTCTATGGACTAGACTGGTTACTACAGCTAGAACCTTGTTTTTTATTATTATATTGCTTTCACCATTGCATTTGTACTTTATTTCCACTGTTGCATTTGCACTTTAATGTGTTGTATACACAGATTACTGTGATCACCTATACTCTCTGTGATTTGCATTTGCACTTTGTATTATATACCGATGATTTGTATGGTACATGCAACTAGCCTTTGAGATATCGCATGAGGAGTAACCTGAATTACTGCGCCACTAGTAACCCTATATTTTTCACCTGATCCTATCTGCACATCCACTTCGAGAGCCTGTGCCATCCTCTAGTTGGCAGCACCAACACACATCCACACCTTATATCTAGTCACGAGCGCCTCCACCGAATTCTCCTTTTCTCTCCTACTATCCTGATAGTCTTGAACCTGTCTTGCACCTGACCTGTGGTCAGGTGCAAGGCTGTAGCCAATTACAAGCTTCAGGGCAGTGGAAAAGTGCATTGTGGTCCATTGTGGTGCATTGTGGGCGAACATGCGGCAATGTTCAAAGTTCGCGAACAGGCGATGTTCGAATCGAACTCCGAAACGATCGAACTGAACAGCTCATCCCTAATGAAGATCAGAGCACATTTTATGACCAATTCATGCAAAACTCCACGTAATCCCAAAGGGTTCACATACTTTTTCTTGCAACTGTACAACGGTGACTATTTAGTAACATTAATTGGTTTCTATAAAGGTGGCATTGTATGGTTTATATTACACTACATGCCTCCTAGTATTAGGAGTGTGGTATCTATATGAAGCAGGCCAATATATGTGAATTGAAGGCAGTTAGGCCTAAGAATACTACGCTTCAAAACATACTACAGTGTTGTATACTAATGGTCACCTCCTTGAGACTTTAAATGATGGTAAATGAGTGTTTTTATGATGTTCTAATAAAGGTTATATTTTAATTGTTAGTGTTTCCTCAGTGTTGGATAGTTTTTGTCAATCAAGTTTGGTGTTTAATCACTAGTAGGGATGAGCTGTCCGGTTCGATCGGTTCGGAGTTCGCATCGAACATAGCCTGTTCGCATGTTCGCGAACTACGAACATTTCCCCCCATTGTCACCCCATACACCACACTGCTAGAGGAAAGCACAGGTCAAGTGCCGAAACGCGTCCAGTGAACCCCCCCCCGATTCAATTTTATGTATTCCCAATAAACCCTTGAAACTTTTACTCTTGGGTCTCAGTTATTTTCTTAAGACCATCCAGACTGCGGCAGCTGCTGCACAGTAGCACTTTTAAGCTTATTATTCTGATTTATACCCTGAATTCCCACCCCTTCCTCCCTAAATTTTCACGTGGTGGAATACAAACGCAGAAGAAGGAGAGCTACAGGAGTTCCAGGCGAGAGAGGTGAGGTACACACTGAACTAAGTGGTACCATATGCTTACAAGCTGAGCCTTAGAAAACCGAGGCTCCAATATTGGTGAGTGAGACTGATTAGCCATCAATTGATTGCCACTTTTACCTAATGTGTTACGCTATGGGAGCGCTGTCTATCTGCTTGTATCTCATTTGAGGCCAACTGCACGACAAAGAAGGGATACGCCACCCTATATCTGGTGTAAGGCGCTTCAACCCAGAGCTAGGGACACACTAGGCTCTGTAATCTGTGAGTGAGATTCTTGTTCTATTCTCACCATAAATATATGAAACAGTCTGCACCATTATTTTTCTTCCTTCTCTCTTCCCTTATATAAACCACCCACTGAGGAGAGAAGCTGTGGCAGTGGATCATTCACCTCTACAACACGGCTTATACGCCGTGCAACAACTAGCGGCCACAGTGTCTCCAGTTTTTTTCATGTTTTTTTTAAATTTTGCACATTTGCACGTGCACTTCACTGTGGTGTAGGACTTATTGACTGTTCAACCCTCCAGAGAACTATTAGCACTTTGCGCTTTTAGCGCACCATCCGTGTATGCACTATACTGAGGAATGGTTTTCATAAGCACATGCACTTTATTGTTACACACAATTCCTGCATGTCTCTAGGTTTTGTTATTATTAACTGAACTACGTACAGTGAATTTACACATTGACTGCTATTTGCACTTCTATTGCCAATTGTACGTCTCTCGGGACCTGATGGTTCCTGTTGACACATATAGATCCTAAGCTCCCGTACGAGCACCCGAAGGGCCTTTTAGGCCAGGGTTAATGTGATTTATAGTAATACCACTGCGCCACTAGGATCTTTTATTGTTTCCTTTACGAACATTTCCGCCTGTTCGCCGCGTGTTCGCCCACAATGCACCTCAATGGACCACAACACAATGCACTTTTCCACTGGCCTGAAGCTTGTAATTTGCTACAGGCTTGCACCTGACCACAAGTGAGGTGCAAGACAGGTTCAAGACTATGCCAATCTCGGCTCAGAGTCCTGATTGGGCAAATCTTGCCCAATCATGGGCTCACAGAGCTAAGTCCCGCAGCACACTATATAAGGCTTCACACAGCGCTTCTGCACGTGTTTGAGAGGAGATTTCAGAGGAGATTGATCTTGTGTTAGTGTGTGTTCTTACTGCCAGTCTGCCACCAGCTAATGGGGGGGGGGGTCTCATCTACTGGGGGGTCTCATTTCTACCAAATGTCTGGGAATTGTTGTAATCTTTGTGTTCTCACTCCCAGCAACTATTTTGGGGGCTCAGTAATTTCTACAAAATATTTGTGAATTGAGGTAATCTGAGGTAATCTGTGTCTTGCCACTGCCAACCAGAATTTTGGGGCTCAGTAATTTCTACAAAATATTTGGGAATTGTGATCTGTGTCTTGTCACAGCCAGTGCCACGCAGTATTTTGGGCGTCAGTAATTTCTACAAAATATCTGGGAATTGAGGTGATCTGTGTCTTGTCACTGCCACCCATCAGGGGGTCTCACTGATTTATAGGAGGTATCTGAGACTTGTAATCTGTGTCTTGTCAATGTTGCCAGCTATCAGGGGGTCTGTGACGGATCCCGCTACTCGGGGTGAGTAGATCCGCCGTCAGCGCCGAGTACACCTGGAGGTCGGTAGTGTGGTAACGAGGTGCTGCTGGTCCTCGTAGGATACCCCGAGGTTGCAGCGCTGTAGAGAGGTCCTTGAAGCGTCCCGGTTCCCAAAGTCCTGTTATCCCCAATTACTAGCCGAGGCAGGAGTAAAGGTTCAAACAAGAGTGATTTTTTTTGCATGGGGAACACAGGTGTATTTATGATTGAAAAAGGCATTGTTCTCCCCTGGCGTCGCCCTCAGCCCTCCCGGGGTGATTTCTGCCACTGCCCCGAGCCATTGCCCAATTTCTCTTTGTTAACCTGGGGCCCCCCCTGCTGTGCGCAGCCCTTATCTTGGGGCTCGGCGCCAGCTCGTCTGGTGAACTTTCCGGGGCTCTGAACGAGCGGGGAACAGGGAAAATCACATTGGGGTACTTATAAAAATAAGGGCTAACGAACTTTTAATAACACACAAATAAATAAACACTTGAACTGTTGTACTGCGCTACAGCGTAGTGGCGGCCGTCCCGTCACAGGGTCCTATAAGGGTGTCTCACTGACTTGTAGCAGATTTCTATGAATTGTAATTTGTGTCTTGTTACTACCACCCATCAGGGGGTCTCACTGATTTATAGGAGGTTTCTGAGACTTGTAATCTGTGTCTTATCACTGCCACCCATCACTGCCACCCAACTTTTTCTGCGCGTCCTAAAATGTCTTTTCATACAGGCTGCCGCCCCAAGCAGTTGTTTATGAATAGATTAAAGGAAAAGCATTTATTCGTCATTTGAAACGTAATTTTTTTGTTTTTAAATGTTTCTATACATCCTAGAAAACCGCCACTTCACGGGCAGGTTATGGGGACCTCCTAGGCACGATATTTGAAGGATTTTTTATTTTTAACCCTTATTTCATGGAAAACTCACTGTCCCTTTAACCACTTGGCTGGTATGGACGCGCTCAGCGCGTCCAGCCAAGTGGTTGTTCTGTGCTATGGACGTGCTGAGCGCGTCCATGCACAGAAGGCAGCAATCCGCCGGATTCCGGTGGATTGCTGCGCCTCCCCGTTGCGGGCTGGCATCTTGGATGTCAGCCCAGCACTCCGGGACCCCGGCGGAGCAATTAGATGTCATCGCGGCGGCGCAATGACATCTAATTCAGGCGCCCCCCCGCGTGTGCGGAGGAGGCGCCTGAAAGGGAGGGGAGTCCTTCGGACCTCTCTTCCTCCCAATCGCCGGGGGGCACAGGGTTAATCCAGGCACCGTTTGGAAGGGCACAGCCTGCCTTTCCAAACGGTGGCTGTAATTAACCCCTGGGGAGCCGTATCACGATTCGGCGCTGAAAAGTGCCAAATCGTGATCCTCTCCTGGAGCTGGCCAACATCTTGGATGTCGGCCAAGCCTCCAGGAACTCCCCCTGAGGACTGGCGTCATCGTGCATACCACAATGACGCCAGTCCTGGAGTTAACCCCTAGCTGCCAGCAATGGTGGAGATAGGGGGTTCCAATGAACCCCCTATCTCCCGATCCGTGGCAGCTCGGGGTTAATGTTTGATATTGTTGGATCGGCCAGAGCATGGCCTTTCCAACGATACCAAACTTGACCATGTAAAAAGTTTTAAAAAAATTAAAAATAAAAATAAAACAATATTTTAAAAAAAATTCTAAAAAAAAAAGAACAAGTTTTTTTTTTTTTTGGTTTTGTTCATGCTGTAATATTGTTCCCATTTCAATTATAATGTGAACAATGATGCTGCATTAATGATTTTTGTATGCAGTGCGTTTGTTAAAAATAGCTACATTTCCCCCAAAAAAAATTTAAGAAGACCCCATTTCTAATTTTTTTAACAAGCGCACCCCATACAAAATATAACCGCAAACGATCGCATGTTAAAATGTGAAAAAAAAAACACTTTACACATTGTAAATTTTTGAAAATTCTAATTTTATTGCAATTTTGTTATAATATACAGACAAGACATGACGTATAAATATATTACTGACATATTATGAATCTGCCGAGTCTGCCGGAAAGAACGATATATAATATGTCTGGGTCATATATTAAAATAAGGCTTCAAAACGCGGTTAAACATGATGAGCAAAACCGGTAAAAATTACCTCGGCACAGAGGCGTGAAATGGCTCAGCAGCGAAAGGGTTAAAAACTTTTTTTTTTTTTTACTTTTTGTACTTGTTTCCTGTCCCCCAGGGCACTACCTGGACCCCCATACACCTTTTATGGTAAATATCTAGCACATATGCCCTCTTGGAGGGCACTCTAAAAATCGAACTTTGAGTCCCATTGACTTGTATTGAGTTCGAGTTCGAATTCGAACATTTTGAAAGTTCGAGTTCGAATGCGAACCGAACTCGGGGGTGTTCGGCTCATCCCTAATCACTAGTCCTTACGGTAGCACGTCTATTTATCACTTGTGGGAGAATTACATCGTTCCTAAACGTGGTTCAATGTATTATGTCTTTTAACCCTCACAAAGGGACTAATACACACTTATTCAATACTCAATGCATGTTTATGTCCAGAGAGCATTCCAGTACCACCTGGTACATTTCTACTTTTTAATTCTATTCTATTACCACTTTCTATTATTTTTCTGTGATCAAAAACAATCTTGCAGTTAACTTTAATGATAAAAAAAACCAAAACAGAATGACTGCACTCAACCTGAACATGCATTTTTCATAAGGGCGCTTCTACGGCCGCTGAACATATTGTGCAAAATTCAGAGCACTCCACTTTGATATAGGTTTAAAGATTTATAAAACCCCTAATTTAGGAATAAATTATGGGGATTTGGTTAAAAAATATGTCCAGACATTGCTCAAGTCTTTACGCAACGTCAATGTACTCCACCATTTAAAGTCAGATACTAGTGAAGGACGGAGAATGAAGAATACACCAAAAAAAAGTGAACAGCCTGTACATGCGATGGATTAGTTTGTATTGTTTGATAAAATTTGGATGAACCAAACTGCCGTATAAATGAAATTCTCTTTTTATTAAAAAAAAAGGTTTGAATTGATTCGGACGAACCTGCTTTTTATCCGCATTGCACAAGTCTAATACATGTGTGTGCATGTATGTGTACACGTTAACATATTTAATGATTCCTTAAAGACTTGTGTATGTTAAGGATGGGTAAGATTTAGACTTCATATTTGTTCATTAGGGATCCCTGCACGAGCCCCCCGCTCTGCTTCCCAATGGCTTAGTGGAATCAGCCTCTGCCTCTGATCTCACCATTCTGAGTTCGAATCCCCCGTGTTCTACAACGGCAAGACGTCCTAGCATTGCAGGGTCCTAGTGCCTGCAGTGTACCTACACGCTTGCTAGAGTAAGACGTGGATCAAGTGCCCGATCCCTCAACTAGCATGTGGGTTTGTGGTTCCACCGGTCTTCTAACATTTTATTACTCATGGGTTTTCCTGCCAGGGATTCCTGCCGTGACGTCATAATGAATAATCCGCAAGAACAGGCTCTTTATCTAGATCAGTGTTTCCCAACCCCGGTCCTCAAGTACCCCCAACAGGCGATATTTTAAGGATTGCCTTGGGGAAATGCCGACTGAATCCTGCAATCACTCAGGAGCAAATCATATCACCTGTACTGTGCTTCAGATATCTAGAAAACCTGGCCTGTTAGGGATACCTGAGGACCAGGGTTGGGAAAAACTAATCTAGATACATAGGGCATTATTACAAAGCTGGTGCTAACTTAACCAGAGCTGTTGTAAACTTACCAGAGCCATTATAGTCTATGGCAGTGTTTCTCAAACCTGTCCTCAGGACCCTTTGACACACCAGGTTTTCCAGATATCTGAAGCACAGCACAGGTGATCTGATTTGCTGCTCAGTGATTGCAGGATTCAGTGTGCATTTCTCCAAGGTGATCCTTAAAATCTGGCCTGGTTGAGGATCCTGAGGTCAGGTTTGGGAAACACCGGTCTATGGGGTTGATAAGTTTACAACGGCTCTGGTTAAGTTAGCATCAACTTTGTAGTACTGTCCATAGTATACACAAATTGCCTAGTGTCTGTGTGAGTGCAGGATGGACACCGAATTGTCAACATTCTTTGATGTGTAACTAAATAAATGGTCATCCATGGAAGAAGTGCACGGTAAGCTTTATTCCTGCTTATTACAAGGAAATTTACATTGAATTTCAGGTTGAGCAGCTCTTATATGAAATGCTTAGGATCACAAGTTTTGTGGATTTCAGATGTTATGGGCAGTATTACAATGCTGTGCGCAACATTACACTCACAAGTAGAGAGCCCCAACACTGGCTCTAAGGCCACATTCACACTGAGCGGCATGAAAATGGGATAGATTATAAACTCATGGGATCCCTTAGATTGTAAAATCACGGGACCCCTTAGATTGTAAACTCATGGGACCCCTTAGATTGTAAATTCATGGGACCCCTTAGATTGTAGGCTCATGGGACCCCTTAGATTGTAAACTCATGGGATAGATTGTAAACTCATGGGACCACATAGATTGTGAACTCATGGGACCCCCTTAGATTGTAAATGCATAGGATATATTGTAAGCTCATGGGACCCCTTAGATTGTAAACTCATGGGATAGATTTTAAATTCATGGGACCCCATAGATTGTAAGCTCATGGGACCCCTTAGATTGTAAACTCATGGGACCCCCTTAGATTGTAAACTCATGGGATAAATTGTAAACTCATGGGACCCTTTGGATTGTAAACTCATGGGACCCCTTAGGTTGTAAGCTCATGGGACCACTTATATTGTAAATTCATAGGACCCCTTAAATTGTAAGCTCATGGGACCCTTTAGATTGTAAGCTCATGGGACCCCTTAGATTGTAAACTCATGGGATAGATTGTAAACTCATGGGACCCCCTTAGATTGTAAACGCATGGGATAGAGTGTAAACTCATGGGACTACTTAGATTGCAAGCTCATGGAACCCCTTAGATTGTACATTCATGGGATCCTTTAGATTGTAAACTCATGGGACCCTTTAGATTGTAAACTCATGGGATAGATTGTAAACGCATGGGCTCACATAGATTGTAAATTCATGGGATAGATTGCAAGCTTATAGGACCCCACGGCGTAACAGACATACCATGCAAAGGCCGTCACCAAGTTCGTAGTGAGTGTTGTGGGGCAGGGCAAGGACACGGCAATGGCCAAGACATGGAGCATAATTAATGTTGGCACGCGCCGGCTGCGGCAGTTGGATGCACACGCACACTGCATCCAACTGCAGCGGCACGCGCACAGCCAGCAGCTGGTTGCGCGCGCATGCACAGACGGCAGCATGGCGACGGACACGCTGCCTCTTACTGTTTTATGTTATAGATTTTACCAGGAAGGATACATTGAGATTTCTCTTGTTTTCAAGTATGTCCTGGGTTCAAGAACATTGAAATGTTACTTTGTATTTCTGTAACAACTGTAATACAATGCAAGATATACACAAAAAAAACAATTGCGCGAATAGGTGGAAAAAAGGGTCATGTACCAGCGACGAGCTACAGGCGATATTGAGCTGTGAGATGTGAACAGCTCTATTGAAATGCATTGGAGAAGCTCCATAAAGTGAAATTGCGCGGAAATATGTGCGATATGGTGGCAAAAAACGTGCGATAAATCGCATAGTGTGAATGAGGCACAAGTGGGTCTGCGTTAGGGATGTGCATGGCTGAAAAATTTGTTTTGTTTAATTTCATTTCGTTACGTTTTTAACTCATTTCGTTTTCGGAATTTCGTAACTAATTTAGTTTCGTGTTTCGTTTCGGATCGATTTGAAATTTTGAATTGATTCGAATTTTATATATCAATATGATAGTTGATATCAATTCGAATTTTGGATCACTAGATAATATCCCAATTATTCAAAGTTTGCTGTTAAAAGAAAAGCTAGGGTTAAATTTTAAGCTGTGTCACATTTAGTATTTGAGTCAAATTAAACAGTGAAACAAAATTAATTTGTTTCATGAAGTCCTTTGCTTACTATTGCTTGTATTGTAAGTTAAGATCAATTAGATAGTTGATAGTTCGTTTCAAATTCGATAGTTGATATCAATTTGATAGTTCATTTCAAATTCAATAGTACTTGATATCAATTTGATAGTTCATTTCAAAATCAATAGTTGATATCAATTTGATAGTTCATTTCAAAATCAATAGTTGATATCAATTTGATAGTTCATTTCAAAATCAATAGTTGATATCAATTTGATAGTTCATTTCAAATTCAATAGTTGATATCAATTTGATCGTTCATTTCAAATTCAATAGTACTTGATATCAATTTGATAGTTCATTTCAAGTTCAATAGTACTTGATATCAATTTGATAGTTCATTTCAAAATCAATAGTTGATATCAATTTGTTACTTCATTTCAAATTCGATAGTTGATATCCATTTGATAGTTCATTTCAAATTCGATAGTTGATATCCATTTGATAGTTCATTTCAAATTTGATAGTTGATATCAATTTGATAGTTCATTTCAAGTTCAATAGTACTTGATATCAATTTGATAGTTCATTTCAAAATCAATAGTTGATATTAATTTGATAGTTCATTTCAAATTCGATAGTTGATATCCATTTGATAGTTCATTTCAAATTCGATAGTTGATATCAATTTAATAGTTCATTTCAAATTCAATAGTTGATATCAATTTGATAGTTCATTTCAAATTCAATAGTACTTGATATCAATTTGATAGTTCATTTCAAATAGTTGATATCAGTTATTCAAATTTTTCTTTTATGATGATGCCACAGTGTAAAACGAAATAAATTAGTTATATACCATTTTGTTTCGAATTCATATCGTATCGATTCGTTATTCGGAAGTACTTCCGAATACGAATTATCAAATTTCGTTCCAAATTTTTTGGAAACGATTGCACATTTCTAGTCTGCGCCTCTGGGTTATTTAGTTGGTTCTGTCTCAGGTAACCAACATCTTGCTGGATTGGTTTCTTCTCCGCCACAGAATATATTATTATAAAAAAACAATAAAATCTCCTTGTTTAAAATCTGGGTAAATTATGATATAGGAGCCAATTTACAACTCACTCTTGGTGGAGCTTCCGTAGCTCTAAGATAAGCGCGTGTGGATTTTTGAACCGGTCAAACCCATAAAACCGTCGTGAAAAAAAGATATGGTCTTTAAAAAGGTTTAATCAAACATAAAATAAGATAAATAAAATCCGTACAGGTCTCCAGGACGCGTTTCGTTGCTGTAAGCGACTTCCTCAGCTGGCATAATGTACAGTCAGGTCCAGAAATATTGGGACATCGACACAATTCTAACATCTTTGGCTCTATACAACACCACAATGGAGGTGGAATGAAACAAACACATTGTGCTATAACTGCAGACTGTCAGCTTTAATATGAGGGTATGTACATCCAACTCAGTTGAACGGTGTAGGACTTACAGCAGTTTGCAGATGTGCCTCCCACTTGTTAAGGGACCAAAAGTAATTGGACAATTGGCTTCTCAGCTGTTCCATGGCAGGTGTGTGATATTCCCTCATTACCCCAATTACAATGTGCAGCTAAAAGGCCCAGAGTTCATTTCAAGTGTGCTATTTGCATTTGGAATCTGTTGCTGTCAACTCTCAAGATGAGATCCAAAGAGCTGTCACTATCAGTGAAGCAAGCCATCATTAGGCTGAAGAAACAAAACAAACCCATCAGAGAGATAGCAAAAACATTAGGCATGGCCAAAACAACTGTTTGGAACATTCTCAAAAAGAAGGAATGCACCGGTGAGCTCAGCAACACCAAAAGACCCGGGAGACCACAGAAAACAACTGTGGTGGATGACCGAAGAATTCTTTCCCTGGTTAAGAAAACACCCTTCACAACAGTTGGCCAGATCAAGAACAATCTCCAGGAGGTAGGTGTATGTGTGTCAAAGTCAACAATCAAGAGAAGACTTCACCAGAGTAAATACAGAGGGTTCACCACAAAATGTAAACCATTGGTGAGCCTCAAAAACAGGAAGGCCAGATTAGAGTTTGCCAAACAACACCTAACAAAGCCTTCACAGTTCTGGAACAAGATCCTATGGACAGATGAGACCAAGGTCAACTTGTACCAGAGTGATGGGAAGAGAAGAATATGGAGAAGGAAAGGAACTGCTCATGATCCTAAGCATACCACCTCATCAGTGAAGCATGGTGGTGGTAGTGTCATGGCGTGGGCATGTATGGCTGCCAATGGAACTGGTTCTCTTGTATTTATTGATGATGTGACTGCTGACAAAAGCAGCAGGATGAATTCTGAAGTGTTTCGGGCAATATTATCTGCTCACATTCAGCCAAATGCTGCAGAACTCATTGGACGGCGCATCACAGTGCAGATGGACAATGACTAGGGTTGCACCGATACCGATACTAGTATCGGTATCGGTGCCGATACTGGGTACTGCAGGAGTACTTGGTATTCGTGCAGTACCCCCGATATTTTTTACGATACCGGAAGCCGGCATTGAGCCGGCTTGCCGGCATCCTAGGGGCTGGGGCGACTGTCCGAATGCTCTATCGGCATTCGGACAGGCCCTGCAGCTGCTCTCCTCACTTGGTTTATACTTACCTTCCTTTAGCAACGCCGGAAAAGTCTTTGCGCGCACGCACGTGGGACCATGTGATCGCGGATGGGGTCCTTCCAACGAGCGCATGCGCGAAAACTTTCCCGGCATCGCTAAAGGAAGGTAAGTATAAACCAAGTGAGGAGAGCAGCTGCAGGGCCTGTCCGAATGCCGATAGAGCATTCGGACAGGCCCTGCAGCTGCTCTCCGCTCATACTTACTTTCCTGAGCGACGCCAGAAAAGTTTCTGCGCGTGCGCCTGTTGGAAGGACCCCAGCCGCGATCACATGGTCCCACGTGGTCGCGGCTGGGGACCTTCCAAGGAGCGCGCGCGCGTGAAGACTTTCCCGGTGGGGGGAATCCACGAGCTGGGGGGCATATCCACGAGCTGGGGCAATATCCACGAGCTGGGGGCATATCCACAAGCTGGGGGGCAATATCCACAAGCTGGGGGGCATATCCATGAGCTGGGGGGCATATCCACGAACTTGTGGGGCATATCCACGAGCTGGGGGGCATATCCACGAGCTGGGGCAATATCCACGAGCTGGGGGGCATATCCATGTGCTTGGGGCAGTATCCATGAGCTGGGGGCATATCCATGAGCTGGGGGCATTATCCATGAGCTGGGGGCATATCCATGAGCTGGGGGGCAAATCCATGAGATGGGGCAATATCCATGAGCTGGGGGGCATTATCCATGAGCTGGGGGGCATTATCCATGAGCTGGGGGACAAATCCATGAGCTGGGGGGCAAATCCATGAGCTGGGGCAGTATCCATGAGCTGGGAGAAATATCCATGAGCTGGGGGCAGTATCCATGACCTGGGGACAGTATCCATGAGCTGGGGGCAGTATCCATGAGCTGGGGGCAGTATCCATGAGCTGGGGGCAAATCCATGAGCTGGGGCAGTATCCATGAGCTGGGAGAAATATCCATGAGCTGGGGGCAGTATCCATGACCTGGGGGCAGTATCCATGAGCTGGGGGCAGTATCCATGAGCTGGGGGGCAAATCCATGAGCTGGGGACAGTATCCATGAGCTGGGGCAAATCCATGAGCTGGGGCAAATCCATGAGCTGGGGGCAGTATATCCATGAGCTGGGGGTAGTATTCATGAGCTGGGGGCAATATCCATGAGCTGGGGCAAATCCATGAGCTGGGGCATTATCCATGAGCTGGGGGCAGTATATCCATGAGCTGGGGCAGTATATCCTTGAGCTGGGGGGCAAATCCATGAGCTGGGGCAATATCCATGAGCTGGGGGGCAAATCCATGAGCTGGGGGGCATCTCCATGAGCTGGGGGGGCATATCTATGAGACCTGGGGGCTTTATATGAGGTCTGTTCTTATTGGAAAGTGGTCACATGACATAAAATAAAAGTATTGGTACTCGGTATCGGTGAGTACTTGAACAAAAGTATCGGTACTCGTACTCGGTCTTAAAAAAGTGGTATCGGTGCATCCCTAACAATGACCCAAAGCATACTGCAAAAGCAACCATAGAGTTTTTGAAGGGACAGAAGTGGAATGTTATGCAATGGCCAAGTCAATCACCGGACCTGAATCCCATTGAGCATGCATTTCACTTGCTGAAGACAAAACTGAAGGGAAAATGCCCCAAGAACAAGCAGGAACTGAAGACCGTTGCAGTAGAGGCGTGGCAGAGCATCACCAGGGATGAAATCCAGTGTCTGGTGATGTCTATGCGTTCCAGACTTCAGGCTGTGATTGACTGCAAAGGATTTGCAACCAAGTATTAAGAAGGGAAAGTTTGATTTATGATTATTATTCGGTCCCATTACTTTTGGTCCCTTAACAAGTGGGAGGCACATCTGCAAACTGCTGTAAGTCCTACACTGTTCACCTGAGTTGGATGTACATACCCTCAAATTAAAGCTGACCGTCTGCAGTTAAAGCACATTGTGTTTGTTTCATTCCAACTCCATTGTGGTGGTGTATAGAGCCAAAGATATGTTAGATATGTTAGAATTGTGTCGATGTCCCAATATTTCTGGACCTGACTGTATATCCCTTGATAAAGGCGAATTCTCGCCGAAACGTTGGGAACCTTGGCTCTGCATCTGGGAGTTGGTTTGTGCTGCCTCATATTATGATTTAGCTTCTATTTATTTATTGCTTTGTCACCTGGTGCTCTTTGCAGTAAGATATTTTTTGCGTATGTGGTCTATTGGCTACTCTTTGCGCCTAGAAGTGTAGACTGTTGCTTCAAATATCAGTTTGGCCACTCTGATTATATATATATATATATATTATATATATATATACACTTATTATATTATTTGTGTTGTTAACATCTGTACCTTGTGACAGTGTGATATTGTTTTATTTATTTATTTTGCTCTGTTGTCATTGGGCAGCTATTGTTTGATTCTTTGATCCGACAACCCTAACATATACCAGGACATATATCATTTTCTCATACTGTTAGTGCATGAAATGCTCTGCACTGCCAGTGTGTAGTGAGCAAAAGGAATGAAATTAGTACTTTAGCAAATGCGTTTTCCTGAAGAATCTACCTTATTATTATTCTTTATTTATAAAGCGCCAGCATATTCCGCAGCGCTGTACAATAAGCACAGTATAGACAGGGTTACAATACATTGAACAACATTTGACAAACAGTACAGGAGGATATGAGGCCCTATTCCCGTAGGAACTCACAATCTGGGAGGGTTGGGGTTGGAAACAGGAGGAGAGGACTGTAAGGTGAGAGTGATTGATGGTTGTGTCAGTGAGTTGGGTGGTAGGCTTCCCTAAATAGGAATGTTTTAAGGGAGCGTTTGAAGGAAGAGAAGTTAGGGGAAAGTCTGACAGTACGAGGGAGAGCGTTCCAGAGAGTGGGGGCTGCGCGTGAGAAATCCTGCAGTCTATCATGGGAAGAGGTGATGCGGGGAGAAGCTAGGCGCAGGTCACTGTTTGACCTTAGGGAGCGGGCTGGGGGGTATCTGGTGATTAGTGAGGACAGGTAGTGGGGCGCTGAGTTAGTGAGGGTTTTGTAGGTAAGGATAAGGATTTTGAACTTAATTCTGCAGTGGATGGGGAGCCAGTGAAGGGACTCGCAGAGGGGAGCGGCAGAGACAGAGCGGCGGGTGAGGTGAATTAGCCTGGCGGAGGCGTTCAGGATGGATTGTAGGGGGGAGAGGCGGGACAGAGGGAGGCCAGATAAGAGATTATTGCAATAGTCGAGTCGGGAGATTACCAGGGCGTGTATGAGTTGTTTTGTGGTGACAGCGGTAAGAAATGGCCGAATTCTGGAAAGATTACGCAGATATTACCTTGGTTAACTATTTAATTTGGTGGTGTTGCATAAGGGCAGCGCTTTTCATCTAAAGGAATGTCCTGCAAGTCTAGGATTCATGTTGGAACCAATAGACGTTGACGCGTGCGTGTTAGTGCTCCAAGAGCTTAAACTGCATTCTTTAGTCACAAACCTGAGAAACAAAGTCTCCTTAATGACCAGCAATAAAGAATTCCGACTTCCACAGGCGCAGCTCAAGGCGTGGTTTGTAGTTATCAAAGTCCATACTTAATAAGCATTGCACGATTCTCACAAGCACACATGCCGGAAGACCCCGCACATCATGGCGTTATTCATATTATTATGGATCATCATTCCTTTCTCAGGTATTTCTACAAATACATATAATTACTCTATTTCCTTACATACACATTTATATGTGTGTATATATATATATATAGTTAAACAAGCAATAGCACTCATGGGATTTTCAATCTTCAAGATATTTAATCCATAAAATCGACGTTTCAGCTTCTCACAAGGGAGCTTTCACCCCCTTTGAAATATATATATATAGAAGCAAACAAAAAGTATCTGAACCCATTAGAAATTACTGCAATTTATTTTAATATCTGGTTTCATATTCATTTAAGTTACGGTAATCAACAAACACAATCTGATTTAACTAATATCACAGAAATTATTAGGCTAATGACTTCAACAAAAGCAAATTAGAATTGGAAATTGGCAAAGCTGGCGTCCAATAATGAAACGAAATTGGAGGAGTGGGTTAGAGCTACTTTCCAAAGTTTAAAAGGGTGATTCAAAGAGATCTGAATGGCTGCCGAAAGGTAACCGAACGCTGAAAATCAGCGTTCGGTTACCTATCCTGGCCATTCGACTATCCAGAGAGGGCCATTCGTCTGCGGTGTCGGGTTTTTCTGGTGGCTGCTCTGCGCTCTGATCGGCTCCTGCTCGGGTTTCTCCGGCGTCTTCGGCGGGTTAATTCAGATGTTTTTGCGGGTTTCAGTGCGCGTTCGCCCTCATTTTGCGGTGAGTTTTCGGCGGGTTTGCGGCGACTTTTCCCTGCATTACACCGCAGGGTCGCCGAAATGGGATTGCCAAATCGCACCGAATTGAAGAGAATGAAAAGTCACCGAACGTGCGGTGACTTTTCAATTCTCTTTGAATAACCCTGTAAGTCTTTGCATCCCCTCAAACAAGAGGTATTGAGCCCCCCAAAGCAAGATACCTTGTTTATCTTTACATCCTGGCGAATTGCCTGCTCATACGGTGCTTGTTCGGTGCCTGTTCGAGGGCAGTGAATCCCCATAGAGAAGCAATGCTTCAGCTATTCAGAGAGCATAACCCAGCAGTGAAAAGTTGCCAGATTGTCCTGCCATTCGGTGGCTTAATTCGGCAGGTTTATTTAGTCGAATCCCATAGGCTTCAATGTTAAAAATATTCCCGTTTAGTTCAATATCTAATAAACCGTTCATTAGAATATTCTGCAGTAAAGAGTCTTTTTATTTTTAGATTTTTTTAGGACCTTTTATGCATTTTTTTGGATTTTTTTGCAAACATTTTTTTCCTTTTTTCTTAAATCGTTTTTTCTGTAACAGCCCTTTTTATTATCATTCATTGGACCTCATATGTAAATTTCAGACATTTTCGCTCAGTAGTTTGTTTGCAACCAGCGTTTCACTTTTCAAACATTCAAGCGTACTGTTTTTTGTTTTTTTTCACTCCATTCGTCTGCGGTGTCGGGATTTCTGGCGGCTGCTCTGCGCTCTGATCGGCTCCTGCTCGGGTTTCTCCGGCATCTCCAGCAGGTTAATCCAGATGTTTTCGCGGGTTTCGGTGTGCGTTCGCCCTCGTTTTGCCATGAGTTTTTGGCGGGTTTGCGGCGACTTTTCCCTGCATTACAGCGGCCTTGTGGTGCTTGCTGATTACACCGCAGGGTTGCCGAAATGGGATTGCCAAATTGCACCGAATTGAAGAGAATGAAAAGTCATCGAACGTGCAGTGACTTTTCAATTCTCTTTGAATAACCCTGTAAGTCTTTGCATCCCCTCAAACAAGAGGTATTGAGCCCCCCAAAGCAAGATACCCTGTTTATCTTTACATAATATGCCAACAACTTTTGTTGATGCATTTTTTTTGTGTTTGTATTTCCTACACATTCCACATGTTTATGTTATATATGTTACTCCCACCTCCCTTTGCCATAATACTATACTGTCACTCAGTATTATTGTATTTACTTTTTTATTGGTTCTCATAGGTTTTTTTCCAGCAACACATTCATTCCCTCATTTTTACCAATATTCACTGATGAGCCACAACCTTAAAACCACTGACCGGTGAAGTGACAAGCATTGATTATATTGTTACAATGGCACCTGTCAAGGGGTGGGATATATTACGCCAGTGTTTCTTAACTCTGGTCCTCAAGAACCCCTAACAGACCAAATTTCCAGTTATCTGCAGCACTGTACAAGTGATATGATTTGCTGCTCAGTGATTGCAGGATTCAGTCTGCATTTCCCCAAGATAATCCTTAAAATCTGGCCTGTTAGGGGTACTTGAGGACTGGGGTTGAGGAGATCTGGGCAAAAAGATCTGAGTGACTCTTACAAGGGCCATATCATGATGGCTCAATGACTGGGTCAGAGCACCTCCAAAACGGCACGTCTTGTGGGTGGGCCTGGTATTCAGTGGTTAGTCGTACCATAAGTGGTGCAAGGAAGGATCCGGCATCAGTCATGAATGCCCAAAACCCATTTATGCATGCGGGGAGTAAAGCAAGCCTGTCTGTCCGATCACACAGAAGAGCTACTGTAGCTCAAATTGTTTAAAACCCCAATGCTGGCCATGATAAAAATGTGTCAGAACACACATGACCCTTACCACCTACCTAGAGATTGTTGAACCCTTTCAAGGCAATGATGTTCAGCACCTTTTTCAGCAGGATAATTCATCCTGCCAGGATGCAAAAACTCCCCATTGTACTTTGTTGCCCCTGCATGAATAAAGCTTTAGCACCTCCACAATAGCATCCTACCAATCACACTGATATCATATCATTACATGCCTGTGGGGCTCATTGGATATTTATGCATATTCATGAGAACCACCCCATATAACACAATTTCCGGACATACTTGAAAACGAGAGAAATCTCAATGTATAACACAAAAAAGCATACATACGAAATGTATCTCATAGGGAGCGCAATATGATATATGCGTGTTAACAAATAACTTAGCTTATATGTATCAGCATGGGGTTGGACCTTCCAATTCAGAAATTCTGTATCAAAATATATATCCTAGAAAGGAGAAACGAAAATCTGATCGCGTAATACAGTTAAATAAGCAGCACTTGTATTGCAAAGGAGGTGGTCACACTCACAAAGGAGGAGCCCCAAATGGCTCATGTCAATGCGCCTGTAGGTCTCTTAGTAAGGGGGACCTCACCCACGTTTGGATATCTTCAGATGGTCTTTCAGTGGTGTAGACACGTGGTTCAGAGCCTTCTGTAATGATGGCTCGGTAAATATAGCCTGTGGACCTCTAGCTTCTCAGAGTGGGTCCAACCTCCAATAGGGAGTCAAGGGTGGATAGAATTAATAAATGCCAGATAAACCGGATAAATCATTTTTTTTATAGATGTAGATAAAATAACAGTTATAAAAGTCCAAGACGCGTTTCGCTTTCGTCCTGCAAGCCTCCTCAGTCGGAAATCGGATTTCTCAGATTCTTATCTTCTTGGGGATTCAAGGGGGATTCTTTGTGTGCAGTGCTGAGGAGGATCGAGAGCAGCTTACAGAGGGATAGAGGAAAAAGGAAAAGTCCACTGTTAAACATTATAACTGCAGTTGCATTATATTCAACTAAAAATGTAAAGAAATTGTCTTTTTTTGGAAATCCTTTTCACAGATTTCAAGAGAATCACAATGTGGTTGGTAACAAACACCATATCATATGGGTGCAAGTGAACACTTTAAACTATGAGTATATGTATGACATGCATTTGTCTTATATTATTCTTTTATACTGTTATTCATTCATTTATATCCATGTGCTCAGATGCATTGGAGGTTAAAACAAATGTCCCAGAGACCAGAAGCTTGTTGGGGCGGGACATTTTACTTGACTGTCATTTTTTGATCCTTGGAGCCTTCATACTGGAAGACGTTGCAGTGAAATGGGAGGTTAGCAGAGGAAGTGTCCATAGAAGCGTTTACATGTTTGACGGAATCACAGAAAACCATCACAGGGACAGAACCTCATTGGATCTTTTGCAAGTTGAGCAAGGTAATGCCTCTCTCCACCTTACGGATGTGACACTAGAAGATGAGGGGACCTACACCTGCACTGTCCTCATTGCCCCGGATGTTGATACCACTGCTGTCAAGCTGAAGATTGCAGGTAACATGACAATAATAGTTAATTTTTATAAGAAGTGCTAACATGTTCTGCACAAGATATGTGAGCAAATGGGTGATAGAGCAGATGTAGGTTAACATGAATGACAAGCTGGAGCACCCTGTACCCAAGAGAATCTTTAAGAGATAAATATAGATAGGCGCATACATATCGTTCCCTCTTGCCATAGGACACTTGCTGGTGGGGTGTTTTCCGACTGGTATCTCCATCTGCTTTTCTTGGTTGTGGAGCCGAGAAACAGTGGTGAGGCTGAACCGCTCCATGGTTGTAGAAGAAAGACATGCTGGGCAGTTGTTCTGATCAGGATTCAAACCTGCTTCTCCATGGTTGAAGAGGAGCAAGAGGGACTGGTTAAACAAATCTTTGGGAAAGTAGGAACTTTACTGAAGAACCAGCAGCGTTTCAGTCCTAATCATAGGACCTTTCTCAGGCCAAGGTTTAGGACCGAAACCTTGCTGCTTCTTCAATAAAACTTCTGGGGTTCTATCACCAAGACCAAGCTAACACTAGCATCAGCATTAGCGTTAGCTTAAAGGAGGTCATAGCTCTGCACCCACATTGCTTTCGAATCACTAGCGGGTAAAAGAAAAACGTTAGCACTCGTTAATTTGTGATTCGTAGCACGTGTTTACTGTAATTTGCACTCCCTATACCAAACAAGGGGAGCGTAAAGTGCAAACACAGATTAACTAGCCTTAGGATCACTTGGTCCTAACGATAGTTAATAAGCACTGGCGCTAACTGAAAAAGTTACCACCAACTCAGAGGTGTAGGTAACGGGTTGTGTTTATGCAGAATCCGTTACCTGCAGCCCAAAACCCCCCAAAAATCAGATACTCCCCTCTCTTCCCGTGGTGAGAACAGCAGCCCGATCCGCTGCTTCTGGCCGCCGGGAGCAGAGTGAGACTAGGGGAAGAAAGCCCCCTGTCTCCATCCGCGATCACTCCACTGACCAGCAGGATCTCACGAGAGGCAAGATCCTGCCAGTCATGTGACCCAGCAGGAGAAGCCTCCATGGAGTCCTATGGATTCCATGGAGCGGATGCTGGGGACGGTGCTGTAGCGCTGACTGCAGCATCCGCGAGCATAGCGATCGCTAAGGGGCAGGCTCGCTGGACTCAACGCCTGCCCCGAGATCTGCTGGGGAAACCGGAAGGCAAAAGGGAAGCTAATTTTTCCACTTTGTGTCCCGGTTTTAGCAAGGGGCAGTTAATAGTGCCCCTGGTGTTGCAATGCCTCATGTGACCGAAAGTTCTTGCTCTTCTGTTGTCCACTTCAGGGCTGGTGACCCTGGGCCATAGGAACTTTGGCTGGTGCAATATATTATTCTTGTATGTGCCCCACTGTATTCCTCTCCATTGTTGTAGAGTAGAAATGTTGCTTTTATGCTATACAGCCAATATGGTATGGCAGGTAAGCATGTATTGGTAGGTGGTTTACCCAAGGATGCTTGCTGTAGAGGTGCTCTGTCCGAGATTCAAACCTACATCTCCATATATATAGGGCAGTGATGTTACCTCTATTCCAACCAGCCGATATGATCATTTATTCAAAATTCTGACTGTACATTGAGGACTTACTGTGTTATGTGAACATACCATGCGTTGTGCATAATGTACCTGAAGCTTACACTCATTATGGATATGAATCTTTCTATGATGAGCGTTACTAGAAGCTTTGAGTTTGTCGTAATAAAATGGTTTGACCACTTGGCCCTCATGAAAACTTTACATTTTGTTTTGCATTAAATTATTTTAGGACACATACTCACAACATCCTCGAGTCACAGTCTGTTTAATAGTATCTCTATTATAACTTTTGAAACATGTTCTTCTCTGTGAGTTTGATGGTAGGACATGTTTGTATATTTTTTTACAGCACAACCCAGTGTGGAACTGGCACCTCTGAATCCCCATCTGTCCGATGGAGAGACAAAAACATTTTTCTGTGAGGCCACTCGGTTTTACCCACAAGAATCAGAGATAATCTGGCTTTTAAAGAAGCAGGGTAAAGAGGTACTTCTTACCACAAATATCTGTACTGGAATTCCCTCAGTCTCTGATGACGGCATGTTTAGCGTGGGCAGTCAGATATCGATCATTTTCAATGGAAAAGATGCCGGCGTTGTGTACATCTGCGAAGTTAAGCATGAGTCTCTTCCATGGCCAGTGAGGCGGAATACCACGGTACTCTTGGCAAGTAAGTGTTGCACGTATTGCATATAATGTAACAAGTCAATCGCTTCCAAGGAACTTCCATGAGTTTTCATATACAGTGCAGCAAATAGATCAAACTCCAACCAGGACATGATAAAGCTTTGGTGCCTTCCCATTATCTGATATGAAATTGAATGTAAAAGATATGGCGTGGGTATAATTTGTGATTTGCTTTAGGTCTGTGGTTAAATCTGAATTTCATAGAAATTGGGTGATCATAGTGTCCTGAGTATCCTCAACCTGGTCACCTCCAGGGCGGTTCTCGAACAGCTGATTGCTCCCTCCAAGAGCAGGGGCTTGGCTCTGCGCAGAAGCTCAGTTCAGGAACAGTTGACCAGAAGTTAAGGCGTGGGACCAGATAGGTGGGAACCAATCTGGGTCCCATTTCCCTCTCTGCCATTGGACTTGCTGGACACTCCCTGGAACCTCCAGTCCCCCCTCGTCTTGCAGGGATCCAGCGCCATGCCACGTCCAAAGAGTGGAAGAGTCGGCGTTGCACTGGAAATAAGTTTAGTTTTAACATTTTCTTAAGTTAATATGGAAGTAGAGGTGGAGTGGGAGTCAGAAGGGGTTATTCTTTAACATTTCCATCATTCTTTAATTACTAAAGTGTCCCTTTTAAATCGATGAACATGAAGTTTAAAACCTTTTGAGAAAGGTGTATTAAATAAGTTTAATGTGAGCTAGTTATGAGTTGACTTGCAAATGGTGGTACAAGTGGTGGTACAATGTATCATTATTATTATCGTTATCATTTATATAGCGCCAACAGTTTCCGCAGCACTTTACAATAACCAAAGGGAACGAAATACAGATAAACGGATATGGGATGGAAACAAGAGGTGTAGAGGGCCCTGCTCATAGGAGCTTCCAGTCTAGAGAGATTGGGGTTGAGGAAGACAGGGGCAGTTTAACTAGATATCAGGATCATTAGTGCCAGTTGTTTAGGTATGGTGGGGCCATGGAAACGGCTTCAATCATGATGTCTGAGTAGGTGAGCAGAGGGGTAAGTTGCCCCAGTGATGTGGTTTTCTAATCTGAAGAGATGGGTTTTAGGGATTTCTTGAAGGCCTGATGATTAGGGGAGAGTTTGATAGGGCGAGGCAAGTCATTCCACAGGACCGGAGCTGCCCTTGAGAAGTCTTGGAGGTGAGAGTTGGCAGTGCAAGTGTAGACAGAGGACAGGCGAAGATCGCCCACTAACCGGAGTTGTCTAGACGGGATGTGCTTACGAAGCAACGAAGACCTGTAAGGGGGGCAGTGGCAGAAGTACCAGGGTCGCACTTGCGACCGGGCCCTGGCATTCCGCCACTGGAGGGGGCCCCAGCGCCGCCACCAGATTCCGGCAATCAGCACCCGAATCTGGGAGCAGCGCCGCCGGCCGTTCCTATCCATTCGAGCGGCTGCTAGCTTGCAGCTTGGCTGCTCGCGTGGGATGGGAACCACCTGACCAGCACTCGAGATCTCCCGAGAACTCGGCTGCGCTGGTCAGGTGGTTCCCGGCGAGCGGCCAAGCTGCATGCTGCCAGTGGCCACTCCCAGGGAGAAGAACAGCATAGAGCAAGGTGAGCACTGGGGGCAATATGTACCCATGAGCTGGGGGCAAATATATATCCATGAGCTGGGGCAAATATATATCCATGAGCTGTGGGCAATATATACCCATGAGCTGGGGGCAAATATATATCCATGAGCTGGGGGCAATATATATCCATGAGCTGGGGCAAATATATCCATGAGTTGGGGGCAATACTATCTTTTTTACATTGCAGGAAAAAAGGGTAAAAATATAGATTTTTTTGGGGGGGTAGGGGGGCCCTTCATGAATTCTTGCACCAGGCCCTCAGGTTTCTAGTTACGCCACTGAAGGGGGGGGTCAAGTTATTGAGCGACTTGAACGTGAACATCAGTATTTTAAACTGTATTCTGATGCATACAGGAAGCCAATAGAGGGACTGGCAGAGGGGGGAGGTACGTGAGGCGCGTCTGGTGAGAAAAATAAGACTGGCACCGGCATTCATTACAGACTGCAAAGGGGCAATATGGGTGTTAGGGAGGACAAAAAGGAGCGAGTTGCAGTAATCAAGCCGTGAAATGACAAGCGCATGAACCAGCACCTTCACGGTATCTTGCTGTTTGGATATGATTACGCTAAGGATTGTGTGAAAGGCTGAACTTGATGGATGCGTGTATTTTTTCAGCCTTCGTAAGGGTGTAGTGGGCGTAAAGTGGCATTCTTGTAGGTTTTATAGGTAAAATAAGTATTTTAGCAATATAAAAAATAATATTTTTTTGTCAACATATGGGCCCCTATTACATTCCTCGCGCATCGGCTTTGCGCATGCAAATGCGCATTTGCGCGAGGACAAATCCATTTGCGCAGAACATCGTATTTCAACGTTCGCGCAAACTATGCGCGTTATCTTTTAACGTGGATGGACTTACGCGAGCGTGATGAACTGTGCGTGTCCTATACTTAACATTGTGAGCGCAAATGCGTTAAGCGGATGGTATTTCAATAGATGCGCAACTTCCTACGAACGACGTTTGCGCGCATAATTTTAACGGCTTTGAAAACCTGGTGTTAACTGCAAAGCTGAACGTTCTGGCTGAAACAAAATACACCAGCACGAAAAAAAAAATACAGCACAGTATAGTTACACATTCTACACATACCCAAACAAAAAAATTGTGAATTCATGCATATTTTTTTTATTGCTGCAGCATGTATACTCAGATTTATTTTGACAGGCGCAAAAACGATAGTGAGTTAATTAAGGTGAATTGATGTCAATTAAGGTTCTTAATTCTGATTTGGCTGAATCCCGCGAAAAAAACAGTCCACGCACTGATTTACATGCGCAACGTTACTGCGCGCGTATTACACTTCGTTTTGCGTGGTTTTTTTTCTAACGTTATTTTTTGACGGATGAGAAAATGCGTTCGGATCCGAATATCACTTTAATTTTCGCGCGATAACGCTGGACGATGCGCGAGTGTTTCCTATACTCCATCTCAATCTTGTTCACCACAAGGGGATGGGAACTCCTGCCCATAGTGTTCATTTTTGGGGGTGTTGATTGATCTTAGTTTCCATAGATAAAAGTTATCAATATAAATGCTGAGAAGGCAAAGTATTAACCTAAAAAGATAATTATTGCTTTGGTAAACCTTTTGACACCTTTAAATGAAGTCACAATGTGCTTGATAGTAGATAGACTATATTTATAGTACAACTGAAAGCTACGTAAACAGGTGGAGTATGCCGTAACAGGGTGGTCCACAAGTTGTTGTACATTTCACAGAGAAACCATGGCTCTAAACACATCAACCTGCTTGGGCGTTGCTGCAGAACCCCAGGCACAGTTAAACTGAAATTATTATCTGCAGCCAGCAGGTGGTGCCAAAGCTCCACTTAATCTACATTTCTAAACTATAACATTGAACATGCTTGATAACAAATAGATCCCAATGGATTCGACAAGATAGTACGTCGAAAGCATTAGTCCACCAAGAAAAGTGCAGCGAAAAGTCCACGGTAGGTGTAGACGTGTACCATCGTGTTTGGCCGAATGGACGCAAGAAAGAATTTTGAGAGTTTCATTGATTTGTCTAAAACACGGAACAAGAAAATGACTTCTCGATGAATAAGCCAAAATACAAATCTCTCAAGAATTTATTTTGTTTGTGCATTATGCTTTAGTTGGTGTCAGTAAAATACGCAAACCACAGCATTAAATGCTGACGTTTCTGGCCTCCAATCTCCTCACCGTTGGCTGGCAATTAATGGGTTAAATCGCGTATATGCGGTGTTTGACATCCTCTGATTTAATCCCCCAACTACAGGTTTTGGTTTGGGGAACAGGGTTTGGGGAACAGGATTGCCCCCAGCAGTAGCAGCTCTGGTCACCTGAGCCAGTGCTGGGACAGGAAGTGCAGGAGGACAGGGAGGAGTCAGGGAGGCAGACTGTCTACCTGGCAGCCGGAGGCAGATGCTTTGTGGTCTGTGCTTCATGGAAGCACAGACCCCATTGCTGCATTGTTGGGCCAGCCCTACAGGGTGACAGCAGGCTAGATGACACCCCTGCCTCCCTGCTGCACCCGGGGCGGCCCGCCCTTCCACCCCTCCCTTAGTACGCCACTGTCCCCTATTCTTGTGGTCTTGGCGTTTGAGACTCGGTGGGCAACTCCCCTGTTCCCTCAGTTAACTCTTCACTCGCTGCCAACAAGTGTGAGTTTACTTAATTCATTATAGTTAGTTTTGTGGTAACAAGTGCGCAAGCTCATTTAACAGCAACGAACCGAAACAATTTGCTTAAATTTAATACAAATACTGAGTCCAATGAATCCCTACAAATACGTTGCCTGTGCAGATGTCTGGTAGGGTCATGGACAAGCCATTCTAGAGTCCAAATAATTTAATTGCGTTTATTGGAGAAAGAAATTTACAATATAGGTTCATACTGAAAATATTCTTAATCGAAATAATGACAAGAATAAGAATAATTATCATTTATTTTATTTTCTAGGTCCACCAGCTACTGAAAGAGGCACAGCATTTATTTTGAGTGTGGTTGCTTCTACCGTCCTAATTACAATAATCGTCTGTGTGTTGGTAGTCGTTGTGTATCGGAAGAAGTTTGCAAAAGGTATTTAAAAGAAAAACCAGTCCACAACAGTATTTGTCATGAATGTTTCAATGTTTAATCCGTGTATGAATTTTATTTAGCACTATTTGGTTTCTACGTGTGTGCGCGGAGTCTTTGGTTAGGGTATGCATCCATGGCATATTTTTTAAATTACAAACGTAAACTTAGAATAGAATATACTGCAACAAATGCACATTTTGCTTAACAATAATCCAATGTAACATTAGAAAAAGTTAAGTTTTATGCTTATTGTCCTGAGCCAATATCTAAAAAGTGTAGGAAATTGGTTAAAAATACTACCAATTCACACCAGCCTTAGTTATAGCTAGGTACCCAGGGCTGGATTTATAACTAGGCAGAGTAGGCATGTGCCTACAGGCGCCTACCACAAGGGGGCGCCTTGCTTTGTAAAATGTCGGTGACATTTCGGGGCGCTCTGAATAACCCTTCTTGTCCTTTATTAACCACTTGGCTACTATGGACGCGCTCAGCCCCGTCCAGCCAAGTGGTTCTCCTGTGCTATGGACGCGCTGAGCGCGTCCATGCACAGGAGGCAGCAATCCACCGGATTCCGCCGGATTGCTGCACCCCCCCCCGGTGCGGGCTGACATCTCGGATGTCAGCCCAGCACTCCGGGACCCCGGCGGGGCCATTAGATGTCATTGCGGCGGCGCGATGACATCTAATTCAGGCCCTCCCCCTCCCTCCCGATCGCCGGGGGGCACAGAGTTAAGGCAGGCACCGTTTGGAAGGGCACAGCCTGCCCTTCCAAACGGTGGCTGTCATTAACACCTGGGGAGCCGGATCACGATTCGGCGCTGAAAAGCACCGGATCGTTATCCTCGCCCGGAGCTGGCCGACATCTTGGATGTCGGCCAAGCCTCCGGGAACTCCCCCTGAGGACTGGCGTCATCGTGCATAGCACGATGACACCAGTCCTGGAGTTAACCCCTAGCTGCCAGCAATGGTGGAGATAGGGGGTTCCAATGAACCCCCTATCTCCCGATCCGTGGCAGCTAGGGGTTAATTTTTGATATCGTTGGATCGGCCAAAGCCTGGCCTTTCCAACGATACCAAACATGACCATGAAAGTTTTTTTTTAAATAAAAATTAAAAATAAAAATATATTTTTAAAAAATTCTAAAAAAAAATAAACAAGTTTTTTTTTGTTTTTGTTTTGTTAATGCAGCAATATTGTTCCCATTTCATTTATAATGTGAACAATGATGCTGCACTAACGGTTTTTGTATGCGGTGCGTTTGTTAAAAATAGTGACATTTTCCCCAAAAAAAAATGTAACGAGTCCCCATTTCTAATTTTTTTAACAAGCGAAAATATAACCGCAATTGCTCACATGTTAAAATGTGAAAAAAAAACACTTTACACATAGTAAATTATTTAAAATTCATATTTTATTGCATTTTTTGTTATAATATACAGACAGGACATGACGTATACATATAATAATGACATATTATGAATCTGCCAAGTCTGCCGGAAAGAACGATATATAATATGTCTGGGTCATATATCAAAATATGGCTTCAAAACGCGGTTAAACATGATGAGCGAAAGCGGTAAAAATGACCTCAGCACAGAGGTGTGAAAAGCCTCAGCAGCGAAAGGGTTAATTAACTTTTTTTTATTCCATTTTTAGCTCCACCATTAGAACTGACTCTCGTGCTGCCAGAATTTGCTCCCGCTCATGAGAATATGATTGTGATTTGCAACCTTAATGGATTCCATCCCAAGCTCATGAGCATCCACTGGTATCTTCAAAAAAACACGTGTGACCCTGGATCTGATCAATCGCCAGAGGAACCTCTTCTGTCCTTATCTTCTGATATCACAAGCCAATCGAAGACCAACTATGGAAGCTCATACAATGCAACATCACAGCTGTCTTATGTCCCCACCATACATGATGACGGGGCCACTATAGTTTGTGAGGTAAAGCATAAAGACTTGCAGACATCAATGCGAGAAGGGAAAATAATAAATGTTACAGGTAAGAGTTTCTTGGTTTGAGTTGCTAGAAAGGGTATTTATAAATATATCAATAAAATAGCTGCTGTCTCTGATTACTTTGTATCACATACATTATTTATAGAATGTCAGTGCGATTTAAGGAATATTTATATCTATCTAGAGCAGTGGTTCCCAACCGTGGTCCTCAAGTACTCCTAACAGGCTAGATTTTCCAGATATCTGAAGAACAATGCAGGTGTTGTTGGCTGCTTAGTTATTACATTATTAAGTCCCCATTTATCCAACCAAGTCAATCCTTAAAATCTGGACTATTAGGGGTACTTGAGGACCAGAGATGGGAAACAATGTTCTAGAGCATGACAAAACAGCTTTAGGAGAAAAGAAATGTAGGTGGTTTAAATGATCTGCCCTACGTTGAGTTCCTGCTCATGTCTTGTATGGTTATAAACGCTTGCTGGTGGTGCCTAGAGAGAAATCACCCGCTGTATCTTACATGCAGAGGAGGCTTCCTTGGCTTTTCATTTCTTGCTGCCTTTTCGATAGAAGCAGACTGTTTTGTATAGGGCATAGTCCTCTTTGTAATGGCAGCAACGGAGACCTTGTAGGACAGGCAACCTATGCCATTGTCCTTTCTCATAATTCTTATAAAACTGTATTTTGTTCTCTTCTACTCTAGAGGTTAATGATGTAGATGATGTCAGATGTAGATGTTTGCTTTGCTCAAGGAAACTATCAACTAAACCTTCCCTGATGAAGCCCATCTAAAGCTGAAACAATTGTTGGGGCTTGCGATATCTTTTGTGCGAAAGAAACCTCTGGCATTTTGGTGTGTGCTGCCCTCTTGGGTTAATACAGATCTGTCATGTATTCCCCACAGATATATGAAATCGGTCCCTGTACGCAGAGTCACCCCTACCCTTTCCGATCCTTAGAGTGGTTGGGTTGAGTGTATATATATATATAAGGATAGTATAAGTCAAAGACAGTATAAAACGCTTATTCCCATTATACCATGTGAAACAAACGCAATTAGAGGCTTTGGAACGTCAAGGCACCTCTAGTGAGGGTGAGTCCTATCCAAAAAATTAAGCCACAGGCTGCTGTGTAGTCAACCATAACGTGCCCATGCTACTTGTCAGTCATGAGGTAGACTGGAGGGCTTTTATTTAAGCTCCCCCAGAAACAAAATCCACCTTGGGATCAAAAAACAAAGACATGGAGCGGAACAGCTGCAATGATGACCTGGCTGGAGGTACATTAAAACATACATAGTACAGGAGGGGTGGGGTCGCTCCTATTCCCCGATGGGGCGGCTGCAACCACCAAATGTAAAGACAGGAGTTGTATACAGAATCGCATTTTGCCAAAGCCAAAGGTCAACACCAGAATCATTCTTTTGCCAGGGCCAGGGGTCAAACGCCAGAATCGTCACTATTCCAAAGCCAGGGGTCATACACCAGAATCGTTTGTCGCCAAAGCCAGGGGTCAATATACCAGAATCGTCAATAATACTAAGCCAGGGCTCAAATACCAGAATCGTCAATATATATATAGCCAGGGGTCAAAACACCGAGATCAATATATTTGATGAACACTAGGTAGCACTGCGGGATACACAAAACCACGTCAGCGCGCCATTCTCATCTGACTGCAGGGTATTTAAACCTGATGGAGCCGCGTCATAGCTCCGCGCTCTGCCCCTCCGACCGTCACATGACCGGCGCCGGCTTGTATTTCATCTGACGCTCGGCCAGCGAACAGCGCGGACGACACTGCCAGGCGCCGGAGGTATGTGACAAGATCAGTTTACATATAATGTTTCCTCTGTAATGGAAGCAACGTAGGACAGCTCACTAGCACTGATGTCTGTTCTCAGAGTATTCAGGAATTTAATGTTGTTCATTTTTGTATATATAAACATAATCAGAGTACTCTGTGACTTTTTTGTGGTTGGATATGCTTAACTTTGCTTTTGTGGCATTGCTATTTCCCTTTCAGCCAGACCTAAAAAAAGTTACATCACAAACTGGCCACAGGTTCCTCTTTTGGGAGATCTATTGAAGCTCAGTTGTATTGTAGAACAGTTTTATCCAGAGGAAATTACTCTGACATGGTTGAGGAACGGCGAACAGGTGACCAATGTCACTCAGTTTGGACCCTTTTCAACGGATGCTGAATATTTCACCGTCTGGAGCCAGGTGGAGCTGCTCGTGAGCGAGAACGATGATGGACTCACTTACACTTGCCAGATAAACCATAAGAGCTTGGGAAAGATAGAGGAGCTATTATATGAAGTCAACTTGAATGGTGAGTGTTTTTTAAAGTCCAACCCCAATGCTGAAAGACTACACAGGGTTTGTGATTTAGAATTTCAGTTGTGCAGCTTCTGCTACCCTGCCTAACATAGCTAGTCACAACACTGCAAACCCTTGGGAGAGTATGGCCTTCCAAAACAGAGTTGATACTGGCTGTCTGCCAAGAGACAACATTCAAATGTTCTAAACTCTGTATTTCATCAAAATTTCTTAAACACCTTTTTATTAACAAGTTCCTATGGTAAATAATTCTAATCCTTTTCCTTTAGCATAGATGCATTCAGAGAAAGTGGTACAAAGATGAGAGGTTCTGCATTTAGGGATACATATGCACATGATTTCAGTAGATCTTTTGGAGGCAGTACAAGGCTCTTCTATAGGGACGTAGAAAGCACAAGGCTTGGCTGAAAGATGGATGCATTGCTGGATGGTAGGAAAATTATGCTCTGCAGGGAAACACAATGAAATTTATGGAGCACGTACAACCATCTATAGTGGCATTAAGTGAAGGACAAGACTCTTTATGGGAGATATTGGGTGGTCACTGGCAATGGGAGTAGCCCACAGGTTCGAATTGCTAACAATATCAGCTTGTCATGATTTTGTCCCTGAATCTCCAAATTTCTTACCTGCGCCTCACCATTTAGTTTATCTTTAGTTTTATTAATGTAGAGCATGCTTTGTAGACCTAAGGCAAAGTATTATGTAAAGTCTTATCCTTGTATGTATGTGTATCTGTCACATTCTCCAATGTTGCCCTGAAGGTTCATAAAAGAAGGTTTTTTTTTTTAGCTGCGTCTGTTCTCCCATTCCTCCAGTGGTTAAAACCACTTGTGCTTCACATTGGTTTGAAGGAACACCACCAATGCAACAGTTACAAAATGGTGTATTGGTGTATCCTTTCAATAATTCTACTAGGGGCAGGACCTAGAGGTTCCGCCCATATTGTGTCGCAACCAATGGCCTTCTTTGTTAGGGTTTATTAGTCCTTCCCCTTCCTTGTTCCAGTGCTTTGTTGTGGTTTCTTGCTCATCAATGCATCCATTTTACTATTGCTTCATTTCCTGGTGTTTGCTTCTGGCTTGTCCACATTTACTCTCCTTTCAACGATACTCGATCCCGACTTGTCTGCATACCTTGTCTTCCTGTTGTTTACCTTGTCTTGTCTCCATGTTTTGTGCCTTTCCCATCCCCCAGACTCTGCTTTGTCTCAGACTACTCTATTGCTTTAGCCCAGACATTTTATGGACCGGTTTCCTTTTAGGCGTATTCTTTCTATGTGTGTTTGAGGTTTGCGTGTAGGGTATTCTCACCACAAAATTAATATCCATTTCTTCATTTCAGGTACACCACCCACTGTTAACTGGATCATAGCCAACCCTCCAAATCCCACCATTGGGAAAGACCTCCAACTACGATGTGAGATCAGTAACTTTTCACCCACAGAGATAACCGTAGAATGGCTCAAAAACGATATCTGTGTGAACACAGGGATTTCCAACTCTCCTTGTGTTGCCAGCACAAAAGGTGTCCATTCTATGTGGAGCTTTTTAAACATTACCCCTCAGGCTGAAGACGACAACTGTGTCATCACGTGCAGAGTCCAACACATCGCTTTAAGGGATGCTGAAGAAAGATCCTACCTTCTCCAATTACCAAAATGTGCAGCTTGACTCTAAGTTATACAGTAACAATTACTAAATTACAAGGCAGTTGCAAAATTTAAAGGTAGATTGGCCCAATAATAGGTGTTTTCCAATGCTGCTGTTATTCCAGTTTAGCTAGGTTGTTTTTTTCTCAACAAATATCAATAATAGTAAATAAATATATATTTAAGTGTTTTACATAAACCTATAAAAAAATGGTGCAAAATGACCATGATATTTTAATGAAAGAAAAAATAATATATGAAGTTTCCACATAATTGTGTGGACATACCTAACTGAGTAATGGTGATTTTTGAGAGATAGTAGACCTTAAATCACAACTGAGGCAGTTATGGTGAGGTACAGAATGGAAAAATCTGCACAAAGTTTTTAACCTTTGTGACTCGCCATTAACATCCTTACTATTTCAGCAGAACCACTCTACCAGCAGCTCAAGCCAAAATATATTTTACTATTACCTGATATCTGCAATGGTGCCTTGTGCTGCCATGGGTATCGCCTCCTAGTGTCCATAGTACTGTGTGGAGCAATCACATCCCTGTGCAAGCTTTCTGTGAGCTCATCTGACCAGGGACATGCAGGAACCGGGGAAGGACCATCTGAACTATTTGTTCAGTCTTCCTTTGCTCCTGGCCAGAGGAAGTGGCGTATCATACAGCCCTCTGCACCGTGGGTTTAGAGGTAAGTATGGGATTTTTCCATCCCTTTAGATTAACGTGTTAAGTGATTTTGCTTTTGCAGAATCACTTAACACCAGCTTTTCAAAGTCAGTATTCTTTTTCGACTACAGCTTCAAACGAGAAGAACGAGCCATGTAGGAATAGTTTGTTCTTCTCCTGCTAGATGCAAATTAACAGCTCCGATACAAAGTATAGGAGCCGTTAATTTCTAGTGATCTGACGCAAAAACGAACCACGAGCAGGGCTTGCAGCTTGGCTGTAATAGTGTTAGTAGTTGTTAAGCTATCAGCTGGAGTCAATGTGTCTATTGGTCCCAGTTGATGTGATTGATATGCCTATCATCCAGGTTGTGATCTGGCCCTAGGATAGATGGTGTGATGTGCTGTGGTATGTTTCCACGTCATAAAAAAAAAGTTTCTCTGTTTTTCTGTACTTTGCTCCATGCGTTGGGCATATTTACTGTAGACCATATACATACCCTACATCAATGTGTGTTCATGAATTTCACTATTCATACTTGAGGAAGATTCCGTGTCAGCTCTAGAGGTATGCGGGATATTTTGGTGTCTGGGTTAATGTGTGTATGAACATCTTGTTGATAAAGAGTTTGTAACTTTGTATTACTACATCAAAGGGTTAAAATATTTCATTGCTGAAGTGATAGAGCCTTGGCATCTTGGTTTGGTGCTTTAATTCACTGGCATGTATTTGTTTTATATTTCTTGAACTTGTTGCTAGATATACCTGTTGTTTTGTATCATCGCATGCTTTTAAATCCATGTATCTCTGAGTTATCACGGTTTTTTTCACAAAGCTATTTTATATGTAATAAATGTATATTTTTGCAGAACAACAGTGTGTTATTGTCTCTCTAAGCCAGGGGTCAGCAACCTTAGCCCTCCAGAGGTTTTGGAACTACATCTTCCATCATGCTCATCTACTCTTTAGATTGGCTGAGCCTCATGGGAAACGTGACTTCAAAACATCTGGAGGGCCAAGGTTGTTGAACCCTGCTCTAAGCTGTGCCTCTCAAGGTCTGGGGAGGTAGTCAGGTCACACTATAGATCAGTGTTTCTCAACCCTGGTCCTCAGGATCCTCTGTCAGGCCAGGATTTCCAGATATCTGAAGCACAGAACAAGTGATATTTTTTGCTGCTCAGTGATAGAACGATTACATTTGCATTTCTCGCAGGTAATCCTTAAAATCTGGTAAATTTACCTCTTAGAAAGCATTTAAGAAAAAATATCAGAAAGCGGAAAAAAGGTGTAGAAGAGCTGTCTGTGAAACACTCAATCTGATTGAAGGTGAGTTTAAACATTTAAGGGGTTATTCAGAGAGCACCGAAATGTCGCCGACATTTTGGTGCTCGCTCGTTCTCCGCAGTTCCCTGCACTTTGGGTAATCAAAGTTCCCCACCCTGCTGTGAATTCAGGGTCCCTGGAGTGCAGGGAAAACCTGCCGCAAACCCAACGAAAACCTGCCGGAACCGCCGCAAAAATCACGCCGGAAAAAGCCGCCGATCATTGCGCAGACCAGCCGCTGGAAAAAGCCAACAAGCTGACGAACAGGGTAAAATAAAATAAAAAACAATACACTTGAAAGTGGCAAAATTTAAACGATGTTTGCAAAAAGCTAGAGATGGAAAATGCCTGGAATTAACATGTAAGATCCTATGAATGATAATAAAAAGGTCTGTTACAGAAAAAAGAAAAAATGCTTTAAAAAAAGAAAACGGAAAAGAATTTCACAAAAAAATCCTGAAAAATACCTGAAAGATCCAAAAAAATCTGTAAATAAAGAGACTTTTTGCTGCAGATTAAAATAATAAACGGTTTATTAGATATTGAATTAAAACAGGAATATTTTTAACATTGAAGCCTATGGGGTTCGCCTGAATAAATCTGCCGAATGAAACAGCAGGGCACTTCGGCAACTTTTCACTGCTGTTCGGTGTTCTCTGACTAGATTAACCATTGCTTCTCTACGGGGAATTTCACTGCCTTCAAACAGGCACTGTACTTGCTGGCAGTTCGCCAAAATATGGTGAACTGCCTGCTCTCTGAATAGCCGAATGGCCCCAAAATGTCATTGCATGGGGAAATTCCCTGTTCGGTGACATTTCGGGGCCAGATCAGCTCTCTCTGAATAACCCCTTTATATAAATAAAGTCTAATAATAATACAATGAGAGTTTTCGTTACCAGAATGGAGAGAAAATCACATCGTAAAGCTAAGATCTTCACAAAGTTGAATAATTTTTTCAGGCTCTGTGTTGTGTGAGTCTAACATTGAAACGTTAAATTGAACGCTTTATGAGAGGTGATATAACATTAAGACAGGGATGCTAAACCTTGGCCCTCCAGATATTTTGGAACTACATCTCCCATAATACTCAGCCACTCGTTTGGAGCTCATGACAGAGTCATGTGAGAAATGTATTTCCAAATTATCTAGAGGGACAAGGTTGGTCACATCTGCGTTAAGGACCGTTGAAGAAAGAAAAGGAGCAAAGCGACTTTCTTATGTTTTTCTCTCCCTCTCTTCCATCCATATAATTTAACTGTATATGTTATTGTAGAACCTGAATTTATTTGCATCGTTTGATCCATCTTGAGCGTTTTTAAGGGTTGTGCCATTGTAAGGTGGCTGCATTTAATTGCTTATTTTTGTGACCTGTGATGTGTGAAATGACACTTATTTTGTTTCACAAGCATTTGTATAACTTTTTGAATTGTCATCTACTGTACTTCCCAAACTTTTACTTTAACTTCTTCTACTTTTCCTTTCATATCATCGATAACAAGTGATATTACTGTAAAGGGCTGGATGGAGTAGAGATAACATCAATGCTCTAGGACAGTGGAGACCGTGGAGACACAGGTTCAAATCCCAGCAAGAGCACCTCTCCAGTAAGTGTCCTTGGGCGAGATTCAAAGCGGTACATACTCGCCACTCAGGACGTACTTGAAAACACAAGGAATCTCAATGTATCCATCCTGGTAAAATACTTTCTCTAAGAAAAAAAATTAGGGCTACATCTGTCAGAAAGCACGGTTTTGCAGTATTTTCACTTAACTTACTTGATGTGAAGCATCTGAGTCTTTTTTGAGAACAAGACCTGAGGCTTTCTTCATCTTACATAGTTACATAGGCTGAAAAAAGACATGCGTCCATCGAGTTCAGCCTTTCACACATGACCTATTGCTGTTGATCCAAAAGAAGTAAAAAAAAACAGTCTAAAGCGCTCACCAATATGCAACACACTGGGAAAAAATTCCTTCTTGACCCCAGAATGGGACCAGATTTCTCTTTGGATCAAGAAGCTTTTACCCACATATTAAATATTATAAACCTTAATATGTTTTTGCTGGAAGTCATCTAGCCGTTGTTTATAAGTCTGTAGAGTCTCTGACCCAACCACCTCAACAGGCAGAGAATTCCACAGCTTTATTGTTCTCACCGTAAAATAACCCTTCCTATGCTTTAGGCTGAATTTCCTTTCGTCCAGTCTAAATGGGTGACCTCGTGTCCTGTGTATAGTCCTGTTAATGAATAGGTTTCCAGACAATGGTTTATAATGGCCCCGTATATATTTATATAAGGTTATCAGATCCTCTCTAAGGCGCCTTTTGGCTTTGAATATTTTCTTTTTTAACAAACAGGAATTTCTCTGTTCATTAATTTAGTTTCATTTTACTTCCTTCGTATCAGAGACCAGCAGGGGGATTTTACATCGCATTGGACATGTACTGTGCAGAAAATAGTTTTACATCATTACACTCTTTATTTTTGTTACATGTTATCTGTAAAAGGCTCAGATAAAAATAAAAAAAAAAAGAGTATTAACAATTATGAATAACTATGCAATAAAATTGGATTCTGAGCCATGGAAGATCCTTATATTCTGCCCCAAAGTACAACCTGTTTTCTCTCAGTTTTTTGGGTAGGTTGCTGATTATCAGGGTTATTCAAAGAGATCTTTCTTGGCCATTCGGCTATCCAGAGAGCAGGCAATTCGCCAAATCCCCATAAAAAAGCAATGCTTCAGCTATTCAGAGAACACAAACCAGCAGTGAAAGGTTCCCGAATTGCCCTGCCATTCGGTGGTTTCATTCGACAGGTTTATTCAGGAGAATCCCATAGGTTTCAATGTTAAAAATATTCCCGTATCTAATAATCGTTCATTATAAAATTCTGCAGTAAAGAGTCTCTTTATTTATAGATTTTTTTTAGGAAATTAAGCATTTTTTATTTTTTTTTCAAAAGTCCGATTTTGTTTTTGATATTTTTTTTAAGTTTACTTCTTTTTTCTGTAACATCCCTTTTTATTATCATTCCCTGGACCTCATATGTAAATTTCAGACATTCTCGCTCAGTAGTTTCTTTGCAAACAGCGTTTCACTTTTCAAACATTCATGCAAACTGTTTTCCTAATTTATTCACTCCATTCGTCTGCGGTGTCGGCTTTTTCCAGTGGCTGCGCTGTGTGTGATCGACTCATGCTTGGGTTTTTCCGGCGTCTTCGGGGGATTAATCCAGATGTTTTTGCTGGTTTCGGCGTGCATTCGCCGGGTTTTTGCGGTGACTTTTCGTCGGGTTTGCGGCAGCTTTTCCCTGCGCTTCAACGGCCCTCTGGTGCTTGCTGAATACACCGCAGGGTCGCCGAAATGGAATTGCCGAATCGGCCCAAATTGAAGAAAACGAAAAGTCACCGAACATGCGGTGACTTTTCGATTCTCTTTGAATAACCCTGCATATTTATCAAGAAGAATCCCTGACACATATAAAAAAAACCTACTTGAAACATGGCTTTTATAACATCAGCAGCACAATTCATGAGAGTCTGAATGCTGCACAATCCCTAATTTTAAACACCTTGAGACTAGTAAAACATAAACAGAGACAAATGTTCAAAACATATTTAGCTTTATTACAAAAATATATAAATACCTGTGCATATCAAAACCTAAAAATAAATAAATAGAATACATGCAGAAACTTGTGAATGGAAAGTGTTAGGAAGCCGGTAATCAGCAGCTGGCTTAATCATGTCCTCAACATGACACGTTCTTCTAGATTCCAGACATTTTTTAACTCACATATTCATGTACATTTGTAATCAGTTTTAATGGACGAATACTTCAAAGCTATTAAAATACTGTGCTGCCCCTTGTTCTTGCTCTGCTGAGAGACCATGCGGATCTGTCTACTACTCTTTGGGGCTTGCTTTTGTTACCCTGACGGAGCGGCAGGATCACTTCCCCCCCCCCCCCGTTTTTTCTTCCCCTTTTCTGGGACATTGGATAGTAACCTTGGCGAGCCGCTAGGACGGCAATCTAGGCTCTGGCCACGTGGCCTCTTCCATGGCCCCCGGTCTCCTTGGGTTTGCTGGGGTGAGCCAGAAATGCCACATTTCCCTGGGTAGTCACCTCCCTCACCCCCCCCATTTTGTTTCCCCATCTCTTTTTTCCCTCTCAATGTGTTTCCTTGACCCTATTTCCGGCAGGCCCTGCGTGGCCATCTTTTTTTTTTATCTTTCTTATTGTTCCTCTGTATTGCTGACGAGCTTTCATAATAAAAAATTAAAATAAAAAAAAATACTGTGCTGGAGAGGTGCGTTACACTGTGGGTGATACGTTCAGGAGGTGCCTTCTTCTCATTCGGGAGGCTAGTTGGGCGGCCAATTGTAAATTCCTCTTGATGCTGATTTGAACGATTGTGTGGACACAACTGTTTTCCTGAAACAATACATAAGGAATCAGAATGTGCTATTCACGTGGAAGAACATTAGGGTAGGAGGAGAGTAAGGAGCACGAGAGACAATTGGAAAAGATAAACAGATACAATGTGATCACATATCATTAATAAAAGCAGTAGAGTGGTCAAAGACAGGGCGCCAACATTAAAGCTTTGGGACAAATACATAGTACAACTATACAGATGACAGCTTTTTTATAAGTTTGTTTTTTAAGAATGCACTTTAAGGCTCCTATTACATTCTCAGCGCAAACTTGTACGCGTAAATTTTTTTCCGCGAAGCATCAAGCGTTATCGCATGAAAATTAACGGTGGTATTATAATCCGAACGCATTTTTTCATCCGTCATAAAAGAACTTCGTAAAACCGACACGCAAAACGAAGAGTAATACGCGCGCAGTAACGTAGCGCACGTAAATGAGTGTGCGGACTGTTTTTTTCACGGGATTCAGCCAATCAGAATTAAGAACCTTAATTGACATCAATTTACCTTAATTAACTTAAGTTTTTGCACCTGTCAAAGTAAATCTGTGTATACATGCTGCAGCAATAATAGAAACACGCACGAATTCACAATTTTATTGTTTGGGTATGTGTAGAATGTGTAACTATACTGTGCTGTATTTTTTTTTTTCGTGCTGGTGTTTTTCGTTTCGGCCAGGACATTCAGATTTGCAGTTACCACCAGCTTTTAAAAGACGTTAAAATTATGCGCGCAAATGTCGTTCGTAAAAAGATGCGCATCGATTGTAATACCATCCTCGTACCAGCGCACGAACGCATTTGCGCTCACAATGTTAAGTATAGGACGCGCACAGTTCATCACACTCGCGCAGGTCCATCTGCGTTAGACGTTAACGTGCATTGTTTGCGTGAACGTTGTAATACGACGTTCTGCGCAAAGGGTTTTGCCCCTCGCATTAATGCGTTTTTGCACACGCGCAATTGTGCGCGAAGAATGTAATAGGGCCCTAACTGTTTTATTTTATGTCATACATGCTGACTGGACAGTCATAGATTGTTTACAGGACCCAGACAAAGTCAAAGTAATACAAATGTATCCCTTACCTCCTTTTTTAAATATTTCTCCAGTAGATCGAAATAGTCTGATATTTGTCGTTGAAATTTAACATTTTCTGCTCCCTCTGGGATCTACATATTACAAACAAAATGTGGTTTAGTTAATACTATTTCAGATGCAGTTACAAGTTTTTATAAAGCGCTAACAAGTTCTGTAGCGCTGTACAATGGGAGGCAGAAGAAGAAATATAATACAGGTTCAACACACAGTACAGTAGGCGAGAGGACCCTGCTCAAGAACTTACAATCTAAAAGGATAGGGATGGAACAGTAGGTGAGGATTAATAGAGAATGTGAAATAGCGGGGTGCATGTGGGCTGTGTGGGAAGATGCAGTGGTAAATGAACAGTAGGGGATTAGGGAGTGAGATGATGTGCTTCTCTAAAGAAATGTGTTTTCAGAGACTTCTTGAAGGACTGGAGAGATGTGGAGAGTCTAATGTTGTGGGGGAGGGAGTTCCATAGAAAGGGGGCAGCTCGGCAGAAGTTTTGAAGGCGGGAGTTGGGGGTGCGGCTACGTGAAGTTGATAGCATCAGATTATTGGCAGAGCGAAGTGGTCGGGATGGGATGTACCTGTTAGTAAGGGAGGAGATGTAGTCAGGGGCGCGGTTATGGAGAGCTTTGTATGTGAGCAGCAGTATTTTGAATTGGATTCTATAGGAGACAGGAAGCCAGTGTAGAGATTGACAAAGAGGGGAGGTATGAGAGGTGCAAGAGGTGAGGTGGATGAGCCTGGCACAGGCGTTCATAACAGACTGCAGAGGGAGAACCTGGGATCTCTTAAGGCCAGAGAGATGGAAGTTACAGTAGTCAAGGCGGGAGATAATAATTTCCACATCTCACTGTAAATTCAGTTTGGAGTTTATAAGGTTCTTACACATTCATCCAGCTGGTCCGTCAGGTAATGGAGAAGGTGCTGCAGCTTCTGCCAGGGCTTTTCATGGCATTGGAGTCTCTTGTGGTGTCTTTCATAGAACAAGATGATGTGTCTGATAACTTCTCGCACAGCAATGGCTGCTTCTTCATCCTGAAATTTACATGTTGTTAAAATCTACTAAAAATAGTTCCGTTTTTCCCCTGAGCTAAATGTAGATTGTAACTGATTGTGCTCTGGCTGATGACTAAAACATACTTTGGTCTGGTTTGGCTGGTAAAAATCTGTGTTATTTTAGTACTTGGCAATAATTGTCCTGAACCTTCCTTTGATGCAATCATTTTTGATATTTCATTATCCCGGTGGACCACAATGTCAAAAGTTCAATAGTTAATGGATTTTGTACTTGCTTAGTCCATATAGCATAGATGAAGGTGTGTCTTGCTCTTACCTGTGAGATTTGGTAAAGATCATCAACATTTGGAAGTTCTGCAGTGCTTTGTGGGCAAATTCCAGGAGAAAAATCAAGAGAACTCTAGAATGAAAAAAAATCTAAATTATAAATAAATATCTAAACTAATAATTATTTGAAGCCATTACTCTCGCTGCTGAAGAACACAAGCAGGGTTATTCAAAGAGAATCGAAAAGTCACCGTACGTTCGGTGACTTTTTCGTTCCCTGGACTTCGGGGCGATTCGGCGATCCTATTTCGCCGACCCTGCTGTGTATTCAGCAAGCACCGCAGGGCCCCCTTTGTGCAGGGAGAACTCGCCGCAAACCCGGCGAACACTCACTGCAATACCCGGCGAACACTCACCGAGCACTCACCGAAACCCGCAGAAACAGCTGGATTAACCCCGCCGAACACGCCGGAGAAACCCGACCAGCCGCCGATCACAGCGCAGACCAGCCGCCTTATAAAGCAGACACGCAGACGAACGAGTTGGAAAAAAACAAGAAACAGTTTGCTTGAAAGTTTGAAAATGTAAACGCTGGTTGCAAAAAAACTACAGAATGAAAATGCCTGGAATTTACATATAAGATCCAATGAATGATAATAAAAAGGTCTGTTACAGAAAAATGGAAAAAAAAAAAAAAAACGATTGAAGAAAATAAGAACTGAAAAAATATTTTGCCCAAAAAATGCCTAAAAGATCCTAAAAATCTATAAATAAAGAGACTTTTTACCGCAGAATAAAATAATAAACGGTTTGTTATATATTGAATTAAAACGGGAATATTTTTAACATTGAAGCCTATGGTATTCTCCTGAATAAACCTGTCGAATGAAACCACCGAACAGCAGGGCATTTCGGCAACTTTTCCCAACTGTTTGGTGTACTCTGAATAGACGAAGCATTGCTTCTCTATGGGGATTTCACTGCTCTCGAACAGGCACCGTTCATTAACATGTACAGCTTGGAAAAAAGACGAGACAGAGGAGATATGATAGAAACATTTAAATACGTAAAGGGAATCCACAAGGTAGAGGAAGGGAGTATATTTAAAAGGAAACAAAGTAGCAAAACAAGAGGACATAGTCTTAGATTAGAGGGGCAAAGGTTTAAAAGTAACATCAGGAAGCATTATTTTACTGAGAGGGTGGTGGATACATGGAACAGTCTTCCAGTTGAAGTGGTAGAGGCCAAAACAGTAATTGAATTTAAGCAGGCATGGGATAGGCATAAGGCTATCCTAAACAAAAGATAAATCCAAGTAAAGTATCCATGTAATTGGGCAGACTAGATGGGCCGAAAGGGTCTTATCTGCCGACATTTTCTATGTTTCTATGTACATATGGCGAACTTCATGCTCTCAGAATAGCTGGATGGCCAGGAAAGGTAACCGTACGCTGAATTTCACTGTTCAGTTACCTTTCGGGGCCAGATCGTCTCTTTGAATAACCCTGAAGGGTTACAAAATGGCTTAAATGCAATAAAACACAAGGCAAATAATTTACTGCAGAAAAATGATTGAAAAAAGGTTAAAATCAAAGGCTTTCCCAAACCTGTCCTCAGGACCCTCTGCCTCGCCAGGTTTTCCAGATATCTGAAGCACAGCACAGGTGATATGATTTGCTGCTCAGTTCCCCAAGGTGTTCTGCAAAACCTGGCCTGGTTGAGGATCCGGAGGACAGGTTTGGGAAACACTGCGTTAGACTATCAATCAAATATCTGCTGTATGCTTATTTCCCAGGGGGCTTACCTTTCCATTCTTTCTCCTATTCTCTTTCCCACACTCACTTTTTTTTTCTTTTGAACCATCCCCCTCCATATGATGTATTACCCGGATCAAGTATTGGCTATACCGAATCAATTCGAACTTATCGTTATGCCGATTTCCGTAAAAAATTCAAGAGCTGAAACGTGTTGATAAATGAGTTTTGAGGCAGGGAAACAGAGGGAATCAGAATAAAATCTTTTTTTAAACATCAGATATTTCTATTGTCATGTTTAAAGGCTCAAAACTATATAATGCTGGCCAAAAATATGCTTTTTTGGCCATTTTACCCGACATTCTTCTTACAGACCAGCGGCGTTTTTCATATATCGGCTCTGGGTGTTTTATTTTAAATGAATCTGCCAATATGTGGAAAAAAATAGCATCCACAAGCAGCTGATAATTTTTTCAAAAAACGTCCAATGTAATTAAATCGAGCCCCAAGTCAGATGGGGGTTATTCAGAGAGCACTGAAATGTCACCGACATTTCGGTGCTCTCTCGTTCCCCGCATTACCCTGCACTTTGGGGAATCAAATTTCCCCACCCTGCGCTGAATTCAGCATTCGCAACAGGGTCCCCAAAGTGCAGGGAATCGGCCGCCGAATGCCGCCGCCAACCTGCTGCAAACCCGCTGCAAGGCCATCGCCCACTGCCGCAACCCGCTGAACATCCGCCACAAACACTCCAGACAGCTGCCAAACGCAGTTGCCGAGCACGGCGTGACCAGCCGCAGAACAAAGCCAACAAGCCATCGGAGGAAAAAAAAACAAAAATAACAATACGAATTAAAGTGTCAAAATTGAAACGCTGTTTGCAAACAACTACTGAACGTAAATGTATGGAATTTACATATAAGGTCCTATGAATGATAATAAAAAGGTCTGTTACAGAATCAAAGAAAAAACGGTTTTAAAAAAACCAGTAACTACATTTTGCCGAAAAAATCCTGAAAAATGCCTAAAAAAATCAGTAAATAAAGAGGCTTTTTACTGCAGATTAAAATAATAAACGGTTTATTAGATATTGGATAAAAACGGGAATATTTTTAACATTGAAGCCTATGGGGTTCGGCTGAATAAACCTGATGAGTGAAACCACCGAACAGCAGGGCACTTCGGCAACTTTTCACTGCTGTCCAGTGTTCTCTGAATAGATTAACCATTGCTTCTCTAGGGGGGATTTCACAGCCTTCGAACAGGCACCGTGTTTGCAGGCAGTTCGCCAAAATTTGGCGAACTGTCTACTCTCTGAGTAGCTAAATGGCTTAGAAATGTCACTGTACGGGGAAATTCCCTGTTCGGTGACATTTCGGGGCTCTTTCTGTATAACCCCTAGATGTAAACTTGCCTGATCCACCAAAGTCTATAGTGGAAACAATACAACAGCTCTGGTTAGGTTTGCACATGACTTGGGAAATAGACCCTAGAACCTTGAAGCATGGGTTGGATGACACTCATATGAGCAGAAACAAAAAATGTGTGCATTGATGAAATCTCAATTTTATCACGGAAATAGCCTTTTAAACAAATAAAGAGGACAAGAGAGAGGAGCCGATCAGTTGGCGAAACCCACCATCTGGTTGAAGGTCTGCAGGACTTGTTCATTCAGGTATTCCTGTTGAGGTCGTAGCCATTTGCAGTCTTGAGAATAAATGACGGTGATCAACTTCAGCAAGAAGAAAATGGTCCACTGACCTGTGCGAGGCATCGTCACTGGGATGGAAAGAAAATCACAGTGTAAGTAAAGCTGGATCTTTGTTGTGGACAACAAGTATTAAAGAAAGGAGATGAGCAGATACCTTACCTTGTGGTGTTGGACTTTGTCCTGATTCTACACAGAGCCGCTTCTTTACTGATCTCCATCTTCCCAGGTCCCTTATATTGTGAGAGAAGGTTAAGATGTTTGCAAAGGGACATTGTCTTTTGCTTTCCAAACTATTGTACGATTTTTTGCAGATACTTTCCTTTCATATCAGCCACCAGTAGGGGGATTTTACATCAGATTGCTTACAGCTCGATGATATAATATTCAAAAAGCACCAATTTGCATCATTTTCACACAACTTTCTGGATCTAATCTGAGAATGAAACACAGAACGTGAATCTTCGACTTAGTAAACTTAAAATCCCATTTTCAGAACTTTAAAATTTCCCGTTTTGAGGATTCTACCTAAAATAGCTGAGATAAAGAACATTGATTTGATGCGAAAAATTCTGATTTAAAAATAAAAATAATCGGATGAACATGTTTTTGTGTATTTAAATGTGCAATTCTGCCTAGGACATATTTGTGGTTACGTTTTTATAAATCTTTAATTATGAAACAATTATTCCTAGTTGAATTTATTCAGGAGAATGTTTGGATTTACAGTGTAGCTCTCATAAAGGATGAAAAGTGTCAATCAAGTGTTTTTAACAGCTCTTGTTCATGTTGAAGTTGCATCAGTGATATTTGGCGAACATTTCGGGGCCAGATCGGCTCTCTCTGAATAACCCCTATAATTTTTGCTTTTAATGCTCTTTACATTATGTCTATTATGCTCAAGGTTAACAAAGAGACTGACAAAGGGGCGAGGTGTGGGAGTTGCCGGATGCTGTCATGGCTCGCGCAGTCACCGCCGCAGGAAGGCCCAGACTGGTGCTTCTCCACTGTGAAAAGCCCTGGCAGCATCTTTCCTGCGATATCCTGATTATTCCAGCTCTCCTGCAGGCACCACAGGTGCTCCCTCTTATTAGCCCTGGACTTCCCTACGTAACTCAGTCTCACCACTTCCTCTGGGCTTCTGCTTGCTCAGGATTCCGCTCCCAGCTAAGCAAGAGGCTTGTTTCCCTGTCTCCAGTTGCTATGTTCCCTGTGGTCCTGCTTTCAGCCTTTGTGTTGCGTCTCCGGTCTCCTGCCACCGGTGCCCCTGCATCTCTGGTCACCTGACTTCATTGCCCCTGCATCTCTGGTCACTTGACTTCATTGCCCCTGCATCTCTGGTCTCCTGCCTCTAATGCCCCTGCATCTCCAGATCTCCAGCCTCCTGCCTCCAGTGCCCCTGCATCTCTGGCCTCCTGCCTCCTGTGACCCTGCATCTCCGGTCTTCTGCCCTGCCTTGTTGTTCCAAGTCATCAGCCAGTCCTTTTCCTGTCCCACCTGTCTCGTGTTTCCTGGAAGTCTCCTACTGTGATGCCCTGAGTGTCTCTCTGTGTGTCTTGTTCCTCCCTTCCTTTTTTCTCCTTTCTGCCTCTAAACCTCTGGTCAGCCCCATTCCTGCCCTGCCCCCAGGCATGTATTGGTCATTGGCTACGTTTGCAGATGCTGGGGCTGCGCTACAGCCCCTTCCCCAGCATCCCCTGTCACAACCCGCTACGCGCGCTGCTGCGCAAAGACGCCGGGTTAAGCCGCTCACTATCTGTCTATCCTAGACCCAGATAATCACGCGCGCTTATCTACCCGTCCCGGCCACACTTTCTCTCACAACAGGCACGTAGAGCGCGATATACTGATCCCAGGATTGCAACGCAGTACAAATCTTCTCTTGAAGCGGGTACTGACTACGTCTCCCACAATCCCTGAGCTCACTTTCTTATTCTATTAGTAACACTGCCACCAGTCCTCATGGACAGTACGCGCATCGCAACAAGAGACGCAGGGCTTAGCAGCCGCACTATCCTAGACTCGGACAGTGACTACAGATCCCCACAATCCCCTGCTGTTTCCTGACGACCGCAACACGCAATTTCTTATATATATAACCGAGCTTAAAGCAAATAGCAATACTCTCAATCTCTTAGTTAGCGTGGATCTCATCAGCCAGAGTCAAAACTTAAATACTTTTTGTTTATTTATGATATAGAAAGAATCACAGTGCTTTGTTACAGAAAAAATTATAACTAGAATAAATCAATTAATTACACACTACACAGCAAATAAAAGAAAAAGGGGGAACCATAGAGCAATTACTTATGAAGAGCTATTCATTAAGCTAGCATCAATGGTCTCCTGGAGCCTGGAGATAGAGCATGGACAGATCAGTCCTCCTTCGAAGGTACCCCAAGTGATCAGCCAAAGCACATGGCCAGTTTTCAGAATTTATTAATTTCCTGATCCTTCCAACCCCCACCCACAAATGGCCCAGGTTCCAGTGCTACATATCCCAGAGTGCCCTTCTCGCTCGTGCTCCGTACGCTTGTCAATTAATCTTTAATTGCCCAAAGGTGTCCCTCTTTCCCCCAGACCCCCCTTAGAGATCAAGGATGTGCTTCCTGTCTTTGAAGATGGGGTCTAAATCTTGGTGCCGGGCTGGCTGCCAAGGTGTGAGTACTATGTCAGAGTACAAAGGACATTCCCTTTTACAGTTACGTGTTATATCCTCCCCCCAAGGGAGAAAGCTAACCATTTTAATTACATTTTAGCAGGTAAAATGCTAATTACTCACCAGCTGTGGACACAGGGATACGCTTCCCAAATGGTCAGACCCCAATATGAATATGAAGATGGAGGGGAAGATATATATATATATATACAGTGGCAAGAAAAAGTAGGTGAACCCTTTGGGATTACGTGGAGTTTTGCATGTATTGGTCATAAAATGTGCTCTGATCTTCATCTAAGTCACAACAATTTGAAAAACACAGTCTGCTTAAAAGAATACAACACAAACATTATATGTTTTCATGTTTTATTGAACATAACATGTAAACATTCACAGTGCAGGGTGGAAAAAGTATGTGAACCCCTAGCCTAATTACTTCTCCAAGAGCTAATTGGAGCCAGGAGTGAGCCAACCTTGAGTCCAATCAGTGTGATATTATTGGATGTGTTGCTGAAAGCCGTCCTGCCCTTTAAAAACACACACCAGTTTTGGGTTTACTGGTTTCAAGAAGCACAGCCTGATGTGAACCATGCCTCGCAGAAAAGAGCTCTCAGAAGACCTACGATCAAGAATTGTTGACTTGCATGAAGCTGGAAAGGGTTACAAAAGTATCTCCAAAAGCCTTGATGTTCATGTGTCCACGGTAAGACAGACTGTCTACAAATGGAGAAAGTTCAGCACTGTTGCTACTCTCCCTAGGCGTGGTCGTCCTGTAAAGATGACTGCAAGAGCACAGCACAGAATGCTTAATGAGGTAAAGAAGAATCCTAGAGTGTCAGCTAAAGACTTACAGAAATCTCTGGCACATGCTAACATTTTGGTTGACACATCTACAATAAGGAAAACCTTAAACAAGAATGAAGTACATGGGAGGACACCACGGAGGAAGCCATTGCTGTCCAAAAATAATATTGCAGCACGTTTGAAGTTTGCAAAAGAGCACCTGGATGTTCCACAGCACTACTGGCAAAATATTCTGTGGACAGATGAAACCAAAATTGAGTTGTTTGGAAAAAACACACAACACTATGTGTGGAGAAAAAAAGGCACAGCACACCAACATCAAAACCTCATCCCCACTGTAAAACATGGCAGAGGGAGCATCATGGTTTTGGGCTGCTTTGCTGCCTCAGGGCCTGGACGGATTGCTGTCATTGATGGAAAAATGAATTCCAGAGTTTATCAAGACATTTTGCAGGAAAACGTAAGACCATCTGTCCGCCAACTGAAGCTCCGAAGAGGATGGGTGATGCAACAGGACAATGACCCAAAGCATACAAGTAATTCAACAAAAGAATGGCTTCAACAAATCAAAATACGCCTTCTGGAGTGGCCCAGTCAGAGTCCTGACCTCAACCCGATTGAAATGCTGTGGCATGACCTTAAGAGAGCGATTCACACCAGACATCCCAAGAATATTGCTACACTGAAACAGTTTTGTGTAGAGGAGTGGTCCAAAATGACTCCAGATCGTTGTGCAGGTCTGATCTGCAACTACAGGAAACGTTTGGTTGAGGTTATTACTGCCAAAAGGAGGGTCAACCAGTTATTAAGTCCAAAGGTTCACATACTTTTTCCACCCTGCACATGTTCTGTTCAATAAAAACTTGAAAACATATAATGTTTGTGTTGTATTATTTTAAGCAGACGGTGTTTTCAAATTGTTGTGACTTAGATGAAGATCAGAGCACATTTTATGACCAATTCATGCAAAACTCCATGTAATCCCAAAGGGTTCACATACTTTTTCTTGCCACTGTATATATATATACAGGCAGACCCTGATATAGATAGAAATACAGATCTAGTCTGCCACATCCCCTCCATGGCGTCCATAGGACTACAAGGAGCATTGTGCTGCTGGGTCACATGACTGGCAGGATCTCGCCTCTCACGAGATCCTGCTGGTCAGCAGAGTGATCGCAGAGGGAGACAGGGGACTTTCTTTCCCCAGTCTCCCACTGCTCATGCCGGCCAGAAGTAGCAGATCGGGCCGCTGTTCTCGCCACAGGAAGAGAGCTGAGTATGTGATTTTTGGGGGTGTTTTGAGCTGCAGGTAACGGATTCTGCAGAAGCGCAATCCATTACCTACACCTCTCAGCTGGTGATAACTTTTTCGTTAGCTCCAGCTCTTAGTAACTAGCATTAGGACCAAGTGATCTTAACGGCAGTTAATCTGTTCTTTCACTTTGCACTCCCCATGTTAGGTATAGGGAGCGCAAAGTACAGTAAACTCGCGCAATGAATCGCAAATTAACGAGCGCTATCGGGTTTTTGACGCAGCGCTATGACCTCCATTAAGCTAGCGCTGATGCTAGTGTTAGCTTGAATGAGGTGATAGATAGCGCCCATTATGTTTTAAGGTTTATTTAGGATTCCACACCTAATAAACAATAATTACCCTAAGGAATAGCTTCATTGGAAAGAAAAGGTAAGGCAATATTCATCCCAACAATGTGTTTTGTGGGTATGTGGGCCTTGTAGCAACAGAGATAAGAGGATCTAAATGCACCACCCCAATGCATTAATAAACTGAACTCATTGATGATGGTTGGTTGGTGACTTCATCACTTTGCACCACAACCTCCCAACCAGTGAAAAACAATGAAGTGTACTATTATCCATATATATATATATCTGTACGGGCAGCTTGCTGCCTTGTCTTGCCATAAATTTCCATGGAAAGAAAGTTAGCAATTAATGTTTTCGTAAATGAAATTGACACAAAATGCTAGAAATTTTTGTGTCTCAGGAGGTTCTTATATATTTTAGAAATTATGACACATCCAGTTGAAGCATAAGTAAATATAAATATTTGAACACTATAGAAATGTTGTAACGTTAAACAGGAATTCAACTTGATAGGTTCTTTTAGTTTCCATTGGCATTTAGTTACAGAATATGTGACGGTATTTCAAGGTTTTTACGCCATCTATAGGCTTGGCAAGAGAGAGCATTAGATATTGAGCTGGATAAACATATTGGCTATGGGACATGTGTTCAGGAGACAACTTCTCATTCAAGAGAAGAGTTGATCTGCCATTTGTAAATTCCTCTTGTTGTTGACTTGGATGATGGTGCGGACACATGTATCATCCTAAAAAAATAAGATACTATCAGGGCTATTCAGAGAGAGGTGAAAATCTTGAGAATGACTGGAGAATTGAAAATTCCAGGTCAAAATAGTCAAACCAGAAATATTCTCCCATTTATCTCTCTTTCCAAATTGGCTATTTGGTCTAGATTGTTCGTTCTCCTGGCAATTCTCAAGGTTTTCACCTCTGTCTGACTAGCCCTGTATAAGGGGTTATTCGGAGAGAGCCGATCTGGCCCGGAAATGTCACTGAACAGGGAATTCCCCCCATATGGTGCCATTTGGAGGCCATTTGGGTATTCAGAGAACAGGCAGTTCGCCAAATTTTGTCAAACTGCCAGCAAGTACGGTGCTTGTTCGAGGGCCGTGAAATCCGCTATAGAGAAGCAATGGTTTGTCTATTCAGAGAACACCGAACAGCAGTGAAAAGTTGCCGAAGTGCCCTGCCGTTCGGTGGTTTCATTTGTCAGGTTTATTCAGGAGAATCCCATAGGCTTTAATGTTAAAAATATTCCAGTTTTAACTCAATATCTAATAAAGCGTTTATTATTTTATTCTGCAGCAAAAAGTCTCTTTATGCTTAGATTTTTTTGGATCTTTTAGGCATTTTTTGGGATTATTTTTGTCAAAATTTTGTTTCCGTTTTTTTTTTTTATTGTTTTTTCATTTTTCTGTAACAGACCTTTTTATTATCATTCATTGGATCTTATATGTAAATTCTAGACATTTTCATTCCGTAGTTTTTTTACAAACAGTGTTTTAATTTTCAAACTTTCAAGCGTACTGTTTTTTTTTTCACCCCATTCGTTTGCGTGTCGTCTTTTTCTGCGCTGTGATTGCCGGCTGCACTGATTTTTATGGCGTGTTCGGCTTGGTTTTTGCGGCTGTTTCTGCGGGTTTTTGGTGAGTGTTCGGTGGGTGTTCGGTGTGTTTGCGGTGAGTTATCTCTGCACTACGGGGGCCGTGCAGTGCTTGCTGAATACACCGCAGGGTCGGTGAACTAGGAATCGCCGAATTGCCCCGAAGTGCAGGGAACGAAACGTCACCGAACGTGCGGTGACTTTTCGAATCTCTTTGAATACCCTGTATGAAAAAGATTAAAAATTTGTGTACCACTTTGTCTTTCTTGTCTTTCTCCTCAAGGTAAATGTCAATGTTATTGGTATGAATTTCTGCATTTTTCTGTCCCGGACATACTGACAGTTTTATTATTTTTAACAATAATCAGGCTGAATCGTTAAATTTTTACAAATTATTTTTTTTTGCTGTTTTTTGCGATTTCATGTAAAATCTTCCTATACTGTAAAGATAGTTAATAATAAATTAAATGGATCAGTTTGAACACTATAAATATTTAGGGCAATGTGGTCTGACTTGTATAAAATCCAAATATCTGGAACCCTAATATTCTGGATCTCCTTCACTGCATGGCTAGCTCAATACAACAAATGTCATCTTGTCTGAAGCCTACATTATCACATATTGAATCCCATGAAACAAAAAATTAAGTTAATTATATTACTTTTATTAAAAAATACCCCACCAAATCGTTATAAAGAAATAAAACATTCGGAAACACATCCAGAAGCATAAGTAAATATAAATATTTGAATACTATAGAAATGTTGTAATGTTAAACAGGAATTCAGCTTGATAGGTTCTTTTAGTTTCCATTGACATATAGTTACAGAATATGTGACGGTATTTAAAGGTTTTTATGCCATCTATAGCAGGGCTCAAAATTTCAAGTCCCAAGCTACTAGCCAGGCCTTAAGAGTTACTTGCCACTAGATGCCCCACCTAACCCCTTATCCTGCCTTGCCTCTGCATTCCCACTCGCTCTCATGTAATTTCCACTCGCAGAATGCGAGCAGGCGAGTGGAAATTTTGAGACCTGATCTATAGGATTGGCAAGAGAGAGCATTAGATATTGAGCTGGATAAACATATTGGCTATGGGACATGTGTTCAGGAGACAACTTCTCATTCGAGAGAAGAGTTGAGCTGCCATTTGTAAATTCCTCTTGATGTTGACTTGGATGATGGCGCAGACACATGTATCATCCTAATAAAATAAGATACTATAAGGGGTTATTCAGAGAGAGCCGATCTGGCCCTGAAATATCACTAAACAGGGAATTCCCCCATATGGTGCCATTTCGGGGCCATTCGGCTATTCAGAGAACAGCCAGTTCGCCAAATTTTAGCAAACTGCCAGCAAGTACGGTGTCAGGTCGAAGGCAGTGAAATCCCCCATATGTTTTTATGCAATATCTAATAAACCGTTTATTATTTTAATCTGCAGTAAAAAGCCTTTTCATTTACTGATTTTTTTTTAGGATCTTTTAGACATTTTTCTGGATTTGTTTCGGCAAAATCTTTTCCCTTTATTTTTAGAAGCATTTTTCTTTTTTCTGTAAAAGACTTTTTTATTATTATTCATAGGATGTTATATTTAATTCCAGACATTTTAGTTCAGTAGTTTTTTTGCAGGCAGCGGTTCAATTTTGACACTTTCAATCGTATTTTTTATTATTTTTTTACCTGCCCAGCAGCTTGTTGGCTGCGATTGGTGGCCTTCCAGCGAGTTCGCAGCTGATGTTCGGCAAGTTTGCGTCGGATGTTCGGCGGGTTGATGGCAGCGCGCAACAGGTTTGCAGTGGGTCTGCAGCGGCATTCGGCGGCCTGATCCCCGCACTTCAATGCTGAATTCACAGCAGGCTGGGGAAATTTGATTCCCCGAATTGTAGGGTAGTGCGGGGAACGAGAAAGCACCAAAATGTCAGCGACATTTCGGTGCTCTTTGAATAACCCCCTTGGAGTGCCTATTTCATCTTTACTTTGTACATTATACTGAAAAGAAACACAGAAACACATGGCAACAAAATTCTAAGAAGGTTCTGGTAAACAAAAGCAGCACCTGAGGAGACAAATCCCAAGGGAGGAGCAGGTAAGTTATTGAAATTATTAAGCAGAATGGAGTTAGAAGTCACAGATTTGACTGAGCAGAGAAAAATAAAAAATAAATGGGAGAATATATAGCAGGTGTCAAAGAAGAAAAACAAGGGTACCAACTCTTGGAAGGATGCAGATTTCATCATGGAAGGGGAATATCTGAGTGAGAATATTTGTCTTCCAGGCACTGAGGTACATTATTCAAAATGAAAATCACTGAGAGCAGGGGTGGGTGTTTCATGTATAGAAATGAAGACACTGCAAGCTGCTTGTGTGAGGAATCATGTTGGATCATAGAACTGCCTCCAGGTCAGAGGTCAGAACAGGAAACAGGAAGTATAAGCATAATCAATACACAACATCTCCCTTTTTTAACATTCAATACAAACGTAGTAAACAATTAACCTAAAACAGATCCCGAACAGTCACAAACATAGCATGCTGAGTGACTGGTAGGTACACTACAGATTGAGTCTATCTGGCGGTCTTGAAATTCGACCGCTACGCAAGGCCACAGAGATTTTGCCTGGGGAAGGTCGTGCAGCTCCAGTAGGCATTGATACAGAGCCGCCCTCCCTCCTGGCTGGGGTGTTCGGCACAGACAAACTTGATGGTACATGTGGCTGTATTATGTCATTCTCAATGTATCCTTCTGAAAGGACAGCAGTATTCCCTCCGCTTTGCGGATGCGGTCCAGGAGCATTGAGTACCTCGGGAGGAGCACGTGTAGGAGGCACATAGGCTTGTATGGGGAGTCGCTCCGCTCTTCGCAAGGCCACCCGATTGCGGCGGTAGAGACTGCCGTCTACATCCACAAGATATGAGCGAGGGGCTACACGCTGAACACAGGAACCCAGTCTCCAGCGACCAGTCCTGTCACCAGGAAGCGGCTTCATACGGATTGGCTCGCCAGTGCTTAGTTCAGGTAAGTCCTTAGCAGACACATCATAAGACAGTTTGGCAATCTGTTTCCTCCTTCGCAGTTTCTCTAGGACACCTGTAACCACACAAGGTTCAAGTAATTTGTTGGCCACAGGCAATAAAGTTTTCAGTCTCCTTGACATTAAGCGTTGCGCAGGACTACTGTCCATGCCTACGGATGGGGTGTTCCTCCAATGTAGAACGGCTTTCCACGGGTCAGTACCATCATACTTGGCCTTCTTACAAATATTCTTCACAATCTTGACAGCCGATTCCGCTTTGCCATTCGCTTGCGGGTGCCGAGGCGATGAGGTAACGTGCTCAAATCCCCAATCTGCAGAGAACCGTCTGAATTGCTCACATGCGAATTGAGGTCCGTTATCTGAGATAACTCTATCCGGCTGGCCATAACGTGCAAACTGTACTTTGCAACGCCTGATTGTAGTATCAGCAGACAGGTCAGGAAGTAGCTCAATCTCCCAAAAGTCAGAATAGTGATCAACAATTAGCAGAAAATCTTGCCCAGCATAATTCAATAAATCCATGCTTACAATTTGCCACGGCCGGGTGGGCAGCACATGCGACATCATGGGTTCTTTCTGTTGTGCCTGTGCATATTCATTGCATGCCGAGCAATGGCTAACAAAGTCTTTAATCTCATTCTGCATGTTGGGCCAGTATAGGGTATCTCGTGCTTGCCTATAGCATGCTTCTCCACCAATGTGACTGGCATGAATACGTGTCAGCATCTCTGATCTTAAAGATTTAGGAATGATGACCCTCGGCCCCTTGTATAGTATGCCATCCTGAATGCCGATTTCATCTCTGAAGGTCCAATATTCTCTTGCAGTTAATGGCACCTCCTCCTTGGAATCAGGCCAACCATCCAGAACAACATATTTAAGAGCTTGCAAACTCTCATCGGTTTCAGTGTGCTGTTTTATCTGAAGCAATCGTTGGTCCGTGACGTTCAAATAGTCTGAATGATTAATCTGTGACAGGACATCCAGGTCCTGTTGAACATTGCAAACTGTGTGTTGTGCATAGTCGGGTGCACCTCCAGCTGCTGTAGCTCTGCTAAGAGTGTCACTAATATACATTTCCGGGCCAGGCTTGTAGACAACATTTAGGCAATAGTTTTGTAGTGTGAGCAACATGCTCTGTAGGCGTTTGGGCACACACAAAGAGGTTTCTTGAAAATAGAAATCAAAGGCTTATGGTCAGTTTCCGCCGTGATCTCGTCGCGACCATAGAGGTAGTGGTGAAAGCGCTGGCAGGCAAACACTATACTCAGACATTCCTTTTCTATTTGAGCGTAGTTTTGTTCAGTAAGAGTCAGTGCTCTTGAAGCAAAAGCGATAGGCTGGCCAGCTTGCAATAGGCAACACCCAAGTCCAGTTTTGCTTGCATCACTTTGAATAGTTACAGGAGTAGTAACGTCATAGTACTTCAGGACAGGTGTATCTGTGACCAAATGTTTGATGTCCTGCACTGCATTATCATGCTTGGGAAGCCAATGCCAAACAGCGTCCTTGTCCAGAAGCCTTCTCAATGGCTCGCAGACCTCTGAGAGATGAGGTAGGAATTTTGCCAGGTAGGTAACAAACCCAATGAAGCGCTGCAGGGATTTCACATTTTCCGGCTGTGGCATATCCAGTATGGCTCTGAGTTTGTCTGGGTCAGCCTTCAAACCCTCCCAGGATAGGATGTGTCCATGGAAGCGGACCTCTTTGACCTTGAATTGCAGCTTTTTTATGCCAAGTCTTAATTTTACCTGCCTACAACGATCCATCAGTTCCAGCAGTTTGCCATCATGATCTTGCTCTGCTTCGTCATCTGTGTCCCCACAGTATTTGCATGCTGTAAGGTTGGCAGCGTTTGCGCTAATCAGGCGGCGTTGCTGCGGTTTGCTTGTGTTATAACGCTGCATTGCAATGTTTATGCTGTCGGTCCTCTGTCTGTCCTGTTCCATGACTTTCAGACGTCTGTCAGTGAGCTCTGCTGTACGGCACGTTTCAATGGCTATGTTTAGAGTTAAGTCATGTTCTCTAAGGAGGCGCCTGCGTGCGCTCTCACTAGCTATGCCCAAAACAATTTTGTCTCTTATTAATTCATCTTTGAGAGCTCCATATTCACAAGTTGCTGCCTTTTCTCTCAGGCGTGTAACAAACTTATCAAAAGATTCTCCCTCTTCTTGTTTGCAGCACCCAAACACATACCTTTCGTAAATTATGTTTTTAGCAGGTTTGAAATAAGCTTCCAGTGCTTGTAGAATTGCTGTAACATTTTCTTGCTGCTCCGCTGTGAGGTTCACATTGTGTTTATACACATGCCTGCATTCACTGCCCATCACTCTCCTCAGAGTTGCTGCCTGCACTGCTGCAGATTTCTCATTCAAGCCTGTAGCCAGGGAATAATCTTCAAATTCAGCTCTGAAAGATTCCCAGTTGCTGCTCCAATCTCCATTCATTCTCATCTCCTCTGGGGGAGGTATGCAATTCATTGCAGCCATATTGCCAGGAAGCCTCTGAGCTCTCAAATAGAAAAAAGAAAAAAAAATCCACAAGGAACAGCCTTAGTCCACAGTTCACAAACCTGTGTAGTTTCCCAAAGCTGCTGTGCTCCAGACAAGAGGCTCAGTCCTGATTTTAGTTACTTCTGACACCATGTTTCATGTATAGAAATGAAGACACTGCAAGCTGCTTGTGTGAGGAATCATGTTGGATCATAGAACTGCCTCCAGGTCAGAGGTCAGAACAGGAAACAGGAAGTATAAGCATAATCAATACACAACAGTGGGCAATTGTTTTGGCTCGGGGGCCACTTTGTGGGAGTGGAGGTTAGTGGAGGGCTACACCTTTTAAAATGATTGCATTCATTAGTTAACTTTACATTTCAGAAAAGGTATAAATTGTATCATAAAAATCAATAAATTAAATAAAATAGTGGTAATTTTATTCAATTTATTTATTGTGCTAATTTCATATCATCTATAGCTGCAAGCACATTTAATTTTAGAATCAGTTTAATGAGACAAACGTACTCTATCAGACCAGACACTTGCCTCAGAACTAATTACAGCCAGTGTCAGGACCCCTGTCTGGAGCCCCCCAGCACCCCACGTAAAGCCCGCCGCAGACGTAAGAAAGACAAACTTAGTGCTGCGTTATCCTGAATGCAGGGCAGCACTTCTACAAAACTGCGTATCCTCTGTCCCACCTTGCTCTCAGCACTGCAGCCCTAACAGGTGCCTCTAATCCACGCAGAGACTGTTTCCCTATTTAAGGGTGGAGCACCCAGAAGGCAAGGCTTCAACATTATGGTTCCTGAGCCAGCAAGCGAAGCACGCTGATCCAGACTCTATCCTGTGCTTACTCTCTGCATCAAGTCTCCCGAGCCATCCAGAGACTTCATCCTAGACCCCTGCATCCTGGTTTCCCGCTGATCATCTGTCTCCTGATTCCTCAGCAATCAAGAAACCATTCAGCCCTTTTCCTGTCCTGTCTCGTATCCCCAGTAAGTCTCCTACGTGTGTCTACCCTCTGTCTCCTTGTATTGTGTCTCCTGCATCCCTTTGTGTCCACCAAAGATTGCATATTCCATTGGCCCCTCTCCTTAAGTTCTGCCCTTCATCCTGCATAACCTGGACTTATTATTTATCTGAATCCTACAAATAAACCCCTGTTTTTCCTAACCTGGTCTCCGTGTGTCACTGCATCCTGGGTTCCTTGCCTGTCCTTACCTTGCCTGTCACGCTGGTGCCTTACAGCCAGACACTTGCCTCCAGAACTAATTACAACCAGACACTTGCCCCCAGAACCAATTATAGCCAGACACATGTCCGCAGAACTAATTATAGCCAGAAACATGCCTCCAGAATTAATTATAGCCAGGCAGAGACCCCCAGAAATATACTTACCCAGCCTGCATACCCCAGGAATGCGTGTTCCTCCGAGCTCAGGTGTGCTCCTGCACACAGCTGCCTCCTCAGCCGGGCCCTCTGAAGACTGTGACGCGATCTCTCGAGATCTCGCAAGATCCCGGCTGTAGGCCACATCACGTCACAGCCTGTCATAGGGCTGAGGAAGCAGCCACGCGAGGGATCATCACGCAGGGATCATCGCTCAGAGGGAACACGCGTCCAGGGGCTGCTAGAGGAATGCCCCAGCTGCCCACAGTGGGAACATGCGTTCCAGCAATGTTCCCGCTGCGGGAGAAGTGTGGGAATGCTGTTCCCACGCGTTCCTGCAGGACTCGAGCCCTGCTTGGCGGGCCACAAAAAACTCTGTGGCGGGCCGCATGTGGCCCGCGGGCTGCAATTTGCACACCCTTGACTTAGAGAATCAAACTCAGCATCTACTGAATTGGTTTGTTCTGGTTGCGCATCTAACAACATTTCTTATGAGGAATCAAAACATGAGACACTTTTTTCTATTAAAAATATTATATTTGTAGAAAAACACATGTTTAAAACATACAAAACTCAATAAATAAATAAATTATATAGCAAAAATAACATAAATGGATGGAGAAATACATATCAAAGGATTCATTATCTATAGCAAGCTGCTGTTTCAGCCGTGATTGCAGATTTAGTTTTGTCAGGGTCCAGCTAATGCAACAGAGTAAATCAAGATGTCTTGTCAGTCGCTTTATTAGACATGAGCATTTTATTTCAGCAGATGTCTTCTTCTCATTCTGGAGGAAAGCTGTGAAGCCCATTGTAAATTCTTCTTGATGTTGATGTGCACCATGTTACGAACGCATTCATTCCCCTAAAATATTCAGGAAAAAAAAACACATGCCAATGAAAGCCGATTCAGGTTCTGGAGAACATAAATAGCAGCGGAATTGACAAATCCAGAAGAATTGGAAGAGAGGTCAATGACATGAAGTAGGAAATGAGTAGATAGCTGAGAGAGATGGTAACTAGATTTGGAAAATAAGTGCATTCAGAGGTGGGACTTCAGGTCCCAGGTGCGGGAATCCATTAATGCCCCCCCCCTACCTTGGCGAAAACATATTTTGCCGCCCCACCACCCACATGCACTGGACCCCTCCAGGTCCACATTTTCAACTCCAGACAGTGTCCCATTTTTTTCCAGATCCACTATGATCACTTCAGTCCATCCCATTTTTAATGTAATGTGAACTATGTATATCTCACAGAGCACCACAGCCATAAAACTCACAGTAATGTGCAGTGTATATGAGTGTATCACAGAGCTCCACCACAATAACTCACAGTAATGTCAGTGTGTATGAGCGTATCACAGAGCACCACAGCAATAACTCACAGTAATGTGCAGTGTATATGAGTGTATCACAGCGCTCCACCGCAATAACTCACAGTAATGTCTCGTGTGTATGAGTGTATCACAGTGCTCCACCGCAATAACTCACAGTAATGTGTGGTGTGTATGAGCGTATCACAGAGCTCCACAGTAATAAAATGCATAGTAATGTGTGATGTGTATGAGTGAATGACAGAGCTCCAAACTAAAACTCACTCAAGTATAAAATAAAATAGTTTTAAATAAATAATATATTAAAATAATAATATTTAATTATTGATTATATATATATATATATGATTATATTAATATAATTTATATTAAAGAATACATACTTGTTACTTTTACTAACTCTTTCGCAGGGAGGGGACTGAATTTATTTTTGTCCAGTGGAAGAAACTGGCCAGGGCCTCAGTAGCCGAGCAGCCTAGCAGAGGCCTCGGTTGGCCGTGTGGTCCAGGTAAGGCCCCAGTTGACTGTGTGGCCCAGGTGAGGCCTCAGCCCCTAGCTGAGCTGCCCAGGCAAGGCCCTGGCAACTTATAGTGCCCCCCCCCCGACTCAGGAGCCTGGGAGGGTGCAGTGGCAATCATTGCATCCCTTGTAGTTACACCCCTGCATGAACTGGAATACTGACCAGGAGAATCAGGATGTGAGAGTGAATTTATCACAAACTAAAATCCTGACCTTGTTTAAGGGGATACTGTGTGCTATAAACACTTTTCAATATAATGATAATATCGTAAATACACATATTTTTAATTATACGACCTCTAGATGGAGGGCTCAGTAAAGCAGAGAGGAAGAGGATTTTACTCAGATATTAAACATATTACGTACCAATTCCATGACATTCTTCTCTAGAATATTGAAATAGTCTGACACTTTGTGTGTAAGTTCAGAGTTTTCTGCATCTTCTGGTATCTGAAAAATATTTATATACTCAAAATGAATATTATATTTCCTGCAAAAATCTACTATTTAATTTAATACTAGCGATGGCTGCGCATACACTTACACAATCATCCAGCAAGTTTTTCACGTAATGAAGAAGAGCCTGCAGTCTCTCCCAAGCTTTCTCCTGGCACTGAAGATCCGTGTGGTGTTTCTTATAGAACCAGATGGTTTGGTTAAATACTTCACGCACGGTGGTGGCTGCTTCTTCAACCTGGAGATAAACACACTCTTTAAACTCGCACTGTGCTTGCTGCTATTTTATTTACCTATGTATTGATTATTTTCTTTTAGTGATAAAATATTTATTGTCTTTTAGTTTGATAAACTATCATCAAATGATCCTTGAGGAGAATAACCCTTAGCATCAGATCTATTAGGGTGACTGAACAGTGTACGCTGAACCTCAACGATAGCATTGGGTGCTTAACCTATATTATTATTATTATATCATGAAGGTTCAACAATCAAATATCTGTTGTTGTTTTCTGAATTTATTACATTAACACCGTAGCTATGTGTCTTTGCTGTTTTGTAGAATGCTGTTTAACCCACCTGCGTGATATTGTAAAGATCATCAATATTAGGAAGTTCTGTTACGTTTTGTGGACAAATTCCAAAGAACAACTCAAGAGAACTCTGAAATTCAAGGAGAAAAAGTTATTGATGATGAGCAGATCTACAGATAAGTATTTAGAAATAAACATACATTGAAATGTCTCTTTAACCCTTTATTGTTTTGTTTTGTGACATCCTTAATGTTATCCCTCCATTAAATGTTTTTCATAATGCGTTCTTTGTAACACAAAAAAACGACATGCTTTGTGTTACTACTGAAATAAACTATCAGGGTTATTCAGAGAGAGGTGAAAAGCAGGAGAATGACTGGAGAATGGAAAATCCTAGCAGGGTTATTCAGAGAGCGTGAAAAGCAGGAGAATGACTGGAGAATGAAAAATTCTAGGTCAAAATAGCCGATTTGGAAAGTGAGATGAAAGGGAGAATTTTTCTGGTTTGGCTATTTTGACCTAGAATTTTTCATTCTCCAATCATTCTCCTGCTTTTCACGCTCTCTGAATAACCCTGTAGGTCAAAATAGCCAAACCAGAAATATTCGCCCATTTATCTCATATGTTTTCATTCAAAGTTTAAGCATTTCGAGAAAAAAGGGTGAGGGGGATAAAGAATAACAACAGAAAATATTTCAATGTAGTGGAAGTTACATAATGCTGTTATACGGGTCATTAAAAGCATCTTTATAATCGGTATTTTTCATTTTTGCCCTCTGTAACATTCCACAATATTTTCAACCAAAATTCCCAGTGTTAAATAAGTATAAAAGGGCTGAGAAACAGACGGAGGGAAGTGAGTAAATTAAAAGAAAAAAAATAGAGGATTGGTCTGTATTTTAGCAATTTTTTTTCCAAAAAAGTTACTGGGAAGTAATATTTTTAAAAAGTTATAGATTTGGCTAAATTTTTAAACATTGTGTTAAATTTGTAACAATTTGGAAGAAGTGTTGGGACGACAGTCTATGAAACCCACCATTTGGTTGAATGTCTGGAGGATCTGTTTGCTGAGATACTCTTGTTTAGGATGGAGCCATTTACAATCTCGTGATGAGATGAGAGGAATCAGACATGAAATAAAGATGATTCTCCATAATACTCTGGGAGCCATTGTCACTGGGAAAAAAACATAAAAACACATTTTATCAATATGGGAATTAGTCATATAAGAACATGTTATGCAGAGGAGGCAATCAGAGTCTTACTTCGTGTTTAGGGTCTTCTTTGGGTTCTGTTGGATGCTCGCTTTTCAACCAAATGTTGCTCTACTGATTCCATCTTGCTACTTTAGTATTTATACTTTGGGAAGAAATAGAGATGTTTGAAAAGTAAAAGCTACTTAAAGAAGCCAAAATTTCCGCAATAGTTTCCTCTTTCTGGTTGTCATGTAACTGTCCAGTAGAGGGGGTTTTCCTTCAATATCAATGTAATATAGATTTAATAAGAAAGTTTAAATTCACAATACGATCTCTTTAATGTCGAAGAAGTGTTAGAAGGATATAGAAACATAGAAACATAGAAAGATGTCGGCAGATAAGAACCTTTCGGCCCATCTAGTCTGCCCAATTACATGGATACTTTACCTGGATTTATCTTTTGTTTAGGATAGCCTTATGCCTATCCCATGCTTGCTTAAATTCAATTACTTTATGCTGTGTATTAAGTATCTTTATACTTCCTACGAGATTTATATTTGGATTTGAGGGCTCTTTCCTTTTCCATTGAATATGTCTTATGTTCACCTTTGTTTGTTTATTCACTAAATGATGAGATTATAATTTCCCATTCTCCAACTATATTTTTAACCCCTTAAGGACGGGAGTAATTTTACAACTTCGGCGCTGTTTCGGAAGTAGAAGTTTGCTGAGCGCATTTTGACCATTTTTAAGTCACGTATTCTTATACCACCCAGACAAATTATATATCGTTCTTTCCGTCAGACTCGGCAATTAATAATATATCATTATTAAATGTATATGTCATGCCCTGCCAAAATGCTATAACAAAAAATGTAAAAAAATGTGAATTTTCAATAAAATTTCAATCTTCCACAGTGTGTAAAGTTTTTTTTTTTAAATTTTATTATCCGAGGCTCTGCGGTCATATTCTATTGGGTAGATTTGTTAAAAAAATTAGGACGGGGAACCCATTTTTTTTTTGGGGAGAAATTGCGTGATTTTAGCTAAACCCCCCAAAAAAAAAAATCATTAGTGAAGCATCATTGTTCACATTATAATTGAAATGTGAACAATAGTGCTGCATTAAAAAAAACAAAATTTTTTATTATTATATTTATTATTTTTTTATTATTTAATTTATTATTTTTTTATTATTTTTATTTTTACTTTTTTTACACTTTTATTTTACATATAACATGGTCATGTTTGATATCATTGGAAAGGCCATGCTCTGGCCTTTCCAGCAATATCAACCATGACCCCCTAGCTGCCACCGATCAGGAGATAAAGGGTTCAAAGAACCCCCCTATCTCCTGCAAGGGATTTCCATGGGAAATCCCTTTGCAGCTAGGGGGTTCCCGGTTAACTGACATCATCGCGCATGGCGCGATGAGTCAGTTGACCGGGGGGTGACCCAGAGGTGGGGGCTGCCATCCAAGATGGCTGCCCCCACCGGAAATAGGCCGCGATCGGGCACAAATTAGTGCCCGGTCGCGACCTGGCAACTAAGGGGTTAACCCCCCATACATCGCTGGAAAGGTCAGGCTGTGACCCTTCCAGCGATGCTGGCCACAGCCGCCGGGGACCAAGCGATCGGGAGATAGAGGGATCCAAAGGATCCCTCCCCTCCCCTCCAGGCGCTTCCCCTGCTCCGGCGGGGGGGGACGCCTGAAACTGACGTCATCGCGCCACCGGCGCGATGACGTCACAACGCCGGAGGAGGGATCACACTGATCTGACTCCGGGGGAGTCAGAACAGCGTGGGAAGCGACCGGAGAAGGTGAGTATCTCCCGGGGGGGCTCTAAACGCCGAGGACGTACATTTACGTCCTGCGGCGGCAAAGCCCGCCTAATGCAGGGCGTAAATGTACGTCCTGCGGCGTTAAGGGGTTAATATTTTAAAATAATGTTTCTGAGAGTAGAGAAAAATCGAATTTATCGAAAACATTATCAGAGATAATAGTAAGAGATTTGGTGAACATCCTATTTAGAAGAAATCTTTTTTTAAAAAATAATAATGTCTCCTTTTAATATATATATATTAATCAATGTTCTACTTTCTTATTTTTTTATGACATAAACATATATTATACATACTCATGCCCTAATCATATGAGTTCAATAACTTACGGAGATGTCTGTAATTAATCTCTATCGTCTTATACTTAGTCCATATGCAAACACTTAAATGTGATATTATTGTTTAAATATATATTATTATAATTGTTCAATATTATTATAAATTTATCATGGTAATGTTTGATTGTGCCTAATTTATACACGGCCTGGCCAAAAAAAAAATCACAGACTCACAGGGCCACATTACAATCTCCACCCGCAGTTTTCTCCCTACCGCCCCCATTTTAGCATTGAATTACAATGCAGACGCTTAAAAAGTTGCCTGCATTGTTACCGCGCGCTACGCCCCTGGATACTCAAGGCAGTGCCGAACGCAGCCACGAGCATCCACTCGATGGAGTCCATAGAACTTCATTGAGCCAGACGCCGGCAGTCACATGACCTGCTGGATCTCACCTCGCGGATTCAGGGCACGAAGGGTAGGAGAGGAGTGGTGTGGAAGCAGGGGGGCTGGGTAGGTGGCAAGAGAAGGTTCTATGAAAGGAGGTGGTGATCGGAAGGGGGGAGAGGTATGTTTGAAAAGTTAGAAACTGTGCAGAGGTTAGAGAAAATAAGCTAACTCCAGCCAATCACCATCCAGGAGCCTGGTTTGAAACCCCAGCCAATCACCATCAGGGAGCCAGACATGCCAACCAATCCCATTCACAGACCGCACGGCATTCACTTTAATGGAAACATCTGCAAAAACTTTAAACCCCACGCCCCAAAATCTCTTTGCCCCAGCAGGGCATTTTTCAGGTTGGAGCTCCATCAGGAACCCGAGTTTCTGAGCCTTTTTGGCCCCAGGGGCTCAGGCAGCAGAGGTCATGTGGCATCACCTGGGGTAACTTCCCCATGAGTCGCTCCGGCCCCCGCCTGCGGATCTGAGCACTTTGTGGACTGAGACACCATAGGGGCTGGAGCTATGAAACTGTGCCCCCGGATTGCTGATGCTCCCCTGGAATCCCCCCAAACAAGGATCCCTGCTCTGTATAACTGCAGTTACAGTTATTTATAAGGTGCCACCAAATTCCGTAGCGCTGTACACTGGGAGACACAGAATAACCAAAATACATACAAGTTAAAGACATAGAACAGTAGGAGAGAAGACCCTGCTCAAGAGCTTACAATCTGCGAGGTAGACCTGATAGAGAGCAGGTTGGACTGCGGTGCCAGGATGTCTGGGTGGGCTGGAATGTTAACTGTTGTTATCTGATTCTGTACCAAATAAAAAGAGGTCTGTTCAAATGGCCAGAGAGTCTGCTTAACCCAATATGACCAGTGCCGTCTGCTTTATTGGGAGAAATTTACCACTTAAGGACCGAGGGTCTTTATAATCAATGCATTTATAACATAGATGTTGCATAATTGGTCCTTAAGGGGATAAGAACTGACATTGATTCAGCACTGCTTGCTGAGGGAAGAATCCTGGAACTAGCGGAGGAAACCGAGTCACGACAGCCAAGGGAAAATATATGACTTTGGTTCTCGTAACATATATTTTTAGCCCCCAAGCATAACTCTACATATATACCCTTTTTTAATCCCCCTAATTATCTACTCCAATCCTACCCCGCTTTTATCCTAACCCCTACAACTCAAATGTTAGATAGGTTTATCATTTGGGTTAGAGTTAGTGCTATAGCTAGGGCTAGGTTTAAAGTTATTTATAGGGTTGGGTAATTGTTAGGATTAGGGTTACGGTTAGAGTTGTTTATAGGATTGGATAATTGTTATGGTTAGGGTTACTGTTAGAGATACAGTTAGACTTCATTTTTTGTGTTAGGTTTACAGTAACGGTAAATGGTTTATGTTAGAGATACAGTTAGGCTTAATGGTTCTTTGTGGGTTAGGGTTACAGTTACTGTTTATGTTAGTATTAGAGAAAAGGTTGGAGCTAAGGTTAGGGTTGGGTTAAATTACTGTTTTGGGTTATGGGTTCCTGTTAAACTTACTGGTTTTGTTTATGTTACAGTTACTGTTAGGGTTAGAGTTAATGTGTATGAATCTATTACGATTAGGGTTAAGGATAGGGTTAGGGCTCAAGTTAGGATTAGGCCTAGGGCTAGTAGTGCACAAAAAGTGCAATTTTTTCAGTTAGCAAAATAGTTTTGTATAGATCTGAAATTTTCTGATCAATTCAATTTCATTTTATCATATTTAGTCAATTTGATAATTCAGCAATTCGGAATTTCGGATGCTCAATGCAGATGAATGAGAATACACATACGTAAAAACGACTTAATTAGTTTGCTCTTGTTGCACATCTAACACTAATTACTGAAATGAATTTGGGTTAGCATGAAATGAGACACTTTTTTTCTATCAAAAATAATTTATTATAGAAAAACACAAGTTTAATACATACAAAACTCAATAAATAAATAAATTAAATGACAAGAATAACACAATAAATAGATATAAATAATTGGAGTAATACGTTTCACAAGGTGTGATATGGATATCAAGCTGCTGTTTCAGTCTTGATTGCACTAAGTACAGATTTCTCTTTCTAACATTGCACGTTCCTGCGGTTCAGTATTCAGCTAATGCAATCGAGTTAATCATGACGTCTTCTCTTCAGGCGTCTTATTAGACAAGAGCATTTTATTTCAGCAGATGTCTTCTTCTCACTCTGGAGGAAAGCTGTGAAGCCAGTTGTAAATGTTTCTTGATATTGATGTGCACCATGTTACGAACGCATTGGCTGGGCTAAAAGAATCAAGAAAAGAAACATATGTCAATGAAAGCTGATGCAGACTCTGGAGAACATAAATAGAAGCAGAAGTGACAAATCCAGAAGGAGAAGTGGAAGAGATGTCAATGACATGAACTAGGAAATGAGTAGATGGCAGAGAGAGAGATGGTTACTAGATTTGGAAAATACACATTAGAATACTGTCCGTGAGAATCAAATTGTGACAGTGAACCTATCACATACTAATGTCCTGACCTTGTTCAAGGTGACACTGTGTGCTCTAAACACTTTTCAAAATGATGTTCATTTGTATTGCAAATACACATGTATTAATTTATATCAAGCTCTGGATAAAGGGCCGAGACAAAGAGTAAAACAGAGAGGAAGAGGATTTTACTCAGATAATAAACATATTACTTACCAATTCCATGACATTCTTCTCTAGAATATTGAAATAGTCTGACACTTTGTGTGTAAGTTCAGAGTTTTCTGCATCTTCTGGTATCTAAAAAATATTTATATACACAAAATGAAACTTATATTTTCTGCAAAAAATCCACAAAATAATTTAATACTAGAGATGGCTGCGCATACACTTACACAATCATCCAGCAAGTTTTTCACGTAATGAAGAAGAGCCTGCAGTCTCTCCCAAGCTTTCTCCTGGCACTGAAGATCCGTGTGGTGTTTCTTATAGAACCAGATGGTTTGGTTAAATACTTCACGCACGGTGGTGGCTGCTTCTTCAACCTGGAGAAAAACACATGAATTATTAAATTCGCACTGAACATGCTGCTATTTTATTTAACTATCTATTGATTATTTTCTTTTATTGTTAAAAGTATCTGTTGTCTTTTACTATATTTATTTACTTTTCAATCTTTAATATAAACTGTTATCAAATGATCCTTGAGAAGAATAACCCTAAGCATCAGATCTATTAGGATGACTGAAAATTGTACGCTGAACCCACCTGTGTGATATTGTAAAGATCATCAATATTAGGAAGTTCTGTTACGTTTTGTGGACAAATTCCAAAGGACAACTCAAGAGAACTCTGAAATGCAAGGAGAAAAAGTTATTGATAATGAGCAGATCTACAGATAAGCATTTAGAAATAAACATACATTGAACTGACTCTGTAACCCTTTAATGTTGTGTTCTTTTGACATCCTTAATGTAATCCATCTTTTAAGTGTTTTTCACAATGTGTTATTCTCTATAACACAGAAAAACTACATGATGCTTTGTGTTAGTACCGAAATATAATTTGTTTTCATTCAAAGTTTAAGCATTTTGTGAAAATTTGGTGATAAAGAATAAATACAGAAAATATTACATTGCATTGGAAGTGACATAATTCTGTTATATGGGTTAATGCAAGTAATTTTACAGTTGGTATTTCTCATTCATGTCATCTGTAAATTTCCACAATATTTTCAATAAAGATTCCCCGTGTTAAATAAGTATAAAAGGGCTGAAAAAAGTACTGGGAGAAATGAGGGAATAAAAAGAAAAAAAGTAGAGGATTGGTCTGTATTTTAGCCTTTTCTTGGCCCAAAAAAAATGGATACAAATATTTTATAGGCATTCTAGATCCGGCTAAATCTTTAAGCAATGTATTACATTTGTAAGAATTTTGAAGAAATGTTCGGAAAATATTCTATGAAACCCACCATTTGGTTGAATGTCTGGAGGATCTGTTTGCTGAGATACTCTTGTTTTGGATGGAGCCATTTACAATCTCGTGATGAGATGAGAGGAATCAGACATGAAATAAAGATGATTCTCCATAATACTGTGTGAGCCATTGTCACTGGGAAAAAACCCATAAAAACACATTTTATCAAAATGGGAATTTGTCATATAAGAACATTTTATATAGAGGAGGCAGAGTCTTACTTCGTTTTTAGGGTCTTCTTTGGGTTCTGTTCGATGCTCGCTTTCAACTAAATGTTGCTCTACTGATTCCATCTTGCTACTTTAGTATTTATACTTTGGGAAGGAAATAGAGATGTTTGAAAAGTGAAATTACTTAAAGAAGCCCAAATTTCCTCAATAATTTCCTCTTTCTGGTTGTCATGTAACTGTCCAGTAGAGGGGGTTTTCCTTCAATTTCAATGTAATATAGATTTAATAAGAAAGTTTAAATTCACAATACGATCTCTTTAATGTCGAAGAAGTGTTAGAAGGATATGACTTTATGCTGTGTATTAAGTATCTTTATACTTTCTACGAGATTTAGATTTGGATTTGAGGGCTCTTTCCTTTTCCATTGAATATGTCTTATGTTCACCTTCGTTTGTTTATTCACTAAATGATGAGATTATAATTTCCCATTCTCAAACTATATTTTTAATATTTTAAAATAATGTTTCTGAAAGTGGAGAAAAATCTAATTTATCGAAAACATTATCAGAGATTGTAGTAGGAGGTTTGGTGAACATCCTATTTAGAAGAAATCTTGCCGTTTTAAATAATAATAATGTCTCCTTTTAATATATATATATGATCTTCTGTGGCATTGAAATTGTCCCATAGAGTAGCAATGATTACATTTTTTAAGAGAATGGCAAACTGCACCAAAGTGTCAGAGAAATATCCTGCTTTTCGGGGATTCAGTGTGACAGGTTTAAACAGGCAAATGTTATGGGATTCGAATGTCGCTGCCCTGGAGACCACAAGTTATTTAAAACCATTTATCCCCTTGTAAATCATTGCCCCCCTGTGTGTTTCTCCTTGATTGTCACATTACCCGTTGTTACCCTCATGCACCAGATTTGTTTGCTCCATTGAGACTCTCCAGGATTATCCCGCTGTCTCCAAGATTCCCCTTTTCGGAGTGACCCCAGTGTCTGGAGGCACAGCCTTCTAAGCCCAATCACTCCATTCCCCTTCATGGAGACAACCTATGGAACAATATTAGCTACTACCCCCTTGAAGCTTGACAGGGAGTTCCCTGGGGAAACACGAGTTTGGGACACTGAGCTGGCGGACAGTGACGATTAGCCCCTTTGGTGCTATTGCGGTGCATTTTGGACTACTTGTTCTTAATACTCTGGGCTCTCCAGGAAAACTTGAACCATTTTGCTGCGCCCCCTTGAAGCCCCTGAACTCCCTCGTTTAATGTACCCTTTCTTTCTGTATATGTGAATATTGGGTTTTTCCCGGTGCCGAAATGTCTAGCACCATCCATTGTTCTTGTTAATCCCATTATGTTTATCTGATCATTTGTGTGTATAAGAGAAGCTGCATCTCTTTATTATTATTATACTTTATTTATATTGCGCCAGCATATTCCACAGCGCTGAACAATTGGCACGATATAGACAGGGTTACAATAGATTGAATAACATTAGATAAATTAGTATAGGAAGAAAAAGGGCCCTATTCCCATGGGAACTCACTATCTAGAAGGGTTGGGGGGTGATGGACTGGTTGGGGCAGTGAGGTGTATCAGTGAGTCGGGTGGTAGGCTTCCTTAAATAGGAATGTCTTAAGGGAGCGTTTGAAGTAAAGGAAACTAGGGGAAAGTCTTACCGTGCAAGGAAGAGTGGTCCAGAGGATGGGAGCTGTACGTGATAAATCCTGCAGTCTATCATGGGAAGAGGTGATGCGGGGAGAAGCTAGGCACAGGTCACTGTTTGATCTTAGGGAGCGGGCTGGGGTGTATTTGGCGATTAGTGAGGTAGTGGGGAACTGAGTTAGTGAGAGCTTTGTAGGTCAGGGTAAGGATTTTGAATTTAATTCTGCAGTGGATGGGGAGCCAGTGAAGGGACTCGCAGAGGGGAGCGGCAGAGAGAGAGAGCGACGGGTGAGGTGGATGAGCCTGGCGGAGACATTCAGAATGGATTGCAGGGGGGAGAGGTGGGAGAGAGGGAGGCCAACTAGAAGATTATCACAATAGTCGATTCAGGAGATTACAAGGGCATGGATGAGTTGCTTTGTGGTGTCAGCGGTAAGAAATGGTCGAATTCTGCAAATGTTACACAACTGGTAGCGGCAGGAGGAGGAAAGAGACTGGATGTGGGGGTTGAAGGAAAGAGCCGAGTCAAGAGTATCTCCGAAGCAGCGAACCTGGCTTGATGGAGAGATAGTGATACCCTCAACCATGACAGAGAAGTTAGGAGGTAGGGAGGCATTAGAGGGAGGAATTATTAGAAGGTCAGTCGGACATGTTAATCTTTAGGTGGTGAGAGGCCATCCAGGAGGAGATGCCAGATAAACAGTCACTGACTTTGGAAAGGACAGAAGGAGAGAGATCATGGTTAGAGAGGTAGATCTGAGTATCATCATCATCATCATACAGGTGGTAAATAAAGCTGTTAATGATTTTGCCCAGGAAGGAGGTGTAGATAGAATAGAGCAGAAGACCAAGGACAGAGCCTTGAGGCACACCAACTGATAAATGCACTGAGGAGGAGTTAACAGCAAATGATATAGAGAAAGACCTGTTAGACCGATAAGAGTGAATCTAAGAGAGAGCAGTGTCACAGAGACTGAGAGAGCTGAGAGTCTGTAAAAGAAGGGTGTGATCGACAGTTTCAAAAGCAGCCGAGAGGTCAAGCAGGATGAGAATAGAATAGTGGCTGTGGTTCTTAGCTGTTAGGAGATCATTGGTGACTTTGGTGTACCAGAATAGATCCTGTTTGGATGATCCTTAAGACCTGTGTCACCTGGTTATTGGGAATAGCCCTGCTGTAAACGCAATATTTTCTCTGTTATTTCGCAAGCAATGAGGCATGGTGAATAATATTCAATTGGAATATTACAGATCCGTCACATAAATGTTAAAATATATGATTCCCCTAGTTTCTCTTCTTTCAAATGCTCCCTTAAGACATTCCTATTTAGGGAAGCCTACCACCTGACTCACTGACTTAACCAGCCCATCACTCTCACCTTGCAGTATATCACTCTCACCTTGCAGTCCTTCACTCTCACCAGTCCATCACTCTCATCTTGCAGTCTATCACTCTCAACTTGCCATCACTCTCACCTTGCAGTTCATCACTCTCACCATGCCATCACTCTCACCTTGCAGTCTATCACTCTCACCTTGCAGTCCTCTCCTCCTGTTACCACCCCCAACCCTTCTAGATTGTATGTTCCCATGGGAATAGTGCCTTTGTTTCCTCCTGTACTGGTTTGTCAAAATGTTGTTCAATGTATTGTAACCCTGTCTATACTGGTCCCATTGTACAATGCTGTGGAATATGCTGGCTCTTTAAAAATAAATAAGTAAAAATAATAATTATTATTAATATTTTTATCCTTTTTTTATGCAAAAGTTTATTCTTTTCATTTGCAGGAAAAAGCCTTTTTACATATTTATTTTTTTGAATTTCTTGGTTTTTTTAGGTGTAATTTTCGATTCCCAATTTATTTTAAAGGCGTTTTTTTTTATTCTGTAATAGACCGTTTTATTAATTTATTATGGAACTTTATTTTATTTCAAACACCTTTTAAAGAATAGCAGAGTTTCAATTTATTTTTTTCTAAAGTTCGCCAGTGTTCGGCGGTCAGTTCGGCGTTGTTTGACGAGCTGATCAGTGGTCAGCAGCAGTCTTCGGCGGCTCCACGTTCAATGCACTTTGGGACTCTGCAGTGAATACTGAATTCACCACAGGGTCGGCGAACTGGAATCACCGAAGTGCACCAAGTGTGTTGAACAAGAAAGCACAGAAATTTCAGTGCTTTCTGAATACCCCATTTGCTGAGACATGTAGTTAATGTTTTTTGGAAATGTCAAAAATTTTGCAGGCATGTGTATTTTTAGCCCTTATACACACTTTATAGCTAGCTCTATAACCCTACGCGATTTTAATTAAATCTCTTTAACTACTCCAATTCTACCCCCTTTATCCTACCCCCTATACCTGGCCTACACCCCCAAATGTTAGATAGGGATAGATATAGGTTTACATTTACATATCAGTTTACAGAGGAGGAGGTTCTACAGCAGCTGTCTAAAGTAAAGACAAATAAGTCAATGGGGCCTGATGGGATCCACCCTAAATTATTAAAAGAGCTCAGTGATGTAATAGCAAAACCATTAACAGATTTATTTAACCAATCCTTGTTAACGGGAGTCGTCCCAGAAGACTGAAAATTAGCAAATGTTGTGCCCATTTACAAGAAGGATAGTAGGGAGGAATCGGGGAACTATAGGCCAGTTAGTCTTACGTCAGTAGTGGGGAAATTAATGGAAACCATGTTAAAGGAAAGGATTGTTGAACATCTAAAAACACATAGATTACAGGATCAGAAACAACATGAGTTTACCTCAGGGAGATCATGCCAAACTAATCTTATTGATTTTTTTGATTGGGTAACAAAAATAATAGACACAGGTGGTGCAGTAGACATTGCTTATTTAGATTTCAGTAAGGCTTTTGATACTGTTCAGCATAGAAGGCTTATCAATAAATTGCAATCTTTGAGCTTGGATTCCAATATTGTTGACTGGATTAGGCAGTGGCTGATTGACAGACAACAGAGGGTTGTGGTAAATGGAGTTTATTCGGCGCAAGGTCTTGTTACCAGTGGGGTACCTCAGGGTTCAGTACTTGGACCCATTCTCTTTAATATTTTTATTAGTGATATTGCAGAAGGTATTAATGGAAAAGTATGTCTTTTTGCTGATGACACAAAGATTTGCAACAGGGTTGACGTTCCTGGAGGGATCAGCCAAATGACAAATGATTTAGGTAAACTAAAAAAATGGTCGGAGTTGTGGCAATTGAGTTTTAATGTGGATAAGTGCAAGATAATGCACCTGGGACGTAAAAACCCAAGGGCTGAATATAGAATATTTGATACAGTCCTAACCTCAACATCTGAGGAAAGGGATTTAGGGGTCATTATTTCAGAGGATCTAAGGGTAAGTAGTCAATGTAATAGAGCAACAGGAAATGCTAGCAGAATGCTTGGTTGTGTAGGGAGAGGTATTAGCAGTAGGAAAAGGGAAGTGCTCATGCCACTGTACAGAGCACTGGTGAGACCTCACTTGGAGTACTGTGTGCAGTACTGGAGACCGTATCTCCAAAAGGATATAGACATCTTAGAGAGAGTTCAGAGAAGGGCTACTAAAATGGTGTATGGCTTGAAGGAGAAAAGTTACCAGGAAAGGCTTAATGATCTTAACATGTATGCTTGGAAAAAAGACGAGACAGAGGAGATATGATAGAAACATTTAAATACGTAAAGGGAATCCACAAGGTAGAGGAAGGGAGTATATTTAAAAGGAAACAAAATAGCAAAACAAGAGGACATAGTCTTAGATTAGAGGGGCAAAGGTTTAAAAGTAACATCAGGAAGCATTATTTTACTGAGAGGGTGGTGGATACATGGAACAGTCTTCCAGTAGAAGTGGTAGAGGCCAAAACAGTAATTGAATTTAAGCAAGCATGGGATAGGCATAAGGCTATCCTAAACAAAAGATAAATCCAGGTAAAGTATCCATGTAATTGGGCAGACTAGATGGGCCGAAAGGTTCTTATCTGCCGACATTTTTCTATGTTTCTATGTTTCTATTGCTTGGGTTAAGAGTCAGTTTAGAGTTACTTCTAGGGATGAGCAAATGTTAGGGTTACTGTTATAGTTACTGTGACGGAACGGCCGCCACAGGATTTATTTAGTTTAATTTCATTCTTATTTTGTTATATTTCGTTTACCCTTTATTTATGGAAACTAATTTCCTTTGTTAGATTTAATGTAAAACTGTTGCTAGACTTCTAATTAATCATGTTTTTCCCCTGCACCGATCCTGCTAGTTTATGCTCTTTTATATTGTGTGGTTTTAAATGTATTGTCAATTGCTCATTTTTAGTTTTAAATAGACTTATATTTCTTTAGTTAAATGTGGTTTTTAAAAACACTACCCGCCACTAGAGTCAAATGCTTTCCTTCCTATAGAATGTACAATAGGTTTGTGTAACTTGTGGATTATGCAAAGGTGCTTTCTCTTTGTTTATCTGTTATCTGTTTACCTGTTCTGAAAGGCTGGGAGTCACATTGTCTCAGCCACCCACTATCTGATTCCCTTTACAATGGGTTATGTAAATCACTGTATTTGGTCAATGTGAGGTCAAGACTGCATCTGCATACAACCAGTGGACCCAAGTGAAGACTGCAGGCTTCTTTCAGGTCCTCTCAATGGTCTTGGAACCAACCAATCAGAACCTGGGCTATGGCTAGCCACTGTGCAGAATTCACTCCAGGGGTCTGGGGGCGGGCATGGGAGAGAACAATGGGACTGTACCATATAAAAGGACCGTGTATGTTCTGCTTTTCATTAAACATTCTTATTTACCTTCAAACCTGTACTGAGTCACGACTAGTATTTGGGGAGGGCATAATCACTGAAGAAGCCAGCTTTACTGAATCCTTCGCTTCCAGATCATCCAGGGACCGCTGCCAATCTCTCTCCCACCTTGCTAGCTCGCTACCCGGCTAAGCTCTCCAGCAAGACTCGGCGCCGCAGACGGAGCTACCCCTGCAGGGTAGCTGATCTGTTATATTGGCTGGCAGCGCTGGGATCTCCGAGACCAGACAAGCAGGGGCAAATATAGCCACTGGCTTGACCCCGGTCTCGGGCACCACAACCGCCGAGCGCCTGGAGCAGCACATCACCTGGGGAGATTCTGAGACCAGCCCAGCAGGGGGAAATACAGCCGCTGGCTTGACCCCAGTCTCAGACACCCGGGGATTCGAGAGATTGCTACACCGTCCTACAGCCGTTCACCCCGTATTGCTCAGCGCTACGACGGCTGGAAGCGCACGGTCCTCAAGGAACTTCTCAAAGCCAGGGATAAAGCGGTCAGCGTTAACCAAAGGCTGCCCTCACCAAGGACCTGATGGAGGACGAACAGGCAAGTCTGGCCCTCCACGAGGACTCAGAATCCACAGAATGGCGCCGGGAGGTACAATGGAAGCTGGCCCTGTTCGGAGTCAACCCCCTGGCGGATGTGATCGCTATCGTTTTGGCAGGGGTCAATCAGCTCAGAGTGACCGAGTTGCGGTACCAGCTCGGGGAATCTACAGCGTCCCAGGAGATACTCTCTGCAGTCGTGGAAGAGGAGTTCTGGGACCAAGGAATGGAAGCGCCTGGCCAGCACAGTGATCCAGGTTTCGGCCAGGAGGTGTTGTGGCATAATGACTCGGCACGGCAGAAGCTCTGGAGGGACGTCCTTCAGCTTGAAAAGGACTACCTGGGAAAGATTCTTCCTACCTTGGGTGAGAAATACTGGAGACTGTGGGACCTGCGGGTGCCATTCCTAGGAGTGCAACCCCAGGTAGAAAGACTGTCCAAACTGGAGAACCTGATCCAGACAGAGCTATGGCTGGAGGACGGGTACCGGGCACTGGAATGGTATGCTGCCAACCTGTGTCCAAAGTTGGAGAGGAAAGATCCTACGGAGGGCTATGACTACGGCAGCCCGGGATTAATATTTGACGCTCTCCAGGACGACCCCTCCTTTGGCAGTACAGCTAAACTGAGATGGGAAGAGATCCGGGACTTTCGGGAATGTGAGCACCTTGACGACCTCAGGCTGAGCAGTGATCTGGACTGGCTAGCCACTCAAGAGTGGGAGCTGGAGCAGGGATACAGGAGATTGTTTGAGGAAGCTCCCCCGCTCGCTCTTACCCCGATGGACATGGCAGAAGAGCTGCCAACAGAACCCGGTGGTGCCAACCTACTTTCAGGGTCTTCTGCTGGTTCGGAGCACCAGGGTGAGGAGGCAGTCGGCCCCTCTCCCCAGCTGCAGAATGCATCCTGGGCCTCAACTGCTACAGAGGAGGTGACTATCCTGCAGCCGCAGCGCAGCATGTCGTCCGGGGAAAAGACAGAGGACTCAGCAAGTACCGTTCCTGCAGAACCTGCAGCGGAACAGAGTGACGAAGTGCTTCGGACACCTACCAAGGTCAGTGTAAGTGCACCGGTGGATGGGACTGCGGTCTCCACCAACGAGAGCCGTCAGGACAGCGGTCCACTGTGGAAAGAGGAGAACTGGAAGACAATGGGTGAGATTGAGGCCCACCCAGGCAGATGGCCAGAGGGCTCACCAGGAGACCCAGAGTCCCAATGGAGTGCTCCTGCTCAGGGATGGGTGGAGGAGCTAGTGACAATGTCATGGCCTGCCACGGAAGAGGCTACGGTCCTTTCCACGGAGCCCAGGTGATGTGGGGCAGTTTGCCCAGATTCACTGCTTGCATCAGCAGGCACTTCAGCGCGTGAAGAGGACAATTTATGTATGGGGGAGCGGTTCCCCAACCCAGCAGCAGAGCTGGCATCGGGACAGAGCTCGGCTACCCTCTGCCCCCAGCTAGAGGTTCCAGAAACCGGGGAGAATATCGGGTGCCAGACGAGGGAGGTGGAGACTCAGGCCCCCCCGTGCCAATTGCTGGCGTACCCGGCAGGGAATCCCGAACCTCAACCAAGAAGCGTTCCTACCCAAGTATGGATAGAGGAGCGGGGGACAGCAGACATGCTACGGCCCGCTGTGAAAGAGGCTACGGTCCATTCCACGGTGCCCAAGAAGTGCAGGTCAGCTAGCCCGGGGCCCTGGCTGGTGGTGTCAGGGATCAAGGATGGCCATTCATACATGGGGGAGCGGCCCCCCACTTCAGCGGAAAAACTGTCTCCGCGGCAGAGGACCGCTAACCTCTACCCCTGCCCTGCCACCGCAGAACTTGAGGAGAAAGAGGAGAACTACCTTCTCACCGAGGAGCCCCAGGGACTGACAATCCGCTCCTCTCTTGAACTACAGACCAAGCTCCTGGCCTCCACTGCTACGCAGGAGGCAGAGAGCCTACAACTCCAGCACAGCATGCCATCTGGGCCGGAGAAAGCATCAGACTGGGAAAGTACAGTTTGTCAGGGGCTATCAGCAGAACGCAGTGCCTGTGATGGTGCGCCGCATTACGAGTTCCAGGGTGGGGAGTCAGTTGGTCTCCTTCCACCACAGCAGCGGCTACCCCAGGTAGAGAGTACTGGCGGTACCTCTCCCCAGCGACAGGTAATAATCCCGGAAGGGGAGATGGCAGGTCTCGCTCCCCAACGTTTTGAGCCCCAGCGTGAGGGTGGAGGTGTCCCCTGTGCCAAGCAACGGCATGCTGCTGCTCCCGTTCCCCAGGATGTGGAAGACTCCCATTGTGGAATTGTTGATTGTGCTGGGATTTGCAACTGGGTGACCCCGAGACGCTGGGCAGACGGCCCAGATCCACAACCACTTTTTCTGGAGACACCGGTCACCCCATCTTCCACCCAGCTTCTGACCGAGGCACCAGGAAAGGGTGCTATCGGCCCGTTTTTCCTGCGGCTGACTGTGGCACCGGGAGAAGGTACAGGCGGTATCCCTCCCCAGCGGGTCATGGCCCCAGGAAATGGTGCCAGCAAGGCTGCCCACCAGCGAGGGGCTAGGAGACCAGGAGGAGAAAAAGCCCTCAACGTCCCACTCGGGCCAGTTGTTTCCCCATGGCAGGGTACCAGCCCCGGGTGTCTGTATGGTCCATCGGACACCGGTCCAGACTAAGGGGGCAGTTGGAGAAGCCCGGGGGCCAGCCTCCTCCCTACGGACTATGGACCGAAAGACTATCGGGGGTTGGCAAAGCATTGCCCCAGCAACCCAAACGTGAGACTGTTTAAAGACACTTGCACCTGGACATCCCCAGGCGGACCCGTAGAGGGTCTCACCGGGTCTGCCATCATGGGACTGGGGAAGCTTTGTGACGGAACGGCCGCCACAGGATTTATTTAGTTTAATTTCATTCTTATTTTGTTATATTTCGTTTACCCTTTATTTATGGAAACTAATTTCCTTTGTTAGATTTAATGTAAAACTGTTGCTAGACTTCTAATTAATCATGTTTTTCCCCTGCACCGATCCTGCTAGTTTATGCTCAGTTATATTGTGTGGTTTTAAATGTATTGTCAATTGCACATTTTTAGTTTTAAATAGACTTATATTTCTTTAGTTAAATGTGGTTTTTAAAAACACTACCCGCCACTAGAGTCAAATGCTTTCCTTCGAATAGAATGTACAATAGGGACCGCTGCCAATCTCTCTCCCACCGTGCTAGCTCGCTACCCGGCTAAGCTCTCCAGCAAGACTCGGCGCCGCAGACGGAGCTACCCCTGCAGGGTAGCTGATCTGTTACAGTTACTGTTTATGTTTGCTTTACATTTAGGCTTAATTTTATGTTTAGGATTACTGTTAGGTTTAACGGTTCTCTTTGTATTAGGGTTATGGTTATTGTTAATGCTTGTATTAGGGTTAGCATGGGAGCTAGGGTTAGGGTGACTTGTAAGGTTGGATAACTTTTAGAGTTAGGGTCACTGCTAGAATTACAAATACTGTTTATGTTTGTAGAAGTGTAAGGGTTAATCCTAGGGTTGGGTTACTATTAGGCTTTATGGTTCTCTTTGTGTTAAGGTTACATTTACTGTTTATGTTTCTATTAGAGTAAGAAGTAGGCCTAGGATTTGGATTAATTTTCAGGTTGGGTTACTGTTAGGGCTCCTATTAATTTACTGGCTTTGTTTGTGTTAGGGTTACTGCTTGGTTTGCAGTTCATGTTTATTTTTCTGCTAGAAGTGCACTAAAAGTGCTATTTTTTCAAAATGATTTTGATCAGATCAGAAAATTTCAGATCGATTTGATAAAATGTTATCGTATTTTTTGAAGTAAATTTTTTGGGGATTCAGTTTTACTCGATTCAGACAAAAAAGAATGCACATACCTAAAAGCTGCTTAATTAGTTTGTTCTCATTGCACATCTAACATCACTTATTGCTGAATGAGTTTGAGGAAAAAGCAAAAGAGACACTTTTTCTATCAAAAATAATATATTTATAGAAAACCACAAACGAAATGCATAAATAGCTCAATAAATAAATAAATAAATAATATGACAAGAACTGCTTTGTCATTCGTGATTGTTGCATTGAGTACAGATCTCTCGTTGTGACATTGCACATTTGTGGAGTTCGGGGTCCAGCTAATGGAACAGAGTAAATCACGATGTCTTCTCTTCAGTCGGCTTATTAAACAGGAGCATTTTATTTCAGCAGACGTCTTCTTCTCATTGTGGAGGAAAGATGTGAAGCCAGTTGTAAATTTTTCTTGATATTGATGTGCACCATGTTATGAGCACATTTGCTATCCTAGAAAAAAAATCAAGAAAAATAATCACATGAAACCCTATGGAGGTTCTGGAGAACATAAATAGCAACGGAGAGACAAGTACAGAAGGAGAAGAGGCCAATGACCTTAACTAAGAATGGAGTTGATGGTTAAGAAGAGAAATAGAGAGTTGCCAGATTTGTAAAGTACATGGAATGGAATATGGAAAAGGAGACACTTTCAGGTGACACTTCGTGCTCTACACACTATTCAATATGATGTTCATTTGTATTGCAAATACACATGTATTAATTTATATCAAGCTTTAGATGAAGGGCTGACAAAGAGTAAAACAGAGAGGAAGACGATTTTACTCAGATATTAAACATATTACTTACCAATTCCATGACATTCTTCTCTAGAATATTGAAATAGTCTGACACTTTGTGTGTAAGTTCAGAGTTTTCTGCATCTTCTGGTATCTGAAAAATATTAATATACACAAAATGAATCTTATATTTCCTGCAAAAAATCCACAAAATAATTTAATACTAGAGATGGCTGTGCATACACTTACACAATCATCCAGCAAGTTTTTCACGTAATGAAGAAGAGCCTGCAGTCTCTCCCAAGCTTTCTCCTGGCACTGAGATCCGTGTGGTGTTTCTTATAGAACCAGATGGTTTGGTTAAATACTTCACGCACGGTGGTGGCTGCTTCTTCAACCTGGAGAAAAACACATGAATTATTAAATTCGCACTGAACATGCTGCTATTTTATTTAACTATCTATTGATTATTTTCTTTTATTGTTAAAAGTATCTGTTGTCTTTTACTATATTTATTTACTTTTCAATCTTTAATATAAACTGTCATCAAATGATCCTTGAGAAGAATAACCCTAAGCATCACATCTATTAGGCTAGGGTCAGACGAACGCATTTTTATGTTGTCTGTGAAAAAGTGCGTTCGAACGAATGGACGCATTTTTTCACAGAATACGTGATAGTGGTCATACTATGCGCATTTTCGTCCGTGATTTTGTACGGATCATCAATAAAACACTTCTTGCATCTGGACGTTATGTTGGCCGGACATTAGCAGCGTCTGACGTCTCCTAATCACACCCACACGCCGCTAGCGGACGCAGCGCACTCTGTACGTCAGTACTAGTGGTTTAACGTTCTCGAAAAAATGCGTTCATTTTCCACTTGCGTTGCGCAGCCGGACTTTTGTGCGACCGTACTTCGTATATTGGCCGTCATTGCCCGGCATCTGCTGCTAGTGCGGCCGTGATTAAGTGCGCCAGAACGCGCGTTCGCACTGCCTCAGTCTGACCCTAGCCTAAGGATGACTGAAAATTGTACGCTGAACCCACCTGCGTGATATTGTAAAGATCATCAATATTAGGAAGTTCTGTTACGTTTTGTGGACAAATTCCAAAGGACAACTCAAGAGAACTCTGAAATTCAAGGAGAAAAAGTTATTGATAATGAGCAGATCTACAGATAAGCGTTTAGAAATAAACATACATTGAACTGACTCTGTAACCCTTTAATGTTGTGTTCTTTTGACATCCTTAATGTTATCCATCTTTTAAGTGATTTTCACAATGTGTTATTCTCTATAACACAGAAAAGCCACATGATGCTTTGTGTTACTATTGAAATAACATTTGCTTTCATTCAAAGTTTAAGCATTTTGTGAAAATTTGGTGATAAAGAATAAATACAGAACATATTACATTGCATTGGAAGTGACATAATTCTATTATATGGGTCAATGCAAGCATTTTTACAATTGGTATTTCTCATTTATGTCCTGAGTAACTCCCAAAATATTGTCAATCGATATTCCCAGTGTTAAATAAGTATGAAAGGGCTGAGAAAAGAACTGCAAGAAATGAGGGAATAAAATGAAAATAATAGAGGATTGGTCTGTATTTTAGCCTTTCGTTGGCCCAAAAAAAGTTTGGTACAAATATTTTATGGGCATTCTAGATTTGGCTAAAATCTTTAAATCTATAAGCAATGTATTAAATTAGTAACAATTAGGACGAAGTGTTGGGACGACAGTCTATGAAACCCACCATTTGGTTGAATGTCTGGAGGATCTGTTTGCTGAGATACTCTTGTTTAGGATGGAGCCATATACAGTCTCGTGATGAGATGAGAGGAATCAGACATGAAATAAAGATGATTCTCCATAATACTGTGTGAGCCATTGTCACTGGGAAAAAAACATAAAAACACATTTTATCAAACTGGGAATTTGTCATATAAGAACATTTTATATAGAGGAGGCAATCAGAGTCTTACTTTGTGTTTAGGATCTTCTTTGGGTTCTGTTGGATGCTCGCTTTCAACTAAATGTTGCTCTACTGATTCCATCTTGCTACTTTAGTATTTATAATGTGGAAGGAAATAGAGGTGTTTGAAAAGTGAAACCTACTTAAAGAAGCCAAAATTTCCTCAATAATTTCCTCTTTCTGGTTGTCATGTAACTGTCCAGTAGAGGGGGTTTTCCTTCAATATCAATGTAATATAGATTTAATAAGAAAGTTTAAATTCACAATACGATCTCTTTAATGTCGAAGAAGTGTTAGAAGGATATGACTTTATGCTGTGTATTAAGTATCTTTATACTTTCTACGAGATTTAGATTTGGATTTGAGGGCTCTTTCCTGTTCCATTGAATATGTCTCCTGGTCACCTTTATTTGTTTATTCACTAACAGGGTTATCCAAAGAGATTCGAATTGCTTGAGAAAGGTAACCGAACGCTGAAAATCAGCGTTCGGTTACCTTTCCTGACCATTCGGCTATCCAGAGAGCAGGCAATTCGGCAAACCTAGCGAATTGCCTGAACATACGGTGCCTGTTCGGTGCCTGTTCGAGGGCAGTAATCCCCATCAAAAAGCACTGCTTCGGCTATTCAGAGAACACAAACCAGCAGTGAAAGGTTCCCCATATGCCCTCCATTCGGTATGTTTTAATTCGGCAAATTTATTCAGGAGATCCCATAGGCTTCAATGTAAAAATAATTCCCGTTATTTCAATATCTAATAAACCGTTCATTATAAAATTCTGCAGCAAAAAGTCTCTTTATTCATTGTTTTTTAGGATACTTTAAGCATTTTTCAGATTTTTTTTTTTTTTTTAAAAAAGTCCGATTTTTTTTTTTATTTTTTTTTCAGTTTGCTTATTTTTTTGTAACAGCCTCTTTATTATCATTTCCTGGACCTCCTGTGAAAATTTCAGACATTTTCGCTCAGTATTTCTTGCAACAGCGTTTTTTTTTCCCAGATTCATACAAATGTTTTTCTAATTTATTCACTGCCTCCTCTACGTCACAGCTGCTTCAGCTCTGTGTGATTCGGCTCCTTTTCGGCTCCTGTTCGGCTCCTGTTCGGCTTTTCGAAGGTTAATCCAGATGTTTTTGCTTGTTTTCAGCGTGCATTCGGTTAGTTTTCGTCAGGTTTGCGGCAGCTTTTTCCTGCAATTCGGGGACCTGTGGTGCTTGCTGAATACACCGCAGGGTCACCGAAATGGGATCGGCAAAAGGAACCGAATTGAAGAGAACGAAAAGTCACCGAACGTGCGTGACTTTTCGAATCTCTTTGGATAACCCTGTAAATGATGAGATTATAATTTCCCATTCTCCAACTATATTTTTAATATTTTAAAATAATGTTTCTGAAAGTAGAGAAAAATCTAATTTATTGAAAACATTATCAGAGATTGTAGTAGGAGGTTTGGTGAACATCCTATTTAGAAGAAATCTTGCCGTTTTAAATAATAATGTCTCTTTTTAATATATATATATGATCTTCTGTGGCATTGAAATTGTCCCATAGAGTAGCAATGATTACATTTTTTAAGAGAATGGCAAACTGCACCAAAGTGTCAGAGAAATATCCTGCTTTTCGGGGATTCAGTGTGACAGGTTTAAACAGGCAAATGTTATGGGATTTGATTGTCGCGGCCCTGGAGACCACGAGATATTTAAAACCATTTATCCCCTTGTAAATCATTGCCCCCCTGTGTGTTTCTCCTGTATTGTCACATTACCCGTTGTTACCCTCATGCACCAGACTTGTTTGCTCCATTGAGACTCTCCAGGATTATCCCGCTGTTTCCAAGATTCCCCTTTTCGGAGTGACCACAGTGTCTGGAGGCACAGCCTTCTAAGCCCAACTACTCCATTCCCCTTCATGGAGACAACCTACGGAACAATATAAGCTACTACCCCCTTGAAGCATGAGAGGGAGTTCCCTGGGGAAATGCGAGTTTGGGACACTGAGCTGGCGGACAGTGATGATCGGCCTTTTTGGTGCTATTGCGGTGCGTTTTGGACTACTTGTTCTTGATACTCTGAGCTCTCCAGGAAAACATGAACATTTTGCTGCGCCCCCATGAAGCCCCTGAACTCCCTCATTTAATGTACCCTTTCTTTCTGTATATGTGAATACTAGGGAATGACTGCCGGTGAACATGAGTTCACATCGAACATTGGCTGTTCGGCCATTCGCCGAACGGCGAACATTTCCGTGTGTTCGCTGCGTGTTCGCCCACAATGCACCACAATGGACCACAATGCACTGTGCCCTGGCCTGAAGCTTGTAATTAGCTACAGCCTTACACCTGACCACAGGTCAGGTGCAAGACTATGCCAATCAGGGCTCGGAGTCCTGATTGGGCAAATTTTGCCCAATCATGGGCTCACAGAGCTAAATCCCACAGCACACTATATAAGGCGTCCCTGCAGGCCTAGCGTGTGTGTTGCAGTAGTGAATCAGAGAGGAGAGGAGATTGTTGGATTTGCAGGGACAAGCTGGCAGTGGCAAATAGCAGGGAACTTGCAGCCTGGCTGTGAAATATCATACACAGTTGAATCAGAGTTCATCTGTATCTTTAATCTGTATCTTTATCTATTCAGAGTTGAATCTGGGTCTTGTTGACAGCTATCAGGGTGTATCACTGTTATAGCAGAGTTCTGGAAAATCTGTATATCGTTAATCTAATTCTAGATACCATAGAATACCACAGTTGAATAGGAGTTCATCTTTATCTATTCAGACTTGAATCTGGGTCTTGTTGCCAGCTATCATGGTGTATCACTGTTATAGCAGAGTTCTGGAAAATCTGTACATCTTAAATCTAATTCTAGATACCATAGAATACCACAGTTGAATCAGAGTTTGTCTTTATCTATTCAGACTTGAATCTGGGTCTTGTTGCCAGCTATCAGGGTGTTGCAGCCTGCAGGAGAGGAAGTGAATCAGAGAGAGAGTAAAGGACATTGGCAGCCTTGCAGGGAAAATATCAGTGAAATCGCTGATTTATAGCAGAGTTCTGAATATCTTTAATCTAGATAACACAGTTGAATCAGAGTTCTGTATATCTCCAATCTATATACCAGCGTTTTCATCAGAGTTCTGCATATCTCCAATCTATATACCAGAGTTTTCTTCAGAGTTCTGCATATCTCCAATCTATATACCAGAGTTTTCATCAGAGTTCTGCATATCTCCAATCTATATACCAGAGTTGAATCAGAGTTCTGCATATCTCCAATCTATATACCAGAGTTGAATCAGAGTTCTGCATATCTCCAATCTATATACCAGAGTTGAATCAGAGTTCTGTATATCTTTAATCTATATATCACTCACCATGTCAGAAAGACCAAAAAGGACAGGCAGATGCTCCCAGACACAGATAAGAGGGCAAGCAGCCTCTGTGTCGGAAGGCTGTGCCCCATGTCGTCGTGGACGTGGTGCATCCTCTGCAGGGGCACACTGTCCTTTCTAACTGGTGCTGGCCGTCTTATGCAGCAGCAACATACAGAGGATTTGGTGGATTGGCTAGCCAGGCCATCCTCATCCTCTGAATCCTTTGCCAGCCAGGCTTGTAGTGGTTTACAGTCCACCTCAGCTGCCATAGCATCTAATTCAGCCTCCATGTCCACAGCTACTCCTGCCGTAGCCTCACCATCATACAAGGAGGAGTCAGCTGAATTGTTTGACTACAATGACAGTGACATGCAGCTTGAGGATGCGCAGCAACTCCAGTGCTCTGATGTTGACTCAGAGGTTGAGGAAGGGAGTAAAATCAGCCTAGAGGGAGGGGTGCCAGTGACACACAAATAACTGGCATTCATGTTCCCCCAGCAGCTGCAGCATACTGCCAGGTTGGCTCCAGTGATGAGGAGATAGGGGGTGCTGACGATAATGAGGTCACTGACTCCACCTGGGTGCCAGATAGAACAGAGGAGTCAAGGGAGGAGGACGAGGCACAACAAAAACGAGGCACAACATCCTCTATGAGCAACCGTAGCCAGTCCAAGGCATCAGAAGTCAGAGCTGCTCAGGTGCAGAACGCTGTTGTCTCAAAGCACACAACCAGGAACTCTGCTGTCTGCGAGTTCTTCTTCACATGTGCAGCAGACTGCACAGTTGCTATTTGTAATCTATGTCTGAAGAGGATCAAGCGTGGGAAAAACATCAGACGCTTGGGTACCACGTCCTTGATGTGACATATGACCACCTGCCACGCATCCTGTTGGCACAACACTTTGCATAGGTCCTCCTCCTCATCTGTCTCTACCCCCACTATATGTCCTGCCATGTCATTGTCTACAACCTCCACTGACAGGGATGATGCTACAGTAATGGGTGTGCTAGGTCCTTCCTCAGAATGTGACAGCATCCCATCAGCTGAAGATTTACGCAGTCAGATTTCGTTGCCCCAGCTGCTGCAGCGTAAGAAAAAATATTGTCCCAACCATCCCCTTGCACAGCGTCTAAATGCCAACTTGGCAAAATTACTCACATTACAGCTGCTGCCTTTCCAGCTGGTGGACTCTGCCTCCTTCTGTGAATTTGCCGAATGTGCTGTACCACAGTGGCAGGTTCCAAAATGCCAGTTCTTTTCACAGAAGGCCATTCCAGCACTAAGCACTATACCAGCACATGGAAGACAATGTTATGGAGTCATTGGGAAAGGCAGTCAGCAACAAGGTGCACATTACTTTAGACACGTGGTCCAGCAAGCATGGACAGGGCCGTTACATTTACTTCTCAGCACACTGGGTAACTCTGCTTGCAGCTGGGAGGGATCCAGGACGGGGCTCTGTGCTTGAGCTTGCTCATCCACCACGCCTTCAGAAAGCTGCTTATATTAGGTCTGTCTGCTCTACCACCTCTTCCTCCTCCTCCTCCTTCTCTGTCTCTGACGAAGTGGCAGTTAAACCAATGCGTGACAGGGGCTATGCAATGGCTCAAGCAAAAAGATGCCATACTTTGCTTGAGCTGGTTTGTTTAGGGGACAGGAGCCAGACCAGGCCAGAAATTCTGTCAGCTCTGCAGGGGCAGGCGCAGAGATGGTTAACACCATGCCAGCTTGAGCTGGGAATGGTCATCTGTGATAATGGCAGCAACTGTCTCTCCACCCTACGCCTGGGTAAGTTGACGCATGTACCATGCCGAGCACACGTCCTAAATCTA